>CM060731.1:32352004-33780577 GCA_030704615.1 Takakia lepidozioides | reverse complement strand
TTGGAGGACACAAAGGCTGCATTGCAGTTGGCTAAGGGACATTTGATTGAAGCAGGTCTCGAGCAGGACCAGTTGCATGAAGCACATAAGCAACAGTTATACCAATTGCAGGTGAAGCATGAGGGCAAGTTGCAAGAGGTGAATGTACTACATACAGAGTTGGAGGCAGTACATCAGAAGATGACCATACAATGTGCTACACTCACAATTGTTCTAGAGCAAACTGCATTAGAAGTTAACAGACAAGGGGAGAGATGTATGAGGGCAGAAGCTGAGATAATAGAGCAAAGGAAACTCATTGTTGATATGAAGGATACAATCTGTCGCAATGAGAATACTTTCAAACAATACAGACAGGTTGAGGCTGACCATGAGAGGTATATCCTGGAGTTGCAACAAATAGTCATGGTCAATAGAAATAAATTCTCTGTGGCTAACAAGGCTTACAAGGAAGCCAATAATCTGGCTGCTACCTATGCGGGCCTAGTTGAACCTCATGCGAAGCGCATGGAGGCTTTACAACAGCAGTTAGATGTGTACACACTCACGGAGGAGCAGACTTTCAGGGGTGCCACACAGGACTTGGTGGATAACCACCTTATGCAGGTCTGGTTAACACAAGGGCCGGTAGAAGGCAAAGCACCAATGAAGCTCACCCAGGGCGAGATGAATGAGCTCAGATTGCAGGTGCAGAACATTGCCACAATTACTATAGACAATGTCTATAGTAGGATAGCGGAGCTACAGGAGGATGTGGAAGGCCTGCAGACTCAAGTGGATGACCTGAGTTCAAATATTGACAAGAGAGTCTTGGTTCCTGAGGAGCAGCTGATGGCTACTTATTTACAGGCCAGGACTCTAATTTTTCAATCTTCTTCACAGGGGGTGCAGGAGATGCCAGTGGTAGAAGGGCCAGTGGTACCAATACCACAGTAGGTGCCTGTGCAGGTAGCTGACCCTATTACTACTACAGACAAACCACAACCTGAGGTATGGGGGGATGTTGCTTTTAACCCACTTACCTACTGCACGGGAGTACAGTCGGGCTATGATTATGCCCTTCAATCAAATTCCCATTGTGTTGGATTTGGCTTGGAAGGAATTTAGTCCTCCGCAGTCGTTGGCACACTACTACCAGATCATGCGCATTTGGTTGCCAGTGGCAACTCGGACTAAGGTTCTTCTGAACAATCGACCCATTGAGGATCATCACTTTGCAAGGTACTGATCTGAGGCAGGTACCATGCTGAAGGAATTAATTGCCTTCCAGGTTGTACATGGGTACATCTATACCAAGACCAAGGAGGTATCTAGTATTGTCACGGGCTGTGGATTATACTATGCTGCTTGTTTTATGGCACGTTATCACATTGAGCAGCAGAAGATGCAATCACAATTTCTGAGTTATTCCAGTGGGGATCATTGGGTCTTACCTTCAGTTCCACCTCATATGTACCTATATGATGCAAAAGTCATGTTGCAGAAGGATTCCCAACTTCGTTCATGGTTTAATTTGGCTTGGAACAACTTGGCCAAAGAAAAATTGGGCCCTGACGATATTTTTTATAAGGGACAGGAAGCCTGGAAATACTTACACTGTTCTAAGGTCATTGGCACACCTCTCACCTATACGGACAAAGAATTCAGGGAGTACACTCATTTTGCTTGCATGCGCTTACAACAAGTCGTAAAGTTTAAACTTCCAGACATGGTGGGCCAACACTGTATGCCACGTAGGATTCCTGAGACGCCCAAGAAGATCAGACCACCGAAAGGCCGCAGGGGTAATGATGATTCTGATACTACTGATTCAGTGGAGGGCGATTTTGACATGGCGGATGAGTATGAATTAGCAATGGCGGATAAAAAACGACGGGGATCTCCTATGCCTGAGAGGTTACCTCCTTATCAGCCAAAGGAGGGTCAAACATTTCCACGTAGTGCTCAATCATCTCCATCAGCCAGTGACAAGACTCGGGCATGCACACGCAGTCCTTCACGAGACTCTCACCGACAGAAGGGTGCTCGCTCACAAAGGTTTGCTGATCCCAAACAGTAAACCGTGAGGACACGGCTTTTTGAGAGGGGGAGGGGTAATGTTAGAGGGCTGCTTGGGACTTAGACACTTTTACGGGTTCTGTGGGGTACCCTTAATTTTTGCGTAGACGGAGACCAACAGGAGCCTTAGGGGTGGCAGGCGCAGGCTTTAGGGGGGTTAGACAGCCAGTCACAGCCCGACACAGCTTCACACATCCAGTCACAGCCCGACACAGCTTCGCACAGCCAGTCACAGCTCGGCACAGCTTGACACAGCCTATCACAGTACATAAGGAACAGTTATCATTGACAAGGAACGACTGTGTGGGAACGACATCTGCAGAGGGAACGTGTTACTTCAGGGGTGACGGTTAGTTAGTTAGGTGGTTAGAACAGCTTGCGGGTAGATTAGGCAGGGCGGCAATAGGAAGGGGGCTTCTGGAGGATCACTTCTTGAGGAGGAGACGTAACGGAGATCGGAAATAGTGAAGGGGAGATGATGACTTGATTGAGGCTTAATTCATGCAAGCTGTAGAATTATACAATAGGGTAGATTAGAGACACCATGGCATAGGCATGATACATGATTAATCCTAATCCGATACTGAATCGATGCAAACCTACTGTGTAGAGAGACACGAGAGAAGCTGTGGAATGAATGCATGATTAATTGGAACTTAAGTAGATACTGAAGCAATCTGATGCTTCAGTATACACGGTAAGGTAAATTGATAACATGAAGGCAAGAAGGAATACAAATAGGAAGCACAACCATGATTCACTAGCTGCAGGTCATGACTGATTGTTCTGAGCGGGCTGAGTGCTTAGAGATATCCAACTCTTCTATCTTGGAGTTTCCATCTCGGATAGCGAAGGGATGGGTGAGTAAAAGCCACTCGACACTACTTCGTGATATTTGCCCACGCCACTACATACTGAAACTGCAAACTGCTTCGAGCTCCAGGTCCAATATTTTGCCAATATCAAATGGACACATGGTCACATATGACAAGTGCTTCGTTAAAGATAGATGGGTGAGGTCATCCAATAGATGAACCCATTCATGTATATGCCTTAAGATGCCACGTGTAGTGATGTAATCATAGAAACAGAGATGTGAAACCTCCAGTAGTCATGTAGTCATAAGCTTACGTGGCATGTGTCTGACGTGTAGTATTGCGTATGACTACGAGTTATATAAACCAAGCCTATGTTCACACTGTTTGACCGCGTCTCCTAGTCATGTAGTAAAACGTATGACTACATTAGATAAAAATATATTAAAATTCGCCCAACAATGGGTTTCATCACTTCGTAGTCACACATATAGTCATGATTACCAAGGTTTATATCACCCGTAGACATAAAAACGTTAATCTGTAGTAGTGTTGGACTTCACAGTTTTCTGCACGATGCCATGCCAATCAGACAGTGAGTTTTGTGCAAATATTGAACGTCGGTACCCACCATCAGTTTGTCTCGTCTCACCGAAATTCAGAACGATCTACGCAAGCAAAGCTGATCCAGACGAATGCAAACCAAAACAATATGACTACATAGTCATGGTCGGCAAACAGGTACAGAAAGGTTTTGAGCATTAGCGAACGGCGTTAACGACAATAAAAAAACATTGCATTTGAAGGACCTATTGGATCGGTTTGGTGCAATGAAATATATGTCTTAGTGATTGGCGGCACCGACACTCACTCTAGTTTAGGGCAGAAAGTGAGTGCAGATAAGTCAAAGAGACTTCATTGTGATGATCGTCACAAACAATCACTGTTTCTTATCTGTCTCGAATGTACTTTGCAATCGATTCTCTACATGAATCTACAGTATGGTCTCAAAAAAAGTGATTGGCGGTACCGCAAGCTCATGAGGAGAATCGAATGGCGTTAATGACACTCGCACTACACTAGAATGGAATGCATTGCGTTTGATGTAAATCAATACTGGATCATAGTTACTTTCGGCACCGACACTCACTTTCTGTTGTATCAGAATGAAAGTTTTGAAAAGAAAGAGAATGACGTTGCCGACAATCACAGGTTCTTGCTACAGAATGAAAGAGAATGAGTGCTTGAAAGGCAATCAGACTAACTCTATGATATGAAGAACAGTGAATGGCGGTACCGCCAGTCACAAACTGTTGGTGTGGAAAACCATAAACAGAGGAGTACAAAGCAAATCAACATGGCTTCATAGTGATGGTCGGTACCGACCATCACTTTCTAGGACATTGCACTCACTCTCTTCGTAGATCTGTAAACAGGAAATGGAAGGTAGAGAACACTTACTGGCGCCTTCTTAGGTTTTGAATTTGGATCCTCTTCTGCAGCTTTCCTCTTCCCTCTCACATCTGTTGGAATTTCTGTTTGCTCTAGGGTTTGTTGACCTTCTCCCGGTTCAGCGTTCCATGGACTTCCACCTCCTTTAGTTTCCCTGCGAATTAGCTCTGCTTCCACAGTCTGGTTTCCAACGCTCACTGTTATCTCTGACTGTGTGACAACTACAGCCTCATTCTCGGTCTGCTCTTGTGTTGCAATCTCCGTGTTCACCTGCTATCTTGGCCCTGTGTTCTCCATCAAACGACGCCTTGTCATTTGCTCCATTGCTCTGAGTCTCTCTCTAAGGGAAGTAAAATAAAGTGACTTCCTTCTCTTTCGTATCGTAGAAAGAACCCTCTCCATCTTGACTACCTCTCTCCCTCTAAGTGCGGAAACTAGAAAGACAAAGTGACTCTTGATTTCTTGCAGAGTTGCGTGCGTTGGGGATTGTCTCTAGAAGCATCGGACTCCCTCTCGCGTGACCGTTACACAAATGTCGTTCCCTTATTAGTGCACCTGCCAGCCATTAGTGGACAGCTGTTCGTCTGCAATGTAGTTATCGATGTCTGACGTGTGTCGTTTATTTGAACGGTTTCAATAATTGAAAATAACAGCGACATATATTATAGATGAATGCCACATTGCATATAAACAATTAACTGGTCTGACTGCTCAGCCTCAGACAATGCCTATGCCATCAAAACCTTGGCACCGTGGAATAGAAAATATGGGGCCATCTAGCGCACAATTTTAGACAAATAAATGTAAATGAACGAGTGTTTGATGACAAACTTTTGGATATCATACATGTCGTGCGCATACATATCGCTACACAACTACATCGTTGTCCAAACCACACCACACATATATGCACAATAAAGTAGTCTGCCACAATGGTTTGGGTCAATCCTGCCATCGACATTCGGAAGGTGACATGGCGCACAATTACGCACATGGTCCTTCCAAGTTATGCCATCCCGACCCTCCAAGACCAAGACGCCTGAGGGCAAAACCTCTCGAACCCTCAAAATAACACGTCCTGCAGTCACATCCAATGTTGTAGGAGCAGTCTGCTGCAGATAGACATAGTCACCAGGGTTGAATCTCCGAACCCCGGGACGATAGCCCCCACCACGTATGGTAGCATACCTCAACGTATCACGATGTTGTGCAATGGCAAGGTTCTCGAAAGCCATGGGCATGACTTTCTTGAACAACTCTGCACCTGCTCACATGCACGTGCCCACACGTCCGGATCGTCAAGGTTAAGAACTGTAGCAGCTTCTCTGCGAGTGGATGTAGGCAAATCCGGCTCTCGGCCAAAGAGAAGAAAGTATGGTGAGAAGGAGGCAAATGATGCTTGCTTGCTGAACCTGTAGCCCATGGCTAACCAGGATAACTGAAAGGTCCCAATCTCCTAGGTGTCCCTTCTGCAAGCCATTCTTGCGCAAACCCCTCTTTACTGTCTGAACAACTCTCTCTGCCAAGCCATCGGCCTCAGGATAATCCCAAAAAGTGGTGCGGTGGTCTATCAAGGCCTTGTCACACAAAGCCTGAAACTCCCCCAAGAACTCTCTCCCTTGGTCCGTGAGTACCTCAGCTGGAGCACCGAATCGGCTAAGCACACAATCCAAGAATGCATACGCAGCTCCCTCACTAGCCTTATCAGGCAATGGAACCAATTCAATCCACTTGGAGAAGTGCTCCACCATCACCAACACGTACTTGTTGTGGCGCATGGTCAGTGGCAACGGCCCTGCGAAGTCAAGACTCCACCTGTAGCCCAATCCCATGATCGGAAGAGGGTGCAATTGTGGAGTAGGGGCGTTGAATGAAGCACGCACCCTATCACACACCATGCACTTAGCCACAAATTGTTGCACCTTTGTGTGCATACCACGCCACCAATACTGCCCTTGCAGTAGACTATGAGTGCGTCGCACCCCAAAATGCCCCAACTCCTCATTGGCATGCCGCACGGTGGGCACTCATCCTTCAAGAGTATGACTTTCAGGTGGTGCATCGACCGGGTTTGGTCAATTGCAATGCAGATGGGTTGAGTCGCAATCCATGCACGAGCCAACAGGATGACACTGGAGCTCGGTGGCATGGTGAGACGGACAAGGAGATGGTGCCCGGATGGCATGCATCTGCATTTCTGTGTATCTTGGCAGCGGAAGGACAGGTTGGACCTGCAACAGGGATGACTGTAGATCAAGTGTCTAAGGACCCTGAGGCCAGCAATGAGCAAGGTGACGCCAAAGATATACATGAGGATTCAGTTGTGTTGGACTACCTCCGCACTGGAGACACTGCAGCCACTGTGACTGCCAAGGAGAGGGATCGGATCCTACAACGAGCCAAGAGGTTCAAGTGGGAAGGGACACACCTGCTCCGAGTGTGGGAGGATGGTTGAGTGAGGATTGTGCCTCACCCAACACAACGGGCACGGTTATGCAAGCTTCCCCGTAAGCTTGTCTGACTCCATCAACCACTTGAGTGGTTGGTGATCCGTGACAAGGGTGAAGAGATTGCCGTATAGATAGCACCTGAAGTGTGCCACGGCCCACACTGCAGCTAAGCATTCTCCCTCATTTGAGCTATACTTAGACTCTGCAACGTTGTTCGAGCGGCTAGCATAAGCCACTACGAACTCTCTTCCCTCATCAACCACCTGTGTGAGCACTGCTCCAAGCCCCAGCATGCTCCAATCTGTATGCAGCTGAAAAGGACGCCCCCTGATAGGTCGTCTCAAGATGGGCGCCGAGGTCAACCTCGCCTTGAGCTCTTGAAAAACTTGTTCTTGCTCATCTTCCCACTGCCACTCCTGGTCCACCTTGGTCAGCTTGGTTAGAGCCTTTGCAATGACACTAAATCCCTTAACAAACCGTCTATAATAGTTTGCTAACCCCATGAAAGCTCGAACTCGGCTCACATCCGTGGGGTGTGGAACCTGTGCAATGGACTCTACCTTAGTCTGTTGTACCCCCAATCCGCCAGGATATATCATGTGACCCAGATACTCAATCTGGTTGTGGAAAAACTTGCATTTTCCCGGATGTAACTTCAATCCGTGCGCCCTCAAGCGCTCAAATACCCCCTGAAGGTGTCTCTCATGCTCCTCCACCGTAGCACTAAAGATGATGATGTCATCTATGTAGCACCGAGCAAACTCCACCCCTACTAGAATCCTGTCCATGACTCTTTGAAACTCAGCGGGAGCATTTTTAAGTCCAAATGGTAAGAACCGCCACTGGTATAGGCAATCCTTCCCGTGCTCATTGATCCCCCAGAATGCTGTCTTTTGCTTATCCGCCTCCTTGATCGGCAACTGGTGATATCCGGATCGTAAATCCAACGTGCTAAAGACCTTGGCATGCCCAATGACATCAAAGATCTCCTCTGGTGTTGGCATGGCATACCTATCGGACTTGGTCTGACGATTTACAGGCCGGTAATCACCGCACATACGTCTCTCCATCCAATTGCCAAAGACATCCTTCTTGGCTGGCATCACTGTGGCTGAAGCATACTCTCCCCCAGATAGCTCCACCAAACCAGCCTCCCAAAGGTCCTAAGTTCTCATCTGAAAATCAAGGACCTCTCCATGTCACTGTATCTATAGGGTCTCCGAAAGATTGGCGTGTCAGTAGCCAATTCAATGCGAATCTCTTGACCCTTCAGTGCTCCTAAGTCCTTCAAACTGAAGGCAAAGCAGTTCTTGTAAGCCCTCAAGAACTGCCGTATACGTCGTCTCTCTCCTCCGGTGACTATAGGTCCAACATCAGGCTCCCAGTTGTCCTCCATGACTGCAACCTTGAGTCCAGCAGGCTTAGAGGTAGAAGACGCGTCCCGTGGTTGCTATGTTGCAACCTCTTGAGCAGTGACCACTGCCTCCTCTGTCAGTGACAATGTCTCATCCTGCCCCATTATCCTATCCTTGAGGATCTCCTCAATCCGAGAAAAATCCCCAACCCTTTCCATCACCGCCGCCTTGGCTGCCAACTCCTTCTGAACCTCGAGCACCTCCCACGTGTGCCATGGATGCGGCCTGCACCTCGTGGTCCTCACCTGCTCGCCCCCACCTGCTGCCTGTACCGTCTTGGTAGGCAGGGAGACCATGAAGGGAAGTGTACTCCGTACTCTGCGCTGCTCAGCCATAGCCAAGCTGATAATCCAGGTCAAGCAATTGAGATCCATTGCTTGCCCCAACACCTGACGACGTGATGCCTCAGAAAGAGATGGCACCGCCGTGGTACCTGTGGTAAAACCCATCGCCCGCTCGCGCTCGTCAGCATTGGGCTCCACTAATTGTTGCAACTGGCTATCCCACAAGAGGCCAGGTCCACCATCCCGAAAAGCATGGGATCCTGGGAAGCTGAGCAGTGTAGGTAATGCTACTTGTGGTTGACCCACCCTGTTGACCACTGCCAAAGGCGAACGGTCATCGTGTCTCACACGTTGAGACTGCCTCCCTGTGTCCAAAATGCTATCCATTGTGAGGTGTGCTGGCCACTGCACCCCATCAAATGCATGCTTGAGCAGTGCGGGTGGCATCAAGTTAGACCGCCATAGCCGTGGACGATGAGCCCATGACCCCACTGCAGCTGCATCCAGCAACACTGCTGACCCAAGCCACGACCGGACTTGATGCACACTGGCCATCACCCTGGCCCGAGAATCACCCATCAATGGCACATTCTCCAAGATGTATGTAGGAGATACAGCTTGATGAAGCTGCAAGTGGCGCAAAATCCGCACCATCTCCCAAAACAGACCCGTCCTCGAGTCTCGCAATCCATTGCCATGCTTGGCTGATGAATGCCCTTGGCAGGGCCAACCTGCCACTACCAGATCAATGGAGCCAACCCGCTCCAAATCCTGCGCCCCCAGCAACGAAATGTCTGCTGGCAAGGCTTGTTGGTATCCACGAACTGCAGACACTGACAACAAATCAGGGTACTGCAGTACAAACTGAGCAACATGGCACAGTGAGACAAGTCGTGCAGTCTCATCCCTCTCCACATACAGGTAACGTCAAACTCGTATACCTGCCTGCAGTACTGCAGCCAATCCAGTGCTGATCCCGCCAAACAAGTCCAGAAGGCATGTGCCTTCATCCGGGCACTGCCACACAAGAGGTGTGGTGTCCAATGGCAACAACTGAGGTGGTCCTGGTGCAATCACCGCACTCTCCTCTTCTCCTGATGGTACGAAGGCCTCTACCCAGGCTTGTTGTACCCGTCCATCAACAGCCTGCTGCGAATCCTTGCTCGTACCCCATAATGGAGTGTGAGCAACCATGGCAGGCAATTCCGCCATACCATGCATGTCATCCTGCTCTCCTGGAGGTGGCACATCCTCTGCATGGGCATTGCCTTCCAGCAACTCTCCAGGCCAACTAACTGCAGCTGTAAAAGCGACTAGTATTGGCATCTTGCCCCGCTGGGCAGCCGCAATACCCCCAATGAATGTCACAGGGAGCTGTGCACAACGACCATCCCCTGACTGCCATCCAGGCCTGTAGGATGCTGACTCCTCCCAAAAGTCCAGGGTGAAGCCCATGGGATATAACACTGCCCCACCAACAATGACATTGTAAGAGACCGCGTTTGTCACAATGGCCTTGGCTCGCATCACTGAGCCATCTACAGGATGATCTGGTTGTAGTCCAATGGCCAACTCACGCCATGTCATGCCCCGAGCCTGCTTTGATCCTCCCAGAGATGTCTGAATCTGGAAAGGACAAGGCTCCATATCCACCTCCATGAGGCCCAGACCTGCAATAGCAGCTCTGCCCAACATCAGTGGCTGAGCTCCTGAGTCCAATAAGACCCGCAGTGGCCGGTACTTCTTGCCTGCCGGTCCATTCAAAGTGAAAATGCCTCCCTGGTTGTCTAACAAGACAACTCCAGGTGTCACCATGGCGTGCTCAAAGGCTGGCCTAGCTGGCTGCTCCGTCAACCTGGCAGCTGCAGCTTGCCATGGCGCAGCCATGGCAGTCTTGACCCTCAAATCCGAGGATCCCTCTACCACTACACCTTCCAGTAACTCCGCAGAAGATGAAGTGACCTCCCCACTCTCGCAGAGTGTTGCTGCTAGTCTGAACACTGCAGCTGGTCTTACCCCCGGCGTCGTAATCATGGTTGCCGAGAACAGTGGGGCTTGACACACAGAGGTGGCTGCCCCCAATAACACACCGGCTGTACTAGCCTTGGTAGCAGGTGTCAGTGCTGCACGTGTAGCTCTCCCCAATGGCATAGTAACCTCCGTCTCGGTAATAGTCGGGCGAGAATTAGGTGCCATGGATGGCGTCGACACTGTCTCCGCCAATGTGAATGACTGAGGAAGCCTCGCCTGACGGCTTTGCCTCCCCACGCTATGGATCCAATTCCACCTCTACACCTCGTGGCTCAGGAACTTGTGCTGCACCTCGAGTCACGGCTGCAGCAGACTCCACCTGCACTAGTGGTAGTGCTGCTCCGCACATGAATCCCATGCCTCCCATATCTTCTCCCTCAGGAGCAGGAGGTGGACCATCCCGCCTGGGAGCCGGTACCACCTGAGCTGTAGCCATGGCAGCGAGCCTCTGCTCTAGCTGCTGAAGCCGGTTGGCCATGCCTTGGTCAACACCCTGACCTCCGCGTCTTTGGCCATGTTGAGCTTGCCCTTGGCCTGCACCTCGTGCCCAACCACCTCGTCCTCTCTGGGCTGGTCCACCTCGCCCCCGGCCACCATTGTTCCCTTAGAACTGGCCTGGGCGCAACTCAGGATGCAAGTCATAACACTGGGCATCTCCATGCCCATACTTGCCACAATGCCCACACTGCAACTGTGCAGGCTGTGCTTGTGCCGGCCTTCTGCCACTCTCTGGGCAATCTCTCTTGACATGGGGTCGTCCACATGTCCAACATATCACCCCTGGTTGCTGTTGGCCTGCAAAAGATGCCACGGGCCTCTGCACTTGAGGTCCCTTGTAAGCTCCATGGAACTTGGGCTAGGCAACCTTGCCCCCCTCACCACGATGTTGGGCAGTCCCTTGTGCCTGTGGGCTGACAGCTGTGCCCCGTGCAGGCATGTCCTTGCCAAATCCAATGGTAACAACTCGCTCCTCCACCATGTTGAGCTCAATCCGCTCAGCCAGCAGAAACACATCTGCTAATGTGGGTTGGGCTGCTTATAACAGGGTTGCATCTCGCACCCTTCTCTTGAGCTCCTTGTCCAGAATTCCATACCAAAACTGGATTGCCTGAGCTTCAGTAACCCCTTGGGTCACACTTATCAAGCGCCTCATACGAGTGTACGCCTCTCGCAGGCTCTCACTGGGTTTGCGCTGGAAGTCTTGCAAACTTCGCAGCTTCTCAGTCCGTACACGTTGGTAGTTCCTCCGCAACTCCTAGAAGAACTCCACCACCGGGCTGAATCTAGGCACATGTGTTGTAGTCGTGGGAGGATGGGTAGTAGCACCTTCTACAGAAGTACTGGCACTACTTGTTCCACTACTAGTGCTAGCCGTGGGAGGTATGGGTGCTGATGCCGCTACTGGTCGCGTTGTTCCTCGAGTAATGGAGACGTAGTCAGGTGACCAATACATCCTCCACTCTTCAATTTTTGCTTCATGTCCTTGCCTGAACTCGTGGTAATCGTCCATAGGCGGGCCTTCCAAATGTTGGAACAATCCCTTCCACGCCATGAATGGGGTGAACAGCTGTGGATTGCGCATCTGCTGCAAATCACACCAGCTGTCGAACTCCTGGATAAAGTCATCCATCTCGATTGTTCCCACAGCTCCAGAGTACCTACGAGGCCCCTTGATAGCTCCATACATCTCCTCCATGTCGTCCCACAACAATGGCGAAGAAAACTGCACACTTGTGGATGAAGCCTCCGGGTCTGTGTCAGACTCTACAGTAGTTGAGGGTGGTGGTGAAGGTGGTCTGAACCGAATACCTCGTCTTGTGAACCCACTCTCACTGTTACTGCCTGTAGCCGTACTCCCCTCAAAACCCTTGGGTAACTCCGTGATGACACTCACAATGTGCACCTCCTCCACGTGACACTATAAGGCTCTAATACTAATTCTAATAGTGACACGGGTGGGCACCTGTTGCAGTTTAAGGGTCATATCCCAATGGCTCAGGGCACCTGCACCTGCATCCACCGCAAGAACTCCTATGGTTGGCTGGTCATCAACCCAGTCTCACCATAGAAGAAACACTGGTGGTCTTGCTGGTCATCACTCCAGCCTCACCACCGACAGCATACTCTAGGATTGACCGGTGATCAAATCCGGCCTAATCCCTATGAAAGCAAGCGCCCACACAAAACCAACATGGCGCACAGTCAAACATGCAGGTTTGGTGGGGATCCAAACACAAGAAATCAAAACATCAACACCCCCACACCAAAATCCATCTGCAATGCCGCTTCTGCAGAATATCCCAGCCCAAAACCCCGGACTGACTGGCCTCCACCAAGAGAGGCTTTGGCAACTACAAGTACAAAGTAATGAAAATAGTAAAGAGAGGGAGGGGAAGAATAGAAGCCCGATCAAGCAAGATCTAATCCTGATCTATGCTATCAACTACCAGACTTCTCTCAAAGTGCCTCGCTCTGCAGGATGGTAAGGTGTAGGAGATATATCTATGTCCAGAAACCTGCCACTAACCTTGTCCCAACTACAGTAGCTCGCTCTAACCAACCCTCCTCCTCTTTCTGCCAGGTAGAGACAAAGCAATACTCCCTTATCTCCCGCTCACTGAACACTAAAGAAAACAAAGGTAGGGTCTGATAGTCTCTCAACTCGAAAGCTTTGAGACGGTTGCGGGTGTCCTCATTGCGAATGACTGCATCTCCTTCACGCAGAACAAACTTGTCATTGCTAATGAACCCCCGCTCATGGTTGCCTTGTGTAGAGCGTCTCCGGCTGCAACCATGTTTGATTGCACAAACTTGTGTAGCTCCTGCTCCTCCGCTCCAGTACACCACGGCCTTGTGGCTGAACACCTTGGTCCCCGGGGCTGTCTTTGGCTGTGTCCCAAGCCTAGCTTTCACCCACTTTGGTATTTCACTTACAGCTGCAGAACTGCTGGCTCCAACAGAGTTCTGACTGTCCAAAGCGATATTGAGTCCCTCAACGCCAACTACAACAGTTTGTTGTCTACTGCTAATGCCTGACTCCCAGTATGCAATCAACTCGTCCAACTGTTCTCCACTCAAATCAGTCTGAGTTCCTTGAGAAACATAAATCTTGTCCCCTTGGGTGCACAGGCTAAGAGAAGAGACCTGCCCTTCAATTACGTCCTCATTTCCTCCAGCCATACAAGGAGGACATCCACAGATTTGTCTCTCATATAGACCAGAACAAGTTCTAGAAACAGAATTGTGGATCTTTCATGGCACACTCACACTCTAAAAATTCCATAGATTTTTAGCAGAGTCCAAAAAACTAAAACCAGGTCGAGATAGGTAGATTTCCCCTTTCTGCAGTTATCCCCTCAAAAACTGAGTCAAGCAGAGTCCATTTGACAAAGATATGACCAATTAGGCTCTAAATCATTTAAATTAGATCAAAAAGGTTTTTTTTTTTTTTTAAATTTAACATCAAAACGTTCTCGCCATTAAAAACTGTTCCCAGGTTATCTACGGGTTCCCGAGGCCATTCCCCTCCAGGCTTCTCCAGGCACCAAGAGCTCTCCAACTCCAAGACTCGACCTCAGTTATAGATGGGGTATCACACCCTGGAGCAGCACGCGTGCGATACGAATTGCCCTTCATCACCGAATTGGGGACAACGGCAGAGCTCGAGCGCCTGGGCTTAAGCGCATCCAAGATTGATGATCTCCGACATAGTCTCAAGGCATTTCCACATGTCCTTCAGCTCTTCTTCTTCTTATGGACTGATAGTGGCATGCTGTAATGTGGCCGTCTTTGGATGAAATCCAAGGCCAAGACCAGCTTGAAGTTCCATCAAATTGGTCTAATTCGCATCTCTGTAGCCACCTTCTGATCCAGCACTACTCTGGCGTGAGTTGTGCGTGCTCGTGTGCCGACACAGGTTTGACATGGAAATGCAAGGGGAGGAGCTTGAGTGGCTTATGTTCTTTGAGCAGACCCGTGAGAAGGAAACTGTTGACTATATTCGCTCCCCCACTGATGGAATGCGCTCCTTCTATCTCTGGAGGTCTTGGACGATATTGGGGGTTGTAGATGTGGTGTCAAAGCTGGAGGAAGCTCTTCACGTTGCATGATACACTCTGGTGCATTGGTAATGCCTACACGTCCCAGTGATTTTTGGTGAACAAGATTGACAAGGCCAACAATTTTTTCAAGAAAGCTGCTGGGTGCTTTCAGCAGGCAATTGACGAGGGTGGAAGCATTGAATCAGGCACAGTCGTTTGCTGAACATCCAACTGGCGTCAGGGGTAGCACCTCCCATGTCACTCCTGTTTTTGCTAGAGGACGAAGAGAGTTCATAGTGCAGTAGTCACGGGCACCGCTTGGGATGAGAGCACTTGCTCGACATTTCATTCCATTTGATGACCCCGAGGTCCCTGCCCGGCCGCTCCTCTCTCACGTCCGTCACCTGGAAATGAATGTCACACTGTCCTTGTCTTTCAAGATGGCCTCAAGAGACCCACAAAGTTCCCAGTCACAGTCGTTGATCAATACTAGCACACCTGGCCTCTCCTTGAGCAGATTGTCACGAATCCAAACCAGCAGCATTCCAACTGTCAACTTGGCGTGGCCATTGGTGGAGCTCACATCAACCTCGTGTTTCTTCTTAGACCCAAACAGCAGGTCCAGCCCACCTGCTTGTTGTAAAAAGCTTGGACCCGCTACATTCCCAGGAGGTTACAGAAGCTGCTCTCAGGGATGCCTTCGGCAAAGATAACATCATTCAAGTCTACTTCGGTAAAATCGCCCCAATGGAGAAAACCAAACACTCAGGCATGGCACTCATCACCTGCAAAAATCCCAGCATATACACGCAGTGCTGTAACAAGCCCCCGACACAGGTGCTAGGCAGGCTGGTGAGATTCAAGCCACACACGAATAGCCTGAACGGCTCAGCACCCACTGCCAACGAAATTTTGGAGCGCCTCCGAGTCGCCAATATAAATCAAGCCCAGCTAGCCAAAACGGGGAATTCCGACCAATGGTCCTTCTCGCGCTGCAGCATGAGTGCCCTCATAAACTGAGCACGGCAGGCCTCCTTGTCTCCCAGGCTGATTATTGTTGGCTTTGAACGTTGCAGCAACACTTCAAATGGTTTCCGCCTTCCTGTTCTGCTCCACTAGGCACACATAGCTAGTCTAACTGCAGGCTCCCTGTGACCAAGCTATATTATAATAGTGCTTAAAAACAGAAAACATCATATCTAGCTTAGCACTAGCAAACTAGACACCTCATCTCTCTCGAGTGATAGAAAACTGAAAACCCACTCTTAACACAAGAAACATGAAATCCATCAGCATCACTCTTTAAGATAATAGTCGAGCCAGGGGCACCCCAAGCTATGGGGACTCCACCCCACAACAACCTATACTCCCTACATAAGCACACTCAAATTCTAAAGCGTGAAGGAGCTCGGTCGCGCAGGCTCAACTCGAGAGAGATGAGCTGCGCGACTGACGCTCTCGTGAAGATAAGATGGTTCAGGTGTCAAGCTCAAATTTGACACCTGACTTAACACTTGAACTAAATCCAAGTGTTAAATACAAATAACTAGTTTTATTCTAGTTAGTTTCACACTGTGTTTATTTAACTTCACATACACATTCATCCTTGTAAGCCAACCCCACGTTCGTTTCACAGTTTGGACTTTCTAGGTGCGCGTGATCGTTGGTGGTAGTATAAAGATGCATTCACTTCATCTCATATCCCACCCTCAGATCCTTTGGCACACTTCCGAGAAGTCGGCTGGTTATTATGTTTATTGATGAGGTTCTGAATAAAGGTTTAACAGCTAACGAAATTGCTCATAGGGATACTCTGTCTACAGGGCCCACAAAAAAAGTAATTAAAATGGACGGCTGCATGTCTGGAAGGAATAACAGAATGTGCACAATCATCGTGTGGGCTTTCTCAGCGATATTCTCTGCTCATTCTTCAACAGTGTTCTGGAGACCTCGGTCAACAGATTTCACTGAAGATCTGCGATAGCAAGGCATCTTCGTACGAGAGGAGGGAAGATGGTTTCCTCTGAAGCAGAGTTCTTCTCTGACGACAAACCAGTGCCGTTCTCCAATGAAGCCCTTGACAATGGATTCGCAATTGTTCTGGAACATGTCTTGGCTACCCGGTTTGAGCTTAAGAATGGCTCCATCTTTTTGGAGAAAGAGGTGTACGATTTAGAAGGGAAGTTGTTGAAATACTCTTTCCAAAACCGTGATGAGACGGCTCATGTCAGCCAGTGGAGAGTGCGGCCTGGTCGATACAGAGTACTTGCAGAGCCTCGACAAAAGTCCCTTGGATCATATGTGACGCCGGGGACTGCTGCTTCAATCGTTGAAGACAAGAAGGAGGTGGTGGTGAAAAAAGAACAGACGTCCTCCACTCCAATCGTCGAGCTTTCGGATTCGTCCGATGATGACATAGGTGAAATTCCAAATCCAGTCCTTCCTACTGTAGTTGGAGAAGCAGATGAAGAAGAGATTTGTAGTGTCATTCCAAAACTACGGGCGATGGGAGGAATGGCAGGTTTCAAAAGTGAGTTGCGAAGAATTGATTGGGAATCTTTGAAGCAGGTGCCTGTGAAGTTCTTGCCAGAGACTTTTGATGGCGATATCCTATTCGAGCTGCCTCCTCCTCCGCAAGTTGGAGGTGTAACAATCATGATGCATGGAATGGACAAGAAACACGACGGGCACCCGTGGTGCAGAACAAAAACATCCAATATTCAAAATGATGACGAGCTTGTTTTCAGGAGAACAGTTTGCAATGGACACCTTAGGTGTGATAATTTGAATTGCAGACATTTTCTTCAGTCTGGGGTTCATAATCAAAGCGAGTGGGAGGGTGTGGCGGAAAATCCATTTAAGCCTGGGACTGCCCCTCCACCGGCAAACACTTTCGTTTGTAAATTCTGCAAACTTGTGCCATCCTGTAGGGTGCTGTGCGAAGCAAGAATGTACTATGTTGTCCACCGTTTGAAAACAATGACAAGAGCTTGTGTGCATTTCGGTTTCCATAACCATCCTGTCTCGAAGGGGGATTACAGGGAGAGTGTTGAGACAATATCGAGGTTGATTAAACAGGAGTACGAGATAAACCCATCCGCAACAACATCTGCAATTGCTCTTGGCGCAATCAAGTCCTTCTTGGAAAGCCATATTTTGAGTGAAGGGGATTCTATGGGGACTAAACTTGACGGTGCAGCATTGGACCTGGTCATGGATCATTTCTCCACTTTGAGTTCTTCTAACATTTGGCATCAGATCAATGCATTGAGAATGGGCTCTGGTATTAGAGGCTACATAGACAATATTTTGGAATTGAAACGACTAAGCAAATACGACTACATCCAGGACAATGTTTTCCCAGGTCAAGGTGCCATCAAAGTATTTCTTTTCAAAATGTCGATTGTTGGGGATGGCAGTGGGGTTAGCCTCGTGAAACGGATGCAGAAGACTGGGGACTTGCAGAATTGTTTTCTTATGTTTGATCATGTGAAACGAGTGAAAGATTGGACAACAATGACTTGTCATGTCTACGATCCAGTGTACCAACAATTGTAGTTTGTGACATGCAATCCGAGGATACGGAATCCCAGAAGCTCATGTGGAATTCCCATGTTATGGGCTGCCATGGGGTGCGCAGGTTTCATGGCGGATAGTGCTCAAGCAAATTTCAATGTTGTTCGAATTGTCTTCGGATCGGGCGACCCAAAAGTGACAATGTCAGGAAGAGAGCGTACATGTCCATTCCATTGGACACAATCTTTGGAGAAACATACAAAGTTGGACATCAAACCAGAGATGCAGACTCAGCACCGTAAATTGTGCAAATAGTACAAAGATGCTAGAACAATGAAGGAGGCTGTAGTGTGAGAAGAAGGGGCGTGAATCCCCTTCTGTATAATTCTAATTGTGCTCCCCTCCATTGATTGCGGAGCAAAAGGAAAGAAGCGTTCTTTCTAATCTGTCCAACTATCGTCACTTGGCTGTGGGTTTCCCTCAGCTCCTTCGTGATCAGAGTTCAAGCAATCCTCATCCACGCCGCAGCGGAAGGGAAGACATGGATGGGGAGTCAATTTGTTGTTCACTCTTGGTTCTACCTTTTACACAACATCCCCTATCAGCAGGTACAGCACCAGCTATGCTGGTGCGATGTATTCAGTGATGCAAATCAGCCCAATGGCAGCGGTAAACACGATCCTTTATGTGAAGCCCACTCGAGCAGTGACAGGTCGGAAATCCCCTTTTTGTAGTGGTGACACAGATTTAGGAGGAGGCAGCTCAGATCTTCATGGTCTGCAGGGGCACTGGTTTCTTTCAGGTTTCAGGTTTTCTTCATCTCATCTCCCCAAATTGGCCAACCCCCCAACAGCCCTTTTGAATTGCAGCTCTCTCCTTACCCAAATCCCATTTTTCACTCTCTCTCTTTCTTTTCCCTTTTTGTCTGTTTCACTATCTCTGTCTATGTCCCCAGGTTCCCCACTATTTCACAGCAGCAGATCTGTCATGTAATGTGAATGCACACTCTGCTAGGCATCCAGTGCGGCCAGCCTTGAAGTCATCCTCGGTCTCTCAAGACACAACCATCCCATCCATCAGTCTCTCTCTCTTTCTCTCTCTCTTGTCCCCTTTTCCAATGACCCATCGCTCAAACAGCTCTCATCTCTTTTGTCAAACTTCAACCCAAATACCCCAACATCCCTCTTTTCCCTTCAACTGTGGAACGCAGTTGTTCAGATCCTGATCCCATACTGAAATCACCTTATCCTTTCCATGTTTTTTTGCAGCTCCAGCTAACCATCATTGATCTCTCCAAACAAACAAGCCAGATCTACATTGGTTCCAGGTTATCACTACACACGGCAGCATGGTGTCCAGGTTTATGACATTGAATCAGAATGCAAGAATGAAGACAACAGTGACCATTCTGAATTCAGTGACGAACAGGCTCTCTCTTTCTCTCTCTCTTCACTTATTTCTCTCACTGTCATCACAACATCAGGTGCATCCATCCTTTCCACGTTCTGGTCTGAAGTCCAGAGTCTCCATTCCCATTTCAAAAACTTTTTCTTGTCACACGTCTCCACCTTTTCTCTTCTGCCAAGATGGCAGTCCTAAATCTACCAAAGCAATTTCTAAGTCCACCAAAAAGAAGCCACTGTTCATCGACTTATCTGTTTTTATCCACTAGTGAAGCGGCGGGTCTGCCTGTCAAGGTGGCACCTTGCCATCGCCCGTCAGCAACCACTTCAACCCTTTCTCTTTGTCTTGATTCCAGACCTTATGACGCCATGATGGCTCCCCTTCTTCACTTGGACCATCCTGTGGCCTGACAACCAGATTACGCTATGCAATTCTTCCTCTCGAATTGGCCTGGTCATATAACAAGGAGACACAAAGCAGGTAGAAGCTTAATGACAGAGAACCTGAGATACCATACAGCCAGCACTCCACATGCTTTACCTCCCCCCATTGATTGTGCCCAGACTCTCTTCCCTGTGCTTTCAGCAGCTGGCCTTTTCCTTGCTTGCTCATCTGCCCATAACTATCATCTTCAATGCACTGGCGGCAGTGGTGGTGCGCCGCTTTCCTTACATGCTTCTATCTCTTGGAATTGATCATCACTACGAGAGAGGCGGCACCGCTTCTTTCTACACAGAATACCAAGCAGAGGCGTCTTAATGCCGCTTCCTAAGCCAAGCAAGATCCCACCGCGCAGGTACAACCTCCTAACACAGGCTGCCCTGCCGACACCACTGCTTGCAACAGCCGTTACGAGCCATCCGTCATCTTCCTCTTCGTTTTTCTCAACCCGCGATCTTTTAGGTCAAGAACCAGTGATGAAAACGTTCATCGCATGGATGAAAATGTGTACCGTCATGACTTAGCCATTTTCTCCTGGCAAAGCATAAGCTCAGTGCGCTCATGAAATTACCTACATGAAGGGATACATCCTTTCTGCAGTTGGGATGACGGGCACTCCCGTCATAGTGATGTAGGTCGTAATGGTAAACATATGTAATGTTCACTCCCCTGCATTCACACTACAAGGCGGACACTTTGTTCCAGACAATTCGTGCCTAGTGGTTCTCTTCTGGAGCTGCATCGCTTGAGAGTATGAGAGCATTGGAAGATTGGCTGGCGTTTTGGCACTTCCGGTACAGACAGTGGGGAGCAGCCATGACAATGGTACAAGGTTTCTATTTCTTGCTTTATTCATACATTTACTTTCCATATTTTTGACTCCTTGCTTTCTTTATGTTGTTTCCTATGCACTGTTCTGAAGTGTGGTTCTCCACTTTGCAGAACATGTCCATTGAGGAAATGGCGGACATGCCATCTTGCAATTTGGCAGAGACTATACACAACGCATGGTTGCAACAGTATGGGAAACGAGGTCGGGATTTGTATGTGGCAACAACAGATGATCTGATACGTGCCTTGCAACAACAAACCCGATACCGTGATTTCTTGCGAGGTAGGGTTGGTGGCAAGGGTTATTGGAGTTGATGTTGCGTGCTGCAAACAGATATGGGGATCTAAGCAAGACAGCACGGGCGGTGAGCATGTATGCCCAGGGAACGCCACTTGTTTGTAGAGTTCCACATCTTGAAGGGGATGAGAGATTCGGCTCGTGTAAGAGGAAATTGAACACTCCACCTGGTTCGGATTCCGATTCGCAGAGGGCAGATTGTAATAACTTCTCGAAGCCTCGTGTTCCCCTGCATGACATATCCATGTCCGGAACTTCCATTCTGGAGGAACCTCCAACACGACGGCAAGCTCCAGCATCAAACAGTGCCACTGAAATGATGCAGGAGAGAAACAACCCCCTTGATGTGCTTGAGTCCGCATGCCCCGACCACGTTTGGCACATAGAATGCACAAGTGCAGGGTCTTATGTGAAATGTACAGCGATCAGGGCAACTAATGTTGAGAAGTGCATTTCATCTATATCCAGAGGTGGTGCCCGGACTCCTGCTCCAACTGTCATGGGTTTGATGCGTCCATACTGACAACCAGACGCCAAGAACCACAAGTTTTGGTTCTGCGCAGATGATTGTGGCAGATGTGTGCATGGAACTGTACGTCCTTCCGTAGTGATGAAGCCAACTCCTCCAACTGTTTGGCCCGTCAAGGTGGGAACACATCTCACAAGTCAGGAGATTGCAATGCTAGAGGAGGCAGACTTTTCCCTTGCGAGACAACCCCAATTGCATGCATGTGCTACTACTTTTGCGTCCTCTCGGGTCCCTCCGGCAAATCCTCACTTGTGGCCAACCAAACGAGATGGAAAGCTCGTTCGGCGTTTCCCTAACCGCTGAACACTTTGACAAAGTGGAGTCCGCAAGAATGCTCCAAGCTCGTGTTGGAAGTACCACGGAAGTGCCCGATCTAGGATATGGTCGGGTGTACACAATGATCGCTTTGACATCTGATGTTCATGACAGGGCCTACGACATCACGGTTTCCAATTTCCCCAATTGCACATGTCCTGATTTTGTGAATATGTCTCATTCATGAAGTGACTTCCTTGATCACTGATAAATTCTAAGGGACGTCCAAATCGTGTAAGTATGTTCTCGTACACATTGAGTTATTGACTAAAGAGTTTATGATTGTGCATAGAAAGAGTACAACATATTACCCACAGGGTAATGGACAGGCAGAGGCTACCAACAAAATACTATGTACTATCTTGGCTAAGATAGTCAATGCAAACAGAACGGATTGGGATACAAAGCTGCTGACAGCTTTATGGTCATACAGGACTTCGTATAAAGTCACCACAAAGTATACACCATTCCAATTAGTTTATGGTATGGAAGCCTTACTTCCAGTGGAATTCCTGTTACCTACCATGAGAACGGAGTGGGGAAAAAGAATGGAATTGCAAGACTCCATCAAGGTCAGGAAACATGAATTATACCATGTGGAAGAAGTACGTGCTGATGCAGCTGATAATATGACCAGAATTCAGATGAAGAGAAAGGAACAGTTTGATGAAGGCAAGTTAAAGACTTTTAAGACGGGGGATTTGGTTCTATGGTTGCAAAAGAAAGGAAAGATTCAAGCTTCTAAGCTTAAATCACCATGGAAAGGACCTTATGTCATACAAAAGATGTATGATAACAACACAGCCATGTTACAAACCATTAACAAAGAAATGCTGGGAAGAGTCAATGCAAATAAGTTGAAGGGGTACAGTGGTATCCATGACAAACCACTGCAGCATGATTTGCATGTTGAACCGCAAGAGCAGTCACGGGCTGCACCAGTGTTACGAACGGAGTATGGAACACTTGTCGCTAGGCCCAGTATATACGGCCGGGGTGGGCAAAACAAACGTGACACAGCCTATCACAGCCCATCACGGCGTGACACAGCCTATCACAGCCCATCACGGCGTGACACAGCCAATCACAGCCCAGCACGGCGTGACACAGCCTACCACAGCCTACCACAGCCCGTCACGACGTGACACAGCCAACCACAACCCAGCAAGGCACAACACAGCCTATCACAACCTACCGCAGCGTGTCACAGCCTATCACAGCTTACCACAGTGCAACACAGCCTATCACAGCATAACACAGTATGACACAGCCTGTCACAGCTCAACACAGCCTACTAAAGTTACACGATCCATAGAATCAGTGACAAGTGGACACATAAAAACTTCAGGAAAATGGCTGAAGGAAGAAGAAACGGAAATTAATTTAAAAATAGACACGTGGAGGTCAGGGTGCGACACACAGCAGAGAATGAAGTGCAAGGACAGGTGTCAAAAAGAAAGAGGACAAGAACGGCCGTCAAAAGGGATGAAAGGCGGGCCCATTAATGAATACGGAAAAAGGGAAACGGAACGAACGGCAAGTACACAAAAGCCGAATTCATGTCGCATGTGTGATCCTAGTGGACTATCCAACAGGGAAAGTCTACTAAAGAAGATAAAAGTTAAAATCCAGTCACAGCAGATACAGCCAATAGAAAACCAGAAAAATGATCAAGAAAATGGAGGGAAATTGAGCGCAAGAGGCGGCGTCGTTCTGAGTAACGGGCGTCTCGACAGGACAGGCCATAAATGCTATAACTTGGAAACTATGGAGGAACTAACAGACTATACGCTCGCAATATTACTTACGCAGTGGCATAGACACGAAACGACAGAGCAGAGCTTTTCTCTTGAGCAATGCTTGCAAGCCCCGCAGGCTTACAAGAGATTACCCATAGCTTTCTGCGGCAACCATACGTTTATGCTTTGTGCACTACAGGCATTCCTGCAGTTGTTACAGCCAAAGCAGTTCTGTGAGTCTAAGATGAAGAGAGTAAGAGGAATGGAGGAAATCAGGGTGAAGAGCACCACAATTCTGCAGAAACAAACGATGGCTACCCCACAGGCGATAAAGATACTGAAGGAGCTGAGATTGGAAGGATTGCAAAGCATGGATTGGACACTACACCATAGACAGTACATGTTACAATTTTTGCAGAACTTTGAGCCAAAGACAGGAACAACAACGGTGAAGGGAGTTGAATTAATGATCCCCTATACCTCCAGCAATTGTTTCGATTGCCAGCAGGTCATGTGTATGTGGAGGAACACAGGGAAAGACTGCAAATAGGGGATTTATTCCAAGAAGGGAGTTTCTTTAAAACTCAGGGTTATGCTTGTACCAAAGCTGTGTACCCAGGGTTAAAAGACATAGGCCAAGTATTGAACGTTCTGATTGCCCTGAAACAGAACCAACAATATTTGAGCAGATCCTTCACAGAGGAAATCCTCAAAGGCTTGAAGGGACAAGAGGTACAATGGGCGGACATAATGTACAACGCACTGGTAGAGGAGATGAAAAGATTACAAGGTACTACCGCAAAATCTCCTATCATAGTGTCTGGCCCAATCATTGCTCAAATAATCCTTGATTCTCGCATACTTAATGCACAAGAAAGGAAGGAAATGGGAGTGTTTGAGCCAGAAACAACTGCAATGGAAGACCAAGGCTCTTCACACAGTGAAGGTGGACTAGCAGCACAACCCGAGACTAAGAGGCAGAGAAGGGGAAAGACTGTAGTGGCAGATCCACTGGCTTCACGGATTCCGCATGATAATGTTTCCCAAGCTCATGACCAGGAAGGGGCACAGCAGCACAAAAGAATGTTATTACTGGAAGCAGGACCTTCAGAGAGGGAGGAAGAAGTTACTTCTGCATCACAACCAACACAGCCACTTGAACGACTTGTCACAAGGTCACAAGTTATCCATGCAGCTCAACCCGAAATAATTGATTTGGAAAGTGAAGGGATAGATATTCCAACTACAGAACAAATAGTGGCAGAAATAGAGAAATGGGACCTTCTCTATGAATATTCTGGTCTGGTCAAGGAGACAGAAATCCCAGAGGTGCAACAGTTGCCCAAGAGAAATCCTGAGGTACATATAATGCACACACCTGTGTCGGAGGTACCACAGGCGGAAGGCCATGACACTGTAGCACCGGTCATAAATGAAGTAGTTCAGGAAGAAAATCCGGTGGGACAATGGTCTGAATGGTTAGTGAGACATCATACTGTTGAAGATCAGGAGGAACAGCAGCAACCTCACCATGATGACCCTCAACAGGCAATGCTGATGAGTTCCATAGGCAGGACACTTAATTTGTTGGGGACTTATGTCAAAACCCATGTTCCAATTACCCAATTGACAGCCTTGAAAGAGGAACTCAGGAAGGAGTTTGAGGCTCGACTTGCCACTGAGTGTGCAAACAAGGTCGATGCAGAGGTAAATCTCAAGATGAAGCAGGACTTGGCCAATACAGAAATGGCTTTGCAATTGGCCAAGCAACAATTGATTGAGGCAGGCCTCGCGCAAGACCAGTTGCACGAAGCACATAAGCAACAGCTATATCAAATGCAGGTGCAGCATGAAAGCAAGTTGCAAGAACTGAATGTACTACATACGGAGTTGCAGACAGTGCATAACAGGATGACGATACAATGCGCTACATTTACAACTATGCTTGACCAATCAACAAAAGAAATAAACAGTCAAGCGGAAAAATGTACGAAGGCAGAAGAAGAGAATGTGGAGCACATGAAGCTCATTGTCGATATGAAGAATACAATCTGTCGCAATGAAGATACTTTCAAGCAATACAGGCAGATGGAAGCTGAGCAAGAGAAATACATCGTGGAGTTGCAACAAACCATCGTGGCCAATAGAAATGAAATCGCGGTCAGTAACAAGGCTTCGAAGGAAGCCAATAATCTACTTGCTGCCTATGCGCAATTGGTTGAGCCACAGGCGAAGCGCATGGAGGCTTTACAACAGCAGTTGGAATTGTATAAGCTAAGAGAGGAGCAAACTCTCAGGGGAACCACAAGCAGCTTGGTGGATAACAGCCTTATGCAGGTCTGGTTAGCACAAGGGCCAGTAGAGGGCAAAGCCCCACGGAAGCTCACCCAAAGCGAGATGAATGAGCTTAGACTGCAGGTGCAGAACATTGCCACAACTACTATAGACAATGTCTATAGTAGGATAGCAGAGTTACAAGAGGATGTAGACGGACTCCAGACTCAAGTGGAAGACCTCACTTCAAACATCGACCAAAGAGTCTATATCCCTCAGGAACAGCTAATGGCTTCTTATTTGCAAGCCAGAACTCTGGCTTTTCAGTCTTCACAGGAGGTGCAGGAGATGCCAATGGTACAGGAACCAGTACCACCACCACCACAACAGGTCACTGTACCAGTAGCTGAACCTGTGGTTACTACAACCACACCACAGCCACCACAGCCGGAGGTATGGGGCAATGCAGCTTTTAACCCACCTAAAACTCCAGCTGCCAGGGAGTACAGTAGGGCTATGATTATGCCCTTCAACCAAATTCCCATCATGTTGGATTTGGCTTGGAAAGAATTTAGTCCTCCGCAGTCATTCGCACATTACTACCAAATCATGCGTATTTGGCTGCCAGTGGCAACCAGGACTAAAGTTCTTCCAAACAATCGACATATTGAAGATCATCACTTTGCACAATACTGGCACGAGGCAGGTACCATGTTGAGGGAATTGGTTGCTTTCCAGGTTGTACATGGACTCATTTATACCAAGACCAAGGAGATAGCAAGTATTGTCATGGGGTGCGGGCTATACTACGCTGCTTGTTTTCTGATACGTTACCACATTGAGCAACAAAAGATGCAAGCACGCTTTCAAAGTTACTCCAGTGGAGATCATTGGGTATTACCTTCGGTGCCACCTCATATGTACCTATATGACCCAAAAGTTATGATACAAAAGGATTCTCAAATTCGTTCATGGTTTCAAGCAGCCTGCAACAATTTGTCAACACAGAAATTCGGACTTGATGACATTTTCTATAAGGGACATATCGCATGGAAATACTTGCACGCTGCACCAGTAATTGGTACCCCACTCATTTGGACAGACAAGGAGCTCAGTGTCTACACCAATTTTGCTGTTCAACGGTTACACCAGGTCGTAAAATGCAAACTTCCAGACATGGTAGGACAGCATTGTATGCCCCAGATGATTCCACAAAAAGTTCGAAAATTAAAACACCTGAGAGGCGATGAGGATTCTGATACAACTGTTTCTTCACAAAATTCTTTTGACATGGAAGAAGACTATGCAATTCAGATGGAAGAGAAGAAACAAAGGGGATCTCCTATGCCGGAAAGATTACCTCGATATCAGCCTCCAGAAGGCCTCACTTATCCAGGTAGTGATCAACCATCTCCGTCAACCAGAGACAGACCTCGGGCTCGTACACACAGCCCGCCACGAAACTCTCAACGTCAACAAGGTGCTCACTCACAAAGGGTTGCTACTCGGAAACAGTAAACCGTGAGGACACGGCTTTTTGAGGGAGGAAGGGGTAAATGTTAGAGGACTGTAGGGGACTTAGACACTTATATGGGATCTGTAGGGTACCCTTAATTTTTGCACAGACTGAGACCAACAGGAGCCTTAGGGGTGACAGCAACGCACTGTAGAGGGGGGTTACACAGTCGTCACAGTCGACACAGCCGACACAGCCCGTCACAGTCGTCACAGCCGACACAGCCAACACAGCCCATCACAGTCGTCACAGTCGACACAGCCGACACAGCCCACACAGCCAATCACAGCCCGACACAGCCGACACAGCCAGTCACAGCCTGACACAGCCAAACACAGTCGACACAGCCCACACAGCCCACACAGCCAGTCACAGCCCGTCACAGTTTCACACAGCCAGTCACAGCTTGACACAGCAGTCACGATCATAGGGAACGGAGAGCAGGACAGGGAACGACTGTGGGGAACATGTTAGTTCACAAGCGACGGTTAGTGAGGGAAACGGTTAGAACTACGGATAGGAAGATAAAGGGAAGAACGGGGAATGAGAAGAGGATTATTATTCGGGGAGGAGGATTTCGGAGTCAGACGGGAGCGGAGGTCGGAGAGCACGATGAAGGAGGAAAGAGGATTAGTAGATGCTTGTTATATGCAAAGCGGTAGGGATATTGTAGAGGAGAATAGAGACACAATGGCTTCGGCCTGATACCTGATAAATCATAATCTGATAATTATACGATACAATCACACTGTGTAGAGAGATCTGAGTGAAGCTGTGGATTGAATGGAGGAGTGAAGGAAACCGATAAATTGATGAAGCAAACTGATACTTAATTATAAATGGTAAGGTAGCTAAGATGAATGCGGAAAAGGAAACAAATAGGAAACACCCCCATGATACACTAGCTGTAGGTCATGACTGATTGTTCTGCGCGGGCTGAGTACTTAGAGATTTCCAACTCTTCTATCTTGGAGTTTCCGCCTCGGATAGCGAAGGGATGGGTGAGTAAAAGCCGCGCGACAGGTTGTTCCGACCTTATCATAGTGGGGAGTCAAAGGACCACAAGTTCTGGTTCTGCCCAGACGATATGGCACGATGCGTCAAGGGAACAGTTTGTCCTTTGGTGATAATGAAACCCCCTCCCCCCGCAATTTGGCCTGTGAAACTTGGGACGTCGCTGTCAACAACCGAGATAAGCATGCTGGAGGAGGGAGGGTTTTGTCTTGCACGATCCCAAGTGGTGCCCTTATGCACTGTCGGCACAGATGTGCCACATGCTCCGGCAATGCCTCCACCCGGTGCCGACTCCCACCCAACAAAAAGAGATGGAAAAAACAGTGCGCCGTGTCGCTTCGGGTGCAGATCACGAATGCAAGATGGAATCGGCTAGAATTTTGCAGGCTCGGGTGGCTCGTATCACCGAAGTCCCTGCCCCGGGGTATGGACGGATTTACACAGTGCTGTCTATTGGCTCAGTTCTTCATGGCAAAGAATATCAAGTTACCGTGGGGAATTTCCCTACTTGCACTTGTCCGGATTTTGTAACGATGCATGAGGGCGCTCTCGGCATGAGAGGGAAGTGGGTCCCCTGCAAGCATCAATATTACATATACCTTGTAATTATGTGTTGCGACGGTAAGAGAAACCAATTCATTCACCAAGCCACACTAGGCTACCGAGAAGTCATCACCCTTCTGCAACGGGACACCTCACGTAGGGCTCCGCCAAATTCTCTTTGAACACATACGAGCCATGCCCGCTTCCCACGCTGGTTTCCAGGTTACCGTGTGAAGACTTTGCATTTAGGACAAACACATACATTTCGTTCACGGAACCAGGGCAAATGCACATGCCATTCATTGAAAGCGTCTATCTATGAATTGAAATAAAGTGTGTCAATCATTCTGAGCTCAATTCTGCCATATTTTCATATTCCTCTTTTTGTGCAGGCATTGCAGACATGGTGGCCCCCTTTGTTTTGTCCACGGTAATAGGCCCTCTTCTTGCAATCCTCGCCTATAGGACCTGCTTCTCCAGCAGATTTGTGCCGCTCACGCTTTGCAGCTACAACGTGAGCTCAGCTCCCAGGCTCATGGGGCTGGGCTCACGCCGTAGCTACGCTGGTTGGGGAGGATACCTGTGTCCGCCAGGGGTGGAGTTGGAGAAGGTAGTGCATTCTGCATTGGGATCCATTTCCCTTTGGAATTCCAAGAAGCCTTTTTTGGTGATGCTTCCGCTTGCATAGGATCATCATGTTGTCTTAGCTTTTTGTTTACTCTGAGTAAGGGGCTGGTGCTTTTGGGCTGTGTTGCTTCCTCCTCGGCAAGCCCATGCATCTGCAGCAAATCGGTTGGGGAGAGGCCCTTTGGCTGTTCCCTCCTTACAAAGCTTGCAGACTGCCTTGGTGGTGTGTTTGCATCATACCTGTTGGCCGATTGGGGGGTTGTATGATGGTTTTTGACACTGGATCTTCTCCTATTCTGTGCTTTGCATTGTGCTTTGATGTGGCCCAACTTTCCACAGTTGAAGCACGCTTGTGATGATGTATCCTCAATAAGCCTGATGGTGAAGTAGTTACCTTCCTCATCAATTGGTAGCCTGACATAGGGCGGAAAGACAGCCTCATCGGCATCATTAAATCAAATTTTGCACTACCCAAGTCATTCACTCTTGAGGCAATGGTGGTGGCTCTCCAAGCCGGATCGTTCGAGATATTGTCCATACACATGAAGGGGTCGAATACTGAGATGCAGCCCAGATAAAACCCAAAGTGGTTGGCTATATCAGGGAGGTTGGGTAGATATTGATCTGGAATGAATGGTACTGATACAATTCTTGGTCCCCACAATTTTCCATTCCGGTTGCCCATGTTGGATGACCAAGGGAAGATATTGACGTTGAACCCATATAGGTGAGGATTAAAATTGAGGGCTTGTGCTGCAGCTGCCTGGTTTTCAAATGCAATTGAGAAAAACCCCCTACCCTTGTAGTGGCAGAAGTGTTGCTTTAGCTCCCTGCTCCCCCAAAGTGGCGAGTCGCCCAGTCTCGGACATATGCTCGGCCAACTTTTCTCCCTAGAAAGTGGGCCAGGATGCCTCTTTCTTCCATAGATACCACTCTCTTGCGCATCTGAGGTACATTCATGGAGATAAGATCCCATTCGCATGCCATCGCCTCATGTTCTTCCAAATCTTCCTTCAACAGAAAGGCATGTTCGTCCAGGGGTGTGTTGTCCATGGTTGGAGCGATTTCCCCCTGACGAGCTTGTACTTGCTAACGTGCGGGCTGTATCTTGTATATGGGGGTTCCCGGCCTCCTGGTCTGTAGATGGTGTGACACGAGCATGGGGGAGTCTGACCTCCTGGCCTGAAGCTGATGTGGAAGGATCGCCTGAGCCTGGTGGGTCAGGAAGAATCATGTTCCTGAGGATGGCTGGGGTCGGGTGATCAGCGGGGTTCTGGATGGGGCTGGATGGCTCCGTTTCCAGGAGTTGGAGTTGCGACAGTGCTGCGAGGCATTGAGAGGACCCATACCGGGGAGAAGAGAAACTTAGGAAGGAGAGTTAAGAAGAAGACACGAAAACAAGACTGTTCGCAGTGGAGCACTGAATAGAGTTTTGAGAGATAAGAGCTGAGACGGGACGACTTAGAGAGTGGGTGAGAAACGATAGTGAGAGTGTGGAGGGGGTTTGGGGTAGTGTAGTGTGAATGCAGGGGAGTAACAGTGAAATATTGTTTGGCATCAGGATTCGGCATTACTACAAAGGGAGAGCCCTGGTGCTAATAACAAGGAGGGAAGTATCCATGCCTACAGTTAATTCCATGGGCACAATATGCTATTACGCTGCCAGGACAAAATGTGGCTAAGTCATGAAATGCGCCTTTTTCATCCATAGGATGAATGGCTTTCATCGCTGGTGATTACCATAGAAACACGGGTCGAGGAAGCTTAGGGCTTGCTGGAGGATAATCGTGCAGGGAACAACTAGGTAATTTTGCTCAAGCCAGGTGAAGGGAGGCGATGCAGTAATCGTTTCATAGTTTTGAAGAGAGGGAGTGTTGCAGGACGATTCATGAAGGGCAAGTAATATCATGTGCTACTGACAGAAGTAATGAAGGCATTGAGGCGGTGCTGCCTGTGATTTGACCTCTGAAGATGTAGGAGTTGCGGGGAAAGCAGCTCGGTGGAGGGGCGGCAGTGCCGTCGTTACTCTCATGACCACGATGACAGGGAGGATGAACTTGCAAGGGAAACGGCCTGCTGACAGGGAATAGAAAGGTGGGGTTGCTGGCACAATCAAAGGCTAGTTAAAGTAATGGAGTAGCTCCATCACGACGAGCATCTGCCAGAGGTAGGGAGTGCAAACTGATACTGCCGCCATTGCATTCATGTGCGATTATTGAAAGCTGCACTTGTGGGAGAAGCAATTGCTGCCAGATGACGGGCAGCGATGGGATTACTGACTTGACCACATGTTGATTGATGCAATCGCCAGCATGAGGGCGTTGGCTTGTGGACAGTGGTACAGGTTATCTGTAAATAAGGAGGCAAAGGAGTGAAATGTATAGAGCAAGAAGCTTTCAGATGATGACTGTCTGCTTGTTATCATATCAGATCGTAGGGTAGATTAGCAGAGATAGTAGGATAGGGTAGTTAGTTGGCAAGCGACAAGGTTACTGCCATAGGTTGAAACAGAGCCGTCATGACTCACTGAACGCTTGAATCGACGAAATATCTGAAAGGTGGAGTGGCAGAGCAATGACAGGATCTGACATGCATAGATCTTTGTTTTACAACGTGGCATTCAGACGACAAGAGGAGTAGGGGAGCTGCTGACAGAGATGGTGAGGTGCCATTTCGGGCAGGCAATCCCACCGCTTCAGCTGGAGTATAAGAGAGCTAAGTTCGTAGATGCAGGTCTCTTCTCTTACTTAGGGATAGTTGCTATGGAATTTTGGTAGAGATACTCTCAATGGAAATGAGGGAGATAGAAAAAGATTTTGGCAAATGGAATGGAGACTTCTGGAATTCATACCAGTCCTGGTGGTAGAGAGAAAGTGAGGCACGGTGGAAGTTATGTGGAGTGCTGCAAGAAGTTGGGAAGTCAGTTCTTAAACATAGGATGCTTCCTATTTTGGGAGGATGTGAATGAGGTTGAGTAAAGAAGAAGTGCCCATGACTTACAATGAGGGCAACATGCATATAATTAGGTTAGGCAGTAGCATTTTCAGAGAGAATGAATCAGGTGGAAGTAAACCTGTTGGCTGCTGATTGCATGATTACTGAGAAGCATGCAGGGGCTGAGGGCTGCAACAGAGAAGATCACTTGAGGGTGATTATTGGTAGCCCATTTTGTATCTGCAAGAAGGGATTGAGAGGGTTGAAAGTGTCATATGTCCTTGATGCAAAGGGATGGGGAAAAGAGATCTTGAAAGAGGAATGGTGGATCATCAAAGTGAGGCTATGTGTGTGTGAAAAACCCAAAGCCCGTTGTAGTTGAACCAGTGACCATAAAACTTGATGTGTATTTCATGGAACTGGCCTGCCAGTATTATGAAGGGATTGCCCTTCATGGGTGCTGGCTAACCTGATTTTGTGATAATGTATGTCTTGAAACATTTAGGAAATAGAACCCTGGCATATGCAATACCCTGTTTACAAATGAGCCAAGTTATAAGTTTGAGAAACTTCTCAACCCCTGTCCATGTCTTCTCTTCCGCTGCGGCGTGGATGAGGGTACCCAATCTCTGATCATGAATAGAGTAGGAGTGATTAAGTGTGGTGTGAGTCTTAGGGCAGTAAGTGTGTATTTGGGTAAGGAACAATTTAGGAGTTAACTAGAAGGGGATTTATGCCCCCTTCTTTTCACACTACAGTAGCTGGTTTTGGCCACTGGGGGCCCCGACTAGGTGGCAGGGGCGAAGTTAAGTGTCATGAAGTTGACGGCGACTGCAGGGGCTTTGAAATGCGCCGCTTACTTGTGGGAGAGTTAAGAGAGAGATCCAGGATGAAGAGGTGATGATGGTGGGTTTGCAAAATGGGAAACTTGAATTTCTGTGATCCAGACTGAGAAGTGATCAATAAAGTTAGTATCCCACGTAGCTGAAGCTCCTGAGGTTTGGGTTATGCTATTGGTTTTTCCCCCAAACGATAGGGAGGTAGCCGATGTATGCGATGGAGAGGCCCGGAAGGGAGACCGTTGGGGGCGCACTCTCACCGCAAACCACAGAGCTCCGACATCGCGTCTCCCGAGATCGAATTATTAATATTGAGTCCACATTATATACTAGGTCTTTCAGCATGAACTAATTATTTATCAGTATTCAAGTGTATTCAACCTGATCCAAATGTAAAAACAAGAGTGACTGAAGCAGTGGTGGATGCATCCCAAGGAAGAACATGAGCTAAATGAACTCGCCTACCAATCGTGCCATCCATTGTGAAAGTAACAATTGTCCACTGCTCATGCGAGATTTGAATGGAACTGTGAATAAAGTTGATGTCCATCTTTATCTCCGATGGATCGAGTATGGATCATGGCTACTGAGAGGGCGTATGCGGGCTATGATGATCATAACATGCAAATGACTATGACTGGTCTCGAGGGTCTCATAACATAGTTGTATCATCCGCCAAATGTCTTTGTCTCTCAGTCAAGACCTACCACTCTCTCTCCACCTCCCGTATCGCTATCTGGAGCTCAAGCTGTCAAGAACTCATATTTCTTGATAATCAACTTTAGTCTCTCGTGTCGCTCTTTCAAGCTAACCCATGTCTCTCACGCTCATCTCTGAACTATCAAGTCTCGTCCCCCTCTCTCTAGCTTAAGTCTGTCGACCCTCTAGCTTCACCTCTCGACTGTGTATTTGCAATCTCAGATGTTGATCTGTCTAATACAATCACCTTGAATACCAAACCCACGACTAGTAATGGTGATATGATATGGAAGTTATGAAATGTGGTGATCGGAACCCGCAACCTGACAACTATATCTCTAATACGACTCGCAACATCCACCCTATGTGATATGCCACAAGGTGGAAGACCGACAAATAATCTTTAATGAGAGTCAATCCCTAATTAGTGTCAAACCTATCCGTGAATCTTGTACAACCCCCCTCAACATCTGTCTGATGGGCTTGAACTATTGCACCTATTATATCAAGTCTCAAATATCTCGGCCGACAAGATATCTATAGCCGAGATACTTGTGGCTCATTAGAGGAATATGACTAGATTGCACCACTCAATGAATACAAGCAACAGGGACAAAACAGTTTGACAACAATGCAACATATGTCATAGTCTTTATCGCGCCTCACCGCTTGCTCTCTCTTTCTCATGAGATGCTCTCTCTCTCTCTCTCTGAATGTGAGTTGTCTATCATGAGACGTTATATGAATGTCAATAATCTCTCAAATAAAACCATCAACTTTCTTTCTCATCGGGCAAAGACAGTGCTGGAGATCATCTATATGATCCAGATTCACACCGAGATCTCAAAGTCTTTAGACCACAAAGTCTCTCGCAATATATGTAAATCATCTCGTGCATCTCTAGTACGAAAACCTTCTGAAACATCAGACAATTGGTGGCGAGTACCTCGATTTTCGGAAATTTCAGGATTGCTGATCTTCTTAGTGTCAACTAGCTTATGGGCCATCTGCTTCACATGATCTTTATTCTTCCCAATATCAATGTCCTTAAATTGCAAAAACATTGAAAACATCATTGTTGTATGTAACTATGATATTATTTGTATTAATTTAGTAGTCTTACATTTTCATGGTTATCAATGAATGTAGTTCTACATCAGGATTTGAACCCGACCACAAAGACACATTAAGTGACGGAGGAGAGATAATGACAACAGGTTTCACCCTGTGAACAATAGCCAATCATATTTGTATTTGACGTCAGACCACCAATGTTAACGAGCATTATATCCGGTGTTTCTATATACAAGTCACGTCCAGATTTTCCTAATTATTGTTGCAACCATACATTGTGCATGCTCTTAGCAAGATTGCATGAAGGCATATATGCAATATCCTGAAATGGCATGGTTTGCAAAGAAAAAAGAATAAGCAATGTGGTTGAAAAACTTTGATGAAACAAGAGAATGGTCCATTTATAAAGACAAACTGACTATTTTCTGTATGACTTTTGAACTCTATAGTTGTGACAAACATGTCTCCAACATGAAACAGAATAGCGTGCATTGACGCATGCATTTTCCAAGCTATGTCGGAAATCACAACACTAATCCACGCAACATGCTTTATGCAGATGACTCTTCCTATATAGTTGTGAGGGAGTGTGCCGAATTGCGTTCGTCAACGCACTCATTTTTAACTGGGTATTTGTAGTCGAAACTTGCAAGGACAACCGGGGAAGAAGATGAACTTATTGCTATCATGCAAGCCCCCCAATGTTTGTAGCAAAAATGCTAAAACACAAGCCACTCATGTAGTGCTCTTATACTGTTCTCCGACCCAACAACAACCATCACGCTCGCAATGTCTAGTATATGGAGTCTAGTTTGTTGCATTCTTCTGTTATTTATACAACCTAATATACGCCTAATGCTCAGGCTTTATGTCCGACTTTTTACGTTTTTTGAGCGATTGTATCTAGTGGAACAGACATATGTGCTCTCTATCGAGTATAGGCACCTTCAGATCAAAGTCAAATACATACGCACACAACATTGAAATTGGCTTGAGCACTGTCAACCATGAATCCTCTAAAATAGGCTGAGGAACACAATGCGATTTCAGGATTCCATCATGAGGACCTGCAAGTCTAATCCTTGGACTGCATGTCATACACCGCATTTGTCATAATACGTTGGTAGGAAGGAGAATAACTCCCAAGGGACGTAAGTACAGTGATTTGACAATTGAGTAGCTGAGTATGCATGAGCAAACATATAATTTACTTTTAGTAGCGTTTGTTGATTTATGTGAAAAATTAAGACATAAAGAACACGTTGCATATACAACAATGCATTTGACGACATAATTCCCAAGGGACACTGACTGTACCTATATGAGAAATTTGTTCCATTTGAGAACCAATGTATGGAGACAAGAAGATGGCAATTGAGGACGTTGTTGTGGGGAAAAAAACGTTTCAATACAAATAAGTGGTAAAAAAAAAACCTATGAATTTTAAAATGTGGTTTGATTAGGTCTGCCTGGAGAAAAATGTCAGTGATAAAGCTAAGGTTGGGAAGGTCGATGACAAAGCAAAGCCAAATCGGGTTTAGGGTTTAGGACTTAGAGTTTAGGTTCCCACGGTAATATGTGTCCCCCGCAGTTATAGGCCCCCATGCTTCCGAGACGGTAGGCTCACATGAGCCTAGCCAGACACGGGCTCACAAGCTCATGTTGGTAGGCTCCCGGTCTAGCACGCGCCTCCTATGATATAGTTGGGAGAGTCCTGGATGTAGCTAGCAGAATCTGGGGTATAGTCGAGGGAGTTAGGGAAATATTCATTCGTGGTATACGAGTCCGGGGTATGTTCATCCAGGCATAGAAGACATCATCGGATTCCGCTGAGGTGTATTTGTCGAAATATGTCAGGATATACACTCGGAGGTGTATCTGTCAGACTCCGCCAAGCTATACTTAATAGAGTTCATAGGTAAATTCAACTTACTGGGGTGTACTAAAGGGATTTTGCCTGAGCGTGAGATAGAATAGCAAATTTAAATGAGAACTATTAAGGCGACTTTGAAAATTGGAAGAATGTGAAGTAATGTTTATAGACATATAAATATGCACCTAAATCTTAGCTGCAAATAATTAGAAGTCTAGTTCAAAAATGACATTAAGGGATTTAATTAAATTACCTACAGAGGCGGGGTCGGCCCTATGTCATCTTCTTTATTTTCTTTCATGCTCGTGGGCTACATGTGTCATGGCCTAATGGTGCCTCATGCGTCTACAGTAACAATAGTGTCATCACTTCTTTTAATCAAATGTAGAATTACTAAATGACATCCATTTAAAGAAAGAAAATAATAATAGCTAATAGGGCCAAAGCCTAGCAACATTCTATTCAAACTCTCCATTTTTTAATTGTTACATGAACATATATGTGGGAACCGTCAGTGTTGGCGGTCCATAGTTCTGATTTATTTTATTTTATTTATGTGAGGCGCGATTGGTCCGCGACATTTTAAGCTATTTGTTTTGAAGGGGACTACCATTGGAAAATCCCCAGTTTTAAATGGTTTCTTTTATTTCTTTGAGGCGCCATTGGCCTCGCATATTTATTATAATTATTTTTAAATAAATGGGGTCCGCCAAGGCTGGCAGTCCCCATTTTTCATTCATTTTCCTAAGAAGCCATTGGCCCGCCTGATTTTTTGTATTTTATAACCATGGCTAGCGGTCCCATCTCTTTTTTTAGTAATTTTAATATTAATGCATTTTTTTAATCAATACTAGAGTAGCCTGTGCCATTGGCCCAAGTGTCAAGTGTCATCTAAGTCCAAGTGCAATCCCCTATCTGTCCAAGAATTTGTGGTACATGGATGAACTAATGTTTAAAGAATATTATAAACATGAACAAAATGAACAACAATGTAATGCGATTCAGAGATTGGAATTTGATGAAAGAGTTAAAAGTTTACATTAGTACTTCTGTATACACAATCATATATTGAAAAAACCAATTTATTTTTTTCCATGAATTTATTGAGTAGTAATGTATCCAAGTGCGTCTCCTATGTCGAGGCCCAAGTGCGACCTCTGGGGTAGCCTATGCCGTTGGCCCAAGTGCGTGAGCGTGGGCCGCGAGCGTGTGAGCCCAAGCTCACACTTTGCTGACGTGGCGTGAACCAGGCTCAAGCGCCATGACGTGGCCTGAGCCTACGCTCACGCCACATCAGCATGAGTGTACATAGCATGTGGCGGCAGAAAGGGCACCTATACCCAAGGGGCCAATAACTGTGGAAAAATGTTCAATCTATATTGGCGAATTCTTTTCAATGAAACCGACACAGGAAGAATAGAAGGAGAGTGCATTACACCAGTAAAGACTGGACTATCTTATTCCCAAATAATTGGATCGTTCCAACACTGAACTTGGTTGTGTAGCCTCATTTTTTCTGTTGTAACTCAATCCATGTACTGCACCATGGGCCTTACGTACTTGAACACATATCTCTTGAGAAGAATGTCTTCATATTAAAGCATAGCAAGGAAATATCATCTTCAGACATACAATGCGAGTGGTGGTGCATTTACATCCATAGAAGAAACACTGAACCGCGAACGAGATATTTTTCCTGCAATGCCGAAGTGCTCCTACTCTAGGTGATATAATCCCGCAAAAGTATAGTATCCATCTTGTTGTAACTCATAGTGGCTTGGTGAATATGAAAGTCTCGTTTGGGGTCACAAACCATCCCGTTCAAAAATATATAATACAAATGTTTACTTTGAACAAACTTCCCTTTTTGTCGCAGACTAGTCGACAACGTGCTAACAAAATCAGGACATGTGCAATTTGGGAAATTTGAATAATGTCATAGGCCTTCTCCTCCAAAACAGATATGGATATCATGATTGTGTACACTCCACCATATCCCAGATGCGGAACTTGCATTGTACCTGGTAGTCGAGCACAAAGCATGCAGATTCCACCAAGGTGTGCGTTAACGAAATTGTGTACGTTGACGCACACCATTTTTCCAACCAACCGAGGGGGGGGGAAATAAAAAATAAGTTAATAAACTAAATTAAATTAAATTAGGTTTAATAATAAGTAAATTTAAGTATATCTTGAAGTTGATGGCGTCAACAATTAAAGCGCAAAAATAAATAAATAAAACTTTATTTCTAAAAATAAATTCAAATAAATTCAAGCATATCTTAAAGCTGATGGTGTCAACACCAGTGTTAGGCGGTTATTAGGTTTTCAGGTATTAAAACCAGGTTATCAACCCGGTTTATCAATATATTGATAACCGGAACTGGCAAATTTTCGAAAAAAATATGATATTGATAACCTGTGGTTCCGTGGTTTCTGATAACCGGGCTACATTGATAACCGCAGGTTATAAGATAATAAATAACTGGACAGAGATAAGGGAGTTAAGGGAAATAACAATGCCGGTTATATGTATGTACATATATTATTTATATTTATTTGGGGGCGTGGGGTATCAAGCGAGGAGGGGGGGCAGGTGCAGGCCTTAAATGCGGGCCACATAGGGCGTGGCCCTACAGCAGGCCCTTAAACTGTTTTCACTTGCACATGATCTGTTAAAATAATTAAATTATCACCTTATATATATAATATTAAATGTGACTAATGGTCTTTATCCTAATTATCAGCAATCGAGAACCGGTATATATAACCGCCAGTTATCATTCAAGAAATAATTGGACTTATTGATAACCATTGAAAAAATTCTGTTATCGATAACCGACAGGTTATTAGAATTTATAAAATTTCAAATAACCAGAACCGCATGTTAAGGTAGAAACACCCAAATATGAGCGTGACCTTGAATGGACCCCTATTTTTGTGTATAAAAGTGACTTCATAGGTCCTTGAATGGATGGATAGAATGAAGTGATTTATTTAAGGTCTACCAATGGCCAGAATTACCTATAGATAGGGTGGTTTTACAACTGAACGTGTACACATCCATGTACTTATTGGATTTATAACTGCACGGTTTTGAACAAATCAAATATATTATTGTAATCATGATTTGCACTTAATTAATCACCTAAAGAGCAGGCATAGGGCAGATTTGGGGCGGATTTTGTTTCAAAATACCACGACGGCTACTTCATTTAATGAGCAAGGCTGCGCAATTCGAATTCCTTCCAGCAACCATTTGAAATCACACAACAAGTATAATAAGGTGTCGAGCCTACTCACTTTCAACCATCTGCGGTCACCAAATGTAAAGAGCTTGAGGGGGCTCACTTTCTAAGTTAGCTACCAGCTACAGTCACCTTGTGTAAAGAGGGCCCGGCTCACTGTCTAACTTACGTTACTAAGTTACGTTATCAGATATCTGCAGTCAACAAGTAAGGAGGGGCGCGACTGCTCACTGTGTACCATTGCACTCACCAAATATAAGAAGGGGCCCACCGCTCTCTACCATCTGCACTCACCAAGTAAGTGATAACAGGGGGGACCACTCTCACTTTTCTACAAATGTCCTCAGCTATGCATGTGTAGTACAAAAGTCCAATGTACAGTATTTTTACGTTTGAGAGTTGTTTGCTATAGTGTGTTTCACGTTGTAAACGAGCACATAAGCTAGGGACATTGGAAACTGCAGGCATGATTTCACATAAATAAACACCTTGAAAAGTTGAAAGTAACATGTACACATGTCTCCGATATAGCTTGCAACTTGGACCCACGTTAGAAGAGAGAATGAAGCAGCGCTAACTTAATCAGATTACATCCAGAGGTCTTATACAAAGAACCAGCAAAAGTTCAACGGTCCAATTAAGTAGAGACTGGAAACGACGATCAGAAATGCTTAGAGTTCAAGCAATAGGGACACTTTCAACATCTAGGTCCAATGCAGTAGACGACGATCAGAAATGCTTAGAGTTCAAGCAACAGGGACACTTTCAACATCCAGGTCCAATGCAGCAGACGACGATCAAGAGTTTAAGCAACAGGGAAACGTTCAACATCCAAACACGCCTGTGCTGGAATATCCATGTTGGATTGATCATGAATACATGTACTGGCCATCAATTGAAAAATGTTGGTTTACCAGTTCAACTTGATAGCGCTACAATGATGCGGCTAAGTTGACATAACTGAGGGAAGATTCTACACATCATAGCACATAACATGGCGCATGGAAGGTTGAAACCTAGCTTACTAACATTTTTTATTTATTCAATTGTCATGGGAGCTGTGAACTACCCTTCATGAGAGGTAGTTGTTGTCATGAATGTTAATCTTCTATTTAATCTCTTACATTGATCAAGATTGCACATTGCTTATGTTTCTACAGGGGCAAATTGAGATCCTCTCTTTGTTGGGTTCATTTCTTCCAACAACAGATTTTGGAGGTGTCTCCAATGGCAGAATGGGCTAAGTATATGCTATCTGCATTTGATGGGTGATGTGTAATATGTGGTGGTGTAGCAGGCCTGACCAAGTAACCACAAGGGGTCTACTGCACACTTTCTGCTTATTGTCATGGATCTAAATTTCAGGCCTTCTCAAGCATTCAGGTTGTTGCCTGACACTGAGGTAGAGGACGATGCACATATCGAGAATCATTCCAGTGATTCAGGGCAAGAGAGAACATTTACAATGATATGCATTCACGTGAGGGCAGTCAAGTTAGTGATGATGATGATCCTACAAATTTTCAGTGGGGCCAAGATCCGGCATGGGCCAGTGTACAATTCAATGCTGGACAAGGTTCTGAGGATACCATGAGAGATACTAGCATGCGGGACCAAGACCAATCTAGAGTGGCTGAACGTGGATTTCCTGACTCTGATCACAACACTGCACCTCCACCAGCTCGGAATTGGGGTAGCCGTCCCAAGAGAGCTCCAAGGAGGAGAAAATGGGAATTGGTCGGACAAGGCACTTGCTGGTGCCATGGCAACAATCGATCGTGGAGAGCACATGCGAGCAGTTGCCAAGTCCTTTGGTATACCTGCATCAAGCTTGAGAAATCATGTGTATGGTGTGACTACCACACGACGCAGGGGTTCCAAAGGCACGTTGGATGCTGTTGAAGAATCAGAGTTGGTCAAATACATAGAAAGAATGCTGGAGATCGGACATCCTCTTACACTCACTCAGTTACGGTTGAAGGTTGCTGAAATAACTCAGGAGCGAATGATTGGGTTAGGTGGTTCCGGAGGAGGCATCCAGATCTGAACTTGAGGGTGGCTCAAGGACTGGAGACAGGGAGAGCTAGAGGACTTTGCCCTGACAATGTTCAATCTTTCTACACTAACCTAGATCTGATCTATAAGAAGTACAACTATGACGCCTCCAGAATTTGGAACTGTGATGAATCCGGCTGCCAATCTGGAAGGAATGGTGGTGCTGTGGTACTTGCCAAAATAGGGACAAGAGCTGTACACTTGATTACTCCAGATCAGTGAGAATGGCTCAGTGTTTTAACCTGCATGAATGCAGCAGGTTGTCACATTCCTAATTTTTATATATTCAAAGGAAAACGATTCAGAAGGAACTACATTGCAAGATGCGAATCAGGAGCAACAATGGCAATGCAAAAGAAGGCATGGATGACAAGCATATTGTTCAGTAAGTGGATTTCTCATTTCATTGAATCGGCAAAGGCCATGGGCAATGAGATTACCGTGACAAATCGACAATTGTTGATCCTTGACGGCCACAATTCACATGTCACTCATCGACACTTGTTGTATGGTTGTCTTCGATTGTGGCTTCTGAGTCGTCTGTCGCAACAGAAGAGTCCGAACGCATATTTACTGCATTGCATGTGGAGGAGATTCTGGGCAACATTGTACCTGAGACCCATGAGGACCACCATGACTATTTTGTAGAGATGGAGTGCAGTCATCACGATGAACAGGTGCAGGCGGGTGGGAGTGGACCTGAATTCTCATCAAGCCATGATTCCAATGTGCAGGTAGATCAGGACAAAGACTGCGCCGTGGTGCCGACCCAGGTCTCAAGCGGACGTCCATCCACCATATCCCGCTTCCTAACTCTCCCTGAAGTTCCTGCAGGCACTCACAGAAGGGTGAGAAATAAAAATGAACCAATAATCGACTACTCCAAGTCGATTATGATGACCTCAGACACATATTTGGCTGCATTAGAACAGAAGGCAAGTCGAAAGAAGCAGCAATCCAAGCACGTGAACGCAAGAAAGAAGAGCAAGTAGCTGCCAAAGCAAAACGAGCAGCTGAGCAACAAGAGGCAGCAAATAAAAAACGAGCACGACAACAGGAGAGAGCCCAAAAGAAGGCGTTTGATGCACAGTGGAGCGCCAAAACGTGTGCAACGGCAGGTGATCGCCTGCATGCTACAATCAAAACGAATCCCCAATTTCCCCTAACGGCTACCTCGCTCCATACTGTGGCAGTGCCCCGACCATCTCTAGGTATAACCAACGCATCGCGATGCAACGACGTCGGGCCAAGGCAGTGGGCGCGGACACAAGCCACCTCAACGTCTGCCCAGTCCCCCCTGTAGTGACCACAATACCTCTACACACAGGACTTCACATAGGACTGCATCATACTTCTGATCTGGGCCATCATAGTAATGCCATTCGGTTTTAACAGCCTATTGCCAGTAGCTCAGCTTCCATGCAAAAATGTCACGAGTTCTGCACTTCAAAAATTGAAATTGAAACCAGTCTTGCTCATGACCACACATGTTGCAGCTTTTGTGATGAGTATTGTCTGCCATTGTTTAAGGAATTTCCTGTCATGCGGCAGTACTTAGTGGTACTAGACTAGCCAAAACACTGGTCTATGAGCCCTCTATCAATAACACGTACATCAAGGAATGTTCCTCTTTGTTAACATTACACCAAAGCCACCGAGAACAGGAAGTCAGGACCACTGGTAACTAAATATCTCCTTACCTTGCTATTGCAATGCTAGGGATCAAAGGGCCAGCATCATACCCAATGGAAGACTCATCAGACCTGCCCATTCCACCCATTCATTCATAACCCCACGAAGACATAATCAGCAAAAGACTCAACAATTGCAGTAAGAGAATTTAAAAATAATGTACTAGACCTCACCAAGTAGTTCTAATTGGTGAAACTCAATTGCTGTCCCATCCAGCCACCTTTTGCAGATGGGATTTACATCAATCACTGTCAGCTCCATGCCTTCCCCAACCTTGCATCCAAACCATAGACTACAATGATGGATTTCTGCCTGCATAACCTCACTAAAGTAACCATAGATGTGCCAGTTTGAATTTTATCAGCTTGTAGCTTCGATGCAACATTTATTGCAAACAAATTCACTGACAAGCCCTCTGCAGCAAACATTAACATGAAATTACTAAAATACACTACGTATCAGGCTTTCTTTTTTCTGGCCTCTATTTCGATAGATTAGAAAGCATCTTGATAAGTGAGACTGTTCCTACAGTCATGATCTCCAGCCGTGGAGCGTTGCTGGCATGTACAAAGCCAAGGAGCTGCCCTCCACACCCACACAACCACAATCACACATGGTTTCAGACTTCAGTACCTTTGATTGGAGCATCCATGGATTTTAGACTTAGGGTGGAAGGTCAATTTCAGTTGGAGAGAGATACTTCAATCCTCATTCCAAGTGGAAGTGTATAAGCTACAATGACTACCTTAGATAACCACGAGTTCAATGCCTCTCTTTGCACCACAAATTACCTCTTCGAAGTAGAGCCGGGAAGATAAGAAGCCATGCCGGTGATATGGATCCAACTCAAAAAAGGCGTCAAAGAAACGTCTTGTGCCTCAAGCTGCACTCACAAGAAAACATAGTTGTAAATTATGTAAAATTGAAATTATAGACTCAAGTTCTAGATGTTCAAGAAGTTTGTCAATATCGCTTAAGAGTTGGGTTGCGTGTTTAGAACCCTGAGGGAAATAAAAGCTGCACTTCCAATGAGAACTTTATATCACCAAGACATGATGTCGAGATATGCACTGACCATTTTCTGTGAAGGTTGCCTAGGCATAGCCCAGAGGACAGAGTCTGCACCACAGATACCTCCCCAAAAAATGGTATTGGGGTTCTAAGCCACCAGGAATGAAACTCCAACTCAAACTCGAAGAGACTTACACACAGCTATGGCTACCCCGACCTCGCCTTCTCAGAGGGTGCTAGTCAATTGGTCTCAAATAACCCAGAGCAATCATAAGGCCGACAGTCCTGATTTAAGCGCTGGGATTGGCATGTTGTAGCAAGTTTCCAACAAGGTGCCCAAAGTGCAACAAATCTCAACATCTAACAGAATGCTGTGAATTTCAAGTTAAAACATATTGACAGGAAAAGGACCATGCCAACCTTGAGAAGCACGAACTCGCGTTGCAGTTGCCTGTTCAGAAGCCACATTTCAGACAACGGTGGCAATACGTAGACATGTCTGGACAAGTCGAAAGTAGTTATGAGTACACATTGCCAAGACGAAAAAATTGCCGGTACCCTAAAGCACTGGTCCTGTCGAAATAGACTTGTTGAACGGCCTTGATAAGGAGACGAAACCATATTATAAGACCAAGCCATGTGGTGTATTTCCAGCACGGGTGTAACATCTGGAAATCCATCTCGAATCCACAGAACAAGGGCCCAGACCATGACATTGACAACTAAGTAATAATAGTTGCGGAAGAAAAGCCAGATAGTCGCAAAGAAAAAAATGTGACAACACGGAAGTGGCAGTCGCATCTTAAAGAAAAATGGCAATGTGCAAATGTACACCTTTTCCATAGACTCCAATACCACTCATGAATTTAAGTCAACGAGGAAGATGAAGGTAAGCTTACTCACAGCCTTTGGAGATGGCGGGAGTTCACAGGAGCGCGGGAGTTTGATAGCGTTCGCCACATGGACAGGTTAGGGTTGACAGAAAAGAGTATTAGCGAGGGGAATGAATTGCTTTGTGTTCCAACAAGGATAAGAATACAATTACGGGGGCTTAATATTTCATCCATGTTGGATGACTTTTGGGAACCATCATGGACAGACTTCGTACTGTAGGTGATCAGTTTTGAGGCCATTGCTGCTTTGAGTTTGCATGCCTACGATACCATTGTAGATGTCAGGCCAGGCCATTGGCAGGTCTAAAGGTAGTTATTAATTGCTTACACATGGCATGTTTTCAGATGCACAAGTTGTGCATATGATACATGAGCAGGTTTTAGATTAGATATAATTTGGGTGAGCATTAGGTGGGTCTAGTGCACAGACATAGGAAATTATGTACCACCACTTTTGATAATTCATATCAATTGACCACTTGCCTCTAAAATTTTGGAATTTACTGAGGTCCTGTTCGTTGAATTGCTAATCCAACCATATTATTTTCTCCTCGCTGCACCGAGCCCTATGAGTCATATTGCTTAAGTGCACACATTTGGGTGTTTCTACCTTATTAAAAAACAAATTAAGTATATAACCGAAACTGCAAGTTATCAATTTTGTAAAGAACCGACAACATTGGTCAACACCATCTGGGATCAAAAATAAAATAAAATGAAAATTTCATTTTTCTAAAAACAATTCAAATAAATTTAAGCATACCTTCAAGCTGAGGGCATCAACGCCATCATATATATATATATATATATATATAAACATACCCTTAAGCTGATGGCGTCAAGACCATCTAAGACATACAAGAAACAAAGAGGAAATAGTTTTTTCTTAAAAACAAATCAAATAAATTTAAGCATATCTTAAAGTTGATGGCGTCAACGCTATCTAGAGCAAAAAATAAAATAAAATAACAACATTTTGTTTTTTAAAAATAAATTCAATTAAATTCAAACATATCTTCAAGCTGATGACATCAGCGCCATTCATATATATAATATTTTTTGAAATAAAATAAATCTAAACATACTTTTAAGCTGATGGTCTCATCCCATCCAGAGAACAAAATAATAATAATAATAATAATAATAAGTAGTAGTAATAGTAGTAGTAAAAAGAAATAGAAGTAATAATAAAATAAAAATGTTTTTCTTAAAATTTAAAAGTTTTTAAGTTTATCTTCAAGCTGGTGGTGTGAACATCATCTATAGCACAAAAACAAATAAGTAAATAATTTAAATAAAACAACTCAAGTCAACTTAAGCATACCTTAAAGCTGATGGCGTCCACACCATCCCGAGACATTTAAAAAAAAACACGATCAACTTTGTGTCATTTGAAATGAGAATACATTGACATTACCGCACCATCTCCTTGTGTCGATTAGGAAAATGAGAGCCCGAAGCTCATAGAGAGATTACACATCGTTGCCTGAGCAAAATCCTCAAGATCGTTGAAGAGTATCAATGATCCTGCATCGAGGTAAAAGTAGGACTTCCCAAACCTGAGGCTTATACGACATCTATTGTAGAGTTTTTTCAATTCTACACTAGATTGAGCAATCTTTCATTGGGTACTTTGCTCATGAGTCACCTTCCAATATCATTTGAAATGACAGGTGTCTTATTTGCTTTGTAGAGCCATTGCAGTTAATGGCCTTCAGCACACTTCTTCCCATTCTAGGCGTAGTATGGAACAATATGGGCTGTTGAGTAGAAGTGGCATCATCGAGCACTATTAATCCGGGACTTATATGTCCATCCTGAGTCTCCTGCTTCTTGTAGCTTTGCTTTGAGCCCATGGAGTCCAGATCAAGAATTTCTCTGCCATAGATCCCCCAAGTCGGAGTGCGGAGATACCACATTCAAGTGATTCTCCAAATTCTGTGCTTGAGTGACTTGACGGACGGTTCTTAGACATACCCGGACCAGTCGAAGGTATAGATGACACCGAGTAGATACATCTACTAAGGGCTTGTTAATATACTATAGTATCTACGCATTCAAAAAAAATTGTACACAACTTCTATTGCGTAGCAATAGATGCGCAACAGAAGTTTGAGTAATATAAATTGCAGATGATATGTACAAATCGAGAGGTGTACGATTGCGCATAAAATCATGTATTTGGAATGTGGAGGTGATGTGTTTTGCAGAAAGAGTTAAGTACATTAGAAAACGGTTTTGGCAAAAAGACAATAATATTAGGTTTATAGTAGAAGCTTACATCGATCGACTTGCCATACACGAAACAAGAATGTGGATTAATGATCGAGCTTGGTTGGATAAAATTCTACAAGATGGACGTCAACAACGATTCTATTGGTGTCGTGACCGACCAATGTGGCCAAACTGCGAGTGCCCATGAATTTATTTAAGAGCCCTACACTTTAGATCTTCCATAGCAACTCACATTAGATGGCAGGTTGATTATCTATTGTGTCTAGTGCCGGTATTTAGAAAAACACTACATGATCCGCAGAGAGATTAAATTGTAATTATTGTAACCAACCTCCCCCATCAAAAGGCGGCGCGCGGTATCATCTGCAGTTGCATGCTGATGTACCCCCACAGCCTCGTTTTTATTTACAATATATTAATTTGAATGCTTTCATTGTTGTTATGGTTATGCATGGTCATATTAGGCGTCGATAGTATCGATAACACTAACTAGATAAGCCAAGTAGCGACGATGAATGTCGAGTCCTGCTTCTAGTTCTAATCACAGTCATAGCCCAGATTCCGAATGAATATATCATAAATTTAGATGTAGATTATTTCGTGCAACAATTAGAGAAAGATTTTTTCAAATACCAAGAAGTACAGTCCAAGTTACAACATCTGAAGAAGAGTGTAGATGCATAAATGGGTACAATTTTATTTTCGGATTGTTTTTTATTTTTAGCCAGGCAGCATTGTACTTCCTAAACATGACAAGTTGTTAGTTATCTTGGAACCGCCGGTGAAGCACTTAAGAACTAAGATAAGGTCTGAGACAGACATCGAGTATTATTCTAACGTTAAAATGACAGTATGAAGCTGCAAACACAACGTAGTATGCTACTAACTCGTACAAATAGCGGCAACTTGGATTTGAACTGTATGAGAACGACTATGAGGACGGGTTATGATCTGTCTGTTTTCCTTTTATCTTATCCAGTAGGTTCATACAGTAAGGGCACTTGGAAATTTAGAGTTAGGAATTGTATAGCGATGAGATATCGCAACAACAACAGGACGCTGCATCGGAACGACGGCAGAACGGACGACTTCGGAGCGAAGCGTGGCCAAGCCGATGGTGCAAATGGTAGTTGGAAGTGACTTCCAAGCTTTTTATAATCAAGTGGCAAGGTCAGGAACTCTAGGGGCATCACCTTAAGAATATTTTTCCAAGGAAGCAACGAACTTCCTATATGACGGATCCACGGAGAACGACGTTTGGAAATGGTTTTTTAACTCCGATTGATCTGAGAATTTACATGCATTTACGGAGCACCTAATCATAATTTATCACCAAGTTTTGTGATTTATGGTTAAGGTTAGCAGCAGCATCGAATTACAAAGCCTACGGCACTTGCGACGATCGATTTAAATGATTTTCTATGTATTTCATTGGAGGAAAAGGCTCAAATTCGCCCTAGGGGTTATTTGTGTAGCCTTGAAACTAGGATAGATTATTTTGCATCCAAAATTTTCCCGCCGTTGTCCCGGTGTGTAGCTCCGAGCTCGGGGATCCTCAACCTCGGAGCCTCGGCTTAGAAGAGAGGCCTTACACTAGGCTATCTCCTTCCCAACTCTTCGAATTTTCCTATCATTCAATCCCTCAATACAACAAAAATCAACGTTAAGGGGGCTACGCCAATATTCAATAGAGGTAGGTGCAAAAGACCCCCTTTTCATGCATCTGGGTAAAGGCGCCCAAAAGACATGGCGGGGTGCGTTCAGGCGCGGCCCGCGCCAGCGTATTACCGCGTGGTCCGTGCAGTGTTATCTTCTGGCCGTCCAACGGTTCGCCATCCAGCGGTCCCTGGCACGAGGCTCTCTGCCCGCACGCTTCTGCTGGCCACGCGTGTTGTACGTCTCTTCAAGTACAAACCCCAGTCAACGGGGGATCCACGGCTGTCTGCGCCATGGCGCGTGGCTGTGAGGACCCCGCGCTCGTATATCTCTTGAGCCTAAAGGCTATGGCAATTCCACCCCACTAGAGCGGGCTTCAATGGTGCCTAATAATTGGAAAAAAACAAAAAAAACAAACCCCCTTAAAGCCTAAGCTTTCTCTTGCCTTTTAGGGGGGGTTAGTAAGTTAGTATAGCCACTAACTACATTTGCTGGTCCTCTCCTTCACTGACCTCCTTTACTTTAAAAACTCACACCTCAACATAAATGCAATACATAATGGATCCTTATGATCTATGGCTTAAGAGGTCTTCCCACTTTTAGCCTACATGAAATACTCTTTCATCCACATTTCCACCACTCAATGGAGTATTTTCTCCCTCCACTAGTTAGCAACTTTCATCAACAAGCCCGCCTCTTCCTTAGAGGGTCAATGCTTCCCAAGCATAAAGAAATAACCACACATAAACAAACTCTCGTTTTTCCTTAGATGGTTAGTTTTTCACAGATAAGAGACAACTACACATGGGCTTGTCTTGAACACTCCACATGGAATGTCAAAAAGGTTATAACAAATACAAAGCAAGGGGAGTGGTGTATCAACCTTAGAAGCAATGTGAGCTTGGGATGCTCTAATGGCTCGATGGTGTGGCACTTTTGAGGCCCTCCTAGGTGCTTGTCAACTTCTTCCACCCACAGCTCTCTACTCGTCCCAAGTCTCTCCAATCTACTCTCCTTGTGATCACAAACTTCCTCTTTTATAAAACCAAATGGCTTAAAAGCCAACCAAGAACTAGACACCTTGCCTTAGTTCTAGCAACACTTTCCTACACTAGGGAGCTTCATGCTCCACTCCCTAGGACCTAGGCTCCCTCAAGCAAACTAGACTATAACAAAGCAAGAGCAAAGCAAGCAAATGAACTAGGTGAAGAACAATGAAGCATTGCTCTTCTTTTATACTCTTTCTGGACTCTTAAATTATTGTAGGATAATCTTAAACTATTATAAACTAGAGGGAGATATAATTTAAAACTACTAAAGTGCAATAAACAAATATTTTAATGGAAATCATCCAAGAGACCTGTCAAAAAGGTTCTCCCTCATCCTCTTGGATGGCTAGGTGGTGTTTGTTAGTTGGCGTTGAATAGTAAGTGGTGAGAGATAGAGGACGATTTATTCTAAGGTAGAAAAGCGTATTTTCTCACTTATTTAATTATATTCTAGAAGCGCCTGGAGGTGGAAAAGGTTGGTCCCACTACGGAGGGTAGATTAAGGCAAAAAACCATGCAAGTTTTGGCTGGCGGATGAACAACGATCTTCATCTGCCTCTCTGTTTTTCATCCATTAAGGCAGAGGCGACAATTCCCCGCTTGGGATCGGTTCTCCGGGATTCCCACAGATAAGGTGAGTTCCCGGGGAGTTCCCTACACCCCCTGCGTAATTTTTGGATCCAGAATATAGAGAAGATTCCCTGTCCAGTGGTATTTTTATTATTATTTTCCTATTTATTTATTTATTTGTTGTATTTTGCTTATATGGAAAATATGAGAAATTAGTCCTAGAGACTTGTATTTAAATTGACCCCTTTAGACACCTAGATTTGGGAAATTTCAAAAGATGTTTGGGCCCTTCCTGAGAGGTGGTTGAACTCAACCACTCAGGAATTGGACCGGCATTGGGAAGAGAGGGTCTCTCTTCCTCCCTAAACCCGGTAGGTGCTTTGTGAAGGGACGACGGATTGAGTCCCGGCTATAAGCGGTTCGGGGGTTTAGGCCCATAGGAAGTAGCTAATAAACAAAGACTTGGAAGGCAATTGACAAGACTAGAAATACAAAAATATATCGTAGGACGTAGAAACGCAACCTTGCTCTGTGAAAGAGAACTTGGATTCTTCTTTGCCGGTAGAATTAGATTTAGATTATCAACCGCCACTAGCATTGCCGCGGAACCCCCTGCACTAACCACAGTCGGGTGGGCAGTTCTTGAGCCCAACCCATTCCGCTACACACCTCGACCCCACCTAGCTACTATGTCGTCACCCTGACCGCGTGTGTCCAGGGCTCATCAAAGAGACGGAAGAAAATTTGATTAATCAACCCCTAGGTCACTTGAATGTAGATTTTGAACAGACAAAACTCTGAAAGTTCTGAATCTTCAGTATCATCTCCACTTGTAAGCCCGGCCAGACCCAGTAGCCCGGCATCTAATCCACCGTTGAGTCCAAGAGATTCAATGGCGCAACCACAACCTCCACCGGCACCTCATGTTCCAGATATCCAAATCGTCGTGCCAGCAGGTTTGGCTCCATTACCACTACCGGGTCACTTGCCCTGGTTTCCTGACGAACCACATAAAAACCCCCAATATCATGTCAAAAAAATTATTCAAAATTGTTACCCCAATCATGTTTTGAATGATGCATATTGGTTGATCTGGTTCCTTACGACCTTAAGGAGGAATGGCATTGACTTGATATTGGCAGCAACCTGGGAGTTCATTTCAACATTGGATTCAAATTCATGATTTTTTTCTAGATCATTTCAGGCAGTACATCAGTTTAAGAGTGTTCTTATGGCCCTCGCTAAAATTAGACAGAGAGTGAATGAGGAAGTTGATGATTTTGAAACATGCTTCAAAGAGCTGATGCGACTTGGAAAGAACATGACAACATGCGTCGTTAGGTACAACGTGTGAAGATGCCAGAGATGGCGTTTTCTTCATGCACTGCAGTTAATCCATTGACTGCAGTTTTGGGAACACCTCCTCTTACCTATTACAGACCGACAATTACCAAAGGGATGATTCCTGCTGCCACGATGTCACCTGCAATATTTTTGGTGGCCACTACCACTCTCTCAGCTCCGACAATACATTTTCAACCAGTTCTTGCTTAATCATATGCGGGATCCACTAGCAATGGTCGGATGGGACATTTGGATGAAAAAATTTAATTGTATTTTTAAAAGATTCAAATAAATTTAAGCATACCTTGAAGTTGGTGGAAAAAAAACGTCCGGAGCCCAAGAAAAAATGAAACAAAAACTTTTAAGTTTTTTGTTCAAAAAATTCAAATAAACCTAAGCATATCTTGAAGCTTATGGTGTCAACGCCATCCGGAGTAAAATAATAATAATAATAATAATAATTTTAAAATACAAATTAATTTACACATATCTTAAAGTTGATGGCATCAACACCATCCGGAGCATAAACGTAGAAATAAAAAATATTTTAAATATTTTTTATTTTAAAAAAAACACAAATAGTTAGTTGTTTTTAAATTTAGGTATATCTTGAAGTTGATTTAGAGCCCAAAAAAAAGAAATAATAATAATGTTTTTACATAAAAATCTAATTAAGTTTAAGCATATGTTGAAACCGATGGCCTGGCCCCCCCTTAATATGCCCCAGCCCTACACAATCAACGGTAGTTTTGCCGGATCCATTTCCAATGTACGGCTTGCCTGGCTTTGTATAAATACTCCACCTTCAACACACATAGTAGTCAGCTACAACTGCCAAAATAAGACTTGGCCGCAGAGGTCAGTTGGCTTCCTAACCGATACCTTGGCGATACCCCCACTAAGAAGCCACGTAATATCAACAAACTAACGCATGCCTATTCTCATAATACCCTCCCCCCAGACATCCTCAAACTTCTCATCGTCTCGTTTTAGTTGACTCACTCATATCATTCCAATCCACTAACCTGCCCCATGGAGCTTTCTTCGTACGACAGCCCATATCCCCGTGACAGTGTATTCAGTGCCTTAGAAACTGCTACCCAACACACATGGACATAAGGCGGCCTTGCTCACCCGCCTGTAGGGCCACTTGCACCCGAAGCCCTTCAATGGGCTCGCCATGCTACACACGCCTCCCCTTCCACCTCAACCACCCTCATCCTAACACAACAAAAAATGTCCGACCACCACCACCCACTTCTTCAACTTCCTCCTGACGTTACTCCATTGGTGGCCATTGAACCTAAACAACTTTGATACATACGCAACCTACCCTTCCCAAAATACCTACGACACAAAGAACCCACCCTAACCCCAAGGATGCCTCGGCGTGAGCCTGGTCACGTGAGCGCGTGAGCGCAACTGCGCTCACGCCACGTCACCTTGCGCCAATGCCACATCATGGGGCTCACTCCACGTCATCACACTTGAAGGCCGCGTCACCACGCGCCCAGGAAGAAGTGGAGTGTATTCCCGCGGATTGGCACCCTTTACCGCGGAAACAAGCTGGACGACATAATAAAAGGCAGTGGTCATTCCCACCTGAAAGCAACAGATGAATAAAGGATGGATGAATGTACAGTTGGATGATAAACAGATGGATGAGTGTGAAAAATGAATGTAGATGGATGAATGAGTGATGGATAAGAGTCAAATGGATGAATGTATAATGGATGTTGAACAATGGAAAATATTCATGACAGGAAGATGCATCTCTAAAACTTTGAACGAATGCACAGCGTATATGACATGAGTGTGGTAGGTTTGTGGGGTGGATTAAAGAGTACAGAGGATGAATGTACAATGGATGTTGAACAAAGGAAAACATTCATGAATGGAGCACGCATGAATACACTGTAGATGAAAGCACAATGGATATGACAAGAGTGAGGGAGGTTTGTGAGATGGATTCATACATATTGCAATTTAAATGGTAGTTGATTCTTTGATTATTTTTCTTTCCAAATGAACAACTACGGTGGAGGAAGGGGATTCAACGTTTTCCAAAGAGGATGAAACAGAATATTAAAAGAACATAGTCCAGTCTGACTCAGAGTCAGTACAATGTATCCCCGCTTCCTCTGCATCTAAGTCTAAGTATTTAAGAACTCCGGATCTACGCTGGCTACACCTACGGCCGCGCAGTAAAAAGTCAGGGGATAGGGACTCGGCCGCGTGAAGTGCCATTGCTTCGGCATAATCAGGAAGCAGAAAATTGGAAAGGGGGCTGTCGAAAACAGACTCGCCACAAATGACTGTATCTCCTGAAGATCCACTGCTGCCTTTCCTGAAAAACAGCCTGAAAAAGTTATTACTGTAACTTTGATGTTATTGAGAAATTGAGTATGGCTCCCAAAGTGGGTTTAGCACTTACTCACATGAAAAGTCGTTATCGACCTGCTTATCTTCGGGATCGTCATCATTTCGAATTTGAATCCGATCAGTCTGTGTGCCTGAAGTGGAGCCAGACAAAAGGGGGAGGAGCACTGTGTTGTAGAGGTCAGAATCACCCTCCATGCCAAAAAAGCTTCTTCCGCCTGCCTTGCATGCATGGTAAGTTGCTCCTGCACCAGACAGGAGGACATGAACAGTTTGGTGGGGGGGATTTAAGCAGATGGAACTGGTGAAAGAAAATCAATTCGGAAGGGAGAGAACGAACCTGTGGACATAGAAAGATCAACCACCCGTGCAGAGTGGTGGCTGCATGACTCCAGCAATATTTGCATGAACGCTGGGGATTTTTCCTTTGCACCTCTCCAGGGAGTGCCATCTGGTCTCTTCAGAGTCTGACTGGACTGCATGAAGTTGTACAAAATGTCATCAACATGCGGCTCATAGGGGGGGTTGACGAAACAACCCTGGTCAGAAATCTCAAAGCTGCGGATGGAGGATGGTGTCTTTGAGGTGCGAATCCTCCGCAGGCAGATCGCCTCGAACATCCTCGTCTGCCAAAGATAGCAGGTTAGTGTGGTAAACACAATCTATAGTGGAAGTGTGTACATCGGCTATTCAGAACTCAAGCATAAAACAATCATTTTTATCATGAATCGGTGATGATCGGTGTCGATCATGACAGATTCTTCTAGAGTGGAGCTGCAGAGAACATTGAAACTCATCATGAAAGCACAAGCAGAAGGGAGACGGCATACCAGTTGACCAGGGAAACCCCCTTTTACAAGGTAGAGGCTGTTCACACAATTCCATGTGCGCAAAACTTCAAACCCTGAAGACTTCAGGTATGATGCCAATGCCCAACGACTATCTTTGTCACATGACTGAAAAAACAGAAGTGTCCCTGCATCAGAGAGGAAATTATTACAGAACCCGAACACCCAACTCCAATAGTTGTCCTCGAATTTGTTCCAGCCTGACGTCTTGCCCTTTGGAAAAACTTCTGGCACAGCCTGGCCATCCGGGATGTCGAGAATGACAATGTCAGCCGCATATGTTTTCTACACACCGCACACGAAGGAGGGACCAGTGCTCACCTGCAACAAACATGTTTATTTTAAGAACGATGGCAAGAATGTTTTCAAAGAACCAAACTGAAATACTGCCAATGAAACTTTTAGAGAAAAAGGAAAGAAACTGGAATTCTCACCAGATTGAGGAATGAGATTATGTTGTCCCAGGTAGGTGAAGGCACCCCAGTGTATCCTCTCTTTCGACTCTGCATCATCACCAGCCAACCCTCATTGTCAATTTTAATCTCTTCTGCCGAATCAGAACAGGAAGGGTGTGGCTTGGCATCGAACACGCACTGAACTGTGCGGGTATATCTTCCAACAGTGAAGTCCTGCCCACTCTCCTTTTCCTTCTCCATCTCCTTTTCTTTCTCCTTCCCCTTGTCCTTTTCCTTCTCCTTATCTTTGGACTTGTCTTTGTCCTTTGGCTTTGCTGGTGAGATGGCTATGACATCAGGAGCCTTGTCTTTTGGTTTGCGGCCCGCCTTCTTTCCCTTCTGCGGCGTTCCCTGAGCATCAGGCTCCTTGGCAGCCAATGTTGCTATGTTTCTTTGGTACTTCTCGTCAGTCAGAGGCGCCAATATCTCAGCATTATTGTTCAAATATTTCATGTGCTGTTCTTGAAAGGTCGTGTGCTCCGGTGGGCAGTCAAGGTACCAGCCACAGTCTCTGAAGTGAGAAGGACTCCAGTCCTTCAATATCCCTGCAGTATACATGGTTGGATCGTTTGTTGGGTCCGACCACATGTCAAGATAGTCTGGAATACCGCTCAGGTATTTCCTTCCATAAGCACACATTTCGTATACCTGTTAAACAGGAGATAAATCGCAACCCACCAAAGCGCGAAGTGAGTAAGATGCAAGTAGCACGGAATGAAAAAAACAAGGAATGAAATGGCTCTGAGAACTGCTCCAAGGAGCTCTCAGGACCACGCGACAGCTCTGGATGTGAATGTCGTCAACGCCATTCAAAACATTCCATTCAATGATACTACAAATACACCCTAATCCACGTGAATGCAAACTCTCGCTTTGGAATGACACAGACATAGAAGTGAATGTCGTCAACGTCATTCACTTTGGATTTGTGAATACACTGCTAATCAAGCCTAATGATTTCTCAAAAAAGGCAAAATCATTGGATGGATACTAAATGTCGGCAACGACATTCAGAAACTCGAGTAAGGAACCCTCCATAAAAACTCAATGGACATTCAAAACGTACATAACACTGAGGACCTCATAATAACACTGGATGTGAATGGCGTCAACGCCATTCACAAAATTCCGAACAAGGAACCAATAAATACTCCCTAAGCTCCTAATCCATGTAAATTCAAATTGTCGCTGGTGAATGACACAGACATAGAAGTGAATGTCGTCAACGACATTCACTTTGGATCTCTGATAACACAGCTAATCAAGCCTCAAGATTTCTCGCAAGAGGCAAAAGCATTGCAGAACAACTGAATGTCTGCATTGACATTCAACAAACTGGAGTGAGGAACCCTCACTGTAAACTCTATGGACATTACAAAAACTTACATATCTCTGAGGACCTCTTAACAACTCTGGATGTGAATGTCGTCAACGCCATTCAAAAAATTCCATTCAATGATACTGCAAATACACCCTAATCCACGTGAATGCAAACTCTCGCTTTGGAATGACACAGACATAGAAGTGAATGTCGTCAACGTCATTCACTTTGGATTTGTGAAGACACTGCTAATCAAGCCTAATGATTTCTCAAAAGAGGCAAAATCATTGGATGGAACTCGACCTCTTAACAACTCTGGATGTGAATGTCGTCAACGCCATTCAGGGACATTATCAATTCTAATCAGGGACACTATAAATACACCCTAAGCTCCTAATCCAGGTGAATTCAAATTCTCGCTTAAGAATGACTCAGACAAAGAAGTGAATGTCGTCAACGACATTCAATTTGGATCTATGATTACAATCCTTATGAAGCCTAATTATTTCCCAAAAAGTGCAGTAGAGTTTCCAGTATGATATTGCACCTGTACACAACTCGCATCATGGCCCACTCTCCTCCAACCTGACTGTCAAAGTCGTTGGACCGTAAAATGTTACCATCTTTGGAGAACTCCCGGAAAAAACAGTATCTCCAGGTGAGACCTCTCCACTTCCTTATGTATGCCTCCAATGACATTTGGGGAGGGGAAACAATCGAAATGTTCAAGTCCTTCAAAGTCTGATCCAACACAATGACGACGCGCTTTTCGAGCTGCAAATTGTATATTTGTCAGTATTGCAAATAAGATACTCATCACATAATTGAAGAAAAGAAAACGGCTTATTTGAATACACACCTGACTCCAAAATGTAGCCTTGTGGAGCCAATTATTAAACACCAAATCACTGATTCCTTCCAGGCTGTATGGTGCTCTTTGGGAACTGATTCAAGTCCTTTACTGTCTGTTCTGAGTTCCATATCTCCAGCCACCTTATTTTTGTTTGTAGGTCGACCATGGATATGGCCAGCCGGTGCAATTTCTCTTACTGCATCTCCGAATGCACATGCTTGTCATAGTGAGATTTGATCTGCTGAAGGAACTCAGAACCAAGTCCAGGATCTACTATTCTAAGCTGCTTTCCGAAGGCGGACATCAATTTGGTTCTTCGCATTTCAGACTCCTTCTTTATTGCTGCTTCCACACCCTTTGATGTCCTTAGTTCATCTGGTGTAGTGCGGTAATATTCGGATTTTCCCTTCTCAGCTGCCTCTGCCAATTCTTGCTGCATTGATTCAAATAGTGATTAGCACCAAAGGAACTACAAACATGTATTCGAAAAGTAAACTGAGTACAGACTCGGGCTTACCGCATACATGTACTCCAGAAACGCCTCTCGAGTCAAAGAATACCAAGTGCCTGCAGCTCTTCCTGTTTCGCACTTCTTGATTATATTGGGGTGGAGTACTGTCCGAAAATCATCCAGCTTCATCAGACCAATCCTCTGAATTCGGAATAGTGTGTGGACCAAGTTTGTTGTCACATGCGATTTCTCTGTCGATCTGCAAAAATATTGGAAACACTGCATTCCTTCACACTGTTTTTTTGGGATTAACAAGACACTACAGAGGGAATGAAGTCTCTAGGATGACTTACTTGTTCACGTCGTGCATAGCTGTAAGAAGCCTAGCGATGTCGTTTCCAGGATCCAAAACCATTGCCTCCACAGCAACATGTTTGTCTTTGTCTTTCGCATGATGTTTCTGAATGTATCCCATCCATGCCAGCAATCGGTGGTTGCCGTCCCAGACGTAGAACATGTGGTTGCAGAATTGTTGGGTGTTCTTTCCCATCATGAGGTCCAGCTCGAACTCCTCATTAGCATCTTTCCAGCACTCATCCCGGGTATCACTGATCTCTGGAGACACTAATGTGCTTTTCCCATTTGTATCCGTCAGTGACACATAAAAAACTTGTGCACCAAGTCTGTATCCATGCACGAAATCACTCTCCAATTTTGTTATGTCATGGGAAAGAGGTGGACGCACAACAAGCATAGATATCATCCGGCATAGAGGGATGTCCAGACGCCCTCCAAATACGAGCATGTCCCTTATAACCTCCTGAGAGTTTACCTTTTGGAATGACATGAGTTCTTTCACCTTGTCAAGGTAGTGCACTTCAGATTCATCTGCTTCATCGCTATTCTCTGAACTTTTTCCAGACTCGTCCCCATCTCCAGATCCTTTCCCCTCTGATCCTGTAGGCTTGGACCTCACAGTTTTCTGCACGGTGCCATTCAAATCTGACTGAGTAATGTGCAAATAGTGAACGGCGGTAACGACCATCACTCTGTCTTGTCTCAACTCACAATGAATGGTGTGAAACAAATTCAGAACCATCTACACAAGCAAAGCTGATCCTGCCGAATTCAAAACAAAACACTATGATTCTAGGGACACAGGAACAGAAAGGTTTTGAGCAAGAGCGAATGGCGTTAACGACAATCACAAAAGAGTGGGACCTACCGGATTGGTGTTGTGCAATGACATATATGTGTAAGTGATTGGCGACAACGACACTCAGTATAGTTTAGGGCGAACAGTAAGTGCAGATTATTCAGATTGACTCCATTGTGATGAACGTCGCAAGCATTCACTGTTTCTTGTCTATGTCGAGAGTACTTTCCAATCGATACTCTACCTGAATCTACAGTATGGTCTTCAAATCTTTGATTGGCGGTACCGCCTTTCCACTTCTCTATCTGTTCAACCTCAAACAAAGAAAATGCATTGCAAAACAATATGACTGAATATGCCGACCCTCACTCTCTCTTCAAACACATAGGTACATAAATCTCATGAGGAGAATCGAATGGCGTTAACGACGCTCGCAATTCAGTAGACTTCAATCACATGTTCTTGCTTAAGAAGGGAAGAGGAAGGACTGCTTGAAAGGCAATCAGACAGACTGTATGATCTGAACAACAGTGAATGACGGTACCGTCAGTCACCCACTCATTGTGCGGAAAACCCTTAACAGAGGAGTAGAAAGCAAATCACCGTTGTTTCATGGTGATGGTCGGTAGCGACAATCCCTTTCTGGGACATTCCACTCAATCTCTACGCAGATCTTCAACAATGAAATGGAAGTTGGAGAAAACTTACTGGCGTCTTCTTAGGTTTTGAAATTGGATCCCCTTCTGCAGCTTTCCTCTTCCCTCTCACATCTGTTGGAATTTCTGTCTGCTCTAGGGTTTCTGGACCTTCTACCGGTTCAGCGTTCCCCGTACTTCCACCTCCTTCAGTTTCCCTGCGAGTCATCTCTACATCCACAGGCTGGTTTCCAACGCGCACTGTTATCGCCGACTGTGTCACAGCCGCTACCTCAGTCTCGGTCTGCTCTTGTGAATCAGTCTCCGCGTTCACCTGCTACCTCTCCAACAAACGACGCCTCGTCATTTGCTCTCTTGCTCTGCGTCTCTCTCGAAGGGAAGTAAAATAAAGAGACTTTCTTCTCTTTCGTATTGTAGAAGGAACCCTCTCCAGCTTGACCCCCACTCTCCCTCTAAAGCGCGAAAAGTAGAAAAATGAAGTGACTCCCGATTTCTTGTGGGATTGCGTGCGTTGTGGCTTGTCTCTAGAAGCATCGGATTCCCTCTCGCGTGACCGTTACACATAGTCATTTCCTTATTAGTGCACATGCCAGCAATTAGTGTACAGCTGTTCGTATTCAATATAGTTATCGATGTCTGAAGTGTGTCGCCCAAAATAAACGGCGTGTTCTTTATTAGAACGGTTTCAATATTTAAAAGTAACAGCGAATCCCAAAAATCTTGGCGCACAGTCTTAGACAAATATATGTAAATGAACGAGAGTTTGATGACAAATTTTGGGATATCATACACGTTCATCCTTGTTAGCCAACCCCACGTTCGTTTCACATTTTGAACTTTCCAGGTGCGCATGATCATTGGTAGTAGTATAAAGATGCATTTACTTAATCTGCAATCCCACCCTCAGATCCTGTGGCATGCTTCCAGGAAGTCGGCTTATTATTGTGTTTATTGATGAGGTTCTGATTAACGGTTTAACAGCTGCCGACATTGCTCCTAGGGATACTCTGACCACAAGACCCAAAAAAAAAGTAATTAAAATGGACGGCTGCATATCTGGAAGGAATAACAGAATATGCACAGTCGTCGTCTGAGCTTCCTCCGCCATATTCTCTGCTCATTCTTCAACTGTGTTCTGGAGACATCAGTAAACCGATTTACACTGAAGGTTTGCGATAGCAAGGTATCAACGTACGCGAGGAAAGAAGATGGCTTCCTCTGAAGCGGAGTTCTTCTCTGACGACAAACCAGTGCCGTTCTCCCAGGAAGTCCTTGACAATGGATTTGCAATTGTTCTGGAACATGTCTTGGCTACCCGTTTTCAGCTTCAGAATGGCTCCATCTTTTTGGAGAAAGAGGTGTACGATTTGAAAGGGAAGTTGTTGAAATACTCTTTCCAAAACCGTGATGAGACGGCTCATGTCAGCCAGTGGAGAGTGCGCCCTGGTCGATACAGAGTACTTGGAGAGCCTCGGCGAAAGTCCCTTGGATCATATGTGACGCCCGGGACTGCTGCTTCGGTCGTTGAAGACAAGAGGGAGGTGGTGGTGAAAAAAGAACATACGTCCTCCACTCCAATCGTTGAGCTTTCAGATTCGTCCGATGATGACATAAGTGAAATTCCAAATCCAGTCCTTCCTATTGTGGTTGGAAAAGCTGATGAAGAAGAGATTTGTAGTGTCATTCCAAAACTACGGGCGATGGGAGGAATGGCTGGATTCAAAAGTGAGTTGCGAGGGAATTGATTGGGAATCTTTGAAGCAGGTGCCTGTGAAGTTCTTGCCAGAGACTTTTGATGGTGATATCCTATTTGAGCTGCCTCCTCCTCCGCGAGTTGGAGGTGTAACAATCATGATGCATGGAATGGACAAGAAACACGACGGGCACCCGTGGTGCAGAACAAAAACATCCAATATTCATAATGATGACAAGCTTGTTTTCAGGAGAACAGTTTGCAATGGACACCTTAGATGTGATAATTTGAATTGCAGACACTTTCTTCAGTCTGGGGTTCATAATCAAAGCGAATAGGAGGGTCTGGCGGAAAATCCATTTCAGCCTGGGACTGCCCCACCACCGGCAAACACTTTCGTCTGCAAATTCTACAAACTTGTGCCATCCTGCTTGGCGCTCTGCGGAGCAAGAATGTACTATGTTGTCCACCGTTTGAAAACAATGACAAGAGCTTGTGTGCATTTTGGATTCCATAACCATCCTGTCTCGAAGGGGGATTACAAGGAGAGTGTTGAGACAGTATCGAGGTTGATTACAGGAGTTCGGGAAAAACCCATCCGCAACAACATCTGCAATTGCTCTTGGCGCAAACAAGTCCTTCTTGGAAAGCCATATTTTGAGTGAAGGGGACTCTGTGGGGACTAAACTTGACGGTGCAGCATTGGACCTGGTCATGGATCATTTCTCCACTTTGAGTTCACCTGGCATCAGATCAATGCATTAAGAATGGGCTCTGGTATCAGCGGCTACATAGACAACATTTTGGAGTTGAAACGAGTGAGCAAGTACGATAACATCCAGGACAATGTATTCCCAGGTCAAGGTGTCATCAAAGTTTTTCTTTTCAAAATGTCGACTGTTGGGGAGGGCAGTGGGGTTAGCCTCGTGAAGCAGATGTAGAAGACTGGGGACTTGCAGAACTATTTTCTTATGTTTGATCATGTGAAACGAGTGAAGGATTGGACGACGATGGCTTGTCATGTCTACAATCCAGTGTACCAACGAGTTATGACAATTGCAGTTTGTGACATGCAATCCGAGGATACGGAATCCCAGAAGCTCATGTGGAATTCCCTGATACGTGTCATGGGCTGCCATTTCCAAATTTCGCAGGTTTCATGGCGGATAGTGCTCAAGCAAATTTCAATGCTGTTCGTATTGTCTTCGGATCGGGCGACCCAAAAGTGCCAATGCGAGGAAGAGAGCGTACATGTCTATTCCATTGGACACAATCTCTGGAAAAACATACAAAGTCGGACATCAAACCAGAGATGCAGACTTAGCACCGTAAATTGTGCAAAGAGTACAAAGATGCTAGAACAATGAAGGAGGCGGACACTTTGTTCCAGACAATTCGTGCCTGGTGGTTCCTTCTGGAGCTACATCACTTGAGAGTATGAGAGCATTGGAAGATTGGCTGGCGTTTTGGCACTTCCGGTATAGACAGTGGGGAGCAGCCATGGCAGTGGTACGAGGTGTCAAGTTAAATAAGCACAGTGTGAAACTAACTAGAATAAAGCTAGTTATTTGTATTTAACACTTGGATTTAGGTCAAGTGTTAAATCAGGTGTCAAGTTTAGTTTGACACCTGAACCGTCTTATCTTCACGAGAGCGTCAGTCGCGCAGCTCATCTCTCTCGAGTTGAGCCTGCGCGACCGAGCTCCTTCATGCTTTAGAATCTGAGTGTGCTTATGTAGGGGTATAGGTTGTTGTGGGGTGGAGTCCCCATAGCTTGGGGTGCCCCTGGCTCGACTATTATCTTAAAGAGTGATAGCGATGGATTTCATGTTTCTTGTGTTAAGAGTGTGTGTTCTTAGCTTTTCTTATCACTCGAGAGAGATGACTCTATCTAGTTTTCTAGTGCTAAGCTAGATATGATGTTTTTGTTTTTAAGCACTATTAGAATATAGCTTGGTCACGGGGAGCCTGCAGTTAGACTGGCTATGTGTGCCGAGTGGAGCAGAACAGGAAGGCGGAAACCATTTGAAGTGTTGCTGTGGATGCCCGTTTGTTTGAGGCTAGTGGAAGCATTCGCAGGGGTTGCCTACACATTCTCATTTTGGATTGTGCGCTGCAGGTAATTCTATTGCGGTGGGGTCCCTGGTGTCAAAACCAGGCTGCTGCGGTGGTAGGGGGATCAGCGTGATGGAATTCCAGCAGAGTGATGACAAGTTCCGTCAGAAGCTGATGGCCATATCTCATGTTGACGCGACTGAGCTCAAACAATCACGGTAGAAGGGTATTTGCGAACTTTGAGTCCTTGACTGGCGGATTGTCTTTCTTCCAAGGACGTGCCATGGTGGCAGGGCGACTTTATACACAAATGGATGTCCTCCGAAGGGCTTATTTGTGAGGATGCAAAGAGGGGTTGTGCTTTCTATTCGAGGCAGTGAGTTGATGTAGCGTTGTGAGTTGACCTACCAGCAAGCAACATCAACGAGTGCAAGGAGCCGGTGGGAGGAGAATTCGATTGGAGCTGTGTTTTGTATCATGGAAAATCTCTTTCAACTGAATTGGCCTTCCTGTTCTGTTGCCGAGCTACGTTGTGGTTGAGACTATGGCCGCTGGTGGTTTCACAGAAGTCCAAGCTCATCACACTGCAGACATGGAGGCCTGACAGGAGAGTTGGTCGAGTTGCAGTTGTTCGTGTAGTAAGACCTGCCTGACCCTGTGTGAGCTTCAAACTTGATATGTCCTGTCCAGAAACTTCTGCGGCTATCGCATGGTCTCCTTCGATCCTAGCATTCCCCCACCCCGAATTCCGAGTACATCTCACTGGAGTTGGCGAGCTCTGTGAACATGGGAAGAGCGTCCTCCAGCTGACTCCCGACAACGGCAAAGTCTGCCATTAAGAGAAGAGAGACCACAACACGGAAGGAGGCGAGAGCAGACGATCGTCTTCCCAGACAACCAATTTTTAACAAACCAACTTTGATCTCAAATCACTAACTAAACCTAACTTCAGCAGCTCTCGAGCAAGTCTCAGGAGTGGAAGTACAGGGGGAGCTTGCCCTGCGAGGGACTGGAGCCCGCCAGAAAGCCCAACTTGGACAGAGACAAGCAGGAGACTCCCGCTGCAACCTAGGCACTCACCGATTGCTCCATCTACACATCTCTCATTCCATTTCTTCAGCAGCATCAACTTCACTGTTGTCGCCTAACTACACCGACCATGAACTCTTTACAGGGGGCTTATGGTAAAAGGCTGATTGCTCCTACCAAGCAGGTGCCACTATAATTGCTTGCAGAATCTACTCTCCCGAGCCTGGTGCTTGTGCCTTGTGGTGAAGTATGAATATAAAGAGACAGCCCCAAAGCAAGCCAGCAGCAGTATGACAAACATTGCACAGATGAGCATCACATTCCGAAAACTCGCTGCGAGTGTGGGATCTGTTTGTGTTGTCCACGGCACTCCACCACAACTCGTCAAGAACTTAGGGTCCATCCCTTTTCTGGAGTGAGCCGGTGGAGAGTGAGAGAGCAGCCCTGACGCCAGAGGCATGGCAGACCCGGGGTGCAGGATGTGTAGCAGCTGCCAAGCGTGTGCCTGCGAAGGAGGATCCCAGCACAGCAACCTCCATTGGTAGACTTCAATTCCACCATTTCGGGCACTCGTAGGGCACGGTATTTTGAACTTGATGGGAACCTGCAGTGAATCGCAAAAAACGTGGGAACAGTTTTTAATGGCGAGAACGTTTTGGTGTTAAAAAAAAAAAAACAAAAAACCTTTTTGTTCTAATTTAAATGATTTAGAGCCTAATTGGTCATATCTTTGTCAAATGGACTCCGTTTGACTCAGTTTTTGGGGGGATAGCTGTAGAAAGGGGAAATCTACCTATCTAGACCTGGTTTTAGTTTTTTGGACTCTGCTAAAAATCTATGGAATATTTTGAGTGTGAGTGTGCTATGAAAGATCCACAATTCTGTTTATAGAACCTGTTCTGGTCTATATGAGAGACAAATCTGTGGATGTCCTCCTTGTATGGCTGGGGGTAATGAGGACGTAATTGAAGGGCAGGTCTCTTCTCTTAGCCTGTGCACACAAGGGGACAAGATTTATGTTTCCCAAGGGGCTCAGACTGATTTGAGTGGAGAGCAGTTGGACGAGTTGATTGCATACTGGGAGTCAGGCATTAGCAGTAGACAACAAACTGCTGTAGTTGGCGTTGAGGGCCTCAATATTGCTTTGGACAGTCAGAACTCTGTTGGAGCCAGCAGTTTTGCAGCTGTAGGTGAAATACCAAAGTGGGTGAAAGCTAGGCTTGGAACACAGCCAAAGACAGCCCCGGGGACCAAGGTGTGTTATGCTCACATAACACAACGTGAAGTGTTTTTTCCAAAATTGCTAATTTTTTGCCAAAAATGGCCTTTGGAGTGCAATATGTTTTGGGCTTGTTTACCTACCACGTCAGCGGTCAACAAGTCCTTTTCAGGCCAAAAACGTAAATGAGAGATCTAAGATATTTTTTGTAGGTCGTAGCTTTTGTTTTTTCCTTAACTTTGTTTTCTACATCATACTCGAGACAAATCCCTTGTCATTAAAGCTTCAGGCAGGGTTGCACACGTCAGTGACGTCACGTCGGACCTGACGCTGACGCGACCAACGTCACGTCAGTTTTGCCGAAAAATTAGTAAAACATGAGTTAGGTGAAAAATATGTCACGTAGGTGGACACGTTATATTCCAAACGACATCTTGGCAAGTGAACCTCAATTAAGCAGTGCACACACAATCCACTAAATGCGCGACATGCAATTAAGCTATTAAAATTGTCCAGTCCCCAAATTTATCGTATTTTGCATACAGGAGGTAACAGTCAACAGTCACCAAACAATAACATAGACAATAATCAATAAAAATAATGCATTATCCTACTCTTCACAAGTATGCAGTTTTTTAACTCCATTACTTAGACTAGGGACAACACCCAAACCAGTTTCAATAGTGTAAAACTGACTCCATGGCTTGAGTATATTTGCCTCTAGGGGTTTAGCTGAAGATGCGGTGTGGGGGGAATTGAATGCAAATGTCATACGAACCTTTATTACACCAACCAGTTTAATTCATGATCCTGTACAAGCTCATGTATGCAAAAATTGAGACTTGAGATTCCATACAATATCTATGGAAGACACTATTTTAAATTGAAATGAGAAAGGTTATACATCCGCGTCTTAGAGGATGATGCTACGTCACAAATATGCAAATTCCCAGCCTGCATGTAATGAGGACCTCCTGAACAGATAGTCAGATAGGGAATGCTTCCATTGTAAGTCCTGAAGGTATACTATGCTTGCTGACAAGTTGACCATAAACATGATTATCCCCTTTTAGAACTTGAAAGTAATCGAACCTTTTCCTTGCCGAAATTCAAAGTTTCCTCTTCACCATCATCATAATGTACAGCAAACTGCAACTTTTGTGGGGTGACAGCCACCACAGTACCTTTATACCTGCAATATTACAGTAGAGAGTTTACCTCCAATAAATCATCATGTCGAAGAGACAATTCAAAACTTTACTACAGGACCTCAAGCATTGATGACCTAGGTGCCTTGCCACGGAAGTTAAGGTGCAGTATATCACTTACAGCTCTTTTGATGGTCTACTAACTGGACAGTTGAAAACAAAGGGGTGGATCACTCACCAGATATCGTCCATTGGCCAAAACACCTCTACACGCTTCGCAATGGCATCAGTGCCCAGCTTCTGCAGAATCCAGCTGTCATCCCCACTGCTATCTTTCCCACCATGGCGGCCTGACACTTGCACTTCTCCCTTCTGCACTGTACCGGACCTTTTTCTTTTAGAGCGCTGCCCTCTAGTCGCAGTGGGGTCATCATCTTCACTTTTCTTGCTGTCCAAGCTAGAGGCTGGCACTGCTGCATCATGCCTACTAGGCTGCTTCCTGATCTTAAGCCGCAACGGCACTTTGGGAATTGGGTTAGCTGTTGCTGTAGAGGCACGCCGCGGTCGCCCATCCCCTTGCTTGCCCCCCAGATCTGCAACTTTCAATCTCTTCCTTGGGGTCTCCAAGGAATCATCTTTATCCATGTTGTCATCGACTTCCTCTGCCTTTCGTCGACCCTCCTTTTGTACCTCTGACAGCAAAGGTGAAGATGCCCCTCCCTTCTCTCTCTCGGTGACCTCAAGGGCTTGTGGCATGCTATCGCTACCCACCTGGGCAGGCCCTGGCTCCTCAATTCCTGTAGGTCGTGAATCCTTGACATTTCTGGAACTGCGCCAGATGCTGGTGTCCATGTCCCGGTACTTGGAGCTTGGCATTCGTCGCCTTCTGGCACTTTCTGAGTGTCCTCCCCATGCCTGTAGAGGGGCATTACCTGCACAAAACCCATGCGCTGCTTCGTTACCCAAATTCATGAGATCATAGGAGAAATAACGTGGGGATGCATTGACATTCCAAACTTGCAGCACACAGGCAGACAAAATGATGGTACTAAGTCCGACTACAAAAAGCACAAGGATCTCACTCAGGATAAAAGAGACCACTCCAAACTAATCTTATAAAGAGAACATCGACAGGTTGAAAGTGGGGGAGATCTATGTATGTACTGAGAGACACTGGATGCAAAGTATATTGAGACTGACAGTGAGGGAGAGAAGAGGATGGAGAACTCAGAAGAATGGGCAATACAATTTGTGACTGGCAGACTCCAGGAGAGAAAAAGCTAAGTGTACTTCCCATACCTTGGGGCTCTTGCACAATTAAGGGGATTTCTTTGATGCTATCCCTGCAATCAGAGTCACCAATGGCACCTTTCTCCTCACTTGGTGTCAGCTTTAAGGTCTTGGCTGGATCTGCATGCCCAGTCAACCCTCCTCCCTTGTTCAACTCTCCTAAGCAGGCTCAAAGTGCACCTATTAACCTTGTACCAGCTCAAAGAAAACAACAAAACACCTACACACTTAGCAATACAGCAAAGTGGACGAACCTTCTGACCCTGGGGAGGCATCCGTTACCCTGACAGATGCTGCTGCATCAACCATCTTCTCCTTGTCACCAGCCTTGGTTGGAGAACCTTCATCCACTCCACCCATCATGCTAGCCATTCTATTGTTCTCTAGTCTCTCCACACTGCTCCCTGGCATCTCGCCTTGGGCATCTCTGTCAATGACCTCTTGACTACCTGAAAGTTCCTGCCCCTTCAATTTTTCCTTTGGTTCAGTGATGTGGGAAACTTCATCAACACCAGAGTCACCAGCTTTGACCTCACATTTGAGTTTCCCAGCTCCTCCTTTATGTTTCTTCTTCTTCTTCTTCTTCTTGCCATTTGTGGGTACCTCAGTCGCAATTTCACCATCACTCACTGGTGACTTGCATGTTTTAGTGTCATCAGCTTTCTGTTCGACTGTTTTCTTGTCCTGCACGTCTGCTACATTATTACTAATTCCCCCTTGTGACCCTTCCTGCGGCTCACCCTCATGTAGAGTTCCTTCCTTTTTGGATTTCTTAGAGGAAGCCCCACTGCTCTTCTCTGACTTAGACCGGCGTAAGATAAGTTTGGAAATCTCTTGAGTGGCTTTGCTGTGAACTTTGATAGAACTTACTCCATCAACCACCTTCCTCACCACCTTCCTATTGTTACCACCTTGATGCTCACCCCCAGTTCCCTTGCGCAACTTTTTCGAAACTTTCTTGGAGGTCCCATCATGGTTAGCCAGAGGCTCTGGCCTGTCATCATCTGAGGATGGATATAGCTTTAGCATTTCCTCCTGAGATGGAAGCCCTGAAGCGGCACGTAACTCGGCTCTTTGTTGCGCATCAAGGACATCCCTCCTTCTCCACAATTCCGTCATTGCATCGTCCAGATCAATTACCTGCTCATTGCAAAAATGTAGTGCAGCACACTTTACAAACCACCCAAGTTTCCTCACTGAGGAAGCATTTCTGGGATCAAAGTAGCACAGTAAGAATGCTACTTGGCTCTTTGAATAAAGAATCATTGTGAATGATGCTGCGATTCACGGGGATTTCATCCAATTGAATGAGACAATTATGAGAAGCACATTGACAGTGGCAGCATGCCATTCAGGTTCAGCCTGTGAACATCCATGTTCTTGAGGTCTTAAGACTGACACAATTTGAACAACCTAACCTCAAGTTGTTTCTCTGTGGTGGATTTTAAAAAGTTTCTTCTTTCTTTCTCCCAGCAATAATTGAGCAACAAATCTCTCCACTAATTGCTTATGTTTCTGAAACCTCAAACCAAACATATACATCAATGTGAGAGCCTACTTGACTCTGAACTCACATTTGAGAGGCGAGCAAAGATCAAATGAGATAGCCCCATCCAATGTAAAGAAAACAAGTGCACCAGGACAAAACATCAAGGAGTCAGAAACACAAAGAAGCCAAACAAGTGTGAAGGAGAGAATAACAAACAGACCCGATGACATTCACCACGACAAGCGGCACATTTATACTTCAGATGGTCGTCCACTTGATACTGCTGATACTTCTCATCACTGCAGTTGATTACAAACAAGTCCTGTCAAAATTCACACACCCAAAAAAGCAAATTTGGGAACTTACTTGGGTCCACTTTGGAGCTCTTACCTGACGACAACACAGAATGGGTGGAAGCAGTTACAGGATGGCTTATGATGTTTTTAGGACATACATGGGTCAGAAGGAAAGCCAAGAGGGAGCCAGAGAATGATAAGCTACAGACCTGATACCATCACAGCTACAGTGAACCCAGTGCTCACATGAATCACAGCACACCATGGGTGTTGCTTCTGAATCCCGGTACACCTGTCCAACCCCTCGATGCCATCTTCCCAAGGCTGAGTCACTCCTTCACCACTAAATGTTAAGTGGGCAGCAGACAAGTACATGTGCTTGAGGACCTTGACACACATCGGCTGCATAGCAGCAGTGCTAGCTTCCCATCACAGGATTACTGTCCCCACGTGCAGGCAATCCTTTGCAAGTCCCCTCACAACATATTCAGTATGGGTAAATGAACTTGCCTTCAAGCAAACGGGACAATATTTTCCTTTCATAAATAACCTTCCACATGCATCACATGTAGTGTAGGTCAAGAACCACCTGCACCCATGTCCAAGCCAGGCTGTGAGGTTGGTTCAGTCTCCTGCAGAGGTGCAACTATTGTGTTAATCTTTAGAATTCAGAAAACCCCATTGTGATAAGAAACCAACATTATGACACAGTAAGCCCAAGAGCATAGAGGTTGGTGCTCATTAGACATACAAAACTGATAAATCACCATTTGCACCTGCAGTCTTCATGCTGCAGTCAAAACAGACATTTATTCTACATAAAAGTCCAGGACTTGTACCGAGAGCTAACACCACTTCCAGGAACATGAGAGGCGCAGCTATGACAGCGGGTGTGCTTTGGGCACAAAAATGGCCCCTTTGGCACATGCTGCAACCACCACCACATGCTAAACCTATAAACCCAAGAGAACAATCGTACTTCTCAAAATGCAAGCTCTGTTCCCCATGCCACTGATCCTGGAAACTGGTTTTCTTCATTTTCAAGAGTCATGTAAATTTACAGAAAAGCACAGCCACCTGGAACTACTCCCTAGCTGCCTCTTTGGTATCAACAAAGGGCCCCCCACGCTCACAAGTGGTCACCCATGTAGGCCAAGTCCCTTAAACCTCTCAAAACTAATTCAGAAATGTGCACATTGTCCCTTTCAGCTGGCAAGCCACCACAGCTGGCTTCCGAGGTGATGAACAGCTAAGCATTGAGTCAGGGAAATCGGCAAACCAAGCTGCTGTATGAGGGGTAGGTACAACTATAAACAAGAAGACAAAGCCATCCAGCCCACGGAATGCATACATGTTACAGCATGAAAGATCACCGTACAGAATAGACTACAATGAGTCATAATGTCATCAAGCTTAACTAGAATCATAATATTAAGTTCCTGCATAACAGTTCCTAAGAACTGGAAGGTAAGCTTTCATAACAAGAAATAGAGTATCTTTATCAATCACCTCTACTATTAGTATTAAAGCTTAAGCCCAACTTGCCTTAAGAGGAGGCTGCTGGCAATACACGTGATATGCTGCATCACACCTCTTGCAAAACATAAGCTTGTTTGGCTCCACCATCCGCTTGCATACCTACTCACACAGTCAAATGGTTAGAATAAGGTCATATAAAAAGAAATGAGCAAATTAGTTTCCGCCTCTCCAAGATTTTTGTTCCAAACGACTCAAAAAACTCTGGATGTTTAATTTTTCAGCATCATGCTCCCAAACACTATTTGAGGCAGTGGCTTGCAGAGTTTCCAGATGCAGATACATCTGGGATCGCCAAATTTCTCAGTTTAAACTGCAACTCACAGTAGAATAGCATTCACATTAGGGTACCCTTCCCTGAACCAGAATACACTCTAATGAAGATGTCCCAACAAAAACCTCTGAAAAGAAATCACACAGCTAGAGCATCACAAAGCCAGGCTTTACCTCACAGCTGCGACAAGAAGCACAAATCCATGAAGCCCAGTTGAACAGATCTGTTACACATGTAGATCATACATTAGTTGCACTGCTTGACTGAAACTTTGTGTTCAAAGAAGGTCTCAGAATGGTGTAAGCTGAGGAAGATGAACAAAGAGTCTCCTGCAGCAAGACTTTACCAAAAGAATGACAGAGCCATGAAGATCAACCAGGGGCGAGTTCCAGCTATGCAAAAAGAATTACAGGTGACTGTGGGCAGTAAGGGCTGATAACCAACACCCACTTACCAACATGCAAATGACTATGAACTGGATTTCCTAAAATTTGTACAGATGCATCCCTCACCTCGATGCTCAGCCCAATGCTTAATGCACTTGCGGTGATATTGCTTCTTGCAAGTCTGACATGAGAGCATGCGTTCTGCCTTGGCACTGCCCTTGGCTTCCACCAAAGAGCATAAGCCACACACCACCTGTGGCACGAGTGGCTGTAACAGCTCATTTGCACCAAGTGCCTCCCCTGTAACATTTTTTATCACCACTCCACCTCCTGCCACCTCCACCAATCCATCCACTCCACCTTCCCCCCTCACTTCCACCTGCGCTTTTACCTCTGCAAGCTGTGAGACAAACAACAAACCCTATCAAATGCAGCAATGAGCACCTCGGGTCACTCATTTGGAAGTTGCCAGACCAGCGTCACTGGTTATGGGCATGCACCTGCCTCCCAGGGAGCAATCAAGGTAGACACACATTCACCAGTTAACACCTCACACCACACAACTAACGACATCTAAGAAAAGGAAGCAAGGTCAATTTAGCAGAGAACTTATGGTGGAGGATATTCTAGTTTTCCAGGAACAGTCCCAAGGGGACACCCTAGAGAAATCAATTAGGGAGAGTTTGAGGTCAATAAGGAGTCTGAAGCCCGGCATAGTTCTAAGAGTAAGCCTGTTCCATTGGGTAACCAAATGATCGAGGCAATCACTTGAGTTTGGACTAGGTGCGGACAATAGATTGGGAGACCTTGTCAGAATTTGACAGAAAGCTCAATAGACCAGCATTACTGCATTTGGACGTTCAAAGGATAGGCATGACATGTGCCGGTCCTTGAAGTGGCATTGATGTTGTCCCACAGTCTGCACAGTGCTTAGAGGTTTGGGATATGGACTCTGCTTATCAAGAAGTTTAGTATTCTGCTGTCATGCTGATGGGTTGTTCTGGAGCCAAAAGTCTGTAGTTTAGAGCTTGTGAATTTGGTGACATGGACTTTCACTCAGGTCAGGACATTGACTCAGGCTTGCAGAAATGGTGGGTGGGCAAGCCCATGGATAGTCTGGTCCCTGGGTCAGGAAGCTGATGTATTGTTCCTCTGACTCATCGTGAGAAGACCCCTGTTGACTCATTCGTTGTATGTGAGGGGAATCTCAAGTATTGGAAAAACCTTGAAGCAGTACACATCAGCTGTTAAGACTTGTGCTAACCTTTTTGAGAACCACCAGTGTGGCCAGTAAGACTGAAACTTGGAGTGCCTACCTTGGATTTTGTCAGTAAATCTCTTTGTTTTAGCATCCACTTGATTCGAGTGCACTACCCAACATTCAGGCCCGATGAAGCCGGGTTTTTGGTTTGGGGTTGGGACTCTCCAACCAAACTAGCTACACTGAATGATGCCTTCAGTGAAGACCCCTTGTTCAGACATGCCTGGTATATGGCATTGGAAAAAATACCCTATACCTACAGATTGTGCTCATGGCTTCCCTTTTTCCCAGGGGGTTTCATTTATTGCGCAGCGGGCCTAATTTGAACCTTATACCCTGTGTGGTTAATTAAGATGGTCCTTTGGTCACACTTCGTGATCCGTGTGCCAAGCTAGTGTCTCAATACTGGATTCATCAACTAAAAAGTAATTGTCTGAGGCAACAAGAGTACTAAATTTCCAGCTTCAAGGTGAGATTCAACTTCTAACCATAATGTGAGGCAGATATAAAAGCAGAAAACCTATTGGAAAGTCAAAAACATGAAAATGGACGTGATTGGATACCTGTCGTGCAGCTCTCACTTCGGCAGCATCAGCAGCCTTTCTAGCTTGCTCAGCTTTTGCACAAGCTTCTGCAGCAGATATGGCTGCTACAGTCACCTTTCTCTGTATAAGCACCTTTTTTGTTACCGTGACTTCCTCACTGTCCCTCGCTACTGGTGGTGCCAGGTTCTTTTGCTTCTTCTTCTTCTGGTCCTTAGCAAGGCGTGGGACTAAGACCTCCACAGTTTCCTCACCTCCAGCAAGCATGAGCCGGGAATTTGAAAGCAAATTTTCCAGTGCCACAACATCTTGAAGGAATACTTCCCTTTTTTGATAGGTTTGCACTGGCCCTGGCGCACCGATGGTGCAATAACAAATTTTTCGGCTGCACAATCACCACTGTCAGCCTCCATCTACAGAACGCTCTTTTACATCTACAATGAGCTCCTATTCTGCCGCAAACACTATTTACAATGACATGTTCTCGGCCCCGTTCGCTTCTTACATCAGAGCCATGTGATCGCCTCAATCACACATATCCACAGTACAGCACAACCAGGACGTTGGTCCAAGAGTGCAGATCGAACAGCTAGTATTTGGAATAAAAACCTCCGCCTTGGTTATCATTCATGAATCCATGATTACAGGTTACCTGTTGAGTAATGTAATCTAGTGTCATCCCATGGAAATTGTGCTTCCAGCAAGGGGCAATAAATTTCTTAGTCAAGGGAAAATTAGGTCAAGAAAGAATTTTACACAAACAAGCTCCCACTCTTTCAAGCTGAAGTCGAGATGGAATAATCCTCTAATCTGAACCTGGAATTTGAATGAATGTGTGTAAGGGTGTGCAAGGGACCAGGTGAAGGGGCAGGCCACGTGAAACGCCATTCAGAGGGTTGTATCAGCTGCACAAAGTGTTGCGCAATCCCTCTTGCTTCAGTAGCAGCTGCCTGAATGTACCAAGGACCGCCGATCGCTTGTGTTTCCACAGGATTGTGGCCGCTCCTCGCCCGCCCCTGCTCCTGCAGCATGGCCCTGTCTCCTCTCTCCGCTTGCACTGCTGTTTTGCAACTTCCACTTCTCCTTTGTAAGCCTCCTGTAGTTACCGACTCATCTAGTTACCGACTATTTTCCTTACCGAATAATTTAGTTAACGGATAGGTTACTTACCGACTCCTCGACTTCAACTATGGTGTTTGTGCTTTGGTGCAGAGGAGCTATGGCGGAAGAGAGGATGGCACCCTCTGCTGCCACAAGCACAAGAGTTATATCCAAGGTGGAGGGCTATGTAACGGTGTTAATATGAAAATCAATACAATTTTGTCGTGGAGGCAAGGTTAGCTCAAGCAGCTGGGAAGGAGTGTGGCTCCAGATCCATCCTACAGGACTAGAGATCAAGCGGAAGAGTACCAACGACGCGTTGTGGATGGGATAGCCACCGGAAACCTACCTGGGTGGAGCCGAATTGAATGGCTGGATGCAGGTACTAGAAAACTAGTTTCACTTTTGAGGATGTGAGCACACCATGTAAGGCAGGCTGACTGAAAGATGCTTTGCACATTTTGAACCAAAGGGGAATTCGGTAGACTCCAAAACTTATTTCTGTATCTTGCAGGAGTGTATCAAGATAAAGGTCTAGCAGAGGGGAAGCAGGTGCACTCCCACATTATCAAAAGTGGAATTGAGCCTAACATCTTTTGGCTCAACACCCTTGTCAACATGCTTGCCCAGTGCGGAAGCATTGAAGATGCACACCTAATGTTTGACAAAATGCGCAATTGAGCTTTGTACAGATGGAACATAATGGTGGCAGGATATGCCAAGCATGGGTTTGGTAGGGAGGCTCTGGAGACCTATGATCAAATGATACGGGAAAGGGTGACACTGACCAGGTCACACTCGCCTGTGTTGTCAATGCTTGTGCTAGCCCTGGAAAATGGCAAAGAGGTCCATGCTGACATCATGAAAGCGAATTGTGCCACATATCATTCTGGGGACAGCCCTTGTGGGCTGCGACAGATGCAGGATATGCCTAGCATGGGTCTGGTAAGGAGGCTGTGGAGACCTATAAACAAATGATATGGGAAAGGGTCAGGCGCAACCAGGTCATGTCTGTTTGAGTTCTCAATGCTTGAAAGGCAAAGAGGTCCATGCTGATACCATAAAAGCTGGCATTTGACCAGTGGTCACTCTTGTTAAGGTCTTCGCTCTTTGCAATGGAAATTATAGGGAAGGTATAAGCCCTGTCTGGAAAGAATCTTGAAAGTGTGGCTAAAATGTTACCGCTCTGGTTGACATGTATGCCAAGTGTGGTAGCATAAATGATGTACGTCAAGTATTTGACTAAACAGCAAAATGTGGTCTCATGGACTGCAATGGTCACAGGAGATACCCAGCATGGGTGTGGTAGGGAGACATATGAGCAAATGATAGGGGAAGGGGTTGGCAGAACTGGACAAGGGCGAAGAGTTCCATACTGCCTTCATGATAGCTGGAATTGTGCCAGATATCATTCTGGAAATTACACTGGTTACACGTACTCCAAATATGGGAGGGGCTAAAGGTTGCATGTCCAGTGTTTAAGAGTATGGTTCAACAAGATGTGGTCTTATCGAATGCAGTGATTGCAGGATGGATGGGGTAGAGAGGCTTTGGAGACCTGTAAGCAAACGAGAGGGGAAGGAGTGGTGGTGCCCAACCAGGTCACGTCCCATTGCGGTCTCAGTGCATTTGCCACCCTGGGCCCCCTGGAGAAGAGTAAAGATGTTCATGCTGACCTCTTGAGACAGGGAATTGTGCCAAACATCATTTGCGACAATGCCCTGATTGTCATGTATGCCAAATGTGGGAACATAAATGATGCATGTGGGGTGTTAGAAAGATGGCCCAACGAAATAGCATTTTATGGAACGAAATCAGTGCAGGATATGCCCAGCATGGGTGTAGGCTCAAACCATGTGGTATTTATTTGTGTTCTCTTTGCATGGAGCCATGTGGGCCTAGTTGATGAAGGCAGATACTACTGGAATATCCCTGAATCAAGATCATGGCTTCAGTCCTACAGGGGATCACTTTGGCTGCATGGTGGACCTTCTTGGCTGTGCAGGGCACTTAGACGAGGCCAAGGACTTCATTGGGAAAATGCCAGCTGAACCAGGTGCTGTGATGTGTAAGGCCTTGCTTGGTGCCTTCATGATTCATGACAATGTGGCGGTGGCAGAACATGTCGCAAATACATTCTCTCAGGGGTTGCTGCTGTCAAACATCTATGCTGCAGCTGGCAGGTGGGATGATGTTGCAAAGGTTAGAAAGCAGATGAAGATCATAGACGTCGGAACGGAGCCAGGTTGCTCTGCATTGAGGTCAACACCAGAGTGCATACATTTTTAACTTTCATCCAAAACTTGAGGAAATGCATGCTGAGCTGAAAAGATTGTCTGGGCAGATGAAGGAGGCAGGGTATGTGCCCAACACTCACTTTTTAGTGCATGATGTTACAGCGAGAAGCTGGCCATTGCTTTGGGCCCGATCAGCACGTCACTTTTGTGTGTCATGAAATCCTTCTTGTACTGCCACTCGCCCACCAAGTTCATCTCAAAGATTGTGAGGCAGGCAATTGCTGTAGGGGATGCCAACCACTTTCAGCAATTCCCAGATGGGATATATACTTGTGGGGATTATTGGTGAAACAAGCAACATGCATGAAAGATGTGCAAGAAAGAAATTACGTCGCCTCAAACATCCAGGTGCAAAGTTCATAATTGCAGAGTGGACTACAGATTTGGCAATGAAGAGTAGGAATGTAAGATAATTGTGAAGTTCCGGTTGAAGGCCACTGAGATGGCACAAGAACCACAGTTGGACTGATTGTGCCTAAGTAAACAATGCCTGTGTCCATATGACAGTCAATAGGTGTCACTTGAATGAGCCAAAGCCTTGTTCGGCTTCACCCGCGAATAGACCCGCCACAGCACGTTATAAACTGCTGTCAGATAGTCATGGCATGCTGATTATAGCTCTCTCCCACCATCCACTGCAACATCTGCCCTACTAGACTGCTCTCCAGCTTCTCGCACATCACGCCTCACTTAATAAAACACAAAACATGAGTTTATTGTGGAGCTGACGTTGGTGTTGTTCTTGAAAACACAGCTTTTAATGCTTCTACTTGAAGAATTTACCTGGAGGGTCGATGCACATTTCTTAGTTTCCTTGTGAGCCACAAATGAAAGCCAGCAGAGGGGTGAGTGCAAAGAGATTGGTGCAGCTGATGTAGCTCTGCAGTGGGACAATCTTCAGAAAGAAATGTGGGTCTGTGACTTGACAGCCATGGACAAGTTTTGGATGTCACTTTATGGAGTGAGTTATCTCCTAATTCAAGCATTGGTGTATCCAAAGCACCAGAACTCTTTGCCATCTTGAAGAGGCAGAAAACCTTGGCAGATAGCACTGAATAGGGCAATGGCACCTATGACCAAACCTGGTTGAGATTCACTGAAAAATGTATGACAATTTTTGAATTGGCAGGAATGAGCCTATATAACCCCACATAGCCTGACTACCAATGAGAGAGTGATATCATCAAATGAAAGTCATGTATTCAGATGGCTTTCTAACTTGCACGCAGCCCCAAGAAGTGTCCAATGGAGATTTGAACCGAGTCAGAAGAGAGGGGATACATACAAAAATAAATAAACCCACAAACAGTGCCTGGGAAAGTGGCCCAGGGATTAGGGAAGCAGATGTGCGGTAGATTAGCGCAGAAAAGCAAGATCGGGGGCGGCTTAGCAGCATCAAAGAAGAGGGAGCATCAAGCGGGTACAAGGAAGGAACCGTTGAATGTTGCGAACCTTCTGGAACCGTGCCCTCTCTTCTTATTAGCCCCACAGATCGCAAGCTCCTCGCCGTCACCGTTGCACATTTGCTTGCTTCCTCTCTCGCTCCTGCTCTGTGCCACTGAGCCTTCCTTGCTCTTCAAAACCCATATCTTGCATTTTAGAACCCAACTTTCGACAGACAGATATGGCTGACGACTTCGACATGGGAGAGGGAAACCCGATGGAGGATATGATGGAGGCTGAGAACGACTTGGAAGCGTCATCCCCCGCAGCCCATAAGGAAGGGGAGGATCGAGATATCGTTAAAGGTGGAGGGGTGAAGAAGACGCTGGTGAAAGCTGGGGAGGGCTGGGAGACTCCTGATACGGGAGACGAGGTGAAGGGTAGGTGGTGCTTTACTGGGTGCTTATGTGTTTGGGTTTTTCTGAAGATTCGGGTCGTTCTTTGGAATACTTACCATATCTGAGGTGGTACTTTGGATTGTCGCCTCTGTCTAACTTTGGATTTGTGATTGTGTGTAATGTCTTGACAGTGCACTACACGGGCACCCTCTTGGATGGCACCAAATTTGACTCAAGCCGCGACCGAGGAGATCCTTTCACGTTCAAGTTGGGGCAAGGTATGTTTCTTGATGCAGTTGGGGAATGTATAGGCGGCTCTCCTGTAATCATATGATGCTGGAGTTGGCACTGCGTTTTGATCCTATTGTGTCGTTGTCGGAACAGGCCAGGTGATAAAAGGATGGGACAAGGGCATTGCTACGATGAAGAAGGGTGAGAATGCGGTTTTCACAATTTCGCCTGAGTATGCCTACGGAGAAGCTGGAGCACCTCCTTCAATTCCTCCAAATGCCACCCTGAAGTTCGACGTGGAACTGATGTCGTGGGCCAGTGTGAAAGATATATGCAAGGATGGTGGTATTTTCAAGAAGGTACTTGCTGAGGGGCAAAAGTGGGAGCTTCCGAAGGATGCAGATGAAGTCACAGGTGAGATTCCGCAGTGATTCCCCTCTCTACCCTGCGACCTAGTCATGATTTGAGCTCTGTAGTGAGGCAGTAAGTTTTCTCTTGCATCATTCCTTGGGTCGTATTATCTGGAGGCTTCTAAGGGAACCAAGGGTGAATAATGGCAGTGAAGTACGAAGCGAAGCTGCATGACGGGACAGTAGTGTCGAAATCTCCTGAAGATGGTGTGGAGTTTTATGTGAAAGACGGTACGTGCACCTTTTTGGCAAGTTCTTTTATTGAGCTGTACTGAGAATGGTTGTGGATGGGTTTTTATCATTGGAAGCAGTTTGTGTTCTGACAAAATGCTTGGTGGTGTGGGAGAAATTTCGCGGGCTGGGTGTGGGGGGGGGGGGGGGATGATGTTGTGCAGGCTATTTCTGCCCAGCAATTAGCAAAGCTGTGAAGACAATGAAGAAAGGAGAGAAAGTTCTACTGACGGTGAAGCCTCAATGTAAGTGAAGTTTGAGCTCTCCAGGAAAGGATAGTGCTGTGGTAGCCCTGACACCTCTTCCATTTCTATTCATACGTGAGGATTGATGGGTTTGCTTGAATGCTCTATATCGCAGATGGCTTTGGTCCAGAAGGGAGGGAGGCAAAGGAGGAGGACAGTGCTGTGCCACCAAATGCTACGCTCTTCATTGACCTTGAGCTGGCATCATGGAAAGTGGTGGAAGAGGTCACTGATGATAAGAGGGTGATGAAAAAAATTGTCAAGCAAGGAGAAGGTTATGAGAAGCCTAATGATGGAGCTCTAGTCAAATGTAAGTTTTTGGTCACAATATTGAGCTCTACCTGATATACAAGATGGAGTGGATACATGGCCTGGGCACACTCTTGACAGCTGTGGAATTGCATGGCTAATTTGCTTGTTTCTTTTTGCAATGTTGGTTGGACAGTGAGGTATGTTGCCAAGCTGGAAGGTGGGACAGTCTTTGAGCAGAAAGGGCAAGATGGAGAAGAACTTTTTGAGTTTATCACTGACGAAGGTAATCATTCTTCTTGGAGGATGGGAATCGTGAAAGCAGGGACTTTTGTTGAACTTGGGGTTGATAAGACCTTTTTGTGCATTGTTGTGCTGTTCAGAAAAAGTTATTGCAGGTTTGGATCGAGCTGTGGGAACGATGAAAAAGGGGGAGGTTGCCGTGATCACCATTGCTCCAGATTATGGGTATGAAGCAGTGGAGACACAGAGGGACCTGGCTGTGGTTCCTGCCAACTCCACTCTTCTGTATGAAGTTGAACTGGTAGACTTTGTGAAGGTAAACCCCGGTAGCTTTATCATCATTTGTTTAAATTGTAGGGTTTATGTTGTTTATGTTGTGGCAAGATATTGGGGACAACTTTGGCATTGGGGTGTGAGCAATGATGGTTTGGGTAGCAGAGCAAGTGAAATTGGGTGTTTGTGCTGCCTGTAATATAACATGGATGGCGGAGCAGGAAAAAGAGTCCTGGGATATGGATACCCCTGAGAAGATTGAGGCCGCTGGAAAGAGGAAGGCAGAGGGTAATGGTCTGTTCAAAGTGGGAAAGTACTGGCGTGCTGCCAAGAAATATGATAAGGTTGGTAAAGTATTTACCTTGCTGTCTTCCCTGAATTCTCTTTCTATGGGATGCAAATGTTTTGGGCTGTATTTCTTTAGCTGAAGCATACGGTGGATCTCTGTGGTGTTGCAGGCAGCCAAATTGGTAGAATATGATAGCACATTTGATGATGAGCAGAAGAAGCAAGGCAAGGCTCTCAAAGTGAGTTGTAACCTTAATAATGCTGCATGCAAGCTCAAGCTCAAGGATTACAAGGAGGCCATCAAGTTGACCTCTAAGGTGTGGTTGTCAATCTTGCTGGCTTGAATGTTAAATTGAATGGTGTTTTGAGATTGTTTGCATGGGTATGGAGAAATGCTTGATGGAGTAGCAGGTTGAGACTGTCTTGGGACTGTATCATGAAACTATGTGGTTGCTGTTACCCACACAAGCATGTGGGTCAACAGACAATGGCAAATGCTGACTTGTATGTAAGGGTGGAGCAGGTGTTGGAAGTTGAATCTGCAAATGTTAAAGCACTTTTCAGGAGAGCACAAGCATACGTTGAGACAGGTGATCTTGACCTTGCGGAGTGGGATATCAAGAAAGCTTTGGAGATTGATCCCCAGAACAGGTAATCTGCTAGATGTGCGGCACCTTAGTAGTTTATGGGCATACAAGTCTGGTCCATGAGAAATGAGCATTTGGCATCCGTTGTGTGCAGGGAGGTGCGGTTGGAGTATAAAGTGCTAAGACAGAAGCAGTCAGAGCAGAACAAGAAAGAAGCTAAGCTATATGGCAATATGTTTGCACGCCTGAGCAAACTGGAAGCAACAGAGTCGAAGGTATGATGTTGAAGCTTGGGTTCTGGGGAAGTGAAAAGTTCTCTGGATGTTAGTCACCATTGAAGATCTGGGGATCTAACAGAGTCTGGTTTGTTTGTTTACATTTCCCCAGAAAGGAGAGAGCAATCCCAAATTGGAAGAGAAAGAGAATGGTACAGCCCAGGTGAAATCATCTGACAGCAGCCTTGAAACTAAGATAGTAGATACGACAGAAGTGGCAGCTTAGTGTTACTCTTCTGATGCAGATTGCACGACTGAAACTGCAAATAGTGCTGAAAGCTGGCCAGAAAGGGTGAGTGGCTTAGCAGCCATGTGATTTTGGAGAATAGCAACAGTTTGTGCCCTGCACACTCACACACACTCACGTTTTGAAACAGAAATATTTTTATCCAATGTGGCACAATTATCATGGGAAGAGAATGTGGTAGGATTTAAGCAGCACAATGTATGCGCCCAGTCATATGCATCTATTTAATTTCCATGTTGTTTGTAACATGGAACTATGAGAGTTTCCATAACTGGTTTTGTCTTTTCTGTATCTAGTGTGGAGGTCTACCTTTTTTCTTTCATTCTGCTCTGCAATGGTCACATCATGCGCATGTGTGTCTGTTGGAAGTAAAGATATCATCTTCTAGCAGACTTTCTAGAAGAACATTATTGTTGAGAGGGAGGTATCTTACAAATATATACAGCCGAATGATGGGAATTTTTTCATCCTGTCCTTTCAGATATATCCTGTATTTCGAGAGGGTTGATAGATATGTAAGAGCTCTCTTTGCTAAGCGTGAAGAGCCAGTTCTGTGTTTTACTAGTCATCAAGGTTTTTGGAATTACCTACCACTGCCAAAGCTTGCATTCTTGGTTCATTTCATTGGTGTAAGCAGGAAATTAGCCTGATTTCTTATTGTGCAGGAAGTTTGGAAGGTAACATTTTCTTTTACTAGAGTGTTTTTTTTTTTTTTTTTTTTTTTTTTTTTTTTTGAGTGTACTCTAACTGCAACTGGATATGTACATCTTTCCTTGAGAATTAGCCACATAGTTTTATAAAAACACCCAAGTGAGGTGACTGTACAAATGGGTAAAACTGTCCCAAAAAGGAGAAGCAAAATGTCATAGAGCTAGATATATTATTAACAAAGAGAAATCAAACTAGTCTAGCCTGAAGAAGGGCAGACAGCAGGAAAGAGGATGGGTCAGAAAGTGCAGGGAGGTGAGGTGAAGCTGCCCCAGCAACTTCTGCTGTAAAATAGATAGAACTTGACCTTTTGTAAAGAAAGAGAATGGGATTGTGACAGTAAGTGTAAAAGAGAAGAATTACCAGTTTTCATAAGCAACAGATTTGCGTTTTCTATGGGTTGAAAATCCTATGTTCTATGAGACCGCAACAATTTTTGGGACACTCATGGGCAGCTGGCACTTCACACACAGCTCCAAGCATGAAGACTCTGAATTAACTCATGACAAAAGAGAAACCGAGAGAAATGCGAATATCTTTCCAGTTTAGAAATTGATTGAAGGAATCCCTACTATTGGTACTATCTTCTCTCCTCTAAATACTTGGCTTCAAAGTTTGATATGGTCCCTCTGATCATACAACTCTAGTTGGAACCCCTTCCTATGGTGGTGGCCATTCAGCTTATAATTCGTTCAACACCCATACACTACACCACAGTTGCCTCCTGTTCCTATCAGGAGATTGAGTTCATTAGAGAGAAGAGAAGGACAAGGAAATATATTTGAAGTCCACAGGACTTGAGGACTTGAGGCCCTAAGGGCTATGGGATTAAAGGAAGTTCCCTGATGGTAAACAGACGGAATAAATATGCTTGTACAGAAGCCAGCTGAGAGGGCTTAAATTGGACCAAAACAATATCCTGCAAGAGAATTCCAAAATAGAATAGACATTTCCCCAGTCATGGAGTGCCTCATGAAAATAAGAAGCTGAGCACTATGAGAAAAAAAGGAACAAATACAGACAGTCCTACTGGACAGCGAGAAACATGTGAGAGAGAGAGACAAGCTACTGAAGTTGTGCTGAGAGATTGTTGCTTGCCAAAGAGAAGACAATGGAGTGATTACCAGTACATTATCTCAACAAACACTCACTCCTCACAAATTAACTGTGTGGCACATTGAGCCAAGAACAAAGGAAAGGGTGCCTACATGCAGAATGGGAGGAAGACATACCACCAGACTTAGTCACAAACTTGCAGGTAAACCTCTTCCCAGACACAGCTGAGAAGAAGGGCTTTGTGACCTAGTATGCCTACAGCAACTGAAGAGCATAGAGCCTGTCCATGATGATAGAGAGTAGTTACAAGTCAGGAGAGCAGCAAAATGTGAGATCACTCACATTTTTGTGGTGAGGCAATACATATAATGGAATAAATCTACAATATGTCAGTCAATTAGTCAACAATGAATTACATAATCTCCACTCTCTCTCCCTAAAACATGGTTAATTAGGCCACAACAATACCAGAACTACAAGTCTGCCAACGTAAGTTTATCACAACTTACAAAGGCACAATGCACAGAAAAACAACCCCTTAACCAAAACTTGCATACCGAGAGTGTTATGGTATGAAATAAAGAAAGTCTCACCTTCTGCCCTTATCAAACAACAAAACTGTTACAAGCGCAGACTTTTAAGCTAGTCACTCCAACAAGAACAGGCTTATCAGTAGCATGTGTTCACCTAACTTGCTCACATATACACCCACCTGAGACTACCATTCAGTTCTACAAATTCTTCCATCAATAAGGGCTTTGTTACAATCACATTCAACAGGAGTTTTGTCACATATTGAACAAAATTTGGTGTTCTCCTCAAGGTACCTCATTGAATGTTGTCTTCTGCTGCTCAGCTTCATTGAAGTTATCTGAACTCAGGATCCAACATTGAACTAGTAGTCTTCTTAATTTCTTTGAGTGCTTGCTCATCACATACATAGGCTGTTTGATTCAGTTCCAACATTTCCATGAGTTTCCTGCAGGAAATGTTGTCCACGTCTTGTGTACATATGATCATAGGGTGCCCCACAACACTACTAGACTGCATAAAGACAGTTGTACCAGCAGCTGCAAAACTGCATCACAAAAGATTATGATACAAATAATACATTCATTTCCACGCAATTGAGAGAGGACAGCCCTGCTTGTTTGCACGCTGAAAAACTCATCTTCGTTGGTGCGTGCAGTGAAAAGCTTGGGGTTCATCTTTCGTTCCAAGTTCCAACCTTATCTCATCATCAAACTTCATTCAAATACAAAAATGCAGTCGCAACCAAGACTTGTTAGACAGACACATTTGCACATGTACTCTCTACAAAAAAAACTTCTGTAAACATCCATTTCTGTTGTAGCTAAACCTAAGGAAGTCCAAATTAATCTGGGCACAATTCCCTTGACAGATTTGAAGAGAGCGTCTCTCTGGTGAGAGAACCCCGCAAACAGAGTTAGACCTGATGATTTGGCATGAGGCTGAGGGGACAACATATGTTGGATCAAATGGGCCCCAAAATCTGTATCTTTCTATTTGACTTGTTCCTTATCTCCCACAAATGGGGGTGCCACCAGAATACTAGGATTAAGGTGGTGTTGCTTCCATAAGAAATTTTTTAGTTTCAGAGTTGGCTGCAGGTGCCCAGATTGACAGGGCCCTGTGGATGTTAGCTCTGACACACAGTTGCAAGTATACCTCAAGCAGGCTGCTAACTCTTCCAGAGCCGGTTTAGAAACACCAACCCCATATTACAATGGTCCTTGTGCCCGAATGATAATCTGGTGCTACATTAAGCTCTACCAGTGACATCATGCTACCATGGTTTTCCCACTAAAAATTCTTTCGGTCAGCAGAGAAACAGCCGAACCAAAGATGACCCAGAAACCCCCTGGCATCTCCCCTCGAATTTGGAATGAAGCCCTGAGCACCATGTAGAAACAAAGGCAAAAAAAATACAATCATGGGCTTCAGGGTGGAGGGTGGGAAAGAAAAACCTTGCAGAAAACATGAACAAAAGACCGCACAAGCTGCTGGCCTCACAATGCTCAAGCCTTCCTGCCAAGCTTTCCACCCTTTCCTCCTTTAGGAAGTCCAGAGGCCATGCTACCCCACACAGACTATGACAGGCTGAGGCATGCCTGTAATCAGCAATCTTCGCCTCCATGATCAGCAATCTGACTTCACTTTGCTTGAAGCTGCACTAATTGAGGTTAGATGATTACTAAGATGCATACAGTTGGCTTCCAACTATGGAAAGTAAGGAACATATGAGGAAAGAGAGAGAGAGAGAGAGAGAGGGTCATTCTTGTTTGCAGGCTGGCGATAGTTGGCCACGACCGCCATTTGTCCCATATTTCTTGCGGTGAAAGTTGAGGAATAGAAATAAAAGGCTGATATTGAAGAAAGCATTGAAGAGCCAGGCTCCCATACCCGCACAACCCTCCCCGAAAAAATGCAGCCACAGCGTACCTACAGAGGCAAGAAAACTGAAAACGAACTGCACAATCTGCACATTAGTCACTAGTTTTTTCCAGGGAGGGGGGCGGTTCACACTACAGAGGAAGAAATACGTGTACATTATGACATGCACTGCCGTGTTTGTAAGTAGGGCGACAATCTGCAGAGACATCGAGAACCGGAGCCAGAAGAAGCACATGAAGATGACCGTCGCGTGATGGAAGACATGGAGAAAAGTCAGGGGCCGTTTCTTGAGTAGCAAAATCACTGTATCGAGAAACTCATAGAATTTGCTGAGATAGTACACATATGACCAAAAGAAGATGCGACCTGCCGGGCGAGTCCCCAATGGAAAGCACAACACCCATTCTAGACCATGCTTAGGCCCCCATAGCCACCGGCTCCTTTGAATTTCCACCACTGATGCCTGCAAGCAACCCGCGAACATTACCGCCGAACCTACTGACAAAACCAGGTTATGGATGATGGGAAGGGGTCCAAGAGGTACGGGGTTTCTCCTCCCTTTCAAAAGGAATCTGAGAGACACCACGACCAGGAGATACGTCAGAAGTGAAGAGAAGAGGAATGTCCATGACGAGCCCCATGTGTTCTGGTCCCATCTGAAATTCTTGATTGTTGGATGATCAGATGCCCAATACTTCACATACGACGACCATGTGGTGGGCTTCGAAAATGTGGTGGGCTTCGAAAATCTGGCCATCTGCCCTTGCAAGCAGGAGAATGGGGATTAGCGAGGAAAGAGCGAGGCACTGACTAAAGTAGCGAAGAGGGAGCCGAGCCTCGGCACTAGACAATACCTACAGGGAAGGCCATGCTCGTTATCTATCCCCAGGCCCGGGAAGATTCCAATATCACTCTTAGAATATTCTGTGGCCTGGGGTTTCGGGCCTAGGGTGTGTAAAGAATCTTACTAGCCTAGGAGAGATTCTTAAGAAATTCTATAGCCTAGGCCTGGGACCCTATGACCCTACCTTCATGTATATATAATCCATATTTGTATTAAATACATAACGTATTTGAAATTCCAGTATCACATGTTAGGCAATCATATGTCACCTCAAATGCTCAAGCTTCTTCAAGGATCTACACTTGAAGTATCACCCTCTTTTTCTCTATTTTTCTAATTCAATAGGAAATGTCTTCTTCATCTGATTCCCCACTATTTCAAATCAATGGTCTGATCGTTTGTGAATATGTTCAAGGAGTACGTATATTTGCTATGGTGTCTTTAAAACGAGGGAGTGAGGGATCAGGTTATGGAAGCCGGGACTGCCAGATCTGAGATGCTTTGAGAGAGCTAGTCCCGAAAGAAGCCTTGATTGTATATGTGGGTCGGAGACTACAATGTAGGGATCCATACCTGACCACTCTGACCTGGGCTTCTTTCCCAAGCTTCAGGTAAGTCCGTTTCAGTGACAGTTACAAAGTTTAATATTTGCCTCCATGTATTTTGGAGTTGTCACACACTCACATTCCTCAACGTGTTATCCTCCATCAATATACAAGAATCCATCCACTTATCTCCATAAATATTTATTGAGCTTAAGAAATGAATAACATCATGCTGGGCAAAAGTCCATATTTTCTTTGTTGTGTCTGCGGGATACCAAATAATACATCATGGTTTGAAAAAAAGTATTTAAGTTTAAGGACCCCTAAAATACCAGTTCCTTATAAAGTACACTTTTCTATCCCCAACTACATTTTTAGTCAATTCCACGTTCCGACCAAAACCTGTTGTCGCTATAGAGCGTCAAAATGATTCTTGTCGCAACCAATCCATTGCTCATATAGTTGGATTAACCGTAGGTCCAAAGGGTCAATAAACATTTTTCTAGATATGTTACAGATATTGTTAGCTTGTTCATCTCTCCATGGAGGAGGTTGGCCTTAGAGAAGTTCCTCAAAACCACTATCATTACTAAAGCAGCTTAAAGTATTCGTGCACTAGAAGTTGATGCATTGTTGGTCCTTGAGGGTTGATGGTCTTTTTCAGTTGATTGCACTGATAGAACATCTCCTAGGTGATGATGCGATAAACATGTCATGGTTTACATGTGGTTTGCCTGTAGTGTTCCTCAAATGAATTGTTACCATGATCCTGTTCAGCGTCTGCCGTTGAGTCACTTGGACCTTGCAACCTCTGGATGTAAGACAAAATTGCATCTGTAGGCAATGATGCAGCATTAGGCCTAGCATTTGCTGCCAAAGATCCAAATAAGGAGCCTTCAATTTATTGATACGGCTCAAGCCGCGGTCTACACCCGAGCCTCCTAGTTTCCTTGTCCTTTGTAGAACAAGCAGGGACACTTAAGGGCTTAGAGTATCCCGGTATTGAGGCAATCATAAGCAAATCATCCTCTTCATCCTCCATGATTGAGTGGATGAGTGGCTGATGCAATGCTAGCTGGCTACCTACACCTGCATAGATCAGAATGGAATATGGATACCAGTCAAAGTTTCTTTCTCAGTTTGTTGGTCTCTAACCCTAATTTGGCTCTGCATTCTCTCCCCTGTCCAAAAGTTGTAGTTGTAAAGCTGGAGCACCTCCATATCATATGAAGGTGTAGGCCTAGAACTAGCAATTTCCATGAGGTATCTCAATGTTGTTTCAAATTTATTCAGATATATTTGCCTCTGTCTCTACTTCATGGTTTTTGAGTGAATCCATCTATAAAGCTAGATGGTGATAGAAGTAAGAAATATTGAATTACGTCATGCAACAGTGAATTGCACATGCATCAGTATGTCACAACTATTGGCATTTTTCCCAGCAAAGACGAGTTGCATGAGAGAATTGCACAATCCAAATTATATTATTCCCACGAGCACATATGCCATCCTAGAACAATGAGTCATATTTCCATGTTTGTCATATCCTAAATGTTAGAGACATGGGAGCACTTAAAAACTCTAAAAAGGTACGATAAACTCGTGCGTACACATAGATCCAAGGGCCCATTTTATTTTAGACCACCAATATTATCAGATGTGGCAATGAAATTATTCCCATGGAGATTTTGCCTCTATTTCTACTTCGTGAGATTAATTTCAAGTGATTCCATCTAAGTTGGATGGTGATGGCCTAAGTAAGAATCAATGGAGTACAATGGAGTCCAGACAACATTAAATTGCACGTGCATATCAATATGTCACAACTATTAACATTCTTCTTTGCAAAAGTAAAGTTACATGAAAAAATTGCACAAACCACATTACACCATCCCCAAATATGCAAGAAAAATCAGGAAAAATCTTTGGATACAAGTATTCTGAATTAGCCACAATGAAAGAACTCGATTCTTACCAAGTGATCTTGAAGCAAGTTTGTTGTGTGCCAAATTGAAAGAGAGAAGCCCTTTACACTCTTCGCATTGCTCACACACTGAGAACAAGTAAGAGAGTGAACGACGTATAAATGAGTGGATGAATTATGAATGAATGCATGATGAAAGAACTATGGAGATTTCATATCATTTCCATCCATCTATGGAGTGTGAGAGATAGTACATTCATTTGGTGTGAGAACTAATGATAGCTTAATTTTTTGCTTAGTTTCATTCTTCGTTTGTCATTCTCCATTTCAATCTCCGTTCACCCTTTGAAACACGGTCATCATAATCTTTCAACATTGTCCAGATGAACAATCTTGTCGAATGTGATGTCAAGTTATACTCTCCTGAATTTGATAGCAAGTTTTCAGCTCCTAGATTCGTCTTGTTGCAAAGGCCTAACTTTAGCATCAGCCCAATGAGACTTGCAGCTTCCACTCAGCATGGAGGTTATTGTCACAAAAAATCCGAAAATCCCGGTCAACATCCTCAAACCAACGAACCAAAAAAAGAGTGTCTTGGCCTGGATCAGCTCTGACTCCATGAATGATGCCAATGGTAACATAGAAAAACTAGCAAAAGCTGGTTTCGGAGAGAACTCATTCTTCGCAAAACAAGTATGTATTTTTATCTCCCTGAAGTGGTGGACGTTTTATTATAATTCCTTTGTAACGCTAGGTAAAGTTTTTGATATGGCCTCTCTGGAAGTACTGGAAATCTGTCAAGTATAAAGTTTTTTATGTCTTATTTTCAGTAATCAGTGATCTAGTAAACAGTCATTGTATGTACACATTTAATATATGTTTCACTGCATTGACATGCGGCCATGACAGTTGGTTCGGTTGGTTAGGTTTTTTTGTTCAGAGGGACATCTCCAGATGGCGGTATACGGTTCTGGAGATTGGAATGTTGAGTTCGTATCATACGAGAGCACTTCAACCGATCCAAGTCCAACGTTGGGATATGAAGAAAGTATTTGTACTTTGTCATCATCGTGAGTTTGTCTATCCCTGTTCATCACTTTTCCCACCCAAAATGGAACTCTAAGTTGTATTTGATCTTCTTCAATATGTACCCCCACAAAATGTCCAACCTCTACATCTCTCCTTGGATCAAATTCTTGAAATGATCTTCTTTTGGGGTGATTGCGTCTTGTACCAAAATATTGACGAGTCTTGGAAGACCCATCCCAAGGCAATCAGTTTCACACACTCCCTTCCACCGCGGAGTCGCTATGTGATCCTCAACCTTGGGTAGAGGGAAAATAGGTGTAGTCATTTCGTCCATATCAGCGCTTGACCCATCCATGCGATCTAGTTCACTTATTCATTATCAGGCCAAAACAATGTCATTTTGGCAACGTCAGTACGATTTTTTGCTGGAAAATGCTCAAAGTAATTAATCAGTTTTACGGTCTCCTCAATTGCATCCTCAATTGCATCCAAATTTGACGTAACATGTTGGAGTCGCTCTACTTGTTGTTCCTTCAATCGAATGAATTTGTACAATGTATCAATCTCTTTTGGAACGGCAGGACTGACTGCATGTGTAAACCCAGGCTTCGACCTTGGACACGGAATGGACTTTAGAAATGAAGTACCCTCACTTGAGGAAATCAGTCTTTCATGTAAAACCTGAAATGATGTGGTTTACGAATGTCCATAAATGAATCGCGTCCAGTCTGCAAGTGTGGTGTTATATATTCTTTCCAATCTGCCATGTTCTCCAATTGATTGAAAAACATATTTTCTTATTTGCCTACCCCTGCCTCGCGTATCAAAGAGAGCAACTCTTTTATTGATGAAATATCAATTCATTTCAAGACCCTAGAGATAACACTAAAACATTGATCAATGTCTTCATGTGTGTGGCCAACGATGAGAAATTCAATATGGATGTCACGAAAGTACCCCAAAGCAACCAAACTTGCACACAACGCAATCAATTATTTGTTTTTGTTCTCTCGCCCACAATTGTCGGCTTGAATACGCAATCTAGGAAACAATTTACCGCGGGCTGTCTTGACTGTCGTTAGCAATTTCATGTTTGATGTTATAACTTGACTGCTGTCATGTTTGTGGTGGGCATCCACCCCTAACTCAGAGAATAATCCGTACCCATGTACTAGTATACCACACAAATGCGTCTTAACGTAACGTTGTATAATATTTTTTTATTGTTTGACGCAACTTTGGAACCATTGTAGTGTTTTGATCCATACCATCCACAATTAATCATAAAGATTCGTTAGGCGCCCAATATTGAATTACTCTTTGCCTCGCAATTGTCTTTTCGTTCCTCCTCCAACAATGTGTTATGCACATACAAGCGAGACTCGATAAAACAAACCGTATTGATTCAGTGGAGAATTGACTCAAGCCCTAACATCTCCGGAGTACTTCCTCTTATAAACAATCATGTTTCTAGAGATAGAGGCACTGTATCCGGACAGAACATGCTAAAACCGTCGAAGAGAAACGAGGCCCTTCAGCAGCTGCTATCTCTGCAGGCCTCCAGCAAGCGAGGCTCTCATTCTCAGGACTCAACAAAGAATCGCTAGCTCCGTCATACACACCAACACTTACAAGCCATTCTTGAAATTCTAGGCTATCGAGAAAGATCGCTCATTCCTCGTCGAAGCTCTTGCACCTTCGCGCAAACCCCTCCATTCTGGCCTTTTGTGTCCTGCCCGGGCAGCAGCCCGCTTGATACTGGAAATGCATTACGTATTTAATACAATACGGATTATATATTTGAAGGTAGCCCCCTACCCTAGACCGGGGCCTAAGGCTATAGAATTACTTAAGAATCTCCCCTAGGCTAGTAAGATTCTTTACACACCCTAGGCCCGAAACCCCAGGCCACAGAATATCCTAAAGAATGTATCCCGGGATATTGAAATCTTGGCGGGGCCTGGGGTTAGCTGACGAGCATGGCCTTCTTTGTATTCTGTAAATTGCCTTTGTATTTGTTGAGATCTACACAGCAGAGTTTTCCTACGCCCTTCATGTCTGTTGGTTCTGTCTGTAGCACTGCAAATTTCTTTAATACGTACATGTATCATAATTATATGTCGGTGCAGGAACCTTGCTTTTTCCAGGATCTGGAAGGACCTCACAGGGATTCTCCCGTAAGACATCTCTTACGGGGATTGTTATGACACGCTCTTCGGTCTTGTTAGGTGCAGACACGCTGCCACTAGAGCATGGCGTTACAGAACTCAAGAAAAAGGATGAAGACGAAGAAAGAGCAAGAAGAACGAGGACAATGATGGCGAGAGTTAGAATATGACTTAGATCTACATTCCAGCAACTAAGGAGGAGGGGCTAAGGTTTTGGTAAGGATATGGCTACTCCTGTATTGCAGCGGGCGGCCAGCACCTTCCAAAGGACGAACTCAGGATCTGGGCAACTCCAACGTTTGTCTAGTTACAGGACTTTTTCTCCTTCTCGATATGAGAGAGATGGATCGGCATTAGCCAATGGAACCAGTGGGACTGAAGCCGCAGAGGCAGCATCACGGGCGGCCATAGAAGAGTTTGAGAAGGATAGCGTGTTCTCCAAGTTTCTCGTGAATGAGTTCAATGTCACACAGTTTGCGAGCGAGGCTCTCGGGAGTGGATCAGCTGCAGCTTCATCTGAGAAATTGCAAGAAGGTATACAACTACTCGAGAAACAGCTCAGGAATGAGGTCTTTCTGAGGCATGACGAGCTCCTGCAGCAGCTGTCTAGCCTTAAGGAGACGGAGAGTGTTCTCACCGTGGTGAGGGCAGGCGTTGAAAGCCTCCAGGCTTCAACTCAGAGAGTGCGGTCGGAGATTGCGGAGCCATACAAACAAATCAAAGCGAAGTCCCAGCAGCTTGCCTCTCTCCATGACACCGTTGAACTTCTGAGATCTGTGATCCGGGCCCTTAAGCTGTTGAAAAGACTAAGAGATCTGATGGAGTCAGGCAGTGCCAAAGCTGATCTTGCTAAAGTTGCACAGCTGTACAATGAGATAGAAACCCTGCGAAAGGAAGCGGATCTGGCCGCTGTAGAGGTCGTAGATGAAGAGGTTCCCTGGCTCTTGGAGGTTGGAAACCAGATTAGGAGTGAGGCAATGAAAGGGCTTGATAGTGGTATGGAGGCACTCAATCAGGCGGAGGTAGGGAGCATTTTGCAAGTGTATTATAATATGGGGGAGCTTAAGTCCACGGTGGAGTCCTTGATTAACAAGTACAAAGGACTTGCTGTCAAGAGCGTGAGTGTAGCGCTGGATATGAAGGTGATTTCAGCAAGTGTTGGTGGCTCTCTGGGGCCTGGAAATATGCAGAGGAGTGGAATTCCTCAAGCTGGTGGAACCAGAGCCAGAGAGAGCCTCTGGCAAAGAATGGGAGTGTGCATGGATCAATTACATGCCATTGTGGTCGCTGTATGGCACTTGCAGCGCGTTCTATCAAAGAAAAGAGATCCAATTTCTCATGTTGGATTTCTTGATCAGGTTATGCAGGTGAGAAACAGATCGCTCATGAGACTGCTTGATGGATGAAAGAGGCAGCAGTAGACTGTTTATCAATTATAGACTGGTCATCAGAACTTAGACATTGCTGCTACAAATATGCCAACACCACACACAGATGTAATCATAAGATGGTGCTTTTGCCATAGGAGAGAGAGAGAGAGAGAGAGAGAGTGTGTGTGTGTGTGTACTCCTAAGACGTTGTTTGCGGGAGCCTTGTGGCCATTGATCTCGTGCCCAGTTTGTGCGGAACTCAAAGGGATAGAAACTACCTTTGTCAGGGGCTGACGCCTGTAGTACGACTTACCTTGAACATAGACAATTATCCGAGTTTTCAGACCCTTCACACAGGCATCAATCTGCTGTGTGGGATTTGCCCAATAACTAGACCCCAAAAGGGCTCAGCCTCGAGATTCTCAAAGTTGGTAAACAGAGGTACAGGAACAATTTCCTTGATGGATTTCAAGGGGGTGTCTCTCTGGTGAGAGTACCCAGGACAATGAATCAGAAATTGGATCTTGTCTTCAGGTTGACCACATAATGGGCATTTGCAATCCCCCTTTCCTCTCTGCGTCTATTTGCTGTTCAAAGGTAGGCTTCCTGCCCGGAGTTTAAATTTGACTACATTGAAGAGCAGAGGGGAGAGGGTACATCCTTGGTCTATGTCAAAGAAGTTAGACTTCTGTCCATTAACAGTGACACAGCTTTTGGTGTGAGCATACAAGTTATGGACCACTCTCCACATCTTTCCCTCGATCCCAGATGACCAGAGTCGGAGCCATAGACCATCTCTCCACACTGTGTCATAAGCCTTCTTCACATCCAAGAAAAAGACAAACGTGGATTTCCCTTCTTTTTCCCTTCCCTGGATAATCGGGCTTAGAGTGAAGACATGATCCACACAGCCCCTGTTTCGCCGAAAGCCAGCTTGGCCTTCGTGGAAACAACCTCTAGACTCCAGATCAACCTCGAGACGAGTACTTATAACTCTGCAGAATGTCTTGCCAACAGCATTGAGGAGCGTGATGCCACGGTAGTTCCCCGGTTCTTCTCTGTCACCCTTCTTGTATAGATTGACAATGACCCCCTGTCGCCAGCGAAAGGGGATCATTTCAGTCTTCCAGATAAGGTTAAAGAGGAGAACTAGGGCCTCTATCATGGGATCGCCACCGTGCTTGATAAGCTCGTTGACAATACCATCAGGTCCACCAGCTTTATATCCATTTAAATGTTCAATTGCTTCCACAATCTCAGAAGAACTAATGGGAGTGTGCTAACCCATTGAAATATACTCCAGTTCATCAGGCTGTTTTGAATCATAGAAACAGTTTTTTCTACTGTTTCCTCCCATTCTTCAGGACACCCCTCACTGTTAGACCTAGAATTTCTGCCGAGGGTACTGTAGTGAGTTTCAAAGGTTTTGACAATGTCAACTGTTGAGGTCGCCACTGCACCCTTAGTAGTCCTCAGCGCTTCTACTTGTGACAATTTTTCGGCTTGTACAGACATTGAAGGGCCAACGAGAATCTCTTGTCATTACCACCATGGTCATTTCAGTTTATTTCACTGGTGTAACTTGTCCCAATATAATTTCTTCTGAGACCTTACGAGCTGATTGATATCTTTGCGGATCTGGTAGTACCTAGCCCACAATTCTTGGTTGACTTTCATAATGCAGCACTCTTTATAGAGGACTTGTCTCTCAGCTATCTTGAGTTTGATCTGAATCGAACGTTTCACAGATCTCTTGGTGTTGGGGAAACACCTTTTGATCCCAGTCCAAACGAGGCAGTGGTCAGAGGTACCAATATGAGTCTGTCAATCAACACATTGGCAGACTGGGGAAACAAATTCATCTGCACTATGATATAATCCACAATGGATCGTTCCCCACTTTGGGCTTTCTCAGGAGTCCACTGCACAAGGTCTCCATTGGAGCTATTATTTAAGGTCAAAGGCTGAAGTTGTACCAAGCAGTTTATTAACCGTCTTCCACTAGAATCAGCCCGTCCTCACCAAAAGGCCCAATGGTGTCATCCTGGTGAAGACCTTTACGCACCCAGGGAAGTCACCCAGTAAGACCACCTGGCCTTTGGAGAGAATGTACTCATAAGACGTTGTTTGCCGTAGCCTTGTGGCCATTGACCCCGCGCCCAGTTTGAGCGGAAACCAAAGGGACAGAACCTACGTCTGTCAGGGGCTGACATTGGTAGTAAGACTTACCTTTATAAATAGAATTAATTCGGGTTTTCCAGATATCCTCTAGAAATCCCTTCACACAAGCATCAATCTGCTGTGTGTGAGTTGCCCAAAAACTAGGCCTCAGAAGGGCCTGGGCTTTTGGCTCAGCCTCAAGACTTTCAAAGTTGGTAAACAGAGGTACAGGCACAATTCTCTTGATAGATTGGAGGAGAGCTTCTCTCTGGTGAGAGTACCCCGGACAGTGAATCAGAAAATGAATATTGTCTTCGGGTTGCCCACACAACAGGCAATTGCACTCTCCCTGTCCTCTCTGCTTCTGTTTACTGTTCAAAGGTAGGCTTCCTGCCCTGAGTTTAAATTTCAGTCTGGTGCCAAGAGTGGGTAGACCCTTGAGGTCATCCATGATATCCTCCCCCATGTCACAGACTGGAAACAGGTTCAGGGAAGTTTTCTGCCTAACTTCATTTGCATCAGACAATTTGCTGGTAACAGACATGGCTTTGGACACTACAGTCTCTAAGTCAGATTTATCCAGCAAGGTCAAGACTTCCGGGTCCAGATTCAGATCCTTGAGAATCTCTTCTACTCTCTTCTGCCAGGCAGAAGTTAGGCAGAAAACTTCCCTGAACTTGTTTCCAGTCTGTGACGTGGGGGAGGACATCTTGGATGACCTCAAGGGTCTACCCACTCTCGGCACTAGACTGAAATTTAAACTCAGGGCAGGAAGCCTACCTTTGAACAGCAAACAGGAGCAGAGAGGAAAGGGAGAGTGCAATTGCCTGTTGTGTGGGCAATCTGAAGACAGTATTCATTTTCTGATACACTGTCCGGGGTTCTCTCACCAAAGAGACGCTCTCTTCAAATCTATTAAGGGAATTGTGCCTGTACCCCTGTTTACCAACTTTGAAAGTCTCGAGGCTGAGCCAAAAGCCCAGGCCCTCCTGAGGCCTAGTTTTTGGACAAATCACACACAGCAGATTGATGCTTGTGTGAAGGGATTTCTAGAGGATATCTGGAAAACCCGGATTAATTCTTTATATGGAGGTAAGTCTTACTACCAACGTCAGCCCCTGACAGAGGTAGGTTCTGTCCCTTTTGTTCCCGCTCAAACTGGGCGCGGGTCAATGGCCACAAGGCTACGGCAAACAACGTCTTATGAGTACAATCTCTTCTGCCAGGACTTAGCCTGTTTGACAGGGCGGTCCTGTTTCCAAGATATAGAGTCGATTAACTTATGGTATCTGGTGTTGGACGTGTTGCAACTGACCCCACCATCTGACCTTGAATTCATCTCGTCAGGAAGGGATGCTAAACTCACCCCGAACAGCCACATTGTCTGTTTTGGAGCATGCTGACATGCACTCCTTAAGCACCCCCACTTGAAAGGATTCTAGAGACTGAGCCTGGTTGGAGTTATCAACCCATATAGCAGATCCGTACTCCAAGGCAGGTCTAATAACGCGGCAAAGTAAGGTTTTCTTGACCTCAGAGTTAATCCCTCTGCAGTGAAAAAATTTAGTGAGACTCAGCGCTTTGCCCTTGCCAGTTTGGCCTTTGGAGAGAGAGAGAGAGAGAGTTAAGGTTTGGTGGGGGGTGCCATGGCAGATGGGACTAATTAGGGGCAGGCAAAGGCAAAGGGTGTAAGGCAAAGGCAATGTGACTTGCATTCTGTCTAGCCATTCCCTTCTTCCGTTGTTTACATGTTGACCAATAAAGTTCGTTGCTTACATATGAAGATGTCATTTTGTCGAATGGGAGTATGGCATACATTGTTCCTTATATGTGTGCCTGTATTGAAAACTGTAAGTTCTTTCTGTTCTTGTGGTGTTGATCTTGTACCTGCTGTTGAGCACCCCGGGCTAGCAGGGATATTAAGAAACCTTAGAGAGCTACCGTATTTGACAAGGAGGTGATGCTCTTTTGTCACTTGTTTTCCAGGCCAATGATCCAATGTTGACAGAGCGGGTGTGGGAAGCATTGGTGAAGTCATTTGCAAGCCAGATGAAATCTGCTTTCACAGCATCCAGTTTTGTAAAAGAAACATTCGTGGTAGGGTACCCCAAACTTTTGGGAATGACAGATGGCTTGCTTGAGAGGCTCGTGCGTGATACAGATGTGAAAGGAGTGCCACCTGCCATCAAGGCTGGAGCTCGAGATCAGCTGACAGCAGCTCTGGAACCATTCCAGACTGCGTACTTGGGAAAGTGTCTGAGCCGTCTTTCTGATCTTGTCAACAGTATGTTCCCAGCTGCAGTTCGGGGAAGTATCCCATCTCAAGAGCAAATTTCTAGGCTTGTCTCATGCATCCAAGAAGAGGTTGAAGCTGTCAAGACAGATGGTAGGCTAACACTTTTGGTCTTACATGAAGTTGGCAAGATTCTTCAGCTTCTTGCAGAGAAGGCTGAGTACCAGGTACGCACTCTCATACATATGGACTGCTGTGCCTTCTGTTAGAACTCCCCAGATTTCTATTTGGTTTATTTGTCTTGTCCCCACTTACATCCATATGGAGTTCTTTTGTCAGAGGCATCTGTAGGGCCGGTTCCAACAACAAAATTTAATCTGTAGTCTGCTTGTCCAGCTGCCACTGTTCTTCCAAAACCTGTCTTCTCTGAAGCTTGTTGAGTTTCTCCAAAAATGTTTCTGGCAGAGCCTCAATGTTTTCTAAGGCTTCATTCTTAACTTTCTGTGCTGTGTGTCCAGACGTCTACAGGCTTGGATGCACGGCAGATCACTGGCCCTGCGACTCCCCAGCAATTGAAAAACTTCACTCTCTGCCTTCATTTACAGGATGTGCATGCACGAGTTTCATCTATCATTGTGGGTTTTCCCCCTGTAGCATCTGAAGTCCTCTCGGCATCGCTAGGTGCACTTTATGGGGTGGCATCTGATTGCATTACACCCCTCTTCAAGGCCATGGTGGAGAAGCTTGAGAGTTGCATTCTGCAAATACATGACCAGACTGGTGGTTTGGAGTCTATGGATGCTGACATCGGTGATGGCAGCTCCAAGTACATGGAAGACATGCAAAAGGCCATCATGCATTTCCGAAGCGAGTTTTTGTCTAGATTGTTACCCGGGTCCCCTTCTGCTACTGTACCTGTAACAGGGGAGTCCATCTGTGCCAGCCTGGCAAGAAGGATGGCCTCTCGTGTCCTCTTGTTTTTTGTTAGACACGCTGCCATGGTGCGGCCTCTCTCAGAGTTAGGAAAGCTTCAAATGGCAAGAGATATGCCAGAGCTGGAGCTGGTTGTGGGACAAAATCTTTTCCCTGTAGAACAGCTTTCATCCTCTTATCGTGCACTTCGAGCATTCCGACGCCTTATCTTTCTTGAAACATCTGAAATTGCCAGCAGCCCCTTACTCCAAGAGTTACCTCCCAGCATTGTGCTCCACCATTTGTACACTCGAGCACCCAACGAGTTGGAGTCTCCAATGAAGCGGACGAAATTATCACCTCAGCAGTACTCCTTATGGTTGGATTCACAAGGTGAGGAGCAGGCCTGGAAAGGCATCAAAGTGACTCTGGAGGAATATGCAGCCAAAGTTAGAGCAAGAGGAGATAAGGAGTTCTCTCCCATATACCCTCTAATGTTACAGTTGGGTTCATCATTAGTTGAGGGTGGGCAAACATTCAAATCAAGCTGAATTATTAGTTGCATGCAATGACATCCTTGGGCGTTCTGTCACCTGCCAGGAGCTTGTTTAGAGTGTACTTACCAGTTTCACCCTTTTCACATGGCTGCATTAGCCCTGTACCTTGAATTATATAGCTTCACTTTTAGTTGACTGGCAGTTGCTTGACTTTCAGGTGTTCACATTTGAATGTGTACTCTGGTGCTCTGTTCCTGCTATTCTGCCAAGGCAGCTCCAATAGTGTGGTCCTGGTCTTCACATCGTTATGTTATTCAGGACACACTGCATTTTCCTTTGAGATTTTAGTTCTATCCAGTAACTCCAGTCAGCATTGGAGGGTAATGAGCTGATAGGCGAGTGAGACAGGTGCAGTTCAGATTGTCTTTGTCTTTGCAACTGCGTCCCAAAACTCTAAACAAAAGGACCAGAGCTTTGGGAAAACTATGTATCCTACTGAAGTGACTGCTAAAGGAAACTGCTCAGTCAGGGGTTTCCCTTACAAGACCTCTAACTCTGCACTGCTCCTTTGTTTGTTAGGCTTATCCAATGGCCACCAATCTGAAGATGGGGTCACCCCCATCAGCCAGTGCCTGGGCAGCAGGCCTGCCATGCCCACCACCTTCTGAACATTTTCTTCAACCAGGTCGGTAAAATAAGGTCACTCATTGTTGGACTTTCCTGGCCCATTACTGATATAGAGTGAAGGCCCTAGCCCCTTCTCAGATTCATTCCACCCATTGGATTCATATGATTTATTGTGGTGACACCACCATACTACTCATGGCAATCACCAGATGCACTCATTCCACTCTTGCCTCACCCAGACCCTGTCGGGTTTGATGAAATGCCTGCTCAAATGACACAAAGAACAAAATCTCAAGTTCCCTTCGACAATAATGACATCAACAGCCCCGAAATAATACCGCATAAGCCTAACACTACTCCGGCAATAAGTAACCAATCTACCCCTGCCAGATGAACCCCTACACTTTGCTGCTTACTTGTAGAAGTACTTTCAAGTGGCTCATGAGAGTTGGTATCCCCGATTTGATATATGTCAAGTACATCAACCTTCCGTTTGACCTTTGAGCCTGATTCTGGCTCTGGCATGCTGTTCAGAGTACCACTTCCTCCTGTGTCATCCCTATGATCTAGTTGGTCGGGTACCGTAGTCTCTGAAGAGATGTTGCCACTGGCCTGGTCCTCTTCACACCTCCCAAACAAAGCTTTGGATGAGTAACCGTCATCTCCATCACAAACACACAAGTCTCTCTCAATATCAAGGAACCCATCGACATCAGTGGCATTTGAAGCCTGTTTTGCTTTTGGGCGGGTCTCACATTTTGCTTGTGGACTTGCAAAGCCAGAACAAACATGCCCTTCACTGGAGCATCTGACCTCCACTGCCTTTGACATGCCATTATCTCCAAGTCCCTCACCATCACACCTTTGAGTTTCTCTTGGGGAGAATTTGAGAACGTCCCCCATGACTGACCACCTCCCTACGGAAGTCACTTTGACATCAATGCTGCTGCCTAGGAGGCCCTCTGTGGCAGGGAGAAGGACTTGTACATATGATTTTGTGTGTCCAACCTGAGGAAAAAAGCCACTCACTCAGAATTCCAGAACAATCTCTCTGACCTTGCTGGCCTGGGCATTTCTTCCGCTGAGATAAATTTGCTAGAGAACAAGCAGACCGGTCACCAAAGAAATATACATGTGTGTATGTGGATAGCCAGAATGCTGCTGGCGCAGCTATCACATGTCATGCACTTGCACAAACGATGGTGGACAAAAAGACTGAGGCATAGGACCGAGGGTGCCAGGCACGTCTCAGATGTACTCATTGACCATTCCCTGTAAGATTGGCTATGATGCAACCTTGGATGTAGATGTCCTGTGGTAGACCCAAGACAGTCACCCAGTTTTAACCCACCAGCATATTGAATTCAGCCTAAAGTACAATATTGGTCAGCAAAGCCAATAGAACTCCAGTTATAAAAATGTGGATATAGGGCTAGCATTAACATCATACAGGAACCACTATATTGAAACCAGCATGCTATGCCACCCCGAGCTGAATTCAAGCGTAGAAGAAGGGTTACAGGGACAGGCAGGGACTGTACAAGATGAATGCCATCAGCCGCAATATCAGTCACCCAAACCTTCTCAACACTGCCCTCCATGTCTACATAGGGTGCAAAGGACTCAAACAGGCTGGTCAGCTCCCGGCTACGTTTCTTTACTTCTGCTGTTGGAACTCGTTTCATCCGTGCTGCTGGCGTTCCTGCAAGCCTCCCACATCCAATCCATCCAATTCAATTGCTAGAAGGAAATCATGGTATCTGTACTCCAATCAAGAAGGGTTTTAAAAACAAGGGGTAGACACAGACCTGGTCGAGGATAGAATTGTGATATATGTAGCTGTGGGAACTTGTACTGTTTCACTAGAGCAATTGTACTCTCAAAATCCTCCGGCGTTTCTCCTGTGACATCCGTTCCAAAGTTGTGAGAGAACAAAAAGCTGAAACATGAGGCCAGGGTCCCATGGTTCCAAAAAGAGTTCAACGTCAGCACTACTCTCTGCTGAATGGACCTTGTAGCCAATTACAGGAGATTTAGGGATAGATACAGCTCATATTTGAAAGTTAAAAAGAAACCCAGGCAGGTCTCCCAGCCATCAACCTGGAAAGCCACAGATAATGTCCGTCGCAAGGTGCAAGTCTGGCACGAGGTGCATCAATGTATCAGCCACTTGTTTGAACTCGGCTACTGTATATTCTCGCTTCATTGCCTGCCCCATAAAAAAGAATGAAATTCGTTGAAATTTGCTGACCAAGAAGCCAAATATGGAAGTTTAAGTCCTTCCCTTTGTTAAGAAGTCACTTACCTTGTCCATGGCCATGTAAAGGATAATATTAATCTCAGGAGTGATGTACTATTGGCTACAGTTCACACTGAGATCCTCACGCAAACAGGAGGGAATATATCATGCACGATTACGAGTTCAGATTGGTCTTCACAATTGTAGGAGTTTAGCACATAAGTGTAGGACAATACTAAACAGGATCAGCGGTTGCAAGGAAATGAATGTAATAGCAAAGCACTGCACCTGGGGAGTCTGTTAAGATATCAAATCTGTTGCACAGAGTATGTCACAGGCAGAAGAAAGGAGGAAAGTGAAAAGGGAGGTTTACATGTAAAACTTTGTCGCTACCTGACTGGACAGGTACATGGAGAAAAGAATAAACACTAGGGTGTCGTAATATAGCAGCAATGCTTTCAAGGTGTTGCAAAATGTACGGTGGGTTGGTCATGCCAATGCGTAGCATAGTGCTCTGGTCTTGGGGCAGTACTGCTGCAAGGTTGTGGAGCAATGTCGGCAAGTCCGATCCTATGTCAAGCCCTGCACCCCATGTTCGTCATGCCGTGTCCATTCTACCACCCCCCACCCTTTCCCTTCCCCCTGAGGCGATCCTCTCTTTGCCCATTTGCACCTCTGCCACCCTGCTTGGTCTGAACAGGGCACGCCTACCGTCACAAGACTACACAAGCTTCACAGTCAGATAAGTCCATTTCTTGTCTGTTTGCAATAGCTGTCCCCCCCCCCGCCACCAGACATTTTTTGGACGCTCACCATCCAAGGACAGACACACACCTCTACTTAATATGGACACAAGTTTGATCAAGCGCATATCATGTCATGTGAGCAAGTACGCAAGTGGAGTGGTGGGGTACCATAGGCACCAGTGTCTTCACTGCTGAGCCAGATTTCCTTCACCCCCTCTGCAACCACGGCCCTCACTCTGTCCACCTATCATTCATAGTGAAACAGTAAAGTCCCGACTTCTTAGATTTGAGTGTCCATGAAATAACTCGTGCTAAAGGTAAAAATGGTAATTTTATACCAAAACATTCATACCTAGCACACCTAGCAATTGCCTAGGGCCTGCATTTAATAATGCCTATGGACCCTTGCAGGTCTGTCAACCACACACAAAGAATGGTAACAACATATCAGCGGGCTTCTATATGTTTAAGAGAGAGGCTTGCCAGTGAAGACACAGGATAACTCCCCAGATGACCACGTGCATGCTTGGTCTTGCAGTAGGTGCATGCACCCAGACACCCAACATTAATTGGCACTATCTCCACGTACTTGTTCTTTCTGACCTGCAACGCTCACCATGAAAAATTAGATCCACTTCTAAAGGTAATGAGTATTGGTTATTACCAAGTCTTCAGTCTTATTTCCTATTATTTGCACTGAGCATTGGGCACACTTTGCTATAGCTTTTAGTGACATTTGACTGTCCAAGCAGTTCTGATTTAATCAAGCAGAGACTCAGAGCAATAGAGCCAATCATATCCAGCAAGGTTTGCAACCCATATGTGGAGCTTTGTACTGGGTGCCGACCTTTGGCAAATCAAGAGCAGGCAGGGTACTCCTCCGTAAGAGTCGGACTTCATGGCCCTTAAGAGTCTCCTCTACTACTTCGACTACTCGGTCTATCTGTTGAACGCCCACCACACTCACACCTTCCAGATCCTTCAAGTCTTTGCTGCCTTGCGGCACACAGCCTGCTACCACCAAAGGTTTCCCTGCATCCTTGCCTCTCCGGATCAGTGTCTCCATGGCTGACTGACTTGGGTTCTTTACAGTGCATCTGCATACAGTCAAGTGGTCTGGAGGACGTCATGTCACTTTCACAGTAGCACAACATCAAAACATACCAAAGAGAGTAGAGTGCAGATGGAAGTAGGTATGGAAAAGAGCTCACGTGTTGATTAACCAAAGGTCTGCAAAATCAGGAATGTCTGTGAGGCTATAGCCATACGATGACAGCTGCCCTGCCATATATTCACTGTCACTCTGCTCCACATCTCCACACACATCATTTGTCAGTTCTCTCCCTATTTCAGTTCTCAACATTGTGACTGACACTACAACCACAGCCATATAGGTCAGATCAAGAAGTGGGTTACACTTGTAGTGCTGGTGATAAAAGTGTGCTTTCATTCAATGGTATCAATGTCAGTCCTTCAATTGAGTCTCAAAATCCTGTAGCCAGTTTGTTTTTAAATGCATACAATTACTGTAGCAGTTTATGACTCCCAGATGGATGGACACCCCACAACAACCTTCTAGAAGTTTGGTATCCCTTCAGGACAATCATCACCTATCTCTCTCTCTCCACTCTTCCCCACGATTGGAGACAAAAAGGCTCCTGGATGAGAAAGTGTGGGTTTAGGGTTTAAAATGAAAATTTAGTCACTGCTTAGACTACAGATCAGCAAGAAAAGTATGAGGAAAAGGTTAGAAAGTACACCTGATTATGAGCACATCCGAAGGTCTTCACGAATATTGTCTGCAATCCAGTACCCCTGATTACGAGAAAGGACCTCCCGAAAATTCTTTGCAAAATTCCAAATCTCATCTCATCTCTCCCTCTCTCCCCCTCGCCCCCCCCCACCCCTCTTCCAGCTAGCTTGCAATTCTCCCCAATATCTTGGTCTCTGGTCAATCTATACGTTCCCGCTCTCCCTTTCACAATCAAGCTGGGGAGATATTTCAAATTTCAAATTATACCGAATTAGTGTCTTAATGTACATCAGTCATTGCGAATACACGCCTTCAAGCCTGGGATTGATTGGCTCCGCCGTCCAACAGTCTGGCAAGTACAGTTAAGAGTGTAGAATGATCGCTGAGGGAAATGGCGGATAAAAAAATTGCTTTCCAATGCAGCCCAAAACCATCAAATCCATGCCTTGCAACGAATACCTTAACGCGCACTGCTGCACACGCACACACTGGACACCTTGTTCAGAAGCCGGTCAGAAGCATAAAGCAAATCAAAATGACCATCCCACCTGCGTCCCAGGGACGGCACTCTCGCCCCCCATTGTGATCCCAGAGGCATCCCCAGCAACATTAGACTTGGAAACCTTGAAATTTGTTTCATCTGCGGCAGCCCTGCCAAACCCAGCCGCTCGTCGCCTGGGTTTGATGGTAACAGAGTTTGTGTGAACGGCAGGCAAATGCAATCCTGCTGCAGACCCATGCAGCTCCCTGATCACATCCTCGATATCCTCCATCGCTTCAAACCTTCGCCCTCGATGCCTGTCAATTCAAACGTGAAGACCCGGCCAGGATTTCTTAGAGCCTGCCAGCTGAGGATGGCCGCCAGCGTTGTGCGGGTAAATGGATTTTTGCTTACCCTCCCGGTAGAGGTAAATAAAAATCAGAGGATTATTAATCCTCCGGGTAAGGGTATATTATTTATATGTCCGTTTATTTATCCTACGGATAAAGGATAAAGGTCTATTACTTTGACCGGGTAAGGATAAATACTGAGTAAGGATAAATGATCTACCCCTAATATACCCATCGAGTAAATAAAAGATATACAGTCCACCCTGGATAATCAATATATGAAGCGAGACGTTTGTTTTGTTTTGTTTGGTTTGTTTTGTAGATTTGAGATGTCCCAAACTGCGGGGCCCCTCCCAGAGTGCTTGGTCCCCTTGGAAAGCCCTCGATGAGGAGGGGTGCACGGGCTTGGTCTCATGATTTTTGGACCTACGGTGTGGGAGATGTGTCATTTCAAGTACTTTTGGTCGCTGGAAATTCGTGAAAAATAGCAAAGTGGGCTTTCGTGGGAGCCTCGATTGGGAGATATATCAATAAGGAATGGATATATTATTACTCGATAAATTAATGGAAAAAATAAATTGGGCCTTGACATGAGAGATGTACTTGGAGATTGCATGTTACATGGCAGTGGACACTTGGGCCTCTACATGGGAGATGCACTTGGATACATAAATAGAATATTGCAGTTGGGATGGGCCATAGGAGGCGCACTTGGATACGTAGGAAATTGCACATGGTTCACACATGGGCCAACGGCATAGGCTACACTAGAGGTCGCACTTGGGCCTCGACATAGGAAACGCATTGGTATACATAGGAAATTGCACTTGGTCTTAGATTTCAACTCTTCATACATGGCCAAAGGCACATGCTACCCTAGAGGTCACACTTGGGCCTCAACATAGGAGATGCACTCGGATATATAGAAGATCTTACACTTGGACACTTGGGCCAACGGCACAGGCTAGATACCCTAGTCAATATATGAACCGAGACGTTAGTTTTGTTTTGTTTGTTTTGTAGAGTTGAGATGTCCCAACTACAAGGCCCTAGCTGCGCTGGTGTTTGGTACGGTTGGAAAGCCCTCGATGAGGAGGGGTGCACCGGCTTGGTCTCATGATTTTTGGACCTGCGGTGTCGGAGATGTCGAACGTCAAGTACTTTTAGTCGTTGGAAATTTGTAAAAAATAGCATAGTGGGCCTTCTTGGGACAATGCTTGGAGCCTCGAGGGGAGATGATTGGATATATTACTACTCGATAAATTCATGGAAAAAAATAAATTGGGCCTTGACATGGGAGACGTACTTGGATACATAGGAGATTGCACGTGGGCTTAGATGACATTGGACACTTGGGCCTCTACATGGGAGATGCACTCGGATACATGAATAGAAGATTGCACTTGGGCTTAGATTGGGCCTCAACAAAGGAGACGCACTTGGATACATAGGAAATTACACTTGGTCTTAGATTTCAATTCTTCACACATGGGCCAACGGCATAGGCTACATTAGAGGTCGCACTTGGGCCTCGACATAGGAAACGCACTCGGATACATAGGAAATTGCACTTGGTCTTAGATTTCGGTTCTTCACATATGAGCCAAAGGTACATGACGCATTTGGGCCTCACTTGGGCCTCGACATAGGAGACGCACTGGGATACATAGAAGATCTTACACTTGGGCTTAGATGACACTCAACACTTGGGCCAACGGCACAGGCTACTCTAGTGATGATTATGCACGTGTTTTTTTTTTTTTTAACGTAAAGAGTTTACTATTTTGAGTACATTAGTGGTTTGGATGGAAAAGTTTACTAAAGAGGAAGAAGGAGGAGGATGAAATGCAAAAGAGTGGCATGAAGCCAAGAATATGGATGGATGTTTTTCTTGACTGATATAGTATTTGTACAGTCCTAAAACCTTCTTTTGCATGCGGGTAATCTCGACATCAATCTGAGGATTCGAGCGACACCCATCTATCCTCTACCTCCAAGGTTCTTAGTTCTTATCCAAACCTCTACCAGCCGGATCCAAATATAAGGCAAATTTCAGATCAGTTAGGTTCTTAGGAACCACCATTGCACGACAGCTTCATTTGTGAGGCCCAACACATACACTTTTGGAACCCACTTGCAACCGGACACCTCAACTCTATGCAACTACCCTTCCCAGTAGAGGACAAGGAACACAAGGAAAAGTCACTTTTAAAGACATGAACTAATTTGCTCAAAAAAAAGGCACCATTGTCTTGCATTTCGATTTCCAAACTGGAAACAAATCGACTCTATTATAGCTAGCAAAACAAAAATTTGCCACTTGAAAATGAAGTCCACATACTCGTCCGTGCAAAATTATATACCTATTTTGGTGGTAGAGAATCTCCACACACCGACACTTTGGCCTGACTAACAGGACCTAAACCTGGTGATCTCACGGCGAATATTTCTGCTAACGGCAAGTGGCCTTCAACATCCTGAAGTGTATTTCTACAGCACAGTGACGTATTTGCATCCTAATGACCAACACCATACAAATTAATCCAATGCCCATAACTCTTGACCTTCTTTAATATTACATGACAATGAAAAAGATGTTACCATTGATTCTTTAAAGTAAAAGCTCTGATTAACAACGACAATACCTAGAAACCTAGAAATTTCTAAAACTCTAGATAGATTTCCCATCGAATCAATATTCTCTGCCGCACTTCTTACATACAAAGAAAACAGAGTGCAAGGATACGACGGTTACCAGCTTTTGACTATCATCCTCAATAGAGCGCCATAAAAAATGAGTATCTGAGAGCGTCGCCATAACATGACCAACATGTTGAAGATAGAATGTATCTTCCATCAGAGCATCTCCACTTTCACGGGCTTGTCGACCGTCAAATCTGGACATACCACCAGAGTCACCATTGCTACCACTGCTGCAATGATCTTTGCTGACCTTCTTGATGGGATGAATCAATAGGCACAATCGATGATTTTCACTCTACATCACCCTGTTCATATACATTGAAGAGTACACTTAACCGCCGAAAGTCTTCCTAAAAAAGTGCATATATGCATCCAAAATGAGAAGAGGCAAGTATATCAACCATGCAACTTCATGTTGAATAGAAGGCGGAAAAAGAACATTAAGAGTTGGTCAAGAGCAAGCAGCTCAAGAGGAATCACATAACTAGCATAGAAGCAACAAATGCTTACGAATAGGCTAGTGAGAAGTTGGCGAACAATCATACAGACGATCACACGTCCCTTTCGAAAACATAAGAAAATCAAGACTGTACATTCAATAAGACATTTGAACTACCAATTCTATTCTCGAGCAAAGAAAGACGCAATAATTGCCGACCAATAGGTTGTCGGCCTTACAATTCTTGCGGCTTCAGTGGCACCCTCTCTCTAAGCTATGGGAGATAGTTTGTTTGTGATGGTATCTTAAATCTCCCAAAACATAAAGCTAACAAGGTGTTCTTTATACTGTTTGAAAATCTTTAGGAAGGGGAGGTGCACATTGATTGTTTCACACCATGTAAATCTTGAGTTATTGAATTTCAAAGTATTTTTCTCCAAAAAAATTACAGAAAATAGAAAACGTAGCCAAAAAAAATTCAGGTTGAGTCAAAGGCACAGGGCATACTAGTGCCACTTAGAATCGAACTCTGATTAAAAGTTAAAACACTTGCTCTTCTTTGCTAAACCTAAATTGTTACAACGAAGCTTCAAGAAAAAATTTCGCTAAAATTTTTCTCACCTCTACACAATCAAACGAGAGCCATCACTCAAAAATTCACCAAAGACCGAGCTTCAATTCTCGTACCACACCAGCAAACTCGTCGTGTCTCATCACATGTCACTATACAAGGACAGCTACCCGAACAGATGGGATGTCTTGCAAAAATGGATGCATAGAAGTTATATGTCATGACTAACATTTACACAGTGTCCCAAAGGTCTACTCACATCCACTAATTGTATCACAGGATGCTTCACTACGGCATTGACTGAGTCAGTTATGAGCTCCCAAAATGCTGCATAACAAAATCTCCTGAAAAGCCACTAAAGACTGAGAGTATACTCCACATCAATATTGTTCTAACAGCCCAATACCTCAAGAGGAACCTCCTTCCATATATACATCACTGATATCCAGAGTTGATAAAAGCAAAAACATTTATATATTCAAAGAATCTATTCAGAGGTAGTTGAAGGTTGTTCATTTCCAAACAGTGAAAGTAGTTGAAAATTATGCTTGTTTACCCTAATTGTATTGAGTTGTCATATCTGAAACTCCAATCTGAAAAATTTGATGAAATAACCAAGAAAACTCCTCCCTATTCTTGAACTGGTCCAGCTCTTGAAGCCCAATTGCAACATTTATTGGTGTTGAACTGTGACAAGTGGCTGCACTTAATTTGAGGATGTTGTCTTCGCTAGTCGCAAGAGGTTCAACACCTATTGATCCACAAACAATCCCCCATTCCAAAATTCCTGAAAAGAAATAAACCACAAGGGGGTCACTCCATGTATTTTTTCCATATCACGTGCGTACAAAGGTATATTTTAAAATTTTGCATTTTTTTCCACCCTATCTTTAGGTAATATTGTAAAACCCTTTGTTTCTTAATACCCTATTTTTCTTTATAATTTTATTTTTTGCAACAATTAATTATACCATTTTTTTTAATAATTGTAAATTTCAAAGCATGTACACAAACAACATTCCACACATAAGTCAAATGCCGGACCCAATTTTTTTTTAATATTCATTAGCCACGAACTCATTCAAAACCGCAGCATCATTTGGATCTAAAGAGTACAAGTTTTGAAATGGTTCAAATGTCATAGTCATTGTTGCGATTATGGTGTCAACATCAATCCACTCTGTATCAGTGGAATCATATTTGAACTTCAGGTGACCTCTACCTTTAGAGAACCAATTCAAAAACACCATAATGGAAGGACCCCCATATTTTGGTAGAACATGCTTATTCATCAAATCTAAAGACTGCCTTGATATTCCTCATTTAGAGCCAACTTTCCTTCAAATCTTTTGTACTCTGGATGAAATATGAGGGATTGATACATTATACTATAGATAAAACCCTTTATTACATTAACTTTTTAAGTAAAACTCTAGATTGTTTGTGACCTTTTTAAAAAAAAATTGGGTGAAAGGATATTGCCCTACCTTATTTTTTAAGTAATTTTATAAAAAAAAATTACCTCAAAAGAATAAACTGCACCCTGTACTTATTCTCACGTGGTTTTGAAAATACGAGGAGTGACCCCCCAAGAAATAAACTGACCTTGACAGAATGGTCTGCAGATATAGATCTCAACCACATGGCCTTGTTCTCTGAGAACCCCTTCACCCTTGCAGCATGATAAAAGATCTTAAGAACCTTATCAAGGAATGCTCTCACTGCAAATTCGTGTCCATCCTCCTAAAACAAACGAGTGTTATGCTCGAATGTTCCGATTCTTGATTCTTGAGATTCAAGATTCTTCCGCATTACTTCATACTCCCGGTTCTTCAACCTCATCTCCTCCATCAAACTCTTATTGGCTTCCAAGAGCTTGGATACTTCGTTATTCTCCATGTTGAGTTCATCAAGAAGAGAGTGCTCTGATTCGACAGACATGCCTATCATAGGAGAGCCAAGAGGTCTGATAGTCACGTTTTCCCTACACATGGAAGTAAGAACTCTTCTTAGTCGGGTAGAAGAGACCTTGTGAGCTGCTGTCCCTGTTCCTCCCCTCACGTGCTTCATGACAATATGTCTCTTTGGTGTGGACTCTACATGTTTTGGCTCCTTCATTTTGAAAGACAGCTTCTGTCTTTTCCCTGGAAATAGAAATGCAAAAGGATCTTTCCCTACCAAAAATAATACAAACAAACATATGTTGAACTATAGCTCAAGATATAAATAAGAACTTAAAAGTAAAATATAACATAAAATTAATATGTAAAAATAAAGCTCGAAATTATGTACCTCGTGCAGTGGTAGCATCATCTTTCCTGCCAGCCATCTCCAGACCAAGAAGCTCAGACCAAAAGAGGCATCAAGTTTTGCAAGGCTTACTTCACAGCCCTACACCCAGAACAAGACAAATCACATTGGTGATGAGCAGGTTTGCCAAGATGCGAGGCCAGAGTCAAGTCATACCGCTATAGTCCAATTTGTGTCCGAGCTGACACAAAAATACCTGAACGTAAGTGATGGTGGCATCACATGCAGAAACACACCTACACCACATTAGACGTCAACTTGTTTATGAAAGGGTTGGATCAAACAAACATGAGTCAGCTTCATGAACACGAACCTGAAATGAAAGCAGCGGTGCCAATCCAGTCGATCCGATGCAGCCTGTTCTGGATCCTTTGCAAGGGTCCTCTGCTTGGATTATTTTGAAAATCCTTCCTCCCTTCTCTGTTGATATGCATGTTACCAACGATGTTAGTTAGAGGTGGGCCTGTTGGAAATATAGAATTGTTACAAATGGGCACATGTTTCTACTGTACAAGGCAAACAAGCTCCTCAACAATTGTCTAAGTGTAGCATCTACAATTACAGAAGAACCAACGCACAATACGAGGTTGTCTACTCACTCACATGGGAAAGAAACTATAGTTCCATAAACCAAAATTTCGAAAACTCGCAAGAGACCCATCCCTCATAAACCCTAGTTCCGCTTTGAAACCTCTGATGAGGATCTCAAGCCCTGGTGAGCCCACACACAGACTATGAACCATTACTCCCAACCAACGAACAACACAACTAGCACAAATATCGCAACCTAACCCTCCCATCACGTCAAAAGGCCCAAACCTCAACAACTTCAACTCTCAACACTCTCAACAAGCACAAGACAAAGAGACTCACCTTCCGAAGCTCCACATCCACTGAATTGCCACCAATTCGATGACAACAGACGATCGAACCGACAAAGCGAGACGTTTGTTTTGTTTTGTTTTGTAGATTTGAGATGTCCCCAACCGCGAGGCCCCAGCCCTGGTGCTTGGTGCCATTGGAAAGCCCTCGACGAGGAGGGGTGCATGTGCTTGGTCTCATGATTCTTGGACCTACGGTGTGGGAGATGTGGAATTTCAAGTACTTTGGGTCGCTGGAAATTCCCGAAAAATAGCAAAGTGGGAATTCCTGGGACAATCTCGAGAGGAGAGATATCAAGGGAAAGGTCTCGGGTTCAAATCTGGTCGAAGGCTCTGTGGGAAAAAAGATTAGATATGGCTTGCTTTATATATTGATGCACTTGGACTTAGATAACATTGGACACTTGGGCCAAAAGCACAGGCTACCCTAGAGGTCGCACTTGGGCCTCGACATAGGAGACGCACTTGGATACATAGGGATTGCACTTGGACTTAGATGACAAGTTGGACACTTGGGCCAACGGCACAGGCTATGCTAGTTGTTATGCCTATAAAGCACAAATAATATAACATTTATGTAGATATATCAGATAACAAAAATAGAGGTCAAGATCCAAAACATAACATTTGAGAAGAAAGCAATACAGCAGGTCAAAACCATCAAAATGAAGGTTTAGGGTTTAGTACATACAGCTTCATTGTATTTATGCAATCAAACAGAATACAATATTTATTTGACATTAGAGGGTTGAAAATACACGTGGATGAATGATAAGAGTGGATTGATGTTAAGAGTGATAATGTGGATGAATGTTCTATCAAACCAACTATATTAAGGCTCGGCATAAGATCTAACTATGGAGGTGTGCTAACAAAGAGGAGAGCCATATTTTCATAACACATCAAATAATGCTCTTATGCCACTTTCAAGTGTAAATTTTTATAGAGCAAAGATTTCATAACATTAAGGGTGACATAACCAAAAAGTAGGTACCACTTATCCAGGGTGGACTGTATTGAAAGATATATAGTTTTCTTTGTTTGCTATGCTCAACTCAAAAATATAGTTAATTAATTAAGGTAATCAGATTTTAGTCTATTTTTTGGTGTAGTATGAGGCTGATTGTATCATATGTTGTGAAAAATATGAGGGATGATCATAAGCGTGTTTCATTACACCAAAGATAATAATTAAATACCATGTAATGTAACATATAATTTCAAGGTCTAGTGCTAATAGGATGACATAGAGAATTCCACTACCATACCCTCGAAGTCCTCTCCAAATGTGGTACCGCATTTCCGTTCGGATCGTAATTCACGAAACACTGCAACTGAAATGCGGTGCCGCATTTCTGTCCGAGTCTTAGATTTCGTTTCTCCAGAACGGAAATGCGGCGCTGCATTTCCGTTTTGCATCTCATCCATGCAACAGTGGAACGGAAATGCGGAGCCGCATTTCTGTTTTGCATCTCATCCATGCAACAGTGGAACGGAATTGCGGCGCCGCATTTCTCTTTTGCATGTCAGGCATGAAACCACATTTCCGTCCGAGATTCAACTCAAAGCTGCGAAAACGGAAATGTGGCGCCGTATTTCCGTTTCACTCCAACTCATGAGACGTTGGGTCGTAAATGCCATGATATGTGAACACGTGGACTAACGGAAATGCGGCACCGCATTTTCATGTCTGCACTCATGCTGGCTAAAGTGGCAGGAGGCGGCAGGGCCTGACCGTTGGTTAATGATGTTTGTTTGGCGGACGACATGCGTAGCTTTGACGATTCGAATTTCGTAATGACGCATAGTCCACGAGGAGACACTTCCAGCGCAGCCTTTCGAACCCAAGTGGTGCATCACCGCCGTTTCATCTTCTTTGTCATGTCTGTTCAGTCACCCCTCTCGTGCCCTTTCCATCTGCACTCTCAGCCCCTTTCCGAGTTTGTGTTCTTTTTATGCTCCAACCTGAGAAGGAGGAAGTTCCTGCACCAGAGAAGAGACATCGTCGCAAACTCCGCAAGTAGTACTTCGGACGTAGGCCAATGCCAAAGGGGAGGAAGCAATTGCGTCTTCAAGAGGAGATGGTCATCTCACAGCAGCAGACAACGCAGACAACCCAGCCCCTAGTGAGAGCTCCGTGCTATCGGGATGCGCGCAGCTGATCGAGCACTGAAACCCTCACTCATTTTCGTTGTGCAATTCTTAGACTATGATATGACACTTGAATGCAGAAGATGTTTGCATGCCTAACTCGAAAGGTGGAGGTGGTGGAGGGATCGCAGGAATCCGAAGAGCCACAGGAAGAATCCGTGGAGCTAGCTACATTACGAACACCTAGCCGATCCACGAGCACGAATCTTCCTGCCGGGCCTAGCCATGTGCGATTCAAGGATGCGGCTTCGAAAGTCAAGTCTTTGCAGTTCAAATCCCCAGAGAAAGACTCGTGCTTGAAGGTCATGGAGAATCGCCAGCAGGGGTCGGCCCCTTCTCCAGTAAAGACGAAGAAGAAGCAGCCCATCCTTGAACTGGTTTCTGAACCGGACCAGGCCGTTTCCCCACCCCCCAAGAGAATGAAACAGAAGGGAGCAGCGCAGATTCAAATGCAGCAGACACCTTCACCTGCAAGAATGAAGAAGCATAAGGCAATGAGGGTGAGGACGGAGCAGTCTCCCGCAAAACCGATTCCACGACCTGAAGCCCAGTTCCTGCTTGATTTCTAGGCAGGTGATGTTGGGGGCGTCTCTGCTGCAGCGAAGGCAACGGGATCGACCGATTTCGTCGATCTGTCAGCAGAGGAGGGTGCCGCTGCTAAGTGTTCGCAGCGGGACTTCACTAGCGTTGAGGAAGAACCTCAAAATACTGTAGTTCCAGAGGAGGTCTCTGCAATGCGAGAATTGCCCGCAAAGTTCCGCCAGAGTACAACTGCAGTTGGGGATGCTCCAGCTGCTCAGCCCCTACCGCCACCTGCAGAAATGTCTCCGAAGGAATTCCAAAGTGCAGCGGACACAATGTTGGAGGAGACACACAGTAGCATTGGTAGAGTTTTGGGGAGCAGGGTATTCCAGTGGACTCTTCGAATCCCACTCTGTCGCATGGTCTCCCTTCCCATCGTCAGGCAGGCTCTTCCAGGAGATGTGAATAAGTTCAAGTTCGCATTTCGAGAAGGGTATCGTCTAGGTTCGGCAGCCATGAGTTGTTAGTATGGGATACCTACTGGCACACTCGCAACGACGAATTCGAGACAATGCTGAAGGGTGATCCAGACTTTGGCCATATGTCGGCAAAATATTCTTTGTGTGGGACGGGAATCACTGACTTCTTGCTTGGTGGGAGTACATCAAGCAGAACCATGCCAACCATATTGGCTAGCATTACATTGTGGAGTGTGTCATCCTCAAGGTGAAGGCGGCAGACTCCTCCCTGCACAAGAATGCCATGGCGGACCTCAACTCGTAAGATTCTCATACCCTCCCAAGCACATCCTAAATGCGGTGTCGCATTTCGGTTTGAGAGGGCTAGGGAGGACAGAAGGATAAGGAAAGAGTTGGCAGCAGCTGAGACAAGTAGACGGGTGCGAAAGTATATATGTGATTCAGCGGAAGAGAGCGATGCAGACATGGAGGACGACGACCCAATGGAGGTGAGATGGTCAGTTCCGCAAGGGGAAGATGGGAGTTTTGAAAGCCTCGCCAACGAGCAGTCCGCTGGACACGAGAGATGCATCGAGGGGTGGAAGGGGAGCAGGACAGTCAAAGACAAGATGACGACAGTGACGATAATTTTCAAAGATTGGTAGAATTTTAATTAACCCTCTGTATATTTACATTCTCTTCCATAGTATATAAAGGAATTTCTCCACGCTGTTGATGTCCACTCTCCCATGTGCTTCTAAACGACACCATCTGTCAAACCACGTGCACCGCATTTCCATAACCAGGGCAAGAACAATTTTTCCTGTTTTGGACACCATAAACTACTAGGTCGCATTTCCGTTTTCGGCATGGAAGTTTTGCCAATTGAGGTTAATGGAAATGCGATGCCGCATTCGGAGGTCGAACACATTATTCCCATGGTGGACACGGAAATGCGGTGCCACATTTCCGTTTGGGAGATGGATGTTTGTCCAATTCCAGACCATTGGACAGAAATGCGGAACCGCATTCCATCGTGCTAGTCGGAAATGCGGCACAACATTCCATAGGCCAGCACGAAATGTCGATGACGGACATGGAAATGCGGTGCCGGACATCGTTGACTGTCCAATTCCAGAGGTAGGAACGGAAATGCGGCACCGCATTCCATTCTACAGTACGAAACTTCGATGACGGACATGGAAATGCGGTGCCGCATTTCCAGAACGGACATCGTTGTCTGCCCAACTCCAGAGGTAGGAATGGAAATGCGGCACCGCATTCCATTGTACAGTATGTAACTTCAATGACGGACATTAAAATGCAGTGCCGCTTTTCCAGAACGGACATCGTTGTCTGTCCAATTCCAGAGGCAGGAACGGAAATGTGGCACCGCATTCCATCGTACTGGAAAAATGCGGCACCGCATTCCATTGTACAGTACGTAACTTCGATGACGGACATGGAAATGCGGTGTCGCATTTCCAGAACGGACATGGACAAGCATTGGCGATTAGACATGCTTGGACATTTTAAGGTCGAACATGGAAATGCGGTGCCGCATTTCGAATTTGAAGTATGGAAATTCCATGTCACGAAAGGAAATGTGGTACCGCATTTCCGTTACGACCAGAACGGACTCTGAAGGACTCTGATATCGCGGACTTTGATATATTCATGTGGACATACACATTGATGAAATTGTAGACCACAAATTGTAAACAGTGGGACAATTACAGCAGTTCTTGAATACCATGAAACTCAGCACACAGAGGTGAGGGACGATGGGTTGTTTTATTGATCGAACAAGGTCTGTCACATTTAGCAACTCCAAACAAATCTAAGCCCTTCCGCCTTCTACATGGCCGTCACCAAGTAGACGGAACTTCGACAGCCCTCAAACACAAGCTCATTATTGACGCGACACCTCCAGGTAAATTGCAATGCGGTCGATCTGGTGCCCTTGGTGGAGCTGACAATGTCATGCCCATCAATGATACCACCATCATACATTGACAAGGTCACTGTGGGCCTCATGTGCCCGTGCGATTTGTCTTCGCAACTTAGCCAAATGTCTCCATATACTGGAAGAGCAGACTCAACTCCACGAATATAGTTTTCCCCGGTGCCGTCCTCCCTGGTCCACTGGCAGCAGGTCCAGCGCCAAAGCGAGGCCGTTCGTGATTTGTCCGGCATCCCATTCCAGCTTGGTATATCGAGGTCAACAATTTCAGGACCCACGGACCGCATTGACCCTCGCCCTCACCTCGCTCAAAGCGGTAATAGCCTTCCAAATACTCCATTGCGCGCAAAGACTCCCGCTTGATTCCAGAAGCGTCAGTGAAAACAGAGAGCCACACAATGATGTCTCCTGATTCTCAGCGTAGCTACGGCGTGAGCCCAGCCCCGTGAGCCTGGGAGCTGAGCTCACGTTCAAGCTTTGAAGCGTGAGCTGAGCTCACGCTTCAGGGAAGCGTGAGCGGCACGAATCTGCTGGAGAAGCAGGTCCTATAGGCGAGGATTGCAGGAAGAGGGCCTATTACCGTGGACAAAACAAAGGAGGCCACCATGCACCATGTCTGCAATGCGTGCCAAAAAAGAGGAATATGTAAATATGGCAGATTTGAGCTCAGAATGATTGACACAGTTTATTTCAATTCACAGAGAGACGCTTACAATGAATCGCAAGTGCATTTGCCCTGGTTCCGTGAACGAAATGTATATGTTTGTCATAAAATGAAAAGTCTTCACACGGCAACCTGAAAACCAGCATGGGAAGCGGGCATGGCTCTTATGTGTTCAAAGAGAAGTTGGCGGAGCTCTATGCGAGGTGTCCCGCTGCAGAAGGGTGATGACTTCTCCGTAGCCTAGTGTGGCTTGGTGAATGAATTGGTCTCTCTTACCGTCGCAACACATAATTACAAGGTATATGTAATATTGATGCTTGCAGGGGACCCACTTCCCTCTCATGCCGAGAGCGCCCTCACGCATCGTTACAAAATCCGGACAAGTGCATGAAGGGAAATTCCCGACGGTAACCTGATATTCTTTGGCATGAAGAACTGAGCCAATTGACAGCACTGTGTAAATCCGTCCATACCCCGGGGAAGGGACTTCGGTGATACGAGTCACCCTAGCCTGCAAAATTCTAGCCGATTCCATCTTGCATTCGTGATCTGCACCCGAAGCAACACGGCGCACTGTTTTTCCATCTTTTTTTGTTGGGTGGGAGTCGGCACCGGGTGGAGGCATTGTCGGAGCATGTGGCACATCTGTGCCGACAGTGCATAAGGGCACCACCCGGGACCGTGCAAGACAAAACCCTCCCTCCTCCAGCATGCTTATCTCGGTTGAGGACAGCGATGTCCCAATTTTCACAGGCCAAATTGCGGGGGGAGGGGGCTTCATCATCACGGAAGGACGAACTGTTCCCTTCACGCATCGTGCCATATCGTCTGGGCAGAACCAAAACTTGTGCTCTTTTGACTCCCCACTATGATAAGGTCGGAACAACCCTGTGAATGTTGGAGCTGGAGTCCCCCTGGAGCCTTTGCATATTTTTGATTTGCATTTCTTGAATGAGGGGGTCCGAATTGCCATGCAAGCCACTCTAGATCCTGGTGGGGTGCGTTCTATATGCCAGTCACTATCAATGCAATCAGATTCCTGCACCATGGCCACCACCTCCTCCAATGGGATTTCCGCTGCTATGCTTGCATGTTCTGCACCTGCTCCACAGGAGGAGGACCCACCTGGGAAGGGGCCGGCACAGGACTTAGTCTGCACTGGAGACACCTTTGGCACAGAGAAATTGACCCTGTCTGGCCTATGGGAATCTCCATCTGACCCTGGAAGAGTGTTTAATTTCCTTTTGCATGATCCAAATCTTTCCTCGCCTTCCAAATGGGGGAGCCTGGATTGCAGAGGGGAGCCTTCAGTGCACCTGTTTAGAGCTCTGGCCATCTTTGACGGGTCTCCGGACCTACTCGCAGCCCTTAGCATCAACAAAGTCGTATCGGGGCCCTTCCCTCCACCCCGTCCCATCAGAAAATTGCGGTACCTGGTTTGTTGTGTAAGTGCCCGCACCATGTCATCAGCAGTGGCCACATACAAGTCACGACCTGCTTTGGTAGACTGCTGCATCCAGGCGTTGTGAACAGTCTCTGCCAAATTACACGATGGCATGTCGGCCAAGTCCTCCAAGGACATGTCCTGCAGGAGGCATTGCATGGAAATGTGAGGAAGGAAAAGAAATGGTAGAGGTTCTTCAAGTGACAATCGAACAACCCCAAATGAACAGGCACGATGCAAAGTGCAATTTGTGTTGAAGGAAAACTTGTGAGGCTTACCGTCGTCATGAAAGCTCCCCACTGTCTGTACCTGAAGTGCCAGAAAACCAACCAGTCCTCCAACTCCTTCAGGTGGATACCTGTAGCAGCACCAGAGGAGAACCACCAAGCCCGGATTGCCTGGTAAGTGCTCTCAGCTTCTCCCATTGAGGTGGCATTCTTGTACTTCAGACAGAGGCCTCTATGCTCCAACTGAAGGTCAGGGCGAATGCAGCGCTTTGTATGACGTGCCAGAGATTGACTCCAATGGAAGAGGCATGTGCGCTCCCTATTTTCCATTGGGACCTTAGGATCCCCCGAACCAAACACGCGCCGCACTGCATTGAAATTTGCCTGTGCACTATCAGCCATGAAGCCCGCAAAATTTGTGTTCTGTATTCCATTGCGCTGCATGACGGCCAGGAGGGAATTCCACATGAGCATCTGGGATTCAGTGTCCTCCGACTGCATATCACAAATTGCTATGGAGAGCACACGCTGGTACGCTGGATCATACACATGGCACGCCATGGTTGTCCAACCCTTCACCCGTTTGCAGTGATCAAACATTAACCAACATTTAGCCAAATCTCCTCCAGGTTGCATTCGGCGGACAATGCTCACACCACTGCCTTGGCCCACAGCGGACATCTTGAACAAATACACTTTGGACGAGCCCTGGCCAGGGAAGATACTGTTTTGAATGAATTCATAGCGACTCCTCCGTTTGAGGTCCATAATGTTGTCCATGAATCCAGCAGTGCCTGTGCCCATTCTGAGTGCATTCACCTGGTTTCGAATATTGGGAGAGCTCAACACAGAGAAATGGTCCATGACTGCCTCAAGGGAATCTGCATCCAGCATTGGTTGTGTCGCATCCCCTTCACCCAGTATGTGTTTTTTCAGGAATGCCTTGCTAGCTGCAAGCGCTATAGCAGAAGGTGTTGCACAAGGGGCATTGTGGAACTCTTGCTTCAGTAGATTTCTAGCGATGTCCACGCTATCCCTGCAACTCCCTTTGGACACAGGATGCTCGTGTGCACCCATATGAATGCAGGCACGAGTCATTGTCTTGCATCGATGTGCCACCTGATACATACGAGCGTGGCAAACAGAAACACAGGACGGGGAAAGTTTGCAGAACCTGCACACAAAAGTATTGGTCTTGGGAGGTGCAAGCCCTGGGGTGAAAGAATTCAGGGGCACACCTTTCCACTCACTTTCGTTTGGCTGAGCGCTGTTTCTCAGCCGAGGGCAAGAAATATTCAGGCACTTGCAATGCCCAACGCAAACCGACCTCCGAAATTTCAAGCCAATGTCGTTATGGATGTTCGACGTTTTTGTCCTGCACCAAGGATGTCCGTCATGTTTCTTGTCCATGCCCTGCAGAAGCCCAGCCAGTCCACTGGAAGACGTGGGAGGGTTGAGCTCAAACAAGATGTCCCCATCAAACTGAGCTGGCAGGTATTGAACCCGTTGCACTGGAAGGGACTCCCAATCAACAAAACGTAGCTCGCTCTTGCACCCAGGCACACCTGCGAGGGCTTTCAATTTTGGAATGACACTCGTTATCTCTTGCAATTCGTCATCATCCAATAAGGGAGTTTGCACTGGCGGAGGAATCTCAGAAACATCCTCCGAGGACAAGTCTGAAAGAGTCACGAAGGTAGTGGATGTGCTCACCTCTTGTTTCACAGGAACTGTGCCCTTCTGTTGCACGACCGATGCTGCAGTGCCAGTGCCAGTGCCAGGGGATTTCCGTTTTTTCGTTCCAACATGGAAATGCGGCGCCGCATTTCCGGTTTTGGTCGTGTAACTAGTTAGCAGGCTGAGGTCTCGTTCGTTAACGGAATTAACCAGACAAATCACTCCACCAACTAAGAACGGCCATGCACCACCACCCATAGAATCAAGAAAGAGCTCTCAATCTGTCAATCCTTACTATGTCTGGACCTGGTAAGTTTCCCCGTGTTGAGTCAAATTAAGCCGCAGGCTCCACTCCTGGTGGTGCCCTTCCGTCAATTCCTTTAAGTTTCAGTCTTGCGACCATACTCCCCCCGGAACCCAAAAACTTTGATTTCTCATAAGGTGCTGGCGAAGTCATCAAATTAACATCCGCCAATCCCTAGTCGGCATCGTTTATGGTTGAGACTAGGACGGTATCTGATCGTCTTCGAGCCCCCAACTTTCGTTCTTGATTAATGAAAACATCCTTGGCAAATGCTTTCGCAGAAGTTCGTCTTTCATAAATCCAAGAATTTCACCTCTGACAATGAAATACGAATGCCCCCAACTGTCCCTATTAATCATTACTCCGGTCCCGAAGACCAACACAACAGGACCAGAGTCCTATAACGTTATTCCATGCTAATGTATTCAGAGCATAGGCTTGTATAATCATGGCCATGATAAGGGCAGTCAGCAGGATTGCGGCGGCACAGCATCCTTGCAATAGATTAGCGGAGTACGCTCAATGACAACAGCTCCCGGATGGAGGAGGCAGCAGCGTGGTGGCTGGAAGTAGTTCAAGGACATGACAATGTGTTTGCAAACGCTGCAATTCCTCACTAACACTCCAAAGGCGCATTTAAATTTCTCCCCTTTAGGAACCTGCACGGATCAAGATTGGCTGCTCCATGAATGTAGCCGTTTCAGTTTCTTTCCGTGCCATGCAAACTGTGGGCCAAGTAGGCCTATAGCCACTCGAGACGACGAACTCCATCCCCCCTTCGATGTAAATGCGGCGCCGAATTTCCATCCGGGGGATGGACTTCGGTGGTAGATTACAAACTATTCCCCGTGGATGAGAAAGAGGTAGCGGTTCATCCACCGCTTACGTTTTGAACATGTTACACGATGATTGGTGGGTACGTGGGACCCACTTGCTCCATTATTAGAGCCCGCCCTGCTCTTCTACTTCTCATCATTTCGAAAATCAAAGGGCTTCGTGACTGCCCGCAAGGTCATTCTCATCGGCAGTACCACCCTACCATTCGCAAAACATTGCTTTTCAATATGTAATTCTAAAAAACATTGCCGAACCTCCTTCATGGGGAGGTCCTTCTCCCCCCTATGACCGTGACACCCTTAACCCTATTCCCTCGGATACTCATTTCCGGAAAATAGTCATGCTCATGTTTTTTTCGACACTTACGACTCTGCTCATGGCTCATGAAATAGCAGCCCCCAGGAGCGAGGCATCATCAAGAGATAGAATTTCTAACTTCTAAGTAGCAGTTTTGAGAAGTTTTATTGTAAAGTTTTGTAAGAATGAGTGTTGAGGCATGGAAGTATGCAGGTTTGAATCAGGCACAGTTGTTTACATCAGACACCTCCACCATGAACACTGGTTTCAAAGGACGATCAAGAGAGGGAGTCATCGAGAATTTCTCTGGCAATTGTGGAGATGTGAGGGCTTTATGTAAGGCAGGACATCTGAAGGCCACACTGCATTTATTAAACCAGCAAGGCATTTTGGGGGGAGATTCCAATATCTATCTCAGTCTCTTGCAAGAGTGTATTGACCTGAAATGCCTAGCAGCAGGAAAGCAGGTGCACACCCACATTGTCCAAAGTGGATTGAAGCCAAACGTATGCTTACTCAACACCCTTGTCAACATGTATGCCAAGTGTGGAAGTGTGGAGGATGCACGCCAAGTGTTTGACAAAATGCCTTCACGAACTTTGTTCACATGGACTATAATGATAGCAGGATATGCCAAGCAGGGGTGTGGTAGGGAGGCTTTCGAGATCTATGAGCAAATGCAGCAGGAAGGGGTGACTCCCAACAAGGTGACGTTCACTTGCATCCTTAATGCATGTGCCAGCCTAGGAGCCCTGGAAAAGGCCAAAGCAATCCATGCAGACATTGTCAAAGCGGGAATTGTGCCAGATATCATTTTGGATAATACCCTTGTTGTCATATATGCCAAATGCGGGAGTATGAAGGATGCACATCAATTGTTCAGCAATATGGGCAAACGAGATGTTTTCTCATGGAATGCCATGATCGGAGGATATGCTCAGCATGGGTTTGGTAGGGAGGCTGTCCACATTTATAAGCAAATGCTCCATGAAGGGGTTGTGCCCAACAAGGTTACTTTCACTTGCATTCTCTGTGCTTGTACCAGTATCGGAGCCCTAGAAGTAGGCAAAGAGGTTCATGCTGACATCATGAAAGCCGGGATTGTGCCAGATATAATTATGGAGAATGCCCTCCTTGCCATGTATGCCAAGTGTGGGAGTTTAAAGACTGCGTGGCAAGTCTTTGAAAGTATGGCTCAACGAGATGTGATCTCATGGAACACAATTATCAAGGGGTATGCTCAGCATGGGCACAGTACAGAGGCTTTGGAGATATACGAGCACATGATACGTGAACAGGTGATGCCTGACAAGGTCACATTCACTTCTATTGTCAATGTGTGTGGTACCTTGACAGCCCTGGACAAAGGCAAAGAAGTGCATGCTGACATCATCAGAGCTGGAATCGTGGGAGATATCCTTCTAGAGAATACCCTCATTGCCATGTATATGAAATGTGGGAGCATGAAGGATGCATGCCGAGTTTTTGACAGTATGGCTCAACGAGATGTGGTCTCATGGAGTGCCATGATTGCAGGATGTGATCTGTGTGGGAGTAGTTGGGAGGCTTTCCAGATCTATGAACACATGATACGGGAAAGGGTGCCGCCTAACAAGGTCACATTCACTTGTATCCTCAGTGCATGTGCCAGCTTAGGAGTGCTGGAAGTGGGCAAACAGATCCACGCAGACATCATGAAAGCTGCAATTCCACAAGATATCCATCTGGATACTGCCCTTGTTGCCATGTATACCAAATGTGGCAGCTTAGAGGATGCATGTCAAGTATTCAGCAATATGGCTGAACGAAATGTGGTCTCATGGAACGCAATGATGACAGCATATGGTCAGCATGGGCGTGCCAGAGAGGCCCTCCTACTATTTGAACAAATGCAACAGGAAGGCTTAGAGCCTACTGGTGTCACCTTTACATGTCTCCTATCTGCATGTAGCCATATGGGCCTAGTGGACGAAGGCTGTCACTACTTTGATTCCATGAGTGAAGATCATGGGCTCATTCCTACAATGGAGCATTTTGGCTGCATAGTCGATCTTCTTGGCCGTGCAGAGCGACTGAAGGAGGCCGAGAACTTCATTAACAGCATGCCGATTGAACCAGATGCTTCAGTGTCGGGAGCCTTGCTTGGTGCCTGCAGAATTCATGGATTTGTAGAGCTAGCAGAACGTACTGCAAACTGCCTTTCAAGTGGGATCCATCCAATGCTCAAACTTATGGGCTGCCAACCAACATCTGTGCTCCGCCTGGCAGGTGCAATGATAAAGCAAATGTGAAGAGAATGATGGAGGATGAAGGTATCAGTTTACCTTATTCCAGGTGAATCCTTAAGCCAATTCCACGCCACCTCAAGCAAGGTCCAGAACCCATTTGGTGAGATTCATGTCGGCTATGCATGCATGCATGGCATATGCATATGAACACAGGATGGTACAGAAGAGATTGAATTGCTGTAAGAAAATGTATGCGATGAACAACCCTTAAATGTCTAACCTCTGAATTTAGAAGAAGAGGATCGGCAACTGCTGCAACAAGCTTAATTGAGCATCTCCTTCCTCTCTGCATCCTGTCAGAACCTGGACACTTCCCACCCAGTGTTAATAGGTTGATGAATTTTCCCCAGATATCCGGTTGTGCAAGGGCATTTTTCCTATATGCAGCCGGGTAGATCACACACTGAAACCTCCATCTTAGGCCTGTGTGGATTTTAGCTGAGGATTGCCACAGAGCCCTTATCATAGGGTCGCTATTTAAAAGGAATAGGGGTGCTGGTAATGCTTTAACAGGCGAATCTTGTTTGCACAGTTTGAAGGAATAGCATGGAGAATCACCCTTAAAGTATGATGAGGTCCTCTCGCACTCCATGTATGCTGCATCCGATATCTTTGGGATCCCATCGATCTTTGAGCCCTGGGGCCTCACCCTACATCATTTGCTGTCTACCTTTGAGTCAGTTTTGTATAGATTACCAAGTTATGCATTCAAGTGTCACTTTTCTGCAATGAATATAGGACCTATTTCTTTGATTTCTGACTAGAATATATTGCCCTGTCCTGGAGTGACACTATTGGTCTGAGGGAAGTGGCTTTTCTGCTTGACTTCCTCACCATCAGCATGAAGTTTTGTGTACATAGAAGAGTTGGCAAGTCATCAAGAGCAGTGCACCACAGTGATTCTTCATGTGGGGTTCACCATTGAAGCCCTTTTATGCACCGGGACTGCGATGCATTGGTACGCCCAGTGAAGCCCCTTTTATGGTAAGGAGATTGATACCCTTGGTATTATACACAAATATATAACCTTAAGGGTGATAGTGAAGGCAAATAAAAATGAAATACATAGAGAAACTACAATCTGATTGCTACAATGAAGCCCTTGTATGGTCCCCAGCATAATGGTACGCCCTTGGAGATGGTACTAGAGGGAGGACGCTTGTACAAGGGAAGGCCTTCATACGTAGGCATGAAGAAGAGTTTTTTATTTACCCTCCAAAAATATATATTTATCCACGGGTAAAGGATATATGGAATTTATTTACCCTTCAGACGGTAAGGGTAAATGTAGGCTCTGTAAATTCACTGGACGTTAAAGAATCTTTATCTTTATCTTTTATCTTAGATTATTTGCCCGTCCAAAGGAGGTAAATGAAATGGGCCAACCCGGGTAAATCATTTACCCTTACCCTATTTTACCCGCAAGGTAAATATGGGTAAATGATTTACCTGCACAAGAGTGGTGTTGGTCTGGTATTTTGAATTGGAAATACCATAAGGGTCGTGGTATGCAGTGCCCACTTTTTCTTAAGGCAGGTAGGTTTTCCAATAATGCAGCCTCTGAATTTCCAGTATCAATCTGGTTTGCATATGTGGAAGATTCAATTTGGATATGAACAATGGTATCTGAATGCTAATAACCTGGAAATATGAACTCGGAGTATTCAAGTTCAAAATCATATGCAAGCAAGCCTCCATGAAGGAAGTAGAGTCGCTCATAAACCCTTGAAACCCTGCATCCATAATGTCTACATGTGCATATCAACATGATACCCTACCAGATTTGCAGTGCCGCATCGAGCTCTGGTAGGGGGCGTGGAAAGGAGAACCCTAACCGCCGCCTGTTAGGTTTTGGGGGGCCACCAGGTAACTCGAGATCCTTTTGATATGGTATCATGAAAGTTTCCAGCAACAAAGAACAGTAGGTTAGGTTATGAGATACCTGGGTTGATGCCCGGCAAACTGGTATGAACTAACATAAGGGTACATTGATCCCATGTGCATGCAGGCATGGGAAATCTACATAACCATGGCTCTGCATTAGAGCTAAAATCTGCTGTATACCTGTGTTATTTACCCAAAGGTAAATGTAGTTGAATATCCCTTTCAAGTTAAAACAAGAGGTAATCTCTATTTATACTACACTCGGAGTATATCTATATCAAAATTAGCAAATTATCCTGACCCGGAGGGTATATGTTTTCACCATACCATATTTTCACTACACCATATTACCCGTACTCTATACCCACACAACACTGGTTATGACTATGACCCAGGCCACTCTAGGAATGCTTATAGCCTGCATACCTACAAAAAATTCATAACTTATTCATACTTCAACAAAAAATTACATTTTTCACAGTGAATAAGGATGCAAACACCTTCTTATTTCCCCGGGAAACGGTCATATCCACCCTCCAGCAAACAAGATTGACTAATATTGTTGAATATTGCAAGAAAGCCAATAATTTGATGTGAAGAAAACACAAGTTCACGGCAGTACATGCAACAGAAAGGAGAGTGAGAGTGTGTGGCTAACATGCAACTGAGACAATGCTCTACAGAACAGTTGGGATACATTTACAAAGTGCACCTTCAGTCACAGAACCCAACATCACCAAGGTGAAGGGTGCAAAGGACTCTTATCTAGCCTATGGCTCAACCCGGGTGTTTGCGGTCTTCATGAAGCAAAAGATTCCACCTGGTGATAGGGTTTGCTGGCCGCAAAACTGCTTGATGATAGCTACAAATGCATCTAGATGTGGGCCTGAAGGAAACCCTCATAACCAGTCGTGGTATCATTTTGTTATGCTCACTGTAAATATGTTTAAGACCCAATGATGAAGTTACCTTGCTTCGACAGAGACATCAGAGATGTTTCTGGCAAATTGTTCCGAGGATTCCCATTCCCGGGAGGCAACCAACATCTTGGACAGTGCAAAGGTGATCTCTTTCATGCTGGGCCGTAACCCTGGATCAGTGTCCACACATGTCTTGGCTAGACTCGCCACACTGCATGCCGTGTCCAAGGGGTAAGCATTTCGGAGCAAAGGATCCATCCACTCTTGCAACTTCTCCATTTGATTCTCCCCATCCAGCACACTTACTATCATATCGGATAGTGCCCTTTCTTTCCCAGCAGTCTCGTCTTCTGCTGGAATCACAATGGCCTCAAGGCCCGAGAGAATTTCCAGTAAAACAACTCCATACGCAAAAACATCAGCTTTAGTTGTAACTAGTCCGTGCTCTAGGTACTCTGGAGACATGTAGCCCTGAGTCCCCGCTATGTGCCTTGTAAGCTGGCCTCCAGGACTCGCAGCAGTCTTGGCCATCCCAAAGTTTGCTACTTTAGCTCGGAAATTTCCATCTAGAAGTATGTTGCTGCTCTTCACATCTTTATGAACAAAGCTGGGATTGGTGTAGTTGTGAATATATTCTAGGCCTGATGCCACATCGAGAGCAATTTGCACCCTCGCAGTCCAGGGCAAATATGCAACACTGTGGGAAAATTTGGTATGTGTGACAGAAGATTGGTTGGACAAACAATCCCGAAGCGACCCATTCTCAGCAAACTCATACACTAGATACAGATGCTCCGAGGTGCTGACACACATGCCCACCAGCTTCACCTGTACATGGCCATACAGTGAAGTCAGTATTAAAGACCTGCAAAAACAGAGACAAGATCTAGCTCTTCCATCCTATACATCACACAGCCCAGAGGAGGAGTCCAGCACCAGCACTGGGCAGAGATGTGGAGCAATTCATTATATACACAAGTTTATAAAAGCATGCAGAGATGGGGGAGGATCTTTTGCAGTGGCTCCATACTAAGATACTCGCACTCCAGTGCTAACCTCATCAACAGTGAAGGCAAGAAAGACAGGTCAGCTCACCACATTGCTGTGGTGAACTTGGCACAGAATCTTGAGCTCTTGCGTCATATCTCCCTTCATCTGCTTGATGGCAACCGCCATGCCTTTCAAAGTGCCGAAGAAAACAGAACCTTGAATCCTGTTTGCGGCACTGAAATTGTTAGTCGCTTTCTCGAGCTCTTCGTATGTGAAGAGCACCGGTTTGTCCGATCCCACCATGTCGGGCATTCCGGCAAGCAATCCCTGCTGCAGACCAGTACGCTGGCTTTCCCCTGCAACTTTGTTTCCGCCCTCGACATCCTGAGCGTATGGCTGAAACCGTTCTTTCCGGTACTGTCCACTTTTGGATTTCCGGCAACAATGAACCAGCAGCAGAACCGCTAGAACTGCTGCTACTAGCAAGCCGGCAGCACCCACAGCAACGCCAATGTACAAAGCTTTGTTTGATCCTTTCCCCCCTGAGGTTTGGGACGTGGAGTTTGAGGACGTTGAGGAGGAAGGAGAGGAGGCCACGGGTGCAGGAGAAGAAGTACTTGCATTAGTGAGGAATTGGATTGAAGATAGCGCCGGGAGACTGGCTAGGGGGACAAGAAAAGAAGTGTTTGCTTGTAGTGCAGATGTTTCTGTAACATTGTTTGCAATCATCAAATCCGGGACAGAAACACCGAAGTAGTAGGCCACTGCATTCAGAGTGTCCGGTTGACTCAATGGGTAAGTAAGAATAAACTTTGTTCCGTTTCTTACCTGTGCAGCAGTAGGACATGCACAGAAAACTGGTATTTTGATCTTCTGACCAACAAACAGCGTAGTCGGGGTTGCGCGAGGATTCAGAATCTCAATCGCCTGATACGTGAGCAACCCTTCATAGATGGTATTTGCAATTCCGTAGAATGTGTCACCTGATATGATGGTACGTGTGACGTCTGCCTGTGTAGTCACATTCACGCAATTACAAGCAACAGGGACATACAAGGCTTGCTGAGCGTTTAGAGCGTTTGAGGTCCCATTCATACCGCTGGCCTTCGCAACACTTGACGCAGTTACGTTGAACAGAGTAGCCACGGTGGAAACTGTTTCCTTGGCACTCTGGGTTTTGTACAAGACGTAAGTGCTGCAAGATCGCTGCGAACCCGAGCATGTATATCCATCAACGTTGCCGTAATTTTGCTGGGCAGAAGCTCCCATTATTGCGGCCACACATGCTGCGATTGAAATCACAACACGACTATCGAGAAGACCCATACGATGGTGACGACTGCTATGTTGCCCCCTCAATGGTACAGACTTTGCAGCCGCACTTCCACCCATACCGCTCCTGTTTCTTTCTATGAATCGCTTCACAAAGGGTTCCCAGTCCCCACCCTATTTCTCTGCGATCCTCATCTACCTTTCAAACATCCCCTAAGCTCCTGCAAGAGAACCCGGCAAGACTTCACCACCGAAGGTGTGAGCTGGGGACAGCTCCACATATTCCTCTTAACCCTCCTCCACCTCCGCCTCGATCACATCTGAGCGGAAGTGAGACTATACCCAGCAACCGTTTTGTAGCATGTAGTCGGCCACACCTCCAACACGTGGTCCGACTATGGCAAGCTCTGCCCTTGCAGGGGCTGTTGGCTGCCTGAAGGCATGATCAGAAATCTGACATCAGCTTTATGATCTCGGCTCTTCTGCAAGTTATATAAGTAAATCTATCTACTTAAGACATCAAAGCCTACAAGGGGAACGACGATGCTCCTACTCGCACATTTGCGTCCAACAGTGGACTTCCATCACGAGAGGTGAAATTATGCAAGAGCTCCTCCTTCAATACTTGCTACAACCCCCACCAAGCCATGGCAGCTCCTCAAAGTTTGCCGTAACTCAGGGAGAAGTAATTGACAATTGACAAGGTCATGCTCTTCGTATGTGATTATATCCCGGAGGTCGGTTGCAGCACGAGATCACTGCTCCGTCCTCAGTCGTTCGTCCATGCCACCGATGGCATCTTGCAGAGCAGGAAGTCTTTGAATCTGACAAGCAGGTCGGTAGGTAGTGGATCGCTGCGGGGCATAATAACCCCGGTGCGCCAGATTCAACGCCGCCGCTGCACGGACACGCTTTGCTACTTGACCCGTCTTCTCCCACGAGCGCCCTCCCTCTTTATGAGTGCCATGCCAGCCCAGCCCAGGTGGGCCCTCTCCCTCTTCATCTCCATCTCCATCTGCCCCTGGTTTTCTTTGTGTTGAATGAATGAACAAGTCTTGTTTTCTTTGTTTGTGTGGTCTTGTTTCCTTTGTTTTGTGGAATGAACAAGTCTTGTTTCCTTTCTTTGTGTGGAATGAACAAGACTCAGTTGAATTGTGGATTTGTGTATTTCCTTATATAATCCAGGTACTTAACACTTAACCCTTTTTTTTTCATCTCCTCCCCCCTCAGTGGGTTCTGGTTTATCTGCATTTTGTACTCCAGATCGGACATTTCTAGGCTTAGGAATCATACATAGGTAGTTCACAACAATTTGGTATGCAGGTTATTGGGGGACTCTGATTTTGAGGCTTATACCTGGGAATAATCATAGTTCGTCACAATTTGGTATGTTGGTTGTCCGGGGCTGCTGATTTTGAGGCTTATATGATTTCATAGTTCATTACAATTTGGAATGCTGGTTATCCTGGGCCGCTGATTTCAAGGCTTATCTGATTAATCTTATAGTTCGTTACGATTTGGTTTACTGCCTCGATTCCTTTCACATTTGGCAATATTTCCTCGACCTGTTGTTGGGTACTAAGTATCCCGGGCAGCTGGTTTCGAGGCTTGTACGAATAATCATATAGCAATTTGGTATGCTGGTTATCCTTGGCCGCTGATTTTGATGAATAATCATCATATAGTTCCGGACAATTTTTTTATTTTATTTTTGGAAAGGGAAACACTTGGGAGCGACAGCTCACAAATCAGGCCCCTTAATAGTGAGGGCACTCAGTCCACTTAACCAACTAAGCTACTGACTGTTGGTGGACAATTTGGGATGTTGGTTGTTCCAGGCGGCTGAACAAATGTGTTTATAGATTTTACCCAATTATGAGATGTAGATGAAGGCCTATAATTTTCATGACTACTGTGGTAGAGCCCACATCCGAAAGGGGGCAGTACCAGGGGGCAAGGGGAAGAGGCTCTTATTTACACTAACTTGGGTTGTCCATGTCTATTTATTTATGACCATCACTACGCTTGTTTCTCACATTACAGTTGTTCAAACCGGGTAATGTGAACTTATGTCATCAGTTTAGTTTCTGGTCCTGAAGCCCTAAACCGACACAGCCTCGCATCCATCCATCCCTCTCAAAATCCCACTCAACCTTGGATCCACCGTCCCATCCAGAGTATCATAATGTGTTGAGGAGTTGTGCATTTAATAAGTAGCTCATGTTCTCTACTTGGACAGAAGAGATATGATTTGCAAACTGGGTTTTGGAAAAGGCCAGCCTGAGATGTACCTGCACCCACCCCGGTAGAGTTCCCAGTGTGTTGGTAGATGCAAGTGACGGCGGTTGTTGGAAAGAGAGAGGGAGATTGACTTGGGCAGCCGCACTTGAGCAGCAGCAATGAAGGCCTTGCTTTCTGACACCGACTTGCAGATCCTACTTGGACTCTAGTGCCATCAGGTGTCAGGGCTTGTTGGTTTGTTGGGAGAGTGAGGAAGGATTGGAAGATTGGGTAGAGAGCAAAAGCAAAAAGCTCTTGTAAGTTATGTAGAACAAGTCGGAGAGGGTGTAGGTATAGTACAGGAAAGTGAAAGCTTGTATTTGTGAAATGTGCCTTCAAGTACCACCTTAGGCGGTTAGGCATTTTTATGCCTAATAATTAAAAAAACAAATAGACACCTTAGGAATGTTCCCCAACTTACCACACCTCCGCATTAAGCATCTTCGTGATATAATTTTTTCTTTTGTTGGCTCTGTCCCTTCAGGGCAGAGAAGTGTTGAAGTCAATGGAGAAAATATGGTCAATAGACCTTACACCGTGTCAAGAGTGTGATTGGTCTGAAAAAAGCTCCAAAGGATAAACCAAGTGACAGTTTGTCAAAATTGTTATTGGTCTAGAAGCTTTCGCATGTGTAAGGTAACCATACATCATGTTAAGAATAATGTTGTTGCTTAAAGCTTCAATGGACAGAGCCTCTCGCGGTTTGCGGCTTGTTATAAAATAACTTAAGGGGACGGTCCCAAATTGCATTGCAAGAGGTGGAAAATATACCACCGGTACGGCAGTGAAGGCTTACAAGGGGGGAATCACCTCGCGACCATAGCAGATATAACATTTTTGAATTAGGAAAATGAAAAGAGGAAAAATCGATTTTCTTAAAACATAATAAATAAAAAACCCAAAGCCCCTGCCCCTAGTGAGCAAGTTTTACAACTAACTTGTTTGCAATGAAAGATGATTTGGTGGAAGGAAATCTTAAAGTCATGAAGGATGTAACCTATGTCTACCTTGACCTGAGGAATCTATGTGTAGATGTCGCAAATCTGCATATTGAAGATGAGGACACCCTTGATCTTAATTTGATGGACAGGCCAGGATGATAAGTGATGTGGATCAATATGATGACATTGTTGAGTCCACGCATGGGCCTATGGAAGTTATGTGTAGCTCTCTAGGGTAGATTGGGATTTGTAGGAAGATTGTGAGTTTGCCCGCTTATGTATATTGATTTTTGTTCAATGAAATTTTCCTCTTATTATAAGCAACGTGAGAAAGGTTTGAAAATTTTTGCACGAATTTTGAAGAACTTTTGTCCCATAGTTATCCAGCACTTAGGCCAAAATTTGAAAATTTCCCATAACATGTTAGGCACTTTCAATTTGAAGTAATTATCACCCACTGTAGAAGTACAGTATGTTGTTGTCTGTCCTTGTCTGTGCGAAAAAACCGTCATGGTCCGCACAAAGATTAAGTGGACTTGACTAATTCAACGAGTCCTGTATGGTCTTCAGCTGGCAAGGTTGGGTAGCATGTGAGCAAGAGGGCATATTCCCTTGATATCCGAAGAATATTCTACAATGAAACAATAATTTGCAAAACTCATAAACCAGTGAAACTGTTCACATGAGCACTAGTTACAACACATAAAAAACAAGTAGGGTAACCAGGCTTATAATAGCGCACCTAAGCAGCATATCAATATTATCCAGTGCTGAATTAGGCTAAACAAGGCAAGGGAGGTGTCTATGACATACCTTATAATTCCCGATTGAAATAACAAAATTTGGATGAAAACTAAAAAAATTATGGAGATAAGCATGCAAGGGGGTCAATATGCGACCCAAACATATCAATAGCTTTAAAGGAGTTGCTTGACTAAGTTCAAATGGACTTTTATGACAGGGAACACTTTTAATTATTGTGATGGTCTATTCACATGGTACCAAGGAGATGGACCAATGACCGTAGGTTGACCGTGTGTTTCACCACGACGGTGTTGAAGCTTGAGCGCTCATCTACAACGGCCATGGGCCTCAATATGCACGGTAGTGAAGTGCGTGTGTAGCGGTTATTGGCTCTTGACCATGTGGGTTTTGACAAAGACAAATGGCTATCGTCACTCACCTTCTCTCACCTTCTCTCACCTTCTCTCCCACCTGTACACCAGATTCACATTCTTTTTTATTATTTATCCTCTACGCACTTCTTGCCTCCCACCAGCAAACAATCTCTTCTCTTGTATATCTTTTATTTGCTTTTGTCGGTTGCAACCTACATTTTACTTGCATCGTTTATCCCAGTGTCAAAGCAAAGCAGAGCTAGCAGAGAATGAGCGATGACGACAGTGTCCTATAGAGCTAGCGAAGAAAGAGCTCCGACGACAGGCCATGATTCTCGAGTTACTGTGCTTTCTAATCGCAGCTCTCATGCCCGAGTAAATGCTCACAGACTAAGGCTATGTTGCATTGATGCTCTTGGCCCCCACAATTGTGGTTATGTTGTGCACACTTGCCCTGCCAGTATTTCCCCCATTGTGTGGAAGCGTGTGTGGGTAATTATGTGTATGAGAGGAGCTGGATATGGTGATTACATAAACAACAACCTTACAAGCACTACGAGTAAGTGTTGGTATACTTCATCTCATATCAACATAAGGTATGTAGGAATCTAAACCTACATGAGTCTTCTCTGTCACTTTCGATCATATATTCCCAAAAGAAAAATGCATCTGTCTAAACATCTGAATATTAGCTTGTTCATGGAAGCAATAATATGTCTCTACAAAACAGATTATAAGCTATGGCTTCCTACATACTTGAGATCTACAAAACTTGAGGTGAAAAATAGAAGATGCAATAGCCTAAGATGACCTTAGACATTTAAGGTTTTATCTTAGCCACTATTCAGTGAAGGGGTAGCATGCCCTGATGAAAGTAGACCTAGAAATGGGGGAACAACCGACCTATGAACATCATGATGCATGACATTACTATTCATAGTTGCCAATGGTGGTTGGACATTCTCGCCATTTCCTCGGCGACTTGCCCTCCTCCTTTGTAAGACTCTAGCCATTGTTGTCTTTTGCAAATGGTTAGTCAAACCATAGTTCATCCCATGATAGATTCTCGGATCATGTCAGCTCCATTTTGAATAGTAGTATGGAATGCCTCACCCATTTTTCGCACATTCTCAGAACTCTAGTAAGCTTCGAGAACTTGTTTGTTTTTTTTCTCAATTTTTAATGTAGCCTTCTCAGTCGCCTTCTGTCTTGCTGTATGGGCATCTCTCTCCTTTTGTATGAGCCCTCTTCTATTTCAAGAGTCTCTTCTTCTCTCGTTCTTTTTCAGCCTCTTTCTTTAGTAAAGCCTTATTTTTCATAATGGTTGTGTATTCATCTGCAATCATGATGATGGAACTTCCATAATCCACCAAAGATTTTGTGCCTTTCATAGGACGTCGAGGAAACTCTGGCAAAGCAAGCATATTTGCAAGAGATGACCGATCATTGTTTGAATACTGAGCACACTGAACATCCATACCTTGAGTAGAAGGCTAATGAGTGAAAATTTGTTGTTGTGGTAAGACATATAATGACATCAGGTGTTACTCCCTCATGGCCAGTAGAATGAACATTATCAGTATGCATTGACAGCAACACGTTAGTTGCTGCCTCAGTCTCCCGTTCACTGTCGCTTGAAGGAACAACTTGAACGTTAGTGAATTGTTGGAATGACATTGTTTTTTCGTCCATTGCCCAGGATTTAGAGGTCAAATGCCAGTAGTTCGAAAACCTGCCATAATGTTTATAATGTTAGAGCCTTCTGTATTGCTCGGTCAACCCAACTAGCCAATGTAGACTTATCTGGTTCATTGAAATGCCTTTAAGCATTTCAGAATCACGTGTAACTCTGAAAACAACTTTGAAAGGCTTGAAACAAGACACATCCAATGGCTGAAGCGCATGTGACGTGTGCGCTGAGAGTGTAACCATACCCAAGCCAATTTCCATAGCCAATGAAATAGCTTCTAGTGTCACATGATTTCCATGGCCATCGAGTATTAAAAGATGACGATCTTCAAGGGAAATATGTGGGACACTCTTTTAGAAGAAGGACAACCATTTTGAATAGCTTTGTTGTCATCCAAGCTTTCCCTTGCATAGCCATACAGGAGCTCGGTCCACAATCCTTGACATAGTTTGTCATTATCTTCTCACCCTTGAAGATGAAGATGTTAGGAAGGTGTTGACCTGCTGCATTCACAACTGCATTGACTGTTAACCATTTCCTGGATTTTGGAATAGTACTATAGACAAAGTTAGAGCCTTTCTTTACGATCACTCGTGCACCAGAGTTACGGCCAGCTTGTACACCAGATTCATCCGAGTTCCAGGTATGTGTGGGTGGATAATTGTATTTGTCATAGAGTAGCTGTAAATTTTTGTAGAAGCTCTTGCAATGCTCTGAAGTAATAGCCTTTCTCTAGCAACTTCTAGCCCCTCTGCCATCCGGAGCGATAGTTGTGGATGACGGCGTTTGAACCATTTCCACCACGAATCCCCAGGAATCCCTTTTGTGAATGGAGTAACTCTGGTTTGAGTGAGCTTTGCTACTTTCAACCTCAGTTGAAGTTTTGTGACAGTATGTGCAATATCCTATATTTTCAATGACCCATTCAACAATAGGTATTTCTTCACTTGGTGTGGGTACTGCCTTTGCTCCCACTTTCTTTTGAGTAACCTTTTCTGTAAGATGATCTCTCAATGAAGATTCAAGAATATTTCAATGATGTGCAACTTGTCTTTGACTCATCTGACCTATTTCCACTGCATCCATAGCTTCCTCAAGCTGATCATCAGTCCATTTACCCCACAAAGACCTTGTCTCCGCCTTTTTTTTTTGTGGATGCCTTGGAGTGCAATTCTTACTGCTTTCAGGTTTTTCTTCTACTCTATTGTTGTACCAACTTGAGTCAGATTTGGAGTGGTAGATATGATAGGAGATGATGGTGGAACATCTTCCAAAAGACTGTTGCGAGATCGTCGACGTTGTGGTAGAGAAGGTTGAACAACTGTTTGATGTCCTTGAAGAAGCCCTTGAGATGATCGTCGAGTGCTGGCCACCATGTTTGATATCTAAGCTAATCTGATTTGAACTATATCTTAGACATAGTGGTGAAAGCTTAAACTACTTTGGTGGAAACTCATATCCCACCTCTTTAGCCCTCTGACCCCAAGTTTTCTTCTTTAGTTCTCTCCTACACAATGTATGTCTCCTACAGTAGCTGGATTTCTTTGTCTTACCCAACTCTCTATAAATTCTACCAAATGCTTGTGATGTAGTTTTGTATAAGTATGATGAATTGTACAACCTGTGATGAACTGATAGAAGAGGTCAAACTTATGCCATTCTAAATCTATTTGCTCACCTTGTTGCTTTGTAATGCCTACAGGAAAATATCTGAATATTGAAACTATGCGCTTCCCTTGGCATGTCTTCTTAGCTCTCCTAAACCATTCAAAACTCTGAAATTCAATTGACAAGAATATCAACTGGATTTGTTCCTTCTATACTCAAATCTTGAACTTGAAACATCCATTCTGTGATACTATGCCAGCACGGATTTCAAAATTGAATTCAGTGGAGATACACCAGTAGTACTTGTACGATATTAACGTTTTTCAATCTAAAGCTCAGTAGAATTGAATGTCATTCGTCCCGCCAAATAGATTCCCTCGCTTTGCACACTTTGTATTGTATCCCTAAGCTATCATCCACGTACCATCAAATGCAGAGAATTGCATGTGCTCATATTATATGTTATAATAAGAGTTTTCAAGGGTGTATAATTATTTATCAACGATTGATAGGATTAAAAATGTTGATAAAAAATATGTGGAACATATATGTCATTCATGGTCATGAACATGATGGGTTTTAGGTCTCTTGCTCCTGCATGCACACTCTATTCTTTTTTTTTCTTTTCCAGCCTGCTCAGTTTCATGTTGTCTTGCGACTTGCTTTCTTTATTACCTCATTGTCTATGGAACATAGCTTATTCATGTCTTTTCATAATGGCATAGGTGTATCTCAGTGGAGGGCCCATAGTGCGAGCGATAATAGGCTGAATGCACTTGAAGGTTTTGCAACAGTCATGCTGCGCAGTAATATGGACATGCACGGTGATAGACCTCGTTACCCTAACCTGATAAACATGTTACCCTATAGGCGTGGATTTTCCTCACATTGTGCTCACACGGCACCAGACCCTTTTCATGATAGGTGCGAGAGTGGGCGATGAGACTTCATGTCACATTTAAGGTCCTGATGCATGGATATTTTCGCAATGCGAAACTCTGACCCCTAAAACTACTTTTACATTTTGAGATATAGTTTTTCAGGGAAACACTGAAAAAATATAGGGTTTGTGCTCCGGAGACCGGAAGAGATTTCCATTCAATATGCCATAGAATATGTCAGAACATATATCCTAAACCCTATTCTTTCTCATGATACTGAATATGTATATTATGCTAAGACTACCGAGATATATTGGGCATTAATGACAGCCTAATGTTGGATGTGGGATTGTTTGGGATTTTCGTATAGAAAGTTTGGATTCAAGCTATATCACTAAGGATGTCTCAATGTCAAACCCATACTCGCTGCTTAGGTTTGTGGCTATATCACCAAATGTTTCTCAAGGGGAAACCCGCCGCCACAGCTATAGGTTTAGGGTTGCTGGCTATATTGCGCCTCGCAAAACCTTGGTTGAACTAGAGTTTATGCATGGTGTCGTTTGTTTTTCGTTGAAGGTGAACCACAAAAAATAGTTTAAGTTTTTAAATGATTCTTTAAGTATTTAATATATTCTGGTTTGTAAGTGATTATTTCCAGGAGTGTATTCAATGTTTATAAATGTATAGATAGGCCAAGTAGTTTGTAAAATTAGTGCAGTTGTACCCAATAAACGTACCAGTCCTCTATACCCGGTCATGGTTTGTTTTTCGTTTGAAAACATGCAATTCCTATGACTGAGGTTAAAAAAACATAAAACCCCCACTTGGACACAACGTTGGTAAGTCTCAATATGGCTCTCTATGAAATGTCAGACACATTGAGTCTGTCTCTCCTTCACATACTTAGCCTTTGCAGCGTTGTTCGAGCGGCTAGCATAAGCCACTAAAAACCCACCAGTTCAATCCACTTGGAGAAATGTTCCATCATCACCAGCACATACTTGTTATAGCGAATCGTTAGTAGCAATGGGCCTGCGAAGTCAAGACTCCAACGATAGCCCAAACCCATAATGCGTAAATGATGCAATTGTGGAGTAGGTGCATTGAAAAAAGCCCGCACTCTATGACACACCATACACCTTGTCACTAACTGTTGCACATCCGTGTGCATGCCCCGCCACCAGTACTGTCCTTGCAGCAAACTATGAGTGCGCCACACCCCAAAATGTCTCAACTCCTTATGAGCATGGCGTACCAATCGCGTTCGTTGTGTTAGCTGAGGCACAATCCTCACTCGTCCATCCTCCCATACTCGGAGTAGGTGAGTCCCATCTTACTTGAACCTCTTGGCTCGTTGTAGGATCCGATCTCTCTCCTTAGCAGTCACACTGGCTGATGTCTCTCCTATACGAAGGTAGGCCAACACTGCTGCATCTTCATGCATATCCTTAGCACCACCAAGCTCTTCGCTGATCTCCGGATCGTCATGCACACCATCTACATGATCAATCTTATGGGATGGACCAGCTTGAGCTCCCATTGCTAGGATGCACAAAAAAGTAGATGTATGTCGTCCTGGCACCATCTCATCATCCGTCTCACCATGCCACCGAGCTCCAGTATCATCATGCTCGCTTGTGCATTGATTACGACTCAACCCATCTACATCCAGATTGACTATATCGGCTCGATGCACCTCCTGGAAGTCGTACTCTTGAAGCATAAGTGCCCACCGTGCAAGCTTCATTGTAAGTTTGTCTGACTCCATCAACCACTTCAATGGTTGGTGATCCGTGATAAGGGTGAAGAGGTTGTCATAGAGGTAGCATCTGAAATGTGCCACTACCCATACCGCAGCTAGACACTCCCCTTCATATGAGCTATACTTTGCCTTGGCATCATTGTTCGAGCGGCTGGCATATGCCATTACGAACTCTCTTCCCTCGTCATCCACCTGTGTGAGCACTGCTCCAATCCCCAACATACTCCAATCCGTATGTAGCTGGAAAGGCCGCCCCCGAATAGACCGCCTCAGAATAGGTGCAGAAGTCAATTGAGCCTTGAGTTCCTCAAAGGCTTCCTCTTGCTCCTCCTCCCACTGCCACTCTTGACCCACCTTGGTCAACTTGATAAGAGCCTTTGCAATGCTGCTAAATCCCTCGACAAACCGTCGATAGTAGTTTGTCAACCCCATGAAAGCACGAACTCGGCTAACATCTATGGGGCGTGGAATGCGTGCAATGGCCTCCACCTTTGTCTTTTGAACACCCAATCCTCCATGATATATCATGTGGCCCAGATACTCAATCTGGTTATGAAAGAATTTGCACTTCCCACGGTGCAATTTCAACCCATGCGCTCTCAAGCGCTCAAACACCATCTAAAGGTGTCTCTCATGCTCCTCAACCGTAGCACTAAAGACGATGATGTCATCAATGTAGCACCGGACAAAGTCTAGCCCCGTGAGAATCCTATCCATAACCCTCTGAAACTCTGGAGGAACATTCTTCAACCCAAACAGTAGGAACCGCCATTAGTACAAGCAATCTTTCTCATGTTGGTCAATCCCCCAAAATGCCATCTTTTGCTTGTCAGCCTCTTTGATTGATAATTGGTGGTAACCAGATCGCAAGTCCAATGTGTTAAACACCTTTGCATGCCCAATGGCATCAAAGATCTCCTCTGGAGTTGGTATGACATATCTATTGGACTTAGTCTGACGGTTCACAGGACGGTAATCCCCACACATCCTCCTTTCTGTCCGTTACCGAGGCATACTCCCCGTCTGGCAACTCTACCAATCCAACTTCGAGCAACTCTATAGTCTGTGACTGGATCAAAGACCTCTCCATGTCACTATACCTGTAGGGCCTTCGAAAAAATTGGCGTATCACTTGCCAAATCAATACGAATCTCCGGGCCCTTCAAACACCCCAAATCCTTCAAACCGAAGGCAAAACAATTTCTATAAGCCCTTAGGAATCGTTGGATCCTCCGTCTCTCTCCTCCGGTGACTATAGGTCCAACATCTGGTTCCCAATTGTCCTCAGTGATTGCAACCTTGGGTACACCAGGCTTGGAGGTAGGAGACGCATCTTTTGATTGCTAGATAGCAACCTCTTGGGCCTTGTTTGCCCACCCTGATTGTGGCGTAGCCTCCACTTGCTCCGCCATAGCCACCTTGAGAACATCATCTTAGCAAGAAACATTCACAACCTCTTCCAAAACCTTGGCCACCTTGGCCTTCAACTGATCCTCCGTGTATGACTCTCCCCACTCCTCATATTGCTCCTTGAGAGATCCAATGACTATCTCTTTCCGCATTTCATCCCACATCTGCCATGGGTGTTTGCACTCCATGATCCTGTGCTTGCCCCCACTCACTGCCTCAACCGTCCCAGTTGGCAGAGAGGATATAATACCCAATGGGTGAAAGCATGCTAATAGGACCCAAAAAGGATGTCACAATTTGTTTTTCAGCGCAGATGGCACATTTGATCCAAATCTATGACATTGAGTTCAGCATGAAACCACACAAATCTTATATCATTGGAAAGCCCTTCAAGTGCTTGTTATGCCCATATAAAATTCTTTTTGATTTGACAAGTGTAAAGGGTCCTAAAGTAGTCTTGAATAGCACAAGGTCCAGATGTCTAAAATTGTTGTAGTCCTTTAGGACTCAATTTGCACACCATAGCATGTGAGGGTCCTCTCGGGATTTTTCATGTGCTTATGTAAGGTGTGGAAGTATGCAAAAAGGATAGTAGACCTGGAAAACCAGAAAAGCCCATTCTCATAGGAATTTGCTCCTTTGCGGTATGCATAAGTTAGGACATGTCATGAAATGGCTACAAGATCCTTTAATTTTGAATTAGAGGCCCAAAGGAGTTCTCACAAATGAGATATCCTTCATTGGAAATTCTTTTAAAATAGTCAATATATGAGATAATTTCAAAAAAATTACATGAGCATCTGCAGCATTGAAGTAGGCATTGAACAAACCAAACCCGGCCTAGAAGCGATCAGGGGAAAGAAAATGGCGACAAACGGAAGTCGAGGTAGTATTGTAAGCTCAAAAATGGAGAGGTGCGAGACAGTGTGAAACCGGATGAAAAATGTTTCACATAGATGAAAGGATTGGATGTGGTTGGTTTAGGGCAGCGTAATACGAAAACGGCGTTGGTGGCGTGATAGTTTCTTCTGACATTGCGGGGAGTGCGTACGAGGAGGAGGAGAGACGAAGTGATCGATGGTGGCATTCTTGATTATGGCTGTCTGGGCAGTTGAAGGTCTCAGGAAGAAGCACAGACATGGCTCATGGTTTTTTAGCGTCGTGGTGATCGTTCTTCATTCGAAGGCGTCTTAAGGGTGGTTCCTCATTATCTTGACATGCATGAGCAGTAGAAATTGAGGTGAGCTTGATGTTGGCCTTTGTGCGGCAGTCAGATGCGAATGGAGCTTGATGTTGAGTCAGATGCGAATGGATTAGTGGGCCCAATTTGAGGAGCTCTTTTTGCTTGCTGCACTGCGTGGGTAGATGGTCAACTGGAAACAGCAGCGGCAGCAGCGCAATTCATAGAATGAGGCACTGCCAATGAAGGTTCCTTCTTCAACACATTTCAGCCTATTTTTCCCTGTTATCAGAGTCGTCCCTAAGTTTTCATATTGAATTCTGTAAGTTAGGTTTTTGCTTGATTTATGGTCGTTTCTTGCTGATGTTTACAAGGTTGTTGGGAGAGTCAGCTTGGTGTTAGCTGGCAGGGTTTCAATATCTGCCTGCTCAGTTGCACCGTGGTGGTTCTCACAGACCAATCCGATTACCTGACTACACACACAAGTAGCACACAGAAGAGGTCCTTTAGGGTTGATGGTCAGTCAAATTGTCCATGGGTCATGACACAAGGTCGAGGACAATGTGGTGAAGCCACCTTCTTCTTGAACCTATTTCAGCCTGTTTTGCCTTCTCATCAGACTCGGCCTTGAGATGCATATTCAATTCTGCAAGTTAGCGCATTGGTGGTGACTTTGACAAGTTTCTGCCGATGTGGCAAAAACAGGTAACAGAGATGAGGAGAAGCGTTGGAATGAACACTTTCCAACCTCAGTCAAGGGTGGGACAATAGAGACAAAAAGGTGAATGCCCATCGGACTACAGAGAGAAGCAGATGCAATTTTCAGAATTGGAACTTTGTGCGGCAGTCAGATGCCAATGGATTGGTGGGCCCAATTTGAGGAGCTCTTTCTGCTTGCTGCACTGCGTGGGTACATGGTCAACTGGAAACAGCAACGGCAGCAGCGCAATTGATAGAATAAGGCACTGCTGATGAAGGTTCCTTCTTCAACACATTTCAGCCTGTTTTTCCCTGTAATCAGAGTCGTCCCTAAGTTTTCATGTTGAATTCTGTAAGTTAGGTCGTTGCTGGATTTATTGTGGTTTCTTCCTGATGTTTACAAGGTTATTGGGAGAGTCAGCTTGGTCTTAGCATGTAGGGTTTCAATCTCTGGGAGGCATGGTCAACTGCAAACAGCAGTGGCAGCAGCAAAATTGATAGAACAAGGCACTGCTAATCAAGGTAACTTCTTCAACGCATTTCAGCCTGTTTTTCCATGGCTGTCATTGGGATTGCAGCCCTAGCAGCTGATTTTGTGTCTAAGTAGCATGGACAAGGTAGTCAAATAGACTCTTGCCAATGTGGATAGTGGGAGGGCAGAGGAGGTAGCTGACACTGTTATGGACTTGTAGGCCTGGTGTGGCGTACCTTACTACCTAGGGCCCCAGGGGTACGTGGCGTACTACATAGGCAACAAAAGAAACGCCAGCCGTAGAGGCACTGGAGTGGTCAGACCAGGCGAGGGAAGTAGGATAGCAGCAGCGAGATGTGATGAAGAGCAAAGTAGAAAGGCTGAACAAGTGAAGCGTAGGCGTGATTCAAAAAAAGAAGGGAAGTGGGCATAAATATGGAGTGTTGTTTCCGCGAACGAACGAGCAGTGGGTAACTGCTTGAATAGCATTGTGCATGTCATTGAAGATGAATTGACAAGTTTGGGTGGTGGATTAGACTCAAAGAAAATTGTGATGGGGAAGGTTCTCTCTCACCCACAGCTTGCACCCTTTATGCCTTCTAACTTATTGCTTGATGCAAAAGAAGCTAGAGCAAACCAAATTGCCTTGCATAGTATTAGAGAATGGCAGAGCAAAGTAAAAGGGAGACAGAGAAAAGATATTGCTAGAGCCAAGAGCATTGTTTGTAGTGTGGCAACTTCCAGCCACACTGAGAATGTAAGATTGACTGCGAAGGTCCTTGGCGTAGATCGCAGGCTGCTTTCAAAAGGTATGAATAGACGAAGGCTTCTTGATGAGTCCGAGCAACCGTTGTGGCAATTGGAGAGTAAGCGAGCTGATGCATTGACTAAAGAAGTGCAGACGCTAGTAACAGAGTGGTGGACAACAGAAACCACGGTGTCACCAAACAAAAAGGATGTTACTCGACGTCGCAGGGGCCAAAAGATTATGAGACACGTGCCACACACTATCTTCAAGAGTCTCAGGTTTCTCCTCTCTACACTTGTTGTTTTTCTGTGTTCAATTGCATGTCCATCTTCTCAGCAACCTACATAGATCCTGAACAGTTTGCTTTCAGCATGTTAGACTGACCAGAAGCGCGCCTTCTTTAAGGTTCTTACGTTTTTAGGAGTTTGTACATTGTTAGAGTACTTACTTACTAGGTAGGACAAGACCTCTGAAGTTTTCAGGATCAGGTATATATGTTGTTACAGTATATATATACTATGGCCTGGTTTGTATAAGTGTTAGTTGCACTCACTAGGGCTACTACATCATAAAGCCCTTGTTCTGTAGGAGTCAGTGCAGTACTGCAGTATCCTAATGATAGCTATCAGTACCACTAGTAGAGTAAGTAACTGCGCAGGAATCAGTTTAGGGTGTAGAGTAAGTAACTGCTAAAGGCAGGAATCAGTACCACTAGTAGAGTAAGTAATTGCTAAAGGCAGGAATCAGGACCACTAGTAGAGTAAGTAATTGCGAAAGGCAGGAATCAGTACCACTAGTATAGTAAGTAATTACTAAAGGCAGGATTCAGTACCACTAGTATAGTAAATAATTACTAAAGGCAGGATTCAGTAGCAATAATCAATCAGTAACTATATACTGCTATTGCTACTGATTCCTGCATCCATGATATAACTCCTCCAGTAACTCCTCCAGCCATTTATTCCTACACTCATCTACTGAAGGCATGACTCAAGTAGCAACAATAAAGTAATTATGCAAATGTCACAGTAGTTACACCTTAGGGTAGGAGCAGGAGTTAGTATCAAAGTAGTCATGTGACCCATTAAGATAGGAGTCAGTTGCATATGTGCATAATTATAACCTAGCACAATATGCATCATGGAGTGATTGACATGTTGTGTGATTGATATTGCAGCTTGACTTTTACACGCGCTTCCAAACAACATACCCTACTCTGATGGTTGGGCTAAGATCATTTGAGTATCTAAAGCCTTGGTACGTGCGTCGCCTTACTGAAAGGAACACTTGCTGTTGCAAATATCACACATAGATGCAGGAATTGAAGCAAGGGTGGAACAACATGAGATCGGCGATAAAAGGCATCCATGGTGACTCGTGTACATGTCATTGTTCTGAGGTATGTGGGCATGAAAGCCTTGATGTCCTACCTACTGGGATGTGTGTGGCTCACACACAGTCTTTTCCTAGCACAACTGCACTTTGGCAGGCAGTAGTCTGTCCCAAAGGGGATACTGATGAGTGGCACAAATCTAGTTGCTTACATGCTGATTGCAGTGCTTGTGGTGTGAATCTTTAAAAGTATGCCCACGGGAAGTGGATCCAGAATCCATCCAACTTTTTCGATGGCGATGTTACTTGAAACAAGCAGCAGGTAAGAACAAGCATGGAGAGGACAAAGCCATTTTGAGACTGGCCCACCAGGAAACCAATGCTGCCTATTTCATGGATTATCTTAAATCCAAGCTACGCAAATTTGTCACCCACAATTATGTGGCTAGATGGCAAGACAAGGCCTTCAAAAATTGCCTTCTGAATTTTCCTAAGGAGGCAATCCTTTCAGTGATTGACTTTGCTGAGAACTATGCTTTTCAGGAACAGAATGAGGTGCAGGAAATGCACTGGCATTCATTTCAAATTTCAATTCTTGTGCACATCACGTATCGCCATAACCCGAAATACACAGAAGACAGTGTGGGGGTAATTCCCATCCTCAAAGAATACCATTATTACATTTCGGATGACCGCAAGCATGACGCGTTATTTGTTCAACATGCATTTGCTCTTCATTGGTGTTATCTCAAGGCGCAGGGGATAATGCCTTCACTACATTGGGTCTGGTCAGATGGTTGTTCAGGTCAGTTCAAAGGAGCTCGAGGTTGGTACCATGTGGCCCGCTACCCATCATTGACTGTGGAACCTGACGTGCCAGAGGGATGTCAAATGTTATGGAATTTTTTTGGTTCAGGTCATGGCAAGGGAGAGCACGATGGTGCCGGTGCAGTGCTGAAGAGGGAATTGCGCAAAGAGCAATTGAAACCAAATGGACAGAAGATGCAAAATGCGCACGATGTTGTAGGTTTTCTGACAAGCAGTTTGGGTAGGCAACATTTGGCCTACTCTGATGCACGAAAAGATGTCAACAGGGTATTTTGGGAGGTTAAAGTGGGTGACATCAACCGAAGGCAAAAACACGATTGCAAGACTGTGGCTGGCAGTCGCAAAATGCACTCAGTGTCAAGTGTAAGCCATACAGATATCACCCAATTGAATAAACAGGAATTGTCTTGCTTCTGTCTCGTATGTGTGGATGGTGGTGACAAGAAGGACTGTGACAGTAAGTCACATGTGCAAGAATTCAAGCTTATCCGTTTGCAGCCAAAAAATCCAACTTGTGCAAGGACAACGACAATTGAAGAAGATGAAGATAATGGGGACTTTGGGGGTGAAAGCCTTGTGTCTACTATAGAGGTGGGCGATAATTTTGCAATGCCCGCAACTGGTGACCCGGCAGGTGAACACTGCTAACAATCTGGACCACGAGAGAGTGGCCATTTGGGGTAATCATGGTTGTAGAGACTAATGTGGAAGTACTTGCCATTGATGAGATGGTGGAAGCTGTAGAGCTTGGTGTAGGTCTCAGTCTGTTGTTGCAGCAGCGTGTCGTGTTGTGCTATTAAATGTGCCTTGTACTTGCTCACCCAAGGCTTACTGCGATCCCTGTCACTCAATATAGAAAGAATCACCTCAGAAGCGGCCCGTGCAGATTGTGGGAGACACATGGAAAGGCCTGGAAGAAACCTTGACCACACTACAAGGCAGATCTGCACATGATTTTGCATATCATCCTACTCTGTACCATTAGACCTCTTAACCAAGAGCTCACAAAACAGAATAAAGACAGAGAGAGATCCACAGATGCATGACCCCCAAAATAAAGATTGCCCAATATGCTCAGTGGTGAGAACACTTTTCCATCCTTCAGCAAAGTTTCTACTGCATGTACAATGGTCAAGGCATAGAATAAACTCAGCAACATACCAAAAGGAATCAACGTTTGCTTTCGCTGAAGGGCTGGAGCTACATCCCCAAGGCCTGTAGCAAGCCAAATGCCAGAATATGCCCAATATGTTTGTTCCCTGCAAACTGATGTGTTTTGGTAAAGGCAACAGGAGTGATAGATGAGCTGTATCCAAACATGTTTACAACTTTCAAGGATCAGGCTGGTGTCCTACCTCATCAGTCTGACCAGAACTATTCTCTAATTTATTACAGGTAATTTCTCTTTGCTCTCTCCTTCAACTGACCCGTCGATTGGCAGTCACAGCAGAGTTGATGTCATTGGGCAGTGACATCTTTGTGACAAAAAGCTCAGCATCCATTCTCTTTTGCAGCGTCCTCTACGCATACCCTACTCTTTGCTGGTGAGTGTTAACGACCATCCGATATGAGTCAGACTGAAACTAAGTGTACACTACCAGAGAAAAACAGGAGACAGTGAAAAATAAAAGTTTTGATTCTTTCAATGCAACATAGATGTAATCAAGAATGGAAGCCAAAGTGGCTTTTGCAGTGAATGTAAGCCCGGCTACCTCAAATTCTTTTTGGCCCTCGCTACTGAGCAGCAATGAGAGAGCCACCATGGGCAGAGTCGCAAGACCAGGCTCCTTACGAACCAATCGAGCCAAGGCTAGAGAAGATGAGAGATCAAGCCTTGCAAGTCAACAATCACTGCCTGCACCGATACCTGGCACATTTGGCATCTACAGGCCAGAAAGATATCTGACATTGGTGATACTAAGGCATGGCTCATAATGTAGGAATACTTACACATTCACAAAGCTACTCTGCCCCAATCCTTCAGGGTTACTTCCTTCCAGCTCCAGCTTGTGTGCGCTCACTATCACTGCTCGGTACTCGTCAGCTTCTTAGCTGAGACTGTGCGCAGTGGCTAGTACGCCGTCGTAGAGGAGACCAGGGTGTACGAGCATCCAAGGGATGGCGTCGCCGTGCCCACTTTTCATCACGTTTTCATCGCGCGGTTTTCATCCGGACATATCATTTCCACGCACCGCGGCACAACGCGCCAACACCAAAAAATAAATCATTTTCATGAGGGTCAGTGGTACACATTAGCATGCTTTCACCCCAATGGGAATGCAGAAGTAGTCACCATTGTCTGCAACCTCCATTGCTTAGCCATGCACAAGCCAATGATCCATGTCAAGCAATTTAGATCCATCGCTTGACCCAATACATGTCGGCGTGATACCTCGAACAAAGCTGGCACAGCTGTAGTGCCCGTGGCAAATCCCATTGCTCGCTCTCGCTCATCCGCACTGGGTTCCACCAATTGCTGTAGTGTACTGTTCCAAATCAACCCTAGACCATTGTCTCGAAAAGCATGAGATGAGATAAGCTCATGACTGTAGGCAAGGCCGCACGTGGCTGCCCCACTCTATTGACCACCACCAAAGGTGGACGGTCATCATGTCGCACCCTTTGTGGTTGCCTCCCTTGGTCCAAAATGCCCTGAACCGTGAGATTGGGTGGCCGTTGAATGGAACCATATGCTCTCTTGCACAACTCTGGTGGTGCAAGATTGGTCCACCACAACCTAGGTCGATGCGCTCGTGATCCCACTGCTGTTATATCTAATAGCACCGCCGATCCAATCCAAGACCGCACCTGATGTACACTGGCCATAACCCTGGCCCGAAAGTCCCCTATAAGATGAACATTCTCCAAGATATAGGCTAGAGGTTGCACTTGCCTCGTCTGCAAGTCACGCAACACTCTCAACATCTCCTAAAACAAATGCGATCGTGCATCATGCAAGCCATTCCCATGACCTGCGGGAGATTGTCATTGGCAACGTCATCTAGCTATCATCAAGTCAATGGCACCATGCCGGTCCAAATCATCCGCCCCCAGCAAGGTAATGTCTGCTGGCAAGGCCTTTTGATACCCTTGAATTGCTGAGAGAGGCAACAACTCAGGATATTGGTGTGTGAGCAAGGCTATGTGGCGTATAGAAATACGCCGAGTTATCTCATCTTTCTCCACATACAAGTACTTGCGTACTGTAATCCCTGCTTGCAACACTCATGCAAGCTCGGTGCTCATGCTTCCAAACATATCTAGCAAACAAATCCCTGAGTCAGGTGGTTGCTTGGTAATGGGCACTATGTCCAAAAGAGCTACCTGAGGAGGTCCAGGTGATGTCATTGTATTCCCCTCACTCGCCAATGGATAGGCCTCATGTCATGCTTGGTACACACATTCACCTGCTACTCGATGTAAATTCCCAACTGTATCCCACAGTGGAATATGAACAGGCACATGAGGAAGCAAATCAGCCTTGTAGCCAATTGTTTCCTCATCAGGTGGTGGCCTATCATCTGCATGGCTATTGCCCTCCAAGAGCTCACCACCCCGAGCCACCACCCCTAAGAATACAGCCAATGTGGGCATGAGGTTCACTCGCCAAAAAGCCGACCTCGTTATTTGGACGATTTTCTTGTGAATGCAATCACAGAAACTGATGAACCACTTACGTTCTTTCAAGTTGCTAGCTTCCCCCAAGTGGACAACTGCGAGTCTAAGATGTCATCTATCGACAAAAATCATACATTGGACCTTAATAGATCTTCCAGAAGGTAAGCGTCCAATTTTCAACGAAGTGGGTGTATAAATTGAAGGAGGGTTCTGACAACCAGCCAAACATCTTCAAAGCACGGCTTGTGGTGAGAGGTTTTGAGCAACAACAAGGAATCAACTGTGACAACTGCCTTCCTAAATGACGATCTTCAAGAGAAGGTATTTATGAGTCAACCCGAAGGCTTCATGGTTCAAGGAAGTGAAACACAAGGTATGCAGACTGAACAAGGCCCTCTAGCTATGGCCTGAAGCTCGTCGAGCTTGGTACCAGAAAGTAGATAGTTACCCCAGTCACGAGGATTGCAATGTAGCAATTCTGATTACAATTTGTACTATATTAATGAAGGAGGGAAGCTAGTAATCTTGGTCTTTTATATAGATGACATGCTCATAACAAGAAATCACAAACTCAAGATCAAATGGATAATGGATCAATTGCAATCACGCTCTGACATAGACTCATCTGGAAACATCACGAGTGGCTACAGAGTTTTGCAAAAAATAGCGGTGTTCATCTACTGAAATTCATCCACCTCTGTACTTTAATCCATTTATATAATCCATATTTGGCAAATTCATCCATAATTGATTTTTTAATTTGGAGAAATTTGGCGATTTCATCCACAACAGAACAGGGAATTTGCGACAGAATACCTACTCCATTTATTTTTTGAGGTTGAAATCGGGCGAAAATTTCCCACTAAAAAGCCTTGGTTGGGTGAGCTTAAGTAGTAAAGGAAAACAACAACAAACTTCAACAAACAACCAACAGTCAGCAGCTTAGTTGGTTAAGTGCACTGAGTGCCATCCAAATGTGTTTGGGGTCAAATCTTGCTACTGATGGGTGTGGTATGGTTCTTGGGCGGTGTCCCACTCATTCGCCTCATGGCGCATAAATGAAAGAGGTTATTTTCTCCTCTCACTACTAAGGGGCCTGATTTGTGAGCTGTCGCTCCCAGGTGTTTCCCTTTTAAATAAATAAATTAAAAAAAAAACTTGCTTTTTGGTCAAGGGGGGGCGTCCCTTTCATCAGCCTCCATGGCATGTCATGTGAGGTTACTTTTTCTTCATGAATAAAATTTTAGGTCTCTCTCGGACCCTTACAAACAAAAAAAAGAAAACTTGCTTCCTGACACGTAAGTACAGGCACACGCTGCCATGACAAGCAATACATTCTTCAACACATATTGATTGATCCCTAACTTGGTTTACGATTCCCTGGTGGCCATCTTTCTTGAACTCCACAAATGAAAGACTTCCGAGGTACACTCACAGTACGCTTTCTATCATTGCTTGCATACACAAATGCATGGACATAGTAAGAAATATATATTGTCTGATTTTGCTTAGCAAGGTGATAGAGATGGAAGCTTGGAGCCTAATGAGGGGCTAATGAGGGACCGCAACGTGCCTGCCCTGCTGCCTCTTCACAATACGTCCAGTTTTCCCTTCTTTTTGCTCTCCTGTCTTCCAAATAGTTGTAACTGGGATGTTGTGGGTTGTTTGAATATCAGCTGAATTCGTTCGCATCCTGTCGGTTCACTGTGCTTGGAAATTTGTGAGCTGGATTTGATCAGGCTATAATCTCACCCTGTTACCCGGCTGTGCTGGGTTTGTTGCGTCTGAAGAAGTGGGATCAGATTGAGAGAATTGCTGGATCATTTTGAGACCTGTCCGTATGATGCATCATGTAGTGGCTGTCCTTCCTCGTTCTTGACAGTTTTTAAGTGCAGGGGGAGATATTGGAGCACTGTGGTACAGTTCAGTTTCTTGCTTTTCACAAAAGTTTTTTGAAGCTGGAGCTGTGATATGTGATTATCCATTCTTGGACATTCGAGAATAACATTTGAATAAGATATCGTCTGGTTAGAAATAGTGCAATGCTCCGTAGTTGATCGGATACAGTCAGGCTGGATAGGTCACAAGTGGACTCTTCGAAGGTGTACAGGAGTCAATAGCTAAAGGCCTGAGAACAATTGATCTGTATGAAAAAATCAGGTTGTAGGAAAGAATAATTGAGTATCACGCAAGAAAACGTCCTGGAAGCAAATTGACCAACCGCTAAGGTGCTGCAGCGATGGGAGTGCCAGTGGACTCAGGGTACCCAGCCCGTCGTTTCAAATGGATTCTACGTCTTGTTCTGCTATTGCAATTGTTTGCTGGCATCCTAAAAAGCCAAGGTCATTCGGTGGGAGACAAGCTGGAGCCTCTCACGCGCATTTCATTCGGCTCATGTGCAAACCAGAGTGCACCCCAGGTACTTTCGAATACCCGTGCCCCCCCTGCATCGTGGTGGGGAATTAGTTCAGTCATAACAGTGCTCCCGGGAAGAGGGCTGGAGGAGGGGATTCATTGAGAAGAGTAGGGTTTTTGAAACTGTTTCTGGGAGGATGCCAAAGAGGAGTTGAGAGAAGGTTACCGATTGTGTTTTGGAAGCAAGTACATTTGGAGGAAGAGGTTTTATTAGCGACTGGTCCCTGCAAATGTTGGCAATGAGGTATCCTGGAGGGCATATCTTCTCAGGATACCGACTTTCCCGGACCCGGTCGCAAGGTTTCAAGTCACCAGGGTATCAAACGGAATAGCCAAAAAGCGCCCACGCACAGCTTACAGTAATACGCGTACAAATGATTGAGCGTTTTTGAATGGTAGGTAATGATCTCATCGCTCTGCATGTGCTTGAATTGTATACCACTCTGCCAGGAAGCCAGAGAGAGACTGAAATGTGTCTCAGATAATATTTACTGCACTTTGGATTGTGTTGCGCTTTTATTCCTGGCTATGGGAGAATCCCTGTTGGGGTGCCTTGATTGCCTTTTATAACTGTGCTGCTCTAGTAATCTTTGTCTCAGTGCAGAAATGGAGCAGTCCTAAGTATTTGCACTCAGCAGCCATTGCTGGCTTTGAGGGCTACATTCTGGTCTTTATGGCTTGTGCCTCTTCTCAACCATGCTCCACTCTATGTTTGCACTTGGCGTGTTTTTCTGCTCCATGGGCCTGCCAGGGTTGGTATTTCTTGGCTTGTCAAGCTTTTTGCCAAGGTTTTAATAAAGAGAGAGCTCTCACCCCTCCAAAGCAACTTGAAGGATCTACCCGCTTTTGAGAGGGTCGTATTTATGTGTGGGATGTTTATTTATAGGGTTCCATCAGAATAGAATACACAACTGAAAAACTTCCTGTTTTTGTTCAGCCTATCTGGGATGCAATCCTGAGTTTTGATCCCCATCTTTTCGTGTGGCTGGGGGACAACATCTATGCTGACGTCAAGCAACCCACTGTGATAACTGGGAAAGAGAGAACCGTGGGCCCCTGGAAAAATGTCCCTCGATTCTGGCCTGTGTCACCTGAAGAAATGGAGCACAAGTATCAAATTGCCAAGAACATATCTGGATACAGAGCGCTCAGAAAAAAAACAAAGGTACTACCTGTTCTACTTACCCATTACTTGGCATCTTCTGCCACCTTCACTCGTTGGGGCTGGGTATTGGAGGGCCCACATTTGTTAGTTAGTTTGTTTCTCAAGTGCTCAAGGGATTGTCTATTCCGAGATAGCTGATCGCTCACAGAGGTCTTCCATTACAAGGATCAGAAATTGGCAGCATATCGACATGAGGCGTAGACTCTTAGACAATCCCTTGATCAAAAGTTGATTTTGGGCCTGTTGAGGATCCCACTCTTTTTCTTCTTTCTTGCTTTGAGCTTTCCATAGACGTTATAAACTAACATTTCATTTTTCATCTCTCCCCCCTCAAGGGTCTGTGGAAGAAAGGATACTAAAATAATGGAAGTATGGTATCAGGGTTCTGACAGAATCTTCCCTCAAGCTCATCAGAGGATAAGGGTCAGACGAAACAACTGAAGAAACCCTTGTGTCCATGTGCATGAGCAGACTTGACATATTCTTTGATTTGGATTGGTCCCCGATTCATTAAGTTGATTGATTGCATTGTGTGATAAACTTTGCACCAGGTATATATTTCTCTCATATGAGAAGGCTATGCGGTTGGTAATCTTCTCGCAATCTTCTCTTCTGCTGCACTTTCTAACCTCAGATGAAAGTGTAATAGAAGTGGTCCTATTGCTGTCCTTCATGCACAGAGGTTTCACTACACTACTTTCATGGCGATTTGGATAAAGTGACTGCTGTACAGATACTTGTGAACGACAATATGTTTATGGGATTCTTTTTCCATAGTGTTTAAGTCATCTGCCAGCCTATGCTCTTTAAATTTCAGAGAAGACAAGCACGGGTGTAATTTTGAAACCGGTTCTGGATCCGACAGGTGATAGGGACATGGGATGATCATGACTACGGATTGAATGATGCTGGCAAGGAATATGAGGGGAAGGATATCAGCCAGAAGCTGATGCTCGACTTCTTGGATGAACCCCTTAATAGCCCCAGGTGAGCTCTCAGTACCTTACATAGTCATGAATGTTTGTCCAAGAGGGAAGAATTCTCCTCCCAGATCAGACTCCTAGTACAAGTAGACATGGAAGCTAAGGCAACATATAACTTACAAACAAATGAAGATTATTCTTAACAATCTGCCTCAGCTGTTTCATATTGGAATTTATACAACTATCACTGTTGGACAGAAAGTCTGTGAATGCACGTGTATATACTGACTGGCACTACTGAGGTGCTCCAAAATTAAATGCTGGAATCGGCATCTCTGGAATTGGGTTTGTGCCTGATTGCATTTCAGTTGTCAAGCTTTCCATCTCACAAGAAAACCGCAGTTTTTATGGATGTTAAAGAAAACTGTATAAGTTATTATGAAATAGTAATACACACATTAGCCTCCAATTAAAAGTGACCAGAGTTGTGAAAAGAATGCAATGGTTTGATGCTCCCGTGTTTTGTCGGCGGGCTCAAATGTGGGAGTAGGATTCCTGCGCGCTCAGTCTAAGAATCAAAGTAGCATGGTGCTTGTACCTGTATACATACTGAAGCCAGTAATTTGACTATCGCAGGCGGAAGCAGAAGGGTGTATATACATCATACACTTATGGACCGGCTGGGAAGCGAATCAAGGTGATTCCTGTCCATTAGTGGTGTCTATGTTGGTGCATATCTCCTGCTTCCTTTCTGTTGGTGTGAAACTTGGAATTAGACTTCAATGTAGTCCCCTCTCTCATGAGCCTTTTCTCTTTTTCAGTTTCTCTCCTTGTAAGCACATGCTGTTGCACAGATGTGCCCTGCTGAAGGTATAGTGACTGTTGTGGATGACAGTTTATTTGCCCTCCTGAGTTCAGGTTGGTTTTATAGGGTAAACAGCATACTATCAATGTCACCATGACAAGGCTGACAGAGGAATCCTAAAGCAAGTGTTCAATAGGTAATTCTTTTGGACACCAGGTATCACAGGGACCCAGTGTTCAGCGATGGTACCATGCTGGGTGACGTTCAGTGGAGATGGTTTGAATACGAGTTGCGACACAGTGATGCCCAGATCAACATCATTGCATCATCCATTCAGGTACAATCTGGAGTCACAAATGTCATAAACCTTGCATGCCATCAATGACAATCTGGCTGATCACATGCAGCCTGTGGAGGAATCAAGGAAAGTACCACGATGATGGTAGCTAGTGCTACACCATATGCTTTGTTGCACTAAAATCTAGAGTGAGTGTGGAAACAGGCCTGGTGGAATCCTGTGTAGTCAAGTTATTTGTGTTCATTATCAGCAGAAGGGTTGATGGAACATAAACATTGTTTCTCAACTGCCTGTGTTTGCTCGCAGGTAGTGGCCAACTTTTCAGCAATGACTCAACCTTTCTTCAGCATAGAGTCATGGAACAACTTTCCTAGGGAGCGGCTAAGACTCTATGGCCTCCTTCAGGAAACAAACGTATGTATGCTTAGCTGCTCACTTGCATGATATGCTCTACCTCCAAGCCATGTTTGGGGTGTTTGATAAATTCTCTTGGTTTTCATTTTTAGTTTTGCTGCGTAGCAGGACATTGCAGTAACATGAGCATAAGTAGGATATGTTATTTCTGTGCACGTAGAAACTGAAACCAGAAACATACTCACTTGACTGTCAGTTGACAGGGCAAGCCGATTTGGGCATTTGTTATTACCATGGCATACAGGCAAGCAGCAGCAGTATGTTTGGTTATCCTTGGGGAAGAAAGAAAGACCATGTTTAGAGTATGCCGAGTAGATGTGCCTCACATCTGTATGGGTTGTGGGTTACAGGTCAGCGGGGTCATCTTCATAAGCGGAGATGTGCATTATTGTGAGATCACCCGCTATGATTGCGGTCTTTCATACCCTATTTATGACATCACCTCAAGTGGGCTTACCCAGGGTGTGGAGGAGCTTGCCTCCCCTCCCTTTTCGTACATCTTGCCTTTTGCAGCCTGGTTGATGCCTGAGACAATGCGCGTCCGCAACTCAGACTGCCGGTCCCGGTCCTGCATTTATGGTGGGTATGGTGTGTCTCCCAGTCTGTCTCATCTCATTCAATGTGTATGTGTCAGAAAACTTACATACACATAACATGTCATGGAAGGTGCATTCTTACTTGTTGATGTGTCATAAGTTTATAGAACCATCTGCTTCCCGGTCGACAGGGGCCTCATCAAGTAAACTATTCCCTCACAAATTGACAAGTTGGAAGTCCAATGGGCAGCTGCTAGGAGAATGCTGAAGGGGGAAGGAAACCCTGAAGGATCTCAACAGCTTGAAGGTGCCCATAGTCCTGGCCTCTTGAGGCACAGTAAAAGAGTCCACTGGAGCTTTTGGCAAACCTGTCCTCTGGCTGAGACAACTCATATCAATTGCTATATGAAAAGGATAATAGGGATCAAGTTGCAACCTCACAAACTCTTCCCTTCTTAACACAGGCAAACAGAACTTTGGGACTTTGGAGATTGATTGGGACGCGCAACCCGTCACTGTCCAAGCTCGAGTCAGAGACGTTCTTGGAGTCCCTGTAATTGGTACAACAATCAGTTTGCCAGAACTCCAGCCTGGGTATCTGGATGCACAGCCTCTGCAGGCTAGGGAGTTGCGCAAACACTGCATAATCGAAATTGATTTGCCATGGTACCGGAAGTATATGCTAGCCATCATTTTTTTCGGCACTCTCACTGGTACGCCCTCCTTCCTTTCATCAGACAGGATCTCAGAGAGTTCCATCTGGTAGTAAGTGACAAGCCATCAGAGATGTCACCCACATCATCAAACTGTCCTTCTTCAGTGAGTCTTCAACATCCCTCAGAAGGGTTGTGGGCAACTTCAGGGTCTGTTCCCCCAATATGCAGGTTGAGACAGCAGATGGAATGAGAGATGGATGGTGAGGATAGGATCATTTTCTTCTTGTCGTGCCTTACCTTCTACAAAACCAGGGGAAGGTACTGGCATCTTTTCAAAGATTCCTCACTCCCTTACAGTCTTGAGAAAGCAAGTGCCACTGAAGTGTGCTAGAGGCTAGTAGAAACTGAAAATTACTCAACTGGTGTATGGGTTGGCAGTGGGTGCAGGACTAGTGGTGCTGTCACTACTGCTGGGTGCTGTAACCATCATCAGAACCAGGCGGCCACAAAAACCAAAGACTGACTAGCTATTTATTTAATCTACCTGTTAGGACAAGCAATTTCTGATTGCGTCTGATTTGGTGGCTCAAATGCGGACATGTATTGGTCAAAAGGTGGAGGTTGGCTTTGAGACTGGCATGCTTCTGCATTGTGTTTTTGGCTCAGACAAGGTGCTATCTTGGAATAGAAAGAAGGGGCTAAAACATGAATGCTAGTGGTATGCTAGGTATCCCTTGTCTCGCTCTCTCACTGCCACACGCGCGTATATTATATATACGTTCTTATTAGTTTGAACGGAAAGCATCAATGGCCTTGCCAACATTCGCAGGGTCTCTAGTCCCTCTCATAATACTACAATCTGTTTGCTGCATCATGTTTTGAAGAACTTTGCCTAGTCCCTTTCAATATTTTCCACAGCTTCCTCTCTCTTTCGACACCACACAGATCTTGAACTTCCAAAGATAAAAGTTCTCACCACCAAATTTGGGGAATGACTTAAGGAGCTTTGGCAGCCCTACTCATCTGAACCCTGTGGGCCCATAACCTGTTGGCCTGGATGGCTTCTAAAGCTCTTGGTTGCACTAGAGTTCATGGTGACACTTAATTGCAAACTTTCACAATGGGAAATATGATGAGTACTCTAACTTCCACGTACAATGTATTCATAGACAAGACATTGATTTCACTTTCATACAGTAGAGAATCTATTTTCTAATAAGAATGCCCTGAATGGTTTGCTTAAATACGATGAGTTCAGCTTTTGCTATTTCTATCTCAATCCCTCATATCCTATCTATGAGGATAACAGACACATTTATACATGTATAACAAGTGTACAACTTGCTAATTAAGGATTACCACTTACACTGAAGTGAACAAACACTCCAACACCACATTCTGTTGATTTGGACCCTAGCTCCAACATTGTTGCTACTGGTGTCAAAGGTCTTGGCTTTTCGCTTGTGACTTCCACCACCCCTTCCACCTGATTGCCCATCCCATCAGGGACCAAAAATCCCAACTTGGCCTTAGAATTTTGAAAGTAGGTCTTGCTCTGTGTCTTGTGTCTACGAGGCTTTCCTAGCCTTGCCCTCCCCTTTGCCCTCATTCTCACAGCCTTTTGCCTAGGCTGGTGTGCAATGTTGCAGAAGCCAATTTCTGGGATGATGTTGGTGGAAAAACAAGTAGGCCCATGGCAACAGGCAAAGTTTTTGTGAAACCTGAGCCCGGGTTGCCTCCGGTGGCTGTTTTTGCAATCACAGAGGCTTAGTTACCTCCGCCACCCACAATGGTGCATTCTGCAGCTGCCTCCAGGCATCTTTTAGAGCAGTCATTAGGCTCCATTGTTGAGGTGTCCTGAACCTGCCCGCACCAAGAGGGTGCAACAAATTGACCACCACCATACCTACAAGATCATTGTTTTCCATCACACCTCCTGATCTCCTGATATGTGGATCCCTTTGGCATGTGGCCCTCCTAATAGAGTACTCCTCCACGTCCCTTTCCCAGCATTCCAGTACCCGCTACAGTACTATCCTTGTCATTCAACAAACCAGCTATGCAAATCAACTTGGAGAAGAGAGAGAAGAGGAACTATTTCTTACCTCCCTGTGTGCCCCAGGGCAATGAAAATATAGGAAAAAGGAAACAAACCACATCACCTACACAGGGAAAGAAAGACAAAGGAAAGAAACTTTATTACATCCACATGGGGGCCCAAGGACCTCTGCAATAAATAGAAAGACAAGCAACCACATCACAATATGCCAAAGGTTTCCAAAAGACATGCCTCATGCAAGTAAGCTGCCAGACATTTCTAGTCGTCTAGCCTCTAAATAGACAGGAGCAACTGAGGTCTTCCAGACCAAACAATTTCATGGAGGTCGCTTACACTTCTGGTTGATCTGGAGTCTTGGCTTCGTTATTGCTGTTTTGAACTGTGGAGAGCCTGTGTCCTAGGATTGAAATGGCGCTTCTGCTGTTTGTAACTTTCCCTTGTATTCGCTGGCTACATGAAGAGGTTTCCTTGTAAAGTTTGACCCGGATCTTGCCTATTGCCGCTAACTAAAAAGGAAACACATAACGTTCACGGGGGGCCGAGGGCGCATGGGACAAAGTAGGAAACGAAGAAAGAGGTAGAAAAACCAAAGGAAAAACTTGTAAACGTCCATAGAGGGTCCAACGATCTTGCATACCTGGGTATCCTCCAGCTCATTTGCATAGACATAAGGGATCCAAGCCCTAAGCCGGTAGTACCCTCGCTCCTGTACCTGCCATCGAAGGATAAGACCAGATTATGACTGACAAATCCTTGTAATACCCAAAAAGGACTGCAGGACTTCAGATTTGGTGACTGTAAGGTGAATGAAGACCACCAGGCTGCATTCAATGCATGTATTTCTTTCTTATACCTTAAAGGAGTAAAGGCAAGTAACGACAACGGAAATGCCCACTTTTTCCCACAGCTTACAGATCACTGAAAGGAATTCACAAGGAAGCAGATTGCTGTGTGTGCAGTGTGCTCGTCCTCAACATCTGCGCCCAAGGGATTATAGCTGATAGCCACGTGGCTGGCTGGCTAGCTCAGGCTGGCTATTGGAGTGTCACATTGGTTTGAGGATGGAGGGATTATCTCAGCCTTCAGTGATTTCTTCAGCAGCTTCAATGGCTTCCATGCGAGCCTTATCAGAGAAGTACCGGCGAGGGAGACTTTGTCTGTCTCCCCTGGACCACACCTTGCCCGCAGCCCAGAAATCTCAAAATGGTCTGTGTAATCAACAACTGGCTTGGTCGAGGCGGTCTTCCAAGCCAGTTGTTGATTTTTCGAGTTGGTCGAGTTGGTCGACTCAACTGGCGGTCTTCTCGAGAAGACCGCCTCTGCTCCATGCCTAGCTCCTCAAGGGAGAGGCATCTTTTCTTACATGACCGCCCAACAGTTGCACTGGATGGACAGGATAACTTGGTCAAGCTCTTGGACAGTTTCTTGAGGCCAAGCTCTAGCATACGTTTCTTGTTTTCTTCGATTCTCTTCTGGCGAGCGTCCTCATACGATGACGAGTTTGCATTTGGTCCCATTCTCGAGAAGCTTGTGGTAGCTTGAACTATCAGCAATGCTGTTCCTTCTTGCCCTCCTTCCGCATCGACACAAGAAGAGTAGGATCAAGTAGTAAGTCTGTTATTGCTCACGCCATTAAGCACAGTACCCATCCAAAGGTAGGCACCCACAGACAGTCCATCTGTACTAAAGGCTTAGAGAATCCCTCCATCCTCAAACCAATGTTACAGTCCCATACAGCGAGTGGATTTTGGCTCGGGCTGCCGGCCGCCTTCTGCAAGGTGCACCTGCCCTTACAAGATGACCTAATTATGCTGCAGGATGAGCAAGAGATGGAATGGGAGACCGACTGAGTGGGGGATGAGTCAGCAGCAGGCACTTTAAACAGACGGGGGCCGGACATCGCGGAGGGTCAGGACACGTCAGGGGGAGAAAGCAAACCATCAGGAATGGATCAGTAACTCACCAGGGAGGACCAGTAATAAGCCAGCTGCATAATGGCTTGGTCTGAGTGCTAGGAAATGTTCCACTGGGGACTACTATAGCAAGAATGTGCATATGAAGCAGAAGTGAATGTGAATAGATAGACGAATGGATCAGGAATCCAAGGACATGCTCTCAACATGGTGATTTGGTGGGCAGCTCGAGGGTGTGGAGGTGCGATGGTCCAAAAGAGGCAGATTTTCTCTCCGTGAAAGTTTATATAGGTACCTTAAATTGAGGGAATTTATTCAAATATTTAATTTTAAATTACAGATATGATGTATTTAACACTTTTTTTTTAAATAAATAGTCCCACCAAATAGGCTAAAAACATTTTATTGAAAATTTTAGTATTAAATTCTGAAAAATAAAAATAAAAACATTTTTTATTTCTAATAATTAGAGATTTTTGGATTTTTTTCACATACAACTTGGCACCTCTAGATTATGAGTTTTTACACTTTTTAATAATGATGATATCCCAAAAGCCTCTAAATGAGGATGATGTACATTAGGGAAAATATGCCAAGTTTGGGCCCAATGTTTAGTATAAATTAGTCCATACCTCTTATTCTTTGATGTTTTTAGTCCATATAAAAGTGCATTTGGGTAGCTTTCAAAAATGACACCCCTAATGTGTTTTTCTTTTTGCTATTACCTAGGTGTATATGATGTTTTTTTAGTCCATATGGTTTTTCATGTGTAACACTGCAGTCCATAAGATTCAACTTTAAGAGTCCAACTTTAAGAGTCCAGAGCTCTTTCATAGATTATCACTTTCATAATAAACAAATTGGAATATGTCTCTATTGTAGTTACAAATCTTAGACCGTATAAACTTGTATGAAATATTGAGTTGTGATTTTACTATAAAAGGTACCATGAATAGAGGTCACTCAGAAACTGCCATGTTACGCAGTTTTTGGTCCACCGTAGCCTGCAACTACCCTGATCACGTGTAGTTTTGCAGGGAGAGGGCAAAACCTATGTCCAGATGTTACTGGTAGTCATGCCCGTGTACACTTCTCCTGAGCTTTCTCTCGTTCTCTGTCGTTTTCTACACATTTTGAGCCGGATTGGAACCCCATTTCAACATCATAACAAAAAATGATTCTTAACTTAGGCGGATGAAGACGGTTCCTGACGAAAAATGTTGCCCTTCAAGAGACTCACATGGGCGAATTTACGCCATGCAGAACGAAGTAACGATGCGCCGCGTAGGAAAAATATGTGGCCCTGGGCCTGCCGGTAACCTTGACGGAGGGACGTGGCATGTGAGGTACACCACACGGACTGCCCTTGCTGGCGGGGGGCCTGTCTGTTGGCTGCTTGTCCGCCCGTGTGGAAACCGTTGTATTCTCAAAGTGGCGGCGAGGGTCCATGCCCTGCTGGGCTTTCGCACACTTTCTCTTTTGTTGTGAACTCTCGCGATGGCCTCCATGTTTTATGTACGCGTTTACCTTGTGTTGTTAGATGTGTCGCATTGCTGGGCAGCTTATGCAACTGTTGTTTACCTTTTGGCTCCATTGTTCTGCGCTTCTTTTGTGCGTTGCAGGGTTTGTTCGTTGTTTGTCACCGGAAGTTTGAGCAGGCGGCCCAAAGACCCCCATAGCTCTTCTGTTTTCTTTGTTTGTGATGCTTTACAGATTGCGGTGAGCTTGTATTTACCAGGGCATTTGGTGCGCCCACATTCGCCCTACTCATTTACTTGGCATGTCTGTTTGTATTCAGTGTTCATGTCGGGGAGGGTGTGCATTTGGGTGAACCTGACAGGATTCTGTATGATGGTGGTAAGTCGTGGATATAGCGGCAGATACGAGTGGTGCAGCTGCTAATGGACATTTGGTACCCCTACATTGAGCCCTGCTCCTTTACTTTGCATGCCTGTCTGTATTCAGTGCGGGATCAAGGAGGGTATGCATTTGGGTGAATGCTTGACGGAATTAAGGGCAGCTAAGGTATGAGCAAAACCCGTGAGCAGATTCCCTTGTGTGTGAGTAGATTGTACGCGTGAGCAGGTTAGTGATGTGGATCCTAAAACCAAGGAAAAAATGGGCCTATTGCCGTGGACGCAACTCTACTGCATGGACGCAATCTCCTCTCCATCGGACCGAAGACAGACAGCCTCCATGACGACAATGTGGCACGAATGTACGATGAAAAACTTACAGATGAATATATCTGTGATGAACGTAAAAGGGAATGGATGAACATTGGATAAACGTTGGATGAGTGTCGGAAGAAAAATTGCCCAGAAGAGTGAACCATGGATGACTGCAATAACATGTATCCTTACCGATCAGCATGTGCGCAGGGATCCATGTGTTGTTGAGTTTAAATAAGTGTATTTTAATTTGGCGGAAGCTTAATTCCAGCCTAGAAGACCACCCAGATTAAGTTGGCGTCAACACCACCTTAATCTAGCACCTTCGGGGAAAGAAAATAAATAAATAAATAAAAATAAATAATAAATTTTGGAAAACTTGCAAATAAACCCAACCCCTGCTTTGCAAGCAAAAGACCTGGCATTTATCCAGCACGGATTTCTGGTCACCTGGAAGAAGGACATGACAATGAATCATAAGCTATGTAGTCTGTCACGGACATAGCCCAGAGGAACTTATCAGGAGTAATACCAGAAGTTACCGAATTACCATGTTACCGAAAGTTACCATGACTTACCGTAATTTATCTTGATCTACCATGATTTACCATTACTTACCAAGTTACCGGGAGTTTACCAAATTACCAAGAGTAACTTGGGAAACTGCTGAGGAAGCTTCATTTGGAGGAAACTTCTCCATCAAGATACCTCATTTGTTTAAGGAAGCTTATCGATCAAGAAACCTTTGTTTAATCTTGGAAACTTCTCTAGCAAGAAACCTCCTTAGGGGAAGCTTCTTAGGGAAGCTTCTTAGTAGCCAGTATATATAGGAGACGAGACTGGATACTCTTCAGTCTCGCCAACACCAGTTCAAGCTACTCTTGTTTCCAGTCCCCAGTACTCCAGTCCGGTTCCCAGTACCCTAGCCCAGTTTCCAGTATCTGGTACTCCAATCCAGTTTCCAGCATTCCTGTATTCAAGTCGTGTTCCAATATCTTGTACCCTTGTTCATTGTTATAAAAATCGCCTTGATTCATATTTACTCATTGTGCATACGGCCACGTTGACCTTGACTTCTTGCCTAGTCTTGTACCTCTAGTCTGATCTCTTGTTTGTGTTCACTCATGTTTTCGTCATTGACAGTTTGACGAGACTAAAGTTTGTTCCTTAGTTAGTTAAGATGAAAGGCACATTTGCAGAAATGGTCGCCACATTGCAGAGTCTTCAGCTCCAGATGCAAGAATTTCGTGCCTCTATTGCCCAACTACAAGCTGATCAGTCTCAAGATTTTGGCAACGCTCTCAACAATTTGCAACAACAAATTTCAGAGTTGAAGGAGTCGAACAATGGATCTTCAACCTTACAAGTCCTTACTACAACAAATCCTACTGCAACGGTTCCTTCAAATCTTCAACAGCTTACAAGACAACCAAAGGTCAGCATGCCCGAAAAATTTGATGGGACGAGATCAAGATTTCGCGGTTTTATTCAACAAGTACGATTGTTCCTACGACTACATCCACAACGCTACCCTGATGAAGGTATTCAAGTGGGATTTGTGGGCACCCTTCTATCCGGCATTGCTCTATCTTGGTTTGCACCGCTATTAGAGAAAAATTCGCATTTATTATATAATTTTGAAGCGTTCATGTCCGAGTTCACTGCAACGTTTGGAGAGAATGATAGAGAGAGAGTTGCAGAGACAAAGATGCAAAATCTTCGACAAGGAACACGACTAGCTTCCGTTTATGCTGCCGAATTTCGACAACTTGCGTGCGACCTCGACTGGAATGAGAAGAGTCTCATTAGTTAGTTTCGATGTGGCCTAAAAGAGGATGTAAAAGATTTGTTGCTGACAATGTCAAACGTGAGTACACCGAGCGAATTCATCACCCAAGTCATTGCATGCGATAATCGTTTGTTCGAAAGACGTCAAGAGAAGCGATCTGGATGGTCGATGACACACCATGCCGCTGCTACTACGGCACCAAACACAACGATCCATCAGACATCCGGTAATGATCCTATGGAGATTGATGATGTCCGATTCAAGTCATTGATGCCACAAGAAAAACAAAGATGACGCTCAAATGGATTATGTCTTTATTGCGGAGAAGATGATCATATAGCATTAAACTGCCCCAACAAGAGAAGATTCAAAGCTCGAGGCACAACTCAAGTGTTTGATACGATGAGGTCGGAAAACGAAGATGTCCAGTCACAGTAGGGACCATGCGGCTGGACACCCCAAATTCCTCACCAAAAAAAGGTCTCTTTCTACCTCCAGACCCTGTACCTTGTTTCACAGTTCCAGTAAAGATCGGGATGCAAAATCGAGATATTTCCGTAGAAGCACTTTTGGACTTGGGCGCTTCAGCGTGTTTATTGACAAAGACTTTGCGAAGCAACACAATTTAACGCTTGTAAGAAAGAAATTATCGGCTCCTGTTGAAGTCATCGATAGACAACCGTTAGCATCAGGAAATATTGACCATGAAACTCGACCACTTAAAGTGAAGCTTAAAAATCAAGCATCACAGATTGTTTTCAATGTCATTCAGTTTCCAACGAATCATGTGATCCTTGGACTTCCTTGGTTTGTATTTCATAATCATGACATCAACTGGCGATCACGAAAAATTTTGACAAGACAAAAATGCAAAAGTACCAAAGGTATTCAACCCCTGTTTCTTGGAGCTAGAGCCTTCATGAGAGCTACGAAGAAAGACGCGACATTTGCACTTTATGCGACTCCGATCAAAACCACAACAGACCAAGATACTTCGACATTACCCACTCAATATCAAGATTTCAAGGATGTTTTCGAGAAGAAAAATGCAGACATGTTGCCAGAACATCGACCTTATGATTGTGCAATTGAGTTGCAAAAAAGAGCTCAACCACCATTCAGCCCGATCTACAATTTATCTCAGACGAAGCTGGTTGCTTTACACGAATACATTGATGAAAATTTGTCAAATAATTTCATTCGACATTCGAAATCACCCGCTGGAGCACCTATCTTATTTGTGAAGAAGAAAGACGGATCGTTACGCATGTGTGTGGACTATCGTGGGCTCAACAAAGTCACTATAAAAAATAGTTACCCACTACCACTGATTTTCGGACTCCTCGAACAACTTGGACGAGCAAATTTTTTCGCAAAGATCGACTTGAGATGAACTTACAACTTTGTACGAATAAAAGAAGGAAACGAATGGAAGACCGCTTTTCGCACAAGGTACGGACATTTCGAATACAATGTTATGCCTTTCGGTCTTATAAATGCTTTAGCAATTTTTCAACGCATGATGAATGACATTTTTCGAGAATTTTTAGATGACTTTGTAGTCATCTATTTGGACGATATTTTGATATTTTCACAAAATAAAGAAGAACATGGTCGTCATGTACGCCTTGTCCTTGATAAATTGAGGGAAAAAAGACTATATGCCAAGTTGGAAAAAATGTCTTTTCTACCAATCTGAAGTCGAAATTTTGGGCTACATTATTTCCGACAAAGGAGTCTTATGGATCAGAAGAAAATACAAACCATCATCAAGTGGATTAAACCAACTTCGGTCTGAGATGTACAATGTTTTCTAGGATTTGCAAATTTCTATAGAATCTTTATCAATGACTACTCCAAAATTGCTGCACCATTGACACGACTCACAGGGAAGAACAAATTTGTATAGGACGAGAAGGCTGACCAAGCATTTGAAAGGCTGAAGCAGAAGCAGACATTCAAACGGCTCCAATACTGGTACATGCAGACCCATCTAAACCATTCTTTTTTGAAGCAGATGTATCGGACTTTGCACTTGGCGCGGTACTCTATCAATACGGTACAGATGGCCGACTTCACCTTGTTGGTTGTCGTTCTTGCAAATTTTCCGCTGCGGAAATCAATTATGAAATCCATGACAAAGAACTTCTAACGATTATTGATGTTTTTGAGGAGTGACGTCATCTATTGGAGGGAGCTAAACATCTGGCGCCGTTTCCACCTCATGTGGCCGATCACAAAAACCTCGAGTATTTTATGAGTGCTCGTGTTTTGAATCGACGTCAAGCGAGATGGAGTATGTCACTAGCAAGGTTTGATTTTGTTATTACCTATCGTCCCGGACATCTTCAAGGAAAACCAGATGCTCTTTCTCGACGATCGTATCTTGCGCCAAAAGAAGGGGATACAGCTTTTGACCAACAGAAATCCATCATCTTGAAGCCAGCAAATCTCCAAGTGAATATATTATCCATGTTCACCTATGACGATGTAGAGATCATAAAGGAGATTCAGGGAGCACTGAACAGCGACCAATTTGCCACGACACTACGAAGTCAACTAAATCGACCTCAAGACAACCCACATGTTACAAACGACTTCGAATTCAAAGATGACTTACTTTATTTCAAATGATTTCTCTATGTACCTCCAGGACCTATACGACTTCGAATTCTTCAAACATGTCATGATCTTCCGGCTGCAGGACATTTCGGCTTCAACAAAACAATGGAATTGATATCAAGGAACTATTGGTGGCCACAGATGTGGAAACTCGTGAAAGAATTTATAAAATCTTGCGACACGTGTGCTAGAGCGAAGGGACCATGACATCGACCTTACGGCCTTCTTCAACCATTACCCATTCCCAAGGGTCCATGGTCGTCCGTGTCTATGGACTTTATTACGGACCTTCCAATTTCCAAGACCACCGATTCAATCCTTGTTATTGTAGATCGTTTTACAAAGATGACACATTTCATTCCATGTAATAAGATGGTTACCAGCGAGGAAACTGCAAGACTCTTCCTCAATAATATCTACCGCATTCATGGACTACCGAAGGATATCGTATCTGATCGAGGACCACAGTTCATATCAAATTTCTGGGGGGGATTATTTCACATATTGGATACTAAGATCAACCTCTCTACAGCTAATCATCCACAGACTGATGGTCAAACCGAACGTGTAAACCAGATTTTGGAGCAGTATCTTCGCTGTACGATAAATTATCACCAAGATAATTGGACGGACCTTATGTCATTGGCTGAGTTTGCCTACAACAACACTATACATTCTTCGACCAAGTAAACTCCATTTTTCTCCAATTATGGTCATCATCCTCGAGCAGAGAGAGTGAGAGAAGACTCCGGCCGAGGCCGGCGTAACTAAGAGCCACTTCGCCTTGCGGCTACTACCCCCTTTCGGGGGTGGGCCCTATAACAAAAAGTGTCCAGAGGGACACCAGGTGACCGCTAAAAATAGAGGGGGCGAGGGTACCCCTAGGTACCCAGGGGTATCCTGGGGGACCTAAGGTGCGTTTGAAGTGCCGGATTCCAGTTGACGTTTGTTGGTGATAATAGCTGTGAGTGAACGGAGTGTCGTGAGATGGATTTCTTTGAAACATTTGTGGATGGGAAGAATGGGAATTTGGAAGTTATCGTGTATGTCCGTGATACTGGCGTTATGAATATCACCTCGAGTGCCGGCTGTGATGACAGTTAACAGGTCGGTATTCCAGACACGCCTTCGGAGTGCAAGGATAAGCGGAGTATATTTTTGCCGTTTTTCTAAGATTGAATCATTTGGATAATGATCATGGCAAAATGTGAATTCAATAAAATGGATGGTGAGGTGTGGGGATGGTGAGGTAGGGGGTGAAGTGTTGATAGGTAGACCTTGGACGAGGAGTATATCCGGGCAAAGTCGAGCGGGGCATGAGCATGGTGTTTGGGTACATATGCATGGTAGTAGCCACGGTGTGTTAGAGGACTGTCGGGGACTTAGACACTTATACGGGATCTGTAGGGTACCCTTAATTTTTGCACAGACTGAGACCAACAGGAGCCTTAGGGGTGACAGCAGCGCACTGTAGAGGGGGGTTACACAGCCGACACAGCCAACACAGCCCGTCACAGCCGTCACAGTCGTCACAGCGTCACAGCCACACAGGTCACAGCCCGACACAGCCCACACAGCCCACACAGCCAGTCACAGCCCGACACAGCCAAACACAGTCGCACAGCCAGTCACAGCCCGACACAGCCAAACACAGCCAGTCACAGCCCGTCACAGTTTCACACAGCCAGTCACAGCTTGCTGTCACGATCATAGGGAACGAAGAGTAGGACAGGGAACGACTGTGGGGAACAACACCTGCGAAGGGAACATGTTAGTTCACAGACGACGGTTAGTGAGGGAAACGGTTAGAAACGCGGAGGAAGATAAAGGGGGACGGGGGGAGGGATCATTCGGAGGAGGACTTCTTAGTGAGGCGGGAGCGGAGATCGAAGATGGAGAGCACGGTGAAGGAGGAAGAGGATTAGTAGATGCTTGTTATATGCAAAGCTGTAGTGATATTGTAGAGCAGATTAGAGACACAATGGCTTCGGCCTGATACCTGATAAATCATAATCTGATACTTATACGATACAATCACACTGTGTAGAGAGATCTGAGTGAAGCTGTGGATTGAATGGATGAGTGATGGAAACCGATAGATTGATGAAGCAAACTGATACTTAATTATCAATGGTAGTAGCTAAGATGAATGCGGAAAGGAAACAAATAGGAAACACCCCCATGATACACTAGCTGTAGGTCATGACTGATTGTTCTGCGCGGGCTGAGTACTTAGAGATTTCCAACTTCTATCTTGGAGTTTCCGCCTCGGATAGCGAAGGGATGGGTGAGTAAAAGCCGCGCGACATTTGGCGACCATACTGGGGACCTGGGACATGAACAACCAGATGTGACAGGCATCTGGTGGGATCATGGTGGTTGGACCATTAAAGAATTTGAAGTGAATCAAATTCCCTGTGGAACGAAGGAAGAAAGATTGTCCAAACAATTCTTTCAAAGGTTCTTGGAATTGCCAGACGGTTGTAAAGAAAATATTCTTAAACGAGTGCATGATGCTGATCCAGAATGGGGTCTGGAGAAAGGAGTGATAAAGATTTATCAGGTAGCCTGTAGAGGAAGAGCACGTTGGTTACCAACATTGGTTTATGTGATAGCATTGCTATCCATTAAACGAGTAGAGTTTGAAGGCTGGGAAGAAAGAAAGGTGAATGTTTATACTCATATGCATGAAGAGCTTGTACTGGTAAAGAATTGGATTCCAAAGGATATTTTGTGGATCAAACTCACACCAAGAACAGCTTTTCAGACTTGTTTGCCATATGGTTATATGGTAACGGAGACTTCAAGTATAGCCAAGGGTGCATTGAAGCTTGAAAGAAACCCAGGCATATACGAGAGATATTACAGAAGAGAGTTTTGGTTATTGCCACATTAAAAGAAATGAAAGACATGGGACATGAGTGATGAAAGAGAAGCTAGACGACAGAGATATTCAGCAAAAAGAGAAAGCTATCTGAAAGCTAATTATCCATATCTTTGGGAGAGAGGAATAGACATAGGGGAATCATCTGGACCTCTCACACCATAAGATCAAAGAGTGCATCACCTATACCGGAAGAACTAGAGTTGGATGCCACTCCTTCTGTTTCTTTGCAAGAAAGATTAAGGGAATTGGTACAGGAAGAAGATCAATCACGAGGTGAAAGATCTGAGGTACATCCTTGGATAAAAGACTTGACAGAATCTTTGATAAGAGTTGGCATGGAACACCAAAAGCAGGAACTCCAGTTTCTGAAGCAGAAGGTGAAGAAGGAGAAGAGGATGTGGCAGAGCCAACGGAGAGTTCAGACTCTCCAACACCATTACAGTTGAGTTACATGAGTGAAGAAGAAACCCAAGGGCAGAACTTGGAGGATGAAAACAGAGAGAAGAAAGAGAGAGGAAGAATATGAAGAAGTAGACCCAACAGCTGAGGTTGAGACTACAACCAGGACATCCCAACCCGTTGGACCTGGATCAAGTGGAGCACTTGGATCACAGGCCAACGAAGGTGTCGGCTCAGGGGGATCAGGCGGGCTGCCTGGATCTGGCTCTGGGGGGACAGGGAGTGTGGGAAGTAGTGCAACTGAAGCTGGGAATACTGTGAATATCGTGGGGCCAGAAGCAAGGAGTGCTCAAGGGCCCACTTGGTGGAAGATCCACCACAAAAACAACAGGTCCAGAAGGACCAGCACCAGCAAGGGTGCCAGCACCTGTCAGTGGGCAGAAGGTAGGGCCACAGATGGCGTTACAACCAACACGGGCAAAACCACCCTTTCCAATATATTCAGGAAAAGGGGATCCCGATGTACACATTAGCCAATTTGAGCATGTGTATAGTGAACAATGAGAATGGCGATGATGCCAAGATGAGACTGTTTCCTTGTTCACTTATCAAGAAAGCAAGTGAATGGTATGCAAGATTCCCTGATAATCATTTCCTAACCTGGAATGGCTTGAATACAGCATTTCGAAATAGGTTCAGGACAAGTAAAACTGAGGATGAAGTGTATGGAAGTTTACAACAGCTGAAGCAGAAGAAGCATGAAACTGTTGAAGAGTATATGGAGAAGATGGAATTGATGATGAAAAAGCTGGCTGCAGTACCAGCGCCCGGTTTACAGAAGACTTGGTTTGTGAGTGGACTAAGACCAGAGTTGCAAAAGAAAGTGGATATGTTACCCCATAATACAGTGGAGGAGGCATTTGAAACTGCAAACAGAATTGAGCAATTGGGAATGCTCAGGAGAGAGAAAAAGGAAGATGAGGACTCTGAGGATGAGTCAGATGAAGAAGAAGAGCAAGAACTAAAAAGAAAGAGTAAGAGAAAGGAGAAGTTGAAGAGGGATAACTATGAAAAAAATTGGAAGAAATCTTGAAGAAGTATGCCACAGAGGCTGCAACACATTGGAGGAAGGGTGTATGGTGTGCAAAGTGCCAGAATGAAGGCCATACCACCACAGAATGCCACATGAAGGAGAAACACTGTACTATCTGTAAAATGGATAACCATTCTACTGAGAATTGTTACTACAACAGAAGGACAGCTGCAAGAGAACCTAGGCAAGTAAGGGTGCATCAGGTGCAGCCCCAGCCAAGAAGAAACAATGATCAGGACCACTATGGTAGGTCTGGTGGTTATAACAATGGCATGGAAGGGAGAGGTAATTCAAGAGGGAATTACCAAGGAAATTCCAGAGGCAACTATCAGGGTAATCCAAGGGGGAATTACCAGCCCGGGAATCAGGATTATAGAAATAATCCAAGAACAGACCAAGGGCGAGGACCCAATGGTGAAGAGCTATGTTACTATTGTAATCAGCCAGGACATCGCAAGGCAGCCTGTTCATTCTGGATAAGACACCAGAATGAGATGAGAGCTCCTGTGAATGAGGGCCCAGTGGTGGCAGCTCACATGGTTAGGCCATGTGTTGTACAGAAGTAAGTACAATGATAGTAACAAGAAGTAAAGCCAAACTAATACCTCCAGTAAGAGGAAGAAGATGAGACTGGAAGTGGCAATGATATGCCTGAAGATGAAGAGACTTGGAAAGATGAGAAGGAACTGCACAAGGAAGTGGCAGATACTATAAGGGAAATGCAAAAGAGTACTGATATTCCTGTGGCAGATTCCTCTGATTCGGATGGAGAAAAAGAAGGGAGTGAAGAAGAAAAAAAAAAGAAGATGCAGACATGCAAAGTAATGAAGAGACTTTGGCTGCAGTAATATGTCAGACCAAAGCAGAAATTACCATTGGACAGCTATTAGCTGTGGCACCTTATTGTAGGCACAGGCTGTATCAAGCAATCAATCGAATTGCCCAAGAGACAGGAAACACAGACCTGAACAGCAAGGTGACCAGTTATAATGTGAAGCCGGAAGGGCGAGAAACAGTCATGGACTTTGATGATTCTATGCCAGTAATCCAATTGAGAATTGGAAGCACAGAACTAACTGATGTACTGATAGATGGTGGTTCTGGAGTAAATATCATGACAGACCAATTAAGGAGAAGCTTGGTCTAAGTAACATGAAACCAGCCCCATTTACAGTAACAATGGCAGATCAAAGAAGTGTACAGCCATTGGGATTAATAAGAGGAGTTCATTATGATACGTTCCTGAAGTCAGGCTTACTCCTTATTATTGGGACGTCCGTGGCTGAAACAGGCCAGGGTATTCCATGACTGGAATTCTCAGTTACTAACCGTGCATAATGGGATACACGAGATACAAATTACCACAAAGAAATCTAGTAGATTACCTGCTACAAGAAGACCTCGAGGAGTCAGAGAGTATGACTGGAGAGGAGGACTGGATGAGGAGCAGGAAGCTACCCTATTTGCTGCACACCAGAGTGGGAGCAGGTTGCAGAGATGCGGCTGGAAAGCCTAAGTTGTTTGAGAGGTATCTGCTGTGGTGTAGTGACAGCAACACCAACTGAAGAGGAAACCAGCATTTACCCATCACATTTCTATGAAGAAAGAGAAGGAGAAATAGAAATCCTAGAAGAACCAGCCACTGTGAGCTTACAGGATGAAGTGGTGACTGGTTGGACAATCACAGCTGATGAGCAGGTGAGAGAAGTAAATGTGGGAACTAAAGAGGAACCGAGGATGGTGAAAGTAGGAGCTGATTTGGAGCCGGAATTCTTCGAAGAAGCTAAAAGCTTGTTCATCAAATACAGAGATGTATTTGCTTGGAGCTATGAGGATCTAAAAGGGATACCACCTGAAGTCTGTCAGCATAAGATTGAACTGGAACCAGGGTCAGTACCAATCAAGCAGGCGAGGTATAGAATGAATCCCAACTACGCACAGAAGGTTGGAGAAGAGATAAAGAAGTTGGCTGAGGCTAAGTTTATATACCCAATAGAGTATACAACTTGGTTGTCACCCATTGTTATAGTTCCCAAGAAGAATGGCAAACTAAGAGTATGTGTGAACTATAAGAAGCTGAATGCTTGTACGAAGAAAGATCCTTTCCCTTTGCCATTCACAGAAGCAGTATTAGACACTGTGGCAGGCCATGAGATGTACTCATTCATGGATGGCTTCAGTGGTTATAATCAAGTGCAAGTGGCAGAAGAAGACCAAGGGAAAACAGCTTTCATCACAGACTGGGGGGGCTTATGCATACAAAGTCATGCCCTTTGGACTTTGTAATGCACCAGCGACCTTTCAGAGAGTGATAAGTGAATCTTTCATGAGTATCTGGATGATTTCATGCAGGTATTCTTGGATGATTTCAGTGTGTACAGCTCTAAGAATGAGCACTTGCATAAATTGGAGTTATGTTTGGCCAGATGCAGGATGAGAGGTCTGGGCCTGAATCCAGAGAAGTGTACTTTCTGTGTGAACTCAGGGGTGCTTCTGGGACACATTGTGTGTAAGAAGGGACTCCTTGTGGATCCCAGAAGACAGAGTCCATTAAAGCCTCTCCACCACCAGTGAATGTTAAGAGTTTAGGAGATTCCTTGGGCAAACCAGTTATTACAGAAGATTTGTCAAAAGGTATGCACAAATAGCAGCACCATTGAGCAGCTTCTGAAGAAAGATGCAGTGTTTGCCTGGACAGCTGAATGTCAACAGGCGTTTGAGGAACTTACACTGTCAGTAACAACTACACCTGTGCTGATTAACCCTCACTGGCATGTAGTATTTCATGTTCACTGCGATGCATCAGGAGAAGCGTTGGGAGGTGTTAGCCCAGAATGTTACAGGGAATATAGATTCACCTGTGTACTATGCTAGCCGGTTGATGAACAGTGCTGAGAGGAACTATAGCACAACGGAAAGAGAAGCATTGGCAATGATTATGCAGAAGAAATTCAGGCATTACCTATTGGGAAGAAAGTTTATGTTTATGTGGATCACCAGGCTCTGATATATCTGGTGAACAAACCTTTGATAAGTGGAAGGATAGCGAGGTGGTTAATAATCTTGCATGAGTTTGAGTTCGAGGTTATTTACAAGCCTGGCCGTTTGCATCTTGTGGCAGATCATTTGTCACGACTAACAACAGGAGAGGCCGCCACAGGAGTGGACGATCAGTTACCTGATGCGAGTTTATTTGTAATGGAGGTGCAAGGAAGTGCAGATGAATGGTTAGATTGGCAGTGGCCAATCAGATACTACCTTGCTCATGGTCAGTGCCCACCTAGTTATGGTAAGGAGCAGAGGAAGAGAATCGCTATCAAAGCTTTACCTTATACTATGGTAGGAAGCAGAATGTATAAGTTAGGACCTGATGGAGTACTAAAACGATGCTTGTACCACCATGAAGTAAATAAAGTTTGGCGGAAGTTCATAAAGGAGTGGCTGGAGGTCATTTTGGAGAAGAGACTACCAGTAGAAAGATACTACTCGCAGGATACTGGTGGCCTACTTTGTTCAAAGATGTACACGAGTATTGTCAGAAGTGTGATGAATGTCAGAGGCTAGGACCTTTGCAGAGATCTGGAAGGATGGCCTTGCATCCTACAATGCCTACGGAACCATTTCAGAAATGGGGACTAGACTTTGTTGGACCAATTAACCCACCATCCAAGAATACACGAAACAGGTACATAATTACAGCCACTGATTATACTACAAAGTGGGTGGAAGCTAAAGCTTTGAGGGACAACACAGCCAAGTCCACAGCAAGGTTCCTGTACGAGAACATACTTACACGATTTGGCTGTCCCTTAGAATTTATCAGTGATCAAGGAAGTCACTTCATGAATGAGACCATTGAGTTGTTGACTAAAGAGTTTATGATTGTGCATAGAAAGAGTACAACATATTACCCACAGGGTAATGGGCAGGCAGAGGCTACCAACAAAATACTATGTACTATCTTGGCTAAGATAGTCAATGCAAACAGAACGGATTGGGATACAAAGCTGCTGACAGCTTTGTGGTCATACAGGACTTCATATAAAGTCACCACTAAGTATACACCATTCCAATTAGTTTATGGTATGGAAGCCTTACTTCCAGTGGAATTCCTGTTACCTACCATGAGAACGGAGTGGGGAAAAAGAATGGAATTGCAAGACTCCCATCTCAGGAAACATGAATTATACCATGTGGAAGAAGTACGTGCTGATGCAGCTGATAATATGACCAGAATTCAGATGAAGCGAAAGGAACAGTTTGATGAAGGCAAGTTAAAGACTTTTAACGGGGGATTTGGTTCTATGGTTGCAGAAGAAAGGAAAGATTCAAGCTTCTAAGCTTAAATCACCATGGAAAGGACCTTATGTCATACAAAAGATGTATGATAACAACACGCCATGTTACAAACCATTAACAAAGAAATGCTGGGAAGAGTCAATGCAAATAAGTTGAAGGGGTACAGTGGTATCCATGACAAACCCTGCAGCATGATTTGCATGTTGAACCGCAAAGAGCAGTCACGGGCTGCACCAGTGTTACGAACGGAGTATGGAACACTTGTCGCTAGGCCCAGCATATATGACCAGGGTGGGCAAAACAAACGTGTGCACAGCCTATCACAGCCCATCACGACGTATCACAGCAGCCATCACGACGTCTATCACAGCCCAGCAAGCTATACACAGCCTATCACAACCTACCACAGCGTGTCACAGCCTATCACAGCTTACCACAGTGCATTATCACAGCGTAACAGTATGACACAGCCTGTCACAGCTCAACACAGCCTACTAAAGTTACACGATCCATAGAATCAGTGACAAGTGGACACATAATAACTTCAGGAAAATGGCTGAAGGAAGAAGAAACGGAAATTACTTTAAAAATAGACACGTGGAGGTCAGGGCGCGACACACAGCCGAGAATGAAGTGCAAGGACAGGTGTCAAAAAGAAAGAGGACAAGAACGGCCGTCAAAAGGGATGAAAGGCGGGCCCATTAATGATACGGAAAAAGGGAAACGGAACGAACGGCAAGTACAGAAAAGCGAATTCTTGTCACATGTGTGATCCTAGTGGACTATCCAACAGGGAAAGTCCACTAAAGAAGATAAAATCTAAAATCCAGTCACAGCGGATACAGCCAATAGAAAACCGATCAAGAAAATGGAGGGAAATTGAGCGCAAGAGGCGGCGTCGTTCTAGTAACGGGCTCGACAGGACAGACCATCAATGCTATACTTGGAAACTATGGAGGAACTAACAGACTATACGCTCGCAATATTACTTACGCAGTGGCATAGACACGAAAGGACAGAGCAGAGCTTTTCTCTTGAGCGATGCTTGCAAGCCCCGCAGGCTTACAAGAAAATTACCCATAGCTTTCTGCGGCAACCATACGTTTATGCTTTTGCACTACAGGCATTCCTGCAGTTGTTACAGCCAAACAGTTCTGTGAGTCTAAAATGAAGAGAGTGAGAGGAATGGAGGAAATCAGGGTGAAGAGCACCACAATTCTGCAGAAACAAACGATGGCTACCCCACAGGCGATAAAGATACTGGAGGAGCTGAGATTGGAAGGATTGCAAAGCCTAGATTGGACACTACACCATAGACAGTACATGTTACAATTTTTGCAGAACTTTGAGCCAAGGACAGGAACAACAACGGTGAAGGGAGTTGAATTAATGATTACTCCCCTATACCTCCAGCAATTGTTTCGATTGCCAGCAGGTCAGGTGCATGTGGAGGAACACAGGGCAAGACTGCAAATAGGGGACTTATTCCAAGAAGGGAGTTTCTTTAAAACTCAGGGTTATGCTTGTACCAAAGCTGTGTACCCAGGGTTAAAAGAGTAGGCCAGGTATTGAACGTTCTGATTGCCCTGAAACAGAACCAACAGTATTTGAGCAGATCCTTCACAGAGGAAATACTCAAAGGCCTGAAGGGACAAGAGGTACAATGGGCGGACATAATGTACAACGCACTGGTAGAGGAGATGAAAAGATTACAAGGTACTACCGCAAAGTCTCCTATCATAGTGTCTGGCCCAATCATTGCTCAAATAATCCTTGATTCTGGCATACTTAATGCACAAGAAAGAAAGGAAATGGGAGTTTGAGCCAGAAACAACTGCAATGGAAGAGCAAGGCTCTTCACACAGTGAGGGTGGACTAGCAGCACAACCCGAGACTAAGAGGCAGAGAAGGGGAAAGACTGTAGTGGCGGATCCACTGGCTTCACGGATTCCGCATGATAATGTTTCCCAAGCTCATGGCCAGGAAGGGGCACAGCAGCACAGAGAAATGCTATTACTGGAAGCAGGACCTTCAGAGAGGGAGGAGGAAGTTACTTCTGCATCACAACCATCACAGCCACCTGAACGACTTGTCACAAGGTCACAAGTTATCCATGCAGCTCAACCCGAAATAATTGATTTGGAAAGTGAAGGGATAGATATTCCAACTACAGAACAGATAGTGGCAGAAATAGAGAAGGGGGACCTTCTCTATGAATATTCTGGTCTGGTCAAGGAGACAGAAATCCCAGAGGTGCAACAGTTGCCCAAGGGAAATCCTGAGGTGCATATAATACACACACCTGTGTCGGAGGTACCACAGGCGGAAGGTCATGACACTGTAGCACCGGTGATAGATGAAGTAGTTCAGGAAGAAAATCCGGTGGGACAATGGCCTGAATGGTTAGTGAGACATCACACTGTTGAATCAGGAGGAACAGCAGCAACCTCACCATGATGACCCTCAACAGGCAATGCTGATGAGTTCCATAGGCAGGACACTTAATTTGTTGGGGACTTATGTCAAATCCCATGTTCCAATTACCCAATTGACAGCCTTGAAAGAGGAACTCAGGAAGGAGTTTGAGGCTCGACTTGCCACTGAGTGTGCAAACAAGGTCGATGAAGAGGTCACTCTCAAGATGAAGCAGGACTTGGGAAATACAGAAATGGCTTTGCAATTGGCCAAGCAACAATTGATTGAGGCAGGCCTCGCGCAAGACCAGTTGCACGAAGCACATAAGCAACAGCTATACCAAATGCAGGTGCAGCATGAAAGCAAGTTGCAAGAACTGAATGCACTACATACGGAGTTGCAGACAGTGCATAACAGGATGGCGATACAATGTGCTACATTTACAACTATGCTTGACCAATCTACAAAAGAAATAAACAGTCAAGCGGAAAAATGTACGAAGGCAGAAGAAGAGAATGTTGAGCAAATGAAGCTCATTGTCGATATGAAGAATACAATCTGTCGCAATGAAGATACTTTCAAGCAATACAGGCAGATTGAAGCTGATCAAGAGAAGCACATCGTGGAGTTGCAACAAACCATCATGGCCAATAGAAATGAAATCGCGGTCAATAACAAGGCTTGGAAGGAAGCCAATAATCTACTTGCTGCTTATGCGCAATTGGTTGAACCTCAGGCGAAGCGCATGGAGGCTTTACAACAGCAGTTGGAATTGTACAAGCTAAGAGAGGAGCAAACTCTCAGGGGAACCACAAGCAACTTGGTGGATAACAGCCTTATGCAGGTCTGGTTAGCACAAGGGCCAGTAGAGGGCAAAGCACCACGGAAGCTCACCCAAAGCGAGATGAATGAGCTCAGGCTGCAGGTGCAGAACATTGCCACAACTACTATAGACAATGTCTATAGTAGGATAGCAGAGTTACAAGAGGATGTAGACGGACTCCAGACTCAAGTGGAAGACCTCACTTCAAACATCGACCAAAGAGTCTATATCCCTCAGGAACAGCTAATGGCTTCTTATTTACAAGCCAGAACTTTGGCTTTTCAGTCTTCACAGGAGGTGCAGGAGATGCCAATGATACAGAGCCAGTACCACCACCACCACAACAGTCACTGTACCAGTAGCTGAACCTGTGGTTACTACAACCACACCACAGCCACCACAGCCGGAGGTATGGGGCAATGCGCTTTTAAACCCACCTAAAACTCCAGCTGCAAGGGAGTACAGTAGGGCTATGATTATGCCCTTCAACCAAATTCCCATCATGTTGGATTTGGCTTGGAAAGAATTTAGTCCTCCGCAGTCATTCGCACATTACTACCAAATCATGCGTATTTGGCTGCCAGTGGCAACTAGGACTAAAGTTCTTCCGAACAATCGACATATTGAAGATCATCACTTTGCACAATACTGGCGAGGCAGGTACCATGTTGAGGGAATTGATTGCTTTCCAGGTTGTACATGGACTCATTTATACCAAGACCAAGGAGATAGCAAGTATTGTCATGGGGTGCGGGCTATACTACGCTGCTTGTTTTCTGGTACGTTACCACATTGAGCAACAAAAGATGCAAACACGCTTTCAAAGTTATTCCAGTGGAGATCATTGGGTATTACCTTCGGTGCCACCTCATATGTACCTATATGACCCAAAAGTTATGATGCAAAAGGATTCTCAAATTCGTTCATGGTTTCAAGCAGCCTGCAACCATTTGTCAACACAGAAATTCGGCATTGATGACATTTTCTATAAGGGACATGTGGCATGGAAAGTACTTGCACGCTGCACCAGTAATTGGTACCCACTCACCTGGACAGACAAGGAGCTCAGTGTCTACACCAATTTTGCTGTTCAGCGGTTACACCAAGTTGTAAAATACAAACTTCCAGACATGGTAGGACAGCATTGTATGCCCCAGATGATTCCACAAAAAGTTCGAAAATTAAAACACCTGAGAGGCGATGAGGATTCTGATACAACTGTTTCTTCACGAATTCTTTTGACATGGGAGAAGACTATGCAATTCAGATGGCAGAGAAGAAGCGACGGGGGTCTCCTATGCCGGAAAGGTTACCTCGATATCAGCCTCCAGAGGGCCTCACTTATCCAGGTAGTGATCAACCATCTCCGTCAACCAGAGACAGACCTCGGGCTCGTACACACAGTCCGCCACGAAACTCTCAACGTCAAGAAGGTGCTCACTCACAAAGGTTTGCTAGTCGAAATCAGTAAACCGTGAGGACACGGCTTTTTGAGGGGGGAAGGGGTAATGTTAGAGGACTGTCGGGGACTTAGACACTTATACGGGATCTGTAGGGTACCCTTAATTTTTGCACAGACTGAGACCAACAGGAGCCTTAGGGGTGACAGCAGCGCACTGTAGAGGGGGGTTACACAGCCAACACAGCCGTCACAGCCGTCACAGTCGTCACAGTCAGTACACAGCCACACAGCCAGTCACAGCCCGACACAGCCACACACAGCAGTCACAGCCCGACACAGCCACCAGTCACAGCCCGTCACAGTTTCACACAGCCAGTCACAGCTTGACACAGCTGTCACGATCATAGGGAACGAAGAGTAGGACAGGGAACGACTGTGGGAACAACACCTCGCGAAGGGAACATGTTAGTTCACAGACGACGGTTAGTGAGGGAAACGGTTAGAACCGCGGATAGGAAGATAAAGGGGGACTTCTGGGGGAGAGGATGATCATCATTCGGAGGGGGACTTCTTAGTGAGGCGGGAGCGGAGATTGGAAGAAAAAGATGGAGAGCACGGTGAAGGAGGAAGAGGATTAGTAGATGCTTTGTTATATGCAAAGCTGTAGTGATATTGTAGAGCAGATTAGAGACACAATGGCTTCGGCCTGATACCTGATAAATCATAATCTGATACTTATACGATACAATCACACTGTGTAGAGAGATCTGAGTGAAGCTGTGGATTGAATGGATGAGTGATGGAAACCGATAGATTGATGAAGCAAACTGATACTTAATTATCAATGGTAAGGTAGCTAAGATGAATGCGGAAAGGGAAACAAATAGGAAACACCCCCATGATACGCTAGCTGTAGGTCATGACTGATTGTTCTGCGCGGGCTGAGTACTTAGAGATTTCCAACTCTTCTATCTTGGAGTTTCCGCCTCGGATAGCGAAGGGATGGGTGAGTAAAAGCCGCGCGACACGGTGGTACTGTGTGGTCGGGTGGCCGTCCTTGGTAGGTGCCTGCATTCATGAGCGAGAACCAACGGGTTTCAGCACGTTTTAGAAAGAGCTGGTGGAGGTGCCAGACTGCCTGGTTATGACGCGTGATATGTAAGCCATGTATAACTAGGTGTGTACATTGGCTGAGGAGATGTGGCCAAGTGTCACGAGCTTGGTGGGTGGTTGCACATAACGGGCAGTATGGGGATGGGAACAGATGTGGCCAGAAGATGTGTTTGCGCTGGTGTTTGAGTGTTTGAGTGTTTGTCGGATTTGTGCGTCGGTGGTGGCTTTGGTTAGCCAGAAATGATTAGAGAGTTTATGGTGCAGTACATTAGATTTAGTCCATTTTTTGATGTGTACTTTGGTATGGCTGATGGAGGCTGCCGCTTGTTTATTTGCTTCTCTGGTCAGAGTGGTCAGGAGGTTTCGGACTGGTCTGGGTGCAGGTGGGTCTGGAACGGGGTATATGAACCAAAAGGGATGGGTGTGGGCGATGTGAATAGGGTCGTTCGAGGGTTCAACTATGGGTTGGGAGGCGCCGAGTTGGGCGAGTAGGTCTGCTTCTTCATTACCATGGATGCCAGTATGCGAACGGACTTTGAGTATATGGACTAGGTGGCCTAGGGAGATGGCCCTCTGGACAATAGCGGCAATGAGGTTGCGGTCAGGGTATGATGATGGGCAGAGGGGTTGGAGATGTGGTTGCGAATGAGGAATAGTGAGGTAAGGCTGTCGGTGAAGATGTAGTGTGGGGGGGGGAAGATGTCGAGTAGAGAGAGGGCGTCATAAATGGCCATGAGTTCAGCCCGGAGGATGGTGGCAGGGCCAGGGAGCCTGAGGGCAATGCCTTCACTAGTGTCGGCGTGATAGATTCCATACCCTGCGTTAGGTTTGGTGAGGGATCCGTCAGTGTAATGTGAATTGGCCAGTGGGTATTCGGGAATAGTGTTTTGTTGAAATATTGCAGGGATTGGGGGTAGAGGTGTTGTTGGCGCGACCTGGGAAGGGCGTGGTGTCGCAATGTTCCAAGCTTTGTTGGTTTTGATCCGGGACAATGTGGTGGGTATATGGGTGTGGGAGAGGATGGTTGGATAATGGATGGTGGCCTTTATTTTATGAGTGATGGTGAGCAATTGCTGAGAAAAGAAAGATGGCGGTATGGTTGTATGCCGGGGGTTTTGGATGTGTAGAATCAGGGTTAGGGTGGGTTCCTTCTGTTTGAGATATTTGGGAAGAGGAGGGGTGTGAATACACTTAAGCTGGTTTGGGTCAATTGTGGCGAGTAGATTGACCCCTTTTGGGAGTTGTAGAAGAGGGTGAGAGATATTAGGAGTGTTTTGTTGTGTGAGGATGAGGATTGTGGATGCAGTAGGGGAGGAGTGCGCAACAAGTTTTGCCCATTTAAGAGCTTCGTGAGAAGGAGAACCAGGTGGAGGGTGGGCAAGGCCCCGGCCTTCCCAGGTGTGCTGGGTGGCAGTACCAGTGGCTCCAAAGATACAGTCTTTGTGGTGTGGGCTAGAGAATGTGGGTAATGCCATAGGGCATGTCAGTGGGTTGGAGTAATATGAGTGAGTAAGCTGGAATGTGTTGATAAGTAAGGAGAGAATATCTTGGGGTATAGTATGATGCGCACATGTTATTTCCAATTTAGTGAGGGACCGCGGTTTCTTGGGGGGAGTGTCTTTGAGGTAGCGATCAACCAACCAATATAATTCAGTAGCAAAGTCTTGTTTCGGGGGTTGTAGCGATTATGGGGATGAGGTAGTAGTAGAGTATTTCTCCCAAAGCCACGTTAGTCTTGTATTGGGGATGAAGCCAATGAAATGGCCATGTTGAGCGTAAATGTTGGAAAGGCAGGGGCCCATGTAGATTAGAGGTTGATCATGCTTGACATCTTTGTCAGAATTACATTCAGTTATGCAGATGTGTACGTTGGGGGCATAGAGTGGCTGGTGTATATATCTGTTATCTGTAGGTTGGGCGGGAGTGGTGTGTTGTTGGTGCATGTGTGTTAGATAGTTGGTGTTGGTTTGTTTATGGAGGGTGGTGATGAGGGCAAGATTGTGTTCGAGGTCGCAATCGTCATGTCGGCCGAAGAGATCGTCTTCTATCTGCCAAGTGTTGTCTACGGAAGAGTACCCAGCCCATTGATAGTGATACTATGTATCAATGCAGGTGGCTCCAAAGGCATCAATGGACGTTTGGGTTTTAACTCCTAGTATAGCTTCAATGATATAAGCATTGTTATTGTTGTCGTATTGTGGTGAGGGTGGGGGGGATGGTGAGGTGGTTAGGGGGGTGTGGGATCCTTGCCTAGCACGTGAGGGATTGGATGACGTATGCAAGTGGCGGATAGGTTCAGGGTGTTGTATGTTAGTTACTTGAGAGGGGAAATCAGATTCTATGTCTGTTTGGGTATTGGTGGCATATGCCGTTTGGAGTGTTTGGTAGATGGAGCTAGTAGGGGTAGAACGGTACTGGGGGAGCAGGTCTTGAGCCGTATGCGGATAGTAGAGGCATGGGAGGTCACATTGTAGAGTGCAGGCGGTCGAGGGATGACAGAAGAGGGTACGAAGATGATGTAGGTAGCGATTGGTTTTGGTCGTGGCTCGGGAGAATTTAAGAGTGAATTCGCTAGGTTTTAAAAGTCTATGGCCAGTGACGGTAGTAAGTTGGGTGAGGGTGGTGATGTGTCGTTCTTTGAAATATGTGAGGATGGGAACCTTTTGTTTGGGATAAAAAATGTCAAACTGTGGTAGAGAAGGGCTTGTCAGCCATGCGCGTTCTAAGGGTGATGAGGTGTTAGGATAGTTAGGCAGATCAGTTTGTATGCTAATTTTCATTTGGCGCAGGATGAGTAGTGTGCGTGCAGTGGGGGAGTGTAGGCAGGCTTGTGGGTGCAGGGATGATAATGAGTATATGCCATTGTATTTAGATGCAAGGTATTTGAGAAGTCCCTGATAAATGATACCTAGACGCCCAGGATCATTGAGTGCTTCTTTTAATTGGGTGCAAATAATCGCGAGCATATAAGATGATTAATGGGCTTGAACCAATGCCGTAGTGGTCCGTAGGTAGTTGTGTGAGGGCATTGGGGGTGCTAGTTGGTAGACCACATACACGTTTTGTTAGCTGGATAATACTTTTATCAAGTTTTTTGATGTCTGATAAGGAGAAGAGTGCGGCGTGGAACGAATATTGAATTTGTGTTTGTAGTACTGATTGAATGATTGATAGTTTTGGTCGAATGACAATTGGGGATTTAAGCAGGGCAATACTTTTGGTAGTGAGTTTGGATGATGTAGATTCTTTTTGGATATGCCAAATAAGGGAGGGAACGAGTTGTATGCCTAAGTAAGTGTATGGCTCGTCTGGTCCTAGGAAGGGGAAGGGTGTGTTTTGGTAGTGTACATAGAATTTACAATGTGAGGCTATGGCAGTTTTGGTGAGCCGACTATGATGTGTGGCGGCTGTGATGGCGCACTTGTGTAAGCTGAGTTCCATGCCTGACCACAGGTTGAATCTGAGTAGTTTATTAACTTGTCGGTTGAGGTGTTGTGGTTTATGTGCCAGGATGGCTAGGTCGTCTGCATATGTTGCAGCTGAGATGTCACTAGAAAAGGTTTTGTAGTGATAGCCAAGCTTGCCTCGAGCTAGCCATCGAAGTATGGGTTCTAGGAAGATAATGAATAGGTAGGGGCTTAAGGTGTCACCCTGGATAGTTCCACGAAGGATGGGGATAGGCGGGGTGGAGCCATAGTATGTGCCAAAATATTCAGTAGTGTTGTTTGTATAGATGTTTCCTATTAGTTGGACGGCATCGGTGGGGTACCCAAGATCAAGCATGATAGCAAGTAATCTGGCATGGTCTAGGGAGCCGAAGGCATTTTTAAAATCGATGTATAGAAGATAGATGTCTTGCTTTGTAAGTTTAGCATCTTCAAGTGCGGAGAGAACATATTGTATTTGTCATGTTGTACTACGTGTAGCTCGGAATCCTTCTTGGGGGTCACTGAGAATTTGGTGTTGCTCGCCATATCTTGATAGCATTGTGGTGAGCATACTGGTGAATAACTTGTATATGGTGTTGGCCAGTGCTATGGGTCTGTAATTACTGAGATTTGTAGGATCGCCTTTTTTGAGAAGTAGAATGGTCCGGCTGTGTTTCCAGGAGTGTGGGATTCGTTTTAGTTTGTAACAGAGTTGAAAGAATTAAAAAGGAGGTAGTGAAGTAGGTAGTGAAGGAGGTAGTGAGGATTTAATGCTTGAAGTATAGCATTGGGTATAAGATCGGGGCCCGAGGCTTTAGATTTTGATAGTTTTTTGAGACATGATTCGTAAAGATCAATTGTAAATAGACTATGATACGATCTGTTGGGGATCCTCTATTGTCAATCGAGAAGCTATCTATATCATGCCATAGATAGTGTTTAGCTTTACACATGCAATTGGCAGAGTGGAGACGGGGATGTAAGCAGTTTGGAACTGTGGGTGTGTATGTTGAGGATGTTTGTGACCATATTTCTTGGTTGATGTCCGCCGGATTGGTTAGCAAGTGGCCGTGTCTGTGTTTGAGACAGTCAATAGATGGGTTGAGGGCAGGGTTAAAGATGGCTTTGTGAGCTTTTTTGGGGTGGTCGCGTAACAATTGGTTAAAAGAGGAGACGAATTTTTTGTGATTATTGACGGCTTTTTGTTTGGTAATATTGTAAGCGGTTTTTTTGGCATATCTGCCAACTTTGGAGAGAGCAGTTGTCCATTTTGGAATACTTTGGGATTGACGGGTGGTGACATTAGTGCTTGACACGTTGTTAAGGTATTTAGGCAAGTGATACGTGGATCCGATGTCCCGTTGTTCCCCTGGTGAATGTGGGTAGTGGTTGGTATAATAGCGAGAGCACACTTGATCGTGTGGTACGTGTTAAGATGTGATGTCCATATACGTTTTTGAGTACGGATAAGGTAGCCACCATTTTGTTTTGAGCGTGCAGTTTGTGGGATTTCAGGGGGGGCAGAGCATGTGGAAATCACACTTTTGGTCATTTCTTGCATTGAAGTCGTGAGTATGGTCTCGGCGTCATTCCATGCTTTGTCAAGGGACTGCGCGAGGTTTGCTTCGGAGAGTATATCAGAGAGTCCTAGCATGAGGTGTAAGGATGTTGGCTGGAAGTGTTTTAGAAAGGCGATTATGTTATTGTGGGGAAGTGGGGATAAGATTCTAGATTGCGGTGATGGAACATGTATGGGTGGGATAAGTCGAAAGGGGATGATGGATGCTGGGATGGTGACTGAGACGGGATAATGGTCTGAGTTGCATAAACTATTAATGTGTACATGGCTGTTGAGGTATGAGGGGATGTCATTTTGTGTCTTGAAGTAGAAACCATCAAGAAGACTGAGGGATGAGTAGTTAAGTCCATTCTTTCTGGAGTAATGGTGATTAGCCGGTATATAACGGAGGTGGTGTGAGTGAGTGAATTTTGCCCATTCATGGTCAACGGGGGATGGAGGTTTGTGAACACCATTGTATGTGTGGCCTATGAGGGCAATGTCCATGTTGAAATCGCCTGCTAGGATGTAGTGTTGGGATTGGTTGGAGGGTTGTGTGAGTGTATTAGAGATGGTGAGTAGAATATCAGGGATCAAGGAGAGATCATCGGCATGTGAGGGCATGTACAAGTGGATAAGGATAATGGGAGGGATAGCGGGGAGGTGTAGCTTGATGATTTGAAGGTGTGATCGGAGGGAGAGAGCAACAGGTATTTTGACCGTGGTGCTAGGGGAGTGATGTGTGCGAATGATACCAAAAGCCACTCTGCCTCGAGTGGGATGATATGGCACGGAGCGTCTAAGTAGGCATTGTGCGGCTGTGAAGGAACTGCCATATAGCAAATAGTAGGCTGGAAGGAGATTGTTGATGTAAGAGCTGTTAGGGCCATGTGTGTTGAGTTTAGTTTCTTGTAATAGAATAATATGCGGAGGTGTAGAGTCCGTTAGATGGATAAGGCTTTGAATGCTGGTAGCAAGTGACCCTACATTCCAGGTGAGTATGTTGAGTGCGTGTGCTTGCGGGGAGGAGGGGGCGAGTGGGGGACTGTTGGGTCTAGGGGGTGTTGGAGGTGGGTCATTGGTGTGGTTGGGCAAGCAAGGTGTGATGACTGGTGGCGGTATCATGGGAGGGAGTTGATATCCAGGGATGCATGTCTTGGCGTGGAGGGTTGCAATGAGAATATTTTTGGAAATGAATGGGAATTTGTTGGTGAGAGTCTCTAGCTCGAGTATGGTAGCAGCTGGGTGCGCTAGGTGTTCACCAAGAATCTTGTGAACTACTTCGGGCTTGGCTTGTAGCAGGTCAAGGAATTCGTGGAGATTGTGTAGGTAGTGTGGGGGTGCTAGGTATCTGTGAGGTAGTGTGGGTAGCTCATGCAGTTGTTGTAGTAGCAAACGTATGTGTATGTCTGGTTGGGTTCTAAAGTAGTCATTGCATATTGAGGGGATTGGAGAGATGACAACGATTAGTGAGAGTAGTAGGTGTTGTGGGAGGTATGTGCTAAGTTTATGGGTGGCAGTGACTAGGGATGGGTGTTCGCAGGTAAGGATCCCAAAGGTGGCAATTGGGTGCGTGGGTTTACGGTTATTGGTAGGAGGGTTAGGGAGAAAGAGAGAGAAGTGATCACTAAGGTGATGATATATAGGCACGAGTGTGACAGTGTCTGTTTGGAAATATAATTTATATCTGTCTTTATGATCCTTTGGAAGCTTGTTGATGATGCTAGTGAATAGGGGCCTGGTTTGGGTGAATGTCGCCGCAGCGAAGTAGTGTAAGCGTTTCATAGGCAAGTAGATAGGACTTAAAGTGGGATGGTGGATGGTGAGAGGAGTGTTTGGATGCAAGGGGTCTCTGGTGATATCGTCCATGTGGGCAGTGGGTTATAAGTTGGATTTTTGAGGGGGTGAGGGGTGGGGGTGCGTGGGGGGTAGTTGTGGAGAAAGTGTATGAGGGGGGTAGAGTTGGTATTAGCATAGTGGGTACTAGTGGAGCTAGTTGCATGTGTGTGTGTGGATTAGTGTGTGGGTTTGTCTGGGGGATCATGAAGGAGGTTTGTTGTACATGAGCTCTCATGATGGGGGTATAAATTGAATATGGGTGTATGGTGGGTAGAGAGTATATAATTAACTAGAGTGGGGGAAAGAGGATAAGTGGACGACATCCATGGATAGTTCGGACAGTGGCGCGGATGAAAAGTCTTGTAATTGGGTGAGGTGGCGATTATGGGTAAAGGTGATCTGAAGGCGGGTGGTATGTTTGGGGGTACAAGGATGAAAGTAGTATTGAAGATTTTTGTAAGAGCCAATTGTTTCACGCACATAGAGTCTCTGGTGCGGTGGGATTTGTGATAGGATGTAATTGATAGAAGATGGATGATATGCCTCCGAAAGGAGACAAGTACCATAGTGACGGTAATGGATTCTGTAAATGTCATTGTACGAGAATAGAGAGTGGAGATCACGGTGTAGAATTGTTTTGAATGAGAACAGAGAGTGAAGATCACGGTGTAGAATTGTTTTGAGTGAGAACAGAGGGAAAAGATCATGGTGTAGAATTGTTTGGAAATAGTATGGATAGCAATAGAGTGAGGTAGCATTTTCCCGAGGTAGCATTTTCCCAAGGTAGCATTTTCCAAAGGTAGCATTTTCCTGAGGTAGCCAGTAGCTCCGAATATCAAAAAGAGAGTGGTAGTGTATCGAGTGGCAGTCATTCGAGAAGTAACATTTATGAGAATTGAGTAGGAGCATGGAGTAAAAATCATTGTGTACAATTGTGTGGGGAGAGTAACAAGTGTGTAAAATTGTTTGGAATCGAGAGAGCCAGTGTACCCAAGTAGCTTGGGGAGAGGAGACCAAGAGTGCTGAGTGGTCCACGCTTGGAAAATAGCCTGCTTGAGAGTTGTACTTTCCTCGAGTTAAATTCTCAGGAATGCTCATTCTATGCAATTGTGCCTGCAGGAGGTTGGAACGCCACATGTGATTAGTGAGTAGTCCATAGCACAACAACTGCAAATCATGGAGGGAACTCATCGGATATGGATTCAGAGGACAGTTGACCAGAAAGAAAGAAGGGAGCGACCACAGAGATGATATGAGGTGAGAGGGTTCCTTGTAAGTCAGTGGACGTTGGGGTAGCGGGAAATTCATTTGTTGTTTATGGGAGGACGCCAAGGGGGTGGGGTAGGTAGGAGCGGCGCCGGGCAAAGCCTCCACACCACGTCCCTGCCATGCAAAACCTACAAGCATCGCATTCCACGACCCCCCATCTCGTTCAGCCATGGTGTCAAACACGCCCTTTGCATCCTCGATGCACTCACATTTTGCAGACATGCCCACCAGGGCATTGTTCAGAATGACAGTTGGTACAATTCCAGCTTTGAAGATGTCGCCATGGACCTCTTTGCCCTTTTCCAGATCTGCCAATGCACTGTTTACAGTGACATTTGGTACAACTACAGCAATGCCTGCAGGCAGCGCATTCCACAACACCAAGTCTTGTTCAACCATAGTGTCAAACACTTCCTTTGCATCCTCGATGCGCCCATATTTTGCATACATGTCCACCAGGGTATTGTTCAAAGTGACAGCTGGTACAATTCCAGCTCTGTAGATGTCGCCATGGACCTCGTTGCCCTTATCCAGATCTGCCGGGGCAGTGTGCAGAATGGCATTTGGTACAGATACATCAAAACATTTTGCATACATGTCCACCAGGATATTGTTCAGGATGATAGTTGGTACGCTTCCTCTGGTAATGATTATGATTCCCCAACTCTCAGATTCCTTTCTAAGCTAGAAGCTGTCCGGGCTAAGTCTCAGGAGCTATCTCAGGCCTATCCCCTTGCTAGATCCCAGAGAGAAAAATCCCTACTCAAATGCCTTCACCTCTGCCAACAACTTTTGGAGCACAATGATGAAGGCCCTTGCACCATGTTGAACTACAATAGAGCAAAAACCAACGTCTGGAGCTTTAGGCAGGAAAAAGAGAAGGCCTTGAAGCTCAAAGCAGGGATTAACTGGTCCCTTAAAGGGGAAAAGATGTCTAAATACTTTTTTATTAAGGCCAAACAGAGAAGAATGGCCTCGGCAATTGCCACTCTAAAAAACCCAAAAGGGATTTCTTGCTCCTCTCCAAAAGAAATGGCTACCATTGCTGAAAAGCATTATGCCGCTCTCTTCTCCAAGAGACTCCCCTTGCCGAGGCAGATCGAGCCTCTGAGATCATTCTCATGCATGTCCCGTCTCTCCTCTCTGCAAAAGAAAAAGATGACCTAGATGCTCCCCTCAAGGACACTGAATTAGCAGAGGCCCTGCAATCTCTCAAGGCAGACAAAATGCCAGGATTGGACGGTATGCCAGTAGAATTATTCAAAGCCATATGGTTTGCGATAGTGGATGATTTTGTGGCATTAACTAAGGACATCCTCTCCAAGGGCATCATGCCCTCTCAGCTCTCTGAAGGTCTCATTACGCTAATCTTTAAGAAAGGAGACAGGAGCCTGATATCCAATTACCGTCCTATCACTCTTCTTAACACCACCTACAAAATTATTGCCAAAGCATTGGCATCGAGACTTCAGCCTATCCTATCCCGGGTCATCAGACCGGAACAGACAGGTTTTCTTAGAGGTAGAATGATTCTCGACAACCTGCTTCTTATAAACGAGGTTTGCATGAAGCCAAGAGGTCTGAGCAGCCCCTGGCTATCCTCATGCTAGACTTTGAGAAAGTGTTAGATAAGATCGATTGGACCTTCCTGCATAGAGTCATGGAAAAGATGGGCCTGCCAGCCTTCTTTTCGAGATGGGTGAAGTTGCTCCTTACGTCTGCCTCTAGCAAAGTGACAATTAATGGTACCATATCTAAATCCTTCCATCTTCACAAATCCGTCAGGCAGGGTTGCCCATTGGCCCCATACCTCTTTTTGATAGCAGCAGATGCTCTCGGACACTACCTTACTGCTAGACAAGATATTGTAGGCACGAATCTACTACAGGGCCCGCCTGTTAAGCTGTCTATGTATGCAGACGACACTACCCTCTTGCTGAGTAACGAGGATGCCTCCAATAGTATCAGAGCAGTTGAAGCTCTGCAGGTATTATGCTCCGCTTCTAGTCTGAAGGTGAATTGGAATAAATTGGTGGGTCTCCTTACGGAGCTTCCCCCCAGTGCCACAAGACACCATGGAGCGCCTTGGGGACAAGAGCTAGGTCTCAGGTGGCTCCAGCCAGGCATGGGGCATACTCTCCTGGGTTTCCAAGTTGGAATCGGGCTCTCCGAGGATCAAAGGTATGAGCCAATTCTACAAAAGCTGCGTAAAAAGTTGGCCTTTTGGAGTTCCGCCATGCTCTCCCTGGCTGGCAGAGCTTTACTTCTCAATCAAATCTTGTTGACTTCCATCTGGTTTTCTACCTCTGTTTGGTCCCCGGGCTGTAAGCTGGTCAGGAAAATTAAAACTCTGATGCGTAACTTTCTCTGGGGTGCCTCCTCTCAAGCGCCCACTAAGAGGGCTCTGGTCCCCTGGGCGCAACTTTGTAGGCCCAAAAAAGAAGGAGGGTTAGGCATCATTGATCCCTCCCTACAGATTAAAACCCTCCTTGTCAAATGGATACCAAGAGCTCTTGTGCATGGTGACAGTCCCTGGTGCAACTTGGTGAGAGCCCACTTAGTGGATTCTACTCCTCTTACCTCCCCCTTTTGGGCTCCTTCTCTGAGGTGGTTGACCCATGGATCAGAAAAATCTAGATGCATGGGGAGTGCCGCATGGAGGTCTATCTGGGCTGTCTGGCTGTCGATCAGACCGCACTTGTTTCAAAGAAGGGCACTTTGCTTTGAGGAGGCAATTTGCCAGCCGTTGTTTGGAAACAACAATCCGGACTATGCCCTCCTCATCTCTCTTCACAAAAAATGGGCTACTTGGGAATCCAAAGGACTCTCACACATAGCCGATATCCGGGAAAATGGAGACTTTCTGCATCCCAACATCATGTCCACGCTCATTTTCGCGAATTCTATCAGACACGGATGGGAGCACATTAAGCAAGGTGTGTCATATGTTCTGCCTTTACTGAAATGGAAGCACCACACAACAGAAACATACAAGGAGAGGAGATACAGATCAATGAGGAGACAACTCGCAGAACACCCTCCCCTGCTGGTTCGGCAACTATGAAGGTGACAGATTCTTTGCCTTACTAGCTCCAGCTCTACATTGCACTGGGAAGGCCTAAGATTTATTGCCGATTCTGAAGGGACCCTACTGCATATCGGGCAAGGGCACATGTGCCAGGACTCCGCCTTTAGAATTAGAGTTTTAGAAACTCTGCTTGGGATACCAGATCCCAAGCCACCCCCTAGAGGAGAGTTTTGCTGGGCCGAAAGGACACCCTTGACATGGTTCTTGCGTTATCCCCTTAGCAGACTTCAACTTGACCCGGGAGAATGGACCTGGATGGATGTCAAGAAAACACCTCTCCTCGGGTACAAAGTCAAGATTGGCTATAAGCTGTTGCTGGGCAACGCTAATTTTACGGCTAAGTGGAATGGAAAATGGAACCTCAGCTTGCCGGAAAAAAGATGGAAGCAAATCTGGAAGGATATTTGGGCAAAGCACCGTTCTACCAAAATCAGCGCTTTCTTATGGAAGATAGCCAATAAAATCCTCCCTGTGGCAGCCAACCTTCAAGGCCAGAACCCTGCTTGTCTGATGTGCAACTGTGGTTGCAATGAAACTATGGAGCATGTTTTGCTCACCTGCCAGCTTCCTGCTAGGATTTGGACTATAGTGGCAGGCTTCTATTCCCATTGGCAGGCCCTCCCACCCCTATCAGCTCCTCTCCTGTTGCTTAATTTACATAGAAGCGCTGCTTGGAACGGATGCCCGATCTGGGCCTGTCTTAGAGCACACACGCTATGGGCAATATGGAAGGCCAGATGTGTTTTGACCTTTGAGGGAAAACACCCCAGTATCAGACTGATCCTCTGCAAATTGTATTCAGATCTAATGACTGAGGGGCGTAAGGCTTGGGTGTCCTTGCAAACAACCATCAGCAGGTGTAGTGAAGGCATGAGTCGGCAGCTGCTTGCGGATTTCGACACCACCTGGGCCAAAGACAACATCCTCTGCTCCAGAATCGATGACTCTCGAATTACATGGCACGACCTCCTCCCCGTCTCTTGGCAAGTCACCGGTTGAATTGGATGCACCAGACATCAATTGGAAGCACAACAAGACCCACAGTTCTAAATCTAAAGTGCATCTAGAGTTCGGTCGTTGATAGTCTCTTTGTTTTCAGGACATGTTATACTGTTACCCTTCCCCTAGGATGCCCCTTCTTTTGGTTCCTTTCAAGACTTGGGGCTCCTTCTTTGGCTCATCTTAACACTTTGGGCTCTTTCATCATCATCACTCAGGCACCATAGTTTAGCCACGATCTGGCTTGTTCCTGCTGTCCCCCCCCCCCCCCGTTCCTATCAGTGCTGGGTGTTCCCCATGTCGTGCGCATATGTACCGCTACACAACTACATCGCTGTCCAAACCACACCACACATATATGCACAATAAAGTAGTCTGCCACAATAGATAAGAAAGAACTAAACTCCAATAATAAGAGAAACACAAACCAACACCATCACTCTTTAAAATAGAAGTCGAGCCACGGGCACCCCAAGCTATGGGGACTCCACCCCACAACAACCTATCCTCCCATCATAAACACACTCAGTTCTAAACGCATGCAGGAGCTCGGTCGCGCAGGCTCAACTCAAGAGAGATGAGCTGCGCGACTGACGCTCTCGTGAAGATAAGACAGTTCAGGTGTCAAACTAAACTTGACACCTGATTTAACACTTGACCTAAATCCAAGTGTTAAATACAAATAACTAGTTTTATTCTAGTTAGTTTCACACTGTGCTTATTTAACTTGACAGCTGTCGTGCGCATATGTATCGCTACACAACTACATCGCTGTCCAAACCACACCACACATATATGCACAATAAAGTAGTCTGCCACAATCGCCCCCCGAGCTGGTGGATAGGTCCCTCTAATTCTAGATAGCTACAAGATGTAATAGCCACAGCCGTACTAAGTCCTCTATCACTGTCCCTATTGTACTCAAATTCTATCGACCAAGAGGCCGGGTACAAGAGTAGCCCCATCGTTAGTCGCCGTCTTGCAATCTGTGAACTTGAGCCAAGATCTCGTGTGTTCAAGGTCTCCTAGTAGCTGGGCCTTGTGTTTCTTGTTAGCCTTCCATGGTTGTATCCACTCCCACTATCCAATGCATTGTGGACATAACCAATTCCCATCCGGAACCATCTCAAGAGGTGGAGTCAAGCATCCCATATGCCAACCTCTAGAGCATCGATCACACACCAGCATGGTGGCTGCCCCTCTAGCAGACCCACACAACATGTACCTCAAACCTGCAGATACCACTGCCAGGTTTGGGTCAATCCTACCATCGACATTCGAAAGGTGACATGGTGCACAATTACGCACATGGTCCTTCCAAGTTATGCCATCCCGGCCCTCCAAGACCAAGACGCCTGAGGGCAAGACCTCTCGAACCCTCAAAATAACACGTCCTGCAGTCACATCCAAGGTCGTAGGAGCAGTCTGCTGCAGATAGACATAGTCACCAGGGTTGAATCTCCGAACCCCAGGACAATAGCCCCCACCACGTATGGTAGCATACCTCAACGTATCACGGTGTTGTGCAATGGCAAGGTTCTCGAAAGCCATGGGCATGACTTTCTTGAACAACTCTGCACGCTGCTCACATGCACGTGCCCACACGTCCGGATCGTCAAGGTCAAGAATTGTAGCAGCTTCTCTGCGAATGGATGTAGGCAAATCCGGCTCTCGGCCGAAGAGAATAAAGTATGGTGAGAAGGAGGCAAGTGATGCTTGCTTGCTGAACCTGTAGCCCATGGCTAACCAGGGTAACTGAAGGTCCCAATCTCCTAGGTGTCCCTTCTGCAAGCCATACTTGCGCAAACCCCTCTTTACTGTCTGAACAACTCTCTCTGCCAAGCCATCGGCCTCAGGATGATCCCGAGAAGTGGTGCGGTGGTCTATCAAGGTCTTGTCACACAAAGCCTGAAACTCCCCCAAGAACTCTCTCCCTTGGTCCGTGAGTACCTCAGCTGGAGCACCGAATCGGCTAAGCACATAATCCAAGAATGCATACGCAGCTCCCTCACTAGCCTTATCAGGTAATGGAACCAACTCAATCCACTTGGAGAAGTGCTCCACCATCACTAACACGTACTTGTTGTGGCGCATGGTCAGTGGCAATGGCCCTGCGAAGTCAAGACTCCACCTGTAGCCCAATCCCATGATCGGAAGAGGGTGCAATTGTGGAGTAGGGGCGTTGAATGAAGCACGCACCCTGTCACACACCATGCACCTAGCCACAAATTGTTGCACCTCTGTGTGCATACCACGCCACCAATACTGCCCCAGCAGTAGACTATTAGTGCGTCGCACCCCAAAATGCCCCAACTCCTCATGGGCATGCCGCACTAACCGTGCCCGCTGTGTTGGGTGAGGCACAATCCTCACTCGACCATCCTCCCACACTCGGAGCAGGTGTGTCCCCTCCCACTTGAACCTCTTGGCTCGTTGTAGGATCCGATCCCTCTCTTTGGCAGTCACAGTGGCTGCAGTATCTCCAGTGCGGAGGTAGTCCAACACAACTGAATCCTCATGTATATCTTTGGCGCCACCTTGCTCATTGCTGGCCTCAGGGTCCTCAGACACTTGATCTATAGTCATCCATGTTGCAGGTCCAACCTGGCCTTCCGCTGCCAAGATACACAGAAATGCAGATGCATGCCATCCGGGCACCATCTCCTCGTCCGTCTCACCATGCCACCGAGCTCCAGTGTCATCCATGTTGGCTCGTGCATGGATTGCGACTCAACCCATCTGCATTGCGATTGACCAAACCCGGTCGATGCACCACCTGAAAGTCATACTCTTGAAGGATGAGTGCCCACCGTGCAAGCTTCCCCGTAAGCTTGTCTGACTCCATCAACCACTTGAGTGGCTGGTGATCCGTGACAAGGGTGAAGAGATTGCCGTATAGATAGCACCTGAAGTGTGCCACGGCCCACACTGCAGCTAAGCATTCTCCCTCATATGAGCTATACTTAGACTCTGCAACGTTGTTTGAGCGGCTAGCATAAGCCACTACGAACTCTCTTCCCTCATCATCCACTTGTATGAGCACCGCTCCAAGCCCCAGCATGCTCCAATCTGTATGCAGCTGAAAAGGACGCCCCCTGATAGGTCGTCTCAAGATGGCGCCGAGGTCAACCTCGCCTTGAGCTCTTGAAAAGCTTGTTCTTGCTCATCTTCCCACTGCCACTCCTGGTCCACCTTGGTCAGCTTGGTTAGAGCCTTTGCAATGGCACTAAATCCCTTAACAAACCGTCTATAATAGTTTGCTAACCCCATGAAAGCTCGAACTCGGCTCACATCCGTGGGGCGTGGAACCTGTGCAATGGACTCTACCTTAGTCTGCTGTACCCCCAATCCTCCAGGATATATCATGTGACCCAGATACTCAATCTGGTTGTGGAAAAACCTGCACTTTCCCGGATGTAAGTTCAATCCGTGCGCCCTCAAGCGCTCAAATACCCCCTGAAGGTGTCTCTTATGCTCTTCCACCGTAGCACTAAAATGATGATGTCATCTATGTAGCACCGAGCAAACTCCACCCCTGCTAGAATCCTGTCCATGACTCTCTGAAACTCTGCCGGAGCGTTTCTTAAGCCCAAATGGTAAGAACCGCCACTGGTATAGGCAATCCTTCCCGTGCTCATTGATCCCCCAGAATGCCGTCTTTTGCTTATCCGCCTCCTTGATCGGCAACTTGGTGATATCCGGATCGTAAATCCAATGTGCTAAAGACCTTGGCATGCCCAATGGCATCAAAGATCTCCTCTGGTGTTGGTATGGCATACCTATCGGACTTGGTCTGACGATTTACAGGCCGGTAATCACCGCACATACGTCTCTCCGTCCAATTGCCAAGACATCCTTCTTGGCTGGCATCACTGTGGCTGAAGCATACTCTCCCCCAGATAGCTCCACCAAACCAGCCTCCCAAAGGTCCTGAGTTCTCATCTGAATCAAGACCTCTCCATGTCACTGTATCTATAGGGTCTCCGAAAGATTGGCGTGTCAGTAGCCAATTCAATGCGAATCTCTTGACCCTTCAGTGCTCCTAAGTCCTTCAAACTGAAGGCAAAGCAGTTCCTGTAAGCCCTCAAGAACCGCCGTATACGTCGTCTCTCTCCTCCGGTGACTATAGGTCCAACATCAGGCTCCCAGTTGTCCTCCGTGACTGCAACCTTGAGTCCAGCAGGCTTAGAGGTAGAAGACGCGTCCCGTGGTTGCTATGCTGCAACCTCTTGAGCAGTACTCCCTGCCTGCTCAGTCAATGACAAGGCCTCATCTTGCCCCATCATCTCATCCTTGAGGACCTCCTCAACCCGAGAAGAATCCCCAACCTCATCCATCACAGCTGCCTTGGCTGCCAACTCTCTCTGAACCTCGAGCACCTCCCACGTGTGCCATGGATGTCTACACCCCATGGTCCTCACCGGCTCGCCCCCACTCGCTGCCTGTACCGTCTCGGTAGGCAGAGAGACCGTCAAGGGAAGTGCACTCCGCACTCTACGTTGCTCAGCCATAGCCAAGCTGATAATCCAGGTCAAGCAATTGAGATCCATTGCTTGCCCCAACACCTGATGACGTGATGCCTCAGAAAGAGAAGGCACCGCCGTGGTCCCAGTGGAAAACCCCATAGCCCGCTCTCGCTCGTCGGCATTAGGCTCCACTAACTGCTGCAACTGAGCATCCCACAGGAGGCCAGGTCCACCATCCCAAAAAGCATGGAATCCTGGGAAGCTGAGCAGTGTAGGTAATGCTGCTCGTGGTTGACCCACTCTGTTGACCACTGCCAAAGGCGAACGGTCATCGTGTCTCACACGTTGAGACTGCCTCCCTGTGTCCAAAATGTCCACTATGAGGTGTGTGGCCGCTGCACCCCATCAAATGCACGCTTGAGCAGTGCGGGTGGCATCAAGTTAGTCCACCATAGCCGTGGACGATGAGCCTGTGATCCCACTGCAGCTGCATCCAGCAACACTGCTGACCCAAGCCACGATCGGACTTGATGCACACTGGCCATCACCCTGGCCCGAGAATCGCCCATCAGTGGCACATTCTCCAAGATGTATGCTGGCGATACAGCTTGATGAAGCTGCAAGTGGCGCAAAATCCGCACCATCTCCCAAAACAGACCCGTCCTCGAGTCTCGCAATCCATTGCCATGCCCGGCTGATGAATGCCCTTGGCAGGGCCAACCTGCCACTACCAGATCAATGGAGCCAACCTGCTCCAAATCCTGCGCCCCAGCAACGAAATGTCTGCTGGCAAGGCTTGTTGGTATCCACGAACTGCAGACACTGGCAACAGCTCAGGGTACTGCTGTACCAACTGAGCAACATGGCGCAGTGAGACGCGTCGTGCAGTCTCATCCCTCTCCACATACAGGTAACGTCGAACTCGTACACCTGCCTGCAGCACTGCAGCCAATCCAGTGCTGATCCCGACAAACAAGTCCAGAAGGCATATGCCTTCATCCGGGCACTGCCACACAAGAGGTGTGGTGTCCAATGGCGACAACTGGGGTGGTCTTGGTGCAATCACCGCACTCTCCTCCTCTCCTGACGGTACGAAAGCTTCTACCAAGCTTGTTGCACCCGTCCATCAGCAGCCTGCTGCAAATCCTTGCTCGTACCCCACAATGGAGTGTGAGCAACCATGGCAGGCAACTCCGCAGTACCATGCATGTCATCCTGCTCTGCTGGAGGTGGCACATCCTTGGCATGGGCATTGCCTTCCAGCAACTCTCCAGGCCAACTAACTGCGGCTAGTGTTGGCATCTTGCCCCGCTGGGCAGCCGCAAATACCCCCAATGAATGTCACAGGGAGCTGTGCACGACGACCATCCCCTGACTGCCATCCAGGCCTGTAGGATGCTGACTCCTCCCAAAAGTCCAGGGTGAAGCCCATGGGATATAACACTGCCCCACCAACAAGGACATCGTAAGAGACCGCGTCTGTCACAATGGCCTTGGCTCGCATCACTGAGCCATCTATAGGATGATCCGGTTATGTCTAATGGCCAACTCACGCCGTGTCATGCCCCGAGCCTGCTCTGATCCTCCCAGAGATGTCTGTATCTGGAAAGGACAAGGCTCCATATCCGCCTCCATGAGGCCCAAACCTGCAATAGCAGCTCTGCCCAACATCAGTGGCTGAGCTCCTGAGTCCAACAAGACCCGCAGTGGCCGGTACTTCTTGCCTGCCGGTCCACTCAAAGTGAAAATGCCTCCCTGGTTGTCTAACAAGACAACTCCAGGTGTCACCATGGCGCGCTCAAAGGCTGGCCTAGCTGGCAGCTCCGTCAACCTGGCAGCTGCAGTTTGCCATGGCGCAGCCGTGGCAGTCTTGACCCTCAAATCCGGGGATCCCTCTGCCACTACACCTTCCAGTAACTCCGCAGAAGATGAAGTGACCTCCCCACTCTCACAGAGTGTTGCTGCTAGTCTGAACACTGCAGCTGGTCTTACCCCCGGCGTCGCAATCATGGTTGCCGAGAACAGTGGGGCTTGACACACAGAGGTGGCTGCCCCCAACAACACACCGGCTGCACTAGCCTTGGTAGCAGGTGTCAGTGCTGCACGTGTAGCTCTCCCCAATGGCATAGTAACCTCCGCCTCGGTAACAGTCGGGCGAGAACTAGGTGCCATGGATGGCGTCGACACAGTCTCCGCCAATGTGAATGACTGAGGAAGCCTCGCCTGACGGTTTGCCTCCCCACGCTGTGGATCCAATTCCACCTCTGCACCTCGTGGCTCAGGAACTCGTGCTGCTCCTCGAGTCACGGCTGCAGCAGACTCCACCTGCACTAGTGGTAGTGCTGCTCCGCACATGAATCCCATGCCTCCCATATCTCCTCCCTCAGGAGCAGGAGGTGGACCATCCCGCCTGGGAGCCGGTACCGCCTGAGCTGTAGCCATGGCAGCGAGCCTCTGCTCTAGCTGCTGAAGCCGGTTGGCCATGCCTTGGTCAACACCCTGACCTCCGCGTCCTTGGCCATGTTGAGCTTGCCCTTGGCCTGCACCTCGTGCCCGACCACCTCGTCCTCTCTGGGCTGGTCCACCTCGCCCCCGGCCACCATTGTTCCCTTGGAACTGGCCTGGGCGCAACTCAGGATGCAAGTCATAACACTGGGCATCTCCATGCCCATACTTGCCACAATGCCCACACTGCAACTGTGCAGGCTGTGCTTGTGCCGGCCTTTTGCCACTCTCTGGGCAATCTCTCTTGACATGGGGTCCTCCACATGTCCAACATATCACCCCTGGTTGCGTTGGCCTGCAAAAGATGCCACGGGCCTCTGCACCTGAGGTCCCCTGTAAGCTCCATGGAACTTGGGTTGGGAACCTTGCCCCCCTGACCACGCTGTTGGGCAGTCCCTTGTGCCTGTGGGCTGGCAGCTGCGCCTTGTGCAGGCATGTCCTTGCCAAATCCAATGGTAACAACTCGCTCCTCCACCATGTTGAGCTCAATCCGCTCAGCCAGCAGAAACACATCTGCTAATGTGGGTTGGGCTGCTTGTAACAGGGTTGCATCTCGCACCCTTCTCTTGAGCTCCTTGTCCAGAATTCCATACCAAAACTGGATTGCCTGAGCTTCAGTAACCCCTTGGGTCACACTTATCAAGCGCCTCATACGAGTGTATGCGCCTCTCGCAGGCTCTCACTGGTTTGCGCTGGAAGTCTTGCAAACTTCGCAGCTTCTCTGTCCGTACACCCTGGTAGTTCCTCCGCAACTCCTGGAAGAACTCCACCACCGGTTGAATCTAGGCACATGTGTTGTAGTCGTGGCAGGAGGAGTAGTAGCACCTTTTGAACTGGTACCACCTGCAGAAGTACCAGCACTACTTGTTCCACTACTAGTGCTGGCAGTGGGAGATATTGGTACTGATGCAGCTACTGGTCGCGTCGTGCCTCGAGTAATGGAGACGTAGTCAGGTGACCAATACATCCTCACTCCTCAATCTCTGCTTCATGTCCTCGCCTGAACTCGTGGTAATCGTCCATAGGCGGGCCTTCCAAATGCTGGAACAGTCCCTTCCACGCCCGAATGGGGTGAATAACTGTGGATTGCGCATCTGCTGCAAATCACACCAGCTGTCGAACTCCTGGATAAAGTCATCCAACTCGATTGTGCCCACAGCTCCAGAGTACCTACGAGGCCCCTTGGTAGCTCCATACATCTCCTCCATGTCGTCCCACAACAATGGCGAATGAAACTGCACACCTGTTGATGAAGCCTCCGAGTCTGTGTCTGACTCTCTGCCTAGTTGAGGGTGGAGGTGAAGGTGGTCTGAAACGAACCTCGTCTGGTGAACCCACTCTCACTGCTACTGCCTGTAGCCGTACTCCCCTCAAACCCTTGGGTAACTCCGTGATGACACTCCAATGTGCACCTCCCCCACGTGACACTATAAGGCTCTAGTACTAATTCTAATAGTGACACGGGTGGGCACCTGTTGCAGTTTAAGGGTCATATCCCAATGGCTCAGGGCACCTGCACCTGCATCCACCGCAAGAACTCCTATGGTTGGCTGGTCATCAACCCAGTCTCACCATAGAAGAAACACTGGTGGTCTTGCTGGTCATCAGCCTCACCACCGACAGCATACTCTAGGATTGACCGGTGATCAAATCCGGCCTAATCCCTATGAAAGCAAGCGCCCACACAAAACCAACATGGCGCACAGTCAAGCATGCAGGTGTTGGGGGGGGATCCAAACACAAGAAATCAAAACATCAACACCCCCACACCAAAATCCATGTGCAATGCGGATCCTGCAGAATATCCCAACCCAAAACCCCGGACTGACTGGCCTCCACTAAGAGAGGCTTTGACAACTACAAGTACAAGGTAATGAAAATAGTACAGAGATGGAGGGGAAGAATAGAAGCCCGACCCAACAAGATCTAATCCTGATCTATGCTATCAACTGCCAGACTTCTCTCAAAGTGCCTCGCTCTGCATGATAGTAAGGTGTAGGAGGTATATCTATGTCCAGAAACCTGCCACTAACCTTGTCCCAAGCTACAGTAGCTCGCTCTAACCAACCCTCCTCCTCTTTCTGCCAGGTAGAGACAATACTCCCCTATCTCCCGCTCACTGAACACTAAAGAAAACAAAGGTAGGGTCTGATAGTCTCTCAACTCGAAAGCTTTGAGACGATTGCGGGTGTCCTCATTGCGGATGACTGCATCCCCTTCAAGCAAAACAAATTTGTCATTGCTAATGAACCCCCGCTCGTGATTGCCTTGTGCAGAGCGTGTCCGGCTGCAACCATGTCTGATTGCACAAACTTGTGTAGCTCCTGCTCCTCTGCTCCAGTACACCACGGCCTTGTGGCTGAACACCTTGGTACCCGGGGCTGTCTTTGGCTGTGTTCCAAGCCTAGCTTTCACCCACTTTGGTATTTCACTTACAGCTGCAGAACTGCTGGCTCCAACAGAGTTCTGACTGTCCAAAGCAACATTGAGGCCCTCAACGCCAACTACAGCAGTTTGTTGTCTACTGTTAATGCCTGACTCCCAGTATGCAATCAACTCGTCCAACTGTTCTCCACTCAAATCAGTCTGAGTTCCTTGGGAAACATAAATCCCGTCCCCTTGTGTGCACAGGCTAAGAGAAGAGACCTGCCCTTCAATTACGTCCTCATTTCCCCCAGCCATACAAGGAGTACATCCCCAGATTTATCTCTCATGTAGACCAGAACAGGTTCTAGAAACAGGATTGTGGATCTTTCATGGCACACTCACTCTCTAAAAATTCCATAGATTTTTAGCAGAGTCCCAAAAACAAAAACTAGATCTAGATAGGTAGATATCCCCTTTCTGCAGCTATCCCCTCAAAGACTGAGTCAAACGGAGCTCATTTGACAAAGATATGACCAACCAGGCTCTTTAAACATAACACCTTTTTCTTTTCTCCCCCCCCCCCCCCCCCCCTTTTTTTTTTAATAAGACAGAACAAATACAAAGAAAACTCCTCATATTTTTTTTTTAATACTTGTCTTGGTTCCCTGTTTATCTACGGGTTCCCGAGGCCGTTCCCCTCGCACTGTGAGTACACTACTGCCCCATTTCCGGTGCAGTTTGAGCATAGAATGCTGTTGGCTTTACTTGGAGGCACTAGAAGCATTCGTGTCTTTTTCGAATCGACTGCATGTCCGCGACCACTCCGGGAACCACTTGGTAGTAAACGGGACTACTGGATGCCCAGTATCATTGCTTCTCAATTCCCCCTGCATATGGGTGAACCACTAAAACCAGTAGAATGCATCAGAACCATATTTTCAGCTTAGAATGCAAGTCAGTTGGACAACTCACACAAACCACTACAAGTGCTCATTTGCAGTGCTTTCCTACTGTAGTGCAACCAACTAGCATAGTGGCAGCGGAGTTGGCCAAAGCAGTTCCGAGATGGCACAAGCACTCTGCGTCTTTCCACTAGCAGTCGTACCCCTCACTGCCATTGCGTGGGGACGACGCCACGCGTCGACCCACACACTCTCCACGTGGTCCCCGTGGATTCGTCTGCCGGCAGTTGTGCAGTCGACTTCGCCAGTGGCTGTTGCCACGTGACATGCAGCACTCCAAGTTATGTGGCCGACTGCGATGTGGCGTCTTGAGCCCGTGGCCACGCGGCGGCATTACCGCTCGTCACGGCGCCGCCATATCGGCATCCACGTCCGCATCCACGTCCGCGTCCATGTGTCACCGCGCCCCAGGTGAGTCAGTCCACTCATCCGGAGGGAAAAGTCAAAGTCAGCTCAAAACATCAGACACACGGGCGGCCCGCCTGGTTACGCCACGTGGTTCTTCAGCATTAATCGCATTAATCGCTGAGCAGTTGTTTGCGCGTCTACGTCCTTTACCACTCCAATCATTGGATGTCCAACCCAACTACCACGTCTGTTGTAACTGGTCTGTTGTAACTTCCAGTCGATCCCTGTTTTTTGACTTTTACGACTCAAAATGAGTCATTACCCCAGTGGTAAATGACACGAATGCTTCTAGTGAGGCGTGGACTGTGATGCCTGGACGCACACACGCCCCCGACCTGTTCTACACTACGGAGGACCACCATCACCGCATTTCCGAGCGCACTCCACAGCAGCAGTCTTCCGTGAGAGAGAGAGAGAGAGAGAGAGCTATGGCGGGACTTACAACAACAGCACATGGCATCACAACGTCCTTGGCATCAGCGGCATGGCGTGGGTGCCCTCAGATGCAGCTCACAGTAAGGGGCGATCTCGCATAGAGCAACCTCCTCTGTTGCACCAACTGTGCGCCGCCGAGAAGTGGCTCATCTGGTGGGAGCGACCTCAGGGTATGCAGCAGCTACTGCTAGCACCTGTGGTGGAGAGCGGGGTTGGCGCGCTCCACTACGCAGTGAATGCCTGGAAGTCTAGTACACCACAACACTCTCTCTCTCAACCTGCCCTTAGAAAGAAAACCATTCAAAGTGATCCTTCCCACTGCATTTGTCTCCGCAGCGCTTTTATAAATTGGATCCTCCCATGGGCTACCACAAAATTGCAACAATCCATGTGTCTCTCTTTCATTGTCAGAACCACCAGAACTGCATGATTGGAGGCGGCTATTGAGAAAAGCTCCTCCAGCTCCTGAGAATGCAGTGCACCATCCCCTCTTTGAGAATCTTGGACTGCAGACTGATGTGCAGGGCCCTTCTTCAGATGTGCAAGCTGTTTCATTGACAGCCCCTGTGGAAGTCGACCCACAAAGCTTGATGCAAAGACAGCCCACCGAATCTTGATTTCCTTTTCGAAACCCACTGTATGGTGCGGATGCCTTGCTTCATTCTTCGAATCTGTGTACCTCTTCTTCCTCTTCTTCCAGCACTTGCAGAATTTCACATAAGGCACTTTTGTGCTCCCTTTGGTGTTGAAATCCTTTTTGAATGTTGAAGTGTCGGTGGAATATCGGTGCCAATGTATGGCCCGTACACAGTTCAGATTTCGTGTCAAAGACTGCTTCCAACACCTCCCTCAAGGTGAGACCAACCCTGCCCTGAAACGCGAGGACAGCCTCAGCTTCGTCTGATATGAAGTAGACTTTTGACATGTAAAAAGGAGAATCAACACCCTCCTCCAGCTGTGCCTACTGCAATGTAATCACAATGTAGTCACAGACACCAGCATTCTCTCCTTCGCCACGCATTTTCGCATAGTTCACCATCGGCTGGGGAGTTGAGCCAGCATTGGAGGATTCATAGTTGGGAGGCATCCGCTTTCTTTGCCGCCATGATCTTATATGCTTGTCTTTTCCCTAGCTCCTACTCGTAGCCGATGTCGAGAAGGCCAGGTCAGGTTCTGCTACGTGCTCACGATAGCCGGATCTCTGATCGTCATAAACAGATTGCTTTGCTCGGCCCTCAGTCCGTTAGTTGCGTAGGATATCACACTACGAAGTCATCAACGTAATTCCTGCCCATCATCTGGCAACAAACTACTTCTCCCGTAGGCCCTGCCTTGTACAATCGTAATCATGAATGCCAATGACGGCACAGTGTCTATAGCCGCACCCCAGCAAGTTGTTTTCCCCCGTGAGTTCATAAGTTGCTAAGTGGTGATCACAAGTAGAGCGGCAGCTCCGCCTCTCCTCATAGGCTCAAATCATCAAAAAACAAACAAATGGCATCGTCTCGCCCCACCTGCACTTGCACACCCTTCCAAGCATTGCTCACCTTCTTTCAACAAATCGTTTCTCTCACTTTTAAAACAAAAACCACAAGTGCTAAAACTAAACTCACCTCTGGCACTCACAGATGCAAGCCTCATCTCTCTCGAGTGATAAGAAAGAACTAAACTCCAATAACAAGAGAAACACAAACCAACACCATCACTCTTTAAAATAGAAGTCGAGCCAGGGGCACCCCAAGCTATGGGGACTCCACCCCACAACAACCTATCCTCCCATCATAAACACACTCAGTTCTAAACGCATACAGGAGCTCGGTCGCGTAGGCTCAACTCGAGAGAGATGAGCTGCGCGACTGACGCTCTCGTGAAGATAAGACAGTTCAGGTGTCAAACTAAACTTGACACCTGACTTAACACTTGACCTAAATCCAAGTGTTAAATACAAATAACTAGCTTTATTCTAGTTAGTTTCACACTGTGCTTATTTAACTTGACACCCATGTGATACGCCTTTATGGCCTCCCTGGAGGTTATTTTTTCCTCCGCTCTCTTGTTTTCCCCCTCTTTTCAATAAACTTGGCCAGTTCCTGTTCATCAACAAAAACAAAAACAAAAAAACAAAAAACATGAAGATGCCTAATGCGAGAAATGGTTTGAGAATCGTGCCTAAGCAGCCTGTTTGGTTTTTAATAATTATTAGGCACAAAAATGCCTAAACGGTCGGGGACGGTACTGTACGTGTGTTACTTTACGTTTAGTGTTTCATCTTGCGTCATCCATGTCCAATGGTGGTTGGTACTGATAAATGGTTGTTTCTATCCAGCTTAAAAGCCATCATCCTTAAGCATCAATCATCATGTTTAATATGTCCAAAACCTATTTAATGCATCAAAGACCAATTAAACAAGCCTAAAACGGCGATGGGCTCTCTTGCTTTGGCAAAACATAAGAGGAAGGTGAGAGTAAGGGGCATGACTGAACACAACACACCAATTGGAGCCTTGACACGGTGTAAGGTCCTTTGTCCACATTTTCTCCGTTGACTTCAACATGTTGCGAAGTCTCTCTCTACAAGAGAGCAACAAAGCCCAAGCCCAAGCCTACAACAACATGCTACTAACCCTTACTATACTGCACTAACGCACATACCAATGTGAGAGTCTCCCATGTTAGTTCTAGAACGTTATGGTCAGTTTTCCAAACAATACACCCAATTTTCTCCTAAAACGAAAAGGGTGAAGTGCAGAAAATGCAGGAAAGTTGAACTTATAGACCCCATCACTACAAATGATATATATCAAAATCTTGTCCAAAGACTCTGAAAATTTAGGAGAAGGTGGCCAAGGTTGTGAGGCATGTTCACATGGATTTTGGACTGAATTGGCTTAGCCATTTTGGAAATATGAACAGATTTGTGAATTTGTTTCCTAGCCTGCAGCGGTTGCAAAGCCGTTCATGCACACAAAATAATTGTAAAATTCAATTTCACAGGGATTCATAGGGATGTAGGGCTGCGGACAAGTTAACTGACGGCTATGTTGACCTAGCTCTGTTCCACTACCTGCATGTGTGAATGGGCCCTAAGAATGAAATGTTAGCTCACATTGATTTTCACATTATGCGCCACCCTACTTTACTTCCAAGTTTAAGTAAAGTAGCCTCAAATATGTCGGCTAAAGCAAAGTAAGAATATTTCCATTGCAGTGCAACACTTTAGGTTACTTCCACACTGGTGCAGCCTGTTCACCTTGCTTCCCTATCATGCCAAGAAACCAAGCTTCTCTTCGCAATTCCCCCCTCTAAACAAAGAATAAGCCCTGTCTAGGCTTGCAATCTTGTAGGGAAAGCATATGACTTGAACAAAAGGTAAATGCAACTGTTTTATCCAATCACTTTGCTCAACATGATGACACTTGCCCAACAAGATATTCACCATCCCAGAGCAATATCATGCCAGGGTATGGTAAGACTCCATAATACTGGCACATGATGCCAACAAACCAGCCACAAGGAACTGGTACTTACAAGAAGCTTCTTACCTACAAACAAAGTCACCACAATACCTCTAGGCATGCCAAACAAGCTTTTTGGCAGCCGAATGGAAAACTACTCTTCATGGTCTTCGTTCTTCTCTTCTTTCTTTTCCTGTTGCAAGTGGGAGACAACGACCCTGTAGTAACAATGATCTCCCAGGGAGTCCACCATACATCTGAAATGTGCCCGGGATCATTAATCTAGATTAAAGAAAATTGTGTGGTGGGTCATGGAAACATGTAGTCGACATCATCTGTAGTTCTGACAAATTGAAAACATAGGTACCAAATGATATTGCTGCATATGGCATCAGGAAAGTCTTTGTCATGGCAATCATCTGCCATGCCAAGCAAGAGACCGGTTGAGACGAACAAGAGTCCTGGGCGGGGTCACCATCACATGTCTAGTCTGCACCTCTGCATCTGCATGAAATGGAGTGGAAATTGTCAATGGTCAATTTAGGCTCATGGTTCTACGCCCAGAAACATATCCCAATCAGGAAGTGGTCTTGGAGGCATCAAACTGGAAACAAGAGGATTTACTTGCTGATGACCCTCAACAAAGACTTCAAAGAGTGAAATGGTTGAAAAAAACCGTAGGTTTCCCAACTATTGTTGTAAGGAGGTTTAGATTTTGGCTACAAGAACTCTATAACCATCAAGTAAAATTCCACCTGTTGATGTGGAAGATCTCAACTATTTTCTCCTACTCGGTCTGTACCTCTTCTCTAGTTAACACAAAAATGGTTCCATGGTTCTTGGAGCACGTGACTTGGACCATTGACGATTCTGCAGCTGGATGTAATTGTTGGTGATTCCTTGCTACCTTCAAGATCTGTCATCCAGCTACATTGTTCCTTGTATTTAACTCCATAGATCACTTCTGACCAGCTACATATAGTAAGCTGACAGGTTTGTATTGAAACGCGTAGTGAAGAGGGGAATAAGGTTTAGACTTGAGTTCTGTAAGTTGTTGCTGTTTTGTCCTGACTAACCATCAATCTCATCCCATCAGGGGCACAAGAAGAGAGGAATCGGGCTTTGAGAAATCCACAAACCAGAAGGCTCGATTGATTCCAGGACCTGCACGGCCTCCATCATGCTTGGCCGCTTTGCAGGCACCTGTGGCCCAGATCAGTAACTTCTCAATTAGGATTATGAGGTTGCAAAGGCATCCATTCTTGAGAATCAAAAAGCCCTCATGTGAAAACCAAAGCCTGGCAAACCCACATCCTAAAGAGGTCTTCCAGTATTTATTGAAAATTCTGTAGGAGGAGAACACTTACATGGAAAACCTACATTGCCACCAATGGGTCCCTGTGTGTAATGCAGTCAAAATGTAGCACTCTTAGGATCCATTCATAGATGGGGCAGTTTTGTTAGGGCTTGCGTCCTCATCTATGACAGAATTGGAGAAAATAAAATAAACAGGAGGCAGAAACTGGCACTGACCTCCACAGTGCAAACAAGAGCCAACTTTAGCACTTGCATGACCTCAATCTCTGGAGGGGAGCTGAGCTTGGGATCAAAGCAATCCAGTCCTCTTCCCTGTTCCAGCATCGACCTTACAAATTCCCCCAACACAATTGTGGTCCCACTGTTGTTCTCAACAGGTGGCCGACCAGTCACAAGCTCTAGGAGCACTACCCCAAAGCTGTAGACATCACACTTTTCAGAAATACAAAGGCTCCGGCATGCAAGTTCAGGGGCAACATATCCAAGTGTGGCGTGGCATTTCCAGCTTGAAATGTCGGTATGTAGCATGGGCAAGAATTTTCCCAGTCCATAGTCGCTTATCTTGGGCTCAAAGTCTTCATCTAGAAGAATGTTGGTGGACGTTAGGTTGAAGTGTACAACCTGTGCTCTGCTGCCCAAATTGAAAAAACAAAAAGAATCTAGTGAGTGGATGTTAGTTGTTGAGTGTGCTAAGTCCTGGTTAGGCACGGGCAGGTAATATATTCGGTAGTTGTGGCCAATTAAAATTTATGGAAAGCTTTGCAGGCCAGAAAAAGTCAGTCTATTTTCAGAAGTTGTGATCACTCAGCTTTGTACCCCAAAAATTCCAACGTACTCCCAGAGTATATAGTATGCAGTGCTCAGGAACTCTCCACCTTTTAAGCTCTCCTCCTGATGCAGAACTTTGTCAGCATGACGATTGCAGCTGCAATCTGACCCTGACAAATTGCTAGGAGGCTTATGCTGTTTAGGCAGGTCTAAAGTTTGGAACTTGACTGTTAGGGTAGACCTTTGAGCCTCCTCCACCAATTCCTCACAAGGAGGGAGCAATGGCCTCACTTCGGGATGGGCACCCCACCCCTTCCTCATCCATACTGAAGGCCCCCACTGGTCTCTAGGTGCAATTCATTTTACAGCACGTTATGGGACCATAAAAGCATGTGCCATCACATACCGCAGATGCAAGCAAAGTATCCTATTTTCCACCTTTGACAGCTGGGAATCTAAAATAAGAACCCAGACACTGAATTCTGCTCAGCAACAATCATGTGATTGACTGACCTGAAGTCATGATGGAGATAGGCAAGGCCTCGTGCAATCCCTAGAGCAATCCGATAGCGTCGGGACCAGGAGAGGGTTGTTTGTGCACTGTTTGCTGGATGTAAGTGAGAAGACAGGGTCCCATTAGGAATGTAATCATACAGCATAAGCTGTATAGTGGATGACCAGTAGTACCCTTGCAGGGTAACCAGATTCGGGTGTTTCACATCCCCCAGGTTGTTCATCTCTTCATCAAATTCATCGGGACCTTTGATACGTCCCAAAGTAGCCAGCTTCTTTACTGCAACTGACAGCCCCCCATCCAGTTCTGCCCTGTAGACTGTGCCAATGGAGCCGTGGCCAATGACAAAGTCACTGTCCAGAAGAGCTTTGATTCCTGTATCCCAATCCTCACATCGTGTGGGAAGACCCTTGTTAAACAGAACTAGTTTCCCCACCATGGGGCTCATGTCAGGCGAGGAAGGCCTGCTTTCATACAGTAGTAGTTCTGTCTTCTTCTTTTTCTGTCTTCTATAGACAACAATACTCAATAGAGCAACCACAATGACAGCAATGGTAACTGCTCCCGCAACTGATATGGCTGCAATTGCCGACATACTCAGCAGACGGGACTGGACTGGGTGCATAGCAGTGGATGGCATGGTTAGTGACCTGGTCGGGGTCACCTCTGGTGATACGGTTGGTAGCAAAACCACCACGCAAGGCGTACTTAAAGGTGAGCCGCACAAACCTGGATTTCCAAAGTAGGAGGTGGCATTAAACATGCCTAAAGTATGTGACCTTGGGATTCTTCCAGACAGATCATTGTACGAAACATTGAAAGAGGCTAAGCTCTGCAGATTCCCCAAAGTTGCAGGAATGCTGCCATTCAACTTGTTGTATTGCAGGTCAAGTTCTCTGAGACCCACAATTTCGCTTAGTGCTGCAGGTATGTGGCCACTTAGGTTGTTACTGGAAAGGTCCCTGCACCATCAATTCACTGTGGTCTTGATTAGTATGTGTACTGATACAGAGATTCGGTGTCTCTGTCATTCAGAGTCAAACCAACTTCATTTTCTGGCTGTTTGAGATGTTCTGTGAATGACTAATTTGCTCTGTTGACAGACATGCAACGTAAATAACACAAATCTGAATCACACAAAGTGACTACTAAGGTGACAGTGTAAACAAGCATAATGAAGTAGAAACCTTCAGTGCAGGGTTCTACAACAGAAAACAGCAGATACAGAATTCATCGAATTGATGCTGATCCACATATCCAATTAATCCTGAACAATAATCTCTACTGTTGGGGAAACTGCTAATCCCCTTACGTCAGAATACACACGATGCAATTAGCAGGGTGGAATAAGCCCAGAATGTAAGCCCCAAGTCCCCTAGCAATGCTCCAGCAGAGGACCTTACAACATTAGACTTGTACCCTCCAGTAATGCAACCATACAAAACAATCTCCTAGTGTATGGGTGGAGCTTCCATTTGATACAGACAGGTACATGAAGAGCACCCAAGTTCACAAAATGATTTTGACTGGAATTGGTTTGATTGTCACGTAAAATTCACTGAGTCAGCAGATTGTGAGGGTTAAAGCAGGACTCACAAGCTTAGCAAAGAAGTGCAGTTGACAAGAGCCGAAGGGATACTCCCCTGGAGACGCATGTTTGAAAAATCAAGAAACTTCAGTACCTCCAGTTGTCCAATCTGTGGAGGGATGGACCCACTGATCAGATTATGTTCCAACCGCAACACAGTAAGCGCAGTCATATTACCAATTTCGGGAGGAATGCGACCAATTAAATTGTTGCTGCTTACATCCAGTAACTTCACATCCCTAAGAAGAGCCAGCTGGGGAGGTATGAATGAGGAGAGGTGGTTGCCCGAGAGATTGAGATAAATGAGGTGAGAGCATGCACTGAGTAGTGCAGGGATTGCCCTTCCGAACTTGTTGAAGGCGACATTCAATGTCTGGAGCAATGTGCAATCGCCTCCAGACGAAGGCAGTTGTCCCGTGAATGAATTAAAAGAGAGATCCAGGTATTGCATGCTGGGTAAATAGACAACATCTGCAGGTACATCTCCTGAGAGGAGGTTATTGTTCAGCACCAGTGTGTTCAGACTGCTGAGCTGGCTGAACTGAAGAGGTAGACTCCCAAAGAGCTGGTTGCTACTAAGATCCAGATAGTTCAAAAAGTTTAAACTCCCAAATGAGCCTGGAATGAGGCCCGATAGATGATTCCTCTGGAGTGCAACATACTTAAGCAGTACAAGGCTTCCGAGATCTTGTGGAATGGAACCTTGCAGAACATTAGAAGAGAAATCCAAGCCTGTAAGTTTCAAACACTTCCTGAGTGTGGTTGGAATGGAGCCTGAAAATTGGTTGGATGCCAGGGATATGAATCGCATTTGATCACACTCGTCAAAAAGCGATGAAGGAATTGGTCCAGAGAGAGAATTTGAAGACAGATCAAGCACCCGCAACCTGAACAAGTTGCCAAGTGTAGCAGGAAGATTTCCTGAGAGAGTATTGTGGCTCAAATTCAGCCTCCAAAGGGTACCTGTTGAAGTAATATCAGAAAAGACTTCTGCTACATTGTATTGATCTGTAGTTCTGACATGAAAGTTTGCCAGTTATAGCCCATCATACTCCAACAAAAATGCGTGGTGTGTACTCTCAACTTGAACATTGACCACTTTGGCCATTCTTGAAAATTCGGGAGAAGACTGCACTGACATATAGAACCTTTCAGTAGATATATCTACCAATACTTGACACCAGCTGGAGCAGGTTTTCTGAAAACTTATGCAGAATATGAAGCTGCAACCCATTAGAAAGAAGATGTACGAGAAGTGAAAGTAACTTACCAATGTTTCCAAGCTCTGGAGGGATAGCCCCTGACAGATTATTCCTGCATAGCACTAGAATGCGCAGGCTCGTGAGGTGGCGGAGCTCACGGGAGAGCGGTCCTGACAGCTCAGTATCCTGAAGATAAACCTTGGAGACATTAAATCTTCCATTACAATATACTCCATACCAATTGCAAGGATTTGGATCTGTCGTGTCATTCCATGTTCTCAAAACACCCAGAGGATCGTTCACTTCCTCTTTGAAGGCCAGAAGGGCCCGCCCTTCGTCAGTCAAGGGAGTTGCAACCACCGCCTCGTATACAATAGAAACACTCAAAAGTAAAACTATGGTGATGGAAGGCTGGGGAAGGGGTTTATGCATTTTCCTTGTCATTGAGCCCCCTTTCATATATGCAACATGTCACGCTCCGAATGATCAAATCGTCTACGAAATCCACTCTTATTCCTTGTGGTTGTCCTGTATCAGCATTGCAGCATTCTGGCCAAGAGAGATGAAGACCTAAACGAGTCTCCTCCAGCTCCATCCCTTCATTCACTCCGAATGGCAACAGTTTCCTTCTGCACTTGATATCCTTGTCCTGCGTAATTTTGCGATAAGAAGCGAGAAAATGAATGCGTGCTGTAAATCGAAGACATTACAATTTGGCTAGTTTTCAAGAAATAGTGAAGATTAAGAAAGGTAAAGGCAACTGGGACTACAGAGGAAGAATGCTGGAAAAGTATGTGCCATTGAGCTGTCAAGGAGGCGTGACAGAGACCTGCCTCTGTATTAAAATGTACACGTGGGGGTTGAGACAGGATGTAACAGAGATACAAAGCGTCAAGTCCTCAGATCACAAGCAGATGAACGACCAGGAAAATGGGCAAGGTGGCGGGAACAGCGAATACACAAGCGCACGCAGAGAGACAGAGAGAGCAGCACTACTACTTACAGCATTTTATGTCACACAAACGCAGAAAGCGATTTTCGATTGTTGTGTGTGAGTGATTGGAGGGCAGGAGGAGAGAGAGAGAGAGAGAGAGGGAGAGAGAGCAAGAGAGACAGTACAACAATTCACAAGTTCGCTGAAACCTCACGAATCCCAGAATCAAGTCCGCAACAGTAGCCCTCCTGCCTTTATTTACCAGCTCTTTAGAACGAAATACACATGGTTTATTCCACAGAGAAACTGGGACGGCCTAATATACTACATCTGTGTCTTACATCTGCAAGAATGAGAAAGTCCCTTTGAACGTAGGCCTATGATGTCAGAGAGCGGAGATCATAAAGCAAAGAGAAAATAGACAGGAATTGTGACGCAGCTGCATGAAGGTGCAATGCAATGCAACTTGCAGGTTCCTAGTTGCTACACCTCCGCAACCTTGGAAATTGTCGTTTATGTCTGTGTCTCTAACGAGTGCACGAGTGTGTGCGCGAGGGGAGAAAGAAACGAAGAAAGGAGACGTGTTTCGGAATTCTCAGCGGATTCAGCATTTCCGTCAATAGATACAGAATATTCTTGTGTCCATCACGAAGAAAGGCGTTTCGGAATTCTCAGCGGATTCAGCATTTCTGTCCATAGATACAGAATATTCTTGTGTCCATCGCGAAGAAAAGCGTTTCGGAATTCTCAGCGGATTCAGCATTTCCGTCCATAGATACAGAATATCTTGTGTCCATCACGAAGAAAGGAGACGTGTTTTGGGAATTCTCAGCGGATTCAGCATTTCCGTCCATAGATACAGAATATTCTTGTGTCCATCTTTCTCCAATGTCTTGTCTACGGCACACAAATTTTGTTAAAAACAGGTGTGGCGTACTCTGCCACTTTTGAGGCTAATTCTCAGGCCGAATCGGCCACCAAGGGTGTACTGCCAATTCGGCAGGGATGGCCGATTATGCACCGATGACAGCAGAGCAACCACCCAGGCCAGTGTCATCTGCCATCGACCCGCCCACCTGCCTTCCTTTGAGGCTCGCCCGTTTATATCCTCTCTGGGGCTCTGAATCTGGGCAATCGATATGGGATAATTGAACCCCAATCACATTGCGGCAGGTGGCGGGCGAGCCCTATGGCCGCGCATAAGGCAGAGTCAGCCCAACACGGTCCGCTCTCTAGTACAAATTTTCTCTAGCTCCCATCAGAAGCTGAGACAGGTGGAAATATTTTTTATTTTTATAAATGTTTTGAAGAGAACAGGGGACAGAGGCCTTGGCGCATTTATTAATGGAATAAAGATACAAGAGGAAAAAATAACCTCCGGGGGTGTGAAGGCATGAACATATGGGGAACAACCTTGGAACAAACAAATAGGGTAAGGGACGAGGGAAATAAGCTTGCCTAGGCGACACCGAGCCCAACAAAGAACTCTAGATCACTAAAGTAGAATACTAAAGTGGATCAGAGTCAGGAGTAGAATACAACAGAACCGGGGGGAGAGAACTGCAGGAAACTAATCTACAGCACTAAAATGCAGCTGATCATTAGTCCTTGATATTCCAAACTTGGGCAACACCAGGCCAAACGGAGCTCTAAACATCTGGACTAAAGTTTGGTCCAGAAATAAGGAGAAATATCTAAATATATATTTTTTAAATCATTTAAATGAATTTAAATGGATCATTTTAAATATAAATATAAAGATATAAATAATTTTTTATCTATTAATATATAATATGAGCAATAAAGAAACATTATGTATAAACTTCAGGAGAAAAAGCAGTTTCTATTTGGCTCATAAAGCAAGTTCCATTGTTCACTCGACGTTTAGTAAGAGTTGAATGAGATACCAACAATCAGTAGCTTAGTTGGTGAAGTGCACTGAGTGCCACCCAGATGATTATGGGGTCAAATCTTGCTACTGACGAGTGTGGTATGTTCCTGGGTGGTGTCCCATTCCAACGCCACATGGCGGGGTTACTGTGAAAACTATTAAGAGGACCTGATTTGTGAGTTGTCGCTCCCAGGTGTTTCCATTACTTAAAAATATATATTAAAAAAACGGGTGTCGGGTGATGGATGATTGGAGCACCAGTCATATTCGTAACCGCGACTGAGCTTACGAATGCCGTTACTATGTAACATACAAGACAAATCAATCAAATATGTGAGCAAAACATAGCACAATGACACAATACCATGAAATGAAACGAAAGACAATGGGGAGACGCTGATGATAAACAACCAGGTTTTATTTCAGAACCATGTCAATTTGAGTAAGTCTCGCCCCATGCGGCATGGACCAATACAAGTAACGTAAACCATGTCAATGAGAGTATCAACTTCTAGAAGGAGGGCTGAACTTCGTTAGCACAAGACGATGTCGCCCGACATACTTATCATGAAAATATTTTGAGGAAAGTCATTTCTCAAAATCACGATATTTTGACAAGGTTGGAGGGACCATTTTCAAATCTGTATTCTTCCGTTGTTCCGAAGGTTTTCGTCAGCAGAAGATGGAAGAAGTCCCTGAAATGTTGTCTCGAGAATCGTTGATATGGTGATGATCTCACAAAAAATATCCTCCAATATTACGCCAACCAACAATGTCTTGTGCGACCGAAGTTCAGCTGTACTTCTCGAAGAATTGGTGGTCTTGCAGACTTTCAGGGAATTACGAAGATGATGAATTACTCGTATGCCCTTCAAAACATAATGTGCAAGTAACTGACCCTGGAGTAAGATGTTGAAAGTATCCAATTGGGGAATAGGTATGCTGCTCGTATGCTTCTGGAGAGTGGCTCGGTGACGAGTACATTGACGGAGAGAGTGACATTTTCTGCGAAATCTTCAATGAAATAGTGTTAGGTGACCAATCGAGGTTCATCTGTGACGGGCTGTGGTGCTTCTAACGATTTACTGTAAAGCACTCGTAAACTGATCACCAACTAAATAATCTCCAATTGACTAACCACCAACTAACTGATTGGAGCTATCACAAGCAATGTCAAAAATCCTATTTACTGCTAGGTGTTTGATGCTATTGTTGTTGCTGAATTGTATAGTAGTTGTTTTGTTATTCCCATGCGAACAGTATCAGGTCCCCAGAGACTCTCATATTCAGACTCCCGTATCAGCCACGGCCTACCATCATTGACCAATATAAAACCATCAGCTGCATGTCAGCTGAGAACTAGATCTTCGATTCATTGTATGCGACTCCATAGAAACATCCTAGCCCACAAGTAGTTGGCCAACAGTTTGAGATATTTCTCCGGGCTGTGATTGAATGAACTGGAGATTTCATTCTTAGCTCATGGTTTCATGTAGGTGGTGCCTGATTCCGATTTCGGAATATGGCAGTCTCAGTGGACCTGATGTTGTTGGAATGGCAATAGCAAAAAGACTCATATAGAAATCAGCTACATTAACATACGTAGTATCAAGCACCTTGAAGTACATATGATTGTTGAGATTGTTAGCGACGGTGTTCCTCCTTTGGCGTCCAATCCACATGAAAATGACGAGAATGTCGTTGGACATTGACGTTCAATTGCTGACATTCTGCCTCCTCGTAACACCATTTTGGTGTGCAATGATGGACATCAGAACAGGTCAGATCTTAGAAAAGCACGCGTGATCGCGCGATGTTAATCGTTGGTGTTCCTCAAAAGAATAATGGATCTTCAAACGAAGGATATAGGATCCAAATAAAACACCACGAGGATGTTGTCAATTGTTGAAGATCGGATTATGCAAGCAGGGAGAATGACTTCAAACAACTTAAAGACTAAGATTATAAGATACTTGGACAATCCGCCAAGGAACAAGTGACACCATCAGCCTGGATAATTTGAGTGCGTGTTCTGAAACACATCAATGATTCATCCAGGATGATGGTGTGAAATATTCTGGGATAGAATATCCGAATACCTTGAGTTCCCTCGCTGTAACTGACCTGAAGTAACTCACTATGCCTGCAGAATCATCACATCTTCAAATGACAGCATTTTTCGTTGTTGAATGCGTGAGCATAGAAAAAACATCACTCTGACCAATCACATGTGGCACTGTTGAGGTAATATAACACTTTGGCAGTCAGCTGGAGAACCAGGACGATGTTGAATTCCGCTTTTCGAACCACGAGTAATCGCGCGACAGATCTCTGTCACTACCACCATTGAGAACCTCAAAGAGCTGAGTGCATCCAGATTTCAATCAACCACAATGGTGCCATTAGTTCGTCAGGGAAGGAATCCATGGTCTTCACAATCAATTTTAAATAGTAAACTGTGTCCACAGTAGGACGCGAATATTTACGTATCATTTACTCGGTAATCACCATATTGTGAATTATCAATATAATCAAGAAGAGGCTTGAACTGTGGATCGTTAACTTTTAAAGGTGGAAATCTTATTCTCCTTGCTTTCAAGAAGCTTGAGACGTTCTCAAATTTCAAGAAGCTAAGCAAGAAATCTCTAAGTTTGAGAAGGAAGAAATCGTTGACGTCGATTATCTCAAAAGTCTTGAGAAGAAGACAAGATTCAGGAGGGTTCATCAAACACTTCAAAGCCGTATCATCAATCAGCAGGGTGTTACTCTGATTGTAAAAACCTTCAGAACTTTGCCATACTTTAAGGAGTGGTTTCAAGAACACAGGAGGTTGATCTTGTCCCGTTCGGTAATTTGGATGCAGATTGCTTGGGCAAATGATACAATCCTCCTGCGATATGATGAACGCTGGCCGTGGAAGACCACGTAGGAGCAAATCCAGAACGGCATTTAAGTTTTTAAGCACCATGCAGCTCCAGATACCTAAAATGAAGTGCTTGTGTAACTCTTGCCAAACTTCCCGGTACATCTTCCTTCTAAAGATTTGCTGATATCCAACAATAGTAGGAATGTTGTAGTCAGATTCCGAAAAGCGTGGAGCAGGTCCTGGGCTCTGGCACTTCGTTATTTTGCATAGCACTCCATTAACGTCAAAAATTATCAAGCGAGGTCCCCTCAAAGGTGGAGATCCAGGCTGTCGGATCTGTGAACGAGTGATAAAGACACTTAAGTAAATCAAGAAAAGAAGAATGACATGAACAGATAAGGAAAACAATGACCTCAGAATCCCAATACATTCTCAAAATTAGTCACTTTAATATCCCATGTTCCACTTCCAGGGCCTTTAGGTACTTTAGATGTACATCCCATTTCTCCTTGTTCTTAGGCCATGGAAAGTCCCAGTGATTAATGAATTTCACTCTAGCATCCTGAAAGTAAATATCCTTAGGTATTCCAAAAAGGTTCTACTCATTGAAGGCCCAAATGTCCATTTTTGAATGCCTCAACTTCTCCAGGGGGGGCTTTAGATGACCCATCAGAAAATCATCCTTGTATGGATCTACAAGTGCTTTGTATTTAGGTAGGAAGATGACCAAGCTCAGAGAATTGATGAAAGACTTGTACATGTTCCCAATGACGTCGATAAGCAGGGTGTTAGACCTGTAGGCTTTAGAGTCGGGGTCTACGAACAAATCGTAAAGTCGTTTGAAGTAGATTGGGGCCTTAGGTAGCGTATGCCAATATGTGTTGAAAGTAAGTCTATGTTCCACACATTGGTCGGAACTGTAATGCATGACCTTGTGGGCGTTCCTCCTGAACAAGGCTGATTTGAAATCCACGACAGTCTCTTCTCTGCCAGTGTTCCATAAGATGACCCAAAACTTCTTGACGACCCATTTGAGGAAGTCTCCCACCTCATGTTGCATTGCTAACTTAAATCTTCCAGCGGAGATATAAGGCTGCGTTGCGGGAGGGGTTTTTGGCCCATTCTGGAGGTAGACCTCACATAGGAACCCGACATCCAGAACCAGGACATAATATCCGGGCTGACATCCATTTGGACCCATTGGAAGAGCAAAGAAATCCGCGGGATTGACAGCTTGGGAATAATCGTGCGGTGGATAGATCATATCATCCTGCCCATTAGGAAATAATTATTAATTCATTGGACGTTTTTCGCAATGGAATGCAGAAAAAAAAAACAGAAGGCGGAGAATGAAGTACCAGCTTTGGCGGCACTTGCTCAGAGCCGGATGAGGTTTCGCCGCCAATTCCTCCGGGCGACGGGTCTTTCGCCGTCCGGTATGCTTTTGTCGACCCCTCGTATAAGTAACCTCGCGCGATTGCCCGCGGTTTCTGGAGATGCCACCTTGGGCGATGATATCCTCACTCTCAAGTCGTATTGTTTCTTCACTGTACGCTGTTGTGTGTCGTTTGTTCTAGTATGTGTCACTTCCTCCATATTGGACTCATGGATCTACAGAAAATGCGGGTGATTAGACTTCCATATAAATTTCGATTCATTTACGAGACTATCACAGAGCAACGACGCAATGGCGTGAGCGTTGCGCATGAGCGCGCGAGCGTACGCTCACGCCAGCTGACGTGGCGTGAGCGTCATGTCAGCATGCTGATGTGGCGGTAAATGATGACATGGCACTGTCCGTCATCTGCCACGTCACCATTAACATGCGCCGCCTATAACCGTGGATGGTCCTATGACCGTGGAATTAATGCAGGGAATCTTGCCTAAATAGAATCAAGACGAGCATTGAGGCCTACAATTGCAGCATCCAACATTGTGCAATTACAAATGCTTGTTTCACTTTTACAATTACGAGGACGACAAAATATCCTCACAAAGTGTGCGCCATAAAGGCTGCCACGGGAATACCTTCCTCCCTCCTCAAATAACAATGAGAGTTAGGATCATCTTCAAAAGATGATTGTAGTGCATAGCGACAGCAAGACATGTAGACTTCGAACGGTGCAATGACAAATGTGCACTACCTAAAAGTTGTCACTCAGAGCTGACTCCGTATAGTTGGAGGCCATATCATTGCACAGCCGACGAATTGATGTGAATTACACATTTCAAATCATGGTCATCCACATACCACATTACATAGTTCATGCTACCCATGTGTTGTATCCCGCTGCAAAAGAGTATTGACCTCGTTGAAACTCATAGTGGCCTGGTGAATGAAGTTGTCACGTTTGGGATCGCAAACCATCCTCCTCAAAAATATGAAATACAAATGTTTGCAGGGTATGAATTTACCTCTCTTGCCCAAACTGGTTGATAGCATATTCACAAAATCAGGACATGTGCAATTGGGGAAATTGGAAACCGTGATGTCGTAGGTCTTGTCATGAACAGCAGATGTGGAAGTGATGATTGTGAATACTCGACCATATCCTGGATCGGGTACTTCCGTGGTGCTTCCAACACGAGCTTGGAGCATTCTTGCGGACTCCACTTTGTCAAAGTGTTCAGCGGTTGGAGGGAAACGCCGAACGAGCTTTCCATCTCGTTTGGTTGGCCACAAGTCAGGATTTGCCGGGGGGACCCGGGAGGACGCAGAAGTAGTAGCACATGCATGGAGTTGGGGTTGTCTCGCAAGGGAAAAACCTGCCTCCTCCAGCATTTCAATCTCCTGAAAGCTGAGATGTGTTCCCACCTTCACGGGCCAAACGGTTGGAGGAGTTGGCTTCATCACTACGGAAGGATGCACAGTTCCATGCACACATCTGGCACAATCATCTGCGCAGAACCAGAACTTGTGGTTCTTGGCTTCTGGTTGACCGTATGGACGCATCAAGCCCGTGAAAGTCGGAGCAGGAGTTCGGGCACCACCTCTGGATATAGATGAAGTGCACTTCTCGAAATTAGTTGCCCTGATCGCTGTACATTTCACACGAGACCCTACACTTGTGCGTTCTATGTGCCAAACGTGGTCGGGGCATGCGGACTCAAGCACATCAAGGGGGTTGTTTCTCTCCTGCACCATTTCAGTGGCACTGTTTGATGCTGGAGCTTGCCGTTGTGTTGGAGGTTCCTCCACAATGGAGGTTCCGGACATGGAGCTGTCATGCAGGGGAACACGAGGCTTCGAGAAGTTATCACGGTCTGCCCTGTGGGAATCTGAATCCGAACCAGGTGGAGTGTTCAATTTCCTCTTACAGGAGCCGAATCTCTCCTCCCCTTCAAGATGTGGAACTCTAGAAACAAGTGGCGTTCCCTGGGCATACATGCTCACCGCCCGTGCTATCTTGATTGGATCCAGATCTGTTTTCAGCACGCAACATCAACTCCCATTTGTCCGGACCCTTGCCACCAACCCCACCTCGTAAGAAATCACGGTATCGGGTTTGTTGTTGCAAGGCACGTATCAAATCATCTGTTGTTGCCACATACAAATCCCGACCTCGTTTCCCAGACTGCTGCAACCATGCGTTGTGCACAGTTTCTGCCAAATTGCAAGATGACATGTCCGCCATTTCCTCAATGGACATGTTCTGCAAAGAGGATAACCACACTTCAGAACAGTGCACAGAAAACAACATAAAGAAAGCAATGAGTCAAAAATATGGAAAGCAAATGTATGAATAAAGCATGAAATAAAAGCCTCGTACCATTGTCATGGCTGCTCCCCACTGTCTATACCAGAAGTGCCAAAACGCCAGCCAATCTTCCAATGCTCTCATACTCTCAAGTGATGCAGCTCCAGAAGAGAACCACCATGCACGAATTGTCTGGAACAAAGTGTCCGCCTCCTTCATTGTTCTAGCATCTTTGTACTCTTTGCACAATTTACGGTGCTGAGTCTGCATCTCTGGTTTGATGTCCGACTTTGTATGTTTTTCTAGAGATTGTGTCCAATGGAATAGACATATACGCTCTCTTCCTGGCATAGGCACTTTTGGGTCGCCCGATCCGAAGACAATACGAACAGCATTGAAATTTGCTTGAGCACTATCCGCCATGAAACCTGCGAAATTTGGAGATGGCAGCCCATGGCAGCCCATGACACGTATCAGGGAATTCCACATGAGCTTCTGGGATTCCGTATCCTCGGATTGCATGCCACAAACTGCAATTGTCATAACTCGTTGGTACACTGGATCGTAGACATGACAAGTCATTGTCGTCCAATCCTTCACTCGTTTCACATGATCAAACATAAGAAAACAGTTCTGCAAGTCCCCAGTCTTCTGCATCCGCTTCACGAGGCTAACCCCAATGCCCTCCCCAACAGTCGACATTTTGAAAAGAAAAACTTTGATGGCACCTTGACCTGGGAATACATTGTCCTGGATGTAATCGTACTTGCTCACTCGTTTCAATTCCAAAATATTGTCTATGTAGCCTCTGATCCCAGAGCCCATTCTCAATGCATTGATCTGATGCCGAATGTTAGGTGAACTTAAAGTGGAGAAATAATCCATGACCAGGTCCAATGCTGCACCGTCAAGTTTAGTCCCCACAGAATCTCCTTCACTCAAAATATGGCTTTCCAATAAGGACTTGCTTGCGCCAAGAGCAATTGCAGATGTTGTTGCGGATGGGTTTCTCCCGAACTCCTGTTTGATCAACCTCGATACTGTCTCAACACTCTCCCTGTAATCCCCCTTCGAGACAGGATGGTTATGGAATCCAAAATGCACACAAGCTCTCGTCATTGTATTCAAACGGTGGACAACATAGTACATTCTTGCTCCGCAGAGCGCCAAACAGGATGGCACAAGTTTGCATAATTTGCAGACGAAAGTGTTTGCCGGTGGAGGGGCAGTCCCAGGCTGAAATGGATTTTCCGCCAGACCCTCCCATTCGCTTTGATTATGAACCCCAGACTGAAGAAAGTGTCTGCAATTCAAATTATCACACCTAAGGTGTCCATTGCAAACTGTCCTCCTGAAAACAAGCTTGTCATCATTCTGAATATTGGATGTTTTTGTTCTGCACCACGGGTGCCCGTCGTGTTTCTTGTCCATTCCATGCATCATGATTGTTACACCTCCAACTCGCGGAGGAGGAGGCAGCTCGAATAGGATATCGCCATCAAAAGTCTCCGGCAAGAACTTCACAGGCACCTGCTTCAAAGATTCCCAATCAATTCCCCGCAACTCACTTTTGAATCCAGCCATTCCTCCCATCGCCCGCAATTTTGGAATGACACTACAAATCTCTTCTTCATCAGCTTCTCCAACCACAGTAGGAAGGACTGGATTTGGAATTTCACTTATGTCATCATCGGAAGAATCCGAAAGCTCAACGATTGGAGTGGAGGACGTCTGTTCTTTTTTCACCACCACCTCCCTCTTGTCTTCAACGACCGAAGCAGCAGTCCCGGGCGTCACATATGATCCAAGGGACTTTCGCCGAGGCTCTTCAAGTACTCTGTATCGACCAAGACGCACTCTCCACTGGCTGATATGAGCCGTCTCATCACGGTTTTGGAAAGAATATTTCACCAACTTCCCTTTAAGATCGTACACCTCTTTCTCCAAAAAGATGGAGCCATTCTGCAGCTGAAAACGGGTAGCCAAGACATGTTCCAGAACAATTGCAAATCCATTGTCAAGGACTTCCTGGGAGAACGGCACTGGTTTGTCGTTAGAGAAGAACTCCGCTTCAGAGGAAGCCATCTTCCTTCCTCGCGTACGTTTGTACCTTGCTATCGCAGATCTAGTGTAAATCGGTTTACTGCTGTCTCCAGAACACAGTTGAAGAATGAGCAGAGAATATGGCGGAGGAAGCTCAGATAACGACTGTGCATATTATGTTATTCTTTCCAGATATGCAGCCGTCCATTTTAATTACTTTTCTTGTGGGCCCAGTGGTCAGAGTATCCCTAGGTGCAGTGTCGGCAGCTGTAAAACCGTTAACCAGAACCTCATCAATAAACCCAACAACAAAGCCGACTTCCTGGAAGCATGCCACAGGATCTGAGAATGGGATTGCAGATTAAGTAAATGTATCTTTATACTACTACCAATGATCATGCGCACCTGGAAAGTTCAAAATGTGAAACGAACGTGGGGTTGGCTAACAAGGATGACCGTGTATAATATCCCAAAATTTGTCATCAAACTCTCGTTCATTTACATATATTTGTCTAAGACTGTGCGCCAAGATTTCTGGATTCGCTGTTATTTTTAAATATTGAAACCGTTCTAATAAAGAACACGCCGTTTTTTTTGGGCGACACAAGTCAGACATCCATAACTGAATACGAACAGCTGTACACCAATTGCTGGCATGTGCACTAATAAGGGAACGACTATGTGTAACGGTCACGCGGGAGGGAATCCGATGCTTCTAGAGACACGCAAGAACGCAGGCAATCCCGCAAGAAATCGGGAGTCACTGCGTTTTTCTACTTTTCGCGCTTAGAGGGAGAGTGGTAGTCAAGCTGGAGAGGGTTCCTTCTAGAATACGAAAGAGAAGAAAGTCTCTTTATTTTACTTCCCTTAGAGAGAGACGCAGAGCAAGAGAGAAAATGACGAGGCGTCGTTTGTTGGAGAACACAGGGCCAAGGCAGCAGGTGAACGCGGAGACTGATTCACAAGAGCAGACGGAGACTGAGGCAGCGGCTGTGACACAGTTGGCGATAAGAGTGCGCCAGCCTGTGGAGGCAGAGATGATTCGCAGGGACACTGAAGAAGGTGGAAGCACGCGGAACGCCGAACCGGGAGAAGGTCAAGAAACCCTAGCGCAGACAGAAATTCCAGCAGATGTGAGAGGGAAGAGGAAAGCTGCAGAAGGGGATCAAATTTCAAAACCTAAGAAGGTGCCAGTAAGTTTTATCTAACTTACATTTCATTGTTGAAGATATGCGTAGAGATTGAGTGGAATGTCCCAGACAGGGATTGTCGCTACCGACAATCACAAAGTGATTTGCTTTCTACTCCTCTGCAAAGGGTTTTCAGCACAATGAGTTGGTGACTATCGGTACAGTCATTCACTGGTGTTCAGATCATACAGTCTGTCTGATTGCCTTTCAAGGAGTCCTTCCTCTTCCCTTCTTTAGCAGGAACTACTGAATTGCGAGCGTCGTTAACGCCATTCGATTCTCCTCATGAGATTTATGTACCTATGTGTTTGAAGAGAGAGTCGGCACTTACTATCCGCCCTAAACTACACTGAATGTCGTTGCCGCCAATCAGTTGCACATGTATGTCATTACACAACACCGATCCGGCAGGTCGTTATCTGTTGTGATTGTCGTTAACGCCGTTCGCTATCGCTCTCGCTTTTGTTTTGAATACGGCAGTCTCAGCTTTGCTTGTGTAGATTGTGCTGAATTTTGTCACACCATTCATGGTGAGTTTCTTTGAGACAGAGTGATGGTCGTTACCGCCATTCACTATTTGCAAATCACTCAGTCAGAACTGAATGGCATCGTGCAGAAAACTGTGAGGTCGAAGCCTACAGGATCAGAGGGGAAAGGATCTGGAGATGGGGACGAGTCCGCAAAAAGCTCAGAGAATACAGATGAAGCAGATGAATCCGAAGTGCACTACCTTGACAAGGTGAAAGAACTCATGTCATTCCAGAAGGTAAACTCTCAGGAGGTTATAAGGGACATGCTCGTATCTGGAGGGCGTCTGGACATACCTCTGTGCCGGATGATATCAATGCCTGTTGTGCGTCCACCTCTTTCCCATGACATAACAAAATTGGAGAGTGATTTTGTGCATGGATATAGACTTGGTGCACAAGTTTTTTATGTGTCACTGACGGATATAAATGGGAAAAGCACATTAGTGTCTCCAGAGATCAGTGATAACTGGGATGAGTGCTGGAAAGATGCCAATGAGGAGTTCGAGTTGGGCCTCATGATGGGAAAGAACACCCAGCAATTCTGCAACCACATGTTCTACGTCTGGGACGGCAACCACCGATTGCTGGCATGGATGGGATACATTCAGAAACACCATTCGAAAGACAAAGACAAGCATGTTGCTGTGGAGGCAATGGTTTTGGATCCTGGAAACGACATCGCTAGGCTTCTTACAGCTATGCACGACGTGAACAAGTAAGTCATCCAGGAGATTTCATTCCCTCTGTAGTGTCTTATTAATTCTCAAAAAACAGTGTTAAGGAATGCAATGTTTCCAATGTTTTTGCAGATCGACAGAGAAATCGCATGTGACAACAAGCTTGGTTCACACACTATTCCGAATTCAGAGGATTGGTCTGATGAAGCTGGATGATTTTCGGACAGTACTACCACCCAATATCATCAAGAAGTGCGAAACAGGAAGAGCTGCAGGCACTTGGTATTCTTTGACACGAGAGGCGTTTCTGGAGTACATGTATGCGGTAAGCCCGAGTCTGTACTCTGTTTACTTTTCGAATACATGTTTGTAGTCCCTTCGGAGCTAATCACTACTTGAATGAATGCAGCAAGAACTGGCAGAGGCAGCTGAGAAGGGAAAATCCGAATATTACCGCACTACACCAGAAGAACTAAGGACATCAAAGGGTGTGGAAGCTGCAATAAAGAAGGAGTTTGAAATGCGAAGAACCAAATTGATGTCAGCCTTCGGAAAGCAGCTTAGAATAGTAGATCCTGGACTTGGTCCTGAGTTCCTTCAGCAGATCAAAACACACTATGACAAGCATGTGCATCCGGAGATGCAGCAGGAGAAATTGCACCGGCTGGCCATATCGATGGTCGACCCACAAACAAAAATAAGGTGGCTGGAGATATGGAACTCAGATCAAACAATAAAGGACTTGAATCAGTTCCCAAAGAGCACCATACAGCCTGGCACAAAGGTGGAAGGAATCAGTGATTTGGTGTTTGATAACTGGCTCCACAAGGCTACATTTTGGAGTCAGGTGTGTATTCGAACATGCTGTTTTCTTCTCTTCAAGTATGTGATGACTATCTCTTTTGCAATTCTGACAAATATACTATTTGCAGCTCGAAAAGCGCGCCGTCATTGTGCTGGATCAGACTTTGAAGGACCTGAACATTTCGATTGTTTCCCCTCCCCAAATGTCATTGGAGGCATACATAAGAAAGTGGAGAGGTCTCACTTGGAGATACTGTTTTTTCCGGGAGTTCTCCAAAGATGGTAACATTTTACGGTCCAACGACTTTGACAGTCAGGTTGGAGGAGAGTGGGCCATGATGCGAGTTGTGTACAGGTGCAATGTCATACTTGAAACTCTACTGTTTTTTTGGGAAAAATGTGGCTTCATATGGATTGCAATCTTAGATCCAGATTGTATGTCGTTGACGACATTCACTTCTTTGTCTGAGTCATTCTTAAGCGAGTATATGAATTCACCTGGTTAGGATCTAAGGGTGCAATTATATTGTCCCTGATTAGAATTGATAATGTCCTTGAATGGCGTTGACGCATTCACCTACGGAGTTGTTGAGAGGTCCTCAGAGTTATGTAAATTTTTGTAATGTCCATAGAGGTTACAGTGAGGGTTCCTCACTTCATTTTGCTGAATGTCAATGCAGACATTCAGTTGTTCTGCATTGTTTTTGCCTCTTGCGAGGAATCTAGAGGCTTGATAAGCTCTGTTATGAGAAATCCAAAGTGAATGTCGTTGACGACATTCACTACTGTGTCTGTATTATTCAACAGCGACAAATTGAATTTACATGGATTGGGAGCTAAGCAATTGGTTTCTTTTTGGTATTTTTGTGAATGGCGTTGACGCCATTCACATACAGTGATGTTGTGAGGTCCTCAGTGATATGTTCGTTATGAATGTGCATTGAGTTTTCCTGGTGGGTTCCTTACTCGATTTTTTGCTTTTCATCCTGTGATTTTGCTTCATTTAAGTAATAATTTGGCTTCATTAGTGAATGTCGTTGACGACATTGACTTCTATGTCTGTGTCATTCCTAAACGATAATTTGCATTCACCTGGATTGGGGTGTATTTACAGTATCATTGAATGGAATGTTCTGAATGACGTTGACGACATTCATATCTGGAGCAATAGTGTGGTCCTGAAAGGTCCTTGGAGCAGTTCTCAGAGCCATTTCAATCTATGTTTTTTTCATTCTGTTCTACTTGCATCTTACTCACTGAGCGCTTTTGTGGGTTGGGATTTATCTCATTTTTTCAGGTACACGAAATATGTGCTTATGGAAGGAAATCACCTGAGCGGAATTTCCGACTATCTTGACATGTGGTCGGACCCTGCAAACGATCCAACCATGTATACTGCAGGGATATTGAAGGACTGGAGTCCTTCTCACTTCAGAGACTGTGGCTGGTACCTTGACTGCCCACCGGAGCACACGACCTTTCAAGAACAACATATGAAATACTTGAACAATAACGCTGAGACGCTGGCGCCTTTGACTGACGAAGAGTATCAACGAAACATAGCAACGTTGGCTGCCAAGGAGCCTGATGCTCAGGGAACGCCGCAGAAGGGAAAGAAGGCGGGCCGCAAACCAAAAGACAAGGCTGTTGATGTCATAGCCATCTCACCAGCAAAGCCAAAGGACAAAGACAAGTCCAAAGAGAAGGAAAAGGACAAGGGGAAGGAGAATGAAAAGGAGATGGAGAGTGGGCAGGACTTTACTGCTGGAAGATATACCCGCACTCTTCAGTGCGTGTTCGATGCCAAGCCACACCCTTCCCGTTCTGATTCCGCAGGAGAGATGAAAATTGTTAATGAGGGTTGGCTTTCGATGAGAGGATACACTGGGGTGCCATCCCCTACCTGGGACAATATAATCTCATTCCTCAATCTAGTGAGAATTCCAGTTTCTTTCCTTTTTCTCTGAAAGTTTCGTTGGAAGTATTTCAGTCTCGTTCTTTGAAAACAATCTTGCCATCGCTCTTATAAAAAACATGTCTGTTGCAGGTGAGCACAGGTCCCACCTTTGTGTGCGGTGTGCAGAAAACTTATGCGGCCGATATTGTCATTCTCGACATCCCGGATGGCCAGGCTGTGCCAGAAGTTCTTCCAAAGGGCAAGACGCCAGGCTGGAACAAATTCGAGGACAACTACTGGAGTTGGGTGTTCGGGTTCTGCAACAACTTCCTCTCTGATGCAGGGACACTTCTGCTTTTTCAGTCATGTGACAATGATAGTCGTCGGGCATTGGCATCATACCTCAAGTCTTCAGGGTTTGAAGTTTTGCGCACATGGAATTGTGTGAACAGCCTCTACCTTGTGAAAGGGGTTTCCCTGGTCAGCTGGTATGCCGTCTCCCTTCTGCTTGTGCTTTGATCATGAGTTTCAATTTTCTCTGCAGCTCCACTCTAGTAGAATGTTGTCGCGGCCCTTTGCCTTGAGGGCAGGGGGTCGGGACACATGAGGGGCTGCCCCTGTGGTGGGGGCAGCGGCGACGATAGGTATGGGGGGCTGAAGCACCCTTGAGTGCCCAAGGCACTCAAAGAGGCGGAGGCGCTCACTAGGTGGAGCCCCGCACACCGGGTTGCGGTGGAGGTGGCTCCACAAGGGGTGGTGGTAGCTTAGTGGGACTTAGTGGGGGTGGCATAGGACTCACCATGGGGTGGAGACCTCGAGGTGGGAGTCGTGGGGAGTCTTGGGACTCATCATGGTCCATTGGGGCCGCGGTGAGTGGGCCAAGACTCACCGCGACTCACCACCGGGAGTCGAGGGTTTTCGTGGTGGTTCGCCATAAAATGGCATGGCTGGTTATGAAACCCCCGCGGACAGCTACAGAAGTATATATAAGGGAGTAGTAACCCCGAGAACGGTGCAAGCCCGTTGGTGACCAAAAACTAGTGAGTAATCGTGCGAGCCGGAAAGCGACCAAAGAGTGGGGAGCTGTTCCGGACTGCCATCTACCAAAGGGAATTCTCCTAGTCCCAAATAGGTGGAGGGTTTTAGAGGAAGCGAATGGGGACCGTTATGTCCCGGTGAGTAGCCGAAACTCCAAGTTGGCCCGGCGGCCAGGTTGGGAGTCAGGCGCGCGCATCAAAGCGGTTAACTATGACTTGAAGGGGAGTTTACCGAAGTGAGGTGCGCGACATTTGGTATCAGAGCTTAGAGTTCAGTACGCGATCGTCCTTGGGATCGGCCTCATCATGGGGTCGGGCAAGCCGAAGCGAAAGCGGAACGGCCCAAAAGATGATGATCCCGGTGAGCCCGATGGGGGCGACGTGTCACCGAGGCGGCCGTTTGAGGAAGCGATGAATGTTTCCGAAAACGAGGCCGCTCAAGAGCGGGAGGAATCCGAGGAGTCGGAGCCCGAGGAATCCTCGAGAGCTCCGACAAACCAAGAGATGCCTCCCATGCCAGCAGCCTTTTGGGAAGGGTTGTTGGCGCAGTTTGGCGGGGCGTTGAAAGACGTGTTGAAGGCGGCTAATGCCACTTCCACTAAGGCAAAGTTTAAGGTGAAGCCTAAGGAACCCGGCACCTTTGAGGGCGTTCGAAACCGGAAGGCACTCAACACCTGGCTCCTGGAGCTAGAGCAGTACTTCCGGGCGGCCAAGTTGAGTGACGAGGATCGGGTGGAAGTGGCTCCCACCTATTTGAGGGGCTATGCTCAACAATGGTGGCAGAAACGCCTTCACGACCGAGGCCCAAGCCCGGAAACCTTGAACTGGAGTGGGTTCAAGGAATTGATGAAGAGACAGTTTGTGCCCCTCAACGCATCCTGGCTTGCCCGGGACAAGATGAGGAATTTGAAGCAAACAGATGACATTCGGGGGTATGTCCAGGCTTTCAATGTGCTGTTGCTCGAAGTCGCGGACATGGCGGAACCAGAAATGGTCTTCAACTTTGTGGCGGGACTGGCCCCATGGGCTAGGCGGAAGTTGGAGGAGAAGCCACCCAAGACTTTGAACGAGGCAATTGAGAGAGCTGAATGTTTCTCGGATGTCCCTAAGGGTGAGAGACAAGGCCGTACGGAGCTGAACCACAAGAAGACCCGGCGGGAAGGTGACTCCTCCCGACCGGAAAAGAAGTGGGATAGGCCACGCGGCGAAAATGGCACGTGGAAATCGAAGGGAGGGCCTTCACACGTCAAGGCGGCACCCGGTGCTTCGAAAGGAAAAGCGGGTGGAGCGGCTTATGGCGGACAGAAGGCGACCTTTGATGGAGTGTGTTTCAATTGCGGGGAGCCCGGGCACATGGCCAAGAAGTGCACGAAGCCCCGGCAATTGAACATGACTCGGGCGACCACGGAGCTGTCGGAAGATACCATCAGTCGTTTGGTGGAAGCGGTAGTCGCCAGGACTTGCAAGGTAGGCAACTATTCTTGTGAGTTGTATCAGGAAACTGGCGCCCTGCGTAAAGGGAGTCAGTTATTGTTCGTGGATGGGATAATATCCGGAACTAACGTGTCGTTGTTGGTGGACACAGGAGCGTCGCACTCCTTCATGACGCCGGCGGCGGCGCGAAAGTTGGGACTCCCGACAAGTGACGTGGGGGCCTCTATTGAGGTGCGCTCTGCCAAAGGAGAACCTCAGTTGGCGACAAGGTTGGCGTTTGATGTTCCTCTTCAACTGGGGAGTTGGGAGGGACGTGAGAACTTCACTATCTGCGAGATCGATGGAGTGGATCTCATTTTGGGGATGACCTTTTTGAGCAAATCCGGAGCGGTCATAGATGGCCGCAAGAGAGTAGTCACGCTGCCATGTGGGAATGGTGGTGAAGTTTTACGAGTGTCGGAAACGCCCAAATCCGTGGGAGGGCGAATAAACCTTCTGTCAGCAAAGGAGTGGGCCGTGGAGGAGGCACACGAGTCCCAGTTTTTGCTTTACATTAGAGAAGTGAAAGGAGAAGGCGATGGGGAGCCGAGCCCAGATTGGATCAAAGGGATTTTGGAGAAATACCAGGATGTGATGCCGGAGGATTTACCAAGCGGCTTGCCACCGCGAAGAGGAGTTGACCACAAGATTGAGGTGATACCGGGATCGGAACCGCCTGCCAAGGCGCCCTACCGGTTGAGCCACAGAGAGTTGGTCGAGCTGAAGACTCAGCTCAAGGATCTAATGTCAAAGGGGTACATCCGGCCGAGTAAGTCACCTTACGGAGCCCCGGTGCTATTCGCAGACAAGAAGGATGGGACGCTGCGGATGTGTGTCGATTACAGGGCTTTGAATAAGGTGACTATCAAAAACCGGTACCCTTTGCCAAGGATCGACGACCTCTTCGATCGGTTGGCAGGAGCGAAGTATTTCAGCCGGATCGACTTGCGCTCCGGCTATCACCAAATTCGGGTGGCAGAAGGAGATGAGGAGAAGACCGCGTGCAGGACAAGGTATGGTTCATATGAGTTCTTGGTGATGCCTTTTGGGCTCACCAATGCACCAGCGACATTTAGCACGCTGATGAACAGCCTTTTCCAGGAGTGGTTGGATGACTTTGTGATCGTGTACATCGACGACATCTTGGTGTACTCGAAAACAAAGGAGGAGCACCTGGAGCACCTCAAAAGGGTGTTCCAAAAATTGCGGGACGGGAAGCTGTATGCCAAAGCTTCAAAGTGCGAATTCGGGGTCACAAAAGTGGAGTTCCTGGGGCATGTGATTACACAGGATGGGATCAAAATGGATGACAGAAAGGTGAGGGCGATCTTGGACTGGGAGCCTCCGACTTCGGTCCCGGGAGTGCGATCCTTCCTAGGACTCGCCTCCTATTACCGGAAGTATGTGAGAAATTTCGCCAAGATCGCGGGGCCGCTGTCGGACCTTCTGTGTAAATCCAAAGTCTGGGTATGGAACACATTTTGTGGCCAAGCTTTTGCTGAATTGAAGCAGCGGATGACGGAAGCTCCAGTCTTGAAAATCCCGGAGTTCGATCGTCCGTTTGAGATTCATACAGATGCATCGGACTTCGCGATTGGGGGTGTACTTATGCAAGATGGACGTCCAGTGGCTTACGAAAGTAAGAAACTGAATGAAGTGGAGCGACGGTGGCCGACGCACGAAAAAGAGATGAAGGCGGTGGTGCATTGCCTTGAACTCTGGCGCCACTATGTTGGTTCCAACCCAGTGAAGGTGTTCACGGACAATGTCACGGTGAAGTATTTTGCCACGCAGCCCAAGTTGTCCCCAAAACAACTTAGGTGGCAAGATACTTTGGCAGTGTTCGACGTGGATATCCAGTACAAACCGGGACGGGACAATGTGGTGGCCGATGCTTTAAGTAGAAAGCAGCAGCTCTTGTTGGTGTACAAGGGCGAGACGGCGCTCCAAAGGAAGATCCGGAAGGCTTGCCGGAAGGATGAGCTGGCAAAGCGCGTGATGCAGGACTTGAGAATGGGGGTTAAATCGCAGTTCCACTTGCAAAAAGGACTGCTCCGGTATAGGCAAAAACGTCTCTATGTGCCAAAGGGAGGGATCAGAGATAGCCTCTTGAGAGAATGCCATGATAGCCTGCTTGCGGGCCACGGCGGAGCCAAGCGCACTGCGGCACTCTTGAAGAAAGAGTATTTCTGGCCCAAACTGAGGGAGGAGGCAGAGGAGTATGTCAAGACATGCACCACATGCCAACAAAACCGGAGCGAGTACAAAAAGCAAGCGGGGCTGTTACAACCCTTGCCGATTCCAGAGGGGACTTGGGAAAGCGTCTCGATGGATTTCATGACTGCTATGCCGCTGTCAAAAGGATTCGATGCAATCATGGTGGTGGTAGATAGGTTCAGTAAAATGGCCCATTTCATCCCCACCAAGGAGACGGCAACGGCGCAGGAGACAGGGCGACTTTACTTCGCCCACGTCTTAAAGCATCATGGAGTCCCGAAGGATATTGTCTCGGACCGCGACCCAAAGTTTACGAGTAAATTTTGGAGAGCACTTTGGAAGAAGATGGGGACGAGGCTGAAGATGAGCACCGCCTTCCGACCTACGACGGACGGCCAAACGGAAAGAGTGAATTCCGTAGTGAAGCAATTCTTGCGGAATTACGTGTCGGCAGACCAATCAGACTGGATGGAACACTTAGACGCGGCAGAGTTCTGTTATAATAACACAGAACACTCCGCGACGGGAATTTCCCCTTTTGTGTTGGTCTATGGAAAAGCACCTCTGGTGCCGACAAGTTGGGCCACCCAGGACGTTGAGGAACCGGCAGTAGCGGCGGTGCTGGAAGAACGCGAGCGTTTGTTGAAGCTCGCAAAGTACAACATTGCCAAAGCTAGGAAACGGTATGAAAGGCAGGCGAATCGGAAGCGGAGGGAAGTGAAGTTTGAGGCAGGCACAGAGGTCTGGTTGAACATCAAGAATTTTCGACTACCTCCGGAAGTGAGTCCGAAGTTCGTACCTCCGTATGCGGGTCCCTTTCGCATTCGGAGGGTTATGAATGAGGATGTGTATGAATTGGAGCTGCCGGCAAACAGCAAGGTGCACCCAGTATTCCATGTCTCCCTTTTGAAGCCTTACTTCAAAGATGAAGCACGTCCGAATCGGCAGCAAGTGTTGCGTCCGCCACCTATGCTGTTGGATCATGAAAATGAACCCGAGTACGAGGTGGAGGCAATACTTAAGTCGAGGAGGTTCAAGAACCGAGAAACGGAGTATCTCGTCAAATGGAAGGGCTATCATCTTGTGGAGGCATCTTGGGTGCGTGCCTCAGAAATGGGAAACGCATCCGAGGCAGTTGCAGCGTTCGAAGGGCGACCTCAAAAGCGGAAGAAACGTTGATGGGGACATCAACCTTGGAGCGTGGGGGAGGAAATGCATACTTAGCCCGGTTTAGCTAGCTCAGGAATCCGATTGCAAAAACTTGTATTGTACAAAAATTTGTTATAAAGGAAATGGGTTCCAAATATTGTGCGTCCTATTGTGTTTGAAATGGTGATGCATGGTGTGGTTGACTAGTGTGTAGAATGCATGCTAGCTTACAAAAGTAGGAGAGGTAAATTGAGTTAATCGTGTGTTTGCGCAGTGCCGAAATCGGGTGACTCCCATCCAAGGGGCAAGGAAACTTGCGCCTTATTTGGGAGTTCACGTGCTAGTGCGCACCTGGCGCGTGCGCGTACTATAACTGCGCTACCGAGGGGGTTGCCTTGTAGTGCGGGCTAACGCGGAAGCTACGTGCTTCCGTTCACGTACTATAATCGTGTAGCCTCGGGACGAAGTCGTAGTGCGGCTTCGGCGTGTTCCTGTACCTCAGGCCAGCATTCCAAGGCGGACCCAATTGTAGTGATTGGGGCGCACGGTTGGTTCAAGGTTATCTTCCTAGTCAAAGAGGGTTCCAGGTGAACCCTTGCTCAAGGTGATGCCAAAAGCGGCATCATGAGCGATCGCAAGCGATGTTGTTGCAGTAAGGCGATTCGATCCTCGGGGAGGATCGTTCCTTGGCCTTGAAGTAGGCCAAGAAGAGTGCACTGGGAGGAGCTGGAGAGGCTCCACCCTTGGCCGGGACTTGGAGGAAGTCGGCCGAACTAGCTAGTGGAGAGTGGAGTCAAGTGTGGGGTTTGGTTCTTTGCCATGGGACGCCATGTACGGAAACAAACTCCTTGATGTGGGACGCCACAACTTGGATGTTCGTTTCTACAAAATGGACAAGTCGATGAGGACATCGACTCCCTGTTGGTAGGGGTGTGTGTCGCGGCCCTTTGCCTTGAGGGCAGGGGGTCGGGACACATGAGGGGCTGCCCCTGTGGTGGGGGCAGCGGCGACGATAGGTATGGGGGGCTGAAGCACCCTTGAGTGCCCAAGGCACTCAAAGAGGCGGAGGCGCTCACTAGGTGGAGCCCCGCACACCGGGTTGCGGTGGAGGTGGCTCCACAAGGGGTGGTGGTAGCTTAGTGGGACTTAGTGGGGGTGGCATAGGACTCACCATGGGGTGGAGACCTCGAGGTGGGAGTCGTGGGGAGTCTTGGGACTCATCATGGTCCATTGGGGCCGCGGTGAGTGGGCCAAGACTCACCGCGACTCACCACCGGGAGTCGAGGGTTTTCGTGGTGGTTCGCCATAAAATGGCATGGCTGGTTATGAAACCCCCGCGGACAGCTACAGAAGTATATATAAGGGAGTAGTAACCCCGAGAACGGTGCAAGCCCGTTGGTGACCAAAAACTAGTGAGTAATCGTGCGAGCCGGAAAGCGACCAAAGAGTGGGGAGCTGTTCCGGACTGCCATCTACCAAAGGGAATTCTCCTAGTCCCAAATAGGTGGAGGGTTTTAGAGGAAGCGAATGGGGACCGTTATGTCCCGGTGAGTAGCCGAAACTCCAAGTTGGCCCGGCGGCCAGGTTGGGAGTCAGGCGCGCGCATCAAAGCGGTTAACTATGACTTGAAGGGGAGTTTACCGAAGTGAGGTGCGCGACAAATGTGTTATGATCGACATCGATCATCACCGATTCATGATTTTTTTGTGTCAGAGTTCTGAATAGCCGATGTACACACTTCCACTATAGATTGTGTTTACCACACTAACCTGCTATCTTTGCCAGACGAGGATGTTCGAGGCGATCTGCCTGCGGAGGATTCGCACCTCAAAGACACCATCCTCCATTCGCAGCTTTGAGATTTCTGACCAGGGTTGTTTCGTCAACCCCCCCTATGAGCCCCATGTCGATGACATTTTGTACAACTTCATGCAGTCCAGTCAAACTCTGAAGAGACCAGATGGCACTCCTTGGAGAGGTGCAAAGGAAAAGTCACCAGCGTTCATGCAAATACTGCTGGAGTCATGCAGCCACCGCTCTGCACGGGTGGTCGATCTTTCTGTGTCCACAGGTTCGTTTTTTCCCTTCCGAATTGGTTTCCTTTCAACAGTTTCATCTGCTTAAATCCCCCCCTCCAAACTGTTCATGTTCTCCTGTCTGGTGCAGGAGCAACTTACCACGCATGCAAGGCAGGCGGAAGAAGCCTTTTTGGCATGGAGGGTGATTCTGACCTCTACAACACAGTGCTCCTCCCCGGGACATCAACTTTGGATCTTGGGGGAGGACACCTAAACCCTACAAGAGCTGCTTCTCTGCAGCAGAACGCGACAACGACTTTTCATGTGAGTAAGTGCTAAACCCTCTTTGGGAGTCATACTCAATTTCTCGATAACATCAAAGTTACAGTAATAACTTTTTCAGGCTGTCTTTCAGGAAAGGCAGCGGTGGATCTTCAGGAGATACAGTCATTTCTGGCGAGTCTGTTTTCGACAGCCCCCTTTCCAATTTTCTTCTTCATGTTTATGCCGAGGCAATGGCACTTCACGCGGCCGAGTCCCTATCCCCTGACTTTTTAGTGGCCAGCCGTAGGTGTATCCAGCGTGGATCCGGTGTTCTAAAATACTTAGACTTAGATGCAGAGGAAGCGGGGATACATTGTACTGACTCTGAGTCAGACTGAACTGTATTCTTTTAATATTCATTTTCATATTATCTGGAAAACGTTGAATCCCCTTCCTCCACCGTAGTTGTTCCTTTAGAACAAATAATAATCACAGAATCAACTTTCGTTTAAATTGCAATATGTATGAATCCATCTCACAAACCTCCCTGACTCTTCTCATATCCATTGTGCATTCATCTACACTGTTTCATGCGTGCTCCATTCATGAATTTTTTCCTTTGTACAACATCCATTGTACATTCATCCTCTGTACTCTTTAATCCACCCCACAAACCTTCCACACTCATTTCATATACGAGGTGCATTCGTCAAAAGATTTGGTCATGCATCTTCCTGTCATGAATTTTTGTCATTGCTCAACATCCATTATACATTCATCCATTTTACTCTTATCCATCCCTCATTCATCCATCTACATTCATTTTTCACACTCATCCATCTGTTTATCATCCAACTGTACATTCATCCATCCTTTATTCAATGTCTTTTATTATGTTGTCCAGCTTGTTTCCGCGGTAAAGGGTGCCAATCCGCGGGAATACACTCCACTTCTTTCTGGGCGCGTGGTGACGCGGCCTTCACGTGTGATGACGTGGAGTGAGCCCCGTGACGTGGCATTTGCGCAAGGTGACGTGGCGTGAGCGCAGTTGCGCTCACGCGCTCACGTGACCAGGCTCACGCCGAGGCATCCCTGATCACCGAGCAATAGGTTATTATATAGTTCCATTGGTGTTATATCAAGTTTGTAATATTTTACAAGTGTTAGGACAGCTCATAATCTGAAATACTCACGTCAATAGAGTTTTGATCGCCGACCAATGCCCTAGATGCCTGACCATCAAGGATGTCTCTAACTCGTTGGCTTAAACCTTGATATGATGACATCCGTATGGCATATCCCCCTCCACTGGACTGAATCCCATCCTTGAGTCTATTTCTGAAATCTCATTATCGAAGACGTCTCTAGAATCAGCGTTATCCTTTACATTGTCTCCCCCCACTTCTTCAGTGGAGGAAGACAGCGCAGTTGTCTCGGGATTGTCTCCTTCACCGGTATTTGTCTGGGCATGTGGATGGTGGCATGGGGTGCACTTGGCTTGACTTATATTTGAGTGATGAGTTTATATATGCATGAGTTTATGCTTCAGCTTTGTGAGCTCGCATGAGCTTGTGCTTGTATTCTTCTTCTTTATCATTGTGTGGACTAGTGACTGCCATACTGGGCAGCATAGTGGCAGCCTAATGACTGACTAGTTGTAGCCTAGTGGTTGGACTAGTGGCTGGACTAGTTGGACTAATGGTATACTAGTGTGTGGCGTGCACATGTGTTGTGTGGTTTTGGACAACGATGTAGTTGTGTAGCGATATGTATGCACACGACACATTGTATAATGTGAACTAATGTCTTCCGAAACACTTTACAGTTTTGAGTATGCACTCAGACATATCCTTATATGTGTCATCTAATCATCTGGGTATCAATGGTGTTGTTGATGGTCGTTAGAATACAAGTACCAACCAAATGAAGCACGCGCGATCGCACGTGCTTCTTCAGGGCATTTTTTCGCATCACATCTTCAATTTCTCATCCAATGCAGTAAACTACGGAGTCAAATTAGCGCGATTGTGCAATGTTCAATAATTGCATAATCCTTAAAATTGAAAACACTGAGTTTATTGTCCTACTAATGAATGATTTTTTCGACCCAGTTTGGTATTAGCTACTGTTCGTTAGTGCTCTTTTATGTGACCACTTTTACTGAATGAAGCACCCGCGATCGCGCGTGCTTCGTTCAAACCATTCCACTGATGAAAGTGCTTATTGGCCTCGCTCCAAGTCATAACTAAACCATGTTTCACAATACTATCACTGAAATAAACACAGGCGATCGCGCGAGGTTTGTCTACGGCTTACGAAATCACTAGGAATCCCTATTTCGAGAGTCACGTAATGCAGATCATGGAAATAATGTTCATAACCGAATCGAGCCAAAAACCCAGTTTGGTATCCAGAACTGTACATGGTAAAATAAGTTCACGCGCGATCGCGCGTGAATGGACTGTGTCATGGTATCTATACTGAGGCCTACACCATAAGCTGCAAAACCTAAACAGTTGCCAGCTGTACCTACGAACCCTATGAAATCGGAATTTCTCATGTCTCGAATCCGGAGTTGTTCCTCAATGAAAGCATACATATCCCGAAATCTTCCACAATTCCCAATCTTTCTATCGACCATCCTACCTCTTTAACTCTAGAATCAATCCAAAAATCAAATCAAGCAATCATTCGCTCAAACAAGCAAACAATCAAGCAAACAATCAATCAAGCATGCAACTTCTACCTTCCTGCAATCTCTGCAGCCCACAGAAGAATCGCTCAGTGCATGCACGAAGAAGACGGAAAAAAATTTTACCTGCTTGATGCCATTTCAGGCAAGGATCCTCCCTGCAGGGCTGGATGAGCTTTCTCGCTCGAGTGCGCACAACAGCTTCCGGGATAACATACTCTCTTGTTTTGCCCTCCTTTCACTCTGTCACACTCCCCCGCACACGGTGAATTGCTCAAACCCACACTCACTCCAACTCACGCTCCCTCGATCTCTCACTCTTTCGTTTACTCGATCTCCACATCTCTGCCTCTCTCGCTCAGTCGCTCTCTCTCGCACCTCTTCATTGAGTCCAAAATTGAACAGGGCTTCCGCATGTATCAAATGAATACAAAAGGAGACTCCTTTCGGTCACTCCTCCTTATATGCCTTACCACCTGTGATCTCAACTGTCGGCGTTATGTCGCATCCTACGGTTTGTGGCCTCGATGCATGGATGAATGAAAGGCGGGATGTTTCCCAACGGTTTGCTGATGACCCCTAAATTTATGCAGATACAATCAATGATGCGACATGACTGTCAGTAATGAATGGACTCCACTAGTTTGTCCAGAGCGTTACAGCGCGGCAATCCGACGCCTTTATAATTGAACACCTTGGAATTATTGCGGGTTCCCGTGACGGCGCTCATCCATGAGGGGAGTTGAATCATCCACTAGGGCAGTCATCTCATCCAGTATACGTCTGTTTCATCCGCGAAGGCTCTTATTTCATCCAATGATAAAATATTATTCATAGGTTCAATAATGAGGTGTCGGGACGTGCATCTGGGATTTGATCGGTCTCACGTTTTCTCTATCTACACCTCATCTATGGCCCCACGTTCATTGTGGCTACTTAATGTCACCATGCCATAAATGGTCGCCGGCTCATCACAATGGCCTTAAGAGGCGGCCACTTTCGTCGCCGACTATTCCTTCTCTTGTATCATTAATTCAATATTGGATTTGTTGCTTCTGCTTTGGATGTCAGATTCCAGATCTCGAATCAGTTAGTTATTCGCATTGGACGCAATAACTTATGGACCCATTAATGTTCGGTGGATTTCAGACTCCTACTTGAATTTATGCTCTGGATGACACATAATAGCCATTAGATTACATGAAAGAGCATATCCAGGGCGACAATTTGTCGATCCATGACACTCCAAATGCACCTCTGTAATGTGAACACGTCGACCTTGTACTGTTTGACAATCCGTATAAGAGCCTGCCATGTGCACGCATGTCATTTTTTCTCTCTGAGTTGCTCTGGCTTGCTGATCTTCAGGACTGTCTGTTTTACGTTCATTCTTCCCTTTGTACTCCTGTCAATATTGAGAGCCTCTCCACTTCATTTGGGTTTCTGTTCTATCTCTCTACTCCTCTGTTCCCATCCACTGCCTGGAAAAATCTTACATACACACCCGACCGTTTTATGTACTTCGAATGATCACTCGCACTACAGCTGTTTCGTTCATCCATGTTTCATTTATTCATCCATTTGCTTATTTGTCATCCGAAACTCGTCTACCATTATTCATCCGTCCTTCATTTCATCCATCTGAAGCACGCGCGAACGCCCGTCGATGTGGTTGTATTTCTGTTATGGAGTCGTAGACAATGTTGTGCATTCGGGTCGTAGCTTTAGCAGATCCTTTAATTTTCTAAAAATATCTGTTTTGACCAATAGAAACCTACGTTCTACATTCTAGTAGACAATCCGAGAGTCCGAGTTCAATTTTCAATTTCCAAATCATTATAACCCTAAACGCGGGCGATCGCGCGAGGTTTTTTTTCATCTTCATCCTCAGTTTTTCTAAACAAACTTCAGTAACTTACTGTTTCACTCTTTCTTAGTGTCCATCGATATAGTGCCGAATCATTAATCACCAAAATCTGTACTATAGGATACACGCGCGATCGCGCGAGGTTTGTGGAAATGTCGTTGTTCCAAACTGGTCAACAAGTTTTCCTCACTCTTCAGGGCTCGAACTCTATCGTCGCAACAACAAAATGTCTCAACGTGACTGGTTGCGGAAGTTGCCATGGACGACATCTAAACGGGTCCACAATATCTGTTTTTATAGTGTCTTGCGATCCGGCACATTCTTCTATGTCGTTGCCATATCCGCACATGGATGCGGACTCTTTGGGTGAAGCAATCGGAACACCTGTCGTTTGGGATGTGGTGCAAATTCAAAAAGATACTGGGACTGACACCAACACCAACATTGAGGTTCCTCGGTTCTCGGAGGATGAGACTTGAATTGACATCTGCGACTGATTACCAACCAAAATTCAATGAACAAATTGAATCTGACATGACAAGGCCATCTCCGAATAACGATGTTGCTATGGGTAGAGACAGTTGGAGAAATAAAATGTGTATTCTCCTTGGAGATGAACAAAGTGCTTTGTACGAGAGCATGTCATCCTGACGAGGTGATACTTTGTGAGAAAGTTGGAGAACATCACGTCGGGGTGCTCGTTACAAGGATTTTGAATGGCGGTTCGACCAATCTCATATGTCTCGTGAACTGGCCATTGACGCAAACTCGGTTGATTGATAGTGGCAGGACATTGTCACATGAACTTCGTAGTTTCATCAATAGCCGGGAACAAACATACATTGGTCACAACGAGAAAGGTGTGAAAAAAGCGGCATACTGGCATTTCAACAGACCAAAAAAAGATCCGAAAAAAGACGATTCCAAAAAGATAAATACTCGCCTCTCTCTGCAGGCAGTTCCAGAAGTCAGCAGCAAACAACGTTGCAATTTACAGTGTTGGCAATATTTCGACTGGAGAAAAACACTCGCTATCCGGACCGCTTATTGGGGATCCTCTTACGACGAACGAAGAGAGCTCGGTTTTGATGTTCCCAAAAGACTTCATCGAATCGACGGGGTTTCGACAAAGGCCTACATAACCATTGAGAGCGTTGATGTGTGTGAGATAGCTTGGTGGACAATTCACGGAATCGGTCGTTCAACCTACATGGAATACAAAAAACTAAGCAGAGAGGGTGTGGTTACATCGTTGCACGGGAATTCCGGAGTGAAACGGCCCTGTCCACAAACTCGTCAAGCTGAAGGAAACTTAATGTCGATTATAAACGAAAATTCCGATCTCATGCCTCATAAGACCCGCTGTATTGGAGACGGACGGAGAGATACTCTTCGAATTCTGCCACCTGAACTGAACTGGAAAAAACATCGTCAGGAGTGTAATGAGGTCAGTTCTTCTTCTTGTTACCACTTTCCGAATTACATATTTTTGGGGACCTTCCCTGTTTTGCTTCCACGTAATGTATCAGACCTCTCACTATTAAAGCTCGGGTGATCGCGCGAGGTTCATTTCCCCCGGTTTGTCTTGCAGGCGAATAAAATATGTGGGTTGAAGCCTATCTCCCAGGCAGCCGTCAGCAGAATCAGACAACGGATTTTTCCCAATGTCGAGGTTAGAAAAAGTGGTAGCACGTTTGCCAAATGCACAGACTGTGAGATGCTCAAAGACCTAATCAGAAGTCGGACAAACGTAGCGATGAGCAGGCCTCGCACAAGAAAGCACTTGATAAGCACCTCAGGCTTCAGGAGTCTTGCATGAGACTCTATCACAGCTGGAGGAATGAGTCAGCTATGATGCCGTCCGAGTTTCTCTGCATCATTCATGACAAGATGGATCATCGGAAAACAGCTATTCCAAGGTTGCAGACGACGAACAAGATGGTCTCCGGCTTAGGTCAACTTCCAATCTTGCTAATCGGCATGGTCACCCACGACCACGGGGACGGAGCCTACGGACAGTACTCTCTGGACTTCTGGCCGGGAGACCCGAACTTCACGATTGACTCTCTAGCAAGATGCCTCCGCCAACTAGAGAAGCCCTCTTGCCGCGAAAGTCGTAACATCTTTGACCACCCACCTCAAAATTCCTTTTTCGAATCTCTCATGAAGGGTAAATCGAGGTGTCTCGACGTCCTGAAATCTTTCGGCGATAAGAAGACGAAAAAAAGAAAAATCCCACTTCCGTGAAGACTCTACCTGCAGTTGGACAACTGCGTGAAGGAAAACAAAAACAGGTGGATGCTGGCTTTTCTGTCGCTCCTAACTGCGAGAGGAGTGTTTGAGGAGATTCAGATGGGATTTCTCATGGTTGGCCATACCCATGAGGACATTGTCGGATTCTTCAGTTACTTATCGAAGAAGCTGAAGCAAAACAACACCTACGTTCTCTCCGATCTTATGTGGTTTTTTATGATCTCTCAAGATTTGCAATTTATTCCTCAAATCATTCAAGAGGTGCCAGATTTCAAGGCGTATGTGGGCGGTTGCATTCTCGATGGAAAATAGGCTTTAGTTGGGCAAACAGAAATGCATGTATTTCGATTCTATGTAGATGAAGATGGTTGGCATATCATGAAGTTTAAGAAGTTTGCAAATGATTCTGAGTGGCTCCCCCAAAAAGGTGCGGTGAAGATGTGGAAGTCGAATCCCGATGGATCTCCAAAGTTGCATGTAGCAGTACAACCCAGGGCTGTAAGAAAAACACCAATTTGGGGGTGTGGGAGATGACTCATCCGATAAACAGTCCTTTATCAGAACTGGAATTAAAAAATACAGGGAGTTCTGGAAGAAGGGGATGTTGCTTGACGATCATTATCGTGACATCATGATACAATATGATCAATACTGGGAAGCAATCCTTGCAGAACTTGATCTTCCCATTTTTGGATAATCACGACATTCAATCACGCTTAAAGAGGGTTTTTGGCCCTCAACCAAGTGGGCTATCAACCACCACAAAGCCGGAATCCATACACCTGCAGAGGATGATCTGTTGGAAGCAGATGAAGTCATGGAGCCGTATTGTGGCCTCCGGTGTGATAGACCGAAGCAGCCTCTAAATCCGTTCAAGGACATTGAGAACGGATTCTTCGTCTTGGTTCGACCAGTAGATACTGTGACGTTTCCAGTTTGGATGGGGATGGCAATATCGGATGTGGTCCGCGACAGAGGATCTAGGAATTTTAAGAAGGTTCACGTCGAATGGTGGCGACCTAAGTTGGACAGGTACAAAGATTGTTGGTCCAAAGTTTGGGAGTTCAATCTAGATGATCCCCCTCAGTGGATTCACATTAACTCTGTCGTTTGGACAATGTCCGCCAGAAAAAACACGACACGTAATAGCTCTAAGAAAATTACCGCGGTGGAGGCGGAGAAAGCACGAGCAAATTTGGATGAGGCCAATCAACAGTCAGACAATGAAGACAATGTAACCTCGAGCGGAGAACAAGGTTGACAAGGACATATTGTGGAGGTTCACTCCTCGGCATGTTTTCAAGAATAAAACTAATGTTTTACCTCCACTCTCCATTTGTTTCTCTTCACGTGTTCAAATATTAATCTACCTTCTTTGCTAGCCACCAGCTTTTTTCTGGACCTCATCTCTGTAATGTTTCAGCAACCTCGAGTGATCATCCAGAGTTCCTAGTTTTCCTAATGTCAGTGCTTCATTCTCTTTGCAGTTCCTTTCTCACATTACACCCATTTCTTTTGGTTCTCTGGTTCTCACCAAAGTGTCTTCTCCTCAACAGATTCGCCCATCTCCTTCATTCTCGGTCCACATGGTCGTATTGTTGGGCTCAATATGATTGGTCTAAAAAATGTCCTGAGTATAAACCGCGTGGCAATTTGTGAAAGTTGTTGCTTCAATGGACAAGCTTTCTTGCGGTTTACTGCTTGTGAATCTTGTGAAGTGAATCTTCTCCCATTACTCGTCAGTAGCTTTCTGTAAGTCTGGCTTCAAGTACAGAGTTACATTTCTTTTACTGTCTTTTCGGACTATCTTAAGATTCTTCTCAATTTTCTTCGTCACTAATCAATCATGAAACCTCGCTTTGCCACCCGTTATTCCGTGTCATCTCAGGTCAATTTATCTTGGGTCTGTTTATCTTATTAGGACCTTCTAAAGACAATACTTCTAGGGCCTTCAGTCCTTACATTGTCCTCACCTTAAACCATATACCCTAAACCTAATTCGAATGTTTGATGCGCATTCTTCAAGGGTTACAAGGTTGGGCATAATAGAATGGCCCTTGGGACATTTCATTCAAGTCTAATTTCTTAGGTGACAAGTCACTTGTACACTTTCCCAGATTTTTTGGTCCATTCATACCCATTAGTATGTTTACTACACTACTCAACTCCGTACCCTAAAATCTAATTCCAATGTCTGATGCCTATTTAATTTATTGCTTCCAGTTTTGGGTGCGGTCGAAGTGGAGGGGATATTTCCTGAATTGTTGTACGACCTCCACGTAAAGTCTCACATTCCATAATTGTTTGTCCATTTATAGTTCTCTAAACCCTAAACCCTAAGCCCTTAAACGCAACTCCATTGTTTGATGCGCATTCTTCATAGATTAGATACAATCTGTGGTTGGGAAATTTTATTCCCTAAACCCTAAATCATAGGTGACAAGTCATCTATATCCTTCCCAATATTTTCTTTTCCATTCATACCGAGTACTATGGTTAGTACCCTCGCAAACACTATATCCTAAAACCTAATTTCAATGTTTGATGCTTATTTATTTATTACTTCCAATTTTGGGTACGGTTGAAGTGGTGGGGATAATATTCATGAATTGTTCTACGCATAGGTAAAGACTCAAACTCCATAATTGTTTGTCCATTTACAGTTTTCTAAAACCCTAAGCCCTAAACCAAACTCCACTGTTTGATTCACATTCCTCATAGAAATTTGGATACAATCTGTGGTTGGGATATTTCATTAACAAATTTTCATAGGTGCCAAGTCATCTATACACTTTCCCATATTTTCTTTTCCATTCATACCAAGTACTATGTTTCAATGTACCCAAGCAAACTCTATAACCTAAAACCTAATTCCAGCTTGGTTCAATGACTTTATAGCTGAATCTACATGACACTCTTCCACAATATTTGGTTGTCATATGAACATCGGAATGATCTCTAAATATTTTGAAACATAATTCACATGATTCATTGAAATCCAACCTTATTCCATTCAACGTTTTAATCCATCAATTGAAAACTTGCAATACATTGGTTCATGGTACTACTATACTGTAAGTATGGTATGGATGTTTACTTTTCATTTGTATATTATCTTCTTGAATCGTCTGTTTATGTCATACATCTATCAATTTATTAATAACTTCATTCAATCGATCTTATCTTTATAATTTTCTGATGCAAAGTACGTCATTCGACTTACCATTCGATGTTACATGAATGGGATTGTGCAACTTCACAAGTTAAATGACTCAATATTCCACGATATTATTATTAATACCTGAATTAATTTTAATTATGTTATATATTAAGTTTGGTCCGGATTTAAGCCAAAAGTCCGGAATTACTTAAAATAGGGTTTCTAGATCACTAAAGAAGATCAGAGACAAGTGCAAACGAAGGAACCGAAACGGGGGAAAGAACCGCAACAAACTAATCATCATCACCCAAAAACTGCTGAGCCATAGCCCAAGTGATTCTAATCAAGGGCAACATCGAGCCCAAAGCAACTCTAGAACACAAGGAATGGGAATGGGAGAGAGTCTGAAGCAGAGAAGGACTTGCAAACGGAGGGAAATGAGCTAATTCCTACAGCTGAGCTCCAAAATCCAGCTGCGCTTTAGTCCTCGGAATCATGAGCTTGTGGTGCCTCCAGTTCACCTCTGGGTCATCTGATTCAATCGGGGACTTGCCATTGAGCGGGGAGGAGGTGATGCCAGATAATGGACGAGGTATCTGTGCGGGTGCAGAGGATGTTATCCTTGCCCCAGGAGAGATCAATTTTTTTTTTTAAAATATTTAAATGAACATGGGACGGAGGCCCTGTGAGAACTTTATTAAGTTTATTTGGGGAAAAATGATTAAAACCCCGTTGGTACGCCATGGAGGCACACACATTGTACGTAGTCAGTGAAGCACGATCAAGCCTCCTAAAAGGAACAGGGAGAAACAAGGGTTGGATAAGCCCTACACATACAAACCCCATAGGAGGTCGTGGAAAAACTAGGCAGCCTGCCTCAAAGTGTCGATCGAACAAACTTCTTGCAAGGAGAGCAGCAACATAATAGGGCTCGAGAGCCCCTAATCAAAGCAAAAATCCCCTAGGGGGTTGTAGAAAAACTAGGCAGTAGAACTAGCAAAAATGTGCAACAGTTTTGTAGAAAGAGGGCAAAACCTATGCCCAAATCATGGCTACTGGCAGTCATACCCGTGTACACTTTTCTTGAGCTCTCTCTCGTTCTCTGTCGTTTTATGCACATTTTGAGCTGGATTGGAACCCCGTTTCAACATCATAACACCTTCCTGGACCTCTTCAAAAAATGATTCTTACATCCCAATCTTTGTATAGCTTTCTTTCCATCTTTGCCACATGCATTGGGAAAGTTTAGGGTGGGCTCTCACAATCTGAGGATAGAGACTGGAAGATGGAAAAATTGGAGTGTACCAAACGCTTCTGCCAAGCTTGTGCTAGAGAAGCCAGACAGACCATTGAGAATCTATTTTTCTACTGTACGTTTTACTAAGAAATTTGGGGCCATTACTACTGCTTGTTTAAAGACAGTAAAACCCTTTGAGGAGTCTTTCCCTATGAGGACCACAGATGCCTAGCAACACATCTGCATGAATCTCTCTCCATCTTCGGGAATCCAGAGTTTTTGGGCACATTGACAGCCCCTCAATTTTTTTGTATTTTGTTTATGTTTTCCTCTGAGCCTTGCCTGTGCTAGGGAAGACAAATAGGGCATGGAGACTCTGAAACATTTCTTCTTTCGATGTCCGCTCTATTATGAAATCTGTGGCCACCACTACTGCCTCTTCAAAGACAACCAATCCCTGACAAATCTTTCATTAAGCTGAGGTCAAGCTAGTAGCTTATCTCATGAGTCTGTCAAACTTGGGGGGATTTCTTGATATGAATAGGTAGATTTTAGGCTTCTTAGGGCCCCAGTTCCTTCCTTGTTTTTTGTCCCATAAGCTATTTGAGCTTTCTGTGGACCTTATGGAGTATCACTTCATTTCTTTGTCTCATAATTAGCTATTTGAGCTTATCTTTGGATAGTTCTTTTCTTCTTTTCCTGTTTTTTTTTTTTCTCCTATGGCGAGAGCTACGATTGTAGTGTTTGTGAGCACATTGTAATCCTAAAGGCAGAGTTTGACATAGTACCACGAGTTCAAGCCCGTCATTATCTTGCACGTAAGTTGCTTACTTATTGTACTTCCAAGAGCATCTCACTCTTGATGTGGATTAGGTTTTAGAGTTCTTGGCATGTACTCTAACCACCTAATTAAAAACAACTACTACTCAAGGGATTGCCTAACGGTCAAAGCTTCATGGAGGTCAGCTGCCAAGCATTTCTGATATCATCTGCAAAGAGATTGGGTTTGATGGAATAGACAGTGAATCTCCCACAGATCTAATAGTAGAGATGGCAGTAAGAAAAAAAAGTGGAGAGAGAAACTAGGCACCAAAGTTACTGACTACAAAAATCAGTCTAAGGTGGTACCCGTGAGAACTATTTCCCTGCACCAGAGGTCATTCCAAGAAGTCAAGCTGAGACTCTTCCACCAAAATTTTCTTTCTTTTTCTTGTTTCTTGTTTTTCTTTTGTCCCATAAGCTCATTGAGTTTTCTACGGACGTTATAAAGTATTTCATTTCATTCCTCTAATTCCAAGGGGAGTTTGGTGTTCCTTGGCTTAAGGTGAGCAGCTCTGATATCGGTTTGAGGTGTAGACAAACTAGTCCTTACAAAACTGACTTGAATTGGTTGATCTACCTCTGCACAACAATTGCTTATTGTCACACGGTCAAGTTTCAGACATTGTTTCTATCTGAAAAATAGAAAAGTTGTGACATCCATTATGAAGACCCTCACAAAAGTGAAACAAGCTCGAGGAACACTGCCTCCCAGTTTGCGTATTCAAGCAGATAACTGTGGACGAGAAAACAAAAATAAATATTTGTTTGTTCTGTGTACAAGTTTGGTGGCTTTGGGCCATTTTCGCAACATCCACATTGGATTTCTTACTGTGGGTCATCCTCATAAGGATATTGATCAACGTTTCAGCGTCATAGCAGGGGTTTTGAAACCTACTGATATTTCCTCGATGAAAGAGTTAATATCCTTGATACATGAGGCTGGAGCAGGCAAACACAAAAATATTTTTGTCAATCAATTGGAGGACATCTGGGACTGGAATACACCACATTTGCCGACCGGAGGTGACACGTCTGTTGGCATCAGCAAACCACATCACTTCAGGTTTTATCTGAAGAACAGGCTTCCGCATATCCAGCACAAAAATTATGCTCAAGATCCACAATGGATGCCTACTGATGGTATTCCATTCTTGAAATCTGTTCCTAACCCCAAGGCGAAACCTGAATTTGCACCCGTCAATGCAGCCGATCCACAAGAGATTCAGTCATTGCATGAGTTTATCCAATTTCCACTACGAAATCGCGATGGTGTTAGGCAAACAACACCTTTTTGGCTTGATAATGTGAAAACAGATAATGCTCCGAATAGCTCAAATACAAACGGGGAGGAAATGACAACCCTTCTTCCAATCATGCCTGACGTTGAACCTCGAGGATATTTTGGGACAAGATGTGGACAACCGAAGAAACGATCACGGAAAGATGAATAATCTATGATCCAAATCCATCAAAATGGGAGAAAGGTCAAGTTGTCAGAGGATATATTTGGAGAATTTGATCTAACAAAAGATGTTGAGATTGGGCATTTTGTTGGTGTGCATGTTGAGGATGATCAAATTCAACTTGGAGTTCCATTGTGGATCGGAAAAGTACTAAGTGTGGATAGACAAACACATGATGATGGCATTATACGGATTCTTTGGTATTGGCCAAAAGTACCTAAAGGCATGTCGATGAAGTCACAACATGCAATGACAACTCGATATGAAAGATGTCTATATACAGGTTGGGTTCCCAGTGATGATGGTGAAGATGACATTTCAGTAGACAATGTTTTTGTATCATGGCGCAATACAGCTAGTAGTTCAAAGACCAAAATGTGGCACAATAACAAAACCGAAATGGAGATTACCATCCCTCACAAATTATACGTACATTTCAACAATTACATGAGCGGTTTCATATGTTCAAGATACCAGTGATGTTGATAAACACGAATAAGATTATTTAGTGTAATGATTTTGCTCATATACATTCCAAATCAAAATATATTTTAATGTAAAATTCAAATATTCAATATATGAGTTTTTTTTGCGTATTTCCCTTTGTTGTTACTTTATTATGATTCCTCACAATTAATTTGAATATATATATATATATATATGGATGAATGAATGTATATTTTAGTTATTTTAGATTATATATGTATATATATTGATGATTGGATGAATATGGAGAATGGATATATTTTCTCATATGTGTATTTATAGTCATTTCACATATTCACATTTCGATATTCACACATTTGATGATTATATGATAGGAGATTTTTTCAACTCATGTTTGAAAAATAACAATATATATTTACCGAAATGTTGCATAAGTTAACACCACTCTATTGTAAAATCCAACAACCCATTGTTTATGCAAAAATACACTTTTATACCCCCAAGTACACTTTTAGCAAATACGGTGTTAAATATGATGGCTTGATAGTGAATTTGTCATTTTTGTCTTCATCAATATTTACATATTACTCAGTTGTGCATTAAAAACTCAACTATTAACCTTAGTTCCTATAAAGTCATTTGCAGGATTTTGAGTTGTGTTCAAGAATTTTTGTTTCTTGAGTAGGTCACACCCGATTTGCCCTTGGGGTGTCCTCAGGTGCAGCAACTATGACCTTAAGAGCTATCTTTGCTACTAAAAAGGGAGAAGCCTTATAATTGCTTTCTAGTATATTAAATGCTACTAGTGCAACATTGAAATTTTGCATTGGGAGGGAAGTGAAAGTTGGTCACACAGAAGTGAAAACTTTATCTATCAGCTAGGCAACTTCCATCTAGATTTAAGTGCAGAATTGTCATGTTGACATAAACATATCTTAGACTATATATTCTATCGAGCACTAGAGGCAACACTTGGTTGAACACAATGCTAACTTACTGAAGTAAGTGGCTAGAAGAATGGTTAATGCTTGCGTGGACATGCATTGAGTAGTCAAGGTACAACAATGAGCAAATGGTCAAGGCCGTTTCATCGGCCGCTGTCTACCTAGCCTTATAAGTCTTTGCGTAGGTACTCCCACTCATTCCAACATATGCTTTTAGGTCATTTGTGATGCTAAGCCATGACGTACAACCATGAGAATTAGTATGACTTGGCAACCCATGCAACTTCTAAGAGAGAATCGTTTAGTGTACAGTGAGCATCTGAATGAGTGTTATGGCATGTCTTAACACCTTAGTCTTTCCAAGGTGAAAGTCTTACATTGTATCATGGTGGTCTCTCACATTTATCATGACTTTGTTTGGTTTTTTCGATCGTCTTTCAGTTTGGTCCCCCGCCCTATACGTAGTGTTGCAAGCTTTCCTGGTTTTTCGTGGGTGTCGTGGCCTTTGCCTAGAGAGGGTCAAGACACGAACAAAAGGGCGTGCTCAAGTGATCAAAAGCTAGTGAAACATCAAGCAAACTAGAAAGCTATCAAGCATGAGGAGTTATTTTCAATTGCCTACAACCATTGGGGATTTCCACTGCGATGCAACGTTCGAGGGTCCTTAGGGGGCTACCATTAGACTAGAGAGCGACTGAAGGTTTCATTGGAAGGGCTAATGAAGAGTTAGATACACATACCAAAACTAATAATTATGATTTTATGCTAATTTTGACTAATGATAGAAATATGATATTACCATCATAACTACATGAATATTATCAAGGACAAGGGACTAACTGACTCGAATACAATGAACAAGACTAGACTAGGAAAAGAGACCAATGAGATCCGAGCAAAACACGATACATATTATGTAAGAATCAAGATGAATGTATAGAACAAGAGAATACATGATCAAGGCCAAAGCATAGAGTCTACTTGTACCTCCAGATTTGTGTTGGCAAGACTGAAGAATTCCCAGTTTCGCATCTTGTATATACTAGCTGCCTATGAACTTTTTATGAAGTTTCTCCAACTAAAGGTTATTTCTTGAGAAGCTTCTCTGGCTAAGAGATTTTTTCTAAACAGCTTCATCACCACCATAGAGTCTTCTAGATGGTTCGGATTTCTAGAAGGTTCTGGAAGGTTCTTAGAATGTCTTGAAAAGTTTTGGAATGTCCTAGGAACTACTTCAATATTCTGGAATGTTCTAGTAGTTTCTAAAATGTTTTGAATATTGGAAGTTTGTAGAAGTTCTTGGGTTCTTGCTAGATGATTCTGGGCTATGTTCGTGATAAATATGGATCTAATCTTTGAAGCGTTTTTTGATTTTCTTGACCAAGTGAGGATGGGTGCACCCAGATGGATAGACTTGCTCGCCATTGAGACGTCTCGCTTCCTCAAATGTTTCCTCCAAGTTTGTAAAATCCAAATTCATCTTATACACTTTGTCTTATTGGTCATACTCAATGTCGATTGAAAATACCTCATCCCATAAGGTCCCTATTTGAAACTGCATCCATTTCAACTTGGATCGCCTATTTCCCATACTCTTTATTATAGATGTCTCTTTCACAGTCCCCGTATACGTAGGTCGGTGCTCCATGATTGGTTGTTGCCCCAGTTGTCAATTATGACGTGACGTGACACAAACACGTTAGCGTCACGTCACGTCACGTCACGTCCCAAACCGACTTTACGTCGAGTATTGGTTTTTTGACTAAATTTATCCCATTGTTGAAGCAGCGTGACATAATATATATATTTTAGGAAATGTTTAAAAAAAAAATGAGCTATGGATAACCGTCTGGCTCCGGACGACTGCAATGCGATTGTGGGATGACGGCGACATCTGGCAACAACGATGGTGACTAATTTTATTAATATTTTAATTTATTTATTTTTAAAATTGGGACCACCAGAGCTGACAGTCCCAATATTCTATTTTTTAATTTTTTTAATTATAATGGGGACCGTCAGGGCTAGTGGTGTCAATTTTTATTTTTTTATTTGTTATTAACATCGAGACCGTAAGGACTGCAGATCCCAATTTAAAAATGATCTGATAGGCGATAGATAACCATCCGGCTCCGGGCGACAATTGGGTGATGGTGCGACTTGGGGACGACCTTCCGTTTTTCCTGGTCGGCGACCGCTGGGCATTTGGTAGGCATTATTTTAATTTTTAATTAATTTTTTTAATTTTTTTTTACAAACATCGGGACCATGTGAGCAGTCAGATGGACTCCCGATTTCAATTAAATAAATAAAATAAAATAAATGGGATCGTCAGCTCCGACAGTACCGATTTCAATAAATTTAAATTGAAAAATTAAAAATTGGACCGTCAGCTCTGATGTCCCCATAATAAAAATTAAGACCACCAGTTCTGACGGTCCCAATATTAATAATAGTAATAAATAAAAAATAAAAAGTGGGACCGCAAGCTCTGGCGGTCCCGATCTACGAGCGGAGTTTTTTTTTCTTTTATTATTTTTTTCTTTGAAATTTTAAATTTAGCCTCGTACGACGGCAATGGTTGGGCGACCGTCTACGAGCGACCATGGCTATGCGATTATTTATTTATTTATCTGGCCACCGCTGGACGACTGTGACGGTCGCCTACTATCGCGTACGACCATGACGACCCTTCCTAATTGCCAGAAAAAAATTTAATTGATTTGTTTTTGTTATTGTTTTTTTGTTTTTTCTCATTCGTGTAGTTTTCGAGGGATGTAGATACTTACGTGTGATACTTTTTATTCCCCAAAAATTATGTTACCCCTAAAATAGACTTGACGCAGACTGGGTGACGCGACCTGACATCACTGACCGCGGGTAGGGGCCATCATCAGCGCTATGACATGCAATTGTTTCGAGTTCGCACAATTGTCTGCTCGCAAAATAATGTCTCATCATCTAAACTTTCTTGGAACCCTTTCCTCTTGAACTTCCTCCTCTTGCTAGCTTTTCTCTTGTATTTCTCTCCTCCAGGATAATCTCTCATTCTATCTCTTCTGTTCCTTCTCCCTCATGCACTCTCTTTCTAGCCCGCTCCTGTGTCTCACGCACTTTACGAGGGTGCATCAAAGTGCATTTTCGTACTTTTTGTGCTCTCATTTCTTTCATCTACCCTGTTTTATTTTCCTACAAAGGCGTCGCATATAAGTAATCGTTGGCTTCGATGACAAGCCCAAGCGCGCCAGCACGATCATCCTAGCCGTCCTCCCAACCATCCTCTGTAGACACAAAAAGTCAAGATATAACTAACAAACAAATGATGAGCCTAAATGAATGATCAATCAACCACCAACACTAACACATGAATTGATGATGAGCTCAAAAATAGTTTACATACCATTGAAGATGTCGATGGTGACATTCAATGACTCTTATTCCTCCACTTTTGCAAGAGACTGTTGGTAGTGGGTGAAGCCCATGCGAATCAATGTGGTCAACAATGGTCATGCATATTGAGGGGAGACACCAATATATGATGATGCTTGGAACGAACTCCCTTCAAACAATTCACAAAACCCGCGCGCATAACCATCATCAAGGGGCAAACTTGTATATCTATCCTCATGTCACCTGGTTTCTCAACCCTCTCTCTCTCCCTCTCAAACTTAATGTCAAGTTTTTTGTCAATGCGCTTCAGAGTATTTCGTCTTGCATTTACCTCATTTTTTGTAGCCGCTTTCTGTCTCCTTATCCACTTCTCATTTTCAGTTCTTCGTTTTCATTTTTTGACGTAAGGAGCCATGAATCTAAACCCCAAACCCCAAACATACCACAAAATTAAGCTCAAATCTTATCAATCATATATAGTTGTACATTAAATCTCTGGTCATATTAAATTCACTTATAATGAAGGCTTCACATCTTCAAACATAATCTAACGATATAATGAAAGCTTCAAGTCTTCAAACACAATGAAAAAAAACCCTAAACCCTAATCCAAGACTATACCAAATGCAAACATTAGGTTTTAAACCCTAAACCCTAAACTAGAAATTCTCAAATCCGACTTAGTATACAATCATAGTAGAATCCTAGAGTAATGTTGATGAAATATGTTTTATATCTACTCACAAGTGTACTTAAAACATAAGAGATCTAAAACAAAGACGAGAAACCCAAAGAAGAAAGAAGAAACATAAAACAATCGAGCAACTTGTGAAGCGTGAGCTTCACCAAAGACAAATTAAAAAAACAAGACACATTGAAATGGAGATAAACCCTAAACTACCTCATGTATTAAATTCCACTATCCAAGACTACACCCAATGCGAACCCTAAACCCTAAACCCTAAACCCTCAACCCTAAACTAAAACTTGTCACATTTGACTTAATATATAATCCTAGTGGAATCATAGACTAATGTTCATGAACTATGTTTTGTATCTATTCACAAGTGTATTTAAAACCTGTGCACCCTCCTCGTCGAGGGCTTTCCAACGGTACCAAGCACCAGGGCTGGGGCCTTATGGTTTGGGACATCACAACGTGACAAAACAAAACAAAACAAAACAAACAATTGGCTTCCTTCATATATTGATTAGGAAAACATCTTGATTTCTAGATTTGAGACTATAGTTGGCTATGTACATCCGAGTACGATTAAAAAATTATAGCCTGCAAAGAGATCCTACACATTCAATGGAAAGAGTCGTATGAGGATTCCGTTGCCACAGAAATGGAAAATAGTGGAGAATCCCTTACTAATAATATTATGAGGGCTTCATCCCTCTTTATTTTAAAAAAAATTAAAAAAATCAAATCTGTAACAATTGCTATCCATTGTAGTGATTTAGGATCAGCAACCCATTTTAGATTTGTCATATAACCAGCTGGACCTTGAGATAAATTGTGCTGGCTACGACAGAAATCAGGATGATAGCAGCGCCTCCCAACTACTCTACTGCACTAATGGTTAATGTATCAGCATCAATGTTAAGTGTACGGGATAGTCGACCGGCCTTGTGTACGCTTTAGCAAGCAAGAGATAGCGTCAAGCAATCAAACTAGGCAAGATTCAGGTACTTGGTTTAAATAACAGTTTTCTTGCACGCACGCAAAGTGGGGTTGGCCAATGAATTGAAGTTATCGAGGATATGAATGAATGCTTATCCTTAGGAATCTATTGAAGGAACATGGAAAAGAAGATAATTAAGTTGCTACCGGTGGATCAAGCGTGGGAAAGAACTCAAGAACTCAAGAATCTCAACATACAGTGGTAGGCCGGGGGCAGGCCTTGAGTCAACCAAGTTTCTGAAAGTCACAATGTTAAATTGATGTTGAACAAATTCGGACTCCTGATGACACCCTCTTCACTTGATCTAGCGACATCACTTGTTGGAAAAAAAATAGTCCTCTTGAGGTGCTGATTCACTCAATCTACATCCGTGAATCCCCCAATGTGAAACTCACCCAGGTGAACAACAGGCGGGACACAAGCTTATGAAGTCGAATCTGGAACATGCGATTACCCCTTGAAACAATCCGGAATCGTGCAGGCTTGTGGAATGATTTCCTCAAATAATTGTACAATATACATTACGTCACATACGAACAAAAGTATGTCAGGGTCCAGTACACACTGGCTACGAATTCGCACTTGGAAATTGGAATTGCATGAGCATGTCCATTCCAGGCCTCCCCAAGATAAAGTCGGCACTGGACCCTTTGCTGCTGGGTTGCGGATGACGCAGCGGCGACGAGGAGAAGATGACTTCTTGCTTTAGTCGCTTTCGTTCTTTCTTTTGTTCATGTTTTATGTATAGGGTAGGGCCCTGAGGGGAGGGTATTACGGAAATTTTGGTACAGAGCCGAGGGCGGGAGCCAGAGACAATGTACCGAAATTTCCATAATACCCTCCCCTCATGGAAAGAAATGGGATGATTTCTTTATCTTTTAATCCTTCCTTATGCTTTCTCCCTGCTGGTAGCTTCCTGTGAGAAAAGATCTTGGAGGTAAAGATAAAGAAATATCGCGGGTGTGCACTATGCAGGTGTATATTGCACAGGTGTGCACTGGTACTTGTGTGGCTGGCTGATACGCTGTATAATACGCAGATACAAACAGAGAGAAATCAGCCCTAGTTCTTTACGAATTAAATATGTTTTGATAAGATACAACTGTCAGACGGTAGCGGAACATTGGGCCACCGTCTGACATGACATTCAGTCAGTGCTAAAGTTCGATTAGTACTTAAGTTAGCATGGTAATCTTGGAATCAGGGCTATAGTATTGTTCCTGAAGGTCGAATAAGGGAGAGGATTGGAGCAGCCAATGGGGAGGGAGCTGGGCACCTGCGTTCGAATGGGCTAAATGTGAGGCCACGTGTACAGGCTAGCATAGAAGCAGGAGGGTGGGCCCTCCTTCTACTTCTAGAACTTTCCATAAGCAGGATGAGGCGGTGGGCCCTTCTAGGCTCCACCAGGGCCTTAAGAGGGTAAGGGGTAAGGGCTACATTTTACAAGGTTTCTTCCGGCTCCACCTCATCTTGGTGTGCTTTGCAAGCACGGTTCTTTAGAAAATTAAAATTTGGAACCTAAACCATCTTCAAATAAATAAAAATGGTAAATAAGGAGGATAAAATATACAGAATACAATTGGACAGTTGGTTATAGGGATCCAGCATATGGATATCTGCCATGGCAGCTTTAACAGTCTGACTGGGCGGCGGCGATCAGTCAAGTGATCCTGGGCTCAAATCCTGGTTAGTACAGGTTCCACACCAAAATTACAGTATAGGTAAAATTTCAGAGACGATGATTGATTGGGAAATGTGGGAAACAGCTCTAGTAAGCGCGTGCGAGATGAGGAAGAGGCCGCCACCAAGCCGCGTGCAGAAGCTGGCAGTGGTGGGGTCGTCTCTCCCAGGGGTACTTGTGCAGCATGGATTTACAGTCTGGAGAGGGCAGCGTGTGCCACCGTATTCACCATCACAGCAGTTTCGTTAGACGAGTTCAAACAGTGACAGCTTTTAAATGCATTTCAACCGGTACTGCTGGTGGAACATAGCTCATAGAGGGAGCCAGTGAGAAGCAGCTGTCCAGACATAAGCTCGGTGCAATAATTTGCAACAACTGTTGGCCTCGTCTCTGATGAGATAGAGAAGTAGAGAGGGGGAGAGAGGTGACGAGTCTTTTGAGAGATAGCAGCGAATTTCGAGGAGTGCTCAAGAATTATCTTTGAGCGCGAGGGAGGTGGTCTTTTGGGGGGGCGGGAGAGAGAGAGAGAGAGAGAGAGAGAGAGAGGCTGTGGGATCAGCTGGTCACAATGACATCAGACGAGTCCAAGCCATTGGACGGAAGTTACAGACCGAGGTCACGAAAGCGCTGTTGCTGCATGACTACAACTGCTTTACTAGGTCTGTTAGTTATCATTCTTGTAGTAGCTATATCTATACCTCTGGCTCGCAGAAAAGGACATCACGTAGCACAAGAGAATGGGGTCACGCAAGCCATTCAGTCGGCTTGCAGCGTAACTCTATACCCCGAGATTTGCAAAGGAACAATATCAAGCAACCCCAGTTCGCAGAACGCAGATTCTAAGGGCCTCACCTCCTTGGCCGTCTCATCAGCGTCACAAGCAGTGAATGAGACCAGGACCACCGTCCTGGCTCTCAACGGATCCAATGCAAATGTCACAGCTGCTGTTGAAGTTTGTATGGAGAATTTGCAGAATTCGCTCGATCAGCTGTCAGCAGCATCCTCCCAGATCTCCTCTTTCAATTTGACTGCCCTGCGCAGCCTTTTTCAAGACCTCAAGACACAGATTAGTGCTGCGATGGAGTTTCACACTACTTGCATAGATGTATTCTCGGAAATTGCACCAGCAGATGGCCAGTTGGTGGCCGATCAGGGAAACAAGACAGCCCAGATTTTGAGCATTTCCCTCTCTTTCGTCAACGCCTTGGCAGATTTTGGAAATGACTTGTCAAGTTGGAAATCTTCATTTTTCCACCTCGGTCGTAAGCCGAACCTCTCAGATCTTCATATTCCGGGTCTCCACAGGAGGTTACTCTCCTCGCCAGTTCCTGTACCTGAGTCTCTAGGTGTCGAGGATCCTTTTCCCTCGTGGCTGAATCCCCGAGACCGCCGTCTACTCGTGGCACGTAACAACGTTCAAGCAAATGTTGTCGTTGCGAAGGACTCATCGGGGACATACACGACGATCCAGAAGGCAGTGGACAACGCCCCCTTGTCTAGCAGTTCCAGATACGTAATCTACATCAAAGCGGGGACATATTCTGAGAACGTGACTATTCCAAAGGCGGCGAAGAACTTGATGTTACTGGGTGATGGCATCAATAAAACAATCATCACTGCGGCCAACAATGTGCAAATGCAGGGCATGACCACTTTCAAATCTGCCACTGTCGGTACGTCCTTCACGTTTTTCACTCTGAGCACTCGTTTATGTTGGCTCTAGTACTGGTGGTTCAGAGGGCTTGCAGAAGCAGGCATATTGGGAAAGCCATCACATACACGCTTAATCTGAAGCTGGATTGAGCATTTACCAGGATGACAGTGTCTGTTCAGTCCATCGCTATCTCAAATAACTAATTGATTGAGGCAGCTTACATAGGTGGAACAAACAGGAAGGGGACAGTAGAATCGTGATATGAAAGATGATATATGATCAGTGTAGGCTGAACTAGAAAATAGTCACATCTGGGTCACGCTAGCACATGTATGCTAGTTTTGTAAGATTTCTGCGACTCCTCAATTGATGCATTCACTAATCTGTCACAACTGTGCTCTGATTGATGCAGCTGTTAATGGGCCGGGCTTCATCGCACAGGGAATTACAATTCAAAACACAGCAGGAGCCATCAAGCACCAGGCTGTTGCTCTGCGAGTGAGCGCAGACCAAACCGCATTCTATCTCTGCTCCTTCGAAGGTTATCAAGACACCTTGTACACCCACACCTTCCGCCAATTCTACAGAAACTGCACCATCTACGGTACTGTGGATTTCATCTTCGGAAATGCGGCCGTTTCCTTCCAGTCTTGCACCATTTTGGCCAAGACGGGTCTGGCTGGCCAGCAAAATACTTACACTGCTCAGGGCAGAACAGATCCCGGTCAAAATACGGGTACTTCCTTCCAAAACTGCGTGTTCGACGGCACCAGCACACTCCAAGCACAGCAGGCCCAGTTTCCTACGTATTTGGGGCGGCCATGGAAGCTGTACTCTCTCTGCGTTCATTTGAAGTCCAATTTGGGGGCCGTAGTAAACTCGGCAGGATGGCTTGCCTGGTCAGGGGATTTTGCACTCTCAACTCTGTACTACGCTGAGTACAAGAGCACAGGAGCCGGGGCCAGCACCAAAGGCAGGGTTTCATGGTCCACACAAATTACCAATACCACAGAGGCCAGCAAGTATCAGGCCACTAAGTTCATAGATGCCAATTCATGGCTGCCCGAGACCAACATTGAGTATACCACTACTCTGTGATCAATCAACTGAGCACCCATCTCTGAACCTAGATAGCACATTGCTCCGGTCGCTTGCCTTGAGGAGACGAGTCTTGTTACACATTGCGAACTCATCATAGAAAAACAAATTCACGTGCCGCGGGTCCATCTCTGTGTATTGAAACCTTTGGAGCTGGCCAGCGACTCGTTGAGTATTATTCCAGGGGTGGATTCAGCAGATGAATATCGCACCTCATGGTTGTAAGACATTTCTTACAAATTGCATTTGCAATAAAATTTTCCCCAGCTCGATGAACATCCTGCTGGGTGTTTGAATCTATGCAGCCTGCATCGATCAAACACTGTCTCACCTCTCTCACCTTCTGGAGCGCAGTAGCAAAAGGGGCTCAAAGAAAGAGTTCGGACTCTCTTCCAGGCAGGGGCAGAAGGGTTTGGGCAAAGTGGCATCCGTGGGAAGCATGCCTGGGAAGCAATTTTTGTAGTTTCCTATCCTTTGCAACGCGAGATAATTATTTCCTTGTAAAAGATAGTCCCATATCGATTGCCCAAGTTTGTGATCCAGACCAGTATATAAAGCGCCTGGCTTCCAATGCGTGCCATATGTTTCTCGGCCATTTCGCAATGATCATGTGAGGAATCTGATCTTATCAGTTAAATATCTGATACGAGTTTCATCGAGTCTCATTATATTCATCTAATTATTCCTGGGTGCGGGCCCATCTGGCAGCAAGCCCATCTGGCAGCTTGCTGCCGGGGCCTTGCGTCGCCCTGATTTTGCACTACCTCCTTGGCCGGCGCAGCCCTCCCCTCACGGGGACCCAAATAATAAAATCGGCCATACTCTAGTAGTATCTGCAACAAAAGCGTAGTGCCGGACTTGTGAAGACCTCCCTAAGGTGTTTTTCGGTTTTTTGGACAATTCCGGGACCACACTCACGCGTCAGCGGCTACCTGCCCACACCACACTCACGCGTCAGCGGCTACCTGCCCACTAACGTTCATCTACGTGCATGAACTGTACAAACTGCTTCCTACCTACCAGATGCACAAGCCCCCCAAATTTGGGGAGATTCCACTGTGTAGTTTGGGAGATTATAACATTTGAAGATGGTGCATTTTTTAGAAAATGGTAAAAACAAAGCAAAAGTTCATGTTTGACCAAGCAAATTATCCATGATCCCAAATTTTCCTGCGAGAAAAAAGTGCTATATTCCTGTGAAGTGCACAATCCCAAACCCTCGCACCAAATTTCACGCCAATCTGCCAAAATGAATGGTGGGGTGCTTTGTATGTGATTGGAACGGGGGTCCAAAAAAAGAATTTGCAAAGGAAATGGTATAGGCCCCATTGGGACCCCAAATTTTTCTTTAATTGGGAAGTCCAACGGTCAGTCCCTCATAGGCCAAGAACTACACAAACTTGCCCAAGAATTTCTCAAAAATTCCCTAAATTGCATTTGGGATGTGGGATTTTGTGAAATTTTCAGCCTCCTCTAGATTAGGCAATCGGTGGCCGGAATTTCGCCTGAATCCAGCGACGTTTTCCGAGCCACGTCAAGGTTCCCCATTGTTTGCCATGGCCAGCTCATTCGAGCCGTCCCCATGTTCCTCGGCGTTTTGGGGAGGGCCTCACAAGCACCCCCCCACTCCAACCCCTACATGCCCCCGCCGCAAAATCCCACCCGAGTGGCCGCTACCACCTACCACGTCGATGGTCAACCGCCATGGCCCACCCTCCACCCAAAATCCTGCAATTCCCAAACTTCAAGAAACTCCCGACAGCTGACTTTTTCTCTGTTGGGGGTGCCATAAAGACCTGCGTGTGCAGCTCGTTCTGCGCTTCATTTTTCATTCAAGCCCCTTGTTCATCGGACTTCATCCATGCATGCTATGGATGGATGAAAAATCGGACCGACCCATTGGGGTCGGCTCGTCGTTTAGGGGTTAACCCCTAAGCGACGAGCTAAGTGGGCCAAACCCAAAATGGTACACACCCTCATGGATCAGGGTGTAACTCCTTACCTACTATCATCCACAGATTTGAACCGTATAAATCACTAATTACCACATCCATCTACTTATAAAATTTCAGCATATTTGACCATTGGAATTTGGAGATTATAGCAAGAAAAAAAACACCACTTTTGCAAGTTCACCCCACAAAAAGGTGGGGTAACTTTGGTTTGACCAGAGATTTTGTGTATCAGGTTAAATTTTCCTGTCAGAATGCCCACCATACTGAGCATCTCGTGGCAGATACCAGGTGCCCTCCCAAAATCTCCGACCCAAAATTCAGGGGTTGCTTTGTATGTGAAATTGGGGGCATAATTTTGTAAATTTTGCCACTATGACTTCTAATACATTATGGGGACACCCAATTCTACATGAATTGCTACTTCCAACGGTGAAGATGTGCCATGTACCAGTCTCTGCCCAATGGTCCAAACCATTTCCAATTCCCAGAAATTCCCAGGGAGAGATCATGTTCCTAGTGATTTTTGCATCCTATCCCAACTCAAGCCTACTAGCTGCTAGGCCGGCAACATTTTCCGGCAGGATTTTTAGGGCCACGTCATGAAAAACGAAAAACCAAAGGGCCCCTGTGAAATCCACTAGCTCCTGACCCCGCACTTGCCTGCCTCCCACCCGCCATTCTGTAGACACCAACTGCCAAAGCCCAACCACCTTCCCCGAGACATACACCCCCAACTTCCTTCCCGCGGCATGAATTACCAGAGTTGAGGGGGGTTTGAACCCCCTTATCTGCCCAGTATGCAGACAGCCCCCCCCCCCAAGCAGCCAGCCAACCCCCAAGCTCAACAATCACTCTGGCAGCCCTCCCTCCCTTTGCCAACCCAAACAACATCAAAACCCAAAAAAACAAGGAAACCCCGCGACCTGTGCACCCATGCCCAGCCCTCCCTCAATCCCAGAATAACTGGCGATCCCAACCCAAACAACATCAGAGCCCAAGAACCAGTGCAATCACGTCACCCTGCCCGCACCATCAATGAGACAAACACCCCAGCAAGTACCACACCAACCAGCCGTGCACCGTCTCCCTGCCAACAAAAGCCAACCATGTAAGTGCCCCGCCCCACAAGAACTCACAAACATCAACACTATGCGCCACGAACACAAAGCCCCTGCAATTGCCAGGCAACAAGAGCACCGCACCAACTGAATTAACACAGGAACACCATCACCTTGCCCGTATGCGGTGGGCCTCCCGCCAGCAAGTGACAATGCACATGAAGGTGGAGCTACATTGGGGACAATAATGGTGAGTCTGCCGACCACAACGAGCACACTGCCTACGAAGCCTTGAATGCAAGCATTGGTGGACATATGACTAGCCAGTCATCGCCAATTGAGCCCATGTGCCTTCGGTCAATGCATGGGCCATTGCCAGACTAAACTCCAGATGAGACATCGCACGCGTTTCAGTGCCTGGTTGTGCGCTCTGTGCAACAGATAAGCGTTCACCATAGTTATATCCACCAAGAAAAAGAAAACTCGGTGCCACCATTTGTGGGTTTTCAATTGCATGGAGTATGCACCCCGCAACTGATCTTGTACATCAACACCCCTCATATAGCTCTGGTATTGAACATACATAGGTACACTTGGTACCCGAACCCTGGCATTCCCCATAGAGCGTTTCACAGTGATAGGGGAGTTTGGCCCGCAGGCAGGCCGAGCTGCAGATGAGATGATGAAGTCTCTTTTTTTGTGCCACCAAAAGGACACTGGCGATTTGCTGCGACTTATGCATCTTCCACCACGAATCCCCTGCCTGGCCGTCTTACTCTTCTGCATGGCTAACAGGGCAGGGGGCAGCCCCACGCAATTATGACAGTGCCGGTGGCCCAAGTGCCCAGCAAGGCCATGTCATAGAACAACTCGTGTGATGAAAAGAAATTGTCTGTGACAATCATGTGCATGCCCCAACCCATGCAAGGAAGAGACGAGCCCCGTGACAACATCGTAGGCCTCACCTTTTCCACTCTTCTCCTTGATACCCGCAGCCCCCCATTTTTACCGCAATAAACATCAAAGTCATAAACATAGGATGACTCTGCGTCTGCCAGGGCCCACACCCACTTCACTGGCTTTTTCGGCATGTACTGCCGAATTGCACACTGACTTTCCTTTGTACCTTATCATCACCTCAGCAACAGTGGCCATCTTGTTCAAATTCCAGAGAGCTTTGCATCTACCAACTATCTCATTACAGGGTCCATCTTACCTTGCCGAGTTTATCATACTGAGGACTGGATCGATCAGTACACAAAGTGCTATTATCCACCAGATGGAGGCAACGGAGGATTGTTTCAAACCCCGGGTACGAGTCATCACCTTCCTGATTACTGGGCAAGCAAAAAACACTTCGATCAACTGTCAATAGCACCGAATGTTTGGCAACCTCTTGATGCCCATGAACAGACATACCCCCAGCCAAGCTTGCAATTCGGGCACCTTCAGTGGCTTCACAACGGCCCACCACGAGTTCCTGACCTCACACACACTGCCGCATACAGATTAGTTTCCCTGCATACTCGCTGCAGCACACAAGGCCTCCAAAACAAATGGAAAAACGAAATAACAGTCGCCCCTTTCATATCCTACAGAGTTGGGCCCGGCTGTGGCCCCCCAAAAGCAACTCTGTCACTGCAATAAACATTCTCCTTGCACTCCCGTCTCGGAGCAAACAAATCCCGAAAAGTGGGATTCCTCACCACGCCAGGTTCCTCCATGTCCGTGTCCTCCCAGTCCTCCTCATTGGCTGAGTCCTCCTCGTAATCATCCGGCACATCATCATCGTCAATCTCACAAGCACCAACAAAAATGCCCTCACTAAGTCTTTCAATGACACTCAAATTATTCACATCTAGCTCCTCCAGAGGTGATCGGGAAAAACAAGTGTTACCCTGTCTCCTTACATCCAAACCAGTTCCCTCAAAAACCAAATTGACAGAATAAGAGAACCCACCCTTATCTCCCTCCTCCCGTCTCTCCTTCCAACCCAACAAGAGCCATACTTGCCTTCTAAGCAAAAATCGCCAATTATGTGCCTTAGGATGCTTCGGCCACTTGTGCGCCTGAGGAGGAACTGGTAAAGACAACAAGTAGCTCTCGCTCAAACAACCTAGCACTTGTGCAACTTGCCGAGTTGTGCAGTGCTGCTCCTCCTCACACCACTCTCTAATTATATTCACAGCCCTCTCAAGGTGAAATGGAGGTGCCAGTGGTTCTCCCGCCTCAGGTGTCTTGCGCTTCGGCGCCATTAGCACATGCACCCGGCCCTAACTGCCCCTACATCCACGAGTTACCACCACCCTGCAGAATTCTGTCGGGGATTGCTGAAGCGTGAGCAGAATCCGTGAGCAGAAAATTCCGTAAACAAAATTCTGCTCATGCTTCAGGATCTACTCGTGCCTATAACCGCGGATATATGTTTAGGCTTAGATAACCTATTACTGTGGGTAGTGTCGGTATAACATTTATACTGACAAGGTCGTTATGGATGAATGACGGATGAATGATGGATGAATGTCTGCTAGACTAATTGCACATGGATGAATGTAGTTTGTGGATGAATGAAAAATTAAAAAGCATTTTTCAGTAGTGGTTGCCGAATCCCCCGAGCTCCAGAATGAACCCCTGCCAACTGATGAGAGTTGTGGTTGTCTTTTTACCAGGTATCCTAAGTCGAGAGAGATGCTCACACCTAATTGCAAAGAAGGTGGAGAGGCCATTTGGTGCTTTAATAAAAATCGTTTGAAAATAGTCGATTCATTCCGACGAAGAATATCAACTGTTATTGGAGTCAGTATCCAAAACGAAGGCACAACTGTCTGTGAAGACACTAGCTCTGCTCTGCATAAAACCATCTCTGTCGTAAAGCACAGGAGGAGGAGATGAGAGGAGACTAAATCGCCCGCTGCAGCCTCCGCATAACATGACAACCCAAAATTTGTCTGCAAGTTTTCCCAAAAAAAACAAAACAAAAAAAATCCGATTTTTTTATTTTTTTATTTTTTCCCCGAATGCGCCACCTTAATCTAGCACCTTAATCCGTTTTTTTTTTCCCCGAATGTGCTAGATTAAGGTGGCGTTGATGCCATCTTAATCTGGCTGGTCTTCTGGTGTGCTATTTGGGGTGAATGACATCTACAAATTGCTCGGACTATATAACTTATGATTCGTTGTCACATCCAAGTGACCAGAAATCCATGCCGGGTAAACGCCAAGTCTTTTGCTTGTAAAGTAGGGGTTGGGTTCATTTGCAAGTTTTTCAAGAAAAAAAAAAAAAAAAAAAAAAAACATGTATATATATATATATTTTCCCCGTTCTGGTTGGTCTTCTGGTGTGTTATTTGGGGTGAATGACATCTACAAATTACTCGGACTATGTCAAAGACGAGAACATGACTGAACACAAACAAGAGATCAGCCTAGAGGTACAAGACTAGACAAGAAGTCAAGGTCGGCGTGGCTGTATGCACGATGAGTAAATAAGAATCAAGATGATCTTTATAACAATGAACAAGAGTACAAGATATTGGAACATGACTTGAATACTGGAATATTGGAAACTGGACTGGAGTACCAGATACTGGAAACTGGGCTAGAGTACTGGGAACTGGACTGGAGTTCTGGGGACTGGAAATAAGAGTGGCTTGAACTGGTGTTGACGAGACTGAAGAGTGTCCAGTCTCGCCTCCTATATATACTGGCTACTATCCTTAAGCAAATGAGGTACCTTGATGGAGAAGTTTCCTCCAAAGGAAGCTTCCTCAGGAGTTTCTCAAATTACTCTTGGTAATTTGGTAAACTCCTGGTAACTTGGTAAGTAATGGTAAATCATGATAAATTACGGTAAGTTGTGGTAATTTCCGGTAACATGGTAACTCGATAACTTCTGGTATTTAATCCTGATAAATTCCTCTGGGCAATGTCTGTGATATCACCCCCTCTTCTAGCGCCGAGTTCCTCGAGGGGCGGTAAAATCTTGGACTTGCTTAGAGTTGGAGAAAATTCAAAATTCGGCGAATGATACGTTCTTGACTAAATGATTTATAGGTCCCTACAACCATCGATATTGTCCAACACCTTAAACTTGGGACCACGCAGTGATTTGAGCATTCTGATACTCGAAGCTACCTTCAAACATGATTTCGTTGCCCCCTGCGTCCGAAACCTTAACCTCCAGCAGAATTATCAGACTTCGAGTAAGCTCCACTTGCCGTCGTACGGGGTCCAGACGAGGAAGTACGCGTTGCATTGGTGACCCATCGTCTCGAGAGCTTCGGCGTGATGTTCAAGGTCGTGAAAGTCGGAACGGCTGATCTGGTAGCTGGGTAAGCAACAACTCCAATGTATCTGGTTCCTATGACTCCAAACTGTCAATACAATGCAAGAGTGTTAGAAGTATAGCTATATATACTGATGTGTGGTCTCCTCCTTCCTTAGCGTGTATCAGGTACATTGAATGTGGAGTCTTCACCTTGAAGCTAACTTGGCTGACACCATTATTGTGACGTCTTATTGACGTGTAGCTCAGGGCTTAGCTGGATATCGTTGATGAAACTCTTGGACTTTGTCAGATGCATTGGCGAGGTTGGATGAAGGTTCTCACGTTCGTTCGCTGATGTCGTAGCCTTTTTAATATACGAAATATTCAAGACGTTTATACTTGATGCGAGAGTCTAAGACTTCGTCGACTTCATACTCAATTTCCTGATTGACTTCGATTGGTGGAGGTGGTACGGAGACTCTTCCTGGAATATTCGATGGATGATACAACTCCAATAATGAAACCTGAAAGACTGGATGGATGCGCATACTTCGTGGGAGTTCAAGCCGAAAACTGACCGGATTTATTTGTCGAATAATTTTGAATGGTCACAGGCGTTGATAATCCAATTTCCTTAATAGTCGCAAGGTTTGCATGTCCCGTCGAAGAAGCCACACACGATCTCCGACCTTGAACTGGGGTTGGAGTTAGCAACGTTGATCTGCATACTCCTTGTATTGTTTTTGAGCTTCTGCGAGGTGGAATGTAAGCTCTTTGTGAATCGTAGCAAGATGAGTAGCAAGGTTTTCTGCAGCAAGGTTTCCAACAGTCTTCATGTGAAAAGGGTTTGCTCGAGGATGATGAATAAATGATCTCGAGATTAGAACGGGAGGGCGGAGCTCCGCTCTCCCACCGCCAACCTTAGCTAAATCCCGTAGTCATGACTAATTTTTAGGGGTCTGCCATCTTCTCGGTTTTACAGTCTCATTTTCTTCAACTGTTAACAATGTCGCTACTCTAACCCTTACTTTCTTTCTAGCTATGGCAACCGCCATGGCGCAAGCTTCAGCTCGTCGCGCTGCTGCCTTGCTGTTCTTCTCCCCTCTACCTGCCCAGCAAGATCAACCTCTTTTCAAAGCTCCGCTTAAGCTATATTTCCATAATTTTATCATGTTGTTTTTTTATCCTCTTGTTTTCAATGGCTATTCACAACCGGATGTCCACCCACCTGCATGTTCAAGCCGCGTCTGTGAAGTTCTCACATGGCATCGTCTCAGCTTGGCAACGCATGACTAAACATCCCGCCCTGTTGCGGCGAGTTGAAATGATTCCACCATGCAACGTTTTCATGTTATTGATGCTTCCTTGTCGACACTCTCCTCTCTCTCTCAAGCAGCACAACACTGCGGAAGGCACCATTTCCAGCAGCTGCCCGTGACTACTAATCCACAATTCTCATTCATTTTTCAAATGTCAGTTGTTAGTTTAACATGTAATATTAGCCAAGGTAAGCCAACTTATCTTTTCAAATGTTTGTTAATATTATCAAGTTTTTATATTTTGCGCTTAATGAAGTGACACTATTAAAAATTGTATATATATATATATATATATATATAAATTTATGCTTCATTGGGAGAATCCTCTTGCTTTCCCATATAAACCTCAATATTTATATTTTGTAGCTTTAGTTATTGTGCAACTAACATTAGACGCCAATTGGGCAGAAGACAAACGAATGTGAGGCTGGTTGCAAGTTGTTACTGCAATAGTGGTTGCTTTGTGTGTTGTTGGTTAGAGGGAGGAAATAGGGTAGGAGGTTGCAGAAGATAAATAATAATAAAACAACGCGGATACTATGGAAAAGATTGTGAAATATTCAGAGGACCAAAGTTTGAATGGATGAATGTATGTCCTTTATATTGACACACCAACCATCCATTGAAAGAGCTTAGAAATGGTTGTATAGCATTTCTAGAGAGGTTCTAGAGCAAAAGGTAGACAAGTTATGATGTGATGAAATGATCAATTAGAACTCTCATTGTTATGTAGAGAGGAGAGATAGATCGGATCATACAAATAATCACTCACATTGTTGAATACATCAATTGCAATGTTGTTATTTCATTTATTTGTATCATTACACATGCAGTGAAAATGTTTATAAGGTCCATATGCATCTAATTGTATATCTCTTCAAGTGTTAAACTGCTTTAAATGTTTTGTAGGTTTCAGTAGGTACCACTGAAGATTGAGATCTATCCTCCCATGTGTGGAAGGTGACATGGCATAGAATTGCGCACATGATGTAATAATAATATTTGACGCCTCCCAAAATGAAGCGTAGATTCTGGTGTCTCTTCAACCAAAAGGGATACTGCTAGGAAGGTGGACACCTTTGTGACACCAAGCACATGGTGTAATAATAACATTTGACTCTCTTCAAGGGTTATGGCCTAGGTGGACACCTTCGTGACAACACAAAACCACTTCCGAGGTAGTATGTGCCCATTACCACTGGGCTACAACTTGGCTGGTGTAACAATTAAGACTGTTACTACAGAATGGGGCCATGTGAAGCAAAGAGTTACAAGTGTGGGGTCAGTAAACAGGAACTGTGCATTCATAGGGTGGTGTGGGATAGCGGATGGAGTCAGTGCAATAGTCGTAGAGGAGAAGCGTTTGCTTGGCCCATTCAAGCTGGCCGGCCAGAGCATACCCCAATGTTTGATGCTGCACCGCATCCCACCAATGTCCTGCCATCACAGGGCCAATCTTTCTTGTGTTAAACGTAAGTCTACAACGATGATTGGAGATCTCTCACTTTTTGAGAAGTTAGAACTCTCCACCGTTCAGATTCTCTTCAAGTGGAATCGTAGTTTTATGGTTGTTGTTGGGGTCCACTTTTCTGTCTTGTTTTGTGGTACAGTTCAGTAAGCTCTATAATGAGCTTTCCTCAAAGTTATTTGTGTCTCAATTGATAAGGAACTCGTCAGTAAGGTGAAAGTCTCGTACCTTTACTAACGCATGAGCTGGGAATGGGAAAGCTAGTGTCCCAGACACAGCCATCATGTGCGAAGTTTGTGTAAGATGCCACAAAGGGAGCTGCAGACCAATCGATCTTGTCGAGGCCCCCCCTTGTGGCCCACTGATCCGCATTAAAGATGCTGGCATAGATCCCCATGGCCTGGTTGGATGGGTAAGCCTGGCCCGCGGCTTGGTGGTTCTGGAACGCCCTGATCACCACTCCGTCCACATAGAATCTGCATTTCCAGAGAAGAAAACCGTCACATTTCACCATCATCTGTAGATCGAACTGGGTTTGATCGTCTTGAGGTGTTTGTTGTGATCATTAAAGCACGCCTCCTACAGAGGAAAACTTAAAATGGCTGTGAAAGGCTTACACGATTTGATACTGGTTCCAGAGGACGGAGTAGTTATGGAAGCCATCTCGTGGGTCGAACCACAGACTGTGGCGCTGCTCTCTGCCTCCAGTGCCGTTAGCAAACACGTTGGTCTGCAGCACATAGGGCTGCCCTGTTACGTTCCCCAGAAACTCGAAGTCCAGTTCGTCGTGATTATTTGTATTTGATGAGAGCTGCACAGAGGTCAAAGAAGCGTGAGGAAGCAGGGTAGGTAGTCGAAGAATATAGATGGAGATCATGTGATGGTAGAACACAAATAAGAAGGGGCCCGAGTTTACAGATCTGGGAACAAAGTCTCGGAAAGACCCGAGTGGAGAGAAGTGGGCTCACACTGAGATACCGTTTGTATAATATGTAAGGAGATGCCATTGCCTTCAATGGTCATTTGGCTCAGATTTAATAATTCCCCAAGACATTTCTAAAGACTCGCTTACGGCTGGACCGTGACCAGTACCGAATAATTATGTTGATGGCTCGCGCAAAGAGAAGTTTCATCAAACTGCACTCACGACAACGTCTTTGACGTAACTGTAGCTTTCTGGAAACGTTTTCCAGCTGAAAAAACACTACCATCACAATCTCAACCCCGTGGAACGTAAACCACGTTGTGGCCTGGCATCAGATTATATATGAGATTATGTGGAGCGCAAGAGAAATACACTAACAGTACTGCTGAATTGAAGGTTTTTCGGGCCTCCGATGTTTCTCCTCAATTGACCATGCTGCTAGTACCGTAAGAAGGAGAACCCCAAACAGCACCCAGAGCGATAACTAAAAATGTATGTACATTCACGATCTGGAAAGGGGGTGCAAATGTACTGGTATCCAGAGCACGCCTTTACCCCTAAACTCGAGCTACAATGGCTAAATGGGGGACCGTCACTATCCCCGCCCGCGTGAGCGATGGTAGGAGAAGTAGATACAATGAAATGCTCTTGGCTATCATTCAATGGCGGAGAGATAATCAGACGTCCAAACATGAACAGAGGCGGGTGCGAATGGTCGAGTACTCACATAGAAAGAGGCGAGGGTGCCCGCGGAGTTGCCAGGGATCAGCCGCATGGATGCTCGAAAGTACCCGTACAAGTACGTGTGTTTGGATCCAATAGCACACCCTACGCCATGTACGCATTGTCAGAGATCTGCTCAACACTCCCTTGTCTTTCTGTTGCAGTGATTAAACTGCAGATTTAAGGGGTACGAAGCTCAGGCCTGCTCTGCTATGCACAGAAAATTCAAATACATGTTCAATCAAGGTTTATGTACAGGTCTGGAATGCGTAGGGGGTCTCTGCGCCGGGAGGATTTTCTCCCACCACTGTACAATAAGTCGATGGTGCAATGCCTTCACAAGTTTGCTCAAGCATTACAAAGTTCAATCTGGGAATTAGACATGTACCTGTACCACTAGATATTACTTTATGCAGACTGAACATAGGTTGTGCTCAATTGATGCTCTCACGAAGATTACACAAACTCTCAGTTTCAATCAGGATTCGGTCTACCCGAGGCTTGGTTGAGGGTGAGCTGAATGGCTTGGGTCTTCCCTTCATCGACGACCGCCACATTCTGGTCCTCCCACACCACGGAAAAACTCTCGTTGAATTGTGAGTTCTCCAAACTGATGCTGGTCGCCCGGCCGGCGATTTGAAGCCAGGTCAATGCTACTACTAGAGCGAGTACTGTCACTCGATTTTGAACTGCCATGAATCTCATACCTGAGTAACTCCGGGCTTCAGAATATATCCTCCTCTTACAGCGTTCCACTACGGTGTCAATCTTGGCACCGCACTGGATAATATATCTCGAAGGAAAATCGAGCAATTGTACTGTGATAGCTAAATATACCGGCGAGTTGACAAGAAATGATCTAGATTGTTGTCACGATTTGGCCCCGATAGGATCTTTGGATCTCACGTAAGTACAAGTACTTGATCTGATCATAGAGAGAGAGAGATCATAGTCTACTGACCATTTTGATATGTCTCCTACAGGAGCAGGCGCAGGGTCCTACAGAACTTGCAGTACACAACACGACCGTGTCAAAGGTTCATGAATATCTTGTAACACAGTCTGCATGGAGATAGAAACAAGTTACAACAGACGCACGCAGTATCTGGGCTGCTACTTCAATTCCTCCCAAGAGGGCGACCACAAAATGCCCACCTTGGTGAGGAACAAGAGTGAAAGAAGAAATGCAACAACAAGCAACTTAAATAAGACTATGTACCTAGAAAGATGGGGGAATGTCTATGTACTGAATTGCTATTCGTTGTAGATTGTAGAACAATGTTCTCGCCTCTCAAAGGTGACGTATTGATCGGCTTCAAATGCTTGCAAACAAACAATACAGTCATCAGTACGAGCCTGCTGCCTTTAACAAAGCCCACATGAGTCGATCCGTCGGTGAAGGAAGCACTTCCACGATGGTACTTGGCAAATACTCTCGTTGACGACGTGCACATACAACCAGTATTCCAATGAGCACCTCGGAAGGTTAAGCCATTTTTGGATTATGTTTGAACGTCATACCGCTAAATATTCCAGATGATATATTAGGAATTACCGAACAATTCCATGAAGTGGGCCCGTCTACTTGACTCCATTGTATCACGAGTTTTCAATGCATCGGTACGTCTCCCAACTAATGTTTTAATCTCTTCACGATGGCGGCAGTTTCCACAGGAAGCACTGATCAAAAGAATCGCCCAAGTTTTCTTTTGGTTCACATGTACTGTTCTATAGTGTGTTCTGCATGATTCCACTATTTCTGGGCCAAAGACGTGCGAATCTCTGGTGGAGTGTAACTGTAGCAAATTGTTCTGAAAGCATGTTGTATGAAAATGCACAGATGACACAGTACTAGAAATACATAATACCCACCAACAAAGCAAATACGCACGAGAAGATTGAGTACTGCAATTTTAACAAACACCAAGTCGTCTGCTTGCAAACATGACAAGCATGACCGTGTGCACTTGTAAGTTCACCGTCGTCTTGCCGCCAATGATCCCGTAGATGGCTCTCCAAATCCTGTGACTTCTGAAGCAAATATGGTTAGCATCCAATCTTCTTCTCAGATCCATTTGCTCTAGCAGCCAAATCCGAGTATCCTGCAGGGAGTCATGGCCTGACTGATCGATGGAAAAATTACTAGCTGCATGACTCATCAACACACTAGTCACCAAAATAAACTTGGGACGTTCAACCTGGCAGCTGACATGGCAGCTTGGTTAAAGCCACACACACCGCGCCGCTGTCCTACTTGGCACCCACTGCTTTGGCCCAAGTTTTCTCTTAAAGGTTAAAGTTAGTAAGTTGCTAGGCTACCAAGAGCAAGAGCAAGAAACATTTGGACCAATTCCCTGACCTTGGTAATATTAATATCGTAGGGACCATAGTTGGTGTGTGTAAAGGCCATGGGACCAAGATCAAGAAAACTTTATGTGAGGTGTAGGACCTTCCATTGCCTTCACCTTTCCCAATGGACATTTTTTTTCCTTTTCTTTTACCGGGGACATTTATAATTTGGAAATATTAGGGGGAATCATTAAATTTTCCAGGGCCTCCATCCCCTAAGAAAAAAATAAGGGGGGAAAACTTAAACCCCCCCCCCCCATGGTACACCATAAGGCACACACACCTTAACCCTTAAGTTCCCAAGCCCTTTTTTGACTTTTTACCAATTTTGGGTACCCAACTGCAGTAAATTGCTCCTAGAAACCTACCAAAAATCATCCAGAGATTCCAGCCTTATAGCAATGGGCCCAGCTCATTTATGCATGACATACCAAAAAAGGAGCCAAGTCCACCGTGGAAATTGTGAGATTATAGCGTTGGCCCGGACCTCAAATATCAGGTCCCAAGGAAAAAGTGAGAAAGAAATTGGTTTGACCAAATCAAAACCTAGCTTTATCCAATTTTGGTTGCCCCAAGACCCACCATTTCCAAATCAATAGTGGAGTGGCTATGACCCCACTAAATTGCAGGTCCAATTGATTTTTTCACCTATGGTTGCTTTGCATGCAATTACATGGGGGTTGAAATCTCAAAATTGACAAGAGAAAATGTGCCTCCAAATGAAGTACTTTTTTTTCTACAAATTTTTTAAAAGCCAATGGTGGATGTGTGTATGTAATGCTCACACACCACAAGGTGAAGTGCTTTTTCCAAGATTGCTAATTTTCTGCCAAAAATGGCTTTTGGAGTGCAATCTGTTTTGGGCTTGTTTACTGCCACATCAGCAGTCACCAAGCCCTTTTCAGGCCCTAAAACGTAAATGAGAGATCTAAGATATTTTTTGCAAGTCGTAGCTTTTGTTTTTTTTTGTTTTTTGCATCATACTCGAGACAAATCCCTTGTCATTAAAGCTTCAGGAGTGGGCCCCATCAGATTAGATCTGCAAAAATTAGGTCGAACTGCAAATTCAAAGTGACCCAATTCAGGTCGCTTGGGAACTTAAGGGTTAAGAGGAATAACGAATAAGAGTTAACCCTAATGGACGAGGCTGTTTTTGGTGGGCCCACTCCAAAACAGCACATACCCTCACAGAAGAGTGTATATCTCCCAGCTAACAAACACCCACAGGGATGAACCATATGAAAGGAAGGCTACCTACCTCAGGCACCTGCTGTAAAAATTCCGACCCATTTTACCGGGTCATTAGGAAGATTATAACAAAATGGTAAGCCCTAAATCTGTAGTGTACTCCAATTTTAGAAAGAAGAATTTGTCAGGCTGTTGGTCCGAAAAAATATTTTTTCCTTGCAAGATCCCAACCACATTCCAATTCACAGTGGGTAGGTAAGAACAGACTGCCCTGCTACAGATTCAAGGTATGTTCATACAAGCACCTTGAAGGACCAGCCTGCAATTTACCAGATTTCAAACATGCAACCAAGTAATCTTCTTGGGCATGACAAAACATATTGCAGCTTCACTCTTTGCCATTTGTAAATACCCCAAGACGTGCATCATGCAAGGCTCCTTGGGTAGGTAAGAACAGCCTGTTCTACTACAGATTCAGGATATGTTCATACAAGTACCTTGAAGGACCAGCCTACAATTAATCAGATTTCAAGCATGCAACCAAGTACACTTCTTGGGCAAGACAAACCATATTGCAGCTTCATACTTGGCCAATTGTAAGTACCCCAAGACTTGCATCGTGCAAGGCCTCTTGGGTAGGTAAGAATAACCTGCCATTGTACAGATTCAAGACCTGTGTACACAAGCATCTTGATGGACCAGCTTGCAGTTTATCAGACTCCAAACATGCAACCAAGTGACCCACTTGGGCATGACAAGACAGACTGCAACTTCATTCTACACCATGTACATTTGCATCTTGCCCCAAATTTTCAAAGCACAATTCCAAAATCTGCATAGGGTTGCTTTGTATATGAAACAGTGGGGTCAAAAAGCACCATTTACATGTAATTCAGCCATAGGGGTCCAAATTGGCATTGGAACCACAATTCCAACGGTGGAATTGTTCCTTGAATGATTTCCTACTACCTCCAAAAACAATTTCTGATTTCTAACTAAAATGCAGGCAAAGATTTTAATTCCTACTTGAATCCCAGCTCGGGCGAAGTATTGCCTGAGCCGGTAGATAATTCCGGCCAAAAAAAGGGGCCACGTCATGAAAACCCATGAACTCATGGGGGCTATTTTGTGTCTGCTCGCTTTTAGTGGAGCCCCGCTGATACCCGTCGCCGGCAAATGCCAAGACCTAGCCCCATCTACCTGCCATGTGGTAAAGTCAACCCTGCTGGAGGGTCCCAAACCCTTGATTCTTGGGTACCCCCACCCTTTCCAAAAAATCCTGTCGGCTGTCATGTAGGGTTTTTAGGGTGCCATCAACACAGGGGGCGTAGAATTAAATTTCCTACATTTTTCATTCCGAGCTCGATTTCATTCGAGATCATCTCGATGATTTTCATCCATTCAAAATTTTCCGGCGACCCAATTCAGGTCGCCTCGTCCATTAGGGGTTAAGTTACGCTCCCTTCGGGGCGTCATACTTCACTTTTTATCTCGTGCTTCCCAGGTTGCTTGGAAGGTAGCGCAGAGCGGATTTGTCTTGCGTGGATCACTCTCAGTGTTTGCACAAAATTTAGCTGAATATCCTGGTCTCTCTCGACATTTGAGATTGATTCTAACTGACTATCACGATCATTTAAGAAAATTATATTTTAATGTCTCCATACGGGAATTGGTCCTTGAAACTCCAAATTGCATGGGTTCCTTTCTTGGTCCCTAGACCGTAATCAACGCCACGTCGTTGATGCAATGGCATTCCTAACTTTCTTGGTCTTCGTCCAGTATCACCAATTTAACCTTGGCTTGCTCCCCTTCTTTAAATTCATTTATTTATTTATTTCTACCAAGAAAATGCCTCAACCAATAGGATCGATCAAGTTGTTTTGGTATTGGTCCCTAGTCTAAGGCGGCGGCCCTAGTAAGTCTTAATGCATTGTATTAATTTCTCACTGAGCTGCAAAAAGGATCATATGAAGCTCAATTTTATGTATTTATCTCGCTCTCATTACTGCATTTGTTATGGTTGAGCTGAGCTAGGGTTAAATGAAAGGCTACTAGTTACTAGTTACTACCTATTTTTATGTTGTTGTTATAAACGCCGTTACACCTACCTTATCGTCGGCACAATGCAAGCACTTAAATTTGAACCCTTGAAGCAGGTAGTGGAGCAGGTAGTCAAATGTGCCTTGCCTGTGCATAACCTAATACGTATGTGATCTAGGGTTCAAAATGTCCACTTTCCAATGATAGAAGGCTCTAGTTATTTGGGGTGAAGTGACACTGTGATTTCAGTGCTCTTTCTTTTAAACCCTTGGAAAAATGCGGCTATAAGTTAGTACAAGTTAGCCAACAGCTACGTTAACCTAACGACATTCTACCCCCTTTAGTATGAGCCATGAGGCATACCACTAGGGGACTTGACCCCATACCCATAGGCCGGGGAGGGGGGGGGGGGAAGACGGTAAAAGGGGTTCCTAAGGGAGTAGAGAGGGCCAAGAGCATACCACACTGGTCAATCCACATCACCTATAACAGAACAAAGTACTATCAAGACCAACACTTTTTTTTTTTTTTCCAACACTTGGTAGGTCGAAACCAAAAACAAAAACAACTTGATTTTTATTTTTATTTTATTTTTCGGTGGGGGGGATCAGGGGACTGAGGCCCTGGGAACCTGATTGATGATACCATAATAATACAAAATCAGAGATCGCTATCACATAATTTACATGATTGTCGCATTGATCTTTTGGATTATGATAAGTGGATCCTCGAGTGGTCGAAACCCTCAACCAGGTGACCGTGACTTGGTTGTGGTAATCCTCCAAATGGGATGCCTTTGTAATAATAATATGTGACGCCTCCCAATGGAAGCGTAAATTATGGTGCCTCTTCACCCCGGACACCTTTGTGACATCAATTGGTGGTTTGAACCCACAACCACTTCTGAGGTGGTATGTGCCCGTTACTACTTGGCTACAACTTGGTTGTTGCGCCTTTGGAATATGCATGAGTGAGTGGATCGTTGTGAAATCATGCCAGAAGTAGACTTGCCAAGACTTTACGCAATGGCCCAGTCAAGTGTTCACCGATTAATATGGACCCTAGCGGAACTTGTCACAGCGGCAGAGCTTTGGAAAGCACCCATATAATTATAGAGTATTGTGCAAAAACTTTAAGCATATTAGCTATTGAAATTAAGCGACTTCGGAAGCAACCAAGTAAGTTTTTGGATTGCCTAAAGCCTAGACAAATGTTTTGATAACTTCAAGGTCGAGGTTGGGTAGGTGAGCAAGAGGGCATACTCCACATATTCTCCAGATCCCTAGGGAATACTCCATACCGGAACAATAAATTGTGGAAGTCAAAAATATGTGAAACTATTTTCAGCTGTTCACATGAGCACTAATCGCAACACATAAAGAACAAGTAACCCTATACATGATGAACGTGTTACCCTATTTTCTCTCACGTTGTACTCACACGATACTAGGCCCCTTCCCCTTCCATAACATGTGCGAGAGTGGGCGGTAAGACATCACGTCACCCATGGGTAATTTCGTAGGGTGAAACTCTGACCCATGAAACTACTTGCACATTTTCAGATATAATTTATCAGAGCGAAACTGAAAATTTATAGGGTTTATGCTCGAGATACCCAAAGAGATGTCCATCAAATATGCCATAGAATATGTAGGAACATATATTCTAAACATATATTCCTGACAATATCTTACACTGAACATGAATATTTTCAAAACATGTATATTATGTCAAGGCTGCCCAGATCTTGGGCATCCACAATCTACGTCCATTCCTCTACGCATACACTGGATTCTATACTATACACTGAGTGTTTAAATTTCACTGGAGTGCATATGACCTAAACATGCCAGATGTGGGATTATTGGGTGTTGGGATTTGTAAAGTTTCACCAACATTTGCTTTCGACATGTGCCATGCTTTTGAGAATTTCATCCATCTATAATTGGATGCAAAGTTATATCAGGTTTAAAAAGGTTGGTGAAAGCCAGGGATAAAATTTAGCTATGCCTGACCAAAACAGCAGGCTTAACCCCTAGAGCATTTTCCACTCTTGACTGCAAAATCTGCACCATGGCCACCTCTTTATTCATTACTAAAAATGTGCTAGGCTCAACCGTTCTAATCCTTTGCCTCCACCTCAAGTCTCTGATTTTTTTCAGTAAGAATTGGAATCTTCTAACCATTTTGTGAGCATAAAAATGTTCTTCAACCTTTGTAAAATAGGGGAAAAAAAAAAAAAAAAAAAAAAAAAAAAAACACAAAATTGTATCGAATTCCTAAATGGCTGGAGTCCAATTTCCATAAGAGTATACCTCATGATGTTGGCCAGCTTCTCCTAAGCTTTCAGATATTTTAGACAAGATTTGGATATACCTCCTTTGCAGTGATCAAGAGGAGTCCAGACAATGCATTTTCAGCACTTAGCCATTTTATTTTAAGAAAGAACTGGTTCAAATTGTTTGAAAAACTGAACGGTCCCAAAGTTTTAAATGAAGTTGGGAAATGATTGAATCCATCCACAGGCCCCGAAGCCACCCAATGCACTGTTTGCCATTCCTTCTTGTGGGATGCGAAGTATCGTATGGAGGAGGCACCATAGCGGCAAGGCCACCAAGAGTCGACGCCACAGATCGGTGCAGACGAAAGCCGGCGTCCTCCAACTTGCCCATCTCCAGTTCGTCAATGATCATCCTGAAATCATGATCATGAAAAAATTTAGTGTACAAATGGGACCTGTTCAAGATGGACAGTTGAGAAAACCGGGGATGTTTAGCCCTTAAACGCCCACCAGGCCCCCTCAGATGGGGTTTACTTCAACTTCTGCACTGACCCATTGTTTCTTATGGCTTATACAACTGGTCACCCCATTCCGTGCAAGAAACCCAATCCACTTTGCCCTTCTTGCACTCATCTCTATCACCTGCCAAATAGACGTTTGCATCGGAGTAGACACTCTGGTATGGCAGACCTTCCTGCAGGTGTTGCATGGTGCGGCTTTGGATTGGATTCCATTGACGATCCAACTAAAACCATGTTAAAGTGAACCATGAGGCCACTGGATGGACGATTAAGCATTTAGAGGCACAATGTTGAGTGAACCCCAACAGATGTGCTACACAAAATGCAGAATACTTTCAATGTGCCCTGACAATTAAGCAGGGGGTATTATGGTCAGTTTGTACAAGCAACCCAACACATGCCCAACCCGGGCTTGACCATCCAGATGCTAACTTTGGCATGCAGAATGCGGCCCATCCTTATATGTCAAGGACAAATTACAGTTGACCACATCAGAAAACTGGTGGTCAGCGCCAGCACTGCCATCTTGAGTTATATCAAGTGAAGGCTGTTTATGCACCCTACCTATTTGGAGGTAGCCCTTCCAAATAGGTCTCTCTACTGCATGCAAATCATCAAACAAAATTGAGTTTCTTCTAGGTTGTCCCAAACTTTACAGTTGCAAGCCAACACATACAACCCCATCCAGCCAAACTCCAAGGACTCTATCTGATCCACCTCCCCTCCCCTCGTTATATTTGCCCAAAAATATGGTATGCTCTGAGCTGAGGACAAATAAAAAGAAAGTTTGCAGTGTGCTGCCGGTCAAAATCTCGTTATTGATTGACAGGAACAAATAAGCATAGCTTTCTCCAGGTGCTGACATAACCTTAGATTACTTGGTTGATCCAGCACCAATTCATTATTCCTATTGCCCCCTTTTAAGAATGGTCAACTACAAGTTGTCCCTACTCATGAAGGGTAAATAACTATGTCTCAATACATTTGAAACTTCGCCTTGGTGTTGGTGAAAACCTCCTCAGCAGCTTCAGCTACACTGCCATTTGCCCGTTTTATCTCCACATTTGCCTTTTGATAGTAGGCAGTGCCTCGGATGGCATCTGCTATGAAGTCATCAAAGCCAATCGCCAGTGCAGCCTCAGCTTGGGCTCCATATACCAGTCGCTGAATTACAAACATACTACACCATGTGAGAGAGACATCCTTGTCCGTACTTTGGGCCCATTGGCTATGGCCTTTTGTAGCCCCACAGGATAAACCCAGCTAGAGCGAGTCATGTCTTTCCACCCACCGCATGCAACAGCCAACATAGCTGTGGTTACCCAGGCATTGAGAAATTAAGACTGACATACTAGAAACAAAACCTTCAATTTCAAATGGCTAATGAGCCATAAGATCAACACAGGAGTGACGCGTAGGTTTGGTTGAAGTGCAGTGAAGAGGCACGAGAACTGATTGTTCATTTCCCCTGTGTGATGTGAAAGATCTTGAGAGGCAAGTCAATTGGGATACCCAACCCTAATGGAGCTGGCCCAAATGGTAGTGAAAATCCCTTAAAGCGAGTTTTCTTTTAGCTCTAGGATTAATGTCACACCACAAAATATGATGGCAATTCTAGGACAGCTACAGAACCAATCTCCCAGGGTATACCGCCACTGACACCCTTCTAGGGCCTGCTACAACTTCTAGTCACCTTGACAGTATGCCACAGAGCTCGGCTTCACCAGTGACCACAAGCAAAAACATGACTGTCCAATTGAAAAAGGAGACAAAAGCATTGATTGTCTGAAGTTGTAGTAAATTAAGCTTGGATCCATGGATGGCAACACAGAGCAGAAAATTCAGTAAGAAAGGGAAAGAAGATACTGACCTTTATCTTCGATAAATGGATGGCGCCAAAACACATAGGACAGGGCTCACATGAGGCATAGATCTCACAATCTGAAAGATCGAAGCGCTCCAGCTTCTTGCATGCCTGGACATATCACTTTCCAAATCCACGTGAAGGTGTTGATGCCAACTGGGCTGGTAACAAACATGAAAGGAGGGGCATATGTACAAGGATACTTGTGCCCTGTGAATGACTGGCTACCAATATGTACTGTTCTGTTCACAGTTGCCTGTCATCCAATGAGCATTGCTTGTGGGTTTTCATTCACCAGGGGAGGACCCCAAGCCCAAGATTGCTATGGCAACATTGTGACAGCTCACGACAGTCTCGTTACAAACAAAAAAATTCAAATAAAATATTGCCTAGAGTGCTGAACAAATTTGTCATATCCAGTTAGTATTTGCGGCTCACCTCTCGCACAGCTGTGACTTCGGCATGGGCAGTTGGGTCCATGTTCCTGAGTACCATGTTGTGACAGCTCACAATCACCTGATCATCCTTCACTACCACAGCCCCAAAAGGACCTCCATCACCAGATCGCACCCCCTCATATGCCTCCTCTACTGCCTTAGATAGGAAACCATAGTCCCGATCATTTACAGCTGCCAGGACCACCATGAGCAGATGTTCAAAAGAAATTTTGCTCTTTGGGAGGTTTAGTGTAGGACCCAGACCTAACAATTCCCTTGTAATTGAGATTGTAATCCAACTGCGTCGGATGAGTTCTTGCTGGGTCAATGGAAGCAAGATTACAGCATTTGTGACTGGTAACATTCCATACTTCTATTGCCACACACTATTGCCATTTGGATATGTGACCTCACAGCTCCTACAGGAAAGTAAAAGGGCAAATAACTGGTGGTAGGTTGGGGTTGATACCTTCTTGATGGGCTGGAATGTGGGGAGGAACAACATTCGGCTTGTCCCTAGTTTCCAGCACTGCCAAACAAACTCAGCATCACAATAGACTTCTTCAGTACGCTGACCATTTTCAGGCACTCTTGTATCTTACTACAGCCTAGAAAGCCCTGCCCCTGTTGGGATCTAATTGCTGGGCAGCTCACACACAGCCAGTTGATGCATTTGTGAAGGGCTTTCTAGAGGATATTGGAAAATTCGAACTAATTGTCTTTATCAAGGTAAGTCACACTACCGGAGTGAGCCCCTCACAAAGGTAGTATCTGTTCTTGTTCTGCGCAAACTGGGCGCGGAGTCTATGGCCAGGCTACGGCAAACAACATTTTATGAGTACATTCTTACTAGAGATACCCTTCCCTTTCTTGGTCACCGCTCCGCCAAAACTTTGAACAGAGCTGATGTCACAAGGCTATCGCTAATTAAACACATACCCAAAGTGGCAAGACCCTTCATTAGGCAACCTCTTCATTTAACACCTCGGAACACCTAAGAAAAGCCACAAAGGCATAACAAGCCCTCAAAGACCTAAAAGGAAAACCCTTGGAGGGCCAAGCTTCCAGGATTAAGGGGAGGCTTTACCCTAAAAATAGAAGCACCAGCAACCGAGCCACAAACCCAAGCACGCTTTCAAAGGCAACAACGGGAAGAAGACAGCTCTGATATACAGTTGCTTTCATTGCATGATGACAAGATCCTCAAGCAAAGGTCAGGCCAACTCCTCCATGAGCACCAACTGCATGTTGAACCAGCCACCACTAGACACTGTGGGACAGAATATCCAGCATCTGGGATTAAACTGAGTACTAGATAATGTGTGCTCTCGTGTCCTAAAAGCTGGTTATAAATCCAAGGGTGAAAGGACGTGAGTTATCTTACCTTTGTCCTCCATGGTGGAATTGGCACTCGATTGTCCTGGTAAAAGTCTTATTCTTTTGTCAAAGCACTGGGATTATTGCCAGCACTTTCTAAAAATTCTCGGAGACCCCTTTAGATAAGCCAAGAACTGACACCCCTGCAAGCTGTCGTGCTGCATGCCAACATCTTTAATTTCACTGCCACACATGGGACAAAGAAGTCACATTACGAAATATCGAGGGAAATTCAAATGATGAGCGAAAGTTTGGCTGAAAAGACAGAAGAATTGGCCAAACAAGTTGCTGGGAGGAAAAGGGATGAACCGGACTTTGTGTCATCTCCACAAAGCTTGCCAACAGAAACAGATTGTATACACTACCCACTCTACATGAAATGTGCGTGATCCATCCCTAGAGAATACAGAGGCAGGATATCGTCTCCAGTGCTCCGAGGTAAGAGGATACAACCTCCTACGACCGAAGAATGAGGGAGTAACAGAAATGAGACCGTGCTGTCCTCTACGACCTGTGATCCTCACAGTGACTAACGTCCCATGTGCACTTGCGATTGTAACGTTGCTGCTCAGTCCAAGGGATACCCTAACGTCATTTAGACCAATGATACCTTCCCCAACACAAGTCTCAATGCAATAACGGGAATTCTCCTTGACACAATTGTTTCGCATCGTGCAAAGAGCCAGGTCTAAGAAATACGCAAGTGCTGACTATGGATGCATGTTCAGCACTAGATCTTCAAATCCCAGACCAATTCTTAGATAACTCACACTTGGCTGCTTGTTGCGATTCACTTTGCGATTTACCTGCGCATGCGCGAACGCCAATCACCCCCAAAAACCACCACCTTCGCGAGACATATGAAAGCGATTATGATATCTCAATTCATCCTTCTTCCGGATTTCCTTGAAGCGGGGTTGTGCCTTCTACCTCGGTATTGCTCATGAAATGTGCCGATCCAGGTACTTCAGCACGAGTATGCAGTTACCCACATAGATATCCTGAAGGAGATCGGGAATCTCTTTCTTCAAAGCTGCCCCTCGCTTTGTGTAGCGAGCGAGCCTGCTCGCGTTCAGAGCGTTGAGGATGCGGACGTAGTAAGAACCTGCGCACAGTAATATTGTCGCGTAAAGATTCTCGTTTACAGTTGCGGTGAGTTTTCTCGGCGGTAAGACTATATTGAATTTCAGTCTCGAGGGATTGAAATACTGGGTTTGTGAGGTCTCGAGGCATTTTGGGTGCCCTTTCTGTGAGTCACAAATTAGCTGTGGGCTTTCACGTGGATGCGGAGGGAACCAGAATTCGCTTAGTCTGCAATCACAGCTCCCATGGAAGTGTGCACTGGACTTTTTAGTGTTTGTCGTACAACATCCCACACAAACATGTCATTGCATACTAACAAGTTTTGCATGAATGATGAGAGCAATTTGAGTTCCAATTGAGAACTTCCTAGATGCTATTATACCTTGGAGGACAGAGTTTATTGTCTTGATTCGAGTACTCAACCTTTGCTCTATCCACTAAAGATTATGAGGATTAATTGCCCGACAAATCCACAGATATATGTGACAGTAGGGTGTGTCACAGGAAAACATATAGGCTAGGGCAATCTAGTGCGATCTGCTACACTCCCTCAAGAGGCAGGTCGCAATTTGGGGCTAGTCAGAGGGTGAGGAAAACAAAGAACAAATCAATGAAACTAGGGTGTTAAAACTATGAAACTCAAGTGATGGAAACATGTAATGACAAACTTCATGATGCAAGGGAGGAAACATTGCCATTTCACAACTTCACCAAATTCCTTAAGGGTTTTTACCATCCCTTCAACAGCAAGTTTTTACATATACTAAAATAGTTTAGATCATCCTGCTTTCGTCAAAGAAACTTCCAAGGGAAGAATTTTGTTTTGCCTTTACTGCTTTTGTCCACCGCAAACTCTTAGCTGATTTTGATCGGACCCCCGATCCTCTCTTCAAAAGTTTGCGCAACCTCTTACCACGTTTGAAAATTGCTAGCACCTCAATACTGGAATACAACAGCAATTGCATGGAAGTCAAAATACACATACATATTGTATATCACGTACCTTCATAAAATAGCATTGTTTTGGAATTTCAACTGAGTGGCAAGTGATCAGCCACTTCACACCCAAGAAACTTTTGGAAAATCTTCTGCCTCACTTATGCACTTCCATATGCAACCTCTACAAATGCACTCCATTTGGAGAGGCTGCGCAAGGCCTCATCAGCTGGATAATGCTGGTACGCCGTGGCATTGTAGTGGCACCCAAAACGCACAAAGAGCCTTGCTTCACCCAATTAATCACAGATACATAACCTTGCAAAGAAAGACCTATGACAGTTAGTTACCTATCTGTACCCGGCTGAATGCATGGGCATCGTCCAAATGCCACAGATCGCCCTCAATGAGTGCAGAATAGTCCTGTTGCATCATGTCACAGCATATTAAGTGCGGTGCCATGCAGCCACTTGTTGTTGTGCTAATGGCTCCTTCTCTCTCTCTCTCTCTCTCTCTCTCTCTCGGCCCCAACATCACAAAAACGCAATGTATTTTGTTCATCAAGCATTTCTTTACTCTTCCTTGAGTTGAGAATACTGAGAGATTCTTGCCCTCCAGTCTTGATAGACAATAAAGTGGGAGATAGGAATGAGAATGACAAAGGAGTGAGTTCACCAGCTGCAATCTTCTATATCCTTGTGACTGGTCTGTTGAGTCGCTCAATCAACAAGAATGTCAAACATCTCCTCATGATGTCCCTGTAGAACTCTCATTTGACTCGCTGACGGGGGTGCGGCTGCGAGGAGTAGCTTTGAAAGGAAATTTCACCCAGGGCCTTGTAGTGTAAACATTCAATCTAGTGCTGTCCTGCTCAGTCTCCACCTTCCATGGATTGAGCTTAAAAAGGTCTGGAAATTTTCTCTTGCAGTCCTCAAACGTAGGTGGTCTCCAATGATCTCCATCTCGCAACCTTTTGTCCATTATTGTGGCTTGAATACAGATTGAATCCCAGCTTTGTTTCACAATTCCGGACACCACTGGTACAGCCCACACTGTGGTCAGCTCATAAGCCCCTTGTCCTGCACCTGCCACAACTGCAAGTCATCCATGTTAGGGCTCCCAGAGTTATTCAGAGATTCATGATCACAAGCGCAATATGCCAATGAAATTCCAAAGTTTCAAACACCAGAACATTGGAAATTTCTGTACAGGAGCCAAAAACTAAGATGAGCTGTACCTGAAGGGGAACTTGCAGTCTTTCCTCTCTAACTCCCTCTAGCTTCCAGGTTTGTTTTGTTCCACACCTGGGTTCTATCACCCAAGGGCTTTTGGGGTCTGATACCAGCTGCAAGGTCTTAGTCCTCCTATCTCTCAACAACGTCTTATAGGTACAATTTCTTTCTCTTCCTCTCACCCCCTTCCCATAAAGGCAGGCCATACTAAGTATGTTGAAATTTTCTGTCTCCTAGCATATTAGCTCACCTGAGGTGTTTTTGGATTGTTTTGTACCAGCCAGAACAGATTGGTACTTTTGCTTTCAGATATCGTGCTTGACCGTCCATGAACTTCCAAACTGAGGAGAAAAAAAACCTCTACCTACCAAACAGGCAAGCACAGGGCCGCACAATTCGGTGATCCACATACCACCACCCCCTTGAAAGCCATAAAACAAAACCAATGGAAGTACAGAGAGAATGCAGTCATTCCGCAAGGTGACCTAAGTGATCAGAAAACTTGATATCTAGATAATACCATCACATTACCAAATTTTTCTCCCCTGATCTCAATTTTCAGAACCCCCAACAAGAGTGTTTGAGTAGCTAGAACGGCATTAGAGACCATGAGGGTGCAAGTAACGAGTAATAACCAAATAGCCTCTGGCACTGGCTCATACGAAGACCCTGAAAAGCACCATCTACTGTAATGCATCACTCCGTCCCCCCTCCCCCTCTCAAAACGTCGGACGAAAAATTGCCAAATATCACATGGCCCCTTGCAAGAACACAACCATAACATCAAACCAAGATCAAAATTTGACAGACGCACCATTGCAAGGCAGGCAGGTGAGGCCACTTGCAGGAAGACCGATGCCGACGCCCACCAGAGTTACACCCATACTAAATCCCACCCCACACCCCGACCCTACGTAGCCCACCACCTCGGGTCCAAAACCGGGTCCCCAACCCACCCCACAACCCAGCCCTAAGCCGATTCCCCAAAAAGCGCCATAGGTTGGGTGCACTGGATTCCATCGCTTGTACCGTCGAAACAAACTCACTATTGCCATGCGTATCGATTACAACTCTTCCTCAGATGAAGGAGTTAAGTATAGGCCGCACAGAGAAGAGAGAGCCATCAATATGCGGTATGTTTCCGAGCTTCGCACATGAAGTGCCAGAACATGATTGGTTGTTAAGAATTCACGAAACCCACTATCCCAGGCAGGGAGACATTTCTAAGCGATAAGTGCGTATGGAAATGTAGAGATCCTGTTCTTCTCGTTACACCATCTACCTCACAGCCGAGGAGGAGACAGAGTGGGGATCTCGAGAGGGTCGTAGCGTGCTACCCTGGAAGCCTGCTGGCCTGCCCCGTGTGTGGATAGTTTGCAGGGCGATCTGACTGGGCGTTGTTGGGCATGTGTGTTAAGGCAGCTCAACCTATTTTGGCTCATTTAAGAAACACAGCGGAGTTGAGAGGAGCATTTTTGGTACTGATATTTTTCTGATATTGGCAAATGTAAATAAGAATTGTAAATAAGCACTATCAGGGCCTCGCCCCCTGTTCGGTAAAAACTTAAATAAATAAATAAAATTGTTGCATAACTTGAAACAAAAATCAAATGTCAAAAACCGTAATATTGGTGAATATTCAAAGTACGAATACAGAAAATACCCATCGTGGGCCAGTAGGGGTGGACCAGAAATCAACCGAACACTAACACTGCAGTGTCCTGCACCCTTAAACGCCCGCGAGGCCGAAACTGGGCCTCCAAAGATTTTTCAGGAGCCATAACTTTTTCAGATCTTGATCAAATTTTGCAAAATCAAGCCCTGGATTTTCTCCCATCATCTAGTTTGCAAATGGGAACCCTGATAGCCCTAATTCCTGATTAGCTAGTTGCAATTGCGATTTTTCTGGAGGGGGGTATGTGGCGAAGCGTGGAGGTTCCCGCGTTGTGGTTGTGCAAGCTCCAGTTCCCGCACGTTTGCAGGTGGTCTGACACCCCTGCTTTGACTAACCACCAGCAGATGTACACTTAGCCAATTTGAGCACTTTTTGGCTTGTTGGATGTAGGATGTGGTGGGGATGACCAGTGAGATGCATCAGCCCAATCGAGTTCCATCCCGTCTTCCAAATTTCAGGAAAACCACTTGCACTTTTATTTTTATTTTTTTTGCCCCAAAAAATGCACCCCACATGCAACGGTGGCGTTTTTCTGATTTCCATCCGATTGGCCTGGAATTCGGCAGGTGTATGCAGGGGATAGTTAGGAAGATAATGTCTGGTCAAATTTCCAAAATCCTTTTTTTCCTGGAAATTACAGGGTTTTTTCATCCCAGGGGTAGTGATTTTGGGAAAAGTCAAACTTATCCAGTGGGCGTTTAAAGGGTTAACGTACAAGCTGTTTGTCTCTTCATTGAGTGATACATATACAAAATGTGCACGTCTAACCAGCAAACTGCTGATGCAGTTATATAAAATAAACCTTCTCCTTCCAGTAAACTGAGTTTGGGTAAGTACTAATCTGATCAGGTCCATATGCATGGTGATCTAACCACCAGCCAAAATCAGACCACAAGTTGCTCAAAATTAATCGGATGGCATAGGAAAACCGATCTCCTCGCTTCCTGATCAGACTGAAACGTAAACCTGATCACTCATCACAAGATATGATCTAGTCTCCCGCCAGTTTCGATTCCTTCTCCCGCCAGTATGATCTAAGTCATTCATGTCTTGCATCCTTTCAGATCTGATCTTAGTCTTGCGTCATGTTAGATCTGATCTTAGTCATTCATGTCTTGCATCCTTTCAGATCTGGAAGCCTTGAACAACCGCGACCTTTCACTTATGATTTATAGATGGTATGTACACCCAGGGAGGTCCTATGAGTTGCAAGTTTGAAATGTCTTGTCCAGCTTTCCTCGCTGCTCTACGTTGAATATCAATTCTCATGTTCCTTCGGCAAATGGGAGGAGCATTCCCGCAAAACACTCCTCTGTACGCGCTAAGAGGGATTGGTGTTGATCGCCTCTTGGAGCCTCTCTCCAGCCGCAGTGCATGACTTTGTAGACCAAGCCTCATTGAATCATTTCATGGCCTGCCGATCCTCACCCTCTGGCGTTTTGCATTTTCTTTATCAAGCTTCTCAACAGCCCTTCGTTCCTTGGCCAAAACTAGTGATGCCCTCCGTTCTTCCCTAAGCCTTGTAGCTTCTTCTTTCCATGCAGATTTATGCTCCAATGATCTCAAATAATCATCTGAAGTCATCAATATCAACTTGCTATAATCAATGAATGGTTCGGTAGAGTCTATAGGTCGTTGACGTCGTGCCGGTATTGGAATCTCTGGCAAGGTTAGAAAGTTTGAAATGTTGTCTCGATGAATCAATGGAGGAACCATGTCTCTTTCAGCTGATGAGAATGGACTGTTGGACTGAGTGCTCGGCTGCTCACCGGTGGCTTCACGGCCACCTGCTTCAACGTCACTTTTAACTTGCACGAAATAATGTTGTCGTTGATCTTGTGTTGAGGGTATCACATGATCCCCCATAACTTCCTCGATTTGTAACTCAATGGTTGCCAATCGTATCTCTTCTGGACCTGGCTGAGGGTCATCCTCCGGCTCTTCATTTCTGAACCCTTGACTTGGACCCATCTTATGAGCCATTGCTTCTGGATTGATAGGCCATATCCCTGTCGTCATAAATCCATTTTTTATGTTGTCTGAACTGAGGACTTTGTTGAGAGATAGTGACACCCATTGAGCTAGATCTTCCTTCTTAGTTGTAGCTCCTTTATTAGCAGCTGCCCAGACATCTCGAAATGCTCTAAAGTTTGTCTTGAATGACTTAAACACGGACACATCCAGGGGCTGCATGGCATGTGATATGTGTGAAGGAAGTGTGAGGAGAACTAGGCCCACCTCCTTTGCTTTCTTGACACATGAATAGTGACGTGTGAATTGTGTCCATCCAAAATAAGCAGGTGCCGATTCTGTGGTGTGATAGCATTCCCAAGACGTTCAGCTGTTGTAATGAAGTGAGATATCCACTTTGAGAACAAGAAGGAGGTCATCCAAGCCTTTAGTTGCATCGCCATAGTTGCACCGCCCTCACAACGAATTATGTAATTCCGTCTGAACCTTTTGCCTTTGAAATTGTAGAAATTTGGAATCTTTTCGTCACCTGCATTCATACATGACAGTACCGAGAGCCATTCCCTCTCGTCTGGTATAATTTGAATAGACTCTTCTAGAACCCTTCTTGGCAATGACTAAAGCTCCTCCGTTCCCCCCTGCTTGAGCCCCCGATTCATCACAATTCCAAATGCTCTCCGGTGAATAGTTGTATTTCCTGTATACTTCAGCCAGGTCATCAGAAAACGATTGGACATTGGCTGGACAAAGTCCCTTGGCACGTCATGTTTCCAAGCCCTGGGAATGCCACAAAGACAGTTATGGGTGCCTTCGTTTGAACCATCTAACCCAACCACACCCTGGAACACCGTCTTTGAATGGTGTTTGGCATTCCTGGCAAATCTCTATGACCTTCAAGCGCAACTGTGTTAACGTCAGCGGGTGCCCATACTCCTGCATTTTTATAATGTAATTTACCAGTTCAACTTCTTCTATGTCTGTCAATGTCCCCTTGATTCCCCGCTTTCTGGTTCTTGTTACTCCATATAAATGGTTTCGTAGGCTTGTCACAGGGACACCCCACTGCCTGCTTGCCTCTCAAATTGCCATTCCTGCCCCCACATCATTCATCGCCAATCTCAATGAATTGTTTGTCCAGTTCCCGTTCTTCTTCAGATGAGGAGCTCCGTGTAATCGTCTAGCAGATTTGGCAGCAAGTGCATCAATGGAGTCAGGTGTCACGTCTGCATGTTGTGTGCAGTCTAAATTCGAAATGGGAGTGGACACTGGATCGAGCATCGGTGGATCGTTAAGCCTGATGTGAACTCCTTGTGTGCCATCACCATCATTGTCGAAACCTCCACCTTGCCCACACTGGATCTTGTTAGAGGGCTGCTTGGGACTTAGACGCTTTTACGGGTTCTGTGGGGTACCCTTAATTTTTGTGCAGACTGAGACCAACATGAGCCTTAGGGGTGGCAGGAGCAGGCTTTAGGGGGGTTAGACAGCTCATCACAGTCTATCACAGCCAGACACAGCTTTACACAGCCCGTCACAGTCTATCACAGCCCGATACAGCTTTACACAGCCCGTCACAGTCTATCACAGCCAGACACAGCTTTATACAACCCGTCACAGTCTATCACAGCCAGACACAGTCTGACACAGCCCGACACAGCTTCGCACAGCGAGTCACAGCCCGACACAGCTTTACACAGCCAGTCACAGCTCGGCACAACTTCACACAGTCTGTCATAGTACATGGGAACAGTTATCATTGACAGAGAACGACATCTGCAGAGGGAACGTGTTACTTCAGGGGTGACGGTTAGTTAGTTAGGTGGTTAGAACAGCTTGCGGGTAGATTAGGCAGGGCGACAACAGGAAGAGGATCACTTCTTGAGGAGGCCGATTTGTTCAAGGGAGGAAGAGACGTAACGGAGAGCGGAAATAGTGAAGAGGAGATGATGGCTTGATTGAGGCTTAATTCATGCAGTAGGGTAGATTAGGGACACCATGGCATAGGCATGATACATGATTCATCTTAATCCGATACTGAATCGATACAAACATACTGTGTAGAGAGACATGAAAGAACATGAAACCAGCCCCATTTACAGTAACAATGGCAAATCAAAGAAGTGTTCAGCCATTGGGATTGATAAGAGGAGTTAAGATACAGATTCAAAAGATGATCTTTAAGATCACAGTAACTGTGTTGAAAATGGATGAAGTCATGGAAGCTTACTTTTTATTGCTGGGTCGACCGTGGCTGAAACAGGCCAGGGTATTCCATGACTGGAATTCCCAGTTACTAACTGTGCATGATGGGATGCACAAGATACAAATCACCACTAAGAAATCTAGTAGACTACCTGCTACGAGAAGACCTTGAGGGGTCAGGGAGTATGACTGGAGGGGAGGACTTGATGAGGAGCAGGAAGCTACCCTGTTCGTTGCACACCCAGAGTGGGAGCAGGTTGCTAAGATGCAACTGGAAGGCCTAAGTTGTTTAAAAGGTATCTGTTGTGGTGTAGTGACAGCAACACCAATTGAGGGTGAAACAAGCATTTACCCACCACATTTCTATGAAAAAAGAGAGGAAGAAATGGAAATCCTAGAGGAACCAGCCACTGTGAGTTTACAGGATGAAGTGGTGACTGGGTGGACAATCACAGCTGATGAGCAGGTAAAAGAAGTGAATGTGGGAACTGAAGGGGAACCGAGGATGGTGAAGGTAGGGGCTGATTTGGAGCCAGAATTCTTTGAGGAAGCTAAGAGTCTGTTCATCAAATACAGAGATGTATTTGCTTGGAGCTACGAGGATCTGAAAGGGATACCACCTGAGATCTGTCAGCATAAGATTGAACTGAACCAGGGTCAGTACCAATCAAAAAGGCAAGGTAGAGAATGAATCCCAACTATGCACAGAAGGTTGGAGAAGATATCAAGAAGTTGGCTGAGGCTAAGTTTATATACCCGATAGAGTATACAACTTGGTTGTCACCCATTGTGATAGTTCCCAAGAAGAATGGTAAACTGAGAGTTTGTGTAAACTATAAGAAGTTGAATGCTTGTACGAAGAAAGATCCTTTCCCTTTGCCATTCACAGAAGCGGTATTGGACACTGTGGCAGGCCATGAGATGTACTCATTCATGGATGGCTTTAGTGGTTATAATCAAGTGCAAGTGGCAGAAGAAGACCAGGGAAAGACAGCTTTCATCACAGACTGGGGTGCTTATGCATACAAAGTCATGCCTTTTGGACTTTGTAATGCACCAGCAACCTTTCAGAGAGTAATAAATGAATCTTTTCATGAGTATCTGGATGATTTCATGCAGGTGTTATTGGATGATTTCAGTGTGTACAGCTCTAAGAATGAGCACTTGCATGAATTGGAGTTATGTTTGGCCAGATGCAGGATGAGAGGTCTGGGGCTGAATCCAGAGAAGTGTACTTTCTGTATGAACTCAGGGGTGCTTTTGGGACACATTGTGTGTAAGAGGGGACTTCTTGTGGATCCCAGAAAGACAGAGGCCATTAAAGCCTCTCCACGTTAAGAGTCTAAGGAGATTCCTTGGACAAACCAGTTATTACAGAAGATTTGTCAGACAGTATGCACAGATAGCAGAACCATTGAGCAAGCTTCTGAAGAAAGATGCAGTGTTTGCATGGAGAGTTGAATGTCAACAGGCTTTTGAGGAACTTACATTGTCAGTAACAACTACACCTGTGCTGATTAACCCTCACTGGCATGTAGTATTTCATGTTCACTGTGATGCCTCAGGAGAAGCATCGGGAGCAGTGTTAGCCCAAAATGTTACAGGAAATATAGATTCACATGTGTACTATGCTAACAGGTTGATGAACAGTGCTGAAAGGAACTGTAGCACAACTGAAAGAGAAGCACTGGCAATGATTTATGCAATCAAGAAATTCAGGCATTACCTATTGGGAAGGAAGTTTATGTTTTATGTGGATCACCAGGCTCTGATATATCTGGTGAACAAACCTTTGATAAGTGGAAGGATAGCAAGGTGGTTAATAATCTTGCACGAGTTTGAGTTCAAAGTTGTTTACAAGCCTGGCCGTTTGCATCTTGTGGCAGATCACTTGTCACGCCTATCAACAGGAGAGCCCGCCACAGGAGTAGACGACCAATTACCTGATGCGAGTTTATTTGCAGTGGAGGTGTAGGTTAGTGCAGATGACTGGTTAGATTGGCAGTGGCCAATCAGATACTACCTTACTCATGGTCAGTGCCCACCTAGTTATGGAAAGGAGCAGAGGAAGAGAATCGCTATCAAGGCTTTACCTTATACTATGGTAGGGGGCAGAATGTATAAGCTAGGACCTGATGGAGTACTTAAACGATGCTTGTACCACCATGAAGTAAATAAAGTTTTGGAGGAAGTTCATAAAGGAGTGGCTGGAGGTCATTTTGGAGAAGAGACTACCAGTAGAAAGATACTACTTGCAGGTTACTGGTGGCCTACTTTGTTCAAGGATGTATACAAGTATTGTAAGAGTTGTGATGAATGTCAGAGGCTAGGACCATTGCAGAGATTTGGAAAGATGGCTTTGCATCCTACGATGCCTACTGAACCATTTCAGAAATGGGGACTAGACTTTGTTGGACCAATTAACCCACCAGCCAAGAATACACAGAACAAGTATATAATCACAGCCACTGATTATACTACGAAGTGGGTTGAAGCTAAAGCTCTGAGGGACAACACAGCTAAGTCCACAGCAAGGTTCTTGTATGAGAACATACTTACACGATTTGGCTGTCCCCTGGAATTTATCAGTGACCAGGGAAGTCACTTCATTAATGAGACCATAGAACTATTGACTAAAGAGTTCATGATTGTGCATAGGAAGAGTACAAGGGGTAACGACTCATTTTGAGTCGTAAAAGTCAAAAAACAGGGATCGACTGGAAGTTACAATAGACCAGTTACAACAGACGTGGTAGTTGGATTGGACATCCAATGAGTGGAGTGGTAAAGGACGTAGACGCGCGAAAAACTGCTCAGCAATTAATGCGATTAATGCTGAAGAACCACATGGCGTAACCAGACGGGCCGCCCGTGTGTCTGATGTTTTGAGCTGACTTTGACTTTTCCCTCCGGATAAGTGGACTGACTCACCTGGGGCGCGGTGACACATGGACGCGGACGTGGATGCTGATGTGGATGCCGATGTGGCGGCGCCGCGACGAGCGGTAATGCCGCCGCGTGGCCACGGGCTCAAGACGCCACATCGAAGTCGGCCACATAACTTGGAGTGCTGCATGTCACGTGGCAACAGCCACTGGCGAAGTCGACTGCACAACTGCCGGCAGACGAATCCACGGGGACCACGTGGAGAGTGTGTGGGTCGACGCGTGGCGTCGTCCCCACGCAATGGCAGTGAGAGGTACGACTGCTAGTGGAAAGACGCAGAGTGCTTGTGCCATCTCGGGACTGCTTTGGCCAACTCCGCTGCCACTATGCTAGTTGGTTGCACTACAGTAGGAAAACATTGCAAATGAGCACTTGTAGTGGTTTGTGTGAGTTGTCCAATTGACTTGCATTCTAAGCTGAAAATATGGTTCTGATGCATTCTACTGGTTTTAGTGGTTCACCCATATGCAGGGGGAATTGAGAAGCAATGATACTAGGCGACACTCAGAACACAGACCACGATGCATGCACAACATCACGCTAATGAACCAAATAGACGAGGCAACAGGGAGACCAAAGACCATCACACATACACATAGAAGATGGACGGACATGACGACAAGTCAAGAAATGGAATATTGCATTCAAATTGGAGACCGTCACGGCACACCTGCATATGAGCAAGACTAAATGCCAACATACATGGTTGCCGGACATCACTTAAACTGTCATGGCCCAAATGTACAAAACTGGTAACGTGAGTATCATACACACTTCTATGAGTATCATTACACACCCAACAGGGACTACAAACATGAAATGTCACTTGATACCTTCACCCCTCCTCATACTCTTCTCTGGCCACAGAGTCACCGTGCCTTTCACGTGCGCTAGTGTGGTCTGGGGGGGGGGCATCGTCCACATTTGGGCAAGGCAGTGTAACACTTGGAAGCATGATCTCGTGGACTTTCACCTTGTACCACCCGGATGGAATGTCCTTGCAGTGGAACTTGTCAACCCCGGCTATTCCCACCACTTCCGCCTTGGCGGCGGCTGTCTTTGACCGCTTGTCATGGGGGTTCAGGAGAAACACAGGATCTGATATCTGCAGACACCAACATCAGGGTCCACTCAGCAACAAACATAGCAATGACAGGGTGAAAGTCAAGCGCAGCTGGGCATGGAAACGATCTTGGTTGCCACAATACTGATTCAGCAGCAAATTCATGGTGTACCAACCTACCTTGAAGCGAAGCTCGTCGCTGAGGGTGGCAACTGAGGGAAAGCTGCCCACGTGTCTTCAACTGCAGCAGCGAAAAGAGATTTAGTTAGACGGATAAGAATAACATGAACTCTGGTGGTTGCAATGGTATAAACACACCTCCACGGAGCAAGCTAACTTACACCCTGCTCAGACCGTGCACACTACAACAACCTGGCAAAAATAACCCTACTAAAAACCAGCCAGGCAAAGCAAGGAGCCATGAATGCATGCCTGGGGAACCACGTCCTGCTGCGATGATGGTGCCGGGGACAGCCCACTCCTCTTGCTCACCTGCAATGAATACACATTGCAACGCTTCAGGAAGTGTATCCATAAAGGAAACCAACCAAGTAAGTTTGCGGAGAGGGGCTGGGAACAACCATACCTTGGAGCCTTCCTCCTCATGCCGGGGGGGGGAATCCGGAATGCTGCCGCCATAGCACTATGGTCCTTGGCGCAGGACCCACCTTCTTCACAGACGACCCCACTGCCACTCCCTGTACATGTGGTCCCTGCAAAACATATAGTGCCAGCCTTGCGTGAGAGGGCATCCGGGGGGAACAAAACAAACATATCTTTTGGGTTCGATGTCATGTTGCAAACAGTAAGGTTAGTTTCACCTGCATGGGCGCAGAAGTACTTCCCCCAACGACCCCATCCTCTCCCACATTCAAGCTGCCAGTCGGGGTCAGCTTCCGCGTGCTTGTGAAGACACGCACATCCTTGGAGCAAAACAAATCTTGGCAGTAGGGCCAGACTGTTTCTAAAAGGTACTCTGAATCGGGCCCCTCACTGACATTGCCAGTGACATCAAACGACAATGGATGAACCATGTTCAAAGGGGAGTTCCCCCTCCCCTTGTGTGGTGAATCATCCACTAGGAGGGTGTTGGATTCGTTAAATCCAGAAAATTCCGACCACACCCTCGACAGTCTCTTCTGTAAGTCTGTACGGCAGGCCCTTTTGTGGGGTGTGGCTCTGTCAAGGGGTCACACTCCTCTTGTGACCACACAAAGAGGGGAGAACCCTTGACCCCCTGCATCACCACTTTGAAGATGTCTGCAACATTCCCCTTGGAAGCACAAGACCATATCCCAACGTAGAAATGCCGGAAGAGAAGGTTTAAAAACTCGCAGACCTAGGGCCTTGGGAAAACATACTTGTTGGTGGTCAACACCCATGGCCAATGACGCCTCGGGTTGGGCTGAAAGTTAGGAATAGAGTGGCACAGGATCCCATTCGACTTTTCTATGAAAGGAGCTTTTGAAGGGGTGTCACGGGGTCTCACCTCAGTGGGTTGGGAGACAACAGTCACCCCGGAGGGCAAAGTTTCGGTCCCCCTGCAGCCTGGACCAGGCAAACTACCACCCTCTCCCCCTACAGCTTCCCCTTTTCCCTTGATAGAATGAGCAATGACCCCCCCATCGTCCATGTCATCCCCACCAACTCGCTGGACCTCTCCCTCTTCAACGAGTGGACCCTGCCCCCCACTGTGAATATCATCAACAATAGGCTGGACCTCTGTCACATCCCTACCCACTACAATTACTTCCTCCTTCTCAGGTACAATGGTCGCAGCAGGGGGGTCTTCCATAATTCCACCCGTCACACCCCCTTTTTGCCTCATCATGAGTTCCACTATCTTCTTAGTTGTGCTTCCATTCCCCTCTCCCGCTCCGCAGAGAGAGCCGCAAGCCTCTCCAGGCCCCGATGCGGGCTGCCATTGAGTTCCCCGCTCCCTACGCATACAAACACCCACCCGTACTGTTAAAAACCAGAAGAAGAGGCCGAATGTGCAGGATTTCAGGCATTCGGAGATGGCTGGGTTTGGCATAACACCCCTCGTGTACCATGCGTGGGGGCCCCACATACCCACCAAATCTTAGTACAACAACAGATTCATGAATGGAAACCGGACTTCAAAACATACCTGGCTCAAAACAGACTCTGATGGGGTGCCAGTCGCATAGTTCTTTTGCTCCGCCCCGAGCTCGGACAGTGACGGGCTCCGCGCTTTGCGTCTTTTCTGTATTTGCCCATCCACACACTGTCAGTACAAAATGCCAGGAGCATATGGACAAAGCACTGCCCTGCATATCACATAACAACTAATTCTGCACAAGCAATAAAACCCACTCGTGGGTGTCTCTTCCATCAGAACATGCCACAACGTAGGAGCAATGAGAAGGGGGTGAGGAGATTACCAAACGGGCTGCTTGGCCTGCAACTCCTGCCCGGCCCCAACGCGAGGGGTTCGTGACACAAGCACGCGCTTGCTTCATCCCTTCAGCCTTTGCAAGTCCACGAGGGGACTCCCAGTAGGCAACAAGCTTATCCCAATAGGCGGGTTCAGTGTTCATTGGCCTCACACCAGTCTTTGCCCATTTATCTTTCAGTTTTGCTCTTTCTCCTTTCATTATCTTCCCACATTGCTTCACTATAAAATCACGATTGGCAGGGATAGGTCTGTACTCGTACATTCCATTTATGCCCTCTATTACTGTTGACATGGCACTCTGGGACTGCTGGTCAATGTCTTGTACGCTTGAGTCAAGGTAACGCAATGCCAGGCCACGCAAATCACGCTGCCAGTGTTCCTTACCTTCGCAGCCAACATTGATGACTCCATTTCCATGCACCTCCACCTTGTGGCGCTTTAGCCCTGCAGCCACCCTTCCCTCTCCATCTCCTTCCCATTGTTTCATGGCATGGCGTCGTTCCTTCCTCAGCTCTGATGTCCGTTTCCTGCCCCCATGCTCTGGAGCAGCGCCGTCATACGTTGTGGGGGTGACTGATGTGTGCCGGAGGGGGGAGGGCCGTATGGAGATGTGGGAGGCCCCCATTGTGACGTGCCAGCATCAGGAAGCCAGCGCCACGACCCCGAAGCAGGGGGGGCTCCCCATGGTGCACTCTGTTGTGGAGACCATGCGGCAGGGGGTGGGTGCCAAGGTTGGTGTTGGTTGGCATTGTGTGGTGGCTGTGAGTGCTTTGCTGCAGCTTCACTCCCCTTCCGCTGCCAAAAACATCCCACACACAAGGTGCATCAGCTGTAGTCCTACTGAACACAACGTCACCAGAGCACAAACGATCCCACAACCACAACTATGGATTGGCTGACCTCAAACCCACTCCCCTGCAGCGCAAGTGCCAAAAACTGAAAAGGAGAGGGACAGAATGTCCTCATAACATGTAAGGCCATTCATTGGTGAAGAAACATAATGTGGGCGGGTTCACATCAGTACCATCATACACACTTACCAGGAAACAGAACATCCATCTGGGTTTTGCACATAGGGAGTGGACATCTATTCACACAATCAGCAAATGGCTGTATGGCGGAGCCCAGCATCGGAGCCCCAAAAGGCCTAAAGACTCTCAATGTTTGTAAACACAGGTGCAGACACAATTCAATTGATAGCTTGGATATCCGGTGGTCTGTATGGTGATAGCACCCCGGGCAGTGAGTCAGACAATGACCCTATGACGTTGGTAGTAAGACTTACCTTCGTATAAAGCATTGATCCGGGTTTTCCAGATATCCTCTAGAAATCCCTTCACACAAGCATCAATCTGCTGTGTGTGATTTGCCCAAAAACTAGGCCTCAGGAGGGCCTGGGCTTTTGGCTCAGCCTCGAGTCTTTCAAAGTTGGTAAACAGGGGTACAGGCACAATTCCCTTGATAGAATTGAAGAGAGCGTCTCTTTGGTGAGAGAACCCCGGACAGCGTATCAGAAAATGAATACTGTCTTCAGATTGCCCACACAACGGACAATTGCACTCTCCCTTTCCGATCTGCTTCTGTTTGCTGTTCAAAGGTAGGCTTCCTGCCCTGAGTTTAAATTTCAGTCTAGTGCCGAGAGTGGGTGGACCCTTCAGGTCATCCAAGATGTCCACCCCCATGTCACTGACTGGAAACAAGTTCAGGGAAGTTCTCTGCCTAACTTCATTTTCATCAGACAATCTCATGGCAACAGACATGGCTTCAGACACTACAGCCTCTAAGGCAGATTTATCCAGCAGGGTCAAGACTTGCGGATCCAGGTCCAGGTCCTTGAGAATCTTTTCTACTCTCTTCTGCCAGGACTTAGTCTGTTTGACAGGGCGGTCCTGTTTCCAAGATTTAGAGTCGATCAACTTAGGATATCTGGTGTTGGGCATATGTTGCAGCTGACCCCACCATCTGACCTTGAATTCATCTCGTCGGGAGCTTAAGGATGGGATGCCAAACTCACCCCCGAACAGCCACATTGGCTGTTTTCTCCATGCTGACATACACTCCTTAAGCACCCCCACTTGAATGGATTCTAGAGACTTAGCCTGGTTGGAGTTATCAACCCATATAGCAGATCCGTACTCCAAGGCAGGTCTAATAACGCGACAAAGCATGGTTTTCTTAACCTCAGAGATGACCCCTCTGCAGTGGAAAAATTTAGTGAGCCCCAGAGCTTTGCCCTTGCCAGTTTGAACAACTTTCCGTATATGTGCATCCCAATTACAATTGGAGGAAAACTCAACGCCTAGGTAAGTGTAGGAAGGGAGGACCGGGATCTCTTGGCTACCCCACTGCCACTTAAGATCACTTCCTCCCTCTCCTCTGTCGTTGATTGCTACCACTGCACATTTCTGCCTAACTTCATTTTCTGCCCAATCACATCTCCTCTACGCTGATGATGTTGCCCTTTTGGCACAATCCCCGGTCTTTCTGCAACGCCATCTCTAAATTTTGGAACAGTTCTGCAAAGACTATGGGATGCAAGTCAATCTTAGCAAGACCAAGATCATGGTCTTCAATGGCCAGGCTGATCGTAGATTCATCTTCAACCAGCAGGAAATTGAGATTGTCAAATCATACCGGTACCTAGGTCTGGTTATCCACTCCCCCAAGTTTCACTTTGCAGCCACTGCCTTGGACAGATTGACTAAAGGTAAGGCGGCCTCCGTCCGCCTTCACGCCAAATGCAAGCAAATACATGTGCGGCATCCCCCGACCAAAAAGTGTCTGTTTGACACCGTCGTCAGCCCTGCTACCATCTATGGTTGTGAGTTCTGGGCACCTGGTGTCCCTGTCTCCTGGTGGGAAAAGATTTTGGAACCATTACAGTCATCTTTTCTCCAAGCAATGCTTGGCGCCAGGAGCACAACTCCCTCTCAGATCCTAGGTGCAGAGTTCGCATGTGTACCATTGCAATCCGAGGCACAGTTCAGGCTTACAATCTGTGAGGAATAGATTGCAGGCCCTTCCACCCAAAGGGCTAGTGGCAAGGGCCCTCACAACATCTATGAGGCTCAAAGCTGCAGGTTTCGGGAACTCCTGGTATGCTCGAGTGGACAGTTTATTTCAACGTAACGGACTTTCTACTACTTTCCTATTACCAATGAACCCAGATGAGGTGGACATCACATCCACACATGACCGCAACAGACTCATTCGGAGAGAGCTTATGGAATTACATGTGAAGAGAACTTGGATGCTACCCAATCTCACAACAAAGCTCCACTTCTATCGAGAGACATTCTTGGTGCTCCGCGATGATAGAATCTTGAGACCAAATTACCTTTCAGCACCCTTAGCTCCTTCCCTCCTGAGGGCATTGGGGCAGTTCAGGGTGGGTTCCCACAACCTACGGATAGAGACTGGCAGATGGGAAAACCTGCAACGGGAGGACCGCCTATGTCCAGCTTGCATAGGGCGCAGCAAGGAAATTGAAACTGAAGAACACTTCTTCTTCTACTGCCCTCTATACTACGAGATCCGATTGAACAACTTTATGGATATGTGCATCCCAGTTTCAGTTTCAGGAGAACTCAACGCCCATAGAACATGAACAGAAGTAGGGGTAGAACTCACCTCATGCGCAGCGGGTTTGTGCCGTTTGCGCACCTTTTGGAGAGACTCTGCAGATGGAGGTGCAATTTCCGCCGAACTGTCCTCCACCTCATCGTCGTCGCCCATGCTATAGTCGCTTGTGTCAAAATCCAAACTGGAAGACCGCCCACTGCTCTGCCTTCCCTCTCGCACCGACGCCATCTGTACCAGATTCAGTCGAGCCAGGCGGGGGCTCCTTCGCACCGCGGGGCTGGAATGTGCACAAGTGGGAGGAGGTGATGCTGCCTCGGCGGTCGACCGCTTCTTACTAGGCGTGGACATAGACCATGACAAAGATGAAGACGAGCGAGGACATAGACCATGAGCAAGACAAAGACGAGCGAGGAAGACCAAGACATGCAAAGGAGGAAAGAAGGACAAGGAGGGGAGTGTGATCACACACCCCCCGAGCTCAAGGTGAAGATCCGGCCGTTGTTGATTTCAAATATGAACACGTGTCGTGCATCCGACACTATGGCCTTTTCGACTTTGAGACGTTAAACCCTAAACCACTTACAGTCCTCCAGACAACTAGATGTAGTGATTCACACAACTGACATTTGGTTGGCCTGTTATGCAGGCTTGTTCTGTAATCTCCAGTGGACATCATACAGTTTCTTTGTTTCTTTCATTTTTTGTAATGCTTGAACAGTTCATATCCTCAATGTCTTATTGCGGTCCAGGCTTCAAGCAAATGAGAGGTAGTCCTGGTAGGATGGTCAATGTCCTTAAAAGCGGCCTTGTCTATTATCCATCCAAAAACTAAAGGTCTCATCTATCATGGTTAATATATGCTTGGATAAGAAAATGACTCGGTATGTCTTCTTTTTCACAATCACGGGGAGGGTTACCTCGACTCACTAGCTGATCTCTTAGCACAATTGACACCAAGCCCTTGACACGGTTTTCATGTGCATGTCAGCATGCTCCAAAACAGCCAATGTGGCTGTTCGGGGCGAGTTTGGCATTCGTTCCTTAAGCTCCCGACGACATAAATTCAAGGTCAGATGGTGGGGCCAGTTGCAACAATGAACCGATATTAGCCTTGAGTAGTTCTCTGACTCTTTGTGGGCCCTTCTATGGTTATTTGTTTGTTGTTCTACTCCTTGTGGCCCTTTAGGAATCCCACAGACGTGATACACATATCTCTTTCCTCACTTTCGGTCCTTCACTGACTACCAGAAATGTCACACCGTATGTCTGCATCTGAAACTTTTCACCTTTGAGACAACATTCTGCAGCACGCTCTGCTAGCTTCACATTGCCATGTATTCTGCAGGCACCAAGTAAAGCCCCACACTAAAGCATCTGGTTTAATTGGCATTCTGTTGATGAAATTCTCCGCCTCATCCAAGCGCCCTGCACGGCCAAGAAGGTCAACCATGCAGCCAAAATGTTTTCCTGTTGGAATGATTCTATTATCACACACAGCAGATTGATGCTTGTGTGAAGGGTTTTCTAGAGGATATCTGGAAAACCCGGATTAATTCCTTATATGATGGTAAGTCTTACTACCACCGTCAGCCCCTGACGGAGGTAGGTTCTGTTCCTTTTGTTCCCGCTCAAACTGGGCGCAGGGTCAATGGCCACAAGGCTACGGCATACAACGTCTTATGAGTACAATCTATAATCTCTACTCATAGAATGGAAATAGTGTTGTCCTTCATCTACTAGGCCCATATGGCTGCATGCAGACAGAACTGCAATGAGTGTAACATCATTTGGCTTCACCCCTTGCTGTTTCAAAACTTGGTTGAAAAGTTGCAGAGCATCTTTGCCATGCCCTTGCTGAGAATATCCGAAGACCTGCTTGCCCTCTTCTACAGCTGGGCACAGGGAGTGTCGTTGAGGCTGAAAAGGGGAAATTTGACCAGGTCATATCCGTTTGTGTTACTTCGAAGGTGTGGGCCAGCCTGCCAGAAGGTCAAAACAGGTGCATGCTGACATATGAAAGTCTGGCGTCGTGGAGATTGTTGGCTGTGAGGTGGGGATGGGGTTATCATCTTTCCTGGTAAATGAAGATATGATTGACATATCTCCTCTCCCATAAACTGTCACATTTCCTATAGGAAGTTCTTGTGACGCCCTTGACATGCTGTTGATGTGAATGAAAGCAGGCTGCAGTAGCAACAATGGAGAATTCAGGGTGTTTGGATTGGGGCAGAGCATACCATGGAAGAGAACAAGGGGCCCAATAGTTCGTGCAGTTGGGGGAGTTGATGTATGTACTTCCCCACACGGCCTTTGCCTCTCTTCACCATCTGTACCGAAGGTGCATAGATGGAACAAATCTCCAGTCTTTTGGTGTGCTCTTGTAATTCTGATATGCCCATAGACCCACTTCTCTCTCCTGTCTGTCTTGAGTTCCCCAACAAAAATGAGTTCCCCTCGCCCATGCGGAGGACTTCCAATTAATCACCCCTGTAGACAGAACAACCGGGATGACAGGTTGTGGGAAAGAGAAGTGGCACGTGCCCGAGCCCTTGGGCTTTCAAGGATGCCATGCCCATGTGAACGTTGTTTGGGCACTACAAGTAGATCTGAGGACGGTGTGCGCACACATCTCCTTCACCACAAAAGACATGAAGCATTTCGGGTGTGGATTGGAGATGGACCTGCAGACGAAGACGATGAGGAGTGGGCACAATTGGACAATGCACACCCCCGAGGGAGCCATACAGACAGGCCAGACGAGGACTATGTCATGGGCGCAGGACAGGAACCAGGCATGGACGGAGGGGTGGAGATTACTCGAATGTTGCAGGAAGCATTCCACATCATGGACGATGCTGAAGAGGGGGACGGCGCTGCGACAACTGGGGATGGTGATGACGCAGGAAATGAAGGCATTCACGTGGGGGAAGGCGTGGAAGGAGGTGGAGATGGAAATGAGAATTCTGCACACATGACACTAGAAGAAGCATGTGTGCCACTGTACGAGGGATGCAAATCCACAAAGCTTGCTGCCAGCATGCTGTTGATGAACCTGTGCACAACCCACGGTGTGTCAGACCATTTTGTGGACGAGTTGTTCTCTTTGCTTCGGCTGAACTTGCTTCCACAACCAAATGAAATGCCAAAAAGCTGTCACATGGCCAACAAAATGATTGGGAAGCTCGGCCTCAACTACGTGAAAATACATGCATGTCCAAAAGGACATGTACTTTTCAGAAGAGAGTACAAGGACGCTATGGAGTGCCCCAAATGCGGTGCAGCCCGATACCATGATGTGGGCAGGTTACAACAGCCAGCCAAGGTGTTGAGGCACTTTCCCCTTATCCCCCGTCTATTACGAATGTACAAATGCAAGACCATTAGTGAGCTCATGACTTGGCATTCCAGGAATGCCTCAAACGATGGTTTGGTAAGGCATGTCCCAGATTCCCTTGCATGGAAGCATATAGATGCAACTTGGCCCGATTTCGCCGAGGACCCACGCAATGTGCGATTGGCTGTATCTACGGATGGAGTAAACCCATACGGATCAAAGAGTTGCACATGGTCCACATGGCCCGTGCAGTTGGTGGCATACAACCTGCCACCATGGTTGACAACAAAGAAATTCTTTGTCATGTTGTCTCTCTTGATTCCAGGCAAGGAGTCCGTGACAAATGCAAACATAGATGTGTATTTGCAACCATTGATTGAAGAGCTACAGGAACTATGGATTGGAGTTGAAGCTTACGACATTTTGAAACCAGTAGGGCAACGGAGTTTCACCCTCCGTGCCATACTCATGTGGTCAATCCACGATTTCCCCGCATATGGCCTTGTTGCGGGTTGCAAGACGAAGGGCTACAAAGGGTGCCCCATTTGTGGGCCCTATGTGGATTCACGGCACTCAAAGCCATTAGGGAAGACAATATACATGGGGCATCGACGTTACCTTGCAAGAAACCACCCCTACCGACGAGCAGGCCGGCACTTCAATGGATGTGTTGAAAAAGAATGGCACCAAATGTTGTGACACCGGAGGAGACATTGCAATTTGCAAAGAAGAAAGAGGCGTTCATGGAGATTGGAGGGAGAGAAGGAAGTAGTGCGGATCCAGCCATGTCGCACGGGGTGAAGCGCCGGACAATCCTTTGGGATTTGCCATACTGGAAGGTGCATGAATCCCCCCCCCCATTCACTCACTTTCTTTCACATTGTGCTTCCTGGAATTACCTTTACTGTCAGGAGTCCTTCCACCAACTCCTAAGTCAGTGTAACTACTATGCAGTAGATGTTGAAGTCGTACACCTCACTGTGTAGAGGATCGTGCAGTTGTTGAAAGCAGAATGTAGTAACATGGACAACTTCTGCCACATATTCTACTATTTTTGCCCATAGAACTTGGTCTCATGGGAGGACATTTGGCATTTCAGAACCTCTTGCAGCGGTACCTCCTGGACCCCATGCATTGTGAGAAGAACTTCTGCGAGAACATTCTGAAGACTATCTTTGGGAAGAAGGATACGATAAACGTACGAAAGGACATGGAGATTGAAGGGATACGGTCACATCTGTGGCTAAGGCCTGATCCAAATAGACCAGGCAAAGTGCTCATGCCAGCAGCATCATACGTCCTGACCAAATCAGAGCAAGAGGAATTTTTGAAGACATTGGGAGCCATGAAAGTGCCAACCGGATTCTCGGGTGCTTTCCAAAAGCATGCCATAAACAAGAAATGGTCGGGGATGAAGTCACATGATCTACACGTGATGATGCAGCAGATTTTGCCAGTGTGCATTGGGGTACGATGGCGTCGGGTCCTCGAACAGCCATAATGCGTGTAAGTCGAGTGTTTAGGAAGATTTGTGCGAAGGTGTGGGATCCGAGGGACATTACATCGCTGCATGAGGATGTGGCTGTGACCCTATGTTTGCTGGAGAAAGAATTCCCTCCATCATTCTTTGACGTCATGACGCACTTGCTAGTGCATCTTGTAGAGGAGCTGCATGTGTGTGGGCCCGTAGCCAGCCGTTGGATGTACCCCATGGAGAGGTACATGAAGGATCTGAAGGGGTATGTACGCAACATGGCACGGCCAGAGGGGAGTATGGCGGAGGGCTACATCCGCGACGAAGCCCTGGGCTTCATGACATAGTATATGTCTTCATTTGATGCAATACAACGACGGGTGTGGGACGAGAACGAGGAAGAAGGAGTTGTAGGCGAGGTCCTAGAAGGTGGTGGAACAAAGCGTGCCATGAGCCCGCGCCTTCGGGATGTGGCACATGATTATGTGCTGAACAACACAACAACCATGACACCATGGAGACAGTGGGTGTAAACTTTACATCCCTCCTGTGCTATTCTTAATGGTCTTTGTATGCATGAATTACATATATATTGTCACAAGTCATTCCGGCCACTATGGGAGTGGGATCGTGTACTAACAGGGTGCTTCAGACGACAACAGAGGGTGTTTCGTAGTTGGTGTTGTTGCTTGCAAGTGATCATGAAGTAGGCTGCATCACTACAATGTGCTTGAAAGGACACACTCTACATGTGGCATGCATGTACAGTACGGTGTTGGTCAGGGGGACTGAGTTGCAGCTTCTATTTGGTTTCTGCCAGAAAATACGCAGCGGAGAAGGTCCGCCTGAAAACGGAATGGAGAGCATTTGCAAAAGCATGGCGGAGGGGCGGTCGTAGGCGCAGATCCCCGGTGGAGTACCCGACAACAATGGAGGAGCTGCAGCCCTTTACAGTGTGGGTCAGATCTGCAATTGCAGTGTACGCATCAGAGAACGAGGACCCAGATGAGGGCATGGTGAGTCTGTCATTCCCCCCAGGGCTGATTGCCACTTCGTACCGGTCAATGAAAGCATATGGCAATCACTATAGAGTGGACGATGCCAACACCAGCCTCCCTGGTGACTTATGACAGCGGAGTGGCATCATTTTTTGAACAAGAGAGTAGGAGCTGTGCACGAGATCGGAATCCAATTTCATGCCATGTGCAATATGTAGGAGTGATCAAAGAGATCCTTAAACTAGACTATGGTCTTGTGAAGCCAATTCTATTCCGTTGTTCTTGGGTAAAAGCCAATATGGTAGGAGAGAATGCCACCATGAAATGGGATGAGTACGGGTTCCTCCTTGCTGATTTCAGAAAATGCTACCACAAGATGAAGAGCCATTCATCTTCCCATCGCAAGTTGAGCAAGTTTTCTTTTCAGATGACATCCATGCGCCGGGATGGAAGGTGGTTCTTCACAAGGACCCTCGGGCCAAACGAGTCGTTGCCGACGTCCATGATCTGGACCTAGGGGAGAATGCCGACCACGAGGGTCTGAGGGAACCACGAAATCTACCAGATACGGCCGAACCAGTCTCTTTGGAAGGAGCAGTTACCTTTAATGAGGAAGACATTCCAGGGTTGGTAATTACCGCCAGGCAAATTGCAGATATGGGTAGTGAAGAGGAAGATTATTTGGATACGGATAGTGAGCCCAGCTGAATCTCAGTGTCCATTAAGCCAGCAGCTCATAGACGAGAGCTATGCTAAGGACTCTTACTGTCCTTAGAACCCATTTTGTACAGTCCTGCTTATAAGCAAGGGCGAGACAGTTAATAGTATCGATAATGTATGGGTATGTGGTCACTGACTGTCTTGTGAACAAACCTTTTTTTGTTCTGCCCATATTGTTTCTGACATGTGAGGAGAGGATCGTCTTCATGTACGGGAAGTAGACGTGAATGTGTGCATGCATTTTCTCGCCCATCTGCATGTTTTCCAGGAACAAAGACCAGTGGAATGGGGGGTGTCTCCAAAGGAGCAGGACCGAACGACACCTTTTTGTGCTTCCCTTGCTTTCCTTCTCACCGTTGTTCCATTCTCCCACCTGCCCAACAGCAGCACTCTCGAAGCAATAGCATGACATATGTTCGCACATGGTCTTCTTCACCAGTGAATGAGCTTTTATGCTACATGTACTGCCCCGTCCACATTAACGTTGATCCCTGCAAGCACTTGGCAAGACACCCCAGAGCCGCAAATCCAGCAACCACCACAAACACATCTAACTGATTGTAGTGACACGGGAATAGCTCACTTGTAGAGGAATTGAACCTCCAGCCAAATGAATGGCTCTGCCCCTTGTAGCACATGTGCGATGCAAAAACAAGGTGAGTACAAAATGAAGAAGCACTTACGAGGTCCCCATCCCTGGGATGGGCTCCCACTTCTGCTCTGGAACTGTGCAGGCCTGAGTAGCACCAAATTGCATGAATCCTAAGCCAGAATGTCAAATGCAGGTTTATGTCGCGATGTAGCACGCCATCATCTTACCTGTAGTTTCCAGTTTCACTGGTGTCACATTTGCCTTCAAGTCAACATCAAAATTAAGTCCACCTATGCGCAAATTGCAGAATCTCTCATGACACCATCTGCGTACCGAAAAACTGGTTTGGCATGATATAATTGTAGTTCACAACCTTAATGAACGCTTTCAGCCTTTACCTCTCCGTGCGCTCCATCGTGCCTCCATCCAGCACATTCTGTAAATGTTGAATGACCAAGAACCCGATGTCACACCGTTCTGAGAAGCCACTACGCGCGCTCACAGTATACGAAGGCCTTGCCGTGTCAGGATTTGCATTCCCACGTCCCGCCATGTCCGACGCAGCACTTGCATCCTTGCCAAACAGGCCAGGTGGAGGCAACATGTATTAAAATGTCTATTCCCCCAAGGCCACATTTTGTTTACCTCTTTTTGTGAAAGCCACGTCAGCAAATGTGCTACCGAGTCATGGGTGCAATGAATGCGCAGTGTTCATGGAGTCGTTGAGTCGACTACATATTCACTTTAATGAATAAATATCTTTATTCCATTAATCGAATTAGGAATGAAAATTTGTAGTCGCATGTGCAGTAATTACAACCACTTGCAATTTTGGCTTTTTCAAATTTTGTTTGTTTCGACTCTCCAGTAGTCCCGTTTACTACCAAGTGGTTCCCGGAGTGGTCGCGGACATGCAGTCGATTCGAAAAAGACACGAATGCTTCTAGTGTATGTACTATCTTGGCTAAGATAGTCAATGCAAACAGAACAGATTGGGATACAAAGCTGCTGACAGCTTTGTGGTCATACATGACTTCATATAAAGTCACCACGAAGTATACACCATTCCAATTAGTTTATGGTATGGAAGCTTTACTTCTAGTGGAATTCTTGTTACCTACCATGAGAACTGAATGGGGAAGGAGAATGGAATTGGAAGATTCAATTAAGGTCTGGAAACATGAATTATACCATGTGGAAGAAGTACATGCTGATGCGGCTGATAACATGACCAGAACTCAGATGAAGAGGAAGGATCAGTTTGATGAAGGTAAATCAAAGACTTTTAAGACGGGAGATTTGGTACTATGGTTGCAGAAGAAGGGGAAGATTAAAGCTTCTAAGTTTAAATCACCATGGAAATGACCTTATGTCATACAGAAGATGTATGATAATAACACCGCCATGTTACAAACCATTAACAAAGAAATGCTGGGAAGAGTCAATGCCAATAAGTTGAAGGGATACAGTGGTATCCATGACAAACCATTGCAGCACGATTTGCATGTTGAAACACAAAAACAGTCACGGGCTGCGCCGGTGATACCAATGGAGTATGGAACACTTGTCGCTAAGCCGAGCGTGTATGACCAGGGCGGGAAGTACAGGTGTTCGCATAGCTATCACAACCCATCACAGTGCCACACAGCCTATCACAGCCCATCACAGTGTGACACAGCCTATCACAGCCCACCACAGTGTCACACAGCCTATCACAGCTCGTCACAATTTGACACGGTCTGTCACAGCCCAACACAGCCCACGCGGGTTACACAGTCCATAGGGTCAGTGACAGGTGGACGTGGGTTAACGTCCGGAAAGTGGTCGGCGGGTGAAAATACAGCTTGGAAGTCAAACTCGGAGAAGGTGCCACGGGGACAGGGAAAGACGGAGGCAGGTCTAGAAATGAACACGTGGTCACCAGGACGAAGCACACCGCAGTGCATATATTGCAAAAGCGGGTGTCATCATGTAAGAAGACAAATTGGGCCATCAAAGTACCTACCCGGTACATCAACCCAAACTATTTGTAGGCCCATTAATGCATTCAGGGCAAGGGTAACGGAACCCTTTACGAGTACAGAAAAGGGGGATCTTTGCCGCATGTGCTATCCTAGTGGACATTCCAGGGGGGGAAGTCCACTGAGGGGAGGTAAATTAAGAAGTTACCCGAGGAGGCAACAGCCAATCACGAGCGAGAATTATATGCAGGTGGTTTCCTCCAAGAAACAAGAGCAAGAAATTAGCAGGGTTATGAGCGCGAGAGTCGGGGTGACTCCGAATAACCAGCGTCTCGGCAAGAGAGGCAATCAAAGCTATAGCTTTGTAGCTATGGCGGATATTACAGATTACACGCTCGTTTTACTTCTTACACAGTACCACAAGGACGGACGGGTTGAGAGTACATTCTCTCTCACTCGATACTTGCAAGCCCCACAGGCTTACACGCACCATATCTTTATGCTCTGTGCCCTGCAAGCTTTTCTTCAGCTGTTTTAAACAAGGCCTTTTTGTTTGTCTAGAATGAAGAGAGTGAGGGGAATGGAGGATATCAGGGTGAAGAGCACCACGATACTGCAGAAGCAAACAATTGCTACACCGCAGGCAGTGCAGCTGCTGAGGGAGTTGCGATTGGAGGGGCTGCTACGCAAGGACTGATCCTTGCATCATCGGCAGTATATGATTCAATTTCTTCAGACTTTGAGCCTCGGACGGGAGTTACCCAGGTGAGGGGAGTAGATATAGAAATTACTCCCCAGTACTTGCAGCAATTGTTTGATTTGTCATCGGGTCATGTGGATGTGGATGAGCACAAGGCAAGATTGCAGATACGGAATTTGTTCCAAGAAGAGAGTTTCTTTAAGACTCAAGGTTACGCTTGCACCAAAGCCGAGTACCCAGGGCTCAGAGAAGTTGACCAAATATTGAACGTTCTGTTTGCCATGAAACAGAACCAACAGTATTTGAGCAGGGCATTCACAGAGGAGATACTGAAAGCCTTGCGAGGAGAGGATGTAGCTTGGGCAGAGTTAATGTACAATGGTTTGGTGGAAGAGATGAAGAGGTTACAGGGCACTGCTGCTAAGTCTCCGATCATCGTGTCTGGCCCAGTCATTGCTCAGATCATTCTTGACTCTTGCATACTTGATGCGCAAGAACGTAAGGAGATGGGAGTATTTGAGGCAACAACCACTACAATGGAGGAGCAGGGTTCTTCACATACTGAGGGTGGACTGGCAGAGCAACACCAGTCTAAGAGACAAAAGAGGGGTATGACTGTAGTGGTGGATCCATTGGCTTCAAGAAAGCCGCAAGATGATGTTTCCCAAGCTCTTGTGCAGGATGGGGCACAGCAGCACAAAGGGCTGTTATTACTAAAAGCACGACCTTTGGAGAGGGAAGAAGAAGTCACTTCGGTACCATAACCATCACAGCTAGTTGAATCGGTTGTCTCAGAGGTACCTCAGTTAGTACATGCTGTTCCACCATAGCCTATTGCTCTGGAAAGAGAAGGGTTGGACATTCCCACTATAGAGCAGGTCGTGGCAGAAATTGAGAAGGGTGACCTTCTATATGAAAACTCTGGCTTGGTAAGGGAATCAGTGGTTCCAGAGGTGCAAAGTTTGTCCAGGGAAATCCCTGCTCTGCATGTAATACCCACACTTGTGACGGAGGCACCAGGGGTAGAATATAAGGACACTGCAGCACCTGTGGAAGATGAGGTGATTCAGGAAGAGGATCTGGTGGGGCAATGGCCTAAATGGTTGGTGAAGCATCACACTGTGGAAGATCAGGGGGAACAGTAGCAAGTTCACCATGATGACCCCTAGCAGGCCATGCTTATGAGTTCCATCAGCAAGACACTCAATTTGTTGGGCACTTATGTAAAATCCCATATTCCATCTATCCAATTGGCAGCTTTGAGGGAGGAACTCAGGAAGGAGTTTGAGACTCGAATTGCCACTGAGTGTGCTAACAAGGTAGATGAGGAGGTCAATCTCAAGTTACAGCAAGAGTTGGAGGACACAAAGGCTGCCTTGCAGTTAACTAAGGGACATTTGATTGAAGCAGGTCTCGAGCAGGACCAATTGCATGAAACACATAAGCAACAGTTATACAAATTGCAGGTGAAGCATGAGGGCAAGTTGCAAGGAGTGAACGTACTACATACAGAGTTGGAGGCAGTACATCAGAGGATGACCATACAATGTGCTACACTCACAACTGCTCTAGAGCAAACTGCATTAGAAGTCAACAGACAAGGGGAGAGATGTATGATGGCAGAAGCTGAGATAATAGAGCAAGGGAAACTCATTGTTGATTTGCAGGCTACAATCTGTCGCAATGAGAATACTTTCCAATAGTACAGGCAGGTTGAGGCTGACCAGGAGAGGTACATCCTGGAGTTGCAACAAACAGTCATGGTCAATAGAAATGAACTCTCTGTGGCTAACAAGGCTTAGAAGGAAGCCAATAATCTGGCTGCTGCCTTCGGGCCTGGTTGAACCTCATGCGAAGCGCATGGAGGCTTAACAGCAGCAGTTAGATGTGTACAGACTCACGGAGGAGCAGACTCTCAGGTGCCACACAGGACTTGGTGGATAACCACCTTATGTAGGTCTGGTTAGCACAAGGGCCGGTAGAAGGCAAAGCACCAAGGAAGCTCACCCAGGGCGAGATGAATGAGCTCAGATTGCAGGTGCAGAACATTGCCACAACTACTATAGACAATGTCTAGTAGAATAGCGGAGCTGCAGGAGGATGTGGAAGGCCTACAGACTCAAGTGGATGACCTGAGTTCAAATATTGACAAGAGAGTCTTTGTTCCTGAGGAGCAGCTGATGGCTACTTATTTACATGCCAGGACTCTAATTTTTCAGTCTTCTTCGCAGGAGATGCCCGTGGTAGAAGGGCCAGTGGTACCAATACCACAGCAGGTGCATGTGTAGGTAGCTGACCATGTTGCTACTACAGCAAAACCATAGCCTGAGGTATGGGGGGATACTGCTTTTAACCCACCTAGGACTCATGCTGCACGGGAGTACAGTCGGGCTATGATTATGCCCTTCAACCAAATTCCCATTGTGCTGGATTTGGCATGGAAGGAATTTAGTCCTCCGTAGTCGTTGGCACATTACTACCAAATTATGCGCATTTGGTTGCCAGTGGCAACTCGGACTAAGGTTCTTCCGAACAATCGACCCATTGAGGATCATCACTTTGCCAGGTACTCGTCTGAGGCAGATACCATGCTGAAGGAATTAATTGCCTTCCAAGTTGTACATGGGTACATCTATACCAAGACCAAGGAGATATCTAGTATTGTCATGGGCTGTGGATTATACTATGCTGCTTGTTTTATGGCACGTTATCACATTGAGCAGCAGAAGATGCAATCACAATTTCTGAGTTATTCCAGTGGGGATCATTGGGTCTTACCTTCAGTGCCACCTCATATGTACCTATATGATGCGAAAGTTATGATGCAAAAGGATTCCCAACTTCGTTCATGGTTTAATTCGGCTTGGAACAATTTGGCAACACAGAAATTCGGCCCTGAGGATATTTTCTTTAAGGGACATGAAGCCTGGAAATACTTACACTGTTCCAAAGTCATTGGCACACCTCTCACCTATACGGCTAAGGAGTTCAGGGCGTTCACTAATTTTGCTTGCAAGCGCTTACAACAAGTCGTACAGTTTAAACTTCCAGACATGGTGGGCCTACATTGTATGCCACGCAGGATTCTCGAGAAGCCACTTAAAGTTTGGCCGTTAAAACACCTAAGGGGGGACGAGGATTCTGATACTACTGTTTCTTCAGAGGACTATGCACTTCAGATGGCAGAGAAGAAACGACGGGGATCTCCTATGCCTGAGAGGTTACCTCGTTATCAGCCAAAGGAGGGTCAGACATTTCCAGGTAGTGCTCAATCATCTCCATCAGCCAGTGACAAGACTCGAGCTCACACACGGAGTCCTTCACGAGACTCTCACCGACAGAAGGGTGCTCGCTCACAAAGGTTTGCTGATCCCAAACAGTAAACCGTGAGGACACGGCTTTTTGAGAGGGGGAGGGGTAATGTTAGAGGGCTGCTTGGGACTTAGACGCTTTTACGGGTTCTGTGGGGTACCCTTAATTTTTGCGCAGACTGAGACCAACAGGAGCCTTAGGGGTGGCAGGAGCAGGCTTTAGGGGGGTTAGACAGCTCGTCATAGTCTATCATAGCCAGACATAGCTTTACACAGCCCGACACAGCTTCGCACAGCCAGTCACAGCCCGACACAGCTTTATACAGCCCGTCATAATCTATCACAGCCCGATACAGCTTTACACAGCCCGTCACAATCTATCACAGCCAGACACAGCTTTACACAACCCGTCACAGTCTATCACAGCCAGACCCAGTCTGACACAGCCCGACACAGTTTTGCACAGCCAGTCACAGCCCGACACAGCTTTACACAGCCAGTCACAGCTCAGCACAGCTTGACACATCCTGTCACAGTACATGGGGAACAGTTATCATTGACAGGGAACGACTGTGTGAGAACGATATCTGCAGAGGGAACGTGTTACTTCAGGGGTGACGGTTAGTTAGTTAGGTGGTTAGAACAGCTTGCGGGTAGATTAGGCAGGGCGGCAACAGGAAGAGGATCACTTCTTGAGGAGGGCGATTTGTTCAGGGGAGGAAGAGACGTAACGGAGAGGCGGAACAGTGAAGAGGAGATGATGACTTGATTGAGGCTTAATTCATGCAGTAGGGTAGATTAGGGATACCATGGCATAGGCATGATACATGATTAATCTTAATCCGATACTGAATCGATACAAACATATTGTGTAGAGAGACATGAAAGAAGCTGAGGAATGAATGCATGATTAATTGGAACTTAGTAGATACTGAAGCAATCTGATGCTTCAGTATACACGGTAAGGTAAATTGATAACATGAAGGCAAGAATGAATACAAATAGGAAGCACAACCATGATTCACTAGCTGCAGGTCATGACTGATTGTTCTGAGCGGGCTGAGTGCTTAGAGATATCCAACTCTTCTATCTTGGAGTTTCCACCTCGGATAGCGAAGGGATGGGTGAGTAAAAGCCGCTCGACAGATCTCAACCTCTTCATATGGATTTTGCGCCCACGCATAATTTGTAGGATTGTCTAACTAATCACTCCCTAAATCACTCAACTCACTATTGGGCTGATCAGTCGTCGTTGATCGTGGTATCTGTCGATTATGAATTTCCCTCCCATGGCACTCACGATCAGAATCACTACTCACAATCTGAACATTCTCATGATATCCTCCCAAATCACTATCAGATAAAAATCGAAATGCCCAGGAAGCATGGAATTCGTTTGTCATTTTGGTACCAACTGAACGTGAAAGCACATGTGGATATTTCCCTCGAAAACTTCATTTTGAAAATGGCCCGCCGCTGTAGTTATAATGCGTAGTTTGAAATTCAAATATGATCAGAATCAATTCAACAACTAATCTACTTTCATGCAATAAGTGACGGCGGCATGCTGTAAATTGGATCGAAGCATCCTGCCAACTGTTTGGAGGCGTTCCGAAATCTGCCTTAATACCTCACTCGAACCGCGCAACAATATTTCAAATATGAACCGCCAGTAATTATTAAGGTTTTTACTCGCTTCTGTCATCATAAAAACCTTGATCTAAAAGAGGTGACTGCAATTACCATTGTAGCCCACCACGTGATCTAATCTGGACCACTTGTAAGATCTGAGCCTTTCTAGCTTTGCATGTGGTTGGTTTTGTGTATTTATCTAGGGGTCCATTTTTAAAGTGATTTGAATTAGGTTCATCTACCTTATATGGTTTCTGTGCCTATTTCTGTTACTATGTACCCCAATTCATTTGGCCAGTTTGGGAAGGTCATGCAACCCGACACTGTGGGCAGAGCCAATCACTATAGCAAATGGGGGGGTGTTTGCGACGCTAGCCGCGCCCCCATGCCTCATGCGGCGCTGAGCCTGCGACGCGGACCCCGCGGCGCCTTTTTGCGACGCCTCGGAGTAGGAATCCCCCGCTGCGACGCCCTTGAAACGCCCAGCCGTCGCAAGGGCGCCCCAACGCCTCTGCAATGTCAGGGCGGCATCGCCACAGTGTGGGTTTGTTTGTTTTTTTTATGTTTTTTTGGGCGTTGCAGCCCTCAACGTCACCAAAACGTCGCTGGGGGCGCCCCACGCTGCGACGCCAAGGGGTTGCAACGGTGTTGTAGTCAACTTAGGTCATCACAAGGACGTCACTTGGGGCGCCTGGCGGTGGGGCTGCAACAACGGCGACGACGTTGGGGTTGGGGTTGGGGCTGGGCACTAAGGCTGTGGAGGTTGCAACTCCCCGGTGTCACAAGAGGGTCCCCTTAGAAGGAACTTGAAAGAAATCTTCATATGTATATACATATTTAGATTGCTTTTGTGATACATAGATATATTGTAGGTGTGTTGGTTAGTCTGTAGTGTCTTAGAAATGTTATAACGTGGAGGTCCTAGGTTCAAGTATGCATTGCCTAATATATGTAGGACAATGAACATATTGCCATTGGACAGAACCGGAGTCAATGGTCAACAAGTTTTTGAAATTCAAAATTTTCCACCTAAATTCAAATGTACCCCCTTAAACTGCGACGTCCGGGCATCGCACTTTGCGACCCCTGGACGTTGCTAATTCGGCATTGCATAGTATGATTTTTATTTTATTTTTGTGATGCTCGGGCGTCGCAAGTCGCGTCGGCGTCACAAATCACGATGCCCCAGCGTTGCGACCCCCATACATCGCAAAATTGCGACTTTTTTTGGCGACGCCTTCGCGACAAGCGTCGCAAAATTGTCCCCTCCCCCCTACCCGAAAATGGCTGTTTTGCGACGCCGCGGCGTGGTTGCGACGTCGGAAACCCCGCCCCCCCCCCCTCCCCGCCTTTTTTTTTTTTTTTTTTTTTCTTGTAGTGAATTAGTGGGGCCACGGGAGGCTTGGAGAGGGGGAAAATGGCTCGACAGGTAGAAATAGGAAGGTCGATGGGAAGTAGACAGCTGTACCGGTTTTTATATAATGGGGCGGTGAGCTCAAGACATGCGCAGAAGACAACTGTACGCCCTCCTTCTACTTCTAGAGCTTTCCAGAAGCAGCGGGATGAGGCGGTCTAGAAGGCTCCACCACCGCCTCCAAAGACTATATAAGGAGGGTAAGGGGTATACATTTTATTAGGTTTCTTCCCCCTCCCTTTGGTGTAATATGCAAGCAGGGCCCTTAGATAATAAATTTTTTGAACCTGAACCATCGTCTAATTAAAAATTCTCATACTATGCAACAACAATCTACATTACTACCTAATGTAATGTAAATATACAAAATAAGCATCCATAATGTATATCTACAAGACGAGCGTCAACATCACATGATTAAATATGCAACTATTAATCAACGAAAATTGTTGATGGAGATGGAAAGCGTGTTATTGGTGCAATGTAATGACAAACGCTCGGGCATAGGGCCCAATGTCCCAACTTCGCGTGGCTCATGCTCACGTGAGCACAAACCTCACGTTTTAGTTTCGCTAAAGCATTTTCCCAAAAATATTCTTGGAATATGTGGCATATCCTCTTCTGCTCACGTGAACATGCGCACAGAGGCTCTTGTGCTACCCAACCACATCAAGGGCCTGAATTGTGGGCTGTGGCTTCCAAGTTTCCTTTATTATTTGTAATTTTTATATATTCTATCCTTTGATCTAGATTTGTTTTTTGACCAGACTCACTATTGTACTGCATTCCACACCTTCACCGGAAGGATTGAGTGAAACATTTCAATGTTTCATTATCAACTAGGGTAGCCTGTGCTGTTGGCCCAAGTGTCAAGTGTTATCTAAGCCCAAGTGCAATTTGCTATGTATCCAAGTGCGTCTCCTATGTCGAGACCCAAGTGCGACCTCTAGGGTAGCCTGTGCCGTTGGCCCAAGTGCCCAGTATCATCTAAGTCTAAGTGCAATCCCCTATATGTGTATCCAAGTGCATCTCTGATGTCGAGGCTCATGTGTCAAGAATTGAAATGTAAGACCAAGTGCAATTTCATACGTATCCAAGTGCATCTCTTATGTTAAGGCCCATCTAAGCCCAAATGCAATCTCCTATGTACCCAAGTGATTATCCCATGTAGATGCCCAAGTGCGACCTCCAGTGTCATTCCAACACTAAATTTTGCCCACTTTGCTATTTTTGCAATCTCCCCCCTGTCGAGGCTTCATATATTGATATATCCACTTTGCTATTTTTCGCGAATTTCCAGCGACCATTTAAGTACTTGAAATAATCTTCCACGTGAAGGGCCAATCAGTGCTTCAGGAAAGCCCATTTTGCTATCTTTTCCGAATTTCCAGCGACCGAAAGTACTCAAAATTTGACATCTCCCACACCGCCAGTCCAAAAATCATGAGACCAAGCCGGTGCCCCTCCTCATCAAGGGCTTTCCAATGGCACCAAGCACCGGGGCTGGGGCCCCACATTTTGGGAGATCTCAACGATGCTACAAACAAACAAAACAAAACAAAACAAACTGGCTTCCTTCATATATTGATGAGTCAATTTTTGAATGGGCTCACATGGAGGTCATTCGACCCCCCCTCAAACACATACAAAGGACCTTAACCCTTAAACGACAACACAACCCAAAACGGGTCGTGTCCTTTTTCATCTAGGCCGTGACTTTGGGGGATGATATTGGATGAGGTTCATCCCTAAACCGAAAATGTAGCCCATTGAGTTCTCTGTGTGCTCCGATTTAGAGCGGCAAGAAATAATAAGTGTAGCGCCATCTAGAAATTTCCAAGGGCCGGGGGGGCTGAATCTCTTGGCATAGGAGGTGCCAACGGCGTTGATCCCGCTGATGTGGCAGGCCGGAAGGCCCACTGGCCTAGCGTTGCCGGCATCCAGCGTGGAGGGGCCTGGGTTTCCTCCCTGCGAAGCTATGTGATGCCACCCGGCCCTGCATGCAGGGTGGCATGGTGTGTGCCCTTTGTGCTAGTGTGTCTGCCTGTGCGGAATGTGATGCAGGGGTGGCGAGAGGGGTTTGGGATATCGTCTTCTCACGTGAGTGTGATGTCTTTTGTTTCTTGCTCTGCATTTTTTTAGTATTACGAGCTGCAGGGCAACTCGTTGATTTGGGTCTGAATGCATTGTGTTGCAAATTGCAGCTTAAAGGATTTGATGGCATGTTTTCACTGTGATGCAGAGGCGTCACTCCGTTTTGAAACCGTGGTTTTGTGCTTTCTGTTTAGAGCTATTTTGAATTTGTTCTTCTGCATTTCTGTTTGTTCAATTACAGCTCTAGATCGCCTGCCTTGAATGAGAGATACGGCGGCACGTCTTGGATATCGCACCTTCATTGTGCTTGACGGTTTGTGATTTGGACTTCGCGCTACCACGGTAATATCTGGATCCCCCCACGGTTATAGGCCCACAAGTTGTGGAAATGGTGGGCTTGCGTGAGTTTGGCTAGGCTCATAGGCTCACCAGGCCAGGCTCACGTTCTAGCATCCCCGTAGTACTATGACGAGGGGTGTGCGACGAGGGGTGTGCGTGTTCTCATTCATCGGGTGGTGCACATTGGTGTCGTTGTCATGACGAGGTGTGTGGTCCCAGTCAGCTTGTTGATTGGGAAACTTGGGGGCAGGCCGGTTTTTCCTTTATTTGGTTGGTTAGTTGAATGACTTTTGGGCATGGGGGGCTGGAGGTAGTGGCGGGTACTGTTGTTTGGGTTTCTTGGCTGTTTTTTTTTTTTTGGGGGGGGGGGGGGGGGAGCTGTCTACATATTGGCAGATCGGGGGGTTCAATCCCCCCTTAGCTCTTGGGAATGTGCGTTTTCTTGTGAGGGCATGAACATGACGGTTGGCTAGCTCAACCGGTGCATTGCTTTAGTTCAGGAGTGGCTAGTGGTTCTTTTGTGAGGGCCCACCAATTTGCTTGGGCCATAACAGCCTAAATTGGGATGCAACCCAAAAATGAGCAGATTTCAGATTTAAGGCCCAAAAATTGGAAGAATCCAAAAAATCCTTTGTCATTCTCTGTGCATTGTTGCAAAGCACAACGTAACCGTAGGAATAAGTTGTGAGGTAAAAAATGAGGACACCATGGGACAATTTCACATACAAAAGACCCCGACAAAAATTTGGGATATGGGGCTGCAATTTCATTCTCGTCATGTGAGTGCCCAAGAATCTGAATATGTAGGGCATTCCCACATGAAAAATCAAGAACCCGCACTTCCAGCTTGGTCAAAGTTTTTTTTTTTGGTCGAATTGGTGACCATGTCTAAGAACCACATTAGAATTTTCTTATAATCTGCCAATTGCAACGGTGAAAGTCTCTGAAAAATCAGGGGCAGTTATGGCATCATCCATGCCGCTATGTACCCTTTTTGGGCTGAAACGGTGGTCGTCGGTTAAGGGTTAATAAAAATAAATGGTTGTTTGGCTTGGAATTTTCAAACTAGTTGGCTAGAAATACCATACAACATTTCTATGTGGGAGATAGAAGTAGGAAAAATCAACCCATCATTGAAATAGTTTGGTATACTTTGCAAAATCCAAAAACAAAAAACTCCCAACTAAAATACTAAAATCTCTCTTGTCGTATGGTGAGTTTCTCCACAATTTGCTAAGTATATGTACATGGTAGCCAAGTGGAATATGATAAGGTGGAACATTTTTTTGGATGTAACAAGGTAGGTGTGTAGCCTTACTTAATTTGTGTAACGGGGGGGGGGGGGCTTAAGGGTTAGGACCACATGATTATGAATATTAATCTTGTGAACTAGTTTCTATTATTATATGGTGGTTTCATGCATTTCACATGAGCAAGGAGTGTTTTTTCTTTGGTTGAATCATAATTCTGTATCATATCAATTATCTTTTTTTTCATAATGATTGTAGTAAGATCACTTAGATCACCATGCTACATTCGACTTAAAGTCATATTTTAAGATGTCACTGTATCTAAATATCAATGCGCAAATAATCTGTCATTGGTCATCTTGTTTGCATCATATGTCAACAATGACATGCATAGTGTATTTTACCTACTAATTCTAGATATAAATTCTTAATGCAAGGGAGAGCCAATGATCCATTGTGCAGCTATTATAATTTAAATCGAAAATACGATGCTATTTTTTAATTTAAAAAATCCAAAAACAAAGTTTTTATTTTTTAAATGAATAATAATAATATTTTTAAATGAAAAATTCCAAATTTCATGTTAAAGTCCAAATTTACGTAAAACCTACTTATGGATTTTTGTCCATGATTTCCACCCTTTTACCGATGTCATTACAGCCTACAAGGTTTCAATTCGATTCCCAGGTCCTGAACAGGCCTAGCTTTTGCCAATATTAATTTATGATCCAAAAATATTCTTTGTTCTAGGACCAGTTTTACACCAAAGCACATTGATGGCACAACATATGTGAATTTCAAACTATAGAACTGCAGGAAGATCCAAACTTCATCTCTTGCGCATTGTCATATTCAGACAGTGGTGACATGGATGACAATTCATTGTTTATTGCCATGTAAAAAATGTTACACATTGGGATGACAGCAGTGGATCATGAGAACTCTAGAATATACAAGGTGTACATATGCACCTAATCCAACCCACTTCAGTTTGAATGCGCAACTTCAGTTGAAGAGGCAATGTCATTGGATTTATATGCAAGCTATCATTTGACTGAGCAGTGTAAATAGAAGCTTGTGTATATTTGTGTGTGGGTATCACCCTTTGCATGTAAATTTTGCATTAGACAATTTGTGATTGAGGGTGCAAAAGCCTTAGACATGCATGATCATCTCACTGCCATAAATCTATCTGAAGAGATTATATTTCTGCAGTTGCTAGTAAAATGCCCTTGGTGGTATATATAGTATGATCACACCTCAGCCTTTCGCAAAAAATTTGCAACCAAGGGACATGTAACAAATCACCAACTTCACTATGTAAGATGAATGAAATGCTTCCAGATATGGCCCACAAAACATTTGCTTACTTTAGCCTCCCCCTTTTGCCTTTCTTTGTTGAAAACTGCAGGCCACGAGTGGGTTGAATATCCCAGCAAAAACACCACAAAAAACAAGCAACCCAAATTTAAGTTTACGGTTAGTCATTTTTGTAATGTCATACATGGTCTCGGCATGAATGTAGTCATTAATGTAGCCCTCGTGTTCCGTAGCATGAATTTCCTTTCCGCCTACACCATGAACTTGACGTGTTCCTACAGTTGCATATTCAACAACCATGTGTTTAGAATTTGAGATGTCATTGAAAATAGCTTCAACCTTTCAACCTTCTTAGGGTTTATTCTTCTCTATATGACAAAAATAAATCACTAAATGCAATAACTATCAACTTAGCTTTGGGCAATCCCGATACTTTATAATTACGGAGAAAACGGTTTTCAAGATATCTCTTTCTCGTACTTGAGGAACAATATGATCCATAAAGATATTGGGGAATAAACAATAAACCCATCATGGATATGCATTCCAACATGAACAAAAGATAGAAGTGCATCGTGAGTATAATACCTGTACTAAAGTGACAATTGGAGATTTGTTTTTTGAAAGTAGATTGCTCAATGTGCATTACAACCCAACAAAGCGCAATGAGCTTGACTCTATGAAATAAAGAGATTGTATTAGTGTGAAATGTGTCGATGTAATAAGCGTTTTTAATGCAAAACACACGTGTTGATCTACCAAGGTACTGAGGAAGAATAGCGTACGAGAGAAGGTTGTGGATAATGACGCAAACTTGGATGCTACACGACACGCGGCCGTGACTGTGGCAGTGGTCACCATGGTTGACAATCTTGTCTATTGTTGTACTATCTACTATTTTCTTCTATGAATCCTCAAAGACCGAAGAACACTCTGTTTTTTTCCGTCTAATTCACCTGGATCTCTGGCATTTAATATGAGAGATTATGTCTAGTTAGGTGATGGTTACAAATGCACAAAAAAATAAACATATCAATCCAATTACTGTCAAACAACGACCAATGGAGATGAAACACTATGAGATCTCGACCTTGATCACTTTCCATAATTATCCATGACAATCATCAGAATGTATCGAAGACAGCAAAATTTTATTGGACAGATACCAACAAAACGATAAGAGCTAAGAAATGTACCTATAAAAACAAACTCTAGCGTGCTTTAGAGAATTCCAACATCTTTGCACTTCCAAGACTGGGAGCCCATGATGTAACTTGCATCCGGCAAGTTTGAGAGCGAGGGGGAGGGAAAAATAGAAAGGTGGTTGTAACTTGTTACAACGGTTACCACAAATTTAAATTAGGGGCACAATTAGCCAACCACAACCTATAACTAATTTTCTGTTTACTGAAGAAATTAGTGAGATGTTTAGTGAATAACAGATGGATGTTTTACTTAATTCATCTACTTGGCAAAATCTGGCTATTTCGAGCCAATAAACAGACAAGTCGTCTCTCTGCACTTTCACTATGAACGATCTTGAGAAAAAATCAAGTTTTATTCTGCTTCTGTTTTTTGTGATCTTCCAAATCTTCTTGATCTGGTCTAGGTGGGTTATGTCTGAAGTTTTATGCTGGGGATAAATCTCTTTGAGCTAGCCCGTGGGTCGTATTTTGCTCAGCATTGTCTGTCCCCCATGTTCATCTCATGTTACCTTTTGCTACTAGCGTGTAGGCTAGCAGTTTAGTATGTCGGTTTAGTAAGTTGGGTTTTAAGCTTCAGACATTTAATAGATCTCTTGAGTTGAAGACGAGAATGTGGCAATGCCAAGTCACCACATCTTTGATTTTGGCTTCCCAAAACAAACAAGTTAGATTAACCAAAGTTAAAAAATAAATAAAAAATTCCATGCTGGATACTTGATAATTGGTAAAATTTTAATAAATAAATGACATCTAAATGATATCAATATGGATACCTCAGACCAGCCGGTATTGCGATATGATATTCAATACTCATACCAATATCTAGACTGTAAAATATATCTGTCATTATATATTGGAGTGGTATGAACATTTATTGAAACCAAGTTTGGTACTCGTACGTAAACTTGGTACTAGACCATTAACACTGATGTATTCCACTATTCACAAGTAGGAGCCATACGCGACTAGCCGTTTGTTAATATTGAAACCAAATTTTTGGTTAATGCTACATGCCAAGAATTGCAAATTTGTTTTTGCCCTACTCAATGGTGCCTTTGTTTCAATATTTCTCACTAATAAGCTTTGAGTATTTGTATGTGAAATTGTGTATATTGCACCACAATGCATGTTGAAGCTCATATATCAACTCGTAGGTCATTTCCCTCGAGGTTCTTAACATGCAACTCGGAGGGGGGCTTTTAATATACTCTAACGATCACCTTTGCTCTATGCCTCTATTAACTTTCATGCTTTTTGAACATTGATGGATTCTAGTTCACAATATTTGGGAGTAGTGAAATGTCATCCACCCAGAAACTCCATGTAGTTTCATATTCGGAACGCATCTGTGAGATCACGAGGCTGTTGAAGGTCATAACAATAGAGTTTTCAATACACGACCACATGGACCTATAAATGGAAAGTCCATATTTATGCCATCGTTCTCTCCACTAGCAAAGTTGTGACTATTAAAACAAAAGAAGAAATTATTGACTAATTAAAATTGTTGAACTCCCTTTCAAATCTCGATGATGCAATTGAACCGCTGATTGTTTCGTTGGTGAAACATATTTGAAAATTTAATGTGTTATCATTTCGCCGATGAAACCTGAGTTTGTCTATCCAAAATTTATTTTTCTGGCATTTTCTTTTAAAGAATGACAAAAGCCCTAGAATCGAATTGTAGGTTTTAATATTGCAAACAAATCTATGTTCGGTTTATATATACAAAATCTCCTAGTGGGAATTTGCTTGTGAAACAAAATCATTGTCATATCGTAATTTACCGTTACTCAGTATATTAAAGAATCATACCAAAAGAAGTTTTAGATCGAGAGGAAACAAGAAACCCCATGGGCATTAGAACTTTCACTGGACAAAATTATATATCACAACCTTGCAAGCCAACAAATGCCCCCTCTGTCAAGGCTAGCTTGCCACAGATACAGAAAGTACAAGGAAGATTAAGCAAATCACCTGCTATATAAAACTGAAACTGTAAAATGGAGTAAAGGGTCTAAGCCCAAATATTATGGATGTTATTTATTAGAAATTTTAATCTTTAATTGGAAAAAAACTTTTAGGAGTCAAATCCTAGAGTGTATGACCATTTGTCCATATACTACCTGGCCATCCTAGATTATATGTTTGTATAGTTATTAGTAAAAGACGATATCCCAAAAATCCAAAAGACAATATGCTACGGACAAATGAAAAACACATGTTTTGGTGTTTAAGAAAATCCATAGCTTGGTAAACATTTGATAGATATCCAAACTAGTTTCACCTATTGAAACATTGCACAATTTTTAAACATCATGGCTTTTTGTCCTTATCACAATTGGTTAAATTTAGATATATGTTTTTAGAGTCCATAGCACAAAAAACTGTGTCGATGACAAAACATTGTTTTGAGATTCATAAGTCTATAACATTCTTATAGTTCATCCAATTTGTGAAAAAATTGTTATATTATATAGATCTTGTACATAGAACATCTTGTCCATCTTGTACAAGAACCAATGTCCTTTATAATAAAATGAACTATCTTGAACAAAGAAAAAGATAACATGAAGCACAGTCACTAAAAAACTGCCCGATGACGTCCAATCAGAGACACCGTAGCCTACAACTACCCTCGACAGATTCATCTCTATATCCAATGACCAGTGTGTCTTTAACCCACTGATCAGGAGGGTCAGTGGTACACATTAGCATGCTTTCACCCGAGAAGTAATTGTTACAACATGCATGTACTATATGTCCGAAATGACAAAAAAAACACAAAACCTTCAAGTCATTTAGAAAAATTCTATTTCTTCAGGTCCTACCAAAATGTTGTGGATATGAGGTTGTAGAAATGCCCATTTGAGTGTTGGTGCCCCGAAATGATCTGCAGAAAACAAGAAGATCCCAAGCATTTGTCAGCACCAACTGTGAAGTCTAATAACTTGAGAGGCAAAAAATGGCTCTTGTTCAGCTTCATTTATTGAGTATCTTCTAGCATAAACCCTAAATCCTAAACAAACTACCTAACATCGTAGGTAAGGAGTGCATCTGAACCCTATCAAGTGAAATGAAACATGGACAAGTAAGAAAGGGAGGAGGAGGAGGAGGAGGCGGCGGAGGAGGGGGGAAGGGGGGGGGGGGGGAGGGGAAGGGGGAGGAGGGGCTGAAATACTTAATGGTCTTTGGATCCGCCGGGTAGTTCCAAAATGTGGCCACTTTGGAGGCCATGTGGGCTGAGGGAAACAATGCATGAGAGAAGGAGGGCATGAAGGATAGGGAGCTGTAATTAGCAAGCCTTCAATGTACCAGAAAACTGAGCAAACCTACACGCCTACCACCCGGACAAAGTGACAGCAGACTGAGCGGGTTAAGGAAGGAGCCACCACAACCACTAAGACAGTGTCACCATGACTACAATTTCTCCCAAGTATGCCCGAGATGTGTGAAGGTCGGAGGTATGTTCAGGATACCGAACCTGGGAGTTATGTGGTCTTGGTAGTAATGGTTTCAGTCATATTTGGACTTGTAGAAGAAGACCACATATAGGCATACAGATAGGTGCATCAATTTGGACTGATCATGAAAAAAGATCGAGGAAAGGAAACAACAACCTTCGATAACAATTCAAATGGTGTCATCAGCTGTCTAAGGAGGAGACAAGTACAGCACGTAGCCATGTTGGAGACAAATTTTCCTAAAGAACAACAACAAAAAACAGATAAAGATGATGACTCTAAAACAATGTGAAAAACAATCATTTGGACAACGCATTACAGACGATGAGTTGGAGACAGACATAAAATATAAATGGTTTGGGGACAGACAATTTTATAGTACCCATAGAGAAAGATGATTGAGAGAGTTATGACCATGTCAATCGTGTACATGTGCACTATTCAACAATATTCGTCATCCTACGTAGGAATCTCCATTGCTCAGATATCCATGTTATCAAAGCACCTCATGTGCACGAATTGTAGAACCACAAAGCGGTGTCAGTCATGTTAGGATTGTCATACTCTACACGCACATCCCTCAATGGAATACACTACAAATTTTGCATTAAATCATACTGACATAGAGAATTTTCTTCTTCGCGAGTAAGTCTCAGTGACGTGAGTTGCATCTTCTTTCTCAGATTTTCTGCATCTGCATCTTCCAACCAACAAGGCAATCGGAACAGGTAATACCATATGTGCAGGTTATAGCATAACGGGAACCGTTGGCCAACCTATCGAAGCTTGTACTGGCTGCAAACAGAAAATGCCCAAAAATGCCACATTTCTTCATAATGACAAATACCGTTGTTGCCGATCCATTGGAGCACGAGGGAGCATGTGCCTTCTGCTAGCACAAATAGGTATGATTCTTCCTTGGCTCTGCGTACACGAATTTGTGTTACCTAATTATGTATGTTTCCATTGTTTTATTTCCTTGTATTTATATATTTTTTGACTTGTCTCAATTTAGTTTTCCACTCCTCTCTGTTGTTGTCGATTATTTAGAGGACTTCAATAGGATCGAGAGATCTCACGTCTTTTAAATTATTTACGAAAAGTTTTAACTGAGTTTCTGTTTGATACATTGAAGCCGAGGTCTCATAAGATGAAGTAAGAACAAGACAGGGATGGAATAACCAAACCTACTAGTTTAGTGAATGCGTAAACTTTATTTAGGGATCTTTCTTCTTTTGACTTGTTGACTGGAATAATTTAGATCTTCTAGCGAGGCACAAGGAATTTTGTTTTGACATATTGGCTAGAGTAAATTTAGATCTTCCGGCGGGGCATAAGGCTGTCTTGTTTTGATGGTAGTGTACTCATATCATTCTCATAGATTGAGACATCATTATAGGAGATCTCCCTACCCGACTACATGCACCTTCTCAAATGTTCTAAAAAATACTAGCGGATTGAGGTATTCCAATTTCAAGTGTGTGGAAGGACATTGCATATTGACACTTTGATTGAGACATGTTACGAGGGGAGATCTCCCCTTTTATATTATATATTGCATTAGTATTATATATTGGAGTGTCTTCTAAATATTCTAGATGCGAACCATATTTGCAAGTTGGTATTTTGATTGAGACATTGGACAATGGGAGATCTCCTTTGCCTGACTAAAGCATTTAGGTTCTGAAATTTCTCATTGTTCTAGATGTGGATCATCGTAATAAAGTTCCAAGGATGTGGCTTTGGACATTCTACATTGGCACTTTTAGTCGAATATTTCGATATTGAGAGAAACATGTTTGTGATATGAGGTTCCTTTACTGTGATTAGAGAGGAGATTTATGCAAAAGAGCAATGTTTTTAAATAGTTATAAATTAAAATAAAATATACATTTATTTTTATTTCATGAATTATGCATGATGTATAATATATAATTATTATTCTTGGACTTTTGAAAATCCAAATGTACTTAAAACCTAGTTTAAGGCTATTGATACATGTTCCAATTATCTGGCAATCAAAAACCTCATAGACGGGTAGCATAGTGGGTTTTAAATTGCTGATAACCACCGATTGTCTGTAGCTCTTTGGTAATGGATTTCCAGTATTGCTATCTGCTTCATATAGATTTAAACCAAGCTAGATAACCTTATATTAGACAACTTATCAATGCTCAATAACCACCGAAACACTTGTCGAAATCAATGTTTGGTGGTTCTTAGTTAAATTTTATGATATCCATGGAGTCTGGATACTTGATATAGAAGAAAATTATATATCCACCAGATCCAGATCTTAAGGAAGTCTGAATTTCCAATATCCGCCAGATATGCATAGTAGGGGCTATGTTTTCCCCCTATCTTTCAAAAAATCTGCCGATTATAAATAAGTCCGGATATCCAGATTGTAATATCCGGCAATAACAGAACAATCCGGATATATGAAATATAATATTATTGATACACTTTAATCTAATTTAATAAATTCAAATGTTTATAATTTTAATACATTGAGATTATAAATTAATGCAGACCAACAGATCAATCAATGTGATTTTGTCTTATTCTTTAAAAAAATTAGGAGGAAGCCTTGTAGATCATATCAAAAAATTGTAATGGTAGAGGATCATAGGGTCCATTAATCATCATTAAGTCCGGATATCCAGATTGTAATATCCGGCAATAACAAAATAATCCGGATATATGAAATATAATATTATTGATACATTTAATCCAATTTTGTCTTATTTTAAAAAGATTAGGAGGAAGCCTTGTAGATCATATCAAAAAATTGTAATGGTAGACGATCATAGGGTCCATTAATCGTCATTGTTTCATAATTTTGAGAAAGGTGAGTAGGAGAGAGAGGGAGCTACACATAAGTGTCCGACCACTTCTTATACATTTTGTTGATGAATACGTGCATTGCTGGATATCTCCATAGCTTAGCAATTCACGATGAGCATTGGAAAAATTAACTCCTTTGAATCTTCTTCCTAGAAACCCCAAACAAGGGTTAAAGAAAACTTTGTAATTGTTTATTCAACCAATTTTGCATTTGAAAATAACCCGCAATATATACATTAGAAACATATCCTACTCTAAGGACAATATAACAAGGCGTGAGATACATGGGCCTGCCATTGTTTTATTGATCATATGAAGTGTAACATGTGCCCAACTGGGAACTAAAAACTTTTATGTTCCCATCAAGTCTCATGGGAACAACCCATGATATAAGGTTTAGGGCACTTTGGCCAACTTGATGGGTGGTCCCTAGTCCCTACCCTGTGGGGCAGGGCCAACAAACGGCTCCGCCACAAGAGGCTGTCCTTTGGTGCTTTTGTGGTTGTTGTTTTATACTTTTTCTAGGGCTTCATGAATCATGGTTCATGAAGCCACGAATGAGCCTAGTTCTCTCCCCAAAGATGCCTCCATCCATTACGGGTCCCATCAACCCTCTAAAGACTAGGCTCTCTCTCTCTAGGCTTAATGGATAAGCCTAATTCTCAATTCTCCGCCTAGCTCCGCCTAGGCAAGAAGTCTCCACAGTGCCTCTATGACATAGCCAGAAATTAGACATTTGCCAAGGCGGAGCAAAACAGGGGAACAGAAACATGAGGGAGCGAATGAGGGAGCAAAGACATAGGGGAGCGAAAACATGGGAGTAGAGAGACCTGGGGAGCGAAACAGGGAACAGAAACACGAGGGAGTGAAGACACCGGGGAGCGGAAACAGGGGGAGCAGAGAGACGGGAGCAAAACAGGGGAACGGAAACAGAGGCCGCCCGGCTCCGTCAGTAAATAAAGATAAACAGTAAAAGGGGGAAGCTTGCGCTCTGTACTATCAGAGCCAGGTTTCGATCCTGGGACCTGTGGGTTATGGGCCCACCACGCTTCCGCTGCGCCACTCTGATGCGAATATGCCATTTCGCCTGTTTATATTCAATATATATCAAAAGACTGTATCAATCGGGACACTGTACGGGGTGTGGCCTTCAAAAGCGTTACGCTTATTTTCTTCTTCTACAGTCTAAACTCGTCCTCTATCCTTGAGCCTGTGAGAGAGAGAGAGAGAGAGGGAGAGGGAGAGATTGATTGTGAGTGTGTGGGAATACGTTTGTGATGGAAGAGAGAAGAGGAAGTGTGATAGAGGAATGCGTGGGAGATGGAGTGTTCACATACGCCATGACTTGTGGCAGTGTGCGGGCGTTGTTCACCAACCGGGGAGCCACTCTCATGTCTCTCTTTGTACCCGACCGCGAAGGTGTGATAGGAATCAGGAGTGATTTTTAGATTGATGTATATAAATAGTTCCACTTTGTAATCGGGGCTGGCTGTTACTGTGTGAAATCAGAATTGAATAAGGATTGTCTTGAAGCATACCGGGGGCTGTATAACAAATGCAATGCACGTTGTCTTTCTACATGCTTTCCAAATTCTTTGGACCCCTAGTTGTGCAATTGGGACCACCACACTCGAACACGCTCAATCTGATGTATATTGACTGCGCATGCTAGACCTCAATGCGAAGTCTTGTTTTGTGAAAGTTGTTCACTCCGCTTGAATTTGTCGCTTGATCGGAGGATCTCTGTCGCTAAAGCGGATTTGTAAGGATAGTCTCACGTTGATTAGTCCAATTGGAAACGAGGACTGCAATGCATGAAACAATGGAATTTGTTTTATTGGCCGTGTATTCTTTTGCTCTCTCCAATATTGGAGTGATGCGCAGGCTGCTAATGACTTGGGGCAATGGGATGACAGGGAAAGTTGGAGACATTGTGTTGGGATTCGACACAGTTGGCCCATATATGGAAAGCCCTCTTTCTACCTTCTTCTGCATTCTTCTTCCCGCAGTCACGCGTTCACAGAGGGGGTGGGAGGAGAGAAAGAGGGAGGGTAGGAGTAAGGAAAAAGTAGGTGTCGCTGTTGCATGCCTGCAAGGAAGAGATTACAAAATGGTATAATATATATATATCCACGAGTCTGCCATGGTGAATCTTTATGAGTTGCAGAGTAAGGGGTAACTAGTGCGCCAGGTGTTCCTGTCCTGACTTCGTACTCCTTGTATGGATGACTGATCAATGCCTATGAAGCAACTATGGATGGAGTGTCATCAAGGGAAACACATGAATGGCAATGTTGAAAGTAGTTTAACATGACCGGCTGCTTGGTGTTGCCAGGATGCCGCATCCAACTATATTGGATGCATTGTGGGCCGAGTAGCCAATCGCATCGCATGTGGTGCCATGGAACTTGATGGGGAGCGCTATTGCTTGCCTATCAACAATGGTCCCAACACTCTTCACGGTTGGTGAAATGTTTTCCTTTGTTGGTTTTAGAACCCAAGACTGGAAACTCAAGAACAAGCCCTCATGAATCTCTATTTCATGTGACTTAGGGGGGAAGGAAACAGAAACAAGTGGAACTGCAAAGTTTGCTCAAATGCTAGCGCAAGCAGACTTTGCAATTTACAAGAGGCCAACTGGAAAAGTCTATGTCTGTGTCAGACTGTATGGTTGCGGTATGCAAACGAAAACTTAAAGAAAGATACATCTTCTGTTACCTTTCTACATGAGGTGCTGATAGCAGGGTCCCAACTGCGTGACAAGAAGGCGTTGTAATTCAGTGCAAGAAATCTACACTTGCGCAGCCTTTTTAATGCTGCTGCATGCATTTGTCAAGTTAATATGTTTATATTACTTCGACAGAAAGACTGGATATCGGGCAAAGCTGCACTGTGAACAGAGGTTTTTGTTGGGCAGGGGGTGAGGTGGGCTACAACAAAGTTTTGTGGAAATCAAGGGAGGTGAAAGATCGTGAAGGGCCTTCGGTGCAGTTCACCTATCGTAGCTTTGATGGCGAACAAGGTGTGTTGATTTCCTATGCCAGCAACTGATATGAGCTTATGTTTTGGTTTCTACTTAAGGAGTGTATTCCCCTCCTTGCGCCTTTTGTATTGACAGCTTGGTGGTTGCAATCAGACACTTAAGATTATATTTCCTCAATGACAAGTTTGTGGGTAGCATTCTCAAAGCCTTACAAATTAAATGCGCAAGAATCTGCGTTTGCACAAGATCCTTTGTTCCAGACTTGAAGCACGTGGTTTGATGAAGACTGTCTTTTGTGTGCATCTCTCTCATATGTAAGAACATTTGCAGATGTTCCTGGATGATCTGGATATGACATGTATTCTCAATAACTGTGATGTATTTTTTTGGAGAGACACTCAAAGCAGCCCGGTGGATGCCACACCTCAACGACCTTTGCTTGTTGCCAACCCAGTGGGTAAATCTCATCCTGGCATGGAAAATTTCCCAGATCCTGATATGTTTCAACATCTATGGGATTATGACAGGTTTTCCTGGTGATTTGGACGTGTCTGTTACCTACACACTTACTGAAGCCTCTGAGCTTCGGACAGAGATGGAAGCAAAGCCAGTAAACAAGGCCACCCCAATCAGCCTAGCGCAGCACAGCTATTTCAATTTGGCAGGCCATGACCAGGGTAGTATTTTGGATCACATGGTGCACATTTGGGGATCAAGCATCACTCCTGTCAATCAGAATCAAATACCCACAGGGGAAGTAACACCTGTTCATGGGACCCCTTTCGATTTTACAACAGACCGCAGTATTGGCAGCCGCATAGGAGAGGTTCTAGGGGGCTATGACCACAATTATGTCCTCCACGATTCTGAGTCTGAAGATGATTACTCTGACAGGAAGGCTAAGGATGGGTTGCAGCTTGCTGCTCGAGTCTGGGAACCTGTAAGCATGCGCATGATGGAAGTATTTACAACTGCGCCCGGGATCCAGTTTTATTCTGGTAACTTCCTCGATGGTGTAGTTGGGAAAGGTGGTGCGGTGTATAATAAACATTCTGGTCTATGCCTCGAGACACAAGGCTTTCCGAATGCAGTCAATGAGCCCAAGTTTCCTTCTGTTATTGTTCGTCCTGGGGAGACTTATAGGCATGTCATGGTCCACCGGTTCTCCACTATCAAATGAACAAAGCATCCATGAGAAATTCTTAGAACTCTTGAGAATTCGTCGCTGTTTTGGCATAGATGTGTGATTGCTTGAAACTCACAAACACCTTCTCTTGCTAGTGTTTGAATACTAGCAATATGTAATGTGGTTTTCATTCAGGCATCCCTGTCTCTCTCTATCCCCAAGGGCAGTGCAATCACAGTGTTTGACATCTTTAGTACTAGATGTCCAAGGTATCTAGAACAGCGACATGCCAACAGGAAAGGTTGGATGTATCTAAATTCGTGTGTGCCTACTGAACTTTTGCCCGTTGGTACAGAACACTAACATACATGTAAAGCTCCTCAATTCAAATCCAAGTGGGGGTTACAGGTTGCATCACCACTCCAATTTCTCCCATCACAGTGATTCTCATACTAGCACAAGTCACCCTGAAGCAGGCATCCTCAATCCATAGGCCATAGAATTTGAGGTACTGTTAGTGCTGGAAGTTGAGTGCTGATGGAGACTATTGTCTACCTTCAGTGTCCAACCATCTCACCATCTCACATGTCACAGGTGAGGCTCAACTGCAAGTCGCTGTAGCTGCCTTGGTCACTTTCGACCTTACCATTTCAATTTTGGCACTGGAATTCAGTTTTGCTTACGTGGTTTTGGTAGGATGTAACCCCATCAGCAGAAGCTGCCACTCAGCACATTGATTCACCTCTCTACAGGCCACAATATTTCTTTCCTCCTTGATTGGGGAACCACCCCAACTGACATTTTAAATCTACTGTTGACACCTATCTTTCACTTCATCCAGCAATTTCTCTCATGGGTTCGTAGTAAAAATAGGCACATCAACCCCACTGAGAGAATGGTCATTCTGCACCCGAAAATTCTCCCCTGCAGATTGAAATTCAGTTCAAACCTTCCGACCACACAGACAACTAAAGCAATGCATATTCTTTCCCCCGCAAGAAAACCCACTCACTCCCTACTTCAAACTATCAGCTGTCACTCTGCTCAGATGATTAAACGCAATCCATTGAATACAGTTGGGTGTTCCAACACTGTCCATCTATACAACCTTAAAGGGAACAACTCCCCATAAATACAGAAGAACTTCAAACGATTGCCTATAAGGTAGGAAGGCGCTCTGCTGAGCCTTGCAAGACTGTGAGCAGGTTGTTTCCAAAAGGATCGCTCAAATGTGCAGAAAGGTTTTCCACAGGGCCCTCTCCAGTGACATAAGCCTGGATGAAGAAACCTAGCATGGCGAACATGGCTAGTCTTCCATTCTTAATCTCCTTCACCTTTAAGAGAGCAAATGTGTCTGGGTCCTTGGCCAAATCCAGAGGATCGAAGGCGCCACCGGGGTGAAGCCTGTCCAGGTTCTGCAAATGAAGGGCCCAGGACACTGACTAGGTCAGCAAGACCTCAGAAAACAATGTGGTGAGAAACTCACTATATTCAAAAGGACTTTGAAGCCCACTATTGCAGGTGTTGAATTTGTGATTTTTCGAGAGAGTCTGTCATCCGAAATGGAATTGTAAAACTGCACTTGATTAAAACTACGAACTTCAAAGAAAGGGTGAAGGTAGACGCGTATACCGATCCCAACGGAGACTTATTAATGGATCTGTAATACTCTGCGCCTCCTACTAGGAGACCTTCAGCAAGCACAGCAGCAGCCAGGTTCACCGGGACTGATGCTCCGAAGTAGTCCAAGGTGTTGCCGTCCAACAGAAGAGCTCCAGTCTACAATAATGTTAGGCACAACAGTCCCCATTCAGCAACAGCCTCAACTTAAGTCGGAGGAACTGTGAACCTGTTTCAAAACAAAATGAACGTCACCCCAGTTTTCCAATCCCTTGGGCACTGATCAATGCTGATATATCCTGAAAACGATGTAGCTTTCAACACACCTTGAACCACACTGCTTCAGGACCACAAGCAGCGCCAAACTTGTTGAAGGCTTCTGGAATCACAAACCCAGCAGCTCCAAGCATGGCCCACCGTGCGTGAATGAGCTCATAAGCCTGGTACCTACAACATCCGGTCTAACATAAGTGCGAGTAGCGTTGCAAAATGTGTCATACTAGAAAGCCTCCAGGCAAAGCGAAATAACACAAAACTACCGCCCACAGCTTGTTTATGAAACTCACTTGTCAAAGTCGGCCGGCTTCTTGCTCAAACCGAAGGGGTCAAAGCCATAGCTGCAGAAACAAACATGACGTCTATCAGCACCTTGCCGAAGCTGATGAATAGACAAAATTATGAATCAATTGCGAATCCATCATTATGCGTCGAGAAAAAAGATGGCAGTCAAATTCATTCAACTCACTCTCCGGGAACTTCTCCAGTCAAGTAAGCTGGCACTTCAGATTTGTCGAGAAGACCTTCGGGTAAATAGATTCTACGGTCAGGCCCTGCATTGCAAATGTGAAACCGATGAGCTACTGCATTGTTGCCATATTGGCAGCTCAATTACTTCACAAGGAAAATAAAAGAACTCCAGAACACGATAACATTCAGCGTTCTTTCTTATTCAAATCCCTGTGAGAGAGAAAGAGAGAGGGAGCTCCTACACTCGCAATCGAGCCTGAGGTTCCAACTAAGCACGTACTCAGTGACTGGCACTCCATACTATCGGCACCATAATGCGTCAGTCAACGAAAAACTACCTCAGTCTTCAGCATCTACAAACGCATTCTTCCACTCAACAGGATGCCGAACCAAAGCCAAAGCGATCAGCTTTAATACATACCATACCACTTGGCCAACTCCTCATTGGCAGGTGCTGCAGTCTTGGCCGGCTTCTTTGCAGGCTTCTTCTTTCCGCCCAAGATCGACACTATCTGCAGTGATGGTCTGACAGCATTGTTACCCCGAACTGCACCAGCTGCGATTGCCTTCCCTAGCAGCTCCGCCCTCCCAAGAGCCGCGGATCCCAATGCTGCCATAGCTTCACTCGCCTCCACTCTCAGTCTGCGCTTCTCTCCTCCTTCCCCTCTGCACTTTGTGCGAGACAGACGCGACTGTGCTCCATGGCCATGGCCATAGGCCCATGCCAATCGTTCTCATCAAATAAGCAATGTACTTTATATTATCCGAATGGAAAGTCTTAATCCAACCAATCGGAAAACTCCAAAATCCATCAAATGGCATGCATGGCATGGGGGTGCAATTATCCGCGACGTCACATGTGCATGGGCATCATGGCGGCTATTGGTCTCCATGCGGGATGTAATCTGCTTTCCACCAATCACAGTCGTCCCTTCCGATCGCAAGGGCTGCACACCTCCATCCAATTGGATGATGTGAAACCGAGATAGTCATCCATCGAGTGGCCCGTTATGCATTTCATCGACAGGGATATATCAATAAAAGTGAATAGCAATTGTTTAAAAAAAAAGAATAGCAATTACTTTCATTTATTTATTTATATCGTGTGTTTTTGTTTTTGTTTTTTCTCCCCAAGAGAACAGGCGACAGAGGCAGTGTTTTTTGTTCTTCAAATTTGGAAAATAACAGGACTGGCTACTGAGTTTTGCAGGAAATAGCCATATTTTCTGTTCATCCACTGAAATTTGGACAGAATCATCCTCATATGTACTTTCATCCATATTACGAGAAATCATCCAATATTTGGCGATTTCATCCATGAGAAAATAGGGAATTTACGACAGAATATTCGTTATGTTCTTGAGGTAAAAAAAGTGCGAAATTTCGCCAGAAATAAAAACTCCCTGGATAAGTTTTAAAAAGTTTTGGTTTTTTTTGTTTTTGGTTTTTCCTTAAAAGTTTTTTTTTTTTTTTGTGAAAATTGTAGTTTTATTTCTCATTCACTTGAACTTCTTAATATAAAACTAAAAATCGTTTGGTAAGGCAAACGGTAACGGGATCCATGGGAGCCAATGGAAGCGAGCACGTACTTGCATGTTATCATGGATGAATGTTCAAACATCCAGCATGATTTGGAAGGATGATAGCATTGCATTCACAGGGGAGGGGGGTGGGGTTGTTTTCTGAGGGAAAGATCAGATTTATTGAGCTTTTTCATGCACTCTTGCAACTTTTCACAAGCAAACCAATGGTGTGGTCCAGGCATCAGATAGATGAACCGAGGCCTTGCGACTGAAAGATTCCACCTCACAATGAGAAGGAGGGTACCCAAATACCACTTGCACTTCTGAATGGAGCTGCTAAACCACTTTGTACGCACTAACCGGTGCTAAACGAAAGCTCTGAAAATGCCAGAAGCAACCAGTGCCCTAGGGTACTACAGTTGATTGTTTCTTTCACAAACATTCTCTTTGGGGTTTTCTAAGCCAACTTTGATGGGCTTCGCTGGCAAACCCACATAAAAGGATTTTCTTTTTCATCTTCTGCTTGCACAGAAGTTTGTTGCTCACGCCTGGATGGTTGTCAAGAGTGCCATTGTCCTGGATCACCGATGGGACACCAGGATGGAAAAGTGTAAGCTTAGTCCTCCAAACACTGGCCAATTGTTTGTATGAGTAAGCAGTGCACTGTCAAGGCCGTGTCAGGGCCGTGCTGTCCCACTGGTTACATCCCCAATTGCTCCGGATTCCATTACATCTCCACTCACTCCTGAATGTACTTCAGCTGCCCAGTTCAAGCACAGATGGAAAAGTGTAAGCTTAGTCCTCCAAACACTGGCCAATTGTTTGTATGAGTAAGCAGTGCACTGTCAAGGCCGTGTCAGGGCCGTGCTGTCCCACTGGTTACATCCCCAATTGCTCCGGATTCCATTACATCTCCACTCACTCCTGAATGTACTTCAGCTGCCCAGTTCAAGCACAGAAAATGAATCAGACACTCAAGACAGAAGGTGTTCCACATGAAGCTGTAACAACGTAAAAGGAAATGGTTGAGACACAGAAAGGAGATAGTTATCGTCACCCACCTTTCACAATGCATGGAAGGTCCACCACACAAGGGCTGAAATGCCTCCTCTTGCGCTGCACACATGATTCAAGATTTCACTTAACCACCCTCATGGCAACTTACAACACAAAGTCAGAGCAATGTGAAGACACAAGACCTGTGGCTGAAATGGGACCCCAAACACGCTAGTGAGCCTATTTGGAGTTCACACCCATGATACAAGTGTATCACTGCTGATAATGGTTGTTACAAAAGAACAACAAGAACAGTTTAGACTTTCAAAGTGTAGTCTGATTGCAGTTCTTACATTCTCCTGCTGGCATGTGCTGTCTTCCACAGGAGATGTCACCATAAGAGGCAGATCATCCACCTACCTAGTCTGTAGAATGTTTCATGACCCCTGATACCTAGGTTGACTACGTAGAGTGGTACCCCTCCCACATGAGGACCACCTAACCACTGCCTACATGTTAGGATGTCTCCTTTCTTACACATTATGACAACGGGAACCTCACCTGAGAGCAGCCCCTGGGCTTTTCCACCTCCCATCGCTCCTTAGTCATACACAGAGCTTCTTTCTCCCCATCATCATAGCGAATCTGTAACCAAGACAAGAACTATTACTAAAAACGACCACAAACTACACACCAATAATATGAGTAACCGTATCCAATACACATACCCTGCTATTTTGTTCATGACATCTGGTGTTTGAACAAGATCCACTCATACCTGATGCCTTCCAGCCTTTGAGTCGTACTCCACAATTTCCCCGTGGTAAAACCTGGTGAACACAGTCATTGTGTGGTTACAGAAAGCGACATCACAAGAATATGTATTACCATGGACTATGCAAGATGCACTCAGTTATGAAAATACTTGGAATCAGAGGACAGGGTTACTGCAAGTAAAAGAGGGGCCGAAGTACTTACTTTTGATCAAGTGGCCACCATACTCTAACGCGGAGACCCACACAATTAGCTCCTCTTGACTGAAGGGTTTGCATGACTCCTATCACACAGAAAATGCTCAGCTTCACAGTAGGTTGGCAGGCCTTTCTATTCGACTGATGAGGACTGATATTCTATGGCTAGCACATTCTGGTCATTATTCATATATCATTATTCACGCCCGCCCCCCCTCCCCCGGTCTCGCTTCATTCACAGAAAACCCAGATACCTTTAAATATAGGGTATCGAAGTGCCCCCTCCCTAAAATATGCTGTGTCCATGTGACCACATCACCACTTACTAACCTGCCACTTCTCCACCCTCACAATTGGAAGTCTTCCGCCGGCGAAACACTTGATCGAGCTGTTCAACCCCACAAAATGGCATCAACACTTACCCATCACACTGCCTCGCATTGCACTGGTTAGTAACAGTCAGTCAATGTCTTCAACTACACAAACAGACATGATACTGTATTGTTCTGAGACTAGTGGGTGAACAGCCAAAGAGCCAAAATACTAGACAAAATAGTATCGACAGGGAGGAAAATCAGGAGCATACAGATGTAAATCCATGTTGGAGGCTGAAATTCCCACGAAGATTTGACTTCTTCAGCGTTTGCGGGAGGGAATGGCTTGTGAGAGCCTTGACTGTGGCCTCTCCAGATGTCTTGGGTTGCTTCATGGGCTTCCCTAATTGACCTCGGCAATCCAAAGCCCCACAGTGACACTGCTGGTCCGTCCCAAACTGTATGAATCTGTTTTCCTCCACAACCACATTGTCAGATTTCTCCAGATTCTGGGACATGCTCATGAAAGAAGAATAACAAGAAAGCGCAGGTTAGGTTAGATAGGTAGAAATCAATCATGTTCCCAAATTGTTTGTTTTCAGCTCTCTTCATTTCCAGCCCCCAAATTTGGAAAGGAATAGTCAGAAAGGCACGCACTGATAATCATAGGTGATGAACTCGCCTCGGTGGATGTCAGAAATGGCAAACACCCCGATTCGTATCTCACCATCAATCTGCCTGCACACAATTTTCCCTTTGCATTCTTCAATTCAATTCAACACAAGTTCCCAGGCAGCACACTGCTTCCTTCATTATACTCTACAGCAAAGCTTGAGGAAGAGGCACCAACAGATTGAAGAGGAAGAGGAGATATATTTTAAGAAAAAGAGAAAGAGAAAAACAAAGAGGGAAAAAGAGATTTCAAAATCCAAAGGCAGCAATGGTGCTATAGTTTGCCCCATGAAATGTTAAACTCACAAGCCATAGTCTAAGATCCATCAATATGACACAGAGCTGCAAGGAGCATCAAGTGAGCAGCCCAGTAACTGTTAGCAAGAGAAAACTGCAGACACAAACTATACACAACCAAGAACAATGCATCAGAATCACAGGTCGAGAGAGAGAGGACCCTACCATTTCTGCAATTCACTGTTGGGATGGCAGCTATGATTGATATAGCGTGACTGATTCCCCTTGTAGGTTGCGTCGATGACAATTTCTCGGCTAATTTCACACATGTAGAAATTATTCTCGCCTTGTTTCTTCATCACCCACAACCTCTCCTCACATGTCTTATCATCAATAACTGCACCAGTGGTCAATACATTTTAGCCTGAGTTGCAAGTTTGTTGAGCAACACTAGTGAGGATTAGTTTCCTCAACTTTCTCCCAATAGCTGCAGAAGATGTATGGCTCGTCTACTGGGAGACACTCATACTGACAAATCCCACATAGGACCAAGTTAGCATCCAAACACCCTTTTTGTTCATATACAACAAGAGTCATATGCTTGAAACAATAGTAGCTGACTCCTACGTGCCATGGCATTAAAACTGGTGCAGCCAATGACCTCATACCAGATCGCCATCCAGTGCTATGGCTGTTCTCACTCAGGGGCTGACTTGCATTGGAGCTAGAATCTGGAGTGAATAAACAAGTAGCATGACTTGCTGAGGTTGTTTAGTATAAGCATGCATAATGGATACATAGATGCACATGTGAGTTGCACTATTACCTTCTCCCACATACTCGACTAGAAAGTCGCCAGCCTTAATTGCCTCATCTGCAATTAATCCCCAGCCGCACTTCTCTGTCTGCACAACCAGAAGCTGGTGAATTTGATTGGCAGAAAACAGGAACACCAGGTCACCTTTCCCCACACTTTGGTCCCTGGATGGAATCACAATCCCAGGAGCCAGAAGGCTAAATCATGTACAATGTGCAGGGCTACAAATGGCAGTGCTGGCATCAGCTCACGACCTCTGAAGTCAAAGCCACCCCTTACAATGAACCCCATGACCGCAGCTATGTGCATGTCCTAGACAATCTGGCCCCACCTGTCAAAGTTCATAACAATGACAAGCCCATGATTGTCCTCAAAAAGGGAAGAGACAGAGCCCTCTAGGTTACAATTTCAAACAATCATGCCAAACAGTCAAAGGTACTTTCTCTGTTTCTCAAACAGCTCATAAGTTTGTGAAGGGTCCATATTTTATCTGACTTTTAGGGTCTTCAGGTCACACGTCTCATCTGCAAATGAGCCCAATGAAAGCATTTCATGAGCTTTCCAAACCATATCCAAACAGCATTGCTCAGACACGAAAGGAGACCTTGTTTGCAACAAGCTAAGTACAAATTGAGCAGAAGAGGAAGCCGGACAACAACTGACACTACTGTGGACTGCTACCCTGTGCAAGTATCAACTGAAACTGCCTTGAACCTTTGTGAGAACTAAAGGGAGGGCCATGGTGCCTATTCCGATGCAGCTGAACTCATCCAAATACAAACCCGAAAGTATTATCACCAGGGAGGCTATGTGCTTTCCCCCTCCATGACAAAGCATGTAGCAGACCTTTCAGCTCTCTCCCAAATGGTATACTCACCTTGACAGCTTTCATCTTCGGGCTCAGACGCTTCTGAAATGGCAGGTTGGTGCATAACTCTCCACACCCACAGCTGCTTGAGCAGCTTGTGAAAAGCATTCTGTCACCAACACCTCAACTACTTCAGTACAAGCAGGGGCAGAGGATGAATGTATTGATTTGCAAACAGGACCAATTAGTGATTGAGTCAACTCAGGTCCTCCCATACGTAAACAAACAACATAAAACTATGACTAAAACCATAATCCAGGAAAAATGACGCTGCAAGTAAATATGTTTGCAAGATGTCCAGATTCTGTCCTGATCACAAGGCCTTGACTTGTACTTGGTTACAGAGACGAAACAGATCAAACCAGTCAGCGGGCAACATACATCACTCCTTCCATCCACGTATGTGGGCAACAAAGGCATGGAGAAGGTAGTGAACAGCTCATCATATGCCAACTACTCCTTCCAGTCTAGAGTCTTTAATCAGTGGCTTAATCTACTGCCTAAAACAAAGGTCACTTGGGGATAAATTGGAACCCACCCGCAAAGACAGTCTTTCGTGCAAGCCTGTGTCGACCCAGGCATGGGCTTGCATATACACTGCATACTTTCGTCCTCTTGCCGCCTCTTTGGCCTTTTTCCTAAGTAAATGTCTGCTTTAGAGTTAAGCCAGTATTTCCACACAGTTGATAGACAACAAATTTGACATGCAGAAGTGCATCACAATATTTTCCTTATACAGCATTAGCAAAGCATTGGCTGCAACTCTGAGCCAGACTGCGAGGTTAGGATGCAACAAAATTCCAAAGTTGCCACCCATGTTTGAGCAAACAGAAGTCACAGCAAAAGACAGGCTGTGCCAGCTTGTGAGGTTGGGATGCAAGGATACTGCGCCTAATATGGCAATAGGAGGGAGGCCTCTTTTGAAGACGCCGAACAGCCTCCTGAATAGAATGTGGTAGCTGGAAGTCATGGTCAACGGTGGGAAGTGGTAGTCGCTCAAACAAAACCGTGGGGTCCCTGCTTGGCTCTCCTTCCTGAACGAACAAGAAAGAAAGAGGGAGAAACATGCCCATGTAAGAAATCCAGAATCAAATGAATACGCCATCTCCAGGAGTGACTAACATATTAGACACGCAAAGATCAACCCTAACCAAATCTTTCCATAACTCATGTCCTTTGGTGTGAACACTTAAGAAGATTCGTAAGGCTGCAAGTGTATTGTTATGGTTGTTTGTAGAGCTCTTACAGATTCAGCAAAAAGATTGCTGATGGAAGCCACCCTGACACACATGAAAATTGAGAGTTTGCACTTTAGAAAACCCTAGAGTGCAAAGGGTCAGCCAATGGCCGTGGCACAACAAGCATGGTGCAATGGCGGGTATGTTGCCTGCCTCAAATAGTGTACAAAGTTAACCCTCTCCGTCTCTTCCAAGACTGTGACGACACTTAAAGTAGGGAAAACCAGAATTCTTCTACTAAGCTGGGTTTCAGGGGCAATAAGTGTTACATTCAGCTCCACAAACTTGGACCCTGAAGTAGAAAATGGCAGCTGTGCACCTGATTTTGGTACTTCCAGTCCTCGTCGTGCCTCAAGCAGATTAGGTAGCCCGGAATGTCCTCCAGCAATTTGGCACCCTCTGGTAAGCACATCTCGTGGTAGGCCAAGGGGCAGAGCAGGCATCGAATAGACCGGCGGTGCTTGGCACGTCTGGAACCCACACAAGCATCACAGTAGTGATGCGGACACACCAGGCCCCTGGTAAAGTTGGTCCTTTGCCTTCGAACCCATCTCTTTGTACACTCTTCATGGTAGAATCTGCTACACCCTCTGTAGGTACATGGCATCATGTCTTCTTGCAGCCTCCCATAGGACTTGCACTCAAAGCACCGCACCTGTTCAAAGACCCGGTTAGGGGCAAAAAAGAGACAGAGAGGTAGGCAAAGAGGGACAGAGGGTGGGTGAGCTCTCAACTGTGATTATTGTAGTCTTGTTGTGACAATGCCCACAAGAAATATTGCCTAGACTGAGCTGGTTGGTCAACTGGTACAGATGAATAAACAGCCGAGATTAAGAAGTGAAGCATACAAGTTGTTAGCTGTGTGGCAGATAATGGGTAATGTACAGAGCAAAAAACAAATGGAGTACACACATCATGTGTGGACCCAAAAACATGCAAAGACACTTCCAAGCTCTTAAAAGTTGCTGGGTCCCATGCACTGTGATTCTACAGCAGCAGAATTGGAATACCACAACAAAAGCTCCTAGCTGATGGATGTCGGAGTCTATTTATTTGTTGCAATGATGGTCTTGATTCAATTCACTAGACACCAGATCCTTCAAGAAAAGTTGATTGTCATAGCTTCTTTTCGTAAAAGGAATTGCCAGGAACAGGCACCCCAGAAGCTAACAAATTTTCTTTCCAACCCGAATGCCTTATTACACATTTGTTAAACAATACTGATCTGCCAGTGAACTGTGCTGGCTACGCTCTCTATGCCGCACAATTCCGCACTTTTCCAACAGCTGTCAGTGCTGCTGAAGCTATCCTGCAGCAACCAGGGGTTTTCCCGGCATCGTGCAGAGGAAACCCAGAAAAGACACAGGGTATTGAGCAAAACTCTCATTACCATTCTACTCCATTTGGAACTTTTCACCATTTTGCACCTGCCATCCATATTGTCTTCTGATTCCCTAACAGATTGAATCTAATTAAGGTGCATTATGAACGCAGCAGCATCATGAGGGATTTGACCAGCAATATGGAGCTGTTTAAATTTTAGAATGGACAGAGAACCCAGATTCCCACCTACATGGGATATGGTTGTTCTGTCCGTGGTGGTCTTGCAACATCTCCCATTTCAAAATTCTGGGCTCCTTCCCGAACTCACATGAGGAGCAACCAGTTAATAACATGATAAGGACAGAGAGAGGTAGAGCCAAGATGAGACAGAAACCAGAAGGAGAGAGAGAATCAAACAGATCAAGAAGTGCCAATTGCAGGCAAACTCAAGTAGCTCTCATTATTTGTCCTTCATTTCATTTAGAACCTGCCGCCAGAAGACAATATTCAGCATGCATGTCAACTAGGGTAGTTTCCCGAAATGTGCCTGTGGCAATTCACCAATGTCAAAATCATACTCTGGTGACTAATATATCCAGTACTGTCAGCCTTAAAGTTTTGTTCACTAGCTTAAAACCCTAGCACTAAACCCCTCAGGTCTGTGGGGGCTGAAGATGATTTGAAGAGGTGAACTCCGTCCTTTGATGATTTGAATCTGCAGCCATCATTCCTGGTTTTGAACGACCCAGTCTAGTCATGAATGCAGTATCTTCAAATGGTATACAGAAGGTTTGGAGAACAAACCTTGTCTTGCATGCAGGTGCTACACAACCAGGCGTCGGTGTCCGGGCATTTGTCGAGGCCGATACACGATAAATGAAAACCTTCCTTGCACCTCTCACAACACAGCAACTCTCCAAACTCGCTGCACACCGTACACAAGTATGCAAATCCGTCATCTGCAGCAGTCTCCTTCTTCTTTCGCCTCTCTTTCCTGCTTCCCATTCTCAGGCCTGCTTCAACTCCTGAAAGGAGCTCAATGCCTTCCTTCCCCACGTGTGCGACCAGCTTTTATTTTGTAAAGCGAATTGGCTTCCAAATCGGTCAAGGATGTTCTTGAACCACAAAAGGAACGACAGAGAAACCTCCTTTCGAATCCGTGTTCGGGATGCGTGAGATACAACAGAAATGCCCACTAGCTACTGCCATGGCACTGTCCGACCTGGTTGTTGTCGATCAAGAAATAGAGAGTGACCAAAAACACCAAGTCTTTGGCCTCGTTACGGCTAGCGCTTATTGGAATGTTCCAGACTCACTGCGACATAATCCGTTCACACAAATTCGAGGGAAAACGGTTGAGAATCTCTGTGCTCCCTAGTGGGTACTCGAACTTCCATTGCTGACTCGAAATAAATACTCGCTCACTCTGCACCTTCACTCAAAGCACCGGAATGCGAAAATGTACGGGAAATTGAAGGAATCAAAGAGGAAAGAGGTTGTATAAAGAAAGTGCTGAAAAGTGCGTTTTTGGAACACACGAAGAGAACCTGTGGAGACTGACGAAGAAGGGGATTATAAGGTAGAGCCCTGCGGAAACCCAAAGGGATTAAACAGAGGTAGGAAGAAGATAGCCAAAAAAGCACTACGCAGTAGCAAAGAGGACGAGTACCAGCAGAGAGAGCTCGTGTCCTGCTTTCAAGACAAAAATTCCCCAAGAAATAAAGACCCACAGACAGGCACAAACGCACAGTGAGGAGAAGTGAACAGAAAATATCCCAAGAGTGAGCGAGCGAGGGGGAGAGAAGGAGAGAAAGTGATAGCGAGACAAAGAGAAATAGCGTATGTGTGTGAAGATTACTTCAAAATGGTGCTTTTACATCGAATCATTTTGAAATCTTCTGCGGATTCTCGTGCAGTTCAAGTGGTGTGTATGTAGAGAGAGAGAGAGAGAGAGACAGAAGAGAGAGAGAGAGAGTCCGCGAGCTGCAGATCATTTCGAAGAAGATGCTTTAGCACCGGATGATTTCAAAACCTGTGGGCCAGGCAATCTACCCGAGACAGGCAGAGAGGAGATGCACTGCTCGAGGGAGGAGAAAGAGGCTTCGCAACGGATGGGTCAGCACTTTTATTGCACAGGGTATACATCCGGTACACGTAATCGCCAATAAAAGAGCTTCCCTACAAAAAGGCGGCCTTACTCCTCCCGAGTCCCCACTGCAAAATACAACATACGCTTCAACAGCAAAACATCCGTAGCGAATAATTGAATGCGGAGTATCTACCGATACCTCTATAGGGTCCTGATGCATGCCTCGAGATATTTGTCGTGTACAATGTTCTTTAAATATGCCGACTTTGCTCCTTGTAGCCTAGCCGTTTCTCTCTCGTGTTTCTCTTCGGGGAGAACGATAAGAGTCGATGAGTTGTACTTACCCACAACGATCAGGCGGGAGGGAGACGTCACATGATGCCAGACTGTGGAGCTGAAATGGGTTGGCCAAGTAGAGTGTCTGGAGGGAGCAGAGGGATCGTGCTTTCAAGATCTGGCATACAAACGTTTAAGTAGGGCCCTTACCCTAAAGCAGCTGCCCTACAAGGTTAGAAAGCGTGGCCACTCTTCTCATTTGGAAGAGGAGCAAGAGCTGAAGGGGCTGATTAAGTTACCTTAGTGCTGTTCAGTATGGCTCTAGCAAGGTATCACATTCTGACTCCTTACACATCTTGAAGGGCTGCTTAGTATGGCAGCACAAAGAGAGTTGACACTGTGAGGAACTTACGTGGACTTGACTAAAGCTCTACTCTGAATCTAGGAACACTTGGGGTGGTGGTCCCATGACAGTAAGCACTAGCCATTCCCAAAAGGCAGGTGTTACTAAAGCAAGTACTCAAGCAAGAGCCCACCTAGAGCATGGGCTGAAATAGGTACTACTGTGTTATGTACCTATACCTACTGCTGACTGAAATGGCTGAAAAGACCTCCCTTACCTCTCCTCTCTTTGCTAGTATGACCTGCTGCAGGGATGACATTGATAACCAATGTGAAGGGGTTTAAGCCTGAGGTTCCATAGGGATCATTGGTTTGTTGGTTGGCTGTGATGGATCCAAGTGAGGCCACTTCACCTTCTATTGTTACAGGAAATGCTACTAAGGGCAAGAGACTAAGGGAGTGAGGCTTTGGGGGTTTCTCAAACCTCGAATCTGTTTGTAGGTGTTGATTTTGTACACATACATCTGCTGTTTTGCTCTGGGGTTGAAGGATCTGTGAACATGGAAGGATGTATCTTGGAGGACCCCCCCTACTTCTATTGCTGCATCCTAAGATTTGAAAGTGAGGTTGCAGATCTTTGTGTGAGTAGGGCCTACCTAGTGTGCATCTAATTGCCACCTTAGAACACCTGAAAACTGAGTATTTAATCCACATCATTTGCCCCTCTCGCCCCCTTCTTCTCTCCGGCTTCCCTTCCATTGATGTTTTGAAATGGAATTCGCTACAGTACTTTTTCCTCATGGGCTTCACAAGTTGGCTTGTTTCGTGGACTTCTGGTAGCTCTGAGTGGTTTTGACATGTTATGGTACTGTGGTGGTAGGCAATTGTCCAAAAAGCAGAAATACTGCAGAAGAGAACGACTACTATCCTAGTCTGGGTGGGACAATCAATCCAAGAAGGTGAACGGCTGTTATGATACACCGGAAGCAGACAACAAGATCACTCAAACTTCCTTCCACCATTGAGTGGGGTCAGAAAAGTATTCATTCCACAGCTTCTCCTCATCGCTGTTACCTGTGTTACGATACTTTCCTGTTGTCACATTGCCAGTATCATGTCAAAGTCACTCCAAACTAGATTCACTCAACCAGCTAACTTGCAGAATTCAACATGGAAATTTAGGGCCGGTTCTCATAAGAGGGGGAAACAGGGTGAATTGTGTTGAAGAAGGTGCCTTCATTAGCAGTGCCTGATCTTATCAATTGTGCTGCTGCTGCTGCGGCTTCCAGTTGACCATCTACCCATGCAGGCTTCTTGTAGCTAGTGATCCAGAGGGAATCATAGGTAATCTTGTGCTTGAAAACTGGCCCTCTTGGATAATCTGGACCCACACTCTATCCTTCTCCTTCAGCTATCCATGCCTCTGCACAAATCATGCATTCATCCTTGCCGTGCTGCTAGCAGCTGACAATGACAGCCTAGATTTGTTCTAGGAAACACCCAACTCAGCTTATCACACTAGTTCCTATGCTGAATTTCGTCTGCTACTCTCTGTAATCTAACAGGCATTCACCTTTTGGCCTCGGTTGTCCCACCATTGACTGGGGTCAGAAAAGTATTCATTCCACAGCTTACCTGTTTTTTGATACTTTCCTGTTGTCACATTGGCAGTATCATGTCAAAGTCACTCCAAACTATCAAAGGTTCACTCAACCAGCTAACTTGCAGAATTTAGGGCCGGTTCTGATGAGAGGGAAAAACAGGGTGAAATGTGTTGAAGAAGGTGCCTTCATTAGCAGTGCCTGATTTTATCAATTGTGCCGCTGCTACTGCAGCTTCCAGTTAACCATCTACCCATGCAGGTTTCTTGTAGCTATTGATCCATAGGGAAACATAAGTAAATTTGTGCTTGAAATCTGGCCCTCTTGGATGAATCTGGACTCTATCCCTGCTCTTCAGCTATCCATGCCTCTGCAGAAATCATGCATACATCCTTGCCTTGCTGCTAGCAGCTGACAATGACAGCCTCCTTTAAACTACGTGCCCAAATTTAGGCTTGGATTGCCTGGCTGATGGCACCATCTCGAGACTTGGTAGCTGAGGTGCATCGAAGGTGACTATGTCTAAGATGCTACATTGACGGGTAGAGACAGAATTAATCTCAAAGAAGTTCGACCCTTGAGGTTGGAGAGCTACCCCGGTGATTCAATGAGGGGCTCAGGAAGTCAGTCAACAATGGTGAGTATAAACTGAAAGTCTCCAATTGAAAGAGGTTGACCCAGAATGGACTACTTGGGATGACCAACCTAGTGATAAGCCAAGCCCAAAGGTAGAGAAGACCATGTCAGTCAGACCTGACTTTGTGTGCAGTGACCGAGCAAGCTGTGAGTGATGGAAGGCTTTGATCACGATGTGTGAAGTTTTAAGGATTGGCATGCCATTGAGCAAGTATCCTTGAACTTCACACAATGTGATCAAAGCCTACACACTAAGACTAATTCAGAATTGCAGGATGTCTAGAAGTGCTCAATTGCAACCTAGACGTAGACAATCCGCATGCAAAAGGCTGGCTTGCAGCTGGGCAGCTGCAACTTCTGGGGTCTGAGTAACCGAAGGAAACAATTTGAAGTGGGACAAGTTCTTCAAACTAATGGCATCTTCATTTGTGGGCAAGAGACACGGGCTACGAAGGACAAGATGGTCGGGGATGCCTCTGGATGTAAGTGGTACTGTATGATGTGTGCCCTCAAGATGGCCTCTGTAAAGCGTGGTAAAAAGGAGTGGGGTTCTTTATCCGTGATTTCCTGTGTGATAGTTGTGAAATCATCAACAACAAACTTCAGTATGAAACAGTATTATTCGGCTGAGACTGAAACTGCAGGGTGGTGTGAGAGCTAAGGACCTCTGTGTGGGATGTGTCCATATGCCTGACTGTAGACATGTGCCCCTCTGCTTAACTGGGGACGGTAAAGCGCCTCTGAAGTAGCAGAGAGGGCAAAGGATGCCACGCGCATGTGTCCAACAGGTGAAACTTGCTGCTCTAGAACAGCAGTTAGCAGGTATATTCTACGAGGACTATGTCACTAAGATGTGGAGTTGATACTGCAATTTCAGGAGATTTGTTGGTCTGTAATGTGCTGTTAGTGTTTGATCCTTCTGTATTATACTTCTATTCATTGATTATGTCGGCCTGTGTTTTAGTAGGCAATGAGATTTTCGGGGTTAAGTGACATCATAAATTGAGTCTGCTTTGGCAGGAGACAACCTTTCTGTTCTTTTGTTATGCAATGAGCTCAGGCAAGTTTTGGTTGAGTTTCTATGCCACAGTGTAAACAACTGGCTTCATGGGTTTTGATATTCGTTGGGAACTATGCCCTTGACGATCATATCACACCCAACATGCAAGCTGACTAGTCAGTAAGTAAATGTGTTCTCCTGCATGCCCTCTATAGGAGAGCATGCTTCAAGAGCACTTTGGTCATTCAGTTCTCAGATTACTTCCACTGGATCTGACACAGAATGGTCAATGAAGGTATGTTCTGCCTGCCCTCAATGGCATAGCATATACACCTTTCAGAGGGAAGTTCCTGAAATCTGACATGAATGTCCCAAAGTCCAGTTGGAGGGATTCAAAGGTCCCATCAGAGGGGAATGTGGAACAGGAGGAAATCTCAACCGGCATCATTGTCTGGAATGGGACATTTTAAAAATCTTGCAGCCCTCTCTCTCACACCCTGGTGGACCGAAACCTCACAATCATGAGGACTACAGCCACAAGGGCACATCAGAGCCAACACTCGCAGAGAATGGTCACTCAATGATCTCTCACTATCTCCATCTATGCCTGCACACTGTATGGTACTGCTCGCAATGGGATTGATCAACATGCCAATACTTGCACCACTGGCTTCTTGTGGTTGTATTCCAGGCATATTATTCTAGACATCATATAAGCTGCTGTTTTTCTTAATACCTCCACTCACTAGTAACCACTAAAGTTGTTGACATCTGCAGAATCCTGGCTGCAGATGTATGCACAATCCCTGCATTACCAGACGACCTCGAATCCAAAGTGTTGAGTGAGATGCAGTGTTGGTGATGTGTGTGCGTGGCCCTCACTACCATAGCATTCTCTCTGCTATTACAGCAGCCAGCTTTGCAGCTGCTCTTGTATCTTATCATCACCCACACCTTTATAAACTTGGACCATTGCAACGTAGCTGTGGATCTCTTCTCGGGATTTCTTCTTGGGAGCAAGGAGATTACGTGCATGTGAGAGTGTATCCAGCACACCATCCAGTCTCGGCTTCATCACAGCCTTGCTCTCATGAAATCAAGAATGAAGATCAACATAGCCACCCACCTCCACCCTAACTGCCTAAACCACAACTGTTGGTCCACTGAATATAATAGGCATCTGAAGCAATCTTGTAGAAATCTCTCAGATCACGCCCCCTGCCATTTGGACTTTGCTGGCATGCAAAGCAGATGGGCAGCAGTTGAAGCGCATCACACTTGGATGGAAGCTAGATGATGGCCGATCAAGTGTTGACAAAAGAGACAAGAGAGGAAACAGCAGTGAAGGTGCTTGATGCATCATGAAGAAGGCAAGAGGTGGCATGGCGGGATTGGTGTGGTGATGCAATAGGGTTTGCCAACGTGAGTGAGTCAAAAGCTGCACCGCCCCATCAAGGAAGCCCACGCAACAAATTCGGTGATTCTTGATCAATGGCAGGCCGCCAGATCAGTTCTAATTCTATGGGCTATAAGGTGAAGCCGCTTCTTCACTGGGGTTGTGAGTTGTGACACACGTGATTTCTTTTGTGGCATCGGTGGAAAGTGCTATGAGTCTGACCGAGCTGCTATCGTCGTCGGATCTGAGTTTCCTTTCTCACGGTATTTCGGTAACTTTCTGCTGTTGGTGCTTGGAGGTAGAGTGTAGGCGGTTAAAGGAGGACGGCAGGGAGGGAGATTTTGTGGTCCAAGGAACAGGAGAAAGCAGATACAGGCGAAGAATGTAGATCGCCACAAATTACAGACGAATGATAATGCAACATCCACATATGGGAGACACGGAAGAGAGAAAGGGAGGCCAGCATCCATCGTATGGAAACAAGAGCATCTTAGAGTAAGATTACCCGAGGTTTTAGGGCAGCAGCAGACTGAGGGATTGCAGGGTGCAATCCAACAGACCTTCACATTTCCTCAAGCAATGAAAGGTCATTGAAATAGGACTCGGTGCAGAGTTGATGATCCGTAGAATTCCGTTACCTCTGAATTGAAACCAAACACTGCAAACTATGGCTGGCTTGGCACAACCTGATTGCGCGCATAGTCTGCATCACGCCAGTGCATGTAAATCCTCTCCGTCTTCCTCAGCTTCTTCATCTTCGCAGAGAGTGTCTAGATGTGTTAGGGGTACGTCATCAGAGTCAGTGTCTTCTTGCATTCTCGAAGCCTCTCTTTCTCCCAGATTCTTACGAACCGGTTTCGAGTCACGGCTATGGCTGCTCAAAACTCAAGCATTTTCTAAGGCTCGTGTTGGACTATTCGGACCTCATTTACTGGGGTCAGCAAACCGAAGAGATCGAAGGAAAAGAGATAGACAGTGGGTTTTCAAAGCATCCAATTTATCTGGGAATGACGAAAAGCAGGAGACTGTCTCTCTGCTAGGACTACATATTTCCAAGAATAACTTGCGAGTTGTGGCCACAGCCACAGCCACTGTCCTCTTTTCTGTGACCAACAAAGTTCTGTACAAAATGGCCTTAGTTCCACTGCAAGAGTATCCTTTCTTTTTGGCTCAAGTGACCACATTTGGCTATGTTATAGTCTATTCCACTATTCTGTATGTTCGTTACCGGGCTGGTATTGTGACCAAGGAGATGCTGGAATTACCGAAGGCCCGATTCATCGCCGTTGGTGCACTGGAAGCGCTGGGGCTGGCGTCAGGCATGGCAGCTGCAGCAGTTCTTTCAGGAGCATCCATACCTATTTTGACACAGGTAAACCATCCATTTTCACTGTTTGCAAGGATATCCCATCATTGAGTAAAAGACGAAGTCCATTTGTATGTTGTGAGCCAAATCTGATTGTGGCATTTATCATTGAACTTGGAAGTAAACATGTTGGAATGGGAGCATGAGATCAATTCTCCAAAGCTGTCTCACATTCTTTACATGGAAAGTTGGTTTAGGTCAATTTGGAAGACACCTGATGCTACAAAGAGTTGAAAACGTATTAATGAATTGTGGGGTCCAAATCAGGTATATTTGGTTTGGCAACTCCTCCTCTCTGCAACGATTTTAGGAAAGCGGTACACACCTGGGCAAATTGTGGGCTGTCTCTTGGTGGTTGTGGGAGTTGCGATTGTTGTAGCAAGCGGATCCGGAGGAGTTGACCCACAGTCACTGCAAGAATCGGGACTTTTCTGGCCCTTTTTGATGATCTTTTCGACTCTCTTCTCAGCAGGTGCTTCAATCTTGAAAGAGTTTATCTTCCGAGATGCCACGCGGCTGAAAGGCGGATCTGTGGACATTTTTGTGGTGAATACCCTGGGCTCAGGATTCCAAGCCCTCTTTGTGTTTCTCCTACTTCCATTGCTGTCTAATCTCAAAGGTATCCCCTTCCAGCAGCTGCCAACGTACTTCAGAGAGGGAGCAGCATGCTTTGTCAATATGGGTTCAGGAGCTTGCACTGGTGCACCCTTACTGCCTTTGCTCTATGTGTTCATCAATTTAGCATTCAATATCTCTGCTCTCAGTTTGCTGAAGCAGTCATCAGCTGTAGTGTCCTCTCTCTCTGTAACATTGGCAGTACCTCTCTCTGTCTGGGCTTTTACTTTGCCCTTGCCATATTTAGGAGCTCCCGCAAGCCTCCCTCCAGGTCTCTTCTTGGGTGGATCGATACTTGTGGCTGGGCTTGCTGCATACAATCTTTCAGGCCAAAGAAAGGCTGATAAGTAGGGAGTATGATCAGCTAAGAATTGTACACACTTATTTTGATTATTGAATCGAGATTTGCCGCCTCATATGCTTTCTGATTAGATGCCAGACAATCAGTTGGACGATTTATGCTGTGCTCTCTTTTTATTGGGCACACTAATTGCCATGGGTAGTGAATTGTGCAATGGGCAATTCCAGTTATTGTCAATCCTTCTACAATCTTAATGGTGACACAATACATTCATTATTATTGCCCTGTCATTGTTTGGCCATGTTTTTTGGGGCCCTGGGCGAGCCTTCTATTTCTAAAAGTTTGGAAGTGAATACGAACTCCGATTGCACCAACCTTGCTTCTCAATAAAAGGTCTGATATATTCTCCTGTACGTAAGGTGGAAGTGTTTCGATGCAGTGGTGAGTAGGAGATCCTGCACCTATTGCAATAGTCACTACTTGTAGGCTTGTACCTTCCATTACCAGTGTTTTCATGCTGACATTCATGTGAAATCAATACAAATGTCATACTAGGAATTTTAAACTGCAGTTTGTGAATATCAATTTAACAAAACTTGATGGAAGCAACAAATGCATGTGCATTCTTCTCCCGCCGAATGTTGCATTGATTACTCATGATGCAATCTAGGAGCTCAAAATCACGAGGATAATCCTGCTGACCATATTAGCATCTGATTCTTCATCTTCTCCAAATACTTGGAGCAAATTGTGCTGAGGAAAACTAGTGGCTGTCGTCTTTACTGAAGAAAAATGCTCTTCATTTTCCTTGTAGCTGAGCCCTTCATCAACCCGCAGTTATGCCTCAATGGGCAGACAAAGCTCTCCAATGAACATTAGACAGACTAGCTCTAGGGGAATGAGCATGGCTTGGGGATATTTGTACAAGTCTATGCCTATGTGATAGTAATTCAACACGAATTTTCTGATACCCCAAAGTGTAAGCTGTCTGGTTCAATCACAGGACCTTCAACTGGTGCAAACAACAAGGCAAAAACCACTCATTAGCATCTTTTACCGTGTCCTCACAGAAGTCTTCCATTACGCGGATCAGAAATTTCAATGAGAGCAAAGAGGATAGGAGGAAATACAAGTCATTGTCTTCCTTGGGGAGAGAATATCGGCCTGGTAGACGTATGTACGCTTGCATAAAACTATTCATCCAGGGATTTTATGCAATTATAGATATGGATGAAATATTCCCATGACACCTGTCCTGATCTAATTCGAAACTTAATCGCAAGTCCCGCCTTAGAAAGGCAGGGCCAACAAACACCAACTCTTGTAATCCAAGAGTGGAAACTACAAAGAGGTTCTTCAATATCATCTTAACATAACCAACTTGATTTTACCTAGCTTGGATGTGGCCCTTCAGGATTACCTTGTTGATCTTCCATTTGCCTCTTCAGTTGCTCTAACGGTCCCCAAACACCCTCATTCTTCATCTTCTTCAAGTTCCCACACTTACAAGCCACTTTGTTAAGATTGACCCCACAATCCAAGCAGAATCCTTTACAAGAGACCTCACATAAGGATTTGGCAGGAACTTCAAGGTGAACTGTGTCACGCAAATACTTCGAAATATCAATCTCTTTTGTATCACTTGGGAAGTGAAGCTTGTCATCCAAGTCAAGGTCCAGCTCCACATCGCCTTGCTCATCTTCTGCCTCAATCCCGAACTGCCCCCTGCCTCCCAGTACCACCCCCACCGTCTGTTGCACTGGCTCAGTCACAGGGGTGACTGTGAGAAGAAGGCTGAAGCTCGCAAACACACGCTCGGCAACTGGTGCTAGACATCTGCACATGGTTCACATATATTGCTTTCATCCCTCTCCTTGCCTCTCCCTTTGTGTTTCGTATTTTGGACCGTGAATCTCTTAGTCTGAGGGGATGACAGACAGGAGGAGCCGATTTTCCAAGAGTTGCTACTGTCTCCAATGGTCAGGAAAAACAGGGTGACACAACATTTGACTTCAGCCATAAAAAATATATACATACCTTTTCCTGAACGTTAACAAACTGTCCTTTCTTTCTTTTTCCCCCAAAAGAGACGTGGCCAAGGAGGGAAGAAGCTGATCAAGATTCCAGCCATCACAAACATCAAAATCCTCTAGATGCATTTTTACAACAGCCACACCTGAGACATGAGGGTGCAGTTAGAAGGTAAAAGCAAATTATACTACTATGGTTTTCAACAACCTGACAGAAAGCTTCCGATGACAATGAGCTCATTGGAACTTGACTTACCGGTTGCAACATAGGGCGATCGCTGTCCGAGTGATTCCATCAAGGCGGAGATCTCTCCCTTCTCTAGACACATCGATAGAGATCCCTACTGGGGTGACAGATGAAGCCTCTCCTTCCATAACAACAGTTTTGAGCCCCATGGATGAAGCCAAAGACCTTGAGAGCTCAGATGACAGTCTGGAGAGACCAAGTCTTTCCAGCGAAGTTTCATACTCAAAGCGCGTCTGCACAGCACTTCGTTTAAAAACTATAGCACCTTCCCATGGACAATTTTCTTCATCGTCCTCTCCATCCATCACACCTGGTAACTTTCATTAAATCCACCTCAGTATTAGTAGCCATCCCACAGAAGATTCATGGTGTATAGATATTACACAGTCCACTCTTACCAATCTGGTCCCTCAATCAGTAAACCTAAGGAATTTAGGCCTTCTTGTGGCAATATATAAATGCACATATTTTGGGTGTTGAGAAGTCGTAGTTGATATGAAAGGAGTTCTTGGCCTCCTTGAACAATGAGAGAAAATGGCTTGGCACATACCATACCACTGGGGCCAAAGTAAGGTGTAGCACTTGCAGGCCCCCTAGCACAACCCCGTTACCCCTCACTTTGTTGAGCTAGTGTCTATCTTTAGAGGTCCACTAGGTCCAGGTCACAATTTTTCAAACATTCCTTGCTCTGAATGATGGAACATCAGCAGTCATATTACTTCACCCCACGGATTGGCTCGGAAGCAAGCATTATCAGTCTGGTTTCCACCTGGCAGACTAGTGGGGATAGCAGGGATAGCAGTGGATAATGCACAAACAGTTGACTCGAATTTGAGCAATACTCCTCATCACTAGGTGATTTTCCTCTAATGGAACTTTTGAAGTATTTTTCTGCATGAAATCACCTGGTGGAAGAGCACCAGTCTGATGAAGTTTTCCACGTTTTGGTGCTTTATTTGAACATGACAAGGAAGCAACCCCATGCAAGGATTTCCCCTTGCATGATGCTGCATCGTCGCCACCAACCGAGTGCTGACGTCTTGCTCTCCTTGGACCAAAGGACTTCTCGCTCACTTTTAAATACCTGGAAGAGGTTCGATGCCTTGCCCTTTCCCCTGACTTGGACCAGCCACAGTGAAGGTAGCCAAACATACAACATGGACTCCCACTGAACACACCAGACAGCAGTGGATTGTAGCTTTGAGTGCAACTTATGCTCAAAGCCATAGCTACTGAGTTAGGTACGCCCTGCACATACAAGAATGCACGCCCCCAAGAATCAACACACTGAAACTCCCTTCTGGATGTACGTGCAAGTGCGTTAACCTAGGAGAATGGACAACCAGATATTTGAGATGCAAGTAAGACAATATCTCAGAAGACATGGGAGCAACACTGGACCCTGGTGAACCTACCAGGGTAATCCCAACCATTACCAAGGACCTCAACTTGGTAATCCATGGACCACAAAGAATTGGAGCTCAAGCTCAAGAACTAATGGAGTGTGGGAAACTTACTCCTGCTGCTCTTGCGCAATTTTTGAATCAAATTAAGTTGCCCCACAAATGGCCTAGGTCGATTACTGCTTCTTGACACGGGCCTTTGCTTTCTCCAGTTCGTCTGAGGCAACCAGCCCATTACATCACAAAAACCCTTTCCAAATTCCAATGGATAGTTTTCTATTACATTAATAGGTAACAAACAAACAATTGCACACAAAACCATTAACACTGGCACTTTGGTGCATGGAATCCCTGACCTCAGATGACATACAAGATAAAGTGCTTCAAGCCGAATAAGGGACCAGGCCACTTACTTTGCTGATTTCTTGTAGCCGCTTTGGATGATGTGCGGAAGAAAATTGCACCACGCTTCTCATACACTGTCTGTCAAGCATCAATTCACCAACAACTGAGCACTGGCAGTTCAGCTTCCTGGCCAGTGGGCTGACACTACCCTTTTGCAGGTTTTTGTAAAGAAACAAGCATTCCATTCAGTGGCTATTTGCTCCATGCTCCTGCAAGATCTATGTTAAATTGTAATGTGGCCGAAGCTGCAATAGTGCAACCTCCTCCTTGTCGGAAACGTTGTCTTTGTGAGGCATTTGGTCACTAGATGGCAAATGAGACAACACACCTGAAGAATTTAATGGCTCGCCCTTGTTCCACGCATGATGCAATTCTACCCATATTCTCACTCCTCCTTGCGTATTTCTCAATCTCTCTATGTCCTTCAAACGGGTGCCTCAATGCAAAAAGACAGCAATAATCAGACAACGTGGGGCAGTCTGGTTACCCTTGTTGCCGGCAAGTTTTTGAGCTCTGAACAGGCCACCTCCAGCTTGTGCACCTGGACACCCAGTCCCCCATCGGTCAGGGCAGATTTTCACCCACAAAACCGATGGCTGAAGAGAACCCAGAAAGAGACATTTGAGCTTAACGTAGGAATACGACGAGGGCAGGGATGTGAGCTACAAACCGTGGTTGCGAGCTGCTGCTCTTCAAGTGAAGCGGCAGTAGCACTGGTGGCCATGACAAGGAGCCGCTTCCTCTCTTGCTTTCCTTCCTAGAATGAAAGATGAGATGAGCCTGATAAACCCTGGGATTCCACCCTTTTTAAAAAGGTGCCACAGTGATGTATTTTCTCATATATTCATATCAACAAGCAGCCTAGCAAATTATTTGACCCCGGTTCACACTCTATATATAGGGCGCAGTCACATCCGAGACCGGCCATTGGGCATTTTGCCCACCATGTCCAACCGCGTGTAACTTTCCTTTCGAAGCACCGAGTGTCACCTTTGCGTGTGAAGGCTCCATTTGTTTCCAAGCGTCATTGTCGCTGCATGGCCTACCCGACTTCTTTTTTGATCGAGATGAATCACCCTCCCCACTAGACCTTCTTGGGGTTCCACTTTATACGGCCTTGTTTTTCGCCCCTACGGATTTCCGAGAAGCATTCAGTTCTTTCAATTACCTCATTCAAAGTCTTTGGTGGCCTCTCCTCCAAATTTTACTTCATCCATGGAATGAGTCTCGTTACAAAGTTGAAGACCATTTTACTTCTGCGACTTTGAGCAACAACACATTGAAAACTTGAACGTAATCTAAAATGCAGTTATCCGTCTACTTCAAGTTCCTGATCTTGTCTCAGGTGAGCCAAGACGCGTTGAGGGGGCACGAACTGCTTCTTCATGAGTTTCTGAAAGTCATTCCACTCCTCAACTTTAGGGTAGGTCTTTGGTCTTGAAGGCGCTCTGTCACCATTGTTGAGCATAGTCCCTCATATAGTTAGAAGTCACTTCCACTTAGTCCTCATCACTAAGCTTTACCACGGGAATACTGCCCTAACTGTAGGAGCCAAATATTGAGCGTTCTTCGGTTTCGAACACCCTCAGACATATAAGGCTCTTTTGGTTAAATGCTGGCGGCATCTGGGACGTTTGAGGATCCGGAGGCGCCTCGGGGAAGTCCTGATCGGGCTCCGATTTCTTGGGTGGCTCTTGCTCTTAAGCAACATCTCTCTCCAATAGATATTCATATCTTTCCTCTTACTTGGGGGCGCCCAGCGGTACGACGCTAGCTACAACATCCGTTGTTTTGGGGAGCAGTAGCTGGGAGGTCCGGCGTTGCGACGCCAACTGTTGGGGCGGCAATAGTTGTTGAGGCAATGATGCCCAGGCCTCTCATTTTCATTTTTATTTCGGCTTTGCGACCCCTCCCCGACATCACAGCAAGCTTAGGGTGTCGTACCAGCTTAGGGCGTTGCAAAGACGTCGCTGGAGGCACCCAGCGTTGGGGCTGCAGCAACGACGACGACGCTGGGGCTGGGGCTGGGGCTAGGTACTAAGATTGCAGAGGTTGCAACTACCCGGCGTCAAAGAAGGATCCCCTAGAAGGTACCTGGAAGAAATCTTGATATGTATATATATACATAGAATGCTTTTGTGATACATAGATGTACAGTATCGTAGATGTGTTGATTAGTGTGTAGTGTCTTAGAAATGTTATAACGTGGAGGTCCTAGGTTTAAGTATGCATTGCCTAATATATGTAGAACAATGAACGAACTGCCATTGGACAGAACCAGTGGTACGTCAACGCGGGAGTCAATGGTCAACTAGTTTTTAAAATTCAGATTTCATATTCAAATTCAAATTCAACTTTTGAAATTCAAATTTTCCCACATAAATTCAAATGTATCCCTAAACTGTGACGTCCAGGGGTTGCAAGGTCCTTGCGACCCTTGGACGTCGGTACTGTGGCATCGCAAGAAAAAGGCCCTTCCCACTTCGTGGTCGTCCACCACGCTGTTGCATCACTGGTGCACCATGACACATGCGGAGTAAAAAGTGCGATGGCCCAGCGACAAACGTGCGACGCCCTAGCATCGCACATTCGGGCTACTACCCCGCCTGAAAAGGGGGCAAGCAGTGTCGCAAACCCCCCTTTTTCCTGTAGTGGGTGCGTGACATTTGGTATTAGAGCTTAGAGTTGAGTACGCGAACGTCTTTGAGATTGGCCTCACAATGGGATCAAGCAAACAAAAGCGAAAGTGGGATGGCTGAAAGCTGATGAACCTAGTGAGCCTAGTGGGAATGACGCGACACCGGGGCTGATCTGAAGGGAAGTTTACCGAAGGAAGGTCACTAATGCAAAAGAGGGGGTTTGCGACAGCCCACCAACGCGCGCTAGCAACGACAGTGTCGCTCCGCCTCTTGTCACGCCGGGGCATCACAGTCGTTGGAGTTTGTGACGCTGGGGTGTCGCAGCCTCAACGCGTAGGATCGCAGTCATGGCAGCCTCAGCGTCGGGCGTCCCCAGCGACGCCAGGGGGTCGCAATGCCCAATTTTTTTTTTTAATTTTTTTTTCAGTTATTCACTTTGGTGTACGTGTCTAGACTCGAACTCCCATCTTGACCATTAGGCCAGAGCTTGGAGTTTTGGTTGCTAAACATTCTTGTGGTGGGAGTTGTGAGGAGTCGTGGGGCTCACCGCAATCCAATGGGCCGTGGTGGATGGGCTAAGACGCACCACAACTCATCGCATGAAATTGAGGTTTAAGGTGGTGGTTCACCAAAAAGGACTTGGATTGTTTATAAAATCCCCGCCGACAATCACAGAAGTATATATAGAGAGTAGTAACCCCGAAAAGTGTGCAAGCCCGCTACTAAAAGCTAATAAAGCAAAAATAAAAATTAGAACAAAAACCAGAAATCCAAAGCCCCCGGCCCTAACCCTGTCGCCTACCCATAGGTCCAACCTCATTTTCCTTCCATCCTAACTAATTAGTGATGAGGATCGATATGATGACATTGTCGAGTCCACCTAGGGGCCTTTGGAAGTTACACGAAGCTCTCTAACAAATGGGCTCAGGCGAAGCCCAGGGAAGGACAGAAATGATCTCAATTGCAGAGGTCACTTCCTTCATTCTCAGGCCAACAACAATCGGGAGCGACATGTTGGGATTGTGGAGGACCCAATGTTAAGAGAGATTGCCTGGAGAGAGGCAAAGAATCGGCACAGGCACAGCCTACACAACCATAGTTTGGGTATTTGTGGCAAGTATGAGCATGAAGAGGCCCATTGTTATGACTTGCATCCTGAGCTACGGCCAGGCCAGTTCCAAGTGAACAATGGTGGTCGAGGACGAGGCATTGTAGTCCAGAGAGGTAGATAAATAGAGGTCGTGGTGGAGGTTGTAACCAAAACCAAGGAGCACAGGGTCAAGGTCAAGGTCATGACCAAGGCATGGTGGATAAGCTTGCCCAGCTAGAGCAACGTCTTGCTACCATGGTCACGTTTCATGATGCGCCAGCTCCAAGGCCTGAGGTTCAAGCCCCACCTGCACAACCTCATATGCCCAGGGAAGACCAGATTGGTATGGGCTTCATGTGTGGAGCCGCATTTGCATGACCATTGCATGTGGATTCTGCAGCTGTTGTCACTCGAGTAGCAACGCGTGCTCCTGAGCCAAGAAGAGTGGATGTGTGGATTTTGATCCACAAAGAGGGGAAGCAAGTCGGCAAACAAGGCTTCCACAATCTTTCACATTGGCTGAGACAGTGCCAACTATGCCATCGATGGCACTCGCTCGTCCAAGTGTGTCAGAGGTAGAGCCACCGGGGAGAGTTGGTGTGGCTCGGGAAATGCCAGTGGATGGTGCTGCAAAGCAAGGTGCAGCCAGTATATTGTTAGAGGCGGCTACGGCAATTTGCCAAGCTCTATTGTTTTCTGCCACGACAATTGCAATGCCGGGGATGTGGCCAGCTGCAGTGTTTAGACTGGCAGCTGCACTCTGTGAGAGTGGTGATGCATCGGCACTATCTACGGGGATAGCGGATAAAGTGTAGTGCATGGTTGCCCTAGATTCAAGGGTGAAGACCACGGCAGTTGCGCCATGGCAAGTGGCAGCTGCAAGGTTGCAGGAGTTGCCAACTAGACCAGTCATTGAGCATAGTATGGTAACTCCTAGGGTAGTCAATTAGGATGGTGTGTTTCAGTTGGGTGGCCCAGCCGGGAGGAAGTATAGGCCACTGCGGGTCTTATTGGACTCAAGAGCACAGCCATTGATGTTGGGGAGAGCAGCAATTGCAGGCTTGGGTCTTACAGAGGCGGATTTGGAGCCTTGCCATTTCCAAATTCAAACATCTTTGGGCGGTTCAGAGAAGGCACGAGGGATTACACGCCATGAGTTCTTCATTCGATTGCAGCCAGATTATCTTATAGATGGCTCTGTCATGAGAGCTAAAACCATTGTTACGGACGCAATGTTTTATGATGTATTTATTGGTGGGGTTGTGTTATACCCGATGGGCTTTACTTTGGACTTTTAGGAGAAAACAACATCCTACAGGCCGGAATGGCAATTAGGGGATGGTCGACGTGCAATGCTCCTAGTGCGGTTTATTAGGAATGTAGCGGTGGATCTTAAGAACGTGATGCCCACATTGGTTGCATTCTCAGGGGTGGTCGCTTGGGGTAATGAGCTCTTGGAGGGGCAATAGCCATGCAGATGATAGACCACCACCTGATGAGAACAAACAATTAGCATACAAGGCTGATTTGCTTCCTCATGTGCCTGTTCATATTCCATTGTGGGGTACAGTTGGGAATTTGCATCGAGTAGCAGACGAGTGTGTGCACCAAGCATGGCAGGAGGTCTATCCATTGGTGAGCGAGGGGAGTTCAGTAACATCACCTGGACCTCCTCAGTTAGCTCCTTTGGACACAGTGCCCATTACCTGGCAACCATTTGACTTAGGGATTTGATTGCTAGACCTGTTTGGAGGCATGAGCACTGGGCTTGCAGGAGTGCTGCAAGCTGGGATTAAAGTACGCAAGTACTTGTATATGGAGAATGATGAGATAGCTTGGCGTATTTCTATGCGCCACATCGCCTTGCTCACACACTGGTATCCTGAGTTGTCGCATCTCTCAGCAATTCAAGGGTATCAAAAGGCCTTGCCAGCAGACATTACCTTGCTGGGGGCGGAGAATTTGGATCGGCATGGTCGCATTGACTTGGTGATAGCAGGGTGGCATTGCCAATGACATTCTCCCGTATGTCATGGTAATGGTTTGCATGATGCACGATCACATCTGTTTTGGGAGATGTTACGAGTGTTGCGTGACTTGCAGGTGAGGCAAGTACAATCTCCAGTTTATATCCTGGAGAATGTTCCTCTCATGGGGGATTCTAAGGCCAGGGTTATGGCCAGTGTGCATCAGATCCGATCATGGATTGGACCAGCTGTATTATTGGATGCAGCTGCAGTGGGGTCACGGGCATACAGTCATCGAAGGGGAGAGACGGATGATCCAGCGATTTCTAAGGGCTTATAGAAATTGCTTTGCCTTCGGTTTGAAGGATTGGGGAGTTTGAAGGGCCAGGAGATTCGTATTGATTTGGCAAGTGACACGCTAATTTTTTTCGAAGGCCCTACAGGTATAGTGATATGGAGAGGTCTTTGATCCAGTCACAGACTATGGAATTGTTCGAAGCTGGATTGGTGGAATTGTCAGGCGGGGAGTATGCCTTGGCAATGGTGATGCTAGCTAGGAATGATATCTATGGCAATTGGATATAAAGGAGGATGTGTGTGGACTACCGTCCTATGAACCGTCAGACTAAGTCCAATAGATATGTCATGCCAACTCCAGATGAGATCTTTGATGTCATTGGGCATGCAATGGTGTTTAACACATTGACTTAGTCTGTCTGGTTACCACCAGTTGCCAATCAAAGAGGCTGACAAGCAAAAGATGGCATTCTGGGGGATTGACCAACATGGGAATGATTGCTTGCACCAATGGCGCTTCCTACCGTTTGGGTTGAAGAATGCTCCTGTAAAGTTTCAGAGGGTCATGGATAGGATTTTTGCGGGGCTAGACTTCGCCCGGTGCTACATTGACGACATCATCATCTTTAGTGCTACGATTGAGGAGCACGAGAGACACCTTCAGATGGTGTTTGAGCGTTTGAGAGCGCATGGGTTGAAATTGCACCCTGGGAAGTGCAAGTTCTTCCATGATCAGATTGAGTATCTGGGCCACATGATATACCTTGGAGGATTGGGTGTTCAACAGACAAAGGTGGAGGCCATTGCATGCATTCCACGTCTCATAGATGTAAGCAGAGTTCGTGCTTTCATCGGGTTGACAAACTACTATCGTTGGTTTGTCAAGGGATTTAGTAGCATTGCGAAGACTCTTACGAAATTGACCAAGGTAGGTCAGGAGTGGCAATGGGAGCAGGAGCAGGAGGAAGCTTTTGAGGAACTCAAGGCTCAACTGACTTCTGCACCTATTTTGAGGCGACCTATTCGGGGGCGGCCCTTCTAGCTACACACGGATTGGAGTAGTGCTCACACAAGTGGATGGTGAGGGAAGAGAGTTCATAGTGGCATATGCCAGCCGCTCGAACCATAATATTGAGGCAAAGTATAGCTCATATGAAGGAGAGTGTCTAGCTGCAGTATGGGCAGTGGCACATTTCAGATGCTATCTCTATGGCAATCTCTTCACCCTTGTCACGAATCACCAACCATTGAAGTGGTTGATGGAGTCAGTCAAGCTTACAGGAAAGCTTGCACGGTGGGCACTTATGCTTCAAGAGTACGACGTTCCAGGTGGTGTATCGCGCCGGAATAGTCAATTAGGATGCAGATGGATTGAGTTGCAATCCATGCACAAGTGAGCTTGATGATACAGGAGCTCGTTGGCATGATGAGACGGACGAGGAGACGGTGCCAGGATGGTACGCATCTGTTTTTTTGTGCATTCTAGCAATGGGAGCTCAAGCTGGTTCATCCCATGTAATTGGTCATAGAGATAGTGTGCATGACGATCTAGAGATCAGTGGGGAGCTTGGTGGTGCTAAGGATATGCATGAAGATGCAGCAGCGTTGGCCTACCTTCGTACTGGAGAGACAGCAGCCAATGTGACTGCTAAGGAGAGAGATCGAATCCTACAACGTGCCAAGAGGTTCAAGTGGGGGGGGGACTCACATACTCTAAGTATGGGAGGATGGACTAGTGAGGATTGTGCCTCATCAAATATAACGAGTGTGATTGGTACGCCATGCCCATAAGAAGTTGGGACATTTTGGAGTGCGGCACACTCATAGTTTGCTGCAAGGATAATACTGGTGGCGGGGCATGCACACGGATGTGCAACAGTTAGTGGCAAGGTGCATGGTATGTGATAGAGTGCGAGCTTCTTTCAATGCACCACAATTGTATCCTTTATCCATTATGGGATTGGGCTATCGTTGGAGTCTTCACTTCGCAGGCCCATTGTGTCGCGCACCTCACTTCGGTAAGCTCCCCTTCAAGTCATAGTTACTCGCTTTGATGCGCGCGCCTACCTCCCAAACTGGCCGCCAAGCCAACTCGGAGCTTTGGCTGCTCACCGAGACATAACGGTCCTCCATTACTTCTCCACGAGACCCTCTCTCAATTTGGGCCAAGTGGAAATTCCCTTTGGTCGATGGCAGTCCGGAACAACTCCCCACACCTTGGTTACTTTTCGGCTCGCACGTTTACTCACTAGTTTTTGGTCACCAACGGAATTGCACCGTTATCGGGGTTACTACTCCCTATATATATTTTTGTGACTGTCCGCAGAGGTTTCACAAACAACCATGCCATTTTATGGCGAACCACCACGAAAACCCTCGACTCCCGGTGATGAGTCGCGGAGAGTCTTGGCCCACCCACCACGGTCCCATTGGACCGTGATGAGTCCCAAGACTCCCCACGACTCCCACCACAAGGTCTCCGCCCCCATGGTGAGTCCTATGCCACCCCCACTAAGTCCCACTAAGCTACCACCACCCCTCGTGGAACCACCCCCACCGCAACCCGGTGTGCGGGGCTCCACCTAGTGAGCGCCTCCGCCTCCTTGAGTGCCTTGGGCACTCAAGTGTGCTTCAGCCCCCGCATCTATTGTTGCCACTGCCCCACCATAGGGGCAGCCCCTCTCGTGTCCCGACCCCCTGCCCTCAAGGCAAAGGGCCGTGACACATTGCCACTAATGATTCCCCATAACGAGTATGTGCTGGTGATGGTGGAACACTTCTCCGGATTGAACTGGTGGCATTGCCTGACAATGCAAGTGAGAGGGCTGCGTATGCATTTTTACATCGAGTTCTTAGCCGATTTGGTGCTCCAGCCGAGATACTCACGGACCAGGGGAGAAAGTTCTTGGGGGAGTTTCAGGCTTTGTGTGAGCAAGCCCTGATAGACCACCGCACTACTTCTCGGGATCATCCCGAGGCTGATGGCTTGGCAGAGGGAGTTGTTCAGACAGTCAAGAGAGGCTTACGCAAGTATGGCTTGCAGAAGCGACACTTAGGAGATTAGGACCTCCATCTACCTTAGTTGGCCATGGGCTATAGGTTTCGCAAGCAAGCATCACTTGCCTCATTCTCACCTTATTTCCTTCTCTTTGGCCGAGAGCCAGATTTGCTTGCGTCTATTCGTAGGGAAACTGGAGTAGTCCTCAACCTTGATGATCCAGATGTGTGGACACAAGTATGTGCCCAGCGGAGTGAGTTGTTCAAGAGAGAGTCATGCGTATGGCTTTTGAGTATCTTGCTATTGCCCAACACCGAGACACATTGAGGTACGCCACTATACGTGGAGGGGGATATCGGCCAGGTGTTCGGCGTCACTACAATACAAGCTGGGCTTTTCGACTCTGTATTTGACTCATTTTCGAGTCTTTTGCGACATTTTTACTCCAAGCCTCCATAGTCGAACATGCGTGACAAAGGTCAAGTCGTGTCAGTCAAGCAGTCAAATCCAGATGCCAGGTTCTGACAGTGAAATGTGACAGTAAAACCTAGGGGGTGACGTGTAGGCAACACAGTATGACGTGGATGCGACGTGGCTATGACGTGTAGTAAAGTGGTTTAACTGGATTATGACATGGATGCATGACGTGTAGTAAAGTGGTTTAACTGAAGTGGAACATATTGACTATATTCCACGATGTTTAGTATGCGGTTTGACTGCAAATCAGTGATAGTGAGTTTGCTTGACTTTGTATAGTGTAATATTCTACTGTGAATCAGTAAAAGAGGACACATTTTAGTAAATATGTTTCACTATGGAGATGTATATATATACACACAAATATAAAAATAAATAAATACATACACATATATATATATATATAGAAATTGGGGAGGCCTTTTGTTTGATATTTGTTTTTTTTAGTTTTTATTTATTACTGTTTTTTAGTTTTTTGTACAGCGGACTGGGGGCGCGGGCGGAGGTGCCGCGGGGTGAGCGGGCGCGGCTGGGCGACCGACGGGAGCCGGGAGTCTGTGCGGGGCGCCCACCGCTCAGCTCGCGCGTGGCATAACAACGCTAATATTGTAAAATGAGATGCCTTTGCAACATGTTCAAGTCAATGGAGAAAGGGACCTTACACCGTGTCAATGCTCCGATTGGTGTGTTGTGTTCAGTCATGTCCCTCACTCTCACCTTCCTCTTATGTTTTGCCAAAGCAAGAGAGCCCATCGCCGTTTTAGGCTTGTTTTCTTTCTCTCTGTTTTTCCGATGGATCGGAAAAGGAGGCACGGCCTTTGCCAGGGTATGAACCCTGTGTGCCTGGCCAGCCTCTCGAGCACCAAAACATCAATGTTTAGATTTTTCCTACTCGTTGCTTCATTGTGGGCGTTATCGCCCGCTCTTGTGGTAACACTGGCTCTGTATTCACCCCCCATTATCAGATTCAGCAATGAAGGGACGTTCAAAATTCTTCAGGTGTGCCAGACCACCTCCTCTAATTGATGGCTTTAGTCTTGAACTTTGAATTTCTGGGTTTTCCAACTGAGCGCAATCACGAGGTCTTTCTTCCATTAGCAGGGGTTAACCCAATCCAACCCCACCGCTTGTAAAGGGCGTGCACCCAGTGCGCCCAGAATGTGGTTGTAAACCATAGTCATTACAATTTCAAATCCTGTATGGAATTTGGCAGGGAATGACTATGCAGCTAATCTCCCTGAGAAGTGTGGTTTAGTTTAATGGCCTTTTCCATTTTATAATTGATACTGTGTGGTCAAGTAATGGTCAGCTTCACCGAGGGTAGTGATGGGAAGATTCACCTTCCTTCCACGCAACTCAAGGGTACACCACCGATCAAACTCACCCAATAAAGTTGCACTGGATTTCCACCTGTGCCCCCTCCCCAATTTTGCCACTTTTGAGTGCTTAATCTCTGTGCTTAGGGATAAGCTAACCTCTTTTCTAATATAAATGTGTCTGGCATTGAATGCACAGTAAGTCCGTGCTAACTGGTGCCACAATGTTACTGTGCCCATTAGATGCATCATCATTTTTTTCTGACATTCTGGATCATGTATTCCGAGTTCTGGACCAAACCTTGCATCCCAGGGGACCTGAGGTTTCAAAAGCTATATGCTCTCTGCCAGAGTGGACTTTGTGACTATTACCAGGGCTGCTAGACTCCAGTTTAAGATCAGCAGGTCAATCTGGTGCTGTTCTTGATACTTGCACTTTGAAATTTAAACCCTCATTGGTAATGCTCTGTAGCCGCCTTTTCAATGTGAATCAACCCAACTCATTTTTCTTATATGGTTTGATTCTGCCAGGGGAGTGTCCCTCTGTTCACTGCAAGCATGTTTGTAAGTGATACACAGGCTACTTCTCTGTCACCAATATGCAACACGACTTACAGTTGGTTCTTGCACCTTGGTGTTCGCATTGCATCTTTTTTGCCAACTGCCTCCAAATTCGAGGTTAATACTTCATTATTGACTGGGATGGTATTTTGAACAACAGATTGCAGATATGCACTACGGGGATGGTGCAACAAATCCGTGCCGCGATCTGCTGCCATCACAGTTACGGCACTGCTCTGACCTAAATACCACTGCCTTCATTGAGCGGCTGCTGGTGGCAGAGAAGCCTGACCTTGTTGTCTTTACAGGTGTGTAAAGACAGAAGTTTGATGAATGCATAGTCTTACAATGTCATACAAGATATAGTTGACTTGTCTTGTACTCTCATTTGAGTCTCGAAGTTATGAGACAGCATTCTTTCTGGTTTCCTTCCTCTTTTTATTGTTCCTTTGTCCCGGTGCCTTTGAGTCCATCTTCGAAAAACCCTTCTTTATCTTGCCTGTGGCAGTCTCATTTTATTTGTTGCTTGTTTACTAAGCTCTCACATTGATGTGCATATGATGAATACAAAGGACAACTTTCAAATATATACCATGGAGTCGGGAGACTGTATTCAAGGGAACCTTCGTGGTTTCCAGAATGCAAAAACTCTATTTTAGTGGGGATTTACAGGCTGTCGATTTCTCTTCTCAATCCTAACCCTGATCAGAATTTGATTGTTAGGGCACACAATCCAATCCTACCGCACTGTAAGGGCAGTAGCTAATAGTACTCCTGGTTTTAACACAACCTCAAAAACTAAGTCCAATCCTACCTGATTGTAAGACAGTAGCTAGTGGCAGTCCTGGTTGTACTGCAAGCTCACAATTTTAACAGGAATTGATGAAGTCGTTTGCTTGACATGTTGAGGCATGGCAGTTCTTGCTATGCACATGTTTATGGCTTGTTTTGGGGGCATCAATTTTTGACATGGGTTTTTCACTTGTAAGCATTGTATTATTTCCTCCAATATTGATCCAGTTACAATTTCCTGGCATTGCCAACAACCAAGTTTACTTCTTCTCAAACATCAAAAGCCAACAGATAAGGGAGCGACACATGAATGTTCACTTTTTGGTGGAGAATGAATTTTTGTGTAAGTAGCTAGCTATGGCTACACGTTGGTGATGGTGGCTCAAAAAGAAAAATTGGGGGAAGGGGGAGTAAGTTGCATGCACAGCTGGCCATAGCTTGTAGGAGAGACCTGAGTTACATCTTGGTCAATTGTTGTACCTGGCAAATGCCTGTGCTGGTAACTTTATAGCCAATAACAGGAGTAAAGAGTTTTTGTTGTTGTCTTGTAGGAGACAACATTGACTTCGATGCCACGGATGCACAGAAATCTATGGACAAAGCATTTGCGCCTGTAATCACAGCGAAAATTCCGTGGGCTGCGATCCTCGGAAACCATGATCAGGAATCAAGTCTCTCTCGTACTGAAATCATGTCTTACCTTACTCATATGGACTACTCTCTCTCTCAAGTGTTGCACCCAACCATGGAGACGCTCTTAGGAATAGTGGCCAATCAGACCTCCTTGATGGAGGTCTACGGCAGTGGAAATTATTTTCTTCAGGTGTTTGGTGCGAAAGGGTCAGACTCCGAGAACTCAAGTTTGCTCAATTTGTATTTCCTGGACACTGGAGATTATTCCAAGCTCTCAACTGTGGGAGGTTATGATTGGATCCGGGCCAGCCAGCTACTGTGGTTTGACAGTCTTTCGGCCAAGCTGAGGGTGCAAGATCTTCACTCTGCTGCAATCTTTGTGTTGATATATCCACTTAAAAGGAAGGGTGTTTTGTGGAGGCAATAGAAGGTCCTACTTGTTATGTGCATTCTTTATTTTCATGTGTGCTGATGCAGCTAGGACTACAACTGCCGATACCCTGCCCCTGAAATTCCCACTTTCTCATGGATTTTATGTAGTTTAATTTTTTCCTCTGTGTTTGTCGTTATTATCTTTTATCTCTTTGGTTTCACTTTTTAATTCTAGGATTGCTCAATGTTCCATACCCTCTTGATGTTATGAAATTTCTGTCTCTCTTTCTTTCACCTTAGGTGATGTTGGTTGTTATCCAACATAGCCACCACGGCTATAATGGGTGGCACCTGCCACTAGTCACTTGTGGGGGATTTCTCATAGACAAGTTGTCTAACAATTAAGAGATCAGGAAAGGTACTGGTGTGTCCTTCTACAGATTCCTTGCTTTTGGCAGAGATCTTCAGTTAGGAGGATTTGGGGTTTGGGGGGTGTGGTGTGGGGAACACTTGCATTAGGCACCCATTTGTTAGTGATCAGGTAACTAACTAACAAGAATTTGGGCCCCACTTAGAGTTGACTAAATAGGTTTCAGTCAGTTAAGGGTGTCATTAAGGGGTAGATAGTATATTTAGGATAGAAATCTGCCAGATGGTCCTTTAGGTTAAGGGGTGTCTCTCTCCTTGCTCAAGAGTCACATGGTATCTCCCTCGGCAGCCTACTTGCATGAAGCACTCCATCTCCTTCAAGAACATTTGGGGTTCCATGGGTTTTGGTTTCTTTTGTTGTTCTACTGTGTCCCATTGGGATCTCGGCCCCCTGGAAAGTTTCTTTGTTTCTTCTATGTTTGTGTGTGAGTGATGGTGTAGGACAGTCAGTCTTACTGGGGGCATAGAGGACTGCAGCAGGTAATTTCACATAGAGAGACATGGTTAAGATAGTGATGATTTATTCAGTACTACTTGGCTGGCAGTCCTCAAGGGCCACAACAGCGAGGCTGAGCCCCTCCGCCAAACAGTCTGTTTCAGCTGTCACCCCAGCACTGGCCTACTTCCACATCCCCCTACCTGAGTACAACACAGTGCTTCAGAATCCTTCTATGGTGATGGGTGACAAACAAGAAGCCATCTGTTCACCTTCTGTAAATTCAGGATTCTTCACATCTCTTCTGGCAGCTGGAGATGTGAAGGCCACATTCTCTGGGCATGATCACTGCAACGACTATTGTGGGAGCCTCTTGGGAATCCATTTGTGTTATGGGGGTGGCTCCGGTTATCACGCATACGGGTAATTACTCCAGCTACCATATACATTTACTAGTTTATGCTATGAAAAATTCAACTCCCAGGTAATTGATCTTGTCACATAATCAGAAGTATCACATTTAACTTGAGAGAGTATTTTAGATGCGAAATCCTTATCTTCCTCTTAACAATTCACCATGATTTATAGATCTTTTTGGCTATTTGAAGTACATAGTTTTTGAGAAACTCTATGTAGCATTTCTAACCACATGTGAGGCACACACAATATCAGACTTTCTCTAATCTGTACATCTCAACCATCTAAAGGAGGTCTTGAAAGTTTTATAAAAGTTTTTTTGCATAGCCACAACATGTATGCTTGGTAATTCTTGTAACTGTGTTCCATGAAGCAATCATGTCTAGTCCTGCCGGAAGGTTAGGCTACGCATCCCGATTGTTAAGAAACTATGGAGGGGATTCTTTGTCACTGGATTGACACTGCCATGCCAATTTGTTAAAACCATAGAATATGATGGCGACCATGGTAGCTCTAATAGAAAACCATCTATCTTCTATGCCACATGCAGGAAAGCTGGATGGGCACGACGAGCACGTGTGGTTCTTGCATCTCTAGGAAGGGACAACAATAGGGAAGGCTCTGGAGTCACCCAGGAAATAGTCACTTGGAAACGGCTGGATGACGACGATATGAGTAAGATAGATCTACAAGTCTTGTTCAACGGATATGCAGGCCGGTGGTTTTCCAAACCATTCTTTGGGGGGACTATGTCATTTGGGAAAGGGTGGGGTGTCAGCCTGTGGCTTGGCATTGCATTGCTCATCATGTCGACACTTTCAGTCACTATTGGTTCATCGTTCTTGTTCAATTCCATGTATCAGAAGTTTAAGAGGCGAAGAGTTTTTGGGTTTTCACCTATTTCTGAGGGAGGCTCCTCTGTGGAGTCAAATGACACTTAGAGTTGAGTTTGGCGCTTGAAAGAGCCCTCATTTGCCCTTGCTGTGCATTGTTAGCCATGTAGTTTTTTTCTTTGCTTCACTGAGGGTTGAAAATGCCTCAAGGGTTGGGTCTACTCAAGTATGTACATACTTGTGTCAAGAGTGTACAGAGTGTTAGAAATGACACTGAGGAGGGTTGGAAATTTAAATTTCCTGTCTCAAGGCATCCTCAATCACCTATTTGTTAATGGACGAAGAAACGCGGCCGTGTTAAAGCATTTGTGGTAGCTTTAGGAAGGGTTTGTTGGTTGTGCAAAAAGGTAGAAACAGTCGATTGCTTCATCAAGTACAATGCAGATTTTGTGAGTTACACGTCAACAATCTGCCTTGGCCTGGCCAGTTAGTTCAGTATAAAAATAGCCTTGGGAATTGTTGTTTGTCATCAAATGATCTATGCACTTTGGATTCTTGTGAAGATAGCATACTCCTGCTTGATTTGATCTTGGGTAACACGGTCTTCTGCCAATGAAGGCAAATCTATATTCTTTCCTCTGTATTGAAAGGAGAACTTGGCTTTACAATTCTGTCTCTCTGTTTTGGTCCACACCCACTGGTCACCAGATGGTTGATCAATCAACTAGAACATAGACCATCCTGGTTGGGAGTTACCTGTCAACCCTGAAGACATGGCTTCAAAACAAAGTGGTTGTCTGTGTCTCTGAATGACTCTTGTTCACCTCCGACTTTGCCTGGTGTGGACTTTAGTATTGGTGGAAGACTTTTGTGAGCAACAGAATTCAGGAAGCAAATTGGAAAGATACAATATAGCCTTGTAGGAAGGGCCCATCTAAACCCCTACACCATTGCATGCCTGGTCTGCAATCAGAGTGTCATCCAGATACCATCTCCGGTCTACTCAACTGATCATAGATTCAGATAAGCTGGATATCACAACCCTCTCATCTGTCCCCGGATGGGCAGTGTATAGGAAGGTCCTTCCTTCCTCATTGGCATCTCAGATCTAGGATTGTGGGTAGTTGAATTTAAACAGAGTTCCTCTCTTGAAGTTATTATATCTGAATGGGAGACTAAAGCTGAATGGATTGTTTGTTTGAAATCGGAGGGAGACTAGTTGTCGCTGAAACTAAGGCGAGGTAGCAACGTAGTAACTCTAAATTAGGATTAAGGAGGCAAGTTGGCTCCCCTTACCATCTTCTGGCTTATTCCACAATATTCTGCTCGGGACTGCGCAGTTTTTTCTTACGTGTAACGAAGTCCTAATTTTTCTGTCACCGTCTCCAAATTCCACGAGGAGCATCCACAGGCACTCTTACCATCATAGCTGGATTGTGAAAAATATCAACAGGTGTCGCTAGGACTACTAGTGTCGGCTCATTAGCTCTCATGGCCTTGTGTTTGTGTCTCTTCTTGGTGTTTGCTAGTTGGTATACATACCCAGAGGAGAGCCCATTCGAAGTTAGAGAATCGCCTCATATTGACAAACGCATAATCTCAGTGATATCAAAGACCCTACTTCAGCCACTTAACTTCTACAGCATTCACCAATGATCAAGCTTATATCAAAAATCATAACCTGATGTAATCAAGTTACAGACTCGCGAGGTCGGGCTTTGTGGATGTCTTGAAAACTGTAAATGTGATAGCATAGACTTGAAGGAATGCTATTTCGGGAGTTGTCATTATCTCCATTTATGGCTTGTTTACCACTTTACGGAACCTAGCCAGCTACTAAGCACATGGAATATCCACGCGAGCATGGTAGGTATAATGCTACCAGTGTCGAGAGGCAATCACCGCCAAGCTATGGTGACAAAAACGTCCAATGCTCATCTCTTAGTCATAGGGAGCCGTGCGTTCAACGACTTGAGGTTAAATGATTGAGATTGCTTGAGGGGTATGGAACTTCATTAGAAAGCTGCATGGCCCCACGTTGAGCAGTGTACATTGGACTTGGTAGGGGTTAGATCAGACCCACCTTGATGGAAGCAAGCTATGATGTCATATAGTGGGATAGAGTGGAATATACTCAGCATGATTACTGGAACGCCAATGTAGAAGAGAAGAAAGGATCCACGTCCTTGGGAGCACAATGCCAAGTCCGGGGCCCACTTCACACTACAGAGCTGTGACTAGAGAAGGGAAGTTTTTCTACAGCACGGAGCTCTAGCCTCGTGTCAGACTCGAAGCTATGCGATCACAGGAGCAGTGGGATTATCTCAGGAAAGAAGGTCTGCTCGCTGTTTAAGTGTAATATCTGTTCCCCAGGGAGTCTGTCAAGGTTAGCCAAGGACCGGACCTGGTGGGTCTGTGGACATGTTCTTGAGCATTTGTAAAGCCTTTGCCGTTGTAGGAAGTCTCGTGGGATCTCGTAAAAGAAGACCTTGCCGGTGCACAATCGTGCTGAGAATGGAAGTGTAGGTAGTACCTTCCTGCAGGTGCAAGTCTTGGACGGCCAGCCAGAGGACGATGGTGGGTCCGTGGCATATTCTTGAGTACTCACACAACATTCGTTGTTGCAGGATGTCCTTTTACGTTGTCCTCAAAGGCTGGCCTGTCCAGCAGAGTGGGTGACCGATGCTAGGAAGAGTGGTGACATTTCCCTGATTGGAAAAGCCTTTGATTCTGTTCGAGCCTGCAGTCCCGGTGGCCAGCTCCAGAGACGAAGAGAAGGAGAGAGAGAAGGCAAGGTTCACTCTTCATCCAGAGATCAATTGTAATCATGGGGGGGCAGATTGGCAAACAAAAAGCGGTGATAGAAGAAGAGAAGCAGCTGCAAGCCATGGAGGAGGCACAAGGCACCACCTTTCCAGGCTCAGAGTACCATTACCCCAACCACAAAGAATGGATGTCAACACTGCAACTTGATAAGATGAGGGTGCGAGACATAGTGTGGCCCGGCACCCACAACTCTGCCAGCAACCAAATTGGTGTGCCGTTCATCACGAGGCCAATTGCTCAATGCCAGACACTTTCCATCTATGAACAGCTTGTGAACGGGGTAAGAGTTCTAGACATCCGAGTGCAGCAGGACAGAAGAGTGTGCCATGGCATTATAACAAGCTATGCACTGGATGTGGTAATCAACGATGTCAAGCACTTCTTGTCAGAAACTGTGTCTGAGTTCATTCTTCTCGAGATTCGAACTGAGTACCAGAGGTCCGACCCCCCCGATCTGGACAAGTGGCTTATTGAGCAGCTTGGCGAACATTTAATACCCCAAGATGTCACACTGTTTGACAAGCCCATGAAGGAATTGTTACCAAAGCGAGTCTTCTGTGTCTGGAAACCTGTAACAGCACCGGCCCCTTCTCCAGGCAGCCCCTTATGGAGCTCTGCATACCTCGTGGATAACTGGATTGACACTGACCTTCCCTTGACCAAGTTCAATTCCAACTTAGCTTACCTCGCAGTGCAGAAACCCAACGACACCCGCAACTTCTTCTATCGTGTGGAAAATACCGCCACTCCCCAGGCAAGTGGCCCTGTTGTGTGTGTTTTTCCTGTCACAGACCGCATCCGAGGTTACGCTCGCTTGTTTCTTTCGCAAGTTTTCAAGAGAGGGATTTCAGACCGGCTGCAGGTATTTGTGGAAGATTTCGTGCAGTCCGACTTCATTGATGCGTGCATTGGAGTCACAGTGGCCAGATTCTCGCAGGTCAAAGCGCAGGAACAAAATGTGCGAGACCTGCAGCAGCGGACAAACGGGTCTGCAGCTGCGGAGAAATGAAGACGATGCTCTTTTGCGTTGGACCTTTATCATCCATCATTCATCCATCTCTTCTCTTGTGAATTTGTTTACAATTTTTCAAACAATTTGGGTTAATAATGTTTTATTTTTTATTTTTTCAAAACAATTTGTAAAATATGTTTGGTTTTCAATCTAAAATCTAGTCTACGGGCCGGTGTCGCCATGCCTGTCATGCAAGGTTATTTTTTTCCTCATTATCAATACATCTGGCCTCTCTCGGGCCTTCTGAAGAACAAAAAAATAAGAGATCTAGTTATGGTGCAGTGTCCTCTTTCTCAGCAGCCTCCGTGGGGGGGTTGGTAGAACGTGAGCACACAGCTCATGTGAGTATAGGAAAAATATTCGCGTAAGCACAAAATACGATAATAGGATACCCATGTTTTTACGGAAATAGAATACGAATGACAGATCTAAGGTTCTTACACGCGAATAGGCACCCCTAATGTATATCTACAAGCTCCAAGATCCAAATATTTACAGCTTTGGTATGTACAAAAGAATAACACATTAGGGAAAACAAAGTCACAATAACCGTCCAACACCATCATAAACACACAACAATAATTGAATAATTTAATGTAATGAGGCAAAAAATGGGTTTCACCGGTGAAATTTCAAGGTATCGTTGCGTAGGTCATTATCCAGTGGTTTCCTGAATGAAAGAAAATGAGTTGTGTTTGGTGTTGCATATAAGAGACGACGTGAGGTTGTTTATTTCGCTAACGAATTGTTATGTGCTTATTGCGGTAGGTCATTACCCATGCTTTCATGGGCGAAACAAAATGAGTTGTGTCTAGTTTTGCATATGAATGATTGCTACTAGCGGCAACATCACATAATTAAATATACAACTATTAATCAACGAAAATTCTTGATGGAGATGGCACTGAGAGCAATTCCATATGCCCCAATTTTTTGTGGCTTGTGCTTACGTGAGCAGAAATTTCCAAATGTTGTTTGGCGTGAGCACATTTTAGTTTCTCTAAAGTATTTTTTTCAAGAATATTCTTTGGAATTTGCAGCATATCCTCTTTTGCTCACATGAGCAAGCGTCGGCCTGCGCACATGCTACCCAACCTCCTTCCATTCAACCTCCCTCCATGGCATGTCATGTGAGATTTTTTCCTCATTTTGATATACTTTCAGCCTATCTAGGGCTTTTACCCCCCTGGAGAATAAATAATAAATCTAAACTTAGCTTTGGGGTAGAAATTGTTATGTATAATTTTAGTCGCAGTGATTATTGTCTGCCCAAAAATTGATCTCTTTTTTTCAGTGCTTTGTACTACTACTATTCGCATTGGGTTGAATCGAACATTTGTTTTTAATTGGAAACTATACTATGAAACTAAACATTTATAATGGTATAGGGTATTTTTATTTTTTATACTATATGTATTATTTGTCGATTCTTCAGGAATTGCCCTGGGATGGTATGCCCACTGTAAACCCCTCACGACCTCTGGTGCCAGTTAGTTTTTCCACTTCTTTCTAACTTAATCTATTTCATTACCTTTGTCCCCCGTTCCCAAAAGAAAGAAAGAAAGATAAAAAAAACCCTTGCTTCAATGGGAAGGAAACTGGTATGATAACTACACCTATAAGAGCATCCCCACCACTGTCCCTAAATGCCACGGCAACGGTACTTGAGCCCCCGGCCCTGGTATCCGCACCCCCAGGGCCCGCACTTTGGTGCAGGATACGGGCCCTTGTCAGCCCGGCCGGTACTTGTTGGAGCCACTAAAAAGCACATCATCGTGCATTTATGGCGTGATGATAAGGCGGTGTCTGCCAGGTGGTCCCTCCGCAGCAAGGCACGTCATCAAAAATTACATGTGCAGGATAGTTTGATGGAGTTGGCACTGAAGGAGGGGAGTGTTCGAGGCTGCGGGAGATTACCGTGCAATGGTGTTTAGTGTACCCCCGGTGGAGATGCTCTAAGTGTGGTGTGGGCTCAATATTGCTAAATATGACCATCAACACACTCGTGCAGCCAAGCTTTGCTTTCTAGCCAAGTTACTGGGATTAGAATGCTCCTTATGATCAAGAACATTGTTGTGCTCAAAAAGTGAAGAACCTTGATATGTGAGGGGGAAGACTCAAATGTGAGGGTTTTCTTACGCGGGAGCATGAAGACAAGGCAGGCTATCTGTCCACACGGGAATGTCCGAGGGTTTGAGCCTTTCTCACGTGGTTCTCATGCGAAAGGGGAGTGTAGGCATGCTCGGGCAGTAAATGTGGGGAGGGAGTAGAGTCACTCAAATTTAAAGGGGAGGTGTCCAAGTAATCCTTTGTATATACAACCAAGTCGGCCAGAGTCATTTATGGCATCTTGTAGTTGTGCTCCTAATGTTCTTGCATATGAAAGAGCAAGCAGGGAGGAGCCAATTCCATAGTTGTTTTGGGGGAGTTGAGAGAGGGCATTGGGTGTCCTAATTGGGAGGCTGCAAATGCGCTTGGTAAGGCTAATGATGTCTTTGAGCTATGTCTGGGAGGGAGTAGGCCGGAGCGGCATGGAATGTGTATTCAACTGAGGGTTTAGCCCCTGAATGCCTACAATTTTTTTTAAAAATAATTGCAAAATCTGAACCTCATGCTACCTTTTTATTTATAACTAAGCATTTGCTCAGATCTAAAAAAGTTCACCGTACAATCATGATTTAAACTACATCCCCTATCTTTACCCAGCGTTTCATGACATTTGGCCGCATGAATTGGAATCTTACATGTTTTTTGTGAGCATGAAAAGTTTATGTATCCTCTGCAGAGTACAAAATAATTATACAAATATTATCGAAATTCCCAAATGGCTGGTCTGATTGAGTTAAAATTTTACATGGACATGTCTCATGATGTTGGCCACCTTCTCCTAAGGTTTCAGAGTTTTTGGACAAGATCTGATTATGCCTGCTTTGTAGTGATCCAGAGGGGGGGTCCCACAAAGTGCATTTTCTGTATGTTGCCATTTTTTATTATTTTGGGGAAAACATGGGTGTGTTTTTTTGGAAAACGGAATGGGCACAACGTCCTAAATCAAGTTGGGAAGGTAGTCCTGAATTTTTTAATTCAATCCATCTTGAAAATCCCCTCAGATTTGGATTTCCTTTGCCAAGACATGTCATTCTGCATTGCCCCGTGTTTCTTAGGGCGTGTCCCATGGGAATCTGGGGTCACCCTCTAGAGCCAACCCTGTGGAGCGGCGGTTAGCCCCCCTTCGTAGCCTGCATTCATTGCAGACCGTGCAGAGGATAGGACCCCCAATCTCGATGCCTGATGGTGAGTGGGTCACCTCACCCTGTCCTTCAACCCGACGTGCCAGCCGTGGGCGGGTACTCATACCCGCCCAAGATTCGTGCAGCGGACAAACCATATCCACTGATGATCTGCCCGAAATTAACCATTTCGGCCTCGCAGACCACCAAAAATTCTTGCCATTTTCATGTCCTTGGGGGGGGTGGGGGGGGGGCCGTGGCATTCGCATTAAAAACCGATGCAATATCTTTTTCCACCCACCATCTTTTCAAGATGGAAAGCCCGACTTGAGGGCTATAACATTGATGTTACCAAAATCCAATCAGATACGGATCCAAGAAGATATGGCTATTTGAAAAACAAGGTGCGACCTAAAACGGGTCGATCCGACATTTAGGGGTTAAGTGCTGTTGGAATGATGAATTTTTTTGTGGATAGATGCAGGGTAGGCCATGAGGGCTTGGCTTTCAACTTGCATGTGGTCTGATTTTGTACTTGCCAATTGACGGTAGGAATGAGTTGGATCCAAAGGTTCGTATATGGTTGGTCTGGTGCTAAGAAGTGGATGGATTGATCGAGGTGGTGAATTGTGAAAGAGATTGCTTCGGATAGCTATGTGGTTGGGAGTTTACTGCAATGTGTGGTACTAAGTTCCCTATCCGACCAAATATTAGAGTTATCCGTTAAGTCGAGAGGATGGAGGTTGGGTAGCATGTGAGCAGGCTCACGTGAGCACAAAAGGATATACCAGAAATTCCTAGAATATTCTTGAAAAGATGCGATAGCAAAACTAAAATGTGCAATTTGTGCTCACGAACAGACTTATGCTTACGTGAGCACAAACCACACAAAGAGAAATAGACAGGGGAGAAATAGGCACAAAATGAGTCATGAATATGGATGGGCACCCTATTTCCATGGTTTATTTTTCTGTACGCACAAGCACATAACAATTCGTTAGGGAAATAAAATAATCTCACGTCGTCTCTTATATGCAAAACCAAACACAACACATTTTGTTTCGCCCACGAAACCATATGATAATGACCTACGCAGCGATACTTGGAAATTTTGCCGATGAAATCCAATATTTCGCTCGCGAAATCTGTTATTTAACCGACGAAACCCATTATTTCGTTGGCGAAACTCGATACCTTGAATTTTTTCTTGTTAACGAAACCCGTTGTTTGCCTCATTATATTAAATTGTTCAACTATTGTTTGGTATTTGTGTATTTTGGATGATGTTGGTTATTGCGACTTTGTTTTTCTCTAATCTGCTATTCTTTTGTAGGATACCAAAACTGTAGATATGTGGAACTTGGAGCTTGTAGATATACATTATGGGTGTCTATTTCGTATAGGGTTTTGGGTTTAGAGACAGAAATAGGCACAGAATGCACCGTGTCTCTATATCCGCCCGTTTTGAAAACATATAACTCCTATGAACGTGGTTTAAAAACATAAAACCCCCGTGATCGTGGGTTTGTGCTCACGTCCTACCAACCCCTGAGAGGACGGAGGGTGAGTTAGGCCAAAAGACAGGGTGAAGTGCAATAAATGTCAAAAGAGCACGCGAACAAAATACAAGAAAAAAAAGGAGGACCAAACTTAGAATAGCACCGAAATCAGCGTAAAAATGCGTTTCATGTATTTGGTTATTGGCATTCCTCTCTGGGTATGGGGTGCGGCGTGGAACAAAGCGGGATAGAGGTTGGGGGTGGGGCTTGCTGAGATGAGATAAACATTGTACGCACCTTGGCATGGGCCTACTGCTGCAGGCTCGCCCGTCCTTAGTTCCCGAGTCTACTCGACTGAACGGATGCGCGCAAAGTGCCCACCAGAGGCATTGTGGGGATGTATTAGGGGCGGAAGGGAAGGTGACTTAAGATGATTTTATTGAATCGAGCTAGTTTGGAGACGTGTTTTTGGAGATGGATATCAAATTTAATAGCCTCTCATTGTTTAATAATAGGGTCATGAATGCACGGGCGGGCCCCGCCAGTACGACCCTTGGGTTGAGCGCATAAGCCCACCGCCCATTCACCGGGTCGGCGAGATTCTGAAATTTTTCTTAAGTCCTTGTTAATCTACCGTGGCAGACCTTCTAGCGGACTGGGCAGACCCTCCAACAGATCGACTCCAACCTTCTAGCAGACCCTCCAGACCGACAAGCGGACTGGCACCTCTCCAACAGACTCGACAAACCCCCTCCAGCAGACCGGCAGACCCTTCGACAAAATATATATTTAATAACACACGTTACTACCATGGTACAACGTAACAAAATTTGAGCACCACACCTCATAGTTACCATTCATTGCTCTAAACCACCACACTACCCGCCACTTTCTACACCATTGCAATAACTAATGCTTTATGTGCATATTGTGGGCCCCGACAGATTAGCTCATGTGTTTTGTGGGCCCTAGCATACCAGCTTGCCAAGCAGACCCAACAAGCGGACTGGGATTGGCGGAACCGGGGGCGTTCCCACCATCCGCGACCCCCTCCACACGCGGCCCCGCCGCAGCCACATGTGTGGGCATTCATGACCCTATTATTGTTAAAAGAGAAGCAATTTAATATCTAAAAGTGCTATAACATTTACATTGAAGGTATAAAGAAACAAAAGAAAGAAAGAAAGAAAGAAAGTCGGAGGCCCTCGGGTGGTTATTTTTTCTCTTCTTTTTAGTGTAATTTGAAAGGGCCTCCGCCCCCATAAGTTAAAAGAAAGAAACGATATTAGAGCAGATTGGTAAGAAAATCTCTTTTTCCCCGGCAGCTTAAAAAATGAGAGTGCGGGGATTACACCGAGACCACCTCAGTTGTCTCCATTGGAATGCTGATGTGGTGGTATGGCACCCTATTCCTGCTCTACACTAAAACGAGTCTTCGACCTCCAGTCGCCACTAGTCACTACACTAATGTAAGAACTTAATGTACTTGTGCAAGCATAAGAACTTAATGTACTTGTGCAAGCATGATATGCTGGGTCTCGGCATGTCAAATCTTTCCCAGCCTCTCCTGAGAGTGACACAAACTGGGATGACACGCAATGGGCTGACATCATCCGGGGGTGACATTGGGGTGACATGGAAGAGTGTCACACTAGGGAGTGTGATTCCAATCGGTGTACTTTCCACTTGGTGTCATAAAAAATACTTGAGAGAAACTTACACCAGACACCAGGGTGACATAGACCAAGCTGACATGAACCACACTAATTGGGGTGACTCGAATATCCATCAAAGAATTGCACCATGCCCCAGGCCTAGCACGGTGATAGAAAAATGTAGGAGCGCCTGGACTGGCGAGTTGGTTGAGATGCATACAGGGTGCGAGAATTCAATTCAAGGAGGAAACACTTTGAATGCTGAGAGCTTACAGGAAAATAGGCAGCAGTTGCACTGTCAAGCAGCATACTAGTTTTGGCTCAAAAAGCTCAAACACGATTAGAAGTGGCGGCTCAAAAACACTACTTGTACTACACATGCCTATAATCTGGGTCCACCATTTACCTCCTTGCTGCGACTAATCCCCTTACATGAGAAGTCTGCAAAAAAGTGGATTCACTGTAAAAGACATGGTTTCTCTGGAGCCAAGACTGGGGTACTGTCATATACTGCTGCGAGTAGGTAAGTAATCACCTTCCTTCGTGAGGAGAGAACTTGCAAGTCCACACCCATGGACAGAGAGTCAATCACCAGACCTCGGAATTAGGACCTCAGACGTTTCGTATCGAGCTTGCACATGATGACCCGGAATTGATCCCATTTCTGCAGCCCAAATCCAAGAGGACGCACTAATCAGAAGTTGCAAAGGTACGACAACAGGCCACTACAACATCATTCTATTTTCTTAAAACATGCATACGGTAGTCCCTGGCACCTGCCTTCATGAACGTCACAGGATTAATCGGACAGTGACGTTAGGTAGGTATACCTACCTCGCTCCAAACAAAACCTTCCATGAAATCTTTGAAAAGAAACGATTCCATGAAAACTTTAGAAGGGTTGGCAGGTGAGGAGAAAGGTCTGGTCTGTGCTGACTTTGACGGAGCCTGGACAATGCAAAGCCTTGGGTTGCTACAACTGGAAGTTGCGACCTTTTGTTCCTCGCTCTATAGACTTTGGGTCTCTGGAGCTGGGAGAACTGAGAACTTACGACATTTTGAAGCACTCTCTGGAATGCAGAAGTTAGTTGTGCAGTGACCAGGCCAGATATTACCGCCGTGTGTTCCAGACCAGGACTGCAAGTGGGTTATGCTGAGAGTAGAACTTTAGTTCATTAAGCATGAGATGTCTATGAGTTCCTGACAAATGGCTTCCGAGTTCATCATAGAAATTGAGGAGTGAGGATCCCATATGAGAGCCACGAAGTGACCACTGAGTCCGCGCATTGAGCAGGGTATCCACGTGAAGGCAGTCATACAATGGTCCAATCTCGGTAGACCCAGTGGTGTTCCGGTGAGGACCATTGACTGTCCAAGGAGCAGCAGTCGCCCACCTCCATTGGTGTATGTGTCCTCTGCAAGAATTTCGCTAGGACAATCGATTTGGTACGGCCATTCAGCTGGACGAGTGAAGAAGAAAACCATTTCTCTGTTTCTCAAGGTCGGTGTTTGGACGTCAACAATATTCTCTAGAGACCTTCGAGTGTGCAAATCAAAGTTTACACCTTAGCAAGTCAGTACAGGTTCCGTCAGCAGCTTCCTATGAAGATAGCTTTGACCAGATTTACACAAGGAGACAAAGTCGTCCTTGATGAATCTCACTTCAGACTTTCCGTTGTGTTCAAGACCTTTCACAGGATTAGGATCACTCGTCTTTATCACTCGTCTTTATCACTAAAACTGAGAACTTGGTCCGGTGAGTAGTGGTCATTGAAGGGAGTAGCCAAGCTCACCTCCAAACCTTTAGTATTGTTAACGTGTGTAGACTGGTCCCCAGAATTGCAAAGTGAAGACTTGGTCCACGGAGGAGACTTCTTGGTGCGGCCAACCATCGTCCACCTCACTAGACATTTTCAATGTCTCCAGCAGAGACTGTCAAACTGGCGCATGGAGGAAATTGTAGCTTCTAACAAACTGAGCTCCCCCCACCCAACGAAGCTCTTTGGGCTTTTCCTGGACATTTTCAAACTTTTTTCTGAACTTTGTAAACTCTCTTTATGCATATACTCAGAACTCTTCATTGTCAGATTTGAGATACACTGCCAAATCTTTTGGTACACTGCTCCATTGGTGACTTGTCCCTTGAACATGCAGGTGCGACTTTTATCCATCGAAGAAGATAACACACGCACCCATGGCTACTATTCAGACGGGCTACGAAAAAGACACTAGACAGAGAGTGCATGCAGTGATGCTACCTTATCCTGCCAAAGGTCACAGCATTCCATTGCTTCATTTGGCGCAACAATTATCTGCACTTGGAGTCACCATAACATTTGTCAACGTATTCAACCATATATCCCAAGAAGTCTTCAATACATTTGACGGCCTTGATTGCATATCCATAGTAGGGCTAGGAGGGCAGCCAGTACATGCAGCAGGAGATCGATCGCTGCCATTTGCAAAGTATGTGCATAGCCTGGAGGGTGTGACTGAAGAGTTGCTGGAGAAGCTGACCAATGAGAATGAGGGTGTGCCCCTGACTTGCATTATCAGTGACATGTTTATGGGGTGGACACAGGCAAGCTTCTTTCCCCAGCTGCAACCCATACAGTATAGGTTTTGGCAGTGCTCCAGCTGAGGGATGCCAGTTGAAGTTACGACATTTGAGCTACTGCCCAATTTTAACGGTGTGTCTATATTGTTGGAAAGGGGTATTACAAGGATGAAGCAACAGTCCCTGCCTAAGGGGACTCATACCTCGCCAGTGGATGAGCAAAGACGGCATTGGAAAACTGCTAATTAGACTACAGCTTCAGTCTTTGTACTTCAGGAACCAGCTGGCAGCTGTTTTGAAATTCTCTCCATTAACCACCATAGATATCTCATGGCACAGCATTTTTCTTTAGATTTAGGTTTCTGTCATGAGATTAGAGTTAGCATAGTATATGAGCTTATGACATTTTGTGCACTGGTGGAAAAACTACTAACCTGGCTGGGCACCACAGGATGTTGCCAACAAGTTCAAGATACCAAGATATGTCATGTTTCCATCTCCAGCAACTGGTTTATCTACTTTCCTGCACATTCCCATGCTTGTTTCTCAAGGGAGGTTGCCTCCAGAGCCGACACAAGGTGCAGAAATTGTGAACGATATTCCAGGGGTTCCGCCTACACCAATATCAGATCTGCCTTCACCTGTCCTAGATGCCTCAAATTTTGAATACCACTTCTACATGAATAATGCCGAACGCATGGCTGAAGCCACAGGGGTACTTCTGAACAGCTTCTATGAGTTGGAACCATTCTGCATTGATGTCCTGCAAACTCAAACATACTGCAACAAAAACATGAAGGTTAGGACAATCTCCCTCGGTTACTGTATTAGCATTTAGAACTTTTTCACTTGCTACTTTGTTGATTGCTTGCAGATTCAAATTGAATCGGCTGTACTATGAAAAAGTGGTGAAATATTCTTGGACATCTGTGATCTTCAGTGCTTGTATTCTGTTTCTTCCCATAGCATCACGGTAACTAATCTGAACAGAAAAAGAACAGAAATATTTGGTACTTGCATGTGCTTTCAATCCTCTAGAGTCATGGTAAACCACGTTGCAATGTCCATCTTCTGCTGGAACATAAACTTCTGATACCATGCAGGCCTCCCATCTTATAAGTATTCTGCCAGTTGGTCCATTGCTGCCCTCTGCATACGTCAGCACTTCTGTTTCTGATGCTGTGCCCAAGAGTCCTAGACAAAGGAGAGACGCATGCCTCGAATGGTTGGACACACAACCTGCATCTTCTGTCCTGTTTGTTTCCTTCGGAAGTGTTGCTGTTCTCTCACTACACCAAATCCATGAACTGGCTTTGGGGCTGGAGGCAAGCAACCACCGATTTCTTTTGGTGGTCCGGTCTCCACAGCCTGAGACAGGTTTTGAGAACCTTTCGTTGCTTCCTGAAGGTTTTGAGGCACGTACAGAGGGGCGTGGACTTGTTGTCAATGGGTGGGTCCCACAGCTCCATGTGCTCTCACATCCAGCTGTTGGTGGCTTCCTGACCCACTGTGGCTGGAACTCGACCTTGGAGAGCATATGCCGTGGCGTGCCAATGCTGGGATGGCCAATCCAGGCAGAGCAGAAGATGAACTGCAGGTACATGTTCTGCACCAAACTTATTTTACATGCCTGCCAATAAGGTCATTGGGCATGATACAACTGTGGGGGTGTCTTAAATTACAACACCACCTGCAAAATCAAAATGCACTCATCAAATTCAGGTTAGAGGCTACTCCGAGCTATGTAAAGGGTGTCTTGGGATAATGTCATCATGTAGAAATTTGGTAGCCACTTAACTTGCCAATAGAGAGGAACCACAGATTCTTTTATAAGTTACGTGAATATTATCTGATCATCACGGTTTTGACATCATTGATCTGGCGACTATAGTATACATCATGTACATGGATCAAGATAGAGGATCTGGACACCTGAGAGGTAAGAAAAAGTTAGCTACTTTTCACTGACACAATGAACCACCTGTCCTTGTAAGGAATTGAGAACCATGGAACCCTTGCAATCTATCCCTGGTTTTGAATTGGAGAAATTTGATCTGGTGTTGGCAACTGGTCACTGTTTTGTCCTCCCTTGGGTGATGTGTTTTCTTATGGACGTCACATGCCAATTAACTAAAAACTCGTATTCTTAAATCATACATTGGTAACGCTCGAGCTGGGTGAACTGGATGATTTGTGTGGCAAGGAATGCATATCCTCCAACCCATCTGCACCATTTCATGTTTATCAGCAAGTTCAATGTCTATACTTTTAATAAGTACTGTATTCTTATCTCTAATTTGGGAGGTCAACAACTGCAGCTTTCTTGTCGACGACGTGAAGGCTGCCCTTGAGGTCCACAAAGGGTCTGATGGCATAGTGGAAAAAGCAGAGGTGGCCAGGTCTGTGAAGTGTCTGATGAATGAACCCGAGGGAAGAGCTGCTAGAAGGAATGTTGAGAAGTTGAGAGACTCAGCAATGAAAGCAGTGGCCGAGGACGGTTCAGTGCAAAGGAACCTGCAGAAGTTCATTGAGCTCCAGTCGAGCTATGGACACAAGGCAGCAGATGGTGCTTGAGTACTGGAGCACTAAAATGCACTGGATGTATATAGGAATTAATCTCCACACTCCACAACAAGCTTTCCCTGTTCAAGCATGTAGAATGAGAAAGCCCGGGACCTGTAATAATGCTTTGTCAATAGGAGCTCACCACCCAAGCTTAGAACCACAACAAGCTAGAGTGTGTCAGAACACAACCACACTATTTCACTTTATGTATAGACTAGTTCCACAATGGAAGCGTCTCCAAACTTAAAGTTTCTTCTAGTGTCTCTATCTTTATTCATCAGTTGCAGATTCGGTGAATATGGAACTGGTCTTAGCGAGATAATCACGAGATAATCACGCAATCTTAATCTGTCAGGTCAAGAAGGGCTTAGGGCCTCTGCTCCCTTGTTAAGGAAAAAAAAAATGGTTGATCCACACAAGTTCAGGGAAGTCAGTTTTTTTGCTTGACTTGGTTTTGTTCGGACAGTCTTTATTATGCTTCCCCCATGGCCTCACCAAATAACACACCCATGCCTGCCTTAAGCAAAACTTATGCAGAGCAGATGATTGGAAGCAGGTAGCACACATTACAGCCTTGATGCAGCGAAAGCAGACTACAATTGTAGCACTATCCTGACACCTTCAGAGAAACGGAACTACTGTGATAAGAAACAATCTTCTCAACGTGGAGCTATGGCGATGGTTAAATAGGAGGTAAGTTAGGTGTCATAAACACTGCATATGTCAAAATCAACACTACCAAAACTATGGAAATTTGTAGCTGTACGATCTGTACACACTAATGTGTGACACTACCCTCTTTAAGAAACTGAGCTCCTTTGAGAGTATTGTAGAACGTACTCTAGGCATGTATCCTTTGAGGCGTATTGGTGTTGCTTGGGCTTTTCTGAGCGCTTGAAGGTGAAGGTCTGGGTTGTGTTCTTTCCCTTTTTACAACTAAGAATTGTTTCAAACAGTTTCAAGGCGATGGGATGCAAGAGGAGGAGGTTCATGGATAGGGGGTAGAACAAGGAGGCCACCTGGAGGTGGCGAACAATGAAAGTTCGTGGTGACGCTTAGCGAGGGGAAGTTCGCACCTCGGCCATATGGGTCGTGACATGCAGATGAAGCACCTCGATGCTGGAAAAGTGTTGGCCAAATCTAGCGTTGCTATGGCAAAGACTGTTACTAAAACAGAGGTTTCAGGCTGGTAAGCTGTTTTACAACTCACAGGCAGGCTCCTTTTACTGGTTTGATGGTACATAGATTCTTAGTAAGATCTGCATGAGCTGGTCTATCTCATCTGGATGGCAGGTTCGAGTTGGAGATTTGGGATATGTTGGCTGAAAGCACAGGGTGTCTGGAAAAAGGTGCCGAGGTCAGTGCTACATTTTGTCGCATTTTGCACATTCACTGTTTCCAATTGTGCCAGGGCAGGGCTCATGTGTCAATGAGGCAGGTCATAGGGCTCGGTAACCTGCCTTCTCTTAGCAGCCTCTGTGCAAATTCTGTCTTCCTCTATATGTGCAGACCCTTTGGCTCTTTTGGCCCTATCTTTCTCTCGGTCACTCTCAATTCCGCTCATGTCCTTTTGAAAAAGATTGCACATTAACGTTGGTTTGGGTTGATCAGTGGTTGATGTTTGAATGTACTCAATCCTAATAGCTTAATCCTTGCAGAATCACTGTGTAAAAGGACAAGGTTACTTAGTCCTTGCTTAATCACTTTGCCTGTTGAGGTGGTTCTGAGGACGTTTATGGGCAGGTGGCAGTGTTGTCTATGTGGATCAGTAGTAGGGTGTATGACTAAAGAGAAATGAAATAGAAATGGTACTTTATAACGTCCGCGGAAAGCTCATAGAGCTTATGGGACAAAATGGAAACATGAGAGAGGAACAAGTCCAGAATCCACAATTAATGTTCTAGCGAATGTCGAAGGGTGAAGGCCTCGTGCAGGTAGGCTGCCAAGCATTTTTGATCCTCATAGTGGAAGACATCAGTGAGAGTTTGGGTTCCACTGAATAAACAGTGGAATCTCCCACGGATCTCGTAGTATAGAGGGCAGTAGAAGAAGAAGTGTTCTTCAGTTTCGACTAAAGTGGGGAGGGCTTGACGTGTATAATGTGCTGGGGGATACAGGTGGTTCTGAGCACAGTGAGGATTGCTGACCCGGAGAATTCAGGTGGCCCTTCTCCACCTTTTCTGCTTCCTCCAGACTGAGCATGAGGTCTATGCCTACAAGGATGAGGAAGCACTGTGATGACTACATCTGTGTGTGTGTGTGTGTTTGTGTAGGCTCTGACGTCCTCTTCAAATCCATCAAGGGGATTGTGCATGTACCTCTGTTTACCAACTTTGGAAGTCTCGAGACTGAGCCAAATGCCCAGGCCCTTTTAGGGCCTAGTTATTGGGCAAACCACACACAGCAAATTGATGCTTGTGTAAAGGGATTTCTAGAGGGTATCTGGAAAACTTGGATCAATTGTCTGTTCCAAGGTAAATCATACTACAGGTGTCAGCCCCTGACAAAGGTAGTTATTGTCCCTTTGTGTTCCGCTCAAACTGAGTGCGGGGTCAATGGCCACAAGGCTACGGCAAACAACGTCTTATGAGTACATTCTCTGTAGGCTACGGCAAACAATGCCATATGAGTACATTCTCTCTCTCTCGCCGGCTTATCGGGCGGTGGTCGAAGGTCCATGGAATCATGGAATCTTACAGCCCAATTACTTGTCTGCAATTCAATCTCCATCTTCTACGGGCATCGGGAAGTTCAGGGTGGGCTCACACAAACCTGTGAGACTGGTAGATGGGACAACCTGGAGTGTGCAGAGTGTTTGTGCCCGGTGTGCCTTAGAGAAGATAGACGGGAGATTGAGACTGTCCGCTGTACTATGACATCCAGGGCTAAAACTTTGCCTGCTCTGGGGCAGCCATCCCTTGCTGAGGCCTTTCCAGTATGAGGACCAGAATTGCCTGGCAACAAGAGGCTCTCCACCGTTGAGAATCTCTTAATGTTGAACCTTGAATGTTATTTTTCGGCTGCTTGCTGACAGCCTGACTTCCTTCTTGTATCATACTTGTGTCCCATTAGCTCTTTGAGCTTCCCTTGGATGCTATACAGTTTCTTTCCTTTCCTTCGCTGTTCCACACATACTCTCTTAATTTTAATGTTGTCTCTCACACACTCTCATATGACCAGAAGGTCACGGCAAACAATGTATTATGAGTACATTCTCTCATACTCAATTTATCTTTTCCTGTCTCTTAACACACACATGAAACACGCGCATGCAAGAGTCGAGATTTGTCCTAAGACGTGCCCCAAAACATGTGGTTGTAGCAAGGATGCACACTCACTCCCCTCTTTGAGATCTGCCAGACTCGAGTAGTTCATTAGAACTGATGGTGGAATGGGGATTTAGGGCCTCCAAGTGCTATCCTCCTACATGCTGAAATTGATCTATTGTCAATATTTGCCAAGTAATAAATTGGGCTCCTTGATAGGGACAGTTGCAATTAAGTTCTCATGCTGTTGCACTTGCATGCAGGTCAAGCAGAGAGAAAAGAACAGAGCTGGCAGGAGTTCTTCGATTTTTCACAGTGGTGGGACGACAAGTTTCACAAGGTGAGCCCTTTTTCATCGAGGACGTGAAAGAGTTTGGCAAGCAGGGCTGGTGATTGAAGCTAGCATTGTGATCTTCAGTGGACCAGATTGTACCTCCAGTCCCTTCGAGTAAATATGTATTTCTCTCTTGATCATGACAACGCAGCAGATTCTGTCCTTACTGTAGCCATCCATAGGTTGTTCAAGGCTTGTCACTGTTATATGCAAACTTGGAACTCTTATGGTTGTAGCATGTTCTAAGAGAGGCTGTGGGTGAAGCTATGGCTGCTTAGGTGCCCACTGGTGGTTTCACAGAACAGTCCAAGATCTCAAGATTTAGACATAAGGGCAGAAATGAGGCCCTTTGGATTGAGGGTTGGTGGGGGACAGTAGCACCAGCTGCCATGATACATGGCTGGCAACAATCTGGCATTGATCCAAGTACTGATGTGTACCACGGAGCTTCAGGCTGTGAATACAAGGGGTACTTTCTTGATGATGATCCAAGAGGTCCAACTCAAACAGATAGAATTGGTACTGTTTATCTCACAGTCGATGAGTGCAGTTGTTTTGCAACCCTGTCAAATTTGTGTCCTCTTTCTTTTGACGAGCTTTGGGATATATGATGTGGGTTCAGCTGGGGATTTTTAACAAAGAGTCTTGCAGGATGGCAGGGGAGAATCAGGTTCGCTTGTTTGAATCAGGCACTTACACCATGTCTACTGTTTTGGAAAGAGGGGCAAGAGTGGGAGTCAACAAGAACACATCTAGCGCTTGTGGGGATGTCACAACGCTATGTAAGGCAGGACAACTGAAAGAGGCACTGCACATTCTGAACCAACCAGACATTGTGCTAGACTTAAATACTTATGTCCTTCTCTTGCGGGAGTGCATCAAAATTGAAGATCTTGACATGGGAAAGCAGGTGCATACCCACATTATCCGAAGTAGATTGAAGCCAAACCTTTTTCTCCTGAACACCCTTGTCAACATGTATGCCAAGTGTGGAAGCCTGGTGGATGCACGTGATGTTTTCGACAATATGCCTGAACGAGGTGTATTTACCTGGACGGCAATGATGGCAGGATATGTGAAGCATGGGTGTGGGAGGGAGGCTTTGGTCATCTATCAGCAAATGATATGTGAAGGGATGACACCCAACAAAGTCACATTCATTTGCATTCTCAAGGCATGTGCCAGCCTAGGAGCTCTTGAAAAGGGCAGAGAGGTCCATGCCGAAATCATCAAAGCTGGAATCATGTCATATATTAAGTTGGAAAATACCCTTGTTAACATGTATGCCAAGTGCGGGAGCATGAAGGATGCACATCAAGTATTTGACAATATGCCTGAACGAGATGTTGTCTCGTGGAATGGGATGATTGCAGGATATGCTCAGCATGGGTGTAGTATGAAGGCTTTTGAGATGTACGAGCGAATGATATGGGAAAGAGCGGTGCCCGATAAAGTCACGTTCATCTGTGTTCTCTATGCCTGTGCCACTCTGTCAGCCCAGGAAAAGGGCGAAGCGGTACATGCTGACATAATCAAAGCTGGAATTGCTACCGATGTCATTCTGGAGACTGCCCTTGTTGACATGTATGCCAAATGCGGGAGCATGAAGGATGCGCGACAAGTATTTGACAATATGGCTCAACGAAATGTGGTCTCATGGAGTGCTATGATTACAGGATACGTTCAGCATGCGTGTGGGAGGGAGGCTTTGGAGATCTATGAGCAAATGATACAGGAAGGGGTGATGCCCAACAAGGTCACGTTCATTTGCGTTCTCAAGGCATGTGCCAGCCTGGCAGCCCTAGAAAAGGGCAAAGAGGTCTATGCTGACATCATTAAAGCTGGAATAGTGCTGGATGCCATGCTACACAATGCCCTCCTCAACATGTATGCTAAATGCGGGAGCATGAATGATGCACACCAAGTGTTTGACAATATGGCTAAACGAAGTGTGGTCTCATGGAATGCAATGATAGCAGGATATGGTCAGCATGGGTGTGGCAGGGAGGCCCTCCAACTATATGAACAAATGCAACATGAAGGCTTGAAGCCGAATCGTATCACTTTTACGTGCGTTCTAACTGCCTGTAGTCATTTGGGCCTAGTGGATGAAGGCTGTCACTACTTTGATTCCATGACTCAAGATCATGGCGTCACTCCTACACTTGAGCATTTTGGCTGCATGGTGGACCTTCTAGGCCGTGCAGGGCAGTTGGATGAGGCAGAGGCCTTAGTTAACAAAATGCCAGTCGAACCAGATGCTCCTGTGTGGGCAGCCTTGCTTGGTGCCTGTAGAATTCATGGCAAGGTCAAGCTGGCTGAACATGCAGCGAAATGTCTACTCAAGTGGGATCCTCAGCATGCTATGGCTATAGCTGCTATGGAGGTAGTTAGGAAAATGCAGGAAAGGTGAGAAAATTGATGCAGCAGTTGCATACTTTTGTAGAAGACTAATTGAATCCACAAATTGAGGAACTCGAAGCAGAGGTGAGAGTTTGTGAGGATGAAGAGGGCTAGCTATGTGCCTGAGCTATTGCATTGTGTGTGGAGGAGTGAGCAAACTTTAGATTTCTCACCACAAAAGCTGGCCATTTTTTTCAGGTGATCAGCACATCCCCTGGACATTCCTCCTTGTCATCAAAAACCTACAAACTCCACACAGTCAGCAGGTTCCTATCAAAGATTGTTGAGCAAGCAAGTATTGTACAGGAGAACACAACATCCAACAACCAGTGGTTAGGGCACAAGGCCGTCTTACAAGTGATAGTGGGTTCAAAACTGCAAGGTGGATGTTGGATGTCACCCATTATAGCTATAAAAGGGGGATTATGGGTCAACTTGTTACTTAATGTGTGGGTACCTGGGGACTTTTGAGTCCTTGGGGGAGGGTTGGGCACCCGCATTGCCCTGGTGACGGCTGTTAGAAGATGTCTACCTTCCGAAGTGAAGGCGGTAAGGCGTGAAGTGACAACATAACTTATGTTTGCTTCATCAAGAGTCTTCCTCTCTCTCTGCTCTACAGGAGAACAACTGACGCACTACTCCAAATCAGGTTAGTGCCAAGATTACCAGTGAAATAAGCAACATGCATGAAAAGAAATGTTTGCTTCAAGCTTCATTTGGTTAACGGTAAAAGTCCAATTGTGTCGTTGAGCGGGACAGTCAACATTGCATTTCTTGTCATGTAGACTATAATTGACAAGGCAATGGACCATTTTTGAGAGGGGAGTTGTTGATAGATTTTGCTGGGATCAGGAGAGTGAAGAGTTTCCGGAGTTGTGTAGGTTGAATATTTTGCTCTAAATGGTTGATTTGACATCGCCAGAGTTCAAACCGTGAGAGTTGGGTGTACAGATGACAGTCAATCAGCCCGTTTTAACTTGTGTGGTTCACTGTGACCGACAAAAGTAACTTCAATTCAGGATTAGTCTGAGTTGGCTTGAGATGAGATTTGAACATTAGCATTGTCATAGCATGGCAGGGGCGTAATTAATTTATTAGATAAGAACTCCAATTTTAAGAACACACTAACATTCTCTTTCACTGTACTTCTGTAATACTATCCACTGTCACAATTTTAGTGATGCATGATTTGTTCTTGTTGCAATGTATTTATGAGTGTTGCAGGAAACCATTAGAACTAGAAGCTTTGCTTACTCTGATATGCAATTTGTGGTTGAGATGAGTCAGTGCTCACCCTGTCAAGCTTACTCGTGTAATTTCCAAGACTGTCAGCTAGTTTGTGAGGACATCCTCTCAAACCGAGAGATGTATCAGTTACAGATCATCAGACCATGTAGCAGCTGTCATCTTGGCAAGGAATGAATACGCATCACTCATTTCATCAATCTGCAGACCAAACCAGGAGCAGCTTTTAGTAACCATCTATGAGAGAAAATAGATCAATTGGTACAATCAACATTTCTGTGCATCTAAGTGAAGTTTTTGAGCCTGCCAGTGCACAGAGTGTCCCTGGTATCATTGCAGAACCAACTCACACTTCTCAGCATCAGGGATTGACAATATTTTGGAAAGCAACCAAGGTTGGGAATCACCAATTTCTGAGTTGGATGGCCAGCTCCATGCCCAGCCTTGGTGTCAATGCGTGCAATCAAGGGATTCGTCTGTGGACTGCTTTTGAAACTGCAAAGCTCATACTGGAGTGTCTGCTCACAATTCAATAACAAAAAAGCTTAATTCATTGTGAATGGCTTCCCAACCAATTCTGCAAGCAGACGCGTGCTGTGCTAAACAGAAGTCAAGGATGGAGTTTGTGTGACTGCTGCCAGACTTTTAGATACATGTATACATATATTGGAGTATCAAACATACTTATTAATGTTGTTGAGCAGGGTACCAGCGGTTATGGTCATGTTAATAACTTCTTTGTGTTAAGGAACATGCGTACCGCAAGAAGCTTCAGAGAATGAAGGGGGACCACTCTATCGTCGTGGTCAGCTGTCAACAGCAGTGTGGATGGATATTGCACCCCCATCACCGTTTCCCATGGCCTCCTCACATTATGCAGGGGGGAGTATCTGCAGAAGAATACACAATCAGTGGGTGGAAGGACTCTGAATTCATTCCTTAGGGCGAGGAGGGAAGTAGAGGCCAGGCGCAAAACCGGGCAGAATGGACCCTGCCCGGCACGGTCCATCGCGTTACGAGCATGACTTCACTTGCCATTCTGCAATGGCTTGTGGATTAACCCCTGGTCCTTGGTGCATATTCTGCCACATAAACCTCCCAGAAAAATCACTACCTCCTCATGTCGAGTACACTAGGCTTTGCGACTGCTGTATACCCAATCGGGTGGAACATCTTCTTCACAGGGAAAAGCAGGTACTAAAAGATTTCTTCTTCAACTACGCAAGGCTTTTGGGATGAAATTTAGTCCGAGCAGCCAAAGTTGGCGCGGGCACAGGTATCACTCACTTGATAAGCCATTCAAATTCTTCCTTTTTGTCAGCGCACCCAAAATCTGTGGACCATGCATGTCCTGCATGATGATACGCACCACCACATCCAGGCATGATCATGAGTAAGAACAAAATCTGACCATTGTCAAAGAAGATAAACAATATCAGGAACTCCTCATCAGGAATCCTTGGCTGAGTATTAGGGCCGCTTTACACTAGGGCCCAAGCCCAAGAAATCCTGGGCCCAATTTCTACCACTCTTGGGCTGGTCTTCAACTGTCATGATCAAGCAATCATGATTGCACAAAAATAGTCTATTTTAATACCAAACTTCTTGGGCCCAAGAGCTGAGAGTTGGGTCTCCATTCTAGGGTTCCTTTTTCTTGGTCCGGCCCAAGAACTTGTGCCATGTAGGTGCCATGTAGGCAAATGACCCACTTCCGTTTTCCCCTATTGTAAAGCCGTTGGGCCCAATTTTCAGGCCTCCGCCAATGGGAATGCTCCATTCTCACTTGGTCTTGGGCTTGGGCCCTAGTGTAAAGCGGCCCTTAGTCTCTGTACATAAATCGATGAGGTACATCGACACACTTCAGTAATTACAGTACAGTATCTATACTGTATTACAGTATAGAATACAGTAATTTCTTTCTATATTTAGCTGGCAAGTTTAATTTGCTTAGTTAAGTTATGTATGTCCTAAGTGGAGGAAAGCTGTGAATAGGAGAAAGTACACACACACTTAGACCAGTACAAAAATTCTGAATACAGAGCTAGTTTAGAGGCTTGCTAGGTAACACCCAAATCCATTAATTTTCATTTGATTACTGAGATAGTCCTTACCGATTGTAAACTTGTGGAAGCGTAGCATATCCATCACACCTACGTGTGCCAGTGCACACCCAAAAAGATCTGGCCTCTGTGAGACAAAACAAACGCATGGTGCATATTGGGTCCTGTCTTGAACAGCTGCACGCATGTACACAAAATTCATCCCAGGACTAGCATGCCTCCAGGTATCATGCAACAAACAAGTGTTAGTCCGATTACATGAGCTAAAATGAACTGATCAAGCACAACAAGTACCTGGTTGATGCAAGCAGCCACAAGAAGGCCCCCATTACTGTAACCTTCAATGCACAGTTTGTTGGACTGTGTGTAGCCCTCCCTAATCAAGTACTCTCCACATGATATGAAATCATCGAAGCAGTTTTGTTTTCTTGCAAGAGAGCCAGCCTTGTGCCACTCCTCTCCATACTCTCCTCCACCTCTGATGTTTGCTACTGCTACAACTGCCCCACAATGCCGAGCCAGAACCAGGCGGGACACGCTGAATGAGGGCATGCTGCTGATGCCAAACCCCCCATAACCATAGAGTAATGCTGGATGGTTCCAATCAAGGGTAAGACCTTTCTGTGCCATTATGAACATAGGTATCTTGGTGCTGTCCTTACTGGTCACAAAAACCTGGCAACCCTCCATTGCATACAACGTCAGAAATACGATAATATCCACTTAATCACCCACTACAACTAGTGAGACACAAGTGTGTTGGTACAGAGCCGGCAGTCTCTTCCAAAATTACATTGGGTAGGTATGTGCAAGGTACATGCGTATATTTTACCTTGTAAGTATACATCCAAACTTCCTTTTATACCATTTTAAGTCAATCTGCATATGCTGTTATCCACGTGATTCTTCTGTATAATGTCTAACGGTCTACAAATGATGGATCACGAAGGTGGCGAGCTTGTACCTGCCGGGTTTCGAACATGGTGCGATCGAAATTATTCACATTACTCTCCCTCCACACCTTAATCTCTGGCTCGGAGTTACTCAAATCACAGTGGTATATTGTTCCTGGGGTCAAAAAGCTGGTAAAATTGAAAAAGATCTTTGCATCTCTCCTCTGTCCTGCAGTATCAGTCACTGTCCCGATTTCTAATGGGAGCTTATAGAGCAAAGCGCCAGTCTCCAGGTCGTGTAGTTGAAGCAAATGCTTGACGTCACTCATGTAACACACCAGCAATTGCTGTCCATTCACACAACTGACGGACGAAAGCACGTCCGTCATTGACTCTGAAATCACCTCTCTCCAAATAGAGGGATTATTGGTATCAACTCGGGTGAGTTTGTACCTCGGAGCATCTTTGTTAGTGCGAAAGGTGAATACAGGTCCATCATTTGCCACCAGGTGATACTGCGCTTCAAAATTGTCCACTAATTTTTGGAAGGGAAGCAACACATTCGTTCTTTTAAGGTCTTCCAAGCCGCCTTCCAGTGCCATGAGGTCACAGTAATAGAGTCTGTTGACAGGATTGCAGCCCTCTTTGATGGACAATATCAAATACTGCCACCACACGAGTAGAGGTAAGCACAAAAAATATAAGCAGAGATCTATTTGGCGAGGAAGAAAAGTATCACTGAATGGGCAAGGACGACAAGGCATGGAGAACGATAGAACTGTCCGCTGTATGCATGATGAAGTATGCGCTTATTGCGAGAGCAACAAAAAGGCCATCAGAAATATGGAAGAAACCTGGCCATCCTCAGTGACTTGCGCAGTAGACAACCATTCTGCATGCTTCAAATCCCTCCAGCACAGGATGTCTTTAGACTGGTCCGTTCCAAGAAAATGGTAGTATAGCTCATGATACAAGTTTATATTTGTTTCTGTCCCGGCATCCCTGCCATTATTTTTCCTGCCACGCACCTTCAAATTAAAGACCCCCAGCACAGAAACTAGACCTGGAACTTCATATTTCAAGTTCTCCAACTGCATGAACCCGCATCCAGATGTTACAGGTCTCCAAAGAACCTCAGTGGGACTGAAAGCTTGTGAATTAATTGATTTCTAATATGGAATAGCAATGGCACCATATCCCCTCTTTGATCCTGTCCTTTCTTAGTTTCTATTTCCGTCTCTGTGGCTCATACACAGCAGGTTGATGCTTGTGTGAAGGGCTTTCTAGAGGATATCCGGAAAGCCCAATCTAAGTGTTTTTATCTTGGTAAGTCCCACTAGGTGCCAGAGTGAGCCCCTCCGTAGTATCTGTTCCCTTTCTTCCAGCATCCTGGGGTCTATGGCCACAAGACTATGGCAAACAAGTACATCCTATCTCTCTGCACGATTATGAGGGAGAGAAGATGCTGGAAAGTTCCAGCCTAATGAAGATTCATCTCCAGGTCCTCCACATCTTAAGAATGATAGAACAGACAGAGCCCAAGGATCAGTCTGGCAGCTCTTTGGGTGGAACTTGTTGAATCGCTTAAAAGAGTTAGCATAGACATACTTGGGTTCTGGATAGCGGTTGTAGAAGAAGCCTTTATTGTCACGAGTCCATGCTATTGATGTGAATTTCACCTGGAAACAATAAGTTTTGACAGACAGATCCACAGCTCATCTCAAAGAATGAATTGTTGGTTTACAACCTGTATTTACAACTTCATCATTGGATTACACTTGACAATAAATGATTGCCCCTGGCATGGACAGTTATGACACTCAACTTATCCTTTTCTGGTGTTAGGGTGTTTCTGTTTAGACTTGGAATGGAAGGAATAACAACAATTTTTAAATCTTCTAACTTTCTCACATTTGGAGAGTTAAGAGTTCCTATGGGCCACATGCACCTAGGAATTCCTCACACATCTAGATTCTAAGAGCCAGGGGTTCTTGGATATGTTCGCAAGTTTCTTATTGCTCGTTCCATTTATGAGTATCAGCTGGGCCCCAACTCAAGAGAACCCCAACTCTTCAGTCCAATTGCACCAATCATTAATCCCAGCCCATTTGCTTGATTGAGGTGAAGAGAGTGTGAAGGAAAAATGATAACAACACAATAAAGAAGCAAGATGCCAAAGTGAAGCCTCACCCATGAGATAGTGTCAGGTTGCATCTCCCTGTCAGCCGTACGCATCACTCTGATGGTGATCCAGTCGCTTCCACTTGTACTCAGTCCAAAGGCGAAGTACTCTGCATCCTCACTGCACCTAATTGTCGCAAGGGCCACAGTTCCCTCATCGCTCAATGTGTTTGGGTCCAGCAGCACCTCTGGACTCCCCTCTAAATTTTCCTGCAAATGTGCACACAATGTGGACCCTCTAAAGTTCTGTTCTTGGACCTTTCATTCGGTGAAGTTTCATTCTGTCTTTCTTTCCGCGGACGTTATAAAGCACCATTTCATTTCATTTCAATTCATTTCCTACCTTTGTCTTCTTTTCTGAACCTCTTCATGAGCACCGCTGCAAGCAATGAAGGTAAGAAGTCACGAAGGCAACAAAAGAGACTAATGCCTAAATCAAAGGAGCCCTCCGACAACGAGAACCCGAAGTTTCTCCATTGATCTTGAAGTCCAACCCACCTCAAGAACCAAAATCCCAAACACAGCCAGAGAAAACAACACGAAGAATTCTGTGACATGACCCTGCTCCCTGATCTTAGAAGGGTCACTATGATTCTCACCCATGTGCACCAAAGATGCATTGAACCAGCCAGGCCAGAAGGTAATGATTCCAGGATACAGGATACAGGCCCGCCTGGAATCTGGAGACTTTGTACAAGGAAAGCGCCTGCTAAGGCCACCTCTTTCAGTGGTTCTACTCTGTCCCATGGGCATTAAGGTATGTAGTTTTCTTCAGGACTCTTCTTGTTATTTATCCTCGGACCTCTTCTTCTCTGTTGGCACCGTTCTGTATTGGTTTAGACAGTTTGTGGGAGTCATTAAGTGTTTTCTGGGAGATGGAAGTGTAAAGCACAACTGTAGATACCTGAATATATAGCACATTCTGTGCCTGCAATCCGGAATTGTGCGAGTAGAAATAGTGATTGCCACGCCTGTAGGGGCACCCATATCTGGAGTGGTTGTACATTGAAGTGAGCTTCTCCTTCAGTTTCTTGCGTGTCCCATATCCCTCCAGCACAGAGTTGGTGAGCTTCACTTGCTTTTCCACGAACTCCATGACTTCTGGAGTGTCTGGATCCTCCAGCCTGCCAACTCCCACCATTGATCACTTCCTCTGATAGTAGAGACAAGGTTGACTGTTGCTGAAGCAAGAGTAGACTATGGTGTCACTTCACCCAAAAGGGCCTACTGCCTTCTGTTGAGAAGGTGGACACCTTCCCTCTGATACTACATTATTAAAAAACCACATTGAAACTCTGGATATAAGGGAGCCTGAGGGCTGAGTGGCAACTGAAGACTGTTTGATTTTCAAACATCACTGACAGTCGATTGCAGACCTTCATCTTACAATTTTGTCTCTTGCTTCAACATGCAGACTATGCTGGTAGAAGTACAAAATTTGGAAAACGTTCTACTAGAACTGATAGGGCCTACTATATTTTACCGAGCATCCGCAGATTTGCAGATTGTGAAGCCTGTCAGGAAACGGAATCTGCTTTGCCGCAAGGAAAACAATGTAATCTCAGGCCATTCAGAAAGGAACAGAAGTCTTACCAGCGGTAAGGATCCGAGATTTCAACTCCATGATAATTGTCCACCACAGATTCATCCCGTCGTGTTTCCGGATACTGAAGCCGCTCGACTTCTACCTGAGTATGCAGCGATCCCATATCGACTACCTATAGTCCACGTCACCTTCTGCAGAACGTTTGCTCTGGGCGTGTGAATTTCTCAGTTTAGTAACACAGGTCCTCTGTCCCCTAGCTATAAGCCCAATGCCATTTCTTCCTCTACCTTTCTTGCATCCTTAAAGAGCAGGGCGGAAACACCATGTAATCCCGATCACCGTGCCTCCGATTATTCACGTCTTCATTGTTTTCTTAGTCTAATCAGGTGCACAAGAGATGAATTGAAGCATAGACAAAGATGAATTTGAAGTAGATACTTTAACAGCTATCAAAGAGACTCAGCTTTCATAAAGTGACTACACAGAAGCACCGACGAGGTGAGTGCAAGTACGAAAATACAGATGGAATATTAGAGTCAAGGATATACGCACTAAAAAAGCAGAGCTGAGACAGACTGGACAAAAACGACCGTGACAAACAAGCGTACACACAATTCACTGTGTCTATACCTTGTACCCCTCTCTTTGCAGCAGATTTCAGGACCATCAAGAACATTGTCCCCGCGCCTCTGTTGACCAACTTTGAAAATCTTGAGGCTGAGCTTAAAGCCTGTTGGGGTCTGATTGCTGGGCAGCTCACACACAGCAATTTAATGCTTGTGTGAACGACTTTCTAGAGGATCCGAACCAGCTGTTTAATCAAGGTAAGTCACACTACCGGAGTGAGCCCCTCACAAAGGTAGTATCTGTTCCCATTTGTTCCGCCCAAACTAGGCGCGGGGTCTGTGGCCACTGTAAGCCTACGGCAAACAATGTCTTATGAGTACATCTTTTGCAGCAGATTGCTCCACATTGCGTGCAAGCGTTCGAACAAAAACACTCTCAATATCGTAATTTGCTCTATCATTTGTCTTTGCTTCCCCCCTGCATATTTCCCAATCTTCTCCAACTCTTCAATGCGCTCTCTCTGCCCCCAGGTCCCGGACACTACACTGCAGTAAATTCCCTCTCCTTCTCTTTCTCCTAATTCGTTTCATTTGCCAAATCTCGCTCTTCTCAACAAAACAAATTCCACGCCGCTTTGAGAACGTTGTGCATTGTCCGTCTGTAAATCTCTGGACGTTGAACTCTGTTGCTCGCGAATCTACCAGAACCAAGACGTGGTCGGGCTTTCTTCTTCTTCCATCTTGTACCGTAAGCTCTTGGAGCTTGCCTCGGACGTTATTTCATTTCATTTCTGAAGCCAACTGAATCCAACTCTTCAAGTTGTTGCTTCTGAATGCAAGACAGTCACTGCTAAAATCTTCTTTGTTTGTACTGAATCCAACTGAATCCAAGACTAACCAACCTCTTCATTCATTCTTCTGCGTGCTAGACTGCTAAACTTTTCTTTGTTTGCACTGAATCCAAGACTAAACCAACTCTTCAAAATGTTCATCTGAGTTCTCGACTGCTAATATCTTCGTTGTTTCTACTGACCAACTGAATCCACGACAAACCAAACTCTTCAACATGTTCTTCATCTGAGTGCTAGACTGCGCTAATATCGTTGTTTGTTTTTACTGAATCCGCGACTCCCGATCCGCGACTCGCGATCTGTTCTTCAGAATCTACTGAAACCAAGTCTGACCAAACACTTTCGAAAAAACATGTTCTGTCTTCTCAGTGCTAAGACTGCTAAAATCGTCTTTGTTTCTACTGAATGCAACAAAACAATTTGCAAGACTGACCCGACTCCTCTCTTTCTTCTGAGTGCCAGACGGCTATTCTTTGTTTCTACAGAATCCAACTGAATCCGCGACTCCTGATTTAGTGTTTCTTCTGAATCCTGCAACTGACCCCAAGACTGACCAAACAACGTTCTTTTCTCTGAGTGCTAAAATCTTGTTTGATGCTATACCTGATCCCCACAATCCGGCTCCTTCTTATCTGTTTCGTTGTGATGTCCAAGGGAATCCTAAACGGCAGGGGCCGATAGTGAGCTTACCCGCGAGGTTGCGCAGTGTGGCGCGTGTACAAGCGCAGGAGCGTGGCCGCGCGTGTTCTGCTTCGCTTTCCTCTCCACGCCTCTCTCGCTTTTGGCCCCTTTAAACCCGCCCACGCTTTGTACTGCCTACCAATCCTTGACCACGCACCTTCTGCTATTTTATATTTCTGTCCTCTTATGTTCCTGATTATACGATTATACTTATGTCCTATTATAGTATATCCAAGGGAAGCACACTACTGGTCCGCTGTTCAAACCCAGGCGACCTTAAACAAACTTTCACGAATCACTTTTACTAGTAGCTGAATGAGCTCACTGTGCAGCACTAGCTAAGGCTGTGAAGGACCGGGATGACGACATTCTTTTGTCAAGGTCGTGATAAGGAAGAGCGCCATACGAGAAAAATCGGATTTGAGCCTGCCACCTCCTGAGCGTGAAGCTTGATAAAGGACTGAATACAAGGTACCTATAATATTCTAAGGTAATTTTAAATGACATCATGGCAACACTATGGTGACCCATTCTCGAAATATTTACTTATTCTTAGAAAAGTTAAGGAAAATGGTCATCCCGGTGGATGAACCCGCATCAACTGTGCTGATGGGAAATATTTCATCCATATCAAAGTTTAGGTGGATGAAATTGGGATTGAAGGGGATGAAGGGATTCCGTCCACCGTTGCAGCCAATGAGCTGGTGCCGGTGGGGTCAAAGGTCTGATCTCGGGAGGCTTGGGTGTCGTCTCTCTCCCGCGCTCGCTTTGAATCTCTGCAAGGCTCGTGCGTTCCATTCAATCCTCCGCAGCAAAGCATGGTGCAACGATCGCCCTTGTCATTATTTGCATGGGCCCCAAGATGTGAAGAAAGTAATGTAATGAAATGGATTGAAATGAAAGGCTGCATCACAATGTCCTGATCTTGGGATTTTGAGGGAACCAAGAGTTTTTTTTTTCTACGATGATTTGGTAAGGAGGCGCTGGAATCCTCCTTACACAGCCAGAGAGAGCAGTGGGAGCATGGCTGGCGGCATGGCTAGAAACTTTGTTTATACTCCCGAACAAAACGACCCCTTCGCTCTGCCTCACCTGGGTGACCAGCAGCATCTACCTGCCATCCAATCCACCTATCGTACCAAGAGTGGGTCAGTCTCTTTCTCTCTGTACATTTCTGGTTCTGATTTTCTTAGGCCTTGGGATTGGCAATTGTTATAATGAAGAACGCACATTGCCTTTTTGCCTTACGAACTCTACTCGGGTGAAGGGTTCGGCTTCTGCCCCCAGCCTCCGGAAACTCAGCACCGGTGGTATTGGAAGTAGGGGGCGTATTGAAATAACCTTCGCATTGGCTTTCGTAGCCAGAAACTTTGAGGATTCGGTAGATCTCTAGGTTTTTTTCAGGGCAACGTCTGAGAAGTTTGTAGGAGCTTCAGGAGTTCGTCCACTTTAAGGGTCGAAAATCTTTGCGGTTCAAAAACAGTTCCTCTCCACTTTACAGGAATAGTAGAGAGCGGAATTCAGTGAGGTTGGGACTGAAAGAGAGGGGTTGAAGATTCCGAAGGACGGTGACCCCAGTCGAGAGAAAGGGAGTGATTGAAGGGGGACATAATGTGGAATGCAACATAGAACATGGAACCAGTATAAAACAAAAATCAAAGCACGAAACAAATTCCCGCTCCGCGGAGACGGACGGCCGCTCGGCAGGGGTACGCACTTGTAGGACCATGAATTTTGGGGTTTGTGACAACAGACCTGATGCCCACTTGCTATCGAGAGAAATTTAGGGTGGGGTTACTGGATCGGGAGAGACGAGTGTGAAAAAGAAATTCTTGAATTGCTGATCGAGTTGGGGTGGGAACGGATGGAAGGGGTAACCCACCAGATGGGATACTGAGCCCCAAGAGCGCCGATCGCGATGACATGCGCCGCATTTATGTGCATGACGATGACCGCGTCCTTATCAAGGTAGTATCTTGTCTCTTATGCGGATTTTGTACACACTGTAGCGACATAAGACTTATTCTCTCAGATTGTGTTCCAGAATCAGCCTGAGAACCCCCAGCAATTGCCATGGATCGTTGTGTTTTCCCTTTCGTGTGCTCACAACCAGGTAGCCTAGTTGTGTACTGCGTGGTACTGCTCCACCTGATCAAATATGAAGGACCATTTGAGACTCACACCCACTTTTTAAGTAACATTTGAACTGAATGGGATCTGCTTCCCTTACCTTTGTGGGCTAGGTGGTGCATTTCGGGCACCCAACATCCGTGGGCATCGAATTTGATGACAAAGGAGAATGGCAATTCAAGCCTATGTGGTATGTTTGCACATTCAATGTTCATATATTATGCACAAGGAACTCGTTATTTCTTAATTCAGATTCATGTAGTTCGTGCATTAGGATTTCTTGCTGCATGGTCTCAGTCATGAAACAAGTGTTCTTCCTTCATACGTCAAACTAATTATCTGAGAATTGAGAGCGATAGAAACTGGTAATTCAACTCAAAAGTCATGGCAAATGGTATCCCAACACCTTGAATTTGGCCTTCTACATCTGCAACAAAAAAATGAAACAGTTCAGGAAGCTTGTGGGCTGCAGGGCACGCCGTGCAGGGCCCCGTGCCTGGATCTACTTCCAGCCTGAAAATGTATGCTTCTCCCAACATTTCTTCCAACAAACAAGAGCAGATATATGATAAAATTGAAATGGAGTATGAACTGTAGCTTGACTTTAAAATTCACAAGGAGCACTTTCTGATTGATGGCCACCTATAGAACCAAGAGGTCAAGCATATCTGTATAATAATGGTCTACATGGGACAAGCAACCTTCTACTTATTCAAAATTACCCCTGATTTTCTCTTATTTGAATGAATGGCACAGGTGAGGGCAGCCATTGTGACATGCGGCGGTTTATGTCCTGGGCTCAATGATGTCATTCGTCAGGTATTTTGGCCACGCGAGAAGTGGATGATTCATATTTCTTGGTCTAGAAACCTAGATGTCTGTACCAGTTTGTACCTGCGTGTGCGATTGTCTGCAGGTCGGACTTCTCTTGCAGTTTGCAAGGTCTGCAGGGTGGTTGATCCATTAGAAACCTCAGACCATAATATTTCAGTGCCATCAGCTAACTTCATGAAGGCTAGATTGCTGGTTACTATTCATGCAACTTGTCCAGGATGGTTTCTCATCCTCCCTTATGAGAAGTTGGATGAGTAAACTCAGGCAGAAAGGGTGGAACAATCAACTACACAAAACCTTCAAGGTGAGGGGTTCTGGATGACATGAGAATCTACATGTAGGGATTTGAACCTTAGTAAGTCTCACAGGGCTGCAATCAGGTCAAATTTGAGCCAACACAGTAACCAGTGGTGAGTCTCTGCTGCAGGCCAACAGGCTTTCTTGCAGTCATGGCTTGGTCTCAGTTGGTACCCCTGCCAGAATAACATCGTGAGGTTGCTATTGACACTTTGTATGTCCATGTTTACCTTTCTTGTTCAGGCTCTAAACTGTTGGAAATGCTGCTGTTATCACCCTTAAGTTTCTGGCATGTTTGCTTTGCATGTAGACTGTGTTCTCGCTGGATGTATATGGGGTGAAGGACATATTGGGGATCCAGTATGGTTTCAAAGGCTTTGTTGATAACAACTATCCACCAGTCATGGTAAGTCTCCTTTCACTCCTCCCCAATCCTCGCACCCATTCAATGTGGCTCAAAAGTCTTCTCCTGAGCTTGCACAGGCAAGTTCGTTAATGGGCCTCATCGGCCACTACATAGCCGTGCAATAGGGTATAACAGCATGAGGGGTGACTATAGCACCTAGTGACCCAGGTAGGAAGTCTAGTGAAGAACAAAATCTTCACTGAAAGTCCATGGAAAATCTCCACATTTACATACTACATAATTCTATGGGAACATCATGCAAGCATACATTTCAGGCATGCTCCAGCATTTTGGCAGTTAGAAGGTTCCTATTTAGACCATGGATTTAATTTGAGCTCCACTTTTCTGCTCTTTTTGTGCTTGTCACAGCTGAAGTCAAATCAGTGACGGTAATACTAACTTCACATGCTGGTCTGTTGGTGGCAACAGCTGACCCGTAAGATTGTGCAGCGTATCAACATGGCGGGGGGCAGCTTTTTGGGTGTCTCACGAGGCTGCCCACCTCTCAAGGACATTGTGGATAAACTTGAGGTGACTTTATACGTGCTCTTATTCTTTTTCTCTCTCTCTCCCCTTGATGTATTCTGAAGTATTTCTTGGTTTGTTCTACCCTGTCCCGTGGAGCCTTGTTGCCCTCTGTGGACATCATGAAGTCCCTTCTGTTCATTTTCTCTCCTTTCCGCGGACGTTATAATCCTTTGGACAATGTGAAGTTCCTTCCTCTTGCCTTGTGAAAAGTAGTGGCAACATGGAATGTAATCACCTTTTGATGAGACAAGTTGGATTTTGAAGAAAGAATGAACACTAGAGTTGGATATGTTGAGACATTTAACCACTGCTTAAGCTTTAAATAAGGAAGAACAGAAGGGCAAGGGTAACTTCTTCAATGAGCATATTCTCAGCAAGCAAGTGTTGATGTTGCTGAAGCTACAAACTTGAAATGGGCATTCTCTTACTACAGGAGTGGAAGATCAGCATGTTTTTTGTAATTGGTGGAAACGGGTCACATGCAGGAGCTACTGCTATCTATGAGCAAGTGAGTTAGTAAGCATCATCAATGTTCTTGACTTCAATTGCAGAAATATCCATAATTATCAATTCCTGCCCAGGAACACAGTTGACACATAAGTAAGGAGTGGTCTGGAGGGCTTGCACCGGACCATCCAAAGAGCCTACTGAACTTCAGGCAAAGCATCCCTTGATATTCATCAACTTATGCACAGCTTCTGAATGCTCCTCGTTAGGATTTCTTTTCTGCCACATCTCAATTTTTTTTTGCATAAAGCACTGCTCATAGACATCACCAGTGTACTAAGATTCGATTTATTAATGATCTGTAAGACTTTAACCTTCTCCTGCTGCAATGACAAACAAATAGACGCAATTATAGACAGGAAGAGAACGAGAGAGTATCCCAAGGCTAGAGGCAGCAACAGTGACAGAGGCAAAGGTTGCAGACATTGACGTGTACCTCACTGTGAGGCAGTGTGACAAGCGCAAGATGAAGATGGTCGTGGTAGGGATCCCCAAGACTATTGACAATGATATCCAAATTTTGGACAAAACATTTGGCTTCGATACAGCTGTTGAGGAGGCTGAGCGTGCTATCAATGCTGCTTATATTGAGGTCAGTCCTGACTCCTGGAGGTTGAAGTAGCCAAGGCATTTTATGTCAGCAGATATAAGCATCAGAAGATCCCGACAAGACACCACCCACTGAAAATGTGCGATATGACGTCACAGGTCCCTGCGTGTGGTTGTTTGTGTTTAACATTATCTCAAAGTCAGTAAGTTGGTTGGGGCCCCTACTCCTGCTCTTTCATTTTCCTCTCATCTGATTTGATGATTTTAACTGGTTTTTGCAGGCCAGCAGTGCATTCAACGGGGTTGGCATAGTGAAACTGATGGGTCGGCAGAGTGGGTACATTACCATGCATGCTACACTTGCAAGTGGACAAGTAGATGTGGTCCTAATTCCAGAGGTAAGTATGTCACCTGCATTGTCTTGTTTGATTCTTCTTTTGAGATGGAAACAGGGAAACACCTTTGAACAAACCTCTTAATCTAAAACTTCCATAACAATGTTGGCAAGCTGAGAAATGCTGACCCAACAGGGTCAGAACCCAAAGAATCACAAGTGCCGCACTGTTTGCAACCCTCAACTGTGTGCAAGAAAAGGCCTTGTTTTCTGCTCCAGCAAGAAAGACCAGACTAACTGAAATCCAAACCATCCAGCCATGCCGAAGTGAATTTCTTTTCTTCTGTTTGCAAGCAATAAACAGAACAGTTCATTGTCGAAGTGATTTTGACCCTTACCGGATGGAGTGGTCTTAACACCTGGGGCATTACAAAGTTGATAAAAGGTTGTTAGCATGGAAATGTGCCTTTTCAGTATGAGTTGTAGATGGATATGAGAACTTAACTAATAACATTTAAGAATATATTGACCTGCCATTTGCAACTGCTAATTTTCATGAGGGTTCCATTATGAGGTGCAGGTACCTTTTGTGCTGGATGGGAAGTACGGTGTTTTGGAGTACATGAGGAAAAGATTAGAGAAGAATGGCATTTGTGTTGTGGTCATTGCAGAGGGCGCTGGGCAGGTAGGTCGCTGCTTCACCCCCTTACTCCCAGTGTTCTCACTGTGCTATATGTTGTGGATCATAAGCCTCTTTATGAAGTCCAAGCGTCCTCTTTGAGAGGTGCACGCCCAGTAAGTTCTCATTCTTTATCAACCAGTCTTCATAGGGACCAGTAGCATCATTTTGACAACCTAGTTGGTGTAAGGAACAGATGCTTAGAGCACTCTACATGAAAGTTTCTTACGAGTGTGCCAGCTTCGGATTTCAGGACCTTTTGGAGGGGGTTGGGGGTGTGGATGCCTCCGGGAATCCAATTCTTGGTGATGTTGGCAAGTGGTTCTACGGCAAGGTTTTCCCTCACAGTGCCCAGAGTCCTTTGACTGCTTTACATGCCATCTGGAAGCACACATGAATTGGTCCTGTTGTGCTTGGACCTTTCTTGGTATCTGATTGATGTCTTGGATGAAAGCATAACACTAAGCTCCCAAAAGCTCATGGGACAGGTAGTTTACAGTCTCATCAGAAATTCAGTTTGACATCTAAATAGGCGTGGTCTGGTTGGCAGGTGAAGGATCACTTTGGTGGCATAAAGCTTAGTGTCGATGTAAAATACATTGACCCGACCTACATGATTCGTGCAAGGGCTTGTAATTCCTCGGACCACATTTTTTGCAGCATTCTTGGCCAAAATGCGGTATGTCTTACTACATAGTCAACCTGGAACAACAAACTTGCTAGTTGAACCTGGGTTGTTGGATGGCTTGCTTTAGTGTGAATGTGGGTTAAGACCATTGTGGGTGGCCTACTGTCCAGTCTTACACAGTGGACTACTCTATTGAGGTTATCAACGTGTACCTTTTTAGGCTGCACCCCTTGGTGCATAGGGCCACACTGTAGAACCAACTTGGGTTCCAAGTCTCTGGTGAAGGAATAGACAACTAAAGTGATGAAGTGGTAAATAAAGAAGTATCACTTCCTCGCAGGAGGTGGCAGCCTTAAAGCATCCAGTAGGGACTTCATTCTCTGTATGTGGCTCCAATGCAACTCTGCAACAAATTGTGCGGGCCGACCTTGTGGCTGTCTTTAGTTATTCAGGTCACCACAGCAATTGTAAACATCATTAAAGAAGAATGCCAGAACCTTGGTTCCAAGTGGGGAAGTTACTCAATCAGTCACATGGTCTCCAGTAACACTAGATCTACATCTTTAGATTCATACGAGGACACATTTGGGCCACACTGGGTGCTGGGTCTTTGGTTTTGCTCGAATCGCTATTAGTAATCTGGCTGGTGTTCCTTAGCTACAAATGTCACCTACCCCCAACCCCCTGATGACAGATCTTATATTGACACTTGTGGATGGATGAGGCAGGTCCATGGAGCTTTTGCGGGTTATACGAACATCACGGTGGGTCTGGTGAACACTCACTATTGTTTCCTGCCAATTCCGGAAGTCATAAGGAAACCTCGAATGGTGGACCCCAATAGCAACATGTATCACCGCTGTGTGACATCAACAGGGCAGCCTGATTTCACAAATCCTACAAGTTCTGCAAGTGGGAAAAACTGTGCTGGGTATGGCGCGGGTGGGTCAAGGCCTGCACCATCACCCCTCCCACCACCTGAGCGAAGAAAGTCGCTTAGTTTGAAGCTTGATAAGGTTGGGGGCGGTGTAAAGTGTCACGACAAGACGTGTCCCGTTGTGAGTGATAAATCTCATGACAATAAATCTCATGACAGTCACTGTCCTGTGACCCATGGTCGTGGGGGAAAGGCTCATGAAGCCAATTGTCCTGTGGCCCACAAACATTAGCCCCCTGCATAGCCCGTTCTACCACTGGTGTAGAAAAATTGTACTTTTAGCAGCTGAATTATTCCTACCACCATTTCAATAAGCCAAGATCTCATTTGTCGTGCTCTCTATGCTTCTTGGTTCAAGAAATGAGTGGGAGGTCAGGGTGTAGACTTCAGCAGAGATATTGGCAAAGACCTGATGCCTGGCTCAATCCATTTTCAAGGAAATTTTGTTTTCCAACATGGAGTGGGGTTACTCTGTGTATGGGATACTGTGGGTTACGGAGTATGGAGGGATACTCTGGGTGTTTGGATTCCTGCATGGTTTGGGTACTTGAGGGTGCCCCCTGATATCACCGGCACAGGTTCTTATAGCATTCTGAATGCAGTAACCTATAGGTATTGGGTCCTGGCACACATCTGGGCACTGACCTGAAACTTCTGCCAAAAATCTGGGTTTGGAAACCAATTAAGATATTGAAAGGGCACGTGCCACTGACAAAATGTGCACTTATCACAGTAGTGGAAGGCCCCAATGACAGGGCAGGTGTTTCCAAACACATCTTACGCCTTGGTTGGTACAAGAGGATGGGTGGCATCTGGAAGTGCCTCCACCAATCCTTTCGAAGTTCATTTGCAAAAGACTTCCAGCAGCCAAGAACCTAGGAGCTACGAACATTTGTTGACGTAGCCAATGTTTCAACTCATAGCAGACAAATGTTTTTGAGATGACCACCGTTGCACCAGATGGCTAAGACAGTTATCCTGGCTAAATCCTCCAATTTAGCAACTTGCCTTCACCACCATAAGAAGAGCAGCACAGTGCAGGACCTCTTTATTACTGTGAAACGTTGTGTGCTGAGTTGAAGACTAAGGAATTCCTTCACTAAATGTCGTAGGCCAGGGTTGAGCTCCCAATTGGTATGTGTTCCTCTTCGATTCCTCCTTGATTCTTGGCTCCCCAGACATACCATCTAAGCCTTGCTCCATGTCAACATCATACAAATGCCGCAACCGTGACAGGGAATCAACTTCTATTTCCTCCAACTCCACTCTCCTATCAATCTCCATGTCTGCTTCGTGTGTCAAATTTGTCTCAGCTGGCTCAGTACAGGTATGTGTTTCTGTATCCTGGACTTCCTTGGTAGATGAGCTGGACATTGTAACGGATACTCCTTGAGCTTCTTCAATAACCACCTTGGTTTCATTACCATTATGAGAGCTGATACCTGGAGGGGCTGCTCTGCATGAAACTGCGTGAACAGAAGGCAACTCCATGAGACCAGGCAGACCTGTCAAGGATTCAGACGCAAGCATGTCCTGGTCACTGTCCCCTGCATGTGGAAAATAACAGAATTAAGGCCCCCCTGGACACAGTGACAAAGCTACATTTTTACACAGCTCCACTAACCACCTATAAACCATATAGGATTATGTAAGAATAGAGCTCGCAGTTCTGACAAGGAGCTGCACCTCTCTACCTCTCACCCTTTTAACATGAGTGTGTCTCTGTCTGTCTTGGCAAAATTGTCTCTATGAACTCCAAATAAGAAATGGCCTTGACATCTGTCAACATAACATTTACTAACCTTACCTGGTTCCAATTTTCACCAAACAATTTTGAAAAATTTGAAGACCAAAGTAGCAGCCAGCTGTCTTGGAATTTTGATGATGAGAAATTCGTCAACTTGCCCCGTGGGACATCTTACCTTCTTCCCCTTTCACACTCCCCATATCAACATCCTGTACTTGCTGCACACTTGCCGGCTCCTCAACAACGGATAATTCAGGCCCCTGCTCGGCCAGCAGACCACTTGGGATCCTGCTGTTAGGGAAACAAAGGCACATCATACCACTGGCTTCAGCAGAAGTGCTGTCTTTCTCTTCTGCAACTTGATCTTCCTCACTGCGCAGATCAGGCAGGGCAGCCTCTGTGACCTGCTGCATTGAGGGAAGTACCTTGAATGTTTCCGGGTCCACAGTGTGTTCCCCTGCTGAAGGACAGGGATATCTGGGTACTGTCCCATTGCTAAAAGTGGGGTTGGGAGGAACAATCCCACTCTGTACGGCATGTGTTGCCAGGGATTCCACGAGGCTCGGAAGCCCCATGAGTAGCCTTGTTCCTCGAAACCCTTCTTCTGTCTCCACACGCCCAGTGTCCTCTGCTGGCAGTTCCTCTGCACACACGCCAAATTTCATCAACACAAAAGTGACAGCACCCATTTCAAAACTGCCAGCAGAGATATTTTTGGACCAGAAATACACGCCCAGGTTTGCAGGAAATCTGGCATAGCTCAAATGTCTGTGAATATAGTTGCAGGTAGGAGTTTAAATTCAGATGAGTCTCTCCTTTGATAGCTGACCATGTGCACTCATCTGCCGAATGCGAATGAGTGGGTGCTGGGCAGATGTCCTAATATGGAGGAAAGCATCTTACTCTAATGTGTGATTCTTAGTTGAGACAGTCCACTTTGAGGCACATGCCAATCCTACTGGCTGAGTAAGAAATTTGTAAAAACACTAGCCAAAAAGATCCCAGTCAACCGACCCCATACCTGCCTCTCACACCAAACGCTGACAACTCTCACACCTAAAGCACTAAAACGTCAAGACAGGTTTTCTTAATTAGGCTTCCCCTGTACGAAGAGAACAGAATCGTCTGAGCATAGGCAGATAATTAGTTTTGGATCATATTTGGATGTAGAGATCTATGATAGCAACCACCTATGAAAGCAACCACGCAATGTGTACCAGCAATGTCGCGGTTTTCATGTTGCCCTGTGTCCATGACCCACAAGTGAGCTCCAGGGAGTATATTCAAATCAGCCAAAGTAGCGCTTTCATCCACAAGTTCGACCTTGCCAAAGTGCACTCTCTGGTTCTCCTTTACAACCTGCACAGCATTACAGGTGCACTCTCAGACAGGCCACAGCCAAAAAAAGACTGGACACTCCATACAGACCTTGCTCCACTGAACAATAGTCAGTTGTTTGCCTTTACAATTGGACTCAAAAGAAAAGAAATCCACATAGCAAAGAGAATCGGGGAGACTTCAGAAGCAAACATGCCACAGTTAAGGCCTGGGTTAAAAAATCACCCATCATGCTCTACCCATCCAAAGCTCCAGATTACCAGCATAGTCAAGGGAAACCTCAAACAGTTGTCCTGACCATGAACACTGTTGCTTAGAAGCTGTCTGAATACACCACCTTGCCTAACCATTTCACACAAACTTCCAGGAAGATCATCCCAACCAAACTTAACCAAAGAAGATTGCAAAACCTACAGCAAGGGACTCCCAAATAAGAAGCTTCAGCTGGAAGACTGTGGTGTCGCCTGAGACATTTAGAGATATCCGACCGCCAGAAGTGGCTGACGCCCGCCGAGGTCGCTTTGAGGTTCGTCGTTCAGCCTCAAGCCCGGATGAAGCCACTAGCAGCGAAGGTGGGGGTCCCTTACCCCTCACAAGATCAACTGTAATCTCTCCATTTGTATATTGCAGTCTGGTCAGTAACTCAAGTGTCTCACGCTCTTCTATACACTCTTTACACACCTGCAAACAAAATTGGATGAAGATGTCAGTAACTCAAGTGTCTCACGCTTGTTTATTTTCTTTGTGAGTGAAAACTGACCATGAATGGTCTTGAAGAGGGGAGGAAAATAGCCCCCTTTCATTTATGAGCCATAAGGCTGGACGTCGAGTCCCGTGATGGACCACAACTGACCAAACCAGGCTGTAAGAGGGCAAGACCTCACCGGCAGTTTTCTGCGAGTGCAGAGCACATGGGCCTGGATTGTTGAGCTTTTTTACAGGATGACATTGTGATGTGTGAGAGCCACTGTGCCAGGATTTGGAACCAGGATCACCTGGGAGACATTTATACCCACTATCCAACTGGGCTATCCATTACCACTGAATCACCCAAGAAAGGATTGGTCTCGCTACCATAGCATAGGTTCAAATTAGTCTTACTACCAGCAGAGGTTTCAAGCATTTTATTTCCTGACGAATGCAAATTCGTCATGGAAATTTATTGGCATTAGTATACTTCCATTTGGTAGTTATAACACAGTTGTCACAACCTCCTCAAATCAACACTGAGATTGTTCTGTATTTCACACTGATGAAATGCGATATAAGATTGGTCATTCTATCCAACACCCATTGATCCATTTCTATCCTACAATAACTCACCTCTGGATGAGTCCGCAAAGCAGGGACACTTTCAGCTTTACAATTCCCATCGTCAGGAGGAGTCCCAATGTCCGTTGCAATTGTGGAAGATATCTCTCGCGAACCAGCCATGTCTCCATTACAGGTATTGCTTGCGCTGGTTTCTTCACAGAGCGGCACTGCCTCCCCTTCATCTCTAATAGTGATACCTTTACTGCTCTCCAGTTCAGGGCTGCATGGCTCCACAACAGCTTGAATCCCCTTTTTGAGGTCCATGTCCCACTGTTGACACAGGCTCTGCCAGTCTTCTTCTGTGACAATTGTGAAGACATCTTCCTGCACAAGCCCCACTGTTCTGTTAAATTGTCATACATTCCTTCAGCATACTGATATTCACATATCAGTCAGTAGGCTCCAGGCTAGCACAAACACCATGATGTATCTTCAAGACACTGGCTGCCAGCTCAAGCTGCATAGCTGACTTGTTGATGGTTATTGCACATGTCAAGAGGCAAGCCACATGTAATTTGTTGATTGCATGGACATTTGCACTGGTTCTTGGCCTTCTCTTTGATATCTACTGAACGAAAAAAGGGTCTCAACTGCATCAAGGAGCATTCCTAACCCCACTACAACACTATTGACATTATTCTGTGTGAAGCACACATGGCAAATTCCAATCACATGCTTTCAATTATGAAATGGGGTCCCTGAGCATGTGGAACCAAGATCAAGAACACTGTATGCAGGGGAAGGTACAACGACAGGTGGCACTTGGGACATACACAGCAGTGTTGAAGCAACACGAGACAATGCCAAGAGGGTTATAGATTTTAAACAAGCCTTGCCAAAAGAGAGTCACGTAGCCCAGAACAATTTTCACACACAAAGAGCCACCTCTCACAGGAGGGTTGGCCACTTACGCTGGAATTCCTTTGAACAAGATCACCCCGTCGTGTTCTCAACAAAGCCGGAGGTTTGAAGAGCATCCCTTCATGCTGAAGAATTGACAGGTAAAGCCTGTGTTAGATCCTTATGCAGATCAACTACAAAAATGTACTTTTGACACACAAGGAAATTACCCAACTAGTTTGGACCAGCTGATAGTGTCTACTTACGGAAGAAACCCAGCTGACAGCTCTGCATACTGATCATCAAAGGACAAAAGCCAACAGGCCCACATGACAATGGTTCACCTTCTGACAGAGAAGGGACAAGATGAACCCTTCAAGTCCAACAGGTTCATCCACCGCCAGCACATTCTTGCCACTTGCTCCCAGATATGTGCGCCACTTGGAGAGCCAAACTGATGGCACCAAGTAATATGTCGACCCTGAATGAATCACCACTTGCTTGCCACTATAGAGAGCTTCATGTTTTGCCCGTTGCTCAATCTTGGTTGCCCTGGTAGAACCCACCACCCCATCAAGACTACATCGGTTCAGAAAGGTAGGAACAACAAACAGCTTGAAAGGTTAGAAGAAAGTACAAGATCAGTTCTTGACCATTTTCTCTGAGTTTTGTTGATGAGCGACAATGGAGATCAAAAGAGACCCACCTCAATGTTAACTAAACCCATACAAAAGAGGGCAGGTTCACCTCAGGCCTTCTTTCTTGGAAGCTGCTTTGTTCATCTCTGCCTGGCATTGAGCACATGTATCCAAATCTCCTGGAAAGGGCTGATGTCCCCTACGATCAATGCTTGCAATCTGCACTGCATTCTGGACGAAGTAGTCCCATACACGCTGTGGCACTAGCTGCCGCTTGGCACCTGTCGCCTGCTCTGGTAGCAGGGCCCCATGGGGACACTGTAGAGCCGCTGTTGGGCCGGCATCAGCATCTGAAGGGGCATCTGTCACCTTCCGCCGAACCCATTGCAACAACCTGCATCCGTTTAGGGTCGTGAGTGAGTCTGTTTCTGGCACTAAGTGACCGTGAAGCCAACAGCAAGACGAGTGCATCTAATCTCGTTCTCTCCTTCCGGGCTCTCCCTTTCCCTCCATCTTTCCCTGACTGGACGCATCTCTTGCATCTCTTTCCTGTATATCTGGCTTAGCTGCACTTCAAAATTCACATCACCATCGAATTTTTTCTTGCATTGTAAGATTATACAAGGATCAAGGTTTAAACACCCACCACGTTCTAGAAACGTTAAAAAGTTTGCCTTCTAGGCCATGGCCAGCAAACACATCCTCAACCACCTCCCGCATACAAGCTCTCTGATCACGGTAACTGTCAGCAGATGCTGCTGCCTTGGCGTCCTCGAAGATACACTCGATGCAATAGTCACTTTCAGATAGCTCCGGCCCTCCCTTGTACTGAAGATTCACAGATGACAGAAAGAAAACTCAGGACTTGCACAAGAAATACGAAGGGAGAAATTGCCTCTTAATTACAACAAGCAGCACAACTGCAAGCACATATAGGAGCAAAACAAACACCAGTGCGGAAGTGAGGCACCTCAAAGTACTATGAGAGGAAATACCTGTATATGGAGGACGTTGCACTGTGTTCATTGTGGCTACCAAAACGACTAGGAAGGTCAAACTCAGTAAACTAACATGCTCTCCTTGTGCGCAAGATCATAGAACCATTCTACTATTCTAGTAATTCATAAAGATCAGATTTTATCTGATTCCCTTGCATACAGAAGCCCCAAAGGGACATAGAAGGTGTTGAGATGCAAAGGCAAAGACAGCTAACCAAGGCCACCAGCTGCTTCCAAGCTTTGGAAGAGATACGCTTCATGTGTTGTACCTTCCTGGGGGGAACTTTCTGATGATGGCACACCAGATGTGTATTATCAATAGGAGGGCTGCATCCCACCAGTCAAGTATTCAATGTAGCCAGGCAAGCAAAATTTCCTTGCAAGAACAAACCAAAACTTTCAACGAAATCCACAGTAGAAATCTGTCAGACATGTGATGCAAACGGATAGAGCATGAGGAGAGGGATCTCACGGAGGTCTCAAGTTGTCAGCCCATAGTCGGAGCCATTCAGTGGAGATCCAGAAAAACGGGTCGTCCACTGATTTCACAGGAGCCTGCCCTAGGATACCCCTCACTTCTTTCTTACGGTCCGCAATCTTACTCAGCTCTTCCGCCCGCCGGCGTGTGTACTCAGAACACAAAGCCTCAAACTCCTGGTTCATCTCGTCAACCTCCACATGCAATTGCTCCGGCAATGAACAATTGTAACCATAGGCCCTGGGTTCCTCATCAACCTCCATAGTCACAGGCTCAACCAAACCTGCCGATGAACAAGTGCCCGAATTTGTGTGGCCCCATAGCTCTGGTTCTGTCCTGCGACTGTACATCAACATGTAGGCGTCTGCTGATGTCAGCACATCGCCTTCATGACTAGCTGACATCACCGGTGACGGCTTAGGTGACACCTCAGCTGACAACGATGGTTCATGCACACATGGTTGTGCAGTTTGATTGTCGATGGCTCCATCTCCTCTCACATCCAACAGGATTGTTTCACCTATAAATTAGGCCCCAAGATACTATTCAGATTGTTATGTTGCATTGTAGCTCTCTCTATTCCTCTCCCAGCCTCCCAGACCAAATTTTGCATTAAGGCTTTCACATCTCTAGTTCTTCAGAAGGACCATGCATAAGATATGTCAAATATGTCTGAAAGCATTTCCATGTTTTTATTGTTCAACTTGTTAGCAGCATTCAAATCCACAAACAGCACAGAAAGTGCCAGCATAGTCATTGGCAGTAAATTCATCACATTCATGATACTGACAGCATCTATCCCTCAGGCGATCCTTTTTAAGTGGTGACGGGCCTGCCTCACCTTCCCGCAAAGCTGCATCTTTAGTCACTGGGCCCGCCTGGGAGTGCTCTCCAAGGGCATGGAACCCAAGGCTCATAACTTGTTCATCATCAAATTGCCACCATTCTCCTGTCTGGTCATCTTTGATGTGTGCCACATAGTGACCACTATTGACCAGAGTTCCCCTGTGTATCAAAATTGCAGACAGGTCGTAGACAGCCATGTTCTGACCCCCACACAATGCTGGCGGTGCACTTAATCGAGGCCCCATGTCAATTGTCTTAGGGAAACTGAATTTAGATGTCACTTTCTTCTTTGTAGATGTCTGCAATAAAACCCCACAGTTTTCAGCCATGAGATCATGCTCTCACTCTTTCAAGTACATTTGCAGCCCCTATGTTTGACTAGTTACAGACAACCAATCCCTGACAGGATCAAAGATGTCTTGAGGCATGTCTACACTTGGCTCTCCAATTTTGAGAACCTCTTGAAGTTGGGTTGTAGTTTCTTGTGGCGAATGGTGTTTGCGGTCCCAGTATCCTTTTCCATTTTGTCTCCTATTTTCGTTTGCCCCAAAAGATCTTGAATATTCCCACGGACATTTCTTTCTTTCTTTTAAGTACCAGTTCATTTCATTTCTTCTCTTTCTCCATAGATTGCAGGCCCTTCCACCCAAAGGGCTAGTGGCTAGGGCCCTCACAACATCTATGAGGCTCAAAGCTGCAGGTTTCAGGAACTCCTGGTATGCTCGAGTGGACAGTTTATTTCAACGTAACGGACTTTCTACTGCTTTCCTATTACCAATGAACCCAGATGAGGTGGACATCACATCCAGACATGACCGCAACAGACTCATTCGGAGAGAGCTTATGGAATTACATGTCAAGAGAACTTGGATGCTACCCAATGTCACAACAAAGCTCCACTTCTATCGAGAGACATTCTTGGTGCTCCGCGATGATAGAATCTTGAGACCAAATTACCTTTCAGCACCCTTATCTCCTTCCCTCTTGAGGGCATTGGGGCGGTTCAGGGTGGGTTCCCACAACCTACGGATAGATTGTACTCATAAGACGTTGTTTGCCGTAGCCTTGTGGCCATTGACCCCGCGCCCAGTTTGAGCGGGAACAAAAGGGACAGAACCTACCTCTGTCAGGGGCTGACGTTGGTAGTAAGACTTACCTCCATATAAAGAATTAATCCGGGTTTTCCAGATATCCTCTAGAAATCCCTTCACACAAGCATCAATCTGCTGTGTGTGATTTGCCCAAAAACTAGGCCTCAGGAGGGCCTGGGCTTTTGGCTCAGCCTCGAGACTTTCAAAGTTGGTAAACAGGGGTACAGGCACAATTCCCTTAATAGATTTGAAGAGAGCGTCCTACGGATAGAGACTGGCAGATGGGAAAACCTGCAACGGGAGGACCGCCTATGTCCAGCTTGCATAGGGCGCAGCAAGGAAATTGAAACTGAAGAACACTTCTTCTTCTACTGCCCTCTATACTACGAGATCCGTGGGAGATTCCACTGTTTATTCAGTGGAACCCAAACTCTCACTGATGTCTTTCACTATGAGGATCAAAAATGCTTGGCAGCCTACCTACACGAGGCCTTCACCCTTAGACAATCGCTAGAACATTAATTGTGGTTTCTGGATTTGTTCCTCTCTCATGTTTTCTTCCATTTTGTCCCATAAGCTCTACGAGCTTTCCGCGGACGTTATAAAGCACCATTTCATTTCATTTCATTTCTTATGGAACTACAAGTCAAGAGAACTTGGAAGCTACCCAATCTCACGACAAAGCTCCACTTTTATCGAGAGACATTCTTGGTGCTCCGAGATGATAGAATCTTTAGGCCCAATTACCTTTCGGCATCTTTATCTCCTTCCCTCCTGAGGGCATTGGGGCGGTTTCAGGGTGGATTCCCACAACCTACGGATAGACACTGGCAGATGGGAAAACCTGCAACGGGAGGACTGCCTATGTCCAGCTTGCACAGGGCGCAGCCGGGAAACTGAAACTGGAGCACTTCCTCTGTTGCCCTCTATACTACGAGATCCGTGGGAGATTCCACTGTTTATTCCGTGGAACCCAATCTCTCACTGAAGTCTTCCACTATGAGGATCAGAAATGCTTGGCAGCTTACCTGCACGAGGCCTTCACCCTTAGACAATCGCTCGAACAATAGTTCTTATTCTTGGCTTTGGTTTTGTTTCCTCTCTCATGTTTTCTTCCATTTTGTCCCATAAGCTCTATGAGCTTTCTGCGGACATTATAAAGCACCACCATTTCATTTCATTTCATTTCTTTCAAGTATGAAGTACCATTTCATTTGATTTCTTCTGCTTTCAATGTATTCTGAAAGTAGTTCTAATGGGTCCTGATGGCTTCTGTGGACATTATAGAGTTTCATCTTTCTTTTACTTATTTGGAACTTTGTATATGTCCCAAGGACCTGTCCTTCCCTCATGGACTGGACCCCCCGTGGACATTGTAAAGTTCTTTCCTACTTCCTTTCTTTCCAAGATACAAATATGATTTCTCGCAAAAGGGAAGCTTAAAAAAGTTGGGGATAGCACCCTGTCTAACCTTTGTATTGAATACAAAACGCTTGAGCTGAAAGTTCAAAACAGGAGGAAGGGAGCGCAACTTGGTGCTGTGGGTGGCATCAACACGCATTTGGCAGCTCTCACACAAATACTGGTTTTCACCCTGCAACTTCTCCTCACATAAATAGTCATTCAAACTCTCCTCAAGGCTGGTGAACCCTTTCACATTCAACTCCAGCTCATAGAAGTCAACAGCCTCCCTGGATGCATCTGACTCTTGCCCGCACTTTGAGCACCTTCACAGAGAACCCACACCGCCCACTGTATGATTACACTCGATCTTAAGCAAAAGCTTGTGACTAACTTTTCTAAAACAGCAGATTGAACTATTTCTGGAAACACTTGAAACATCATGCTCATGGTGTTACATTATCTTTTAAGCTCTAGGGAGAGCTTATGGTTCCATCCGTAACCATATTAGGGTTACTAGCCAACTATAGTGTTCTCATCATATGATGAGGCCTCAGCATGAACAAGTCTTTCTTTCCCTTAAAACCATATTGATCTTCCCATTCTTACCATTTAAATTTGAAAGATAAACAGCATGGGATGAACACTCACTTGGTGACATAGGAAAATGTCCCACGAAACACATTCTGTACAACATTGCGCGCCTGCTGGTTCTGGGACATCCCCAGCACCCTCTCAAGCAGTGTAAGCAAAAGCTTTAGAAATTCCTGACCATCCTGCTGCACTGCATTGTCCAGCTCCAATGTGTTGGCAAAGGGTGCTGAATCAACAGCTATCTTCTTCCCTGAATGCAGCTGTGCAAACAGGCGGCCCAGCTGGTGAAGAACTGGCTGCCTTTCCACCAGGTCAGCCTCTGCAGCAAATACACCTGTGCGGAATTCCCTGCTCACCAGCTCACTTATTCTTAGGCAACGTCCCTCTCTACCTGTACTTTGGTTTCTGTGATTCTTTGTTATCACTCTGATCATTTGGTCATCCCATGGACATAAAAACAAGTATCATGTCATTTCATTCTCTTATGATGTAATCAGTGACAACGAAAATCTCTCTACTTAGTTTCCTCCCCTCTTGCTCCTTGAATTTATTAGCTACACTTCACCTCCCAATCCTCCGGTGGTTTGTTTTTGTGAAGAAAGTTAATCTGGTGTGGGACACCCACAATTCAACTTGGGAAGAACTGCTTAGCCACCAAACACCTCGAACTATTTCACAAGCATACTTCAGACTTGTCGAAGGTACTGCATGACGAAATCATTAAAAAATCAGGGAACTCCAATGATGACTACCTGGTCATGTATAGGCATTGCAAAACACTGTTCACATAGCAAGTGGCCCCAAGGTTGGTCAGCCCTGACGGGGATTCCTGTGATGGACGTAGCTCCTCCCCGGGGTCAGGCCCAAGCTCACTAAGAATGTCAGCTACCTTCTGCCAGAGGCCCTGCTTGCGGATGCCATTGAGGGGGGGCACCAATCCGCAAAAACAGTTGGGGGAGTCCTTAGAATTCACACGACAACCCTGACATGCCTGCTTGTCAAAATGGTATAGCTGTGCTACGTCCTCTTTTGAAATACTGTGGCTCGCATATAATCGCCTGTTGCCCAGACAGAGGAAGAGTTAGGAATTGTACAGGTTAGTCAATTTCAGGGGACTCTCTTAGAAGATCAGCAATTAATGTAACATTGTGTCAAACCTACCATTACTATCTCATGACCAGGCTTGTCCAAATATCAATTATTGGTTGCTTTAGCGTTATCACATCTGCAATAGCTATGAAGTAGGAGTGGTTGTCACAGAAACGGAGACCAACCAACCGGCAGTACGTGACAACCTCTGCAGGCCCCACACCAAGTAGCAAACAACCCCAAAAGGCAAAACACGGAGGCAAAAGAAATGCAAGCACCAGCAAAAATCTCAGGTAAGTTGACTAGATCGTGACACATCCCATGTCATGGCTCTAGCCTGAAGCAAAGCTTTCTGCTTCATTCACATGATGCCTTTCACGTTTTTCGACAATCATGACCAAAAAATGCAACTCCAGCAGCAGCAGTTGACTAGACTACTGGGAGAATGAACCAAAAGGACTATATGCTCTCATTCTCAGATGCAGAAAAAGTAACCAATGGTTTCACATATTGTGATTACTAATGATCACCTAGGTTTCTCTACCTTGTCTACTAGCAGGACAACATACCAAAATAATCGAATTACTCTCTTCAGTTATCTTTCAACAGTAGCTCAAAAGTGTTAAACCTTGACAGTTCAAAAAATTGTTGAATAGCAGAAGACTGGGCATGAAGCAGGACTGAGATGCAGAGGGAAATGTACTGTCAGATGAGATAACCAGGCCACATGTATTGAGGTTGTATTGGTAGTCTACTCCATCGATTCTGCTGCTGGTGTGTCTTGAATCTTCTTATCATGGCAGAAGATGGAACAAAGACACAGAAGTGTCCCATCTACCATGCTCATGATAGGCTCAGATATGTGTGCACACGCATGTGGGAAAGACAGGAGGAGGAGTGCAAGGAGTGATTTTACCACTGAGTCTAGCAAACTGCGAAGGATTCCAAGTAGGACAACCAATCAACCCTACCAGATATCCATTTCCAAATGGTTTTATCAGTAGGGTCACGATTCCTCCTGAACGCACCCTTCAATGGCATGGAGTAACATGTCCTGCAACTAGACTCACAGTTCACAGAATTCTGCAGAGTACAAGTGTAGAAACTAGGAGAAATGTGAATAACACAAATTATCACAATCACAACCTATCCAACTGTGAGTGGATGTAACTGTTGCATGAATTTGCAACCTTCAAATTCAGTCATGTCGCTGAGCTCTTCTTCAGATGGAATGCGTCATTTCAGCCAGAAAAGCCTAATGTCAATCCACCTCCTAGTACAAGACAGGAAACAGATCTAGCCAACGCTGCTTTGTATGACCTTTTCATGTATTAAAACACCTTCATGCAAGTCTAAATTATTCAAGTGGAGGGATAGCATGGTTGATTGGACTGTGAAAGACACTTTACACCTGTATGGAGACAGGGGAAGCCCAGTAGACGACCCCCACAGCACTACAGACTGCATTGCGAGGAAGGAAGGCAGGTGACATCCGGAAACAGTTGACATTATGTATAGGAGATGGATTAGGAAAAAAGTCCGGGTAGACAGACCTCAACAGTGCGGCCAATAGGCTGACCGTGCCAGTTTGGCCATGCTTTTTTCCCTTGGAACGAGTGTGGGAAACCTCCACAGAGTGCCGCATGACTGCCACTCCTGGCACGCTTTCCCGGTCCTTCTCTGCACCACCTCAATGCTCTGTGCCCCTTGGGCGCACTTGTGCAGCAGCTCGCAGCACACTAGGCCTCGCATCCAACTCTCTTGAGCACACGATTCCCATAGGTTGCATTCCACAGTCGAAATGGATCTAGCTTCCGCTCTCTGAAATCTCTGCCGCTGCAAGGGGTGGAGATGACTGCAAGGGCAGCTTGATTACACTAAAACTATCAGCCCCGATGCCGAAAATCCACTTCTCGACTCTGTGGGAAAGGCTCTCTCCCTCTTTGCCCAAAAAATGGCGAATTTCCCAATTTTGTCTGTCCCGTCTTACATGCCTATATATTCTACACGTTGCTGGAGTCAAAAAGGAAAGGAGGAAACCGCACGCAGAACCGGGAGCTTGATAACGATCACAAACAAGATGAAGGGTGAAGGGTACACATGGAAATAGCCCAAACGAGTGCTGCAGCTTAAGATTCTTCACCGAGCACGAAAATCGGGGATATAAACACGGAAACTGGAAACCCTAAATCAACATTCATGGTCTTGGCCCCCGATTGATGATCAAACCACGCAGATCGTCCGCCAAAACTGCCACTGGGGTAAAAAAAACGAGATGTCTGAATCCAATACCTCCAAATTGCTACAAATTCCTCCAAAAACGCAAATCTCACCGCCTTCAATTGCTCACCATCCACAGTGTCCACCAGGCTCTGCATGCAGCCTCCAAATCCCTCGGATACGCCTCCTCGGCTATGGCAAAGATGTGTGCTGCCAATACCAGTGTCTTGTGTGTAGTCCCATGCTGCCGGGTCGACCGCCGCTTCCGCGGGCCCCCCGTCGACCGGGCCCCTTGCGCCTTCCGGGGCATGCCTGGCCGCCCCGCCTCCCAACGATCACCCGGCCCGCTACCCGTTCCCGCTCGTCCTTCTCTCTTCCTGTGCATGTCCCTGCAGCTTCCATGGCTCGCATGCCCTTTCCCTTTGTCCACACACGATTGCTTCGAATCCAAGGAACTTCCTAAGAACAACCTGCATGACGGTTGTTCGTCTTCGCCTTTTCTTCTTCTTTCAAAGGTCGTCCACCAATATATATATATATATATATATATGTGCACCGCATTTGTTTATGTAAACCTACCCCGTTTGTTTGGACTGGTTCGTAATGTTGTCACTTATGCGTTTAACTGTTGTGGGAACGTGCTCGGGAAATATGTCAGAGATTTGCCAAGGACAATGACGTCATGGTTTGCTTTCGCGCTCATTTGAGCTGCTGAGGCCAGGACGAAGGGAGGCGGGACGTTGTTGGCTTTGCGCATGTGATCGCCTCTAATTCTGTGCGATTTGAACCCAATGTGAGCTTTGGGAAACCCGATTGAGGTAGATGATTGCAATATGTAAAGACTTGTAAGTTTGGTCGAGAGTGTGGTTGCGATCTGCATAATAACGGCTGGTACTGCTTTCGCGCTCATTTGAGCTGCTGAGGCCAGGACGAAGGGAAGCGGGACGTTGTTGGCTTTGCGCATGTGATCGTCTCTAATTCTTTGCGATTTGAACCAAATGTGAGCTTTTGGAAACCCGATTGAGGTAGATGGTTGCAATATGTGTGGAAGATTTGTAAGTTTGGTCGAGAGTGTGGTCGCGATCTGCATAATAACGGCTGGTACTGCTTTCGCGCTCATGAGCTGCTGAGGCCAGGACGAAGGGAGGCGGGACGTTGTTGGCTTTGCGCATGTGATCGTCTCTAATTCTGTGCAATTTGTACAAAATGTGAGCTTTGGGAAACCCGATTGAGGTAGATGGTTGCAAATATGTCTGGAAGATTTGTAAGTTTGGTCGAGAGTGTGGTCGCGATCTGCATAATAACGGCTGGTACTGCTTTCGCGCTCATTTGAGCAGCTGAGGCCAGGACGAAGGGAGGCGGGACGTAGTTGGCTTTGCGCATGTGATCGAATTCTGTGCAATGTGTACCAAATGTGAGCTTCTGGAAATCTGATTGAGTTAGATGGTTGCAATTTGCAAATATGTTTTGAAGATTGTAAGTTTGGTCGAGAGTGTGGTCGCGATCTGCACAATAACGGCTTGTACTGGAATTCTTAGAGGATAGATATCGGATAAGGAAATCTGCGTCGCCTGTTTCCATTGTCCCTCTTCGACTCTCCTTTCTTGACAATTTGAAGCATGTGGTTGGAAACAACCACGGATCCGAAGGACGAATAAAGTTTGTGTCTGTCTGTTTATGGTTGCGATCTGCACCGTAGTAGGAACTCCTGAACTGAGATTCTCGAGTTCTCTCTGACCTTTCTTTGCACTCTTGTTTCCAACCTTGCAAATCATGGTATTACAGTTATTGTTGAGGGAGCAATGGTGGCAGTTTCTTCGCCACCTCCAGCCTGGGCACATATGCCCTGTCTCATGGGAATCGATGAGGCGGGCCGGGGTCCTGTTCTAGGTATGGCTGTCCCTACCCCAAGATTTTGTATTCCATCTGTACTCTTAATATCTTCTTCAGAGCCGGGCCTTTTTCCAAGTCACATTTGTGAGCCTCTCTCTTTCATTGCTATTCTCATTGATTTAAAGACGTGGTGGGAACGTTGGAATGGCAGGGCCTATGGTGTACGGATGTGTGTTTTGTCCTCTCGATCAGAAAGTGCGCATCTCTACAATGCAGTTTGCCGGTGCTCTATCATCCCTGGCGCCCTGTAGTAACGTTCTCGAGTATTGAGACATTAGCAATTCGCAGATATGCTTGATCAGATGATCTTGACTGTTCTTCATAGTACTATCAAATCGGATGAGGACAAATAGATTGCTACTGTGCGCTTTCCTAGAACTATTTATTCTTGGCTCCCTCTCTTCTAGCCTAGCAAAATAAAGAAATTTGGTAACAAAGAGTTTTTGTTATTTCAATGTCTCATGTATACGCACAATAATGGTGTTCAATGAACGCCAATAAACTTGACAAGGTATGCTAGGCCATGCTTGTGCTATTGCAAATGCATGTCAGTTGCAAAAATACAGCTAACTCTGGTCAGATCAGCCATGAATGTGGCCTGATTATAACACCTCCCCAGTCCTGTCAATCTGGGAAAAGTTGCCTAAGGGGTTCACGCTTTAATTTCATTGCTTCTCATATCACAGAAGCAATCATCGATGGTCAATTCTTCTTGAAACCGTTGAGGATAAATGAGGAAGTTCAAACCATCTTTACGAGATCACTGTGAAAACTGTAATATCTGGACTCTCCATTCTGTAGGGAAGTCAGTGCAAACAGCATGGAGTTTGCCAGTTTTCTATCATGCCATTCATTGCACGTTTGGTTTTGGGACAGATTCGAAGGTATTGAGAGAGGCCAAACGGGAGGAGCTTTATGAGAGCATTCTTGCAGACAACTGTATGGGATGGGCAGTTGATGTGATTGATCCTAGGGCCCTCTCTGCACAAATGTTGAGGAGGTTTGTCGATGCACAGACCTTCATGAGGACTTTTTGTGTTGCAGACGCAACTCTGGCTTTCGCTTGTATCTAACAGAATCTGTGCATCTCAAGGGACACTGTAATGCCTTTGTTCTTAATATTTCTTTCGAACTTTACTGCAATTCTTCACAGCTCACATGGGCCTGAGTGTCTCTCTCTGAGTGCCAGTGTCAAAAGTGTGACTAGCAATTCGTACTGGCAGCCCCTACAATGAAGCACAGCACATTGGCAATGCATTCAAGTGGGAAGTCACAAAGCCAGAACCTCTGCAGGAAATTTGGTTGTGAAACTCAAATCTCCTATATATCTTTTCTTTGCTTGAATGTAATTCTGGACTACTGGTATTGGATTATTCTTCCAGGGAAAGGAGGAGTCTCAATACGATTTCCTTTGAATCTGCAATGGGCTTGATCCAAAGCACTTTGAAGTTGGGCATTTCTCTGCGTGAGGTAAGTCTTCCTCATTATTTGATATGCAGGGCTGGTGATGGGTGAGCATGTAATTGAAAGAATATCGGTTCTTATGATAATCTGTTCTCAATGGAGAACTATCCATTGTCACATGTTGCAAAAATCACGTGTGCAATACTGATGATCATCTCCATAGGCCATATTTAGGAAGTTGTATAATGCTGTTGTGGCTCGAATTTGTGGACATAGCCATGAGGAGTTGGGATTTATAATAGATTCTTCTTTGGAAATTTTAGAAGCACGTCTCCAGATGATTGAGCCCCGTCAATATTGACGAATTGAGGACAGGTATATGTGGACACAGTTGGAGACGCAGGAAAGTATCAGGCCTCCCTGATGGAGCGCTTCCCTGGGATCACATTCACAGTGTCCAAGAAAGCAGACAGCCTCTTTCCGATTGTCAGCGCAGCTAGTATTGTTGCTAAGGTAAATGTACATCTATGGTCCAGTGTTTTATAGCTGCTAATAGTTATAAAGATTGCCCAGTACAAAAAGCTGTGCTGATTCTGGTACCCTTCAGCACTTGAGAAAGGTCATCTATGAACATATGAACAAGAGAGAGGTAAGGGAGCATTACTAATTGATCCTGTCTTCTCGAACAGGTGACAAGAGATAGATCACTGCGAGATTGGATCATGGATGAGACTGGCAAGAAGATTGATAGAAACTTTGGGTCTGGTTATCCTGCAGGTTCATCCCATTCTCTTAATCTTCCTGTGCTTTCACCACTGACTAGAGCTGGTAGTATAAAAGCATAATAACATTTGGTACACCTCAAATCAGATGATCGAAAGTATGCTAGTTATCCTGCAGCTTGATATCAGCTACAACTCAGCCATGCAACTGGGAGGCAGCTGGTATCAGAGTGACAGGAGGGTTGACTTACGACAAGCTTATGACATTTGTTAAAGTATGCATCTCTCATTGCATTGGAGCCATCATCTTGGGATACTTAAGTGAGACCTTAGGCTCACAATTGAGAAGTATGTGACTTTTCGGTTGCAGCTAGAATTACTGGATCTGTCAATAGTTTGAAATTGATTAGAGTAACTTATGGGGTATTTTCCTGCTCTAACCAGTCAACCCCATGTGCTTCAGATCCTGAAACTAAGTCTTGGCTGCAACAACACGTGGACCCTGTTTTTGGGTTCCCATCGCTGGTGCGCTTCAGCTGGGCTACTTGCAAGCCTTTCTTTGCTGCTGGGGGGGTTGATGTCTATTGGTGAGCTTCAGCCTTTCCCTAACTAGCCTTGGCTGTGTCTGGTCTATCTGTAGGCCCTTAAGTGGACTCTGTCTTGCCCTCTAATCGCATACTGCAATGGAACCACAAATCATAATATTCGTTGTGTGGAGCTTTGGAAGTGAAAATCTGATAGCTGCAACTCACGTTAGAGTATTCTATCAAAGTTCTGTTTTGCTGATCATTGAAGCCCCCATTGAATTTAGCATGTTAATATGGACTGTAGGGAAGATGCAGATGATGAAGACGAAACTGAGAAACGCAAGTCCAGGTTTGTGGAAACTGAATCTTGTGCAGCACGCAGACATTCTTACTTCCAATCACGACAACTGCAGCAAGTTACCACTCGCCTCTAACTAAAAAACGTCCAGCTGTGACCAGTGTCTCAAATCCCATAGGTGTTCCGTCAATAGGATTATTTTGGCACACCAGTCCCCCATTTCTTGAAGGCAACAGAAAATCAGATGCAATGGAGTGGGAGTCAGGTGAGATGCAAATATTAAGCCTGCCGGTTGACAGTGGACTTCGCAACTCGTCAGCAGTCCCGATTGATGTAAACTCACAATGTAGTTTACAAATAAGGCTTAGGATAAAGAGACGCTTTCTTGAGGCATCTGATGGTTTGAAGTTTGAACCAATTCCGTGTAAGCTGCCATAGCACCACAATGCCAGGGTGTCACTCATAAGCTTCTCGCACACTCAAGATGGTACTGTTTCCTTTTTTTATCATGTCTGTAGTCTTTGTAGAAAGACTTGAATTAAGAAACTTCCTCAAGGGCGGAGAAGGCCGTTTGCACAGCCCTTTCCTGTTTTCACCTCAATGCACTGCACAGAGAATGTCAGACATGGTGACTGAACATACTGATCTCCAAGCTTTGCGGGGGAAGCAGTGATGACAATTGGAGTGTGCTTGCCAATGGAATTAACCATGTACCTCTGCTGATTAGACCCGCACATGCCTTGTATAAGAAGCATTACATCAAGTAGCTAACAAAAGTAGTGTAAGAGGAGGAGAAGATCAAAGGATCAACAGCATCACACAATCCGAAAATGAACATCTTGAAACTCTGCATCTGGCGCTATCTCCAAATGAAAAGCAGATAACACACATCAGTTTTCAATTTTCTTCAATTTCTAAAGAAAGCAATTCACAACTGCAAATTTCCAGAGAGCTGGCGCATTGTATGAAATGTAAATCACGGGAATACGTTGAGAGAAGGCTCAGCTCTCTGAATACCCGATCTTCATTCTGTCACGTTGCCGACTGGAGTATGCGAGTGCAGATGACAATTCTTCCTCTGATTGAAATGTGTCAAGTTAGACAGACTTCTTGTAAGTGACAAGCCTTGCTATAGTTTCAAGTGTCAAATTCCAAAGCATGCATCGGGTAATGTTAAGGCATGAGTGCACAAACAATTTCGGCTATGTAAATAGAGATCCCTCAAGGCAAAGGTAGACTCACAGTAGGGCCTAAAAATGCTCCTGGAATTCTGAATGGAGGGGCAAGACCTCTTCCTCCTCTTCGCTGAAATCAAACACGGACGTGTCCAACTTGTCTGAGCAATCACGCCCTTGCCTCTTCTCCTGCCCCCACGATTTGCTGAAAACCATGGCTCTGAGTAACGGAAACCCTGGCGGTGTTTCAGGTCTTACGTTCCCGTTCAAGGTCACAAAAACCTGTCAATTATCGAAGATAACACATCATTTACCGGTACCAGTCTTCTAGAGGTCCCCTGGCCCTTCGACACAAGCTGAGAAACGGCCTACAAAGGGTGCGACTCCACCCCGATTGAACTAGATCACCTTCTAGGGAATTCCAAAAGGCCTTGATGTGAAATGCATTGCAATTCACTTGATCACCCCCCTAAAAGTGCGCAATTCAATTGAATTGTCGGCACAAGATTCAATTGAATTGTGAATTGGCAATTCAATTGAATTGTGAATTTGCAAACCAATTGAATTGCTGACTACAATTCAATTGAATTGTAATCTATAATTTTTTAACTTATTTCTATATATAATATATAATATAAATGTATATGTATATATTCAAATTATATTTATACACATATAAGAGTATAAGCTAAAAATACATGTTGCCCGTCTATTCTTGCTGCCCCTCTTTCTTGTGCCCTTGAGGAAATTGTGTAGTTGTGAAGCCAGAGTTATGACGCCAGCCTCAACGAGAAAGGGAGAGCCAAAGAGGGAGAGAGATCAGTAGCTTCATGTGATTCACTGGCAAAAGAAGCATGGCTAGCTCTGAAAGACAAAATCAAACCTGACAATTGATAAAAGACTTGCCCTGCATCATCATGTAGTCCCCTAACACTAGTATCTGGCCCAGGACAAAGAAAACAAATGATATGTTCATCTTGAGAATTATCAAAAATAATGTTGTTTCGATACGCTTACAAAGTTGAAGTCGGGATGTGTGTTTCATATAAGTTTAATATATCAAACTCTTACATTGGTATCATGTTTGGTATATGTACATAGCCATATATTGGCACCAACATCCACAAAGAGGGACAGTCCCGCTTTTACAAGCGCTTCATGACTTCCTCTCTCTCTCTCTCCCTCTCTCGCTCTCCCTTAGGCTTATCTCGGGCTCCAGCCTTACCACGGGCAAAGGATTGACAGACGGACAGCAAGAATAGATGGGCAACATGTATTTTTAGCTTATACTTTTGTATGCATATATGTATAATTTAAATATGTACATATATATAATATATACAGAAATAAGTTAAAAATTGTAGATTACAATTCAATTGAATTGTAGTCAGCAATTCAATTGATTTGCAAATTCACAATTCAATTGAATTGCAAATTAGGGTTGTTTTCAAGGTAGTTTTAGCAATTCAATTGAATTGCGCACTTTTAGGGGGGTGATCAAGTGAATTGCAATGCATTCACATCAAGGCCTTTTTGGAATTCCCTACACCTTCTAGGGAATTCCAAAAAGGCCTTGATGTGAAATGCATCACAATTCACTTGATCACCCCCTAAAAGTGCGCAATAACCCTAATTTGCAATTCAATTGAATTGTCGGCACACGATTCAATTGAATTGCGAATTGGCAATCAATTGAATTGTCAACTCGTAATTCAATTGAATTGCAGTCAACAATTGAATTGAATTGTAGTCAGCAATTCAATTGAATTGCCAATTCGCGATTCAATTGAATCGCTAGTTGGCAATTCAATTGAATTGCTGACTACAATTCAATTGAATTGTAATCTATAATTTTTTAACTTATTTTTAATATAATATATATAATATATATGTACATGTATATATTCAAATTATATTTATACACATATAAGAGTATAAGCTAAAAATACATGTTGCCCGTCTATTCTTGCTGGCCCTCTTTCTTGTGCCCTTGAGGAAATTGTGGAGTTGTGAAGCCACCCTCAACCTCAGCGAGAAAGGGAGAGCCAGAGACGGAGACAGATCAGCAGCTTCCTGTGATTCACTGGCAAAAGAAACATGGCTGGCTCCGAAAAAAACAGACAAAATCAAACCTGACAGTTGATGAAAGGCTTCCCCTGCATCACCATGTAGTCCCCTAACACTAGTATCTGGCCCAGGACAAAGAAAACAAAAAATATGTTCATCTTGAGAATTATCAAAAATTTCGATACCCTTACAAAGGTATCATGTTGAAGTTGGGATGTGTGTTCTATATATCAAACTCTTACACGATGATACTCTTACATTGGTATCATGTTTGGTATATGTACATAGCCATATATTGGCACCAACATCCACAAAGAGAGACAATCCCGCTTTTACAAGCACTTCATGACTTCCTCTCTCTCTCTCTCCCTCTCTCGCCACTTATCTTGGGCTCAAGCCTTACCACGGGCAAAGGATTGACAAACGGACAGCAAGAATAGACGGGCAACATGTATTTTTAGCTTATACCTGTGTATGTATATATGTATAATTTAAATATATACATATATATATTATATATAGAATTAAGTTAAAAATTATAGATTACAATTGCAAATTAGGGTTAGTTCAATTGAATTGCGCACTTTTAAGGGGTGATCAAGTGAATTGCGATGCATTGCACATCAAGGCCTTTTTGGAATTCCCTACACCTTCACACCCCGAAACACCAATGTCGCACAAAAAGCACCACATGCACAAGAGGAATTGAGTGAATAGCGAAAGGTAGGAAGGCAAGATCCAAAGCAGTGAGCTTGCATGCATACACCATCCTTGTAGCTCTCCTACAATAGCTACCTCTCAAGGCAGCTCTACGCTTCGTTCGATTGCCACGGGCAGGAAGGTTTTTTTAATTTTGTAATTTAGCTTTATTATTATTTAATTTAACCTCTAAAGGACTGGCGACGTGGCACGCTCAAATATTCGATTGGGATTATTAGAGGGATTAAGTTTTTTTTTCGTTTGTTTTTTTAAAGGGAAACACCTAAAGTTTTATATTTCTGAAAAAATTAAGATCAAGTCTCAAGTCTCAACCCTCCTCCTCCCCTTCGAGGGTCGCAAGAGGGTCGCAAGCGGGAGCCACTGTAGCTGTTATTCTTGTCTTAGTAGTTCTGTGTAGCCTTCCCGTTTCTTTGTAGTCTGCAGGGAGCTGCACGAATTCCCTCAGCGTGAGCGTTACGATGGAGGGCCGTCTAATGCAACAGTTGAATCAGGTTGAACAACGGATGTCCCATTTGATCTCCACTGTGATCCAAGTAAGACGTGGAAGGGGAATTTCATCTCCAAACACTCCTTCCAAAATTTTCTCCCTAAGGAGTTCGCCGCAAACGAGGATATACTGAGCTTAATTTTTGTCACACAGTCTATACGTTTGGCAGAGATTACTGAGCAACTGAGCCCGAAAGATAGACGGAAGCTATGAAATCAACGGCAGGAAGTGCTGAAAGAGTCAAAAGAGTCATGGAGAGAAGAGGTCGAGGAAAATCTGCTGGCTAAACAGAGAAAAACCAAGGGTTGGCAGGAGGTGCTGGATGTGAATCGGTTAGCCACCAAAAGGTACCAGTGGTGGATGCTTGTTGTACACCGCAATGCCGAGAAGATTGCAGAAGAGTTCTTCACCACCCACTTTCCCGCACGGTTTCCTGGAGCTGAATTCGAGGTAAGATTTGTTTTTCCAGGTGGCCCTGGTATCAGGGCACTTTGGGCATACTCACGTTCATCTTCATTCAAATTTGCATTGGCTTATGTTGAGGAGTATCTGTGCTCTCAGCTGCATGGCAAAGTTTGGTAGGATGTTCAGCAGCAAGTGTGGTTACATATACTGTCAGTCTTTTGGGAAGACAAAATCGGTGAAAGATCCTTCCCAATTGATGCAGGTTGCAATTTGAAAATCAGTTCTTAGCGTAGAATACCACCTGATTTATTGAGAACTGAAGCGACCTTAAAGGGCTCTACTTAGCATGGGCTCAGAAAAAAGAATTATACCTCATTCCTTTTCCGTCAGGGAAGACTGTCCTTCTATTTTTTTTTCTCTTACAAGGCTCTAACACACGAGCTGCCCTGTATAAGGGCACCAATGCAGTATAAAGCTAGAAACTCAAGCTCTGTCAAACCCTTTGAGGTAGACTAGCAAGGCCAATGCTTCAGGGTTACATGAGAAAGTGTAATCAGGCCACTCTTGTCAATCACTGTTTTGTCATGCTGCTTTGGACAAAGGCAGTCTTAGCAGCCATTTGCAAGTCTTTTAATCTTAGTTGAATTTATGTCGCTGTGGTTGCAGATTTAGTGTTAAATCTCTTTGTATAGGTGAGTATTGTCAAAATTCAACGTAGCTTAACTCGGTCTGTCTTTTGCCTGCATCACCAAGCAGGTGTTTGTCTGCAAAAAGGCTTGTACATGAGCTTGTGTGTAAATATATGCCAGACACTTCTTCTTCACGGAGCTCTTGCACCAGCTATGGCTTTTGCTACGGTTACCAACCCCGTTTAGCATTCTGTACTCCAAGTCAAGCTATTGAGTATTACTGAGTAGCAAAGTTGAGGATTCACCTCAGTGGCTGTGTGCTGGACCTTCATCGCAGGCCCTTTCAGCTGGCACTGCATTCTGTCCCCTACCATTACCTGCCAAAATCCTCAGATTGTTGTTTGCTTATTTTGTACTTAAAAGTTGAAATCATTCACTTATTGCAGGACACACAAAAATTTCCAAGAAGCTCCATACAGCAGTTGTGATGCTGTGATCAGCCAAGGGATGCTGTCGAACTGACATCAGGTTCTAATGCTAGCCTGACACATCCTAATTCTTCCAAGTGCTTTTCTAGACCAGAGTAACTTTTATACAATCTTTATTTGTCCTTTGCCAGCAGTAGCTGTGTTTTGGTAAAATTTCAGTGGGTTTTCTAACTTGTACTTATTTTGTGCTTGTGCAGGAGTTGCTGTGGCACTAATTTGTGCACTGATATCCTTTCTGTTGATTTAGGGAGTATGTCAAGATCCTCACAGAATTGTGCCGGCAGCTGGGTTTGTCCATTTTAAACTTGGGTGAGAGGGATAACTTTCAGAATGGCTGAAACAACTAAGATAAAATGAGCACCTCATTTGTGAGACCCTCAGCTTGCAGAGCATCATGGTAAGATGCCAACAATGCAAAGGGAGTAAAGAGCATTTGCTCTTAGTAGAGTACGCAGTGTAATAAGTTGCTATTGGGCATTTTGACTGTTCGTTGCATTTACTTCCCTGTGCAAGTTGAGTTGTGGGTTTAGTATAACATTGTAGATCATTAAAACCAAGGGATCCTTGGCTCAGCACACCTCTTTAGCAAACTGAGCCTTCAAACTTCCATCCACAGATGGCTTTCATGAGTTCCATGAGAAACTCTTCAAGCAAGAGGCTTATAATCATGTGAGTAAGTGAGGAACCACACAGAAGAACATCAATGCCTGTGAACATGTCATTAACAGCTGAGCTTCTCATGTTTCCAGGATGACATATGACAATAAGGCTCCAGGGAAAACTGCCACATACAGGGTATATAAAACCAACTGAGATTGCAAGTAATTGTCTAATAGACTCATTGCATCAGATATCTAGAAGTTGCAGCGGTTTTATTGACCTGAATAAGGTGCAACATCGACCCCAGTGATCATTCTTTGTGGATTATGTTAGTTTTACGATGGTGCATATGTAAAGAGCAGATGCACCTCTGATTGATGGGAATGAAAATGTAGTTTTTGTTGAATCAGTTGACTTTTCGTGTCTACTTCTTCACACATTCAAAGGCGGTTTTGCCATGACCCAAACTCCTGTCAGAATCAGCCAGCTTTCTGAAGAAGCAGCTGTTGAAAAAGTAGAAGCCCTCTCGGTTCTTTGCTGCAAGCTTACTTTGCAGATACCTGCATACCAAAATGAAATATGCTTCAGATCTTTAGTAGTGATGAACCCCATTGGCACTGCATAAAACCTAATGCAAAATCAAAGCAGAAGATTCTCTCTGAACTGGAAACTGGAAATTTCCCTGTACTTGTTAGGTACAAGTTATCAATGCCATTTGCCACTCTTCTAAAGAGCAAATGACAAGACCTCAAGAAAAGCAGCTCAAAAAACTTGGAGCGTTCACTTACTTTATGTAGAAGTCAATGATAGTGTGACTGAAGAGTAAAGAGAAGGGTGGCCGCTTCACTCTGGTGGCTTTATCTTGGGTGTGATCTCTCCCTGACATTAAGCAGCTGCATCAAAATATGCTCCTGCTGATCTGAAACAGTTAATGTACACCATTTACAACGGCACCTCTGCATTTTTCCACCTTCCTCCTTGATGATCAAGCAGATGTTTATCAAATGAAGGTTACAAGTCCATAGTGGATTCATGTACCAGTCAACTTCACCACAAGCTAGGATTAGCCCTACACCAACGGATGAGACATATTATCACCTTTTTATGTTGTGCGTTTGCAGAGAATGTCTCGTTTACAAGGCCCTTTTTCCTGCCATATTGAAAGTGCCCATGTCACTTTGGCCTGGATTACCAGGACAGCACAATTGACAACTAGGGTCCCCTTATGGAAGGCTTCTCTCACCAGCTAACAAAACCCAGTAAGTCCTTAGACCCATGGTTATGGACAAGTCTTCTGGTCCCTAAGGCCAAAACTACTCTATCTATCAGTATCCCTGCACCAAAATTGGGAGTTAATTCTCGCTTGAAGTCTTGATCTTGCCTTGCATTCCCGGTAATTTCCAACTTTCTAGTTTTGAATTTGAAGAACCCTTTGGTGAAACCGCGGTGTGGGGGGGGGGGGGGGTTGTGGTGGGCAGTTGGGACAGGCTGGCGCTGAAGATTTCTGGAGTATCCTACTCCAGCCTCAGGTCCCCTGTCTGTGCAGGGAACTGTCGATGCAACTCCCTTGGGGCACCTGGAGACCCCACTCTGTATTCAAAACCTCCAGCCAAACTGACACATCCAAATGTGCTCTACTCATTGAGGACTTTGCCTCTTTTCTACCCATCAATGTTAGAGACTTGGCGTGTTAAACTTGCTGTCACCCTGATAATCCCTGTCTTCCCTGCCTTGAATGTCCTTCTCATTCTGTTCAAGAACTAAAACCCTACCATGGTTCCCACTTGCTGCTCCTTGTAACCTCTCCTTTAAGATCTGCTGGTGACCTACTAATCTTTGTGCCATCTTCCTCAACTGGTCCTCTGTGATCTTGCCTGTATTCCACAGAGAACCCTTCTGCAAGTTCCCTCTTCAGGTCCCTGTCACTACCGCTATCTTCATCATCTTCATCTGCATCCACGTCTTCACCCCCATCAACCTCACCTCTGTGAGTATTGTCAGCACTTCTTTGATGGCATTTCTTGGCATGCTTAACTCCTTCCACCAGGCCAGCCAATCTTTCCTTTACCAATACCTGAGGGTCCTTTTCAATAAGCTCTGAACCAATATATGCCTCTCGCAGGAAGACAGAATCACGGATCCCTTTCTGGGACACATAAAACAATTTAGGATGCCTAATCAACAATGCTCGGACTCTTTGTGAAAAACCGAACTCTCTTCTAAAATGTGTGAGATGATCCACAAGTATCTTCTTCCCTAGTGTCAGGCTTAACAGTTCATGAATCACAGCCACTGCATGCTTCTCGGCTTGAACAGCTGCCCACCTTCCTTGGCTGGTGGTCTCCGGCGATAAGTAAGCTACCCCCCGAAACCCTTCCAATCCATCTGAATGTTTCCTAAGAACCTCCTTGAGAGCTTCAGTTGGAAAGGCACTAACAGCCAATTTTGGATCCCACGCAGTGATCTCTAGGGCAGCACCTTCTTCAGTGTCGACTATACGAAAGTATTGTGGATACTGATTCACCAGATTCAGCTTGAAGTCCTCTGGCAGGCCCAAATCCCTGCGTATGTAACCAATTTTTTCCACCAGTATGCGCCTACCCGTTGACATCATGAGCAGCTTCCGCAACTTCTCCACCAAGGGTCCTTCCAACTGCTGCTTGATTTCCATGTCTTCCAAATGCTGTGACTCGGCTTCAGGCGTAAGTCGAAGAAGCTTCTTGTTGTTTTCCCCATAAACTTGAAAAACGGCAGGAAATTTGCTTAGCAAGTCAATGCAGCGTTTGTTTGCAGAGAAGCCTAAGCGACGGCGCATTTTTGATAAGTCCCGCAGAGGCATCACTCCCCCAGGATGCTTGAGAATCATCTCCTTGATGCGCACTACAATGTTTAGCTTTTTCTCTCTCTCAACCACATTGTCCAGTTTAGGCTCCTTCTTTCTCTTGATTAACCCAACAGTGGCCCCAACATTTCGTGCGCACAGAGGCCTGCTAGAAGAATACGGCCTCGATCCGTCTGTACACTCTAAGATGAAAAGCAGTCCCTGTGTTGAAATTGCCTGGTTGCCCCCCAGCAAGAAAGACCGAACAGATGAGAAGGAGTGGCCCCCTTCGGCAGCCCAGGCCCTTCTCCATGAACCTCGCAGTGCCATGCAAGATCCTTCTCTGCATGTGTGAGTCTGCGGCCCTCACACTGGATCACTTGTGCCCCCTTGGCGGTTTGGGTAGGGAGAGAGCTCAGAGTACAGACAAATGCGAGGGACAACCCACAAACGTCAATCCATTGGAGACATGGAGTTTAACTGCGAAAGATGAACAGTGTGGAGGATGGAGAGGACTTCATTTTTCTTTTTTCCTTTTTTAAGGGAAACACGTGGGAGCGATAGTCTCCGACCTTCAGTCGTCAATAGAAGTAGCCTTGGTAGTACCTTGGTAACCTTCAAAGATTTTCGCTTTCTGGAAAACCCATGAACAGTCTGCATCAGATGGGAAGCGAAGCATTGCTGCAAGATCGCTCTCGAAGGAAAAGCTAGATGAGCGTTCCGATGGCAGGAGGGCTGGTGAGGTCTGGGATTTGCACACACCTACATGCACCTGCTGCCAAGTCCATAGCCAGGGCTGATTCTGCTTCTTCTCTGCCCCAATGGCGTGTCTCCCGCTACCCAAATTTCGATCGAGCATTGAAGTCTGGCGGGCCCATGATGTCACACCGATTGGTTTCGGGAAGGTAAGAACTCATCTTGCAGTTGGAGCTGATAATCATCTTTCTTTCAAACGATATCAAGGGGGGTTCTGAACCCCCTTTTGTTGCCAAAGGTTCACTGCCCCGAGTCAAGTCATTGATTTCAGAGGTGATTGTGAAAAGATAAGTATTTTCTATCGGACATGTTACAACGCGCCTGTGCCAAGGCTCCACCCTTTCGACATCTAAGCCAGACTATGAATATCTAGCGTAGCTTGAGGGGTTTCTTTGTTCGTTCACGTTGTATACTTGATGGTGTATTACTAACCCACCCAGAGCTGGTTGTGGGGTTTCGGCCCGACCAGGTTATGAAGAAGTAGGCAAGCCATTCTGTTGTTTCTGAAACTCCTCTAACAGGGAAGCGTTGGGTTTCTTGGAATCAGTCATGGGATGCACACAAATGATGAAGAAGCTTCAAGTAATGGGGCAGCGTCGTCCACAACGCCTTTCCACTTGGCGATTCCCGTGCATGACATCCAGGCTGCCCGAGAATTTTTTGGCGGGTATGTTACTCGTAGAACAAAACAAATAAGACTAGCAGAGAGATACTAGAGTGCAAGGGGGAAAAGTGAGGTCTTACCTTCTCTTCTCGAGTACCAGTTTCCTTCAAAGATGTTTGAAGCCTTTTTGGAGCTCTTTGAGCTGAAATTGGTTCCAGGTATGGATTCAAATGAGACGGTCCTGGTAATCAGGACTTTTTCCTGTCATTGGTGGTGTAACAGTACCACACAATGTTTTTAAACATAGTACTCCAACTCCTCCGTTTTTAGAACAACTCCTTATTATTAAGGGGTAGTCAATCCACTTTCAATTCAACTACCGCCATTTGTGGACCAACAGCATGCTTGATCATAATTAGTAGGTTGTGTGGTGCAGAATTTTGGGATGTCCAGAAGGCCGATCATCAAAAACTTGGGTGGATTTTAACCTTTTTGGCCACCAGGTATCAAAAAAAACTTCTTTGCTCATACCTGCATTTTTGAATCCATGAGACAAGCACCATGGTGGTGAACTGCTGACCAGAGCACTGCGAACCAGGCTCAATATACATACTAGTTACAGCCCTTCCTTGCAGCCGTCCTTGTGGGGCATCATTTTGCCACTGGAAAGTTTCTTAGATGCAGTGTTCCTTATGTACGAGGCAATTGTGTCAAATACAGAAGTTCTTATCATTTTATCAAATGAGTCAGATGTGTGTATGCACTGCAGGTTGTATGTCACGAGGTGCACAACTACAATGCTTCTGCCACTGCAAACGCTGTTGGTAACTAGGCCTCTAACCACTTTGGAAATGGTTACCTTTTGCTTAAAAATCAAGCAGGCCAAACTTGACAGACTTCTGGCCACCTATGTGATGGTGAGTATGAGAGTGTATGGATCAGCTGGCTTCAGCCAAGGTCAACTTTTGGCTTTAACTTCATGTGTTTGTTTGGGGAGACAGATGGGGACCCCGTTCCTGTGCCACACTTTGGACTCGCCATGTCAGTGCCTGATTTTCTGGCATTGGCAGATCGCGTCAGAGTGGCGGGCATCGAGTTCATCATTGAACCTCACATACGCTTCAAGGGCCAACCTGGAGAGCAGGTACTTTTGTCCATTTTCTCAGATGAAGTCGCGCCGTATTCAAAATATAATTTTCAAAATGTGAGCAGCTTCAGTTTTGGCAACGTGTAGCTGTCATACATCTCGGCCAGCAGCAATGAGTTCCATGGCATGTTCCCAAATTCTATGGTTCACTTATCAATTTCTGCCATGTTCATTCAGCAGAAGCGAGCTTCGTAATGTTAACAGATGCACATGTACATTTGAATGCACCATACTTGATTGGAGTTCTTAAATCACCATGTCTTACACCATCTTTCTTTCCTTTGTAATTGAAGGAGATTGTTTGATTATGTGTGCAGTGGACCATGTTTTTCAAAGACAGGAGTGGGAATTCTCTGGAGTTTAAGGCCATGACTAATCCCAACAACCTCTTTGCTAAGTACATTGTTTAGGAAGAAATGGGCACTCACCATACATCGATGTTTTGCCACTCTACCAAGGCAACCTGCGACGGACACCTTCAATCGTCAAATAGAAACTAAAACAACCTTGCAATGGTCGTGACAACGATAATAGAAGTTTCTGCAAAGACTCCAGCATATACATTGGAAGAGCTATTTGCATGTACATGTCAAGTGGCTGGAGCATTGCACAACCCAAAAGGCATGACTCTATTAGAAGTAAAAGTATCCAGTCGTGTCCATTGCATTCGAATGTCCCTATCTTCCCCGGGGCATATAGTTTTATGTCTTCATGTCTAATGTATGGTATTTAGAATTCAAAAATGTGTGGGTGTAAAGAGCAAGGTGGAAATGTCCAAGTGTTGACATGACAAGAGAACGAAGGAGATGCTCATTAGTAGGGTTGGTGTGAAGCACCCTCAATTGAATGAATGTAAGATAGAATCAAATTGCCAGAAATCGATATCATGGGCGCCCTCTGGATACAATATATAATATCGGCCAAGCTCCAGGGGACCGCCTGAAATCTCGGGCATCTAGTGTAGGTACATGTGTCACACCAGTTCTAGTTGGCATGGTCTACAAGATCTAATGGCGGATCATTGTATCTAAGGTCATTAGTTTCTATCACTTGCTAATCAATGGCAGTGATGGAAAGCCAATGACAGATGTATGAAGGATCCATCAGAGAGTTTGGATAACACGAGAAAGGCCTATGGTGTACCTCTTCTTGAGAAAGTAAGACACCTCAACAAGCACAACCAGAACAATACCTAATATATGAATCTCTCACAATCATAGCGAAGATGCGATTGCATTGGGTGTGCCTAGGATCTCTCATGTCAAGTAAGGCTACTAAAAAACCTGGGGAGCATCAGCAACGGGGAGCCACCGCCCGCGCCAGGCACTTGGAGTCCTGGCGCCGACGGAGTCCGATGATACCGGTGTCTGATGGATCACTCAATCTTCTCTTTTTCGCGCCTGTCCCTACATCTATCAATGAAACAAATTACAGACATGGTTGAACATTAGTGTACATTTCTGGTAAAAGATTTACAACAGATTTCAGCAGTTTAAACACCATGCAGACCTTCTTAGTGAATGGCTTAGTTTCATAAACCCAAATATTAAAGTCAATCTATGTTTTGAGTGTGCACTACATACAATAACCAATCTACACCTACACAAAGTTGAGATTACCGTTCAAATTAAGTGATAAACTATCGATTATCTACTTGAGTCTTGCTTGATTTGATTGTCCTTGGAAGTCGAAGCGCTTCCCGCAAAAATGATGTGAAAGATGGGGATATGAGGTTGAAGGACTCAATCCTCTCCATCCTCCTCAACCGCTCACCATAAACGTCATGTCTGCAATTACGCCTCAGTATCAATACATACTCGGCAAAAAGACTCTCGTCCCGGCGTTCAGTCCAAAGATGGACCGACCCAGTGCTGAGAAGGTGCGCATACCCTTTCTAAATCCGGTGGAAGTATTCAAACTATGCATGTTCATGCTTAAGGTATTGCATTCCTCTTGCTCGTGCACTCTTGGTGATTGCATCACTGGCAAGGCTCCATCCCAAGCTAAGAAATGCTAGTCAAGGGCTGACCCACCAACATCACATTGATCTACTGGCTATCACTTTCCCCGTACCCCAAATGAGACTTGCGATACCACCAAGACAATCATAACAAATTCCTCCCTTCTGTGTAAGAATTGGAGCATGTAAATGAGGAGCCCACCCACGTTACCGACTCTGACATTGCATCATGAATTTTTCCCATGGCAATTTTGGAGCCCACACCAACTACCACTGCTCTTGCACATCCCCCACTACCACAACCGTATCCTTCAAGTTCAACTGCAGTCATGTTAGCTGAAGGTGATCAAACGTAACTGACTTGATATCAGAATGCAAAGCATCAGTCTGGACGCGCAAGTTGGGCTTCTGGGTCGCATCTTCATGCCCACTACCATTAAAGGGTCAGCAAGTCAGCACCCTTTTGGAGAAAATCATTATACAACTAATATATAACCTGAAATTCACGACCTAAACTTCCTTTGACGCCTTTGTAGTGTGGTTGGTCAAGTATCTGACCATAGAAACCATGCTCTGCAACAACAATCTACAAGCCCACAACTCAGCCAGGAAGGAGGAGTGTTCTGCCAAGCTCAGAATTTATCTGCAATCATGTTAGCTAAAGGTGACCAAACAGAACTGACCTGATATCAGAATTCAAGGCATCGGTTTGACACGTAAGTTGAGCTTCTCAGATGCATCTTCAAGCCTATTGCCATTACAATGGTCCGCTCGTCAATACCCTTTTGGAGAAAATCATTATACACCTAATACATGACCTCAAATTCAGGGCGGGTAGCCTACCTTTGAAAAACAAACAGACGGAGAGAAGAAAGGGATTGTGACAACCTAAAGACAATATCCACTTTCTGATTCATTGTCCTGGGTACTCTTCAATTCCATCAAGGGAATTAATCATGTACCTCTGTTTACCAACTTTGAAAATCTCGTCGCTGCGCCAAAAGCCTAGGCCTTTTGGTTGTGGTCTAGTTATTGGGCATATCACACATAGCAGATTGATATTTGTGTGAAAGGATTTCCAGAAGATATCTGGAAAACTCAGATCAATTGCATGTTTCAAGGTAAGTCATACTACCGGCGGCAGCCCCTGACCAAGGTAGTTTCTATCCATTTGTTCTGCTCAAACTGGGCGTGGTCAATGGCCAGCCACAACAAACAACAACGTTTTATGAATACATTCTATAGATCTAGTTCTAGTTCTTTTTGGTTGTTTGACTAGTCTCAAGAGCATACGATTAAGGTTGGGCAGGTGGCACATTGAAAGTCTAGAAGCTCCTAAACATGATGCTTCTGGGAGTCCTAATTCTTGGCTCCCATAACAACAAAAAAGATTGGATACCCGAGGAACCTACCCATGAAATAAACGCACCATTTCTAACTACAATTTAACTTGGTTCATGACTCGCAGGGACCTCTCATGGATTTTGCAGAGCTCATGATGAAATTCTTGACCTAAGAAACGATTGGATCCATTCTGCACCTCAGAGGACCATACTCTGGAACAATGTAACATTATATCTGAAGAGGTCACAGGCCCTTCTGGGTTTTCCTGTGCCTGACTCTCATGTGAGGGGAACAACAACCACTGTTCTACAAATCACCTTTTACCCCCTCACTGCTTCTGAGTTTTCTCTTTTTACGAGGAATTTCACATCGTTGCATGCAAAGAAGCTACGGGCCTCTGACATCAATGGCTTCTCTAACCAATGTGTCATTTGTGGGGCCCAAGCTGTTCTAGGAATCGCACATTAAAGTGAAGCTCCAGATCCTCAATCCTTTATAGAACCCTTTACAAGAGCATCCAACATTGGTTTTGAGTACATTTTACTTGAGCACATTGAGATGGAGTACTTACTGCTTAGAGTACTTGACCATGACTACACATTAGCTGATGATACTCTTGGGTATGGAGTTATTTCAGTAGCACAAGCTCTGACGGCTTTCAAACGGGGTCACATGAGACAATCCACTTTAATGTGGGACTTTCCCACCATGGGTTGCCAGCAGAGATATTGGAAGGGCCTATGAAAATCACATGGGAAAGAAATGTGGTCAAGCAACAGCTGGGTTTTCCAAAGGAGTTCGTGGGCGCTCTGCTAACTTCAAGGAGACTTTCAATAAAAGAATTTTTCTTACTAAGAGATACAACACCAAATGACTTGCCAGGCATGAGCGCTTTTAACAGATTATTGTCGTATGACTAGAAACCGGAGTCTCCAAGTCTAGCATTATTGCAGCGTCAACTGGTAATCAAAGTCTGGCACTACAAATTTGACTGTAGTGAGTAACAACCTCTTTAACACATTTTCAGGCTTCCTAGTTTGGTTAAGGAAATCTACTGGAGAAACTTCGATGACAAGACAACGCTGCAACTAAACAGACAAGTAATTGGCAGTCTTGTGTACACAATGAGGTCTCTTGAAGGAAGATGTGAAATCTTTGGAGATAGAGCAATTTATATGACTGCAAACACCTTGCAGTGAAGGTGGACATACTAGGTTCCTTGCGCCCCCACAAAGCCACTCTTGAATGTTCATCTGGAGTTTTGTAGGTTAAAGCAATGTGACTGCCATTGAGGCATTGGTTGGATCGAAAGGATCCCTATTAATTTCCATGTGGATCTGCTCTTCAAGGTATAGAACTCAACCTTTTAAGTGACTATCTTTTCTTTAGGGTTGGTAGGGAGGTGCATGTTAAAGTGCAAAACATGTATGGACACTCTCTCACAATGTTGTTGCATCCGCGAACTTAGAGTACAAATGAAAAATCTCTTACCATGGAATATGAACTAGGTGACTATCAGAATACTCTAGGATGAGGAGTCGATCCTCCTCTGTCAAAATCTGGTTGTAGAAGAACCATTTGAAGTGGAGTCCACCTGTTGAAGGTCTTTTTATTAGTGGCACTAAACATGTGTGACATTGTTGAGGCTATAGAAATGCCCCATTCCAATCATTAATTAGGACCGACTGTGAAGTTTAATAACTTGAGAGGAAAAAATGGCTCTTGTTCAGCTTTCTTTATTGACTATCTACTAGCCTATACCCTAATCCTATACACACTACCTGACATCGCAGGTAAAGAAGACACCTAAACCCTAGCATGCGAAACGAAACTGGACAAGTAAGAAAGGGAGCAAGATGAGAGGAGGAGAAGGAGGTGACGCTCAATTACTTACTACACCTCTTTGGACCCACCGGGTAGTTCCAAAATGTGACAACTTTGGAGGCCGTGTGAGCTGATGGAAATAATGCCTGAGAGAAGGAGGGTAGGAAGGATGGGGAGCTACAATTAGCGAGACGTCACAGTACCAAAAAAATTGAGCAAACCTACATTCTACCCACCCGGACTGAGTGACAGCAGGCAGAGCCCGCTAAGGAAGGAGCCGAGTTAAGCCATAGAATAAACTACTGCGAACAATGGAGTGCTACCAGACACGTAGAATCTACATAGGGTAGAACACCCTATGACCGTTATAGTACCTATGACCGTTCACCTGATAACTGCTTTGGGTCAGGTCGCATGAGCGACCATTGCTGGGCCCAAGACTGCTCAGTTTTGCCACCTGGCATACAATTGTTTGATAGAACCCCCCAAAAAATGTGATTGGTCACAGGGCTCAAAGTTCACACAAGCATTCTAATTGGTTTAACTTTGAAACCCCATAACTTTGTGTGGACTTCATGAAATCACGCACTTCCCAGTGTGTTGGGATGCCCCCGATATGGGGCATCTTATCAATTTTATTCGCGGTAAAAACGACAAAAATTCACCGTTAGATCTTCCACCATCTCTAGATGAACGGTCATAGGGCGTTCTATCCACAGCATGCGCGGGGGAGACCAACACTTGGATGTGCAATGAAGCCTACCAATGGCTTTCAAAAAAATTCACATCGTGAAAACATTACTACCAAGTAAAAACCCCATAACTCCCAGGTTCGGCATCCTAAACATACCTCCGGCCTTTGCACATCTCGGGCATACTTGGGAGAAATTGTAGTCATGAGGCTGGGGAACACAAGGCCCGTTGCAGATATGCTTTTCTCCATCAAAGCCCCACTCAGTAGAAGACTGCAAATAGTTATGACCACTAAATATTTGGACTTGCAGAAGAAGACCACATATAGACATACAGATAGGTGCATCAATCTGGACTGATGAGGAACGAAGAGCGAAGGAAAGCAAACAACAACCTACGATAGCAATTCAAGTGGTATCATCAGTTGTCTAAGGAAGACTAGACAAATACATCACGAAGCCAAGTTATCACTTCATGTTCCAATAACGTTTGCCTCAATGCCAATTAAATGGAACACGCGGATTAATCCTGTTCCAATAGCGTTTGCCTCAATGCCAATTAAATGGAACACGCGGATTAATCCCGTTCCAATAACTTTTGCCTCATTGCCAATTAACTGGAGCACGCCGGTTAAATGAGACCTGGAAGCCTCACCTTGTCTCAGCTCAAGTCAGGGCTGCGGGCTGGTGCAGAGAGATGAGAGCCTCCTCTCATCACATCACTTTACCAAGTTATCACTTCCCAGTTCCAACAACTTTTGCTTCGATTGATCCAACGAACAATTGTCAATTAAATGGAGCCCTGTTAAATGAGACCTGGAAGCCTCACCTTGTAAGCTGAGCTCAAGTCAGGGCTGCGGGACTGTCGCGAGGTATGCAGGGGCTGGTGCAGAGAGATGAGAGCATGCTCTCATCCGCCTCCTTCATGTTGCCAATTAATGACATCATCATTCAAATGAGTTTGACCAATGTTGGTTGGTGGACCCACCACCTCATTAATGTACGAGCGGACTACATTAACTCGGTCAAGCCGTCAATCTTTGGATTAGGAAACGTACAATATTTAATATTTAATATTTGACGCCTCCCCAAGGAAGCATAAATTATGGTGTCTCTTCACCCCCAATGGTTACTTCTTAAGAAACTTATAACTATTTACTTGACTAGGTGTAATTGCAGTTATGTGCATTTTATTTAAAGAAAACGAAACCTGGGAGCGACTGCTCACAATTCAGGCCCTTGAGGAGGGGGGAAAATTAACCCCCTTTCAGATAAGCCATTGGGCACACAGGTGGGAAACGTCACAGCCGGGTCACGAACAATCCACACACCAGGCAGGGCAGCGGGTTTGAACCCCGAACTACCAGGGCGACGCAGTGTGCACTTACCAGCTGAGCTACCAGCTGATGTGTAGGGCTGTTGGGATCACTTCCCTACAAGATTTAAAATCCATTTCACCATAAGACAATAGGAATAATGTAAGAACTTAATGAGATCTGACGGTACTTTCGCCGGATCCCGTCACCCTGGGCTCCCCCCCGGCGGGGCCCCTGTCAAATCCTCCCCACCCCCTCTTACCTCGTTATCACTATTACATACAGTCAACCCTGGATAATTGTTATGCCTATAGAGCAGAAAAATTATAACATTTAGGGAGATATATCATATAACATAAATAGAGGTCAAAATCTAAAACATGACATTTAAGAAAAAAACAATAAAGCAGGTTAAAACAAACAAAAATAACAATTAAAAAGGTTCAGGGTTCAAATTTCACTGCATATACATGGATGAATGATAAGAGTGGATGAATGTTTTCTCAAACCAACTATATTAAGGCTCCGCATTAGATCTAACAACTATGGAGGTGTGCTAACAAAGAGGAGAGCAATATTTTCATAACACATATCAAATATCGCTCTATGCCATTTTCAAGTGTAAATTTTTACAGAGCCAAAATTTCATGACATTAAGGGTATAACATTAAAGGAGGTAACATTTATCCAGGGTTGTACTTAAGAATCCAAGTGGGTTTGAAGCTGCGGTGGGGTAGCGTGACGGTAAAGTGATAGAATTGCAGGGGGTGAGTTTCTGGGTTCGATTCTCGATGGGAGGTTCTTATAGTGTGATTATGATATTAGTGTTACCCCGGTCTCTCATGTAACCCTTGTTACCTAGGTATTAGTGTAACTGAGATTTCTCATGTAATCCTCGTTAGTCCATTTTACACTTAGCCAAATTTGGACTTGTCAAATTTCGAGATCAAGTGTGGGTTACACCGAGTGGAGCTACACACCTTGTCATGTAACTCCACCTAATCCTCGTTAGTCCATTTTACACTTAGCCAAATTTGGACTTGTCAAATTTCAAGATCAAGTGTGGGTTACACCGAGTGGAGTTACACACCTTGTCATGTAACCCAATGTAACCCCAGGTGGAGTTACACGCCTTGTCGTGTAACCTTGTGTAACCCAGACTGGAGTTTACTCTCCTTCAGTTCCATGTCACTATGAAGAGAGGGCGGGGAAGATTTGACATGCCAGAAACGGGCGTACCATTCTGTCAGAGTTTGCACGTGTGCATTAATATTATTTCTATTATCTTCCCATTTCACCCCAACCTGAGTCACTCTCAAGAAGGAGTGGAGAAGATTTGACATGCGAGAAACCCGCCATGCACTTGTGCATTAAGTTCTTACGGTCTTCGTATTATTCTCCTTTTGACCTCAGGAGTCGTCTTAGGAAAAAAATGAAAGAATGCCATTGGGTGGGTGTTTGTACATCTGGCGAAATATTGAATATTTCGACCTCAAAAAATAAAATGGAATATTCTGTCGTAAATGCCCTGTTTTCTCAGCCTCTCATTTTAGATTAATAGGGTCTTGAATGCATTGTGGGCCCGCACATGGTGGGACCCGCGAAAAGGAGAGGGTCACCCCGGGGCCATGGGTCTGCAGCATGGCCTCATGCCCCACTAGCAGACCCGCAGGAAAGCCTCTCCTCAGGCGCAGGCACTATTCCAAGGTAGAGAGTTTAGAATAAAGAAATAAAATTTCGAATGCCAGGAAAAAAGCTGTAGGTACCCCAGTGGTTGGGTACAATCCTTGAAAGTGCAGTGGCCGTGGGTTCAAACCTTCAATGATGGTACGATATGTAGAGATGGATGTAATGAAGCTGGCAAGACTCACAAAGTCTCTGAAAGGGCAGACAGATACGGCAGCCGACCCTCTCTGGGTCTGCCTGAGAGGGTCTGCCCTAAGTAGCGGCAGACCCTAGGGCGTGGACCCGGTCATGGTAGGGTGACCCCTTGTTTGGACGTTAAAAGCAGGTGTGGCGGATTCTGCCACTTTTTCGGCCTAATTCTCAGGCCGAATCGGCCACCCAGGGCAGAATTGGCAAGGATGGCCGAGTACGCATAGAGGACGGCAGACCTATCACCGAGGCCCATGTCATCAGCCATCAACGCACCCACATTCCCCTGAGGCTCGCCCCGTTTATGTCCTCTCAGGGGCTCTGAATCTGGGCAATCGATATGGGATAATCGAACCTCAATCATATTACGCCACGTAGTGGCAAGAATCCGCCACACCTGTTTTTAACGCCAGTGAACGGGCCGCGTTGGCCCACTCTGCCCTGTGCTCGCCCTGACGGGCTCGCCCAAAGGCCGCTTACCGGGCAGAATCGGCCAAACAACGGCCCTTCTTGGCGACCAAGCAGGGCCCACAGGCCACACGCTTGTGCATTCAAGACGCTATTAATCTAGGCGTTAAATCACCAAATTTCGCTAATTAAAATTTAAACTATGGATAAATTCCAAATATGGATGATATACATGGATGAAAATACAGGGAGGATGATTCTATCCAAATTCCTGTGGATGAACAGAAAATATGGCTATTTCTTGCAAAACTCAGTAGCCACTCCTGTTATTTTCCAAATTTCAAAAAAAAAACACAGCCCCCCTCCAGGTAGGGGACTTCCGCTGCTTAAGGACAAAGGGGTTTTATTCTTTTGGAGGTGGATGGCTGAGAATCTTGGAACTAAAATAAAAGAAAGGAAATTAGAAAAGAAAATATGGAAGGCCAAGATCCCCTGACCTAGGTATCTTCCGCTGTAAGGTCACTTCCCGCTCTAAAACCCATAGGTTTTTTACGGGCACAATTTTTTATGCAGGGCAATTTTCTCCAACCCCTTCAGTGTGAAGTGTGGCCCAATCACCCCACCTTTCGTTTTGAATGGCACTTTAGACAATTGCCCTTATTTGAAGAGCAAATAACCCCTTAAGGACATGAAGGGCGTCAAAACTCAACACCCTACATTACACAATCCTGCCCAACCATTGGCTACTATCGTCCATGAAGAAGACCTGATCTGAGCATGATATGTCTCAACTGCCACACAAGTCTATGGCACAATCTCGTAACAACAAATCTTATGACAAACTGCTTCCCAGCTACAAAATTCTAGCCTGGGCCAAGAGTTAAGCATGGGGGGAGGAAAGTAGCTCCAAAGGCGCGGATCCCGTCTTTTCCTTGCCTTCAGAGATCAGACAACTAAAGGTGGTGGACCTGTTCGCACAGGAAGAACCTCTTGGTTTTGTGTTTGCTTTCATATTGACTGTTCCTTCCTCTAGAGGGCCTCTAAGGAGTTGGAGGGAATGACTAGTCCAACTTCAAGGCTCGATTAATGCATGCACTTCTAGAGTATCCCATGCAATCATAGCACTGACAGGTTAAACGGCATGAAAACATCATTGCTACTGGAACTCCAACCCTCCATAAAAAAAAAAAATACCCGCAATTTACAATAAATCAGGTACAGTGCGACGGGTTTTCCGCTTCAGTCATGCAAAGACTTTGTGCATCGCGACAACTTGGGGATGTTACAAGTCACTGAGTCAGTCAGTCACAAACTTTGGAAGATGCTCCCTTACTCGCATGTGCAGTCATACAAAGACCCCATCATTCCACGTACTTGGTTGAGGTTGGGCCACAGGGAAACCTATTGACAATTCCCACCCTACCTGCAAATACCATGAGTTCGAGAAACAACACAACAAGCTACCACAGAGGGCTCTGGGACAACAAAAGTCATGTTCTATGTCATCCAGGGTAAAAACTCCTGTCTGCCTCTTGCTACAGAGGCCAGAATTATGGAAACAGGTCAGAGCAGGGAAAAGGATCTGCTGTAAACTGCCGGCTTGCCTGTTAAGAATCCAACAGCAGCACTATTACTGCAGAGGTAAGGCCTACAACAGACCAAGAGGTAGACTGTCACCGACAACCTTAAGCTTCAGGAACCAACCATTTTTCTGCATTGTGGACTCTGGCTGAACCAAGATGCCAGAGGCCCACCCAGGTACTGTGAAAAAAGTACTGACACGAGAAGTGTCTACACACTCAACTGACTGGTGCAAGTAACAATGGACTATCCAAGGAGGCTGTCTCATCCTAGTCATAACCGGTCCAACAATGCAAGAGGACAAATTATATGCATGGAACAACACACACACATACACACGCCCAACTTGAGAATAAACAGCATGAGCACATTGTCAACCAGAAAAATTTAAGAATCTTCATCCACTGTACGGACAAGTTCTGAAAATCTCTTTCACTCTTCAGATTTGATTTACTTGAAGCACAAAACAAATGTTGGCAAACTCACATGCTATGAGCTGGTCGAAGTCAATGAGCACGTGCAATTCTCAAAGGCGAAGATTTCATTTACATGCCTGCAATCCAGTTGATGGCTTAGAGTGGAGGCAGTAACCAATGGTTATTTGGGAGACTTAGGCGATCGGCCTAAACAGCTGTCTATTGCACTCTACATTGGAGCAAGAGCACTTGTCTCCTCTTTGCAGTTCCATTCAACCCAAGGTCTGTGGAATTTCTAAAAGTCCGAATAAAGGATCAAGGGTCAATCAAATGGGTGACGACTAGAATGAACGATACAAAAGGGAGGCATAAAATACGGGTCGAACAATTTGGAGGGTTGCACAAATACAGTGGGAAACATGGGGATTACAGAGGTAGGACCGGAGAAAGACAACAAGAAGACAAACGATGCCCCCACTGTACAGCCCTTACAGCAATGTACAGCTTCCAGATAGGCTGCAACAGAACTGGATAAATGCACAGCTGGGTTCTAGCCTCACTGAACACCACCTTCGAGCCTAATAAAACAGCAAATCTGGAAACCAAAAATCGAGGGGCTGTGTATGGTTGTGAAGATTTCTATGGATTGAGCAGCAAGGAAATCTTGCTTAAGAGTGGCGTTCACTAACTTGCACCAGGACTTGCAGCTTGGCTGTCGCTTGCTGTTCCCAAGCTTGACACTTGAGTGGTCAAATTGGCACCTGCTGGCGTGCTCAGAGCTGCTGACTCCGAGCTCTCTCTTGACTGGTGATGACTGGGAGCTTCTTCTGAGAGGGGGGCTGGCTCGTTGGATGAGCTTGCCACAGACGGACCTTCATTAGGAGCTTCAGCGGATGAAGAAGGGGCAAGAGTGGTGGGCGAAGAGCCAATGGGGCAGGGGGCGACGGGCATGTCAGCCAGCGAAGATGCTGATGGACTGTAAGTTAGCCCCCCTAAAGGATGATCAAATTTGCACGTGGGTCCAAATTTGCAGATACCATACCGGGTGTAGAATGTGCAAGGTGGAGCTCCCTGTGATTCAAGATGCCGAGAGTCAACAACACCAAAATATGGACAATATAACCAGATGGAATGAGACATTGAAGAAATGAAAACAGACTGGGTTGATGAGAAGCCACTGAGTGAGAGAGAGAATGTACTCATAAGACGTTGTTTGCCGTAGCCTTGTGGCCATTGACCCCGCGCCCAGTTTGAGCAGAACACAAAGGGACAAAAACTACCTTTGTCAGGGGCTGACGCCAGTAGTATGACTTACCTTGGAACAGACAATTGGTCCAGGACTTTGGTTCACATATCCTCTAGAAATTTAACATCTTGCCTAATGAGTAAGATTGTACTCATAAGACGTTGTTTGCCGTAGCCTTGTGGCCATTGACCCCGCGCCCAGTTTGAGCGGGAACAAAAGGGACAGAACCTACCTCTGTCAGGGGCTGACGTTGGTAGTAAGACTTACCTCCATATAAAGAATTAATCCGGGGTTTTCCAGATATCTTCTAGAAATCCCTTCACACAAGCATCAATCTGCTGTGTGTGATTTGCCCAAAAACTAGGCCTCAGGAGGGCCTGGGCTTTTGGCTCAGCCTCGAGACTTTCAAAGTTGGTAAACAGGGGTACAGGCACAATTCCCTTAATAGATTTGAAGAGAGCGTCTCTTTGGTGAGAGAACCCCGGACAGTGTATCAGAAAATGAATACTGTCTTCAGATTGCCCACACAACGGGCAATTGCACTCTCCCTTTCCTCTCTGCTTCTGTTTGCTGTTCAAAGGTAGGCTTCCTGCCCTGAGTTTAAATTTCAGTCTAGTGCCGAGAGTGGGTAGACCCTTGAGGTCATCCAAGATGTCTTCCCCCATGTCACAGACTGGAAACAAGTTCAGGGAAGTTTTCTGCCTAACTTCATTTTCATCAGACAATCTCATGGCAACAGACATGGCTGAGGACACTACAGCCTCTAAGTCAGATTTATCCAGCAGGGTCAAGATTTGCGGATCCAGGTCCAGGTCCTTGAGGATCTCTTCTACTCTCTTCTGCCAGGACTTAGCCTGTTTGACAGGGCGGTCCTGTTTCCAAGATATAGAGTCGATTAATTTAGGATATCTGGTGTTGGGCATATGTTGCAGCTGACCCCACCATCTGACCTTGAATTCATCTCGTCGGGAGCTTAAGGACGGAATGCCAAACTCACCCCGAACAGCCACATTGGCTGTTTTGGAGCATGCTGACATACACTCCTTAAGCACCCCCACTTGAATGGATTCTAGAGACTTAGCCTGGTTGGAGTTATCAACCCATATAGCAGATCCGTACTCCAAGGCAGGTCTAATAACGCGACAAAGCATGGTTTTCTTAACCTCAGAGTTGACCCCTCTGCAGTGGAAAAATTTAGTGAGCCCCAGAGCTTTGCCCTTGCCAGTTTGAACAACTTTCCGGATATGTGCATCCCAATTACAATTGGAGGAGAACTCAACGCCCAGGTAAGTGTAGGAAGGGAGGACCGGGATCTCTTGGCTACCCCACTGCCACTTAAGATCACTTCCTCCCTCTCCTCTGTCGTTGAATGCTACCACTGCACATTTGCTGACATTAGCCTCTAGCCCTCAGACCGCACCCCATGCCCAGCTTGCGGTCGTCTTTTTGCGCGCATCCAGGAAAAAGACATAAGTGGGTTTCCCTTCTTTTTTCCTTCCCTGGATAATCTGGCTTAGAGTGAAGATATGATCCACACAGCCCCTGTTTCGCCGAAAGCCAGCTTGGCCTTCGTGGAAACAACCTCTGGACTCCAGATCAACCTCGAGACGAGTACTTATAACTCTGCAGAATGTCTTGCCAACAGCATTGAGGAGCGTGATGCCACGGTAGTTCCCCGGTTCTTCTCTGTCACCCTTCTTGTATAGATTGACAATGACCCCCTGTCGCCAGCGAAAGGGGATCATTTCAGTCTTCCAGATAAGGTTAAAGAGGAGAACTAGGGCCTCTATCATGGGATCGCCACCGTGCTTGATAAGCTCGTTGACAATACCATCAGGTCCACCAGCTTTATATCCATTTAAATGTTCAATTGCTTCCACAATCTCAGAAGAACTAATGGGAGCATTATAAGCCATTGAAATATACTCCAGTTCATCAGGGCTGTTTTGAATCATAGGAACAGTTTTTCCAACTGTGTCCCTCCATTCAGCAGAAGACCCCTCACTGTTAGACCTAGAAGTTCTGCCAAGGATACTGTAGTGAGTTTCAAAGGTTTTGACAATGTCAACCGATGAAGTCACCACTGCACCTGTAGTAGTCTTCAGCGCTTGTACTTGCTGACCGTTTTTCGGTTTGTACAAACGTTGAAGGGCCAACCAGAATTTCTTGTCATTACCACCATGGTGGTTTGAGTTTATTTCACTGTATAACTTGTCCCAGTATAATTTCTTCTGAGACCTAACAAGCTGATTGATATCTTTACGGAGCTGGTAGTACCTCGCCCACAATTCTCTGTTGGTTTCCAAATTGCAGCACTCTTTATAGAGGGCTCGTCTCTCAGCTATCTTGAGTTTAATCTCATTAGTCCACCAATTAACTGCTCTACCGCAGACAATTAGTTTCCTCCCAATGATCTTGTCAGCCACGGAGGAAACGAAACTCTCCCAAGAGTCCACTGCTCTTTCGACTTCATTTCTTGCGTTAACAGAGCGTGACTGAAGTTCTTGGAGCGATTGGACAAAATGAGGGAGAGCCTCTTGCAAGGCCTGGACGTACTCAGCCTTGACCTCCTCATTGTGGAATTTTTCTATGCGCCACTTCCGAATCGAACGTTTCACAGATCTCTTGGTGGTGGGAAAACACCTTTTGATCTCAGTCCAAACCAGGAAGTGGTCAGAGGTACCAATATCAGTTCTGTCGATCAACACATTGGCACACTGGGGGAACAAAATTTTGTCCATTATGATATAGTCCACAATGGAACGTTCCTCTGGGGGCATGTAAACACAACCAACAAAGAGGTCCTTTGTACTCATGCCGCCCTTCAAATTCAGTTTTAGCCAGATACTATGCTCGTACCTCAAACCCTTGTTGATAATTTCACAATTGTCAAACAAGAAATCACGGACAAAGAATCCAACCCCTTTTTGACCGCGTTTGGCAGAGGCTGCCTTGAGAGTACACATCTTACCTGCCCATTTATAACCAATGACATCTCCAACCAGTTTATCCGACGTTTCCCATGTTTCTTGCCCAGCACAGATATGAATATCATTAGTCCGAAGAACTTGTCCCACTTCAAGTTGTTTCCTTTGGTTGGTCAACCCTGAGAAGTTGAAAGTGGCCAGCCGCAAGCCAGCCCTTTGCGTGTGAATTGTTTGTCGTCTAGGTAGCTTGTGATTGCTCCTGGACGGCCAACCGTTCTGCAAAGGGGGGACGGTTACCCCATGTGTAGATTTTGCTCGTCTTGTGTAAACTTTGAGAATTGGTAAACCATTCAGGGTACCAAATCTTTCAGTTACACGACGCACAGGCTCCGCACACATAGGGGCAGATTGTCCGTCAGACTGCTTGGGGACAATAAGAGAGAGAGAGAGAGAGAGATTTCAGTCACAATGCCAAAGCAAAAGGGCAGGGGGGAGAGAGAGGGAGAGAGGAAATACGTGCTAGTGGAATCTGAAGCACACAACATTTATGAATGGTGGTCCTTACCGGGCGTAATGGCAGACCGATGGGGCTTAAAACACAAGTCGGTGACGGAGTGGCTCTATCCTTGGGGTGATGGTACCTACAAGTAATGCCAAACTTGCAGTCTCCCGTTTTCATGTAATACTGGCACTCTGGCTGCCCCGGTCTGTCAGGGAAAATGTTGTCTTTCTGGGCTCCACTGGATTGAGGTTGCAGCGCTGGGACACCCATTGTTGAAGACCCTTGCATATATGGGGGATACGTTCCATGTATACTCCCTGACAGTGGATCTGTCTGTGGTGCTGCTCCATAGACAAAACCAGCTCCTAATGCATGTTGTTGGCCCTCAGGAGATGCTAATGGCCCAACCGGTCCCTATTACATTCAAAGTTGTTTGCAACTTTTAGAAGTAAGCAAAACATCGGAAGACAACTCTCCAATACACCAGCCCAAAAAGGAATGCAATGCCTTAGTATCACTAATCAAAGAGGCCTAATATGTGCTCCAGAGCTATGCACACACAAGGAACCCCCAATAACACCAAGTTCAATGATCCATAGACTTACCTACTACACTTGTCTATACCTCAAACCACTACAAGAAGAATGAGGAATTATCTGCGGAACTGAAGGGTGTGGTAAGGTCTGTCAGTCTCAAGGATTATGTAGATCTCCTAATACGGTCCATATCCTTTGTGACTATGAGTAGAGAGAAAAACAGATTTTTGGGAAAGTCAACAGGATGCCCAGATGTAATCATAAGATGTCGTTCGCCGTAGCCTTGTGGCCGTAAACCCCGTGCCCAGGTTGGGCCGAACAAAAGGGAACAGTCGTATAAACCATCAGTTCGGGCTTTCCAGATATCCTCTAGAAAACCCTTCACACAAGCATCAATCTACTGTGTATGAGCTGCCCAGCAATTAGGGCCAGGGCTTTTGGCTCAGCCTCGAGATTTTGAAAGTTGGTGAACAGAGGTGCAGGGACTATGTTCTTGATCGTCCTGAGAGGGTCGCTCTCTATGAGAATACCCCATTGTATCAGAAAATGGATTTTGTCTTCAAGGCGCCCGCACATCGGGCATTGACAGTCTCCCTTTCCCCTCTGCATCTGTTTATTGTTCAAAGGTAGACTCCCCACCCATGTCACAAACAGGAAACAAGCTCAGGGAACTTTTATGCCTGACTTCATTCGGACATTCTTCATGTTTCCCACATGGCCTTAGACTTCAGCCTATCTAGCACGGTCAGTTCTTCCCACCTAATATTCAGGTACTTGAAAATCTCCTCTCTTTCCGCCAGGGCGTGGCCTGTTTAATGGGATGATCTAGCTTCCAAGAAAAACAGTTGAGTCATATTAGGGCATCTGGTATTAGGCATGCAACTCAACTGACCCCTCCATCTGACCTTGAACTCATCACATCGAGAGCTCAAAGGTGGTACGCCAAACCCTCCCCGAACAGCCACGTTAGCTGTTCTAGGGCGCTGACGTGCTCTCTTTGAGCAACGAAAGCTGAATGAACTCTAAAGTTTTAGGATGGTTGGAGTTGCCCTCCCACGTGGCAGATGCATACTCCAAGGTAGGCGTAATAACATTGCAAAGCATGGTCCTTTTAACTTCAGTATTAATCCCTCTGCAGTGGGAAAATTGGGTAGACGCTTTGTGTTTAACTGATTGAACCACTTTTGGTATATGTGCATCCCAGTTACAACTGGAGGAAAACTCAACACAAATAGCAGAGGGATCTCTTCGCTGCCCCATGTCCATTCGAGATCCCCTCCTCTATCCCCACAATCATTGAAGGCCACCACTGCACATTTACTGACATTGGCTTCTAGCCTGCCCAGGTCAAAGTACCTCTTTGCATTGGATGGGGGGTCCCCTAGGCACGCAAAGTCATCCACAAACATTAGAGCTGGTATGATGGCATCACCCACCTTTCACCCAAATCCCTCGCTTTATCTTCAAGGAGCTTATTCATGAAAACAATGAAGAGCAGTGGGGAGGGGGTACAACCTTGAGCTAGACCTTGGTCAATGTTAAAAAAATTAGACTTCTGGCCATTAACCATAACATACTCTTTCAGAACACCACAGACGAAGCCACAGCCCGCACACCATACCATATGATAAGCCTTTTTTACATCCAGGAGGAAGACAAAGCTGGGTTTTCCTTCTGTTTCCTTCCCTGAATAGTAACTTAGGGTAAAGAGTGGTTGACACAGCCCCTATTTCTCTGGAAGGCCACCTAACCTTCATGGACAACACTTGAACAAGGAAAATGTCATGAGGCCAATCGCACCATCCATAGCTGTCTTAGGTAAAGAAAAAATTTCAACACTTCTTGACTTCAAATCAACCTCCAGACGGTGCTTATTATCCTGCAAACAGGTTGCCAACTGTGCTAGGAAGTGTAATGCCGTGGCAGTTCCCAGGTTCGTCTCTATCGCCTTTCTTACACAGGTTGACGATTACACGCTCTCTCCAGCAAAAGGACATCATTACAGTCTTCCAAATGATGTTTAAGAGGCAAGGGCCTCTACCTTAGGATCATCATAATGAGCACGTTGTATTCCTTTGTGATTTAATCCAGTTCATCAGGGCTGCCTTGGATCATAGGAACAACTTCTTTCTACTGCATCCTTCCATTCCTTAGAAAACCCCTCACTTATAGAGTTAGATTGAGATATCTCTTAGAAAGCTAGTGTAGTAGATAGCACCAATTTCCAGACAAAGATATGCAATTGGCCAAGAAAGTCAAGGTTGCGACAAGGCTGCTCACTTGATATGTGTTCCACCCTGTCATTGACACAAGGCCTTGATGGGGAGGAAGAATGACATGCGCATAGCTGGAAGGGCCCTGCAAACGTGGGCCCTGGAGATAAGGCGGTGGTCTTGCTATTGGCCATGAAGGAACACCTGTGGGATAAGGTTGCAGGGCAGGTGATGATGGAGTCCCTGCAGCAGCATAGAGATGTGACCCAGACATTGAGACAAGAGCCCCAACTGCTGCAGGTTGTGGATGATGATATTTGCAAGTCACACCATACTTGCAAGAGCCAGTACGCATGTAGTAAGCACATTCCTTCTCCCCCTGTACATAAGCACAAGTTGAGTCAGACTGGAAAATCAGCACCTGAGATGTAGAGCCCAATCAGTAAACGAAACTCAAAGGCGTAGATGCATCTTTGATATCATAGTAATTTTCTCTCGCAGACAACCGTGAGAGAAGAATAAAGTTACACACCGGGCGCAAAGGAAGACCTAGAACATTGAGTTGAACTCGACCTGTCGATCCAGCTTTCTCCCGTGGATGATGATATTTGCATGTTGCACCAAACTTGCAAGTTCCAGTTTTCAGATAATACTGGACATTAAGAAGATGGATTAATTGAAGTCAGTTTTGTATGTGCACCATTGATCACTACTGTGAAACAACAAGGAGCAAGGCCCACAGGAGATGGGGGAGAAGGGAAACATTAGTATCTTACATGCAGTAGAACCGAGGCAAGGGATGTGTTACAGACACGTACAAACAACTTCTTATGAGTACTGTCTTTATGAGAAGCATATAGCACGTATTACTTCTTATTGTGGCTTGGCTTTACATTTCATTGCTGCGAACAGTAGTGAGGTCCACTGCCCCATGGATTGGCTTGTTCACACTTCATTTCAAATAGACATAAGGAGCACTGAAATAAAGTGAATGCAGTTATGCATGTATTGTGAAATTAATAGGATGTTGTAAAACAAAGATCCTAGTGCAGAAAAACTACCTGAGCTGGAAAATCCTAAGCATATTCTACTCCTCTGAGCCTCCAAGGCTTGTTGCATGATAAACGGCCAGTTTTCCTTCCTTGACTTAGGTCTGGATGTTAATAAACAAGATAGGACACAGCATTGTATCTTTCCAGTCTCTGCTAGATAAATAAGACAATCCTCAGTACCTGGCACTCAGGTTGACCAAGTCTTTCAGGATACTCTCCTTTGCCTCGGGCAACTGCTGCAGCCTGATGTACAGGTCAACCAAATGGTCAGCCTTCAGACATTGAGCTTATCCAAAACTCCAACATTATTGACTGTATGGAAGTCAAGTCCTACGAAAGAAAACATCTTGGAAGAAATTAGGTTTTCTATGCCCTTGTCAGATATATGACCACCCTATGCATCTGTTGGTGCCCGCACCTCCTTCATAGACAATTGCAAGTGCATTCTTTCTCTATGATTATACTATATCTTTCAAATTTTGGGAGAAGACATAGACCATCATACCTACTATACTGTTTCCGCCATCGAGATGTCAGATGCCTGCTAATCTGAATGCAGGTAATAACAAAAAGGGTAAGGGATTGCACCAGCTTGCGATTAGAAGGATGATTAAAATGGCAGGTCATGCCAAACCCACAAACTCCTGTGCGCATATAGTACGAACAATCAGGCTCGCCTGGACGCTCTGGATATGGCCCTTGCGTTCCATCCATCCCCTCTGGTGGCTGCATCGTCATTTGCCACACTGCTTCTGCATGATACACACTTTCTCTTACTCAAGTCTGCAACACCATAGGCAAGACTATCTTCCAATGAGAAAGCAATCATCCTCAATGAAACAATACCACATTTCAAGCTCCTAATAACATAGATTTCTTTTCAGCCAATATAGGAAGTTCAGATTTGTAATTTCATTAGAGATAAGGAATACCTGAATCAACTCGTTCTAATTTATTTTCATTGACAATCCTAATCTGACAATATATGTGGTCAGATTAATCCTGAGATGAGCTTGTCGGCAAGAAAACCTTGGAAAACAATCCACAAACACATCTCGCTTTATATCAATGCTTGCTGGGGATGACTAGCTGGGCAAGCTCCAAGTGAGCGCCTGCTCAAGATGATCATCTCCCAAAGGAAGGTGGCTGGGATATAAGTGCGCATTGCAAACAAGGGCTTCCTGCAGATTTATGAGATCAACATTTGCCAACAGCATCACCGGCTCTTCCAAGCCTGAAGATGCCACCATTACGATAAGATTCTCTGAAGCACTGATCTCTTTAGTTCTCCTAAAGGAAGCCAGAAATAAACGTTAACCCCCCCCTTCATCCTCCCAGGAAACTCAGATTCGCCTTTCCGAGCTATGGCAAATGAAACCGGGAATATCCAGGCGTACTTCGTCGTCCACAACAAACATGCCAATAGATCAAAATTGATATAATTTCCTGTGCATCTCAAACCCGGAGTAGCCTGACTTCAGTTTTAAAAAAAGCACATAAAACCCCTTTGCAGATAGGAAGATCGTAGTATCCTCAGTCTACGTCTCGGCTGGTTGATAGATCCCAAATGTGCGCCATTCAGACTTCAATCCCGCATTGAAATTCGCTACAGGAGAGTTCGAATTGCTCCCGAGGGCCCAGGTTTGGCAGTAATGTGAACTTTCCCCTACTCATGCAATTCTGACAGATGATTGGTCGCAGTCTCAACCAGACATATCAAAACGAAGGAAAAGAAAGGACGTACCTTCAGGACCAGCCTCTCCCACCGCACTGGCAGAAGAAGGTGCACCATGATTAGGAGGCCAATCGCATGCAGGTGTACTAACAACACTTCCTGCACCGGGGTCAGTCACTGAAAGCTCGGGGCCTGAAAAAGAGGAAGGCGCCCCTTCGGCTGCCGCATAATTCCATGATTCCATCAATCATGCCCGCTCACCTCTTTCTCACAAACCGCTACCTAGTGTTGTGGTATGCCCCTCCTCCACCACCAGCCACCAAATCGTTACCGAATCGAGACCGAGACAAACAACTTGACCGAGCTTGATATCCTCCACTCCTCCGACTAATTTCAACATCCACAGCTTTCCCCTCGCCTACGGCATCAATTGAAAGAAGCGTCCGTTCCCTTTTCCCAAATTCCTGCGCCCTTGCACGATCCTGATCCCTCCCCTCCCCCCCCTCTCTCTCTCCTCCACCTTCCCCCCTGCTCCTCCCGATCTCCGTCCACTTCCCCTCTTCTCTCCCGCAGCCCGGGCAGCCCCTGCCCAATGCAAGTCCCTGGTTGTCGGGTGAAAGGGGACTCCCTCCCTCGCTCCCCCCCCCCCCCCCCCCCCCCAAACCGTGCGTCCTACCGCGCGCCGCTCGCTCGCGCCGCACAATTATTGCCCTACATTTCATTCCTGACCTGCCCAGTTTGCCCGCTCTGCCCGGCCGCTGTTGCACGGCTCTCTCACGAGGCCTCCGCCCACCGGACATACCCCACGTCCCAATCCACGTCCCAACCCATATCTCCCTGTAACCCTGTGTTTACTGCCACATTTAAGAACATAATTTGTTTTAAATAAATAATTTTTTTTAATAGGCCTGAGATTTAAATTTTAAAATCTTAAAATTTTAATGTTTGTAGCCCGCACAGTTACAGCGTTTGTAGTTTTGTAGCCTGCTGCTGCGTTTCTTATTTTGGCGAATTTTCGGCAAATGGAGACATCAAAAAATAGAAAAGAATATTCCGTCGCAAATTCCCTGTTTTTTCATGGATGAAATCACCAAATCTCCGAAAAAAATAGAGTTTATGGATGAATTGACCAAATATGGATGATATGAATGGATGAAAGCACGGATGTGGATGATTCTGTTCTAATTTGAATGGATGAACAGAATTTATGCCTATTTTTTGCAAAACTCTGTAGCCACTCGTGCTATTTTCCGAATTGAAAAAAAAACTCCCCCCCCCACCCTCTCCCGCCCCCACCCCCACCTCCACCCCCGCCAACCCTGAGTTTTTTTTTTGGGTTTTTATGAAAGAATGGGGTGAAGAAACCCTCAAAATGCGTTACGAAAGGTGGAAAAATAACCACCAAGGGGCGGAGAAGGATGACACTGGCCACTGACCAGAACCAAGAGCTAGGACGAAGGAGAAAAGGGGCAGAAACGAGCCCCAGTAAGCCTGTGTTCACTGCCAATACTTAAAATATCAATATAGTTATATATATAGGTTTAAGAGGCCAGAGGTTTTATGTAAATTTTAAAATAGAAATTAAATGACAAGTTGCTTCAAGTTGTACTATTGAGGATTTTGATTTTGTTATACATAGCAACAAGTTTGTGCGCATCGTGCGAGGTCCCGATACTCCTTAGGGTGCGAGCATGCGAGGTCCCAAGTCAAGCTCTTCCCGGCTGCCCGCCCGGAAGGTTGAGTTGTTTTGTTTGTCAAAGGTTTGAGAGAATAATATGGGGCTACTTCTTAGTTTCAAGGAAGAGAATATCATGTAAGGCAAGTGATTCTAATAATTAAATTACACTAATTCTCACATAAGTTAGTCTGATCTGACTAAGCTTGGAAGTTGGTTAGTGGGATTAAACAGGGTCTGAAGGAAAAAAATGATCCATGTATGGTGCAGGTAGTATATTATAGGAAATATTAATAATAATATATGCCTCCCCAAGGAAGCCTAAATTATGGTGTCTCTTCACCCGGAACGGCTACTGCCTTCCAGCATGGACACCTTTGTGACACTAATCAGCTGATTGAACCCTCAACCACTTCCCAGGTGGTGTGTGCCCGGCTACAACTTGGTTGTGGAGATAGCCAACATTGTACTAAAAGTGAGATTGGCTGGTGATTAGGTTGTTATATATGCTCCTTATCCTTGTATGTCATTCATATCTCTAGGACTCACTTGTGCGTGGCATAATGTGCAATGCTTGTTAGGGCATAATAAAGGCTAGAATAGATTTCTTCTTTGATTACCCATGTATTGGCCGTATCGAAATCTTGGTGTTTGTCTGATTTGGGCATTAGTAATTATAGGGGAAGAGGCTCTTATTGATGTTATTCAGGTAGGTTGGTTGGCATCATCTCTCTCTCCCTAATATAATACATATATTTATTTTTGACAAAAGTTCGATGTTTCTTAGGATGCGTGAAAAAATGTTGTAAAAGGACTCTGCTAGTTGTGATTACTACATGTTTTTTTATATTTTCCAAGTTGAATATGTTTGAATCGTGGAGCTTGGAGCTGTGTAGACTCGGCCAAGCCTAGAGATCATCTCCACTGTTTCATTTTTGGAATGTCCCCGTCCCAAGTCTAAATTATATATTAGAATGGCAGCGTGGTAAAGGGTTGTTCCAGGTGCTGATACTTCTATCCTAGTGGGCCTATGTGGGCATTGATACCCCCCTCAACAATTTCACCAAGCCTTTTGAAATTGTTTTTCAAAATTGAATCTTGTATTTACAATTTTTTTGACTACTATCAACTAAATATTGTGTAAAATTCAATTAAAATTAGACAAAGTACAGACTCAACATGCAAAAAATAATCCGTCCAATGTTTAACATAAATTTAGAATAATGAGTAATAATATAAATATTAATAAGTTCTTGCTTATATGATATTTAATATAACTTATAAGCATTTATAATCTACTTTATTCACAAAAACATTAGTGAACAAGCCTCAAACGGCAATTGGCTCTCTTGCTTTGCTTTGGCACAACATAAGAGGAAGGTAAGACTAGGGAGCATGACTCAGCACAACACACCAATCAGCGCCTTGACACGGTGTAAGTTACTTTGACCACATTTTCTCCATTGACTTGCATGTCTCCGCAAAGTCTCTCTCTACAACAAAGCCAACAAATTAGCTTCATCAAACTAGAAATAGAAATAGAAATAAATGTATAAAGTGTGGGTAGTACCAAAATATTTCACCTGGAAAGAGGAAGAGCACCAAATGTTAGCTGTATGGGCAGATATGTGGAACAAAACCAGGCTTGCCAGGATCTCTGCCTTTTTATGGATAATTGTGAGACCCTTGACCACTCTCTACCTTCTCTCCAGTGCAGCTTATAGCCCCTGTGATAGTGTGAGACCCTTGAACACAGCCGTCTTGACTGCGCGTTTGCCGCTCTAGTCTGGTCTAAAGTCAGGGCTTTCTGTGCTCCTTGGCGCTCTGTGGACGTCAAACAAACTTCAACTGTATACTCTTGCTTAAAGCTGCTCTCAGGGGCAACGTTACTCCATAGGGGCCTGTCTTAAAGGTCTCTCTCTGGCTCATACGTTGCTCCAGACTACAGAGTTTTTGAGAGCAAGCACCCTGGCATCGAGCTAGGGTTGCACGAAATTTATTTTGATTTTGATGTGAAGGGTAAAGAAAGTACCGGGTGTTTTGATTGCGGCGCTACGCAGATGCTCTGACAGGCGTAGGGAATCAGCTCTTAAGGGAATTGACGACTGCTGGGGCTGGATGGGAAATATCTGCCTTCGACCAGGGGATTCTCATGCTGCTTTCGAGACAACCTTCCCATCGGATGGACTCTGGAGGATCCCCTGGCCTCTGGCTCTCTCCGATGGAATCATATCATCAACTGGAGGCACAAGGAAAACTGGAATCTGAAAATCAAGCGCACCTCAATTTCAAGCCTCTTCAGCTCAAGACATAGGGTTGCTCCTAAGGATAGTTCTTGCTTGCAAGAACATAACTTCTGCTGTAGGCTTTTGATTTTTGTCAGGCCCTCTCCTCTTGCTTTCGCATGTCCTTGATCAGGCCGTTAGAAGGGGGAGGTGTGTCATGGGCTTGGCTTGGTTGGCTTGCTGGCTCATTCAGTGAAACCCTTGTCCTAGTAACTCGCCCTCGGTTTTGGACTGTTGACCCCATCATCATGACGTCCTTCTGTCATGGTTTTTTCTTCCACTACCTTTAATACGAGGTTCAGAAGTGACAGAAAGACAGGCAGGCATGTGACAGTTGCTGCCCAACTCGTATGGCCTGCTGCTTCTGTATGCCCCACTTGTCGGCCCACCAGCCCTTCCGTGTGGTCCATTCCTGTTCTTACAAGTTAGGGTTTCCATTTCTTGCAAGCCCAGTTCGCATCAGCACCTCATCAATTGCAGGCTGGGCTCGATTTGACACCATCACAACCAAATAGCCCAAGGATTTTGATATCAAGAATTAACAATGATTAAAAAGAAAATAAGCTTTATTGGCTCTCTTGCAGAGAGAGACTTTGCAACATGAAGTCAATGGAGAAAATGTGGTCAAAGGACCTTACACCATGTCAACGCTCCGATTGGTGTGTTGTGCTGAGTCATGCCCCTTAGTCAAGAGGAACCACCCTTTCTCATTTTAAAAAGGCCGATTCCCTCCTTGGGGCAGGATCGCCCGTTTTAGGCTTGTTCTCAAAGAGGCAATCCTGATTCCACAGTTACTCACCCTTCCTCCAATCAGCGAGATTGTTGAGCTGCCCATCTATACACAAGGTTGGAAGTGCACAGGTTACCTGTCTAACCCAATTGCAGTTGGGTTGACTGTATGTATCCAGCTTCTTAACAGAGGTAGAATTTGCCTGTGGTGCACTCACCCCTAAATGTCCGTTTGAAGCCCTAACCAACCAAAATTAGCTAACAGCAAAGAACGCATTTACAATAGTGAGGTCTCTGGAATACACCGATGGTGCATACAACTGCCTGATATCTAGTCCAAAATAAAAGGGTTGAGCTATCTAGAGCTGGAATGTAACCTCGCTCCTCGTAGCCAACATTGAAATAACCCCATGTCACAGAATCAAGGTTTTGAAATTATAGACCAGGGTGCATACAACCCATCAAAACTGCTCAAAGGTGTCCAGAACCAATCTTGGAGGTATGAAGGATATGTGTGTCATAATCAAAGCCTGCTGTCAACCACAGCCGCCTCACCTGTACACCTCCATTCAGTGAGAATACACAATTGCATGGGCCAACCACAAAACAACCCATCCCTCTCTTTTCTACGCCTACCGTTATCCATTGCTGCCTGAGCTGTAAACTCTTGGTTGTGCTTCCAAGGAAAAGCATTACCTCATTCAATCGAAGGTCATTCAGATAGAGCAGTTGGCTCCGCTTCAGGTAGGTATCTTCCTGCAAATGTTTCTCATATTTTCAATAATAATGCCCATCTGTTCATGGAAACTGGGTACATCACCAGACATGCAGTTCAAACACCTACCATATATACACAATCTATGCATTCCATGGGTTACCATGAAGACAGAAGGTGCTAGAGCACAATAAACTGCTTCTATCAGTTAAGAGAATTACTTTCAGTAACTTAACCAGGTTCCACCCCAACTATCTCTTACGTGTAACAATATGCCTCTGTATTGGAATACTCAGAGGGAAGACCTCACCTCGCCATGTTGATCCAAGTAGAGGGAGGGCGCAATGCACACCCGGTTGCTTCGGATTAATATAAGCTGTGTTGAGCGCATCAACAAAAAGATGCCAATGCCAGCACACTCTGTGGTACAGCCATCCAGAGCAAAAAATGAGAAGTGGCCAATTCTAGTATCATAGGCCGAGGGGTGAGGGCACAAGATGACTTTGGGGTACAAAATCTACTCGTGGCCTGTGTTGGAAGGTATGCTTCATGATAGACTCATCCACATGAAGGTAGGTAGCTTTGCAACTTTGGGTAACTAGTAGCCTTCTGTTTGCCACGGAACGAAGGTAGTAACAAAGATGGCTTGGGAGCATTGTAGGCACCAGTCTGTATTTTGGCAACTTCTCACTGAAGGTTGGAAGCGAATCTGTTTGACCTCATGGACAATCCTCAAAAACTGAGACTACCAGGTGTTTTAACCCATTCTTCCCTGAGTTACAAATGTAAAACTACCACTCTACCTGTTCGTTTTAAGAAGTCAAGCAGAAGATTTTGAAGATCAAAAGACTTATCTTTGATAAGATCTACCTGAGCAATGCCAGCATATGTTGATTTGCTGCCTGTGAGAAAATTTTGTTTCTATTTCTCCCTCCAATCTCTCATGTCCCAGCGTGAAATACTCTACCCTTTTACCTCTTCTCTCTTGAGATCTAATGGAACTTTCATTTGGTTCCATTCGGCCCTAAGCCTTCCAGTGGACATAAGGCTGTCCCTTTTCCAGGCTTTCCTTTAGCCCATCCTTGCCAACTGAAGTCTGTCTAGGGCCCCATTCAAAGTGTTTTAAATTTACAAAAAGTACCACCTTCTTCAGCGTGGCGAGAGCACTCTCCAACATCATCTGAAGTGCAGCATTCAGCTCCACAGCACAAGAGGCGTCCACAGACCAAGCACAAAGCTGGGTCCCTGCATGCATATGAAGTACGGTTTCGTGTAAGGCCCAAAAGGCCATGACAAACAAGGCCAATAAAAAAAAATGACGTGCATACTCACCCCACTACATTTCCTGTCTCGGCCCGGCACAGTTAGCGATCAAGATTTGAGGGGAGAAACTCTAAACCTTGCCAATACCAGAACATCTACTCAAAAAAGTATGTGAAGTTAACTTTCTAGGTGTAGCATGAATTCCAAAGGTAGCATAGTGAAGTTGAGTTGAGAAGGGTACTCACTCAGGCTCTTGATTACAATCAGCACAACGCATATGCATGCTGTTTAGCAACAACTCCTGATCACCTCAGACACCACCAACTTAATGCTTCAGCTTGAAGTTAGGGTTACAAAACTGAAACAAGTTTCTCACCATCCCCTCCACACACACCAGATTGATTTCCTCCTGAGGACTTCCCCGTTTTATTTTACAAAATTACTTAGCCTTTACCTTTACCTTTACCAGTTATAAAGCAAATTAATGAGCATTATAACATGTATGGAAAACCAAAAGACAGTACCCATTAGACGTTGTTTGCCGTAGCCTTGTACAATAAAGAATGTAACTTTATAACGTCCATGGGGCCTTGAGGGCCATGGGACAGGATAGAACAAAGAAATAACCATGAGGGCCTGTAGGGAGACACTTTTAGAGGCCTTGAGATCCACCATAGAGGTCAGATTGCCAGGACAATACCCTAGAAAGTTGTCGAACCCCTCAAAAAATCTGGCTACATTAATTAACAGCGATGCCCACTTGGCTATCTCTGCTCCATCAATGTGCATCACTGACCATGACCTAGTTGAACACATTGTAAATACAACTGTGACAATCACTCACCAAGGGGGGAGGGCAGGGAGGCGTAAGGGTTTCTAATGGCATATTGCTTACCAGAGGCTTGTTGACATAAACAACCACTGCCTCCTGTAAGGATGAAACAAAAGGCAGGGAGGGAATGACCAACTCGCTTGGATAATTATTGAGAGACTGTAGTCATCCCCATACTGCTTTCCTCCCATCCCCCTACCCACTCTGTGCTTGTTTCCAGCTCTGTCAAAACTGGGCGGCATCTGTCCATGAGGCTAAGGCAAGTAAAACCTAATAAGCCTCTCCTAGTGCATTAAGTGGATTCAAGGATCACCTTCAGATCCTCATCACTTGGGACCTGCCTATGAAACAGATAAAAACTCGGCTCGTTATCTTCCGTCGTGTAGTAAACTCCTTATCTCAGGCAGGGAGCTTACTAAGTTTTTCTAGGAAAACCCCAAAATAAATGGAATGATGTTTGATATTGCAGCACAATGCAACACATGGACAATGGGAACCCATGAGCACAGTCTCCTGATTAAATGGACTCTCAAGTTAATACACAGAAGTAGCCCCTGAAATCTATGCTACCCAATGAAGTGAGATATCGTTTAGGAGATAAGATTGACCTGAAAGATCAGTGGTAATTTCATAAGCAGCAGCTGCCGTGGAACTTTCCAGAGCTCTGGTGTGAATCGTGTAGACTTCTGTTCCATGACAAAGAGCAAAGGTTGATCACTCCCTGCCATTTCCATTATCCTTCACTCTTTTTCCACATGCACCCTTTCATACTAATTGGTGCCAGCACCAGACTACACATTTGTGGCTATGACATTCCACGAGTAATGCTTACACTTCTTGCCTTATAACTCCTTGACCAGAGGCTTACCTAAAACTGGCATAATCCTTCATACTAAGAAAAAATACGCAGCACCTTCCACAGTGCGAAAGGTTGGATGATTCTGATGACTCACATGACAGACTTGTAGAAGGGGTTGCAACGCTGATATTTGAGCACCTTCAGGTGCTGCCAACAGGATTCAAATACCATGACATTCTCAAGTTTTCAGTCGGATCCCACGTTTTTTTACCAGTCATTTATAAAGGATGGATGTTTTAGAACTTGAAACATGACCATTCGCTAGTCTTCCCTATTATGCATGGGAAATTTGAACTACAGCTATGTATTTTCTCAAATCAACTATGCATAGATGGGAACACAAACTGAAAACTGGTAAACCCACTGCTTGATGTCCTTCACCAGACTCTCTGGAAATAGCCTAAAATTCCTGAAGCATTTTGAAATGTGACCAACTATTCTTCACTCTGGTCCTCTAGTGTAGGTTGTCTCCATCTTTTAAATCTCATTGCAAAACTTCACATGAATATAAGTGCAGGGCTGCGGCAAAAGAAAACACAGTCCAAACAGTAATGACAGCTATTTGCTGCAGGGAACCACGCACATCATCACTTAATGATACATTGGCAAGCGGTGGTTGCAGCAACACCAGTGTTTCAACAGGGAGGGATACCTTTTAATAGCATGTTGAGATCTGGAAGAGACAATACGTGCTGCAAGTATGTAGCATTCATCACCTTCCTACCTGCACATCATATTTGCATAGAGCAATCATGTGGTGCTGTGATTATCTGCTAGTAAAATCTGGTAGACCCATTGCAAGCAAAAGCAAGTCAGTGCAAACTTCTTCAATAAATTAGAAAAAAAATTGCAGATGGAATTGTCTCACCACCTTAAATGTTCGTACAGAAGGACACCCAGAATATTCTTGGTGGACCCTCGAGGGTCGGGAAACCCCATTAAATAGTAATATACATGTGCCAATACAATCTCAGAGCAGAAAGTCTATGACATTCACACCGTACTTCTACCAATCAGATGGGTACCTGAGTTCTTATACTGGCCATCTAGCTCTCTGCCAGTGATAATTTGCACCTGCACAAGGATGCCGCCAATGAGATTAGGTTGACCAACTACATCCTTTAACTTGCAGAAACTGATTGCAATAGACGACATGATGTGAAATGGTGGATCCTCAGAAACAACCAACTACATCCTATTACTCGCAGAAACTGATTCCAATAGATAATATCATGTGTCATGATGTGACATCCTCAGAAATTGGAGAACATTTATAGGAAGCTACACTGGGTGAAGAAGAGGGCGAGGCAGTGGTGTGTAAGGAGTCTGACCCAGATACTGATCTGCTCAGGAGGCTATTTGGCTTAGTGGTCACTCCCTCGGCATTTAGAATGCCATGAAGTGGGGAAAATAAAACCTGTCAGCTAGCAATAACCTTCCTAGTCGGACTACGACTCACCAGATGAGGCCAGGAGAGGTATAGACCCCACTGTACAATGTAGTAGCATCACCAGAGCCTTAGCTCAAGTCAGTAGTATGAGATACTGTAGCCCCACGGGGCCAATCGCCTGTTGCAGATGATTAGAGCGAAACAAACCAAAACAAACAAACAAACAAACCAAGGACCGTATCTGGGTCTGACACCCTCCCACTTGAATGCGGACGTTATGAGTACGATTTCATTTCATTTCATTTCTCTTAGAGTTTCACTTTTCTTTCTGCCTTTAGCCTTAGGCAATCCCTTGAGCAGTAGTTGCTTTTGGGCTGCTTTTGGCTATGGTTTTGTCTCTTCTTTCCTGTTTTCCCTTTTGTCCCATCAGCTCTGTGAGCTCTCCACGGACGTTATAAAGTATCATTTCTTTTCATTTCTTTTTGGAGCACCATTTTATTTCATTTCATTTTCTTTCTTCTTTTCTCCTCTCTCTCCACGGACGTTATAAAGTACCATATCATTTCATTTCTATGAGGGCGTTCAGCTATGGGACCCAAAGTGCTTAGCAGCCTATCTGCATGAGGTACTCCATCGTCCTGCAATGTTTGGCATGTAAATGGTTCTACGGTCCTGTACACCCTTTCGGCCTCTCCTGGATGTACTGCATTTTTCCTTTTTTTCTTTCTAGATTTTTTGCTACTGTTTCTAGGACAGGAGACACAGCTGAACCCTTGCTCAGTCTGTCAACAGCATTGCCAGATATCTGAAGGATTCTGCAATTCTATTTCTATCCCAGAGGGAAGAAGTGGTGATCCAACATATGGGCTTGTGGTCTGTTGAAGACCAGCACATTGCCAACTTGTAAAGCAGATAGAGACAGGAAGACAAGAAAGTAACGTCCACAGAGGGCCATGAGGGCCCATGGGACAGGGTAGAACAAACAAATGACCATCTCAGGATACATGAAGTGATGCCTCAGAAAGCTCAAAGAGCTTATGGGACAAAAAACGGGAAATGAAATGAAATGGTACTTTATAACGTCCGCGGGAGGCCCAAAGTGGTTATGGGACAAGAGGAAATGAAATGAAATGAAATGGTGCTTTATAACGTCCGCAGAAAGCTCATAGAGCTTATGGGACAAAATGGAAGAAAACATGAGAGAGGAAACAAAACCAAAGCCAAGATAAGAACTATTGTTCGAGTGATTGTCTAAGGGTGATGGCCTCGTGCAGGTATGCTGCCAAGCATTTCTGATCCACATAGTGGAAGACTTCAGTGAGAGATTGGGTTCCATGGAATAAACAGTGGAATCTCCCACGGATCTCGTAGTATAGAGGGCAATAGAAGAAGAAGTGTTCTTTCTTCTAGAGGAAGAAAGACACAAGAAAGAGAGAGGGACCACAAACACAAATCGAAAGAAGAAAAAAAAAGGAACTCACCATGTCTGCTGTGCCAAAGAGCCCAAGCTTCACAAGGATAAGGAGTTTATTATGTCCCAGAAGTCTGGGAGAGATATTTTAACATCAGACATTGGTTTTGAAAAGCCAGAAAGACAGAAGAAGAAAAAACGGAACTTCGTAGGCCCAAAGAGTTAGGTCTCAAGCAAAAGCATGAATGACATATGAGAGGCCAAACCAGCTAGGGGACACAAGTGAAAAAAGTGAGAGAAAGAAAATAGAAGAAAGCAGTGATAATGTATAATGTAGCAACGTATAATGTCCAGAGGGAGAGAAATGTACCAGCATAGCTGCCCTACGCAGGAAGGGAAGGCATGCCTCCTGGATGACAGATTTAAGGCACTTGTCTTGGTCCAGCAATTTCGCTAATAGTTTCTCACATGCTGTTGATGTCTGGGTGACCGCGACTATGTAGGCAATCTTCACCATGGATAGAATCTGCTGGAGCTTGGGCAACCCCTGAAATGCCTGGACCAACCGAACAAGTGTGACAAAATGCCAGGTCTTTAAACTCAGAGAGACAACTCAATATAACGACAAAGGTCTAAGATTTACTCAGAAGTGGTATTGAGATGCAGACATCAAAAATTCACTTACTTTTTCTCTTTTACCTGCTTTTGGATAGTGATAAGCAAATACATCGAACACAAGAGCAGTACTCACAAGTAAGAGCACAATAAGAAGCCCAAATGGGTCAGCTGCAAGCAAACCATCCTTCAAAATCTTTGAAGTCCACTCCTTTAAGTCCTTCACCATCTCTCTTTGGCTGCCCTTCTTTGAAACCCTATCAGCCTTGCACTGAGAAGGCAATGGCTCACAAATCAGTTTACCCGTAGCCTCATCCACCCTATCAGTCATAGCCATATCTTGTGCTCCCTGCATGGACGGCATGGGAGGTGTGTTAGAGGGCCAGAGAATTATGTGTTTTGTTTCCTCAGTGTCAGCAATTGGATCACTTGTATTTGAATCACTCACAACGGCCCTTGCTGCAGCAGGCCTCTCAATTTCATAGCCTTCCTCACTGTCCTCACTGCAAACCTCCTCCTCCAGTGTGACTTGCAATGGGGCCAACCCTCCCACTAGGGCACACCCAAGCTTGCCTACAGTCTCATCAGCTGGTGCCCTGTTGCTGGCCATCCCCCTTGCTCCATGCAAGGATGACATGGGAGGTCTGTTGGATGGCTGAGTTGTATCATCTTCATTTCTTGTTTCCTCCCTATTGGCAGTCAGTGAGCCACTTGTATTTGGACCATTCACATCAACCCTTGCTGCAGGCCTATCAAACTCAGTGTCTTCCTCATCACACTCACTACATACTTCCTCCATCGATACATCATCACCTGCGTGCTGCGAGGGAAATATGCCCTGCCTTAGCTTGCCTGCAGTCTCATCCAGTTGTCCGGCTTTATTACCACTGGCCATGCCCCTTGCTTCCTGCATAGATGGCATAGGCCAGAGAGAAACATCTTCAATTCTTGATGCCTCCCTGCAGGCAGTTGGCAAACCACTTGTATTCACCCCATCCAACACTCCCCTTTGTGAAGTCCTGTCCTGTTCACAGTTCACCTCAACATCCTCACTATCTTTGTCCTCCGCTTTCTCACCAGCTCCTTGCAGCTGCGAGCCAAAAATGTCTTGAAAGGTTGACCATAGGTCACTACTAGCGTCAAGCAGAAACCTGTCCTGCACAGGGTTCCATGATACATCCTGACTGGTAATAAGGAGTCCATCCTCTTGCTGATTGCAGATGTGGTCCCTCAACACTTTGAGCTCATGTTGTAGCAATGAGGTCATCGACTGCCTTCCTTGTGCTGCAATGGAGCATAAAGACTTGTGATCTTAGAGTAAACGTACACTTTGCTGGACTGGTACAACTGGAAAGATGATTGTCTGACTCTCATGCTAGCCCATGTTATCCCAGCTGATAGCCTACGGACATATCCATGGAGTTCGGTTGTGAGCTCAAAATAGTGTCCAGTGTCACCACTTATGCAGTCATGTTTTTGCTCTTCACAGAAGATGAGATGTCTCCCAAGTGCTAAGCACCTACCTGCATGAGGCACTCCATCTCTGACCAGCATGTGGTAGGATCCAGTGTTTGTTGGTTGTGGAAACTTCACTTAAAACCATAGAGATCCCACAGAGAGAGGCTAGTTTCTCAGTGTTGGAAGTCTGTTGGAGAAACCTCATTTGAAACATTCCTTTGCTCCCAAAGAAAGAGGCTAGTTTCTCAAATTTCATACAAAATGTCATGCTCAACATATCTCCTTGGATAAGTGCTAAGGCTTAACATAAAACAGACAGGGCAAGGCAAGTGTGACATGATAAGACAGGAAGTGAATTGCAGTAAGCTTTTAAGCACCTGACCAGAACACTGTACAAGACAGTCTCCTCTCAAAGCAGCAAACGCAGACCACCCACCTCCACAACACATTGTATTGGCAAGCATCGCCAATTTGCCCAGCTCCCGTAGGGCTATCCAATGGGCTGGGTCTCCTCCCCACATGTGCTCATCAGCAAGCTGAATTGGCGCAGTGGAAGATGATGCAACTTCCGTCAAATCTTCCCTCGTCTCCACTTCGGTGTGGATTATATTTGCTGCAAGCACCTCCCAAAGCACCTGGACGGGCGCACCAGTTTGTTTGGGGAGTTATTTTGCCATTTTGCAATTTTCTTGCTTTTGATGACTTCCATCAAATCCTTTTCTTTGTGTAACTTCTGAAGAGTTCAGACACAGCTTTCTTACTATTCACTTCTCTCATGGCTCAAGAGAAAAGGAGGGCAAGCCAAACAAGTGAGCGACAACCTGTACCACTCAAAAAAGAAGAAAAAGTGGATTAAAATTAGGACTGCTTAATCATCAAACAAAATCAGACCGTTCAGCAATCTGCAAAACCCCCTATACATGCAACCAATGCCTGCATTGCACAGCAGATATCAAAACATCTCACGAATTTGAAGTTAGGAAAAAACAAAGCTTTAAAAGCCTTGTCCTCTTTCTCATGTTTTTCTTTCCATTTTGTCCCATAAGCTCTATGAGCTTTCCGCGGACAAAGCACCATTTCATTTCATTTCATTTCTTCCAAGGGTGCCTTTGCACTCACCCAGCAGCTTGACAGGCCCTCCATTTCCGGTTCTTGAGGAAAGTTGCTTCTCACCCTTAAACTCTGCTCCATGGACAGAAAACGTAATGAAAATTTAAAGGCAAACGGAGGTAGACCGATTTGTTTAGGTCAACAAATAAAAATGACCTATTGGTTCGAAGGTCTTGAAAGATCTAACTCTTTATCATGGCGCAAATCACAGACTCTAAGGACTTGTTTATTGGACACCACCGTACAGGATTAAGCACAGAAAGCACAAGGAGCTGTAGATACCTGACGAGCAAAAAGCTCAATTGCTTCTGCTAGAATCTGATGAAGTTGCCAGAAACTTTCCCAATTTTTCCCTGATTCGTCCACCTCCTTTCCCTCCACTTGTGTATCTGTCATCTTCAGGATTGAGGCATCCACATGGGGTAGTAACACATTTGCTAGGCGGCGACAGATTGGGCAGAGGAAGTCCATTTTTGAGAGGTCTATGATACCTTTTCCTGACCACCCAGAATCCAATCACAACAGCTTCACCAGTAAGGCATTGCTGTCATTAGTCTCTCAACAGCAATGCCTGGTAGGTGGGCATCTGTGAGATTGCTAGGATGATTATGCCAAGTGTTAACTACATAATAATTCTGTGCTGTACTAGGGACTCAAGGAATATAGTCATGCTGGTCTTGATAAAGTTGAATTCTACGAAGGTAGACAAGGTTATATGAAAACAATTATGTGGCCTAAGAAATCTATGATCAGACAGATATCATGAACAACCTGATGAAGGATAGAAACACAGGAAACATACAGAAAGAAAACAGGACATCACACCTAATATGTTCCCTTGCACATCAAACTGTTCTGTACTGTGGCAGACGTAAGGCAGGAGCAAAACTAGCAATGAGTCGGTGCAAAATCGTCAAACAGTCACGCTTCATAACTACCTTCATAAGTAGAGAAGCCAAAGTGCCGTTTAAGAAGAGAACCAGCATAACGTTGGAAGCATGCTACATGCATCTACAAAGATATCCAAGGGAATGCACATCAGCGTGTGAGAGCTCCAAAATATGATACACTTCCTCCAGAGAAAAGACCTCCTATGAAGAAACTTAACACAATGGAAAGATACAATGGTGACTGGCATTGCTTGTAGAAAACCATTTCAGTTCCAACACTGCTACAACTTCTCATATTGATGGGCCCCTGCTCTGAGACTTTAGCACAAATCCAACCTTGTTAAGAAGTAATCACTTCCGTTATACTGTCAATATATCAACATTTATCTTCCACATTTGCATGAACCAGAAAGGAACACATGTGTGCCAAATACTCCTCTCTCCAACACAAACACACCCCCCCACACACACAGTACTACCTGGTGGCCACAGCATCGAACATGCTCAGTTGGACAGTTATCCAGGCAAAACTCTTCCCGCAAACCTGACCCATTCATGAAAGTAACTAACTGCTTTGTCTCACAAACGCCCATATCACCCCTTCCACTGCCTTGTATAGGGGAAGCACCAATTGGAAGAGCCTCAGCCTCATCCAAACTGATGACCTCCTCTCCTTGGCGCATTACGAGGCTTGGTACATTGTACCGCTGCACCAGGGCGATCCAGCCTGTCGGAGACGCAATCCCATCACACTGTTTGTCAAGCCACACTCACAGTTAGAGGGACCAGCTGCACATGGACCTCCTAAAGTGCACACTACATAACAAAACAAGTCCACTCATCTTCCACGATTTGAGCGAAGAACAGAAAAGAACTCAAACTAGCACTGCCAAAATGAGACAAGACATGAACAAAGACATTACATGAAAGAAATGTACTATGTTCATGGGGAGACCTGGACAAGCCTGAAGGGGACAGAGAAAAGCAATTTTATAACATCCACAGGAGGCAATAATGGCCCATAGGTACATGTAAAACAAAAAAATGACAAGAGAGAACTGATTTAACACATGGAAAGACTCAGCAAAGAAACGAAGGAATTAGAAATCTCCACGACTCAATTCATGGAGACATGAGTGCCTGGTGAACGTAGCTGCCAAGCATTTCAAACCAGAACCGTTTTGCAGTGAAGTGAAGAGATCATATATTATCCACTAAGGCGCAAAGACAGAAAGAAATGAAATGAAATGGTGCTTTATAACGTCTGTGGAAAGCTCATAGAGCTTAAGGGACAAAATGGAAAGAAAAACATGAGAGAAATGAAATGAAATGAAATGAAATGAAATGGTGCTTATAACGTCCGCGGAAAGCTCATAGAGCTCATGGGACAAAATGGAAGAAAACATGAGAGAGGAACAAATCCAGAAACCACAATTAATGTTGTAGCGATTGTCTAAGGGTGAAGGCCTCATGAGGTAGGCTGCCAAGCATTTTTGATCCTCATAGTGGAAGACATCAGTGAGAGTTTGGGTTCCACTGAATAAACAGTGGAATCTCCCACGGATCTCGTAGTATAGAGGGCAGTAGAAGAAGTGTTTTTCAGTTTCCATTTCCTCGCTGCGCCCTATGCAAGCTGGACATAGGCGGTCCTCCCGTTGCAGGTTTTCCCATCTGCCAGTCTCTATCCGTAGGTTGTGGGAACCCACCCTGAACCGCCCCAATGCCCTCAGGAGGGAAGGAGATAAGGATGCTGAAAGGTAATTTGGTCTCAAGATTCTATCATCGCGGAGTACCAAGAATGTCTCTCGATAGAAGTGGAGCTTTGTCGTGAGATTGGGTGGGTAGCTTCCAAGTTCTCTTGACATGTAATTCCATAAGCTCTCTCCTAATGAGTCTGTTGCAGTCATGTCTGGATGTGATGTCCACCTCATCTGGATTCATTGGTAATAGGAAAGCAGTAGAAAGTCCGTTACGTTGAAATAAACTGTCCACTCGAGCATACCAGGAGTTCCTGAAACCTGCAGCTTTGAGCCTCATAGATGTTGTGAGGGCCCTTGCCACAAGCCCCTTGGGTGGAAGGGCCTGTAATCTATGGAGAAAGATTGTAAGCCGGAAGAGGGCCTCGGATTGCAATGGTACACATGCGAACTCTGCACCTAGGATCTGAGATGGAGTTGTGCACCTGGCGCCAAGCATTGCTTGGAGATGACTGTAATGGTTCCAAATTCTTTTCCCACCAGGAGACAGGGACACCAGGTGCCCAGAACTCACAACCATAGATGGTAGCAGGGCTGACGACGGTGTCAAACAGCCACTTTTTGGTTGGGGGATGACGCAGATGTATTTGCTTGCATTTGGCCTGAAGGCGGACGGAGGCCGCCTTACCTTTAGTCAATCTGTCCAAGGCAGTGGCTGCAAAGTGAAACTTGGGGGAGTGGATAACCAGACCCAGGTACTGGTATGATTTCACAATCTCAATTTCCTGCTGGTTGAAGATGAATCTACGATCAGCCTGGCCATTGAAGACCATGATCTTGGTCTTGCTAAGATTGACCATCCCATAGTCTTTGCAGAACTGTTCCAAAATTTTGAGATGGCATTGCAGGAAGACCGGGGATTGTGCCAAAAGGGCAACATCATCAGCGTAGAGGAGATCTGATTTGTTGGTCCCCCATCCAATGGTACCCCAACCCCATGGTTTTTTGATATGTAATTCTCCAAGGTGTCAATGTAGATCCCGAACAGGGTAGGTGAAAGGCAGCTGTTTGACTCCAATGTTGCTGTGGATCTCGGCTGAGAATTCACCAGCGACGTTGACCATGCCAGTGACAATCTCATACATAGAAGAGATGGCACAAAGGATGTCTGGAGGGACTTCCACTCTATGGAGCCGTTGGAAGAGAAGGTCCTGAGGAACTGAATCAAAGGCTTTGTGAAAGTCCACGAAGCAAACATAGACCATTCTTTTGTCATAGCGTGCACTTTCCACCATAACCTCAAGAGTGAAGATGTGGTCAATAGTGGATCGGTTGCGACGGAAACCAGCCTGTCCCTCAGCACGAATGCGAGAGGACTCAGCCCAATCATCCAGTTCCATGGCCACTACTGCCCCAAACAGTAGTGAGAGAAAACAGGAAACCAGAGATAGAGATAAGAACTATTGTTCGAGTGATTGTCTAAGGGTGAATGCCTCCTGCAGGTAAGCTGCCAAGCATTTCTGATCTGATTCCTTCTGATTCCTTCATTAATATGAAGAAAAATCTACTTCGCTCATGGGTTGCTGAGAAGGTCTATCGGACTGTGTAGAACTACGAGAGGAAACTAACAGAATGTATCACAATCCAAGCAACAATCAGAGATGGAGCGTCTCCGTCCAGTAAGCTGTAAGCACCTCGTGTCCTCACAACTGAAGGCCTCCCCCAAGGATGAGGAATCTCTAAAGAGTCAGCATTACCTGCTACTGATCTCCTTGTATCTAGCACAGGGGATACAAATAACAAATCCTAGCCTCATGAGATGTGTGATTCTGTCCGTCTTAATCGTGCGAAAATGGTGAAAGGTGACCTAAGTCCTCACGTGGGGTGTGGAGGACTTGGCAGAGAGGTACAAAGGCATGGTCAAATGAAATGAATGGTACTTTATAATGTCCGCGGAAAGCTTAAAGAGCTCATGGAACAAAAGGGAAAAACAAGAAAGAAGAGAGAAAACCACAGCCAAAAGCAGCCCACAAGCAACTACTGCTCGACAGATTGCCTAAGGGCCAAGGCCTCATGCAGACAAGCTGCCAAGCATTTCTGATCCTCATAATAAAAGACTTCAGTGAGAGATTGGGCTCCACGGAATAGACAGTTGCATCTCCCACGGATCTTATAGTATAGAGGGCAATAAAAGAAGAGAAAGAAGAAAGAAAGAAGAAGAACGAAACATTGGGTACTCTTGGTGCCTCCTGGGCAGCACAGACAGGACAGGTGTGTCCCACATTGATCAGACTCAATCGAATGACTTTACAATGTCCATGAGGTAACATAGAATAAAGCAGAACAGCAAGAAGACCACATCTAAAACCTCCCAATATAGCCCTGTGACGAGGTGCCTCATTAACAACAAGAACTTCCATGGGGGGGGATCCTGGGGCACCACCTGAGAGATTGTTCGCATGCATGAACCATTGGGAAAGCAACATGGAGCAGGTAAGGAGGAGGATTGTAATAAGAACCAAAGGCAATGAGGACAAAATACCTTGCTCCTACAGAAAGCACACTCATGTGCCTGGCCCAGGAGGATGCTCTTGTCTTCGAACATAGGGGACACGTCTGTTGAGTTTGTTGTTGTTGAGCTTGTTGTTGAAGGGGACACAACTGCTGAGTTAGATGTTGCACGTGTCTCACTTATTTGACATGCTGCATGTGATCCTTCCAGTGCACTGGCATCATCATCACTGTCGTGCTGGTACTCCAGGAAAGCTTTTTGCCTGTTGCAACATCCAGATTCAACAGATAATTTGAATGCAACTTCTAACAACAAGAGCCATTTTGTAAGCGCATCTCTCTTCCACCTTACAACCAACAGTGAAATCCAGAGTTTAGCCAATCTCTTTCAACTACACCACATGGTTAGGCACATGCAGTCCGTTCCATGTCCAAAAGTCATTTGAGCGACACATCCAAATGGTATGGGCAGCTGCACAAGGTGACCTTTCACATAACTCTCATCCGAGGGAACAAGTCTTCCGCATTTAACCTTGGCTAAACTGTCACCTACATTTCACAAGCAAAAGGATTGCTGTGTCGCATGTATAATCAACAACAAACCAAAACAATTTCTAAGAGTGCCCAAACAGAGGCTGTACCTGGCAGCAAATTCAGCAAGAATAGCTTCCTGTCGTTGTTTCTTGAATCTGTGCAGTTCATCCTCCCCTGTAACAGAACGAGCCTGGAAATTTGAATAACAGAACCAAAATCAGAAAAGAATTGTCTGACTAGGGAAATTGACCTCAATTTCACTGTTCTATACACTGTCATCTAAACTCTGCAATTCTGTAATAAACATACAATGAAGCTTCAATGCCCAACAACCACATGCAATTTGACCACAACCACATCACAAGAACTTCTAGTCAATCCTGAGGACAGTGTACATTATGTTTGATTGGTAAACATGATTAACAAACCTGTGCTTTAACGGAAACCTGCTTCTGTCTGCCACTCAGCTCAGCCCCAAAACAAGTGGTGGTGGAGAATGCGGATAGTAGGTCTAGTACATGGTCAACAGAGTCCACCAGTCCTGCAGTATACAACACACCCAGGAGACGGAGGTCCAATCACATGAATATTCACCGGCCTAAATCAAGGAAAAGAGGACTGTGCCCTGCCACTGAGCATTCACTACTCCTCAACACTCACCAGAAAGTCATTTTCTACACAAACCCATTCCACATTTTCACAGAGTATCGGTCTGACTGATCGCAGGAGAAATTAGACGCACAAACACACTGCAGTAAAAATAACAGGCCCAGGTGCCAAGGTACAGCTCAAACAAGCTAGCCTTGACTTCTCGATATTCAACTTACGAGGATTATCTTTAACTTGTTGCAACTCCAAGAGCAACTGATAGATGCTTGGGGCTGCTGCGTTGGCTCTACCCCACTCCACGACGCCTGTTTCTGGATGAATGTAGGGCTTCAAATAAACATTAATAATGATGTCATTTGAAGCCAACGTTGATGAAGAGCATGCTTGCCAGCTCTGCAGTTTTTGAAGCTTCAACGGCTCCTCCCTACAAAATCAAAACGTCAATTCTTCATGAGAATCACACTAAATATGACCCGCTAAATGCACAACTACTCGCATTGAGGCAAGAGAGCAAGTGCAGATTAAGTGGAGGTACCGTAGATCAGAAAGAATTATTCCCATCATTTGTAAGGCTGTAACTCCAAGTGCCTCAGCAGCTGTTGCATTCGATTCCTCCGTGATCAGCGTGGTCACATGTAAGAACACATTCCATAAAAGCTGATGGCATGCCTGACCTCCCCAACATCCTTCTTCATGTGAATAAAATGTCCAGAGCAACTTTCCTTGCCTCAAGAGCAGCACAGGGTCAGCATGTAGGATGTTGAAATACTTTACAGCCAAGTGTGGGGCATCACCACTCAGACTCCAGGAAGTCCCACTAAGGACCACTATCATATTTTTGTAGCTCAGGATGATGAAAAAGAACCTGCGTGTGGAGGAGATTAGCAAGGCGATGATATGGTGGCTGAGCCTTCTTACGAGGCACTTGGATCCGCCAATAGTGCCGCAATTTTCCGACGCTCACCGCTCTCTCCTGCACGAAATAAACAGACAAATGTATGTAGAAGTTAGTCACTAGCGAACAACAACATGCCTTTCAACTTACATGGCATAACCCTTACCACAAGAACACTTTGTTGTTCCACCACTGCAAAGTACAAACCTATGATCAAACCAATTTTCTCTGGAGGCAATTGCCATACCTAAAGACTTGAAAGGCAGGAAAGGCATGCCGGAAATCCATCAAAGCCACTTTGAGAATCCGGCTGCCATTAAAAAGTGTGTGTCGCTCTGCTAAGAAGGAAAGAGCCAGATCTCATTCACAGAGGACCACAAATAGACAAAGAATACTTGACAGCAATTGCAATGATTTGAAAACTTTCCCCCAGAGCATTTATACATTGCGCAACATGTTCAAGCTACAGGCTGAGGGTTGGATATGATACAAAAAGAGGTACAGAGGCCTTTGGCACAAGAAGAACTACAAGGGAAAGGGAAAACGAAAACCCAAAAGAGAGAGGCTTCTGTATACAGTTTGTCCAATCTTCCTGCCCTTTTCCACGAAAGAAGAAGTATAGAAGAAAGAATCTAGGAATTTTCAGCAGGCCCACAGGGAGAGAGAGCATGGACTGGCTTACAGGAAAATGATTCCCAGGCCTTCCATCCAAGGCTTACAATTTCAGGGGATATGTAAGCACTCTCTCCTTCCAACTCTCCACATATTCATTGGGTACGATGCCCTGGAATAAATTGATGGTCGTTTCAACTTGCGATTTATCCTCAGCTCCAAACGATGAGTGGGCCACTTGAATTTTGGGAAAATCCAGTAGGCAAACCCAATTACTTTGAATTGGTCTGTTCTGCATACTATGATATCGACAGGATATGCGAGTGTCTTTTGTAGGCAGAGGCTCCAAAATTATCCTTGTCATTCAACAAACCAGCTACACAAATCAACTTGGAGCAGGGAGAGAAGAGGAAACTATTTCTAACCTCGGCCCCCAGGGCAATGACAAAATAGGAAAAAGAAATCATGTAAAATGAAATAGTGATTTATAACATTCTCAGAAAATAGCCGCATCATGTAGACAGGAAAGAAACATGATTACATCCACAAGGACCCACCATCTAAAGTAGAACAACAAGCAACCACATCAAAATTTGACAAACATTTCCTGAAGACATGCCTCATGCAGGTAAGATACCAGACACTTCTGGTTGCAGCAGTAACTCCTAAACAGACAGTAGCAATTCCACCACATCCCAACAGACAGGAAGGAGAAGGAAAGAGGAAAAGGAAAGTACTGTCTCTACTTGCTGGGATAGGGAGACAGGATTTGGTTAGGTCTTCCAGACCAAACATATTTGGTGAGGGCACTAAGACTTATGGTTAATACTGGAGGCTTGCCTTCGTCATTTCTAATTTGGACCTGTGGAGGGCCTGTGTCCTAGGATTGACTTTGTGGCTTCTGCTGTTTGTAACTAACTCTTGTCATTGCCGAGGCTACATGAAGAGGAATCGGTACAGAATCTAATTGTTTCTTGTCCATTCACTGAAAAGATATCAAAGTATATAACATTCACAGGGGGCCCTGAGGGCCCATGGGACAAGGTAGGAAACCAAGAAAGAGAATGAAAAATGAAGGAAAAATCTTAAACCTCTACAGAACGAATGTACTCATAACATGTTGTTTGCCGTCCACATGGAGACTAAGAAGAATACATGAGCATACCTGAGCATCCTCCAGCTCATTTGCATAGAAATGAGCGAATAAGGGATCAAACTCCTCCCAACACTCGGCCCTCAGCCGGTAGAATCCTCGCTCCTGTAGCTGCTATCACAGGATAAGACCAACCTATTACTGACAAATCCTTGGCTGCAAGATTTCAGATTTGGTGACCGTACAAGAAGTGTCTTTGACTTTAATGGAAAAGAGGCAAGCAGCAACAAGGAAATGCCTGGCCACTAACATTGTGCTTCTGTTCCCCAATGTTTTGGGAACATGTTCACAGACAAAATCAGAAAATCTTAAGACTTCAACTGGATTACATTGCAGAAAACTTTGTAAGAAGCTCCCACAGCTTACAGAACACTGAAAGGAACACAAGGAAGCAGATAACACAAGGCTGGCAAAAAGCATTTTGGTGTATAAGTTCTGGGGTGCCTGCACCTTTCCTTGCGAGAAAGAAAATGGAGGTCACAAACGCTGGCCAAAATAAGAAAAAGATAGAAGCAGGCTAGGGGGAGTGATCATGCAAAGGGAGTTGTTGAAGATGTACCTTAGGGTCATGGAAGAGTGCCACCTCATCCAGCATGTCATTAAGTTTCTTATGATCCACTGGAATTGCACTGAGTGCCCGGCAGAGCTAACATTCAACATACCAAGACAATTCCACTGTCCATGAGAATGCTAAACACAGGGGTTTGTACACAGGGTACAACCAGCATACAATTGTGAAATTGTGCCCACACAAAATAAAACCGCCACATAGAATGTGGCATCAAAGGAGGAGGTTTTGACGTATTAAAGGTCTCCATGGGCACCACACAAACGCAGAAAATCTAGCAGTTTCATAACCGAGAACCGTCCTACATAGAGAAGAAATCTGGAAGGTGTACCGCTTTCTAGAGCCACCCCCACCTGAGAGTAGGTTTGGTCGCGCACACACAACCATTGAATCACATCATAGCGCAGACACTCCTTCTGGACAGGTTCAGGCAAGCACATTGTAGCCAACATTTAGCTGCAGGCCAAAGCACCATCAGCAAAAAACAGGCCCCCTACTAGTGTATGCTTTTGAGAATAAAATCTATTAGGATAGCAAATCTCACCTCAGTCATTCCAGTGTTACGACGCTCGCGAACAACCTACACAAAAAGACGAAAAATAAAAAATCGGCAGTCATCGGCAATCAAATATGATTCATCAGAAGGTCAACAAGCAGGTAGACACAGAACAACTCATTTTCAGGTTTCCATAGGGGGGAAGAGCAGAAATGAAATGAAATAGTGCTTTATAACGTCCACGGAAAGCTCATAGAGCTTATGGGACAAAATGGAAGAAAACATGAGAGAGGAACAAATCCAGAAACCAAGAATAACAATTAATGTTCTAGCGATTGTCCAAGGGTGAAGGCCTCGTGCAGGTGCGTTGCCTTTCTCTCGAGCAGAGAAAGGCAACGCAAAAGAGGGTTGGTGGAAGCACAGATCAGGGCAAGAAGGCAGTGCAATCTGCATTCCCTTAGTATATATGAGAGTCAAGAAGCTGTATTATGCTTAAATTTAGGAAAAACAATGGCACGAAAGGTGTACCAACAAAATCAACCGCAAGAGATCTTGCAAGAGGGAGATCTCTGAAGGACACAGACGTTGCATCTTTTCACCACACAAGGGTGTGGTCACCATATTCAGCAGCTGTCCACCCAAACAGTAATGTTGTGAACATCACCTCTTTATGAGTCTGCCCAAGAAGAAACCAAGGACATGATCTATACCGACAGACAGCACTCCAATTTAGAATATAACTAAAAATAATCTTTGATAAGATTCACACATAGCCTGGGGGCTCTCCTCGAGGTATCTGGACAGCTCGCACACAGAACCAATCTGAATGTATTTCTGCTGCTCCAATGCAGCCCACACAAATAAGGGCGACATACATTGACTTATATCATCTGCCTCTCTGCTATACAATACAGCTTGTCATCGTACTCTACACAATTTCCAGACAACAGCATCTCCCTTTCAGACCCTATTTGGAATCATTGAATGTTTATCCCGTCATGGTCCCCCCAGATCTAGTAAAGCTTTGACTGGGCATAAAGGGAGTACATCAAAGCGTTCTGCCATCCGCATGAATATTGTATGTTCCATATTCTCCCGAGCAACAGCACAAAATTGCAGCAGCAGTATGTCCATGTCCATCGATCTGTGATCAAAACAGTATTACTAACTCCAACAGACTGGATACGCGTATCTTCGATCAAAAGCCCACTCCATAATACCACGTCTGATGTCCAACTGGATGAACGTCCCACTTCACTTTGTTGATACAATGATCCTAGTCCCAAAATCCAACCACTTACGACTACAGTACCTTAAATATTCCATTCAACAAGAAAAGTTTTCATGGATCCTGAGAAGGACTTGCAATGTTTTGAGAAAATTGTAATATAATCCAAAAAGAATCAACAGGCTGAAATACTACTCCAAGATAGTATCAGGGCCAATAGCATGGAGATCAGGAACAAACTATTCGACTATATGAAGAAACAACCAGCCCATTTCAATCTCTCTCCTCATGTGTAGTTTTTGGGGTGAATCCCAGGATGGACGATGTGTCCTTTAAAACTACATGCTCTAGCTTAGGCTTGGATTTCATGGCTAATGGTACCATCTCGAGACTTGATAACAGGGGTACGTTGAAGGTTGCAATGACCAAAAGTGCTTCTAATAGAGTCCCGCATCAATTCAATCTCAAAGAAGTTCGTCCCTTGACTGGCTGGAGAGCGGTCTTAGACATTGGTGATTCAATGGGGCGCTCTAGGAAGACAACCAAGGGCAACAACTTCAACTTGAGAGTTTCTAATCGGTTTGATGCTCTGGATGAGGTTGAATCCAAACAGCCAGAAAGACAAGATGCCCCTAAGTGTACGGAACCTGAACATCCTGAATCTGAAGGATTTGGTACTCTGAATGGTTTACCAATCCTCAAGGTTTACACAAGACGAACAAATTCTATACACGGGGTAATTGTCCCAAGCCGTCAGATGGACAATCTGTCCCTAAGTGTGCAGAGCCTGAACGTCGTGTAACTGAAGGATTTGGCACTCTAAATGGTTTACCAATCCTCAAAGTCTACACAAGACGAGCAAAATCTATACACGGGGTAAGTGTCCCCAAGCAGTCTGACGGACAATCTGCCCCTATGTGTGCGGAGCCTGTGCGTCGTGTAACTGAAAGATTTGGTACCCTGAATGGTTTACCAATTCTCAAAGTTTACACAAGACGAGCAAAATCTACACATGGGGTAACTGTCCCCCCTTTGCAGAATGGTTGGCCGTCCAGGAGCAATCACAAGCTACCTAGACGACAAAATTCACACGCAAAGGGCTGGCTTGCGGCTGGCCACTTTCAACTTCTCAGGGTTGACCAACCAAAGGAAACAACTTGAAGTGGGACAAGTTCTTCGGACTAATGATGTTCATATCTGTGCTGGGCAAGAAACATGGGAAACGTCGGATAAACTGGTTGGAGATGTCATTGGTTATAAATGGGCAGGTAAGATGTGTACTCTCAAGGCAGCCTCTGCCAAACGCGGTCAAAAAGGGGTCGGATTCTTTGTCCGTGATTTCTTGTTTGACAATTGTGAAATTATCAACAAGGGTTTGAGGTACGAGCATAGTATCTGGCTAAAACTGAATTTGAAGGGCGGCATGAGTACAAAGGACCTCTTTGTTGGTTGTGTTTACATGCCCACAGAGGGGACCCTTAGTGCTGACGCAGACAAGGCCTTCGAAGATGTAAAGCTGGACTGTGCTTCGTTCCTTGCCAAAGGTCAGGTGGTACTATTGGGGGACTTCAATGCCCGGGTGGCAAAGGGATCCATCAGGACGATATCATTGGACCTTTTGGTGAGGACGAGCTGAATTCTAATGGCAGACGGTTAATTAACTGTCTAGAAGAGCTTCAGCTTTTGACCTTGAATAACAGGACAAGTGGTGACCAAGTGCAGTGGACTCGTGAGAAATCCCAAACTGGGGAACGTTCCATTGTGGACTATATCATAATGGACAAAATTTTGTTCCCCCAGTGTGCCAATGTGTTGATCGACAGAACTGATATTGGTACCTCTGACCACTTCCTGGTTTGGACTGAGATCAAAAGGTGTTTTCCCACCACCAAGAGATCTGTGAAACGTTCGATTCGGAAGTGGCACATAGAAAAATTCCACAATGAGGAGGTCAAGGCTGAGTACGTCCAGGCCTTGCAAGAGGCTCTCCCTCATTTTGTCCAATCGCTCCAAGAACTTCAGTCACGCTCTGTTAACGCAAGAAATGAAGTCGAGCAGTGGACTCTTGGGAGAGTTTCGTTTCCTCCGTGGCTGACAAGATCATTGGGAGGAAACTAACTGTCTGCGGTAGAGCAGTTAATTGGTGGACTAATGAGATTAAACTCAAGATAGCTGAGAGACGAGCCCTCTATAAAGAGTGCTGCAATTTGGAAACCAACAGAGAATTGTGGGCGAGGTACTACCAGCTCCGTAAAGATATCAATCAGCTTGTTAGGTCTCAGAAGAAATTATACTGGGACAAGTTATACAGTGAAATAAACTCAAACCACCATGGTGGTAATGACAAGAAATTCTGGTTGGCCCTTCAACGTTTGTACAAGCCGAAAAACGGTCAGCAAGTACAAGCGCTCAAGACTACTAAAGGTGCAGTGGTGACTTCATCGGTTGACATTGTCAAAACCTTTGAAACTCACATTCTGCAGAGTTATAAGTACTCGTCTCGAGGTTGATCTGGAGTCTAGAGGTTGTTTCCACGAAGGCCAAGCTGGCTTTCGGCGAAACAGGGGCTGTGTGGATCATATCTTCACTCTAAGCCAGATTATCCAGGGAAGGAAAAAAGAAGGGAAACCCACTTATGTCTTTTTCCTGGATGTCAAAAAGGCTTATGACACAGTGTGGAGAGATGGCCTATGGTTCCGCCTCTGGTCTTGTGGGATCAAGGGAAAGATGTGGAGAGTTGTCCACAACTTGTATGCTCACACCAAAAGCTGTGTCACTGTTAACGGACAGAAGTCCAACTTCTTTGACATAGACCAAGGTGTAGCTCAAGGATGTACTCTCTCCCCTCTGCTCTTCAATGTTTTCATCAATCAACTCCTCGAGGATGTGGAAAGTGAGGGATTTGGGTTAAGGGTGGGTGATACCACCATACCAGCCCTTATGTTTGCGGATGACTTCGCAGGCATAGGGGAGACTCCAACCAATCTCCAGGAGTTGATTGATTGCGCGAAGAGATACTTTGATCTTTGGAGGCTAGAGGCTAATGTCAGCAAATGTGCAGTGGTAGCATTCAACGACAGAGGAGAGGGAGGAAGTGATCTTAAGTGACAGTGGGGTAGCCAAGAGATCCCGGTCCTCCCTTCCTACACTTACCTGGGCGTTGAGTTCTCCTCCAATTGTAATTGGGATGCACATATCCGGAAAGTTGTTCAAACTGGCAAGGGCAAAGCTCTGGGGCTCACTAAAGTTCCAGTCTGTGACATGGGGGAGGACATCTTGGATGACCTCAAGGGTCTACCCACTCTCGGCACTAGACTGAAATTTAAACTCAGGGCAGGAAGCCTACCTTTGAACAGCAAACAGAAGCAGAGAGGAAAGGGAGATTGCAATTGCCCGTTGTGTGGGCAATCTGAAGACAGTATTCATTTTCTGATACACTGTCCAGGGTTCTCTCACCAAAGAGACGCTCTCTTCAAATCTATTAAGGGAATTGTGCCTGTACCCCTGTTTACCAACTTTGAAAGTCTCGAGGCTGAGCCAAAAGCCCAGGCCCTCCTGAGGCCTAGTTTTTGGGCAAATCACACACAGCAGATTGATGCTTGTGTGAAGGGATTTCTAGAGGATATCTGGAAAACCCGGATTAATTCTTTATATGGAGGTAAGTCTTACTACCAACGTCAGCCCCTGACAGAGGTAGGTTCTGTCCCTTTTGTTCCCGCTCAAACTGGGCGCGGGGTCAATGGCCACAAGGCTACGGCAAACAACGTCTTATGAGTACAATCTCTCCCCATGGGGTATACAGTTACCAACTTTGAAAGTCTCGAGGCTGAGCCAAAAGCCCAGGCCGTTCTGAGGCCTAGTTTTTGGGCAAATCACACACAGCAGATTGATGCTTGTGTGAAGGGATTTCTAGAGGATATCTGGAAAACCCGGATTAATTCTATATATGAAGGTAAGTCTTACTACCAACGTCAGCCCCTGACAGAGGTAGGTTTTCTGTCCCTTTTGTTTCCGCTCAAACTGGGCGCGGGGTCAATGGCCACAAGACTACGGCAAACAACGTCTTATGAGTACATTCTCTCCCCATGGGGAAGAGAACTTATGGAACTGCATGTAAGGCAGACATGGAAACCAGCCACTTAAAAACAAAACTGCACTACTATCAGGAGACGTTATTGTTTATCTGTGATGATAGGATATTGTGCCTAATTACCCGTCTGCAGCTCTATCTCCCTCATTTCTGAGGGCACTGGGCGGTTCAGGGTGGGCCCCCACAGTCTTCGGATCAAGACGGATAGGGGTAAAACTGCAACGTGACGACCGACTATGCCTGGCTTGCACTGGCAACTACAGGGAAATTGAAAGTGAAGAATATCTTCTTTCACTGACCTATATACTGTGAGATATGTGGTAGATTCAACTCTCTATTCAGGGATACCCAATCTGTCATGAAGGTCTTCCATTACGAGGATCAGAAATGCTTGGCAGCTTACCTGCATGAAGGGTTACTCTTAGACAATACCTTGAGCTAGAGTTGCTTTCAGGCTGCTTGTGGCCCCTCTCCCATAAGCTCTTTGAGCTTCAGGAGGATGATGTGGTGTACAATTTCATTTCATTTCTCTCACCAACTCATTAGAAAGGAGCTCATGGAGTTACATGTCAGGAGAACTTGGAAGTTACCCAACCTCACAACAAAGCTCCATTTCTATCGAGAAACATTCTTGGTTCTCCGGGATGATAGAATCTTGCGGCCCAATTACCTTTCGGCCTCTTTATCTCCTTCTCTCCTGAGGGCTTTGGGGCGGTTCAGGGTGGGCTCCCACAACCTACGGATAGAGACTGGCAGATGAGAAAACCTGCAGCGGGAGGACCGCCTATGTCCTGCTTGCACAGGGCGCAGCCAGGAAATTGAAACTGAAGAACACTTCTTCTTCTATTGCCCCCTATACTATGAGATCCGTGGGAGATTCCATTGTCTATTCCGTGGAACCCAATCTCTCACTGAAGTCTTCCACTATGAGGATCAGAAATGTTTGGCAGCCTACCTGCACGAGGCATTCACCCTAAGACAATCACTCGAACAATAGTTCTTTTCTCTGACTCTGGTTTTCGTATTTTCTCTCATGTTCTTCCTTCCATTTTGTCCCATAAGCTCTATGAGCTTTCCGCGGACGTTATAAAGCACCATTTCATTTCATTTCATTCTCACCCTCATTAGAAGGGAACTTACGGAACTACATGTCGGGAGAACTTGGAAGCTACCAATCTCACAACAAAACTCCATTTCTATCGAGAGACATTCTTGGTTCTCCGTGATGATAGTCTTGCGGCCCAATTACCTTTCGCCGCCTCTATCTCCTCCCTCTTAAGGGGCATTGGGGCAGTTCAGGGTGGGCTCCCACAATCTATGGATAGAGACTGGTAGATGGGAAAACCTGCAACGCGAGGACCACCTATGCCGAGCAGCCTGGAGACAATATCCACTTTCTGATACATTGTCCGGGATATTCTCACCAGAAAGTGACCCTCTTCAGAAACATCAAGAACATTGTCCCCACACAGCTGTTCACCAACTTTGAAAATCATGAGGCTGAGCCTAAATTCCTGGCCATGTGGGGGTCTAATTGCTGGGCAGCTCACACACATCAGTTCCCTATTTTTCTGCCCAAACTGGGCATGGGGTTAATGGCCACAAAGCTACGGCAAACAACGTCTTACGAGTATATTCTCTCTTTGTTACACCCAAAGTGCAACAGGTCTGTGGCAATAAGGCTACAGGAAACAACATCTTATGGGTACATCCTCTCTCTCTCACATACATGGCACTTTCAGCACTCATATAAGCTGAATAGCTGATAGTATTGTCACGGAGGGTATACCTTCTCATCCACAATTCATGACATGTAAGCAACTCAGGTAAACTCCAGGATATGGGTCTTCCAACTTATGTCTAAATCCTATTTGTGTAACTGCCGCTCCTCAAGACAAACCTGTTTAAAAATCATCTCGTTCCAAAAGAACTCGGCCACATCACTTCCATATTTGGTCATGAAAGTTAGACTTCAACCTTCTCGGTGATGTAACTAGTTCTAGCACAGAGCGACCTGAGGCTGTGTGTCATAAATAACAGAAATCTCTCTGCATTAGAGCTCACCTAGCAAACACTTGTGAGCAATAAGACAAATGTGTCAATGATGTGCGTCAAACTATTTTCAGGAGAAGACGGAAGCTATGCTTCCATAACAAATGTGATCAATCAACAAGCATAATCTGAGACACAATGAGTACTAACCACATTGATTTCAATGCCTCTAGCACAAAATAAAGGGATAATTATGAAGGTGGTGCTCTTCGATTCATTGAGCTAACAATTTCGATTTCACCTATTTCATGCAGGCATAAACTTGGAATGTTTCCAAGAAAATCTTTGTGGGTGAGGTTTTAGAGACTTTCCAACCTGGAGGCTCAAACATCTCCATCTCCACAGTTGCTCAAACAATCAAGCAACTATAGGTAGAATGCATAAAGTTCCACGTGGCAACTAAGTTCTACTATGGAAGCCCTTACCCTGTATGAAGACTTGCCTTGCATAACCTATTGAATAGGCTAGCCCAAGCAGGGTAGCATACTTGACATTGCCATACACGCTGAAAGGGCCAAGTGCCAGCTTAAACGAGCTGTCAAAGATGTTGTTTATGTGGTAATAGATTACTTGAAAGATTTTCAGTGAGTTTAAAGAAGCTGGGACTCCTCTCTACAAAAGATGAAAACACAATGAATGGATCTGTAGCAAGTGTTATAGGTAGTCTTCTCTCTAGGTATGGCAGTAATGTCAGCGTCATGCATGTTCGTGCCATGATCCATGGATAGTCTCAATAGATCACAAAAGATTTGCAGTCATAATGGAATGCCTGAACTACATCTGCTATGTATGTATATATGCAATATACGCACTGGTCATGCCAAAAGCTCCCTCGATAGATGAGCTCGAGGCGGCTGAAGTCTTCAGAATTACCCCGCCATTCACCAGCTCGAATCTAGCCCCATAATGCCACAAAGACCACAGGTGCAAGACTGTCAAAAGCCTTAGCAGCCTCTTGGTTCATTATCAGGTAAGTTCCACACACAAGGCCCCTAGAGGCCCATGAAGAATGAATATTCTCATCAGGAATAAACAAATTTCACTTTACCCCTTGCACATTGGAGGAAATACATTCTTGCAAAAACCTTCAAGATCATATGCTAATTCAGCTTAAGCAGGAACAACAATAACCATCAAGACCTGATACAGAACAATCTCATATTCCACTCCTACAATGAATCCTATACTTCAAACAGCACCTACCTGCACATGTGGTGAAGGCTACACTGGAATATGAGAGGCCTCTCAGGAGAACAGGCAAATGCTACATACCTGTGCCATCCACACAGCAATGTGTAATGGATGCTCCATTAGAGCTAGCACCTGTCGAGTCACACACAAATGTAAGGGTGCCTGAAAGATTGTACTCATAAGACGTTGTTTGCCGTAGCCTTGTGGCCATTGACCCCGCGCCCAGTTTGAGCGGGAACAAAAGGGACAGAACCTACCTCTGTCAGGGGCTGACGTTGGTAGTAAGACTTACCTCCATATAAAGAATTAATCCGGGTTTTCCAGATATCCTCTAGAAATCCCTTCACACAAGCATCAATCTGCTGTGTGTGATTTGCCCAAAAACTAGGCCTCAGGAGGGCCTGGGCTTTTGGCTCAGCCTCGAGACTTTCAAAGTTGGTAAAGGGTGCCTGAAAGAATGAAGGATAGAGGGAGACTCTCCCTAATGAAGGCATAGGATCCCACCAACAAGGGTCCCAAATTAAACTTCTTCAAGTAACTAGAAAGTTCCACATGCTCTGCAATAAGCTACAGTAGTGGTTGTCAAAAATGCGGATCAGAACTGCTTCTGCAAATCAACCAGTTATATGAGACAGCCAGAGCAGGTGAAGTGTATGGCATTTGGGTCGGGGGACACTTTGTGTTTTCTGCTAATTCCTCCCCAATAACATTCCCCAACTATAATGGCAGGAGGGTGAAGATGGCCGTGGCAATGCTTCGATTAGTTGCAGTCAACCGGTTTTGGTCAGGGTGATTTGCATGGAGGATGCAATCAAATCAAAACTTGGAAGGTCTCTTAGACTCTTAGCTTTGATGGAGACCACAAAAGATTGTTGGGATGGTTAGAACCATATCAACTGTACATTCAGGTCTAGCATAGAACATTGTCACTGTCATACCTGATCTTCAGTATAGTCGAATCTCAAACTTGACAGGAACCCATTGTTGGCCTGGTCCCAAGGTAGCAGCACAAGCTTTGCAATTATAGCACTAAGAGTCCTGTGTAGAGGGATATGGAGTGAGACTACACCCACTGAGTCCAAAAGACAAACCTGCATATAACCCCACACTGCCCCAGAAGATCAGTCTCTTAGCGTTTCGTTATAAAGGCCTTAGCCACCCAAACAGTTTTAGACGGTACAAAACTGAGTCTTTCTTCACTGAGCATGCTCGAGTTGAGGTTTGCGGGTTTTCAAATTCTTGCAGGGTTGCATCAATGTCAGTAATATAGAGAAGAGTTGGCATTTGACTGCAAGGAGGACACCAAAATTCAAAAGACACAAATGCCAAAAGAAAGAACTGCTAGCATTACCTACTCCAAAAACTCCACATATTTTGAGTCAGCAGGTTGATTCACATTCAAATCAGTGTCCCTTTCCTTAGTATCTTATCAGCTCCTTACTGAGTTCCATCGCTTGGAAAACCCTCCAATTTCAGTGATCAGAAAATAAAATCTGAAATATGCCAATGTACTGTTGACCTTGACCTTGGTCCTGTCATCCTCAGCTCAACTGTAGGAATATCGAGGCCAACCAAGAAAGCAATGTAGGCCCCAAAAAACATCTAGATGGCCGCTTGTGATAATGCATACTCTATGCAGCTCTTCACCAGAGTAGAGAACCACCACATGCCACGTGGAAAGAGAGACACCAGATTGGACTACTCACCTTCCCTAGGTAGTTTTTCAAACTGTCCAAAGTGAGATTGCCAGCCCCAACCAAGGCTTCTTTCACCAACTCATCCAAACCTTGATAAGTAGAAAAGCATCGTCCAATCAGCTGGAAAACAATGGCCATAGTATTCATCTGCATCCACAAAATGTACAATGAGCTCCTTCCCTCAGCCAAGTATGTGTGTACCAAAAGATACTTTGGATAGCAATTTCTAGAGCTGTGTGGAATTATACTAATAGCTGGGTCCATCTTCCATCAATTAGTACAAGAGATGTCAAGAAAATTCTTTAGTTGTGCAGACCTCTAGTTGAATCGCAAGTGTCCATGCCGTGTTCTCCTCAAAATCCACAACAAGTGAACGGGAGTAGGGGTTCATCCACTGCGCATTTATACCCCAAGTGGATCAGATTTTGACAAAGAAGGCTGCACCACACACCAGTAGACGCTCCCACAAACCATAAGTTTCTCTCAATTGTAATTCTTAAACAAAAAGGAATCTCCTCGTGGAGATTTTTTAACTAATATGCCAACATTTAAACAACTAAAACAATACAGCAGGAAGCAGAAACTACAGGATAAATAGACCTTGGAATACAGCCACAGTGCCTACTTTGGACATTTCACCCTTCCGCACTTGCAGCTGCTCTTATAGAGACATTGACAGCCTCGACCATGTTTCACCAGCATCAAAACATTCTAACATGAAATAACAACCAACAATCATGCTACTTCAAGTTTGAGTAAACAGCAACAGGTTGCAAATACCCTTCAAGGACATGATGTACAAACCTGTAGATAGCTAAGAACAGTCAGAATCTCCTTAAACACATCCTGTCGCTCGCTGAGCACATAGACTGCCACTTTTGCATGTGCGACAATTAAGCGCAAGTCTCCTTGAGGCCTCAAATAGACCTAACAAACCGTGCCAATTATGACCTTGCCACACCATGGCCAAACTATTCATTTTCTACTACACTAGTCTGGATCTGTAATCAGGACACTTGATTGACAAAAATAGTCTTCAATGGTAGCGTTGACGTCAAGGAGAAAACCACGACAATGAGGTTAAACGCGATCTCTCCAAGAAAAGATTCCCCACAAAGGACATTTCAACTATCCCACATAATTTTGTGCACAACTTATCAGTGTAGGTAATGATGTGATGCTGCAGAACAATAAATTAGAATAACTCTGATGTTTCAGAAGACCACAGAAGATCAGAGCACCAATTGAGGTGATCCATGGACACTTTTACTGCTCCTGGTTCCAGCGAATACAGTTCAACAGTCGAAAATTTCAGCCTTGGTGTTGAATATGAATTAATGAAATACCATACCCCAAATATACCCAAAAATATCTGCCCTCTCTAAAATGAAACTTGTTACTAGTAGTAACAGGACTGGCCACTTCTTGAAGTGAATAACAGAAACATTGATGTCAGCAACCTTGACGATGCCCACAACTATAAAATTAGAAGCATGAGCCCTCTTGAAAAAGGTCTATTATGTTTTGAAGTCATAAGACAGTGCAGGTAAATGCAGAAGCACCAACCTTGCCTACAATAGCGGGGTGGCGCAGATCCACAGTGACGGCGTTGCTGGGACACAAAACAGACAAAAAGTGTCTCAGGAGGAAGCTCTTTGTATTATATATCATTGTGTAGTATTGCAACAGAAGCTGTTCTTGCACCAACCCTTGAATCTTCTTCCATTGAACAGGTGTTTCCCAATTCAACGTACTCAATTGCTCGACACTTGACAATTGCTTGACTTTTGACAAGTAGGTTGGTGATTTTTATGGGACCTATTTCTCACAACAACCAATCGCTCTTCTGTTGATCAAACTCCCTATACAACTCCCAATTCATCAATCAAAGAAGCACAATGGAAGTGGCAGGATTTTGAATGAGGAACTCAAACTACGCTACACTGTAGCAAACACCGACAAAACCCTTGTTCATGGAATCCCACAGGTACTGACCAACACCCAGGCTAACCATTCAAAATCTGTAGACATGCTTTTCTTATCAACAGAACACTACACAGGCAATTAGTCCTTTATGAAGGTGCATCCTATGGCCCGCCCACCAGTTCATCATTGGAGTCAATCTACTGAACACTGTATCAGGCTCAAAATGTTACCTTCCGAGACACAGTTGAAGGACTCTGTGACACACACGAATAAAACATTCAAGCAACTCGTCCTCCTGTATTAAAATCAACGTGCTCTCTGGGACATTGAATAATTGCACCATCACTGCAAGAAAGCAACCATATGTCCATGAAAAAATAGTGAGTTCCCTGGCTCCACTGCACTGGGAAAGGAGATTGTTGTAGATTTCAAGATAGATGTGAAGCAACAGCTTCCTTTATGCCACACACATTAAGACAGACCTAAAATTAAACAAATCCATTTATTAAAGTGCATTGGAAGACACTGATAATCCGGTTGTCTTGATTCCTAAGAACCACTCCTAACACTTCCCCTTGCCTCTCTGAAGGAACAACATGACAAGATATGACACATCAAGCCAAGCAAGCAACGTCACCAAATCCAAATCTCATCCCTCACATGCCAGCTGGTAAGAGTATGACGTAGAGATAAATGAATGAGCCTATTTGGCTGCTTCTGATAACCCCAGGACATACCTCTGTCTAGGCTAGAATCAAGAGCCTTATATGCGTCCAATAGATGTTGATTTTCAACAACGAGCATGATCATATTTGAATAGTGGCCTGTAATCTCTCGCGAGAACTTAGCTTTGAAGTCACAGTTATACAGCATCTGCAAGAAAAAAGTTGTCTCCTGCACAATTGAGGACAACAAGCCAGAAATGATAAATGAAATTTCATGAAAGTCTTCACAGTATGTCGCTAAGAAACAAATAACCTCACAACGGGCCACATCCAATCAGCCCGGACTACTGATATGGCTGGCAACATCTGTGCAATTACCTTCCGTTAACAAATGCACTTACGGGGAAGGATTGTTACAGATCACAGATATTGGTGCAAGAGATATGCACTCACTGGGGAGCTCAAATGAGACCAATTTATCCAAAGGCCTGCATGGTAGTCCAGAGCAGAAGTTATATATGAAGACCACCAATTTTCCCATCTCCACTTTTGCATACAAAAAAAGCAGTTGATCTGAAAAGAGCTCCCTGGACATCAATGCCTATGATATCTCTATACACGTAGAGTTTTCACCTATTACCTTAGGTCATGCCCAAGTTTCCTCCAAAGAAACTTTTAGAGATCTTATCATGATCTCCATTTTGAGTTCTCTCTGTGGTGTTTCCACTCCAACTCCTGGGGTTCAGAATTGCAAGAGTTTCTATGGTGCTTGATCAATCTCTGGGGACCAAGACTCCAATCAGCTACTTTAACATGTTCAGACTCCCTGCAAGCAGACCCATGACTGGCAGTGCATATTGTGGGGTGTTTAGTAGTATTATTATGCCGATGATGTTACCAAGTAACCATTCCCACATGAGTTGAATATATGCAATGCATGGCGGAGAAAACAACAAATACATGTGACAACAAAATTGCATGTTCTTGGGAGTCGAAGCATAGTAAGAACGAGACAAGGCAGATTAGAAAAGTGAGGCAGAACATTACCCCTTCCATGAGATCTTCTGGCATCCTAGGAAGTGTCTCTAGGAAAACATCTAACGGTGACCTCCTGCCTTTATTCTGCAAACAACAAAAAATATAAAACCTCAAAATTCTTCATCTTACCACCACCGTATCAATGTCAACACAATCAAAACAATCCAAACAATTGTATAAAGATTGGCTCAATCAATAACTAGAACAAAATCCTTGCAGGAACCAGCTGAAGCTTAACATCATGACCCTCTAGCTCCCCAGGCATTTGAAGGCTGTCTCGAAACCTTTGATTCATAACACTCCAGTACCAACGTGAAGAGCAATGGCAGACCTCACACTTGATCATGCTATTGGGACATTCCAAAGATATCATCACTACAATATATGTCAAGGGGGTTCCATCTACAGTAGTTTATTCTACACATGAAGCAAGGATTCTGCACAATGAGATGCTGATATCACTGGACATATACACAACATAAGACTTGGTTGTACCTTCCAAAATGGTCAGTCTGGAGAAATTCTCGAAACTGCAAGTTTCATCTAATCCTGCTGCACAATAGTATGTGCCACTTCGGGCAAGAGGGCTCACCGTGTTCTTACTTGCTTGAGCTTGATTCAAACTTTTGCATAATACTTCTTCACACACAATGTCGCGAAGAGCATCAACTGCACATACCTGTACGCAGTTGAGAAGAAACGAGGAGAGAAGCTATAAAGCTGCAGACAAGGATAAGGGAGGTACAGTGGTTTGAACATTAAATCTCTCACTCTGTGATACTGCCTTTATAGCCTGTAATGTTGGTCACAACAGGGCAGCACTGGCTGAGGGTGTGTTTTGGACACACTTAAAACATAGGAAGGTCACGTAAGTTCCTGGTGCTACAAAGCTCACCTTCTGTAACCAGGTAACCAACACAAGGGAAATCTTCACCTCGTTCACCACAAGGAGTGACGGATCCTCCACTTTTATTTCCCATATTGTATAAACCCAGATAGACAGCTGCCGCAGGACCCAGCCCACTGAAGAACCAGCACAACAAGTTAGTCAAACGTAGCATTAACCTTGCAGTCAACAAACCCAATACTGACTTAGACAACAACACAGGGAAGGTGGCCTTCAAAACATTTTCTGCATGCATTCCTGGACAACAGCATTCTATTTGTATTGCTGCTATTCATCCTTGTAAGGGGAAAAATGACGTAATTTCGGGTCACCGCCTCCCAACTGCTATCTTTCTTTCGACTCTCCTTTTGATGATCAAGTTCAGTTTCAGACAAAAAAGCCCTCTCCATCCCAAACCTACAAACATTTAGATTCGAGCATTCAATACATAAAAGTTAACACATGCTATACTGGTTGACCATTGTGCTCATTGACAATGAAATAGCTGAACTTCACCTGCAGATTGTGTGGTGACCAGCAGGTGAGGTGACACAGACTCCCTCTGAACATTGAAGCTTTGGTGTTCTTTGCAGAATCTGCAAAATTCAGACAGCAGTTAGCTAAGTAACCTGGGCTAAGTACCAACAGTCAGTAGCTCAGTTGGTATGTGCACGGAGTGCCACCCAGATGATTCTGGGGTCAAATCCTGCTACTTGACAGGTGTGGTATTTCTCCCCCTTCCCTCCACAGGTGTCGCATCGGAAAGCCTTCACGGCGAGGTTACTGTGAAAGAGGTTATTTTCTCCTCTCACTATGAAGGGGCCTGATTTGTGAGCTGTCGCTCCCAGGTGTTCCCCTTTATAATTTTAAAATTCAAAATAACATTTTTTATTTTTTTTTAAATGGCAGACTACGTATGCAACCTTACAGAGAAATCACAGACCAATACAGGCAGTCAGATAAAAATCACCATGAAACCATCCCTTTAGGAACTGCTCCAAGGTCTCTTTCTTCTCTCTTAACTTGTGTATTTTCCCTGGAAATTGGAAATGTTTTGAGAATTCCTGATATTGGGCTAGACCCAGATCAAAATTATGGACCAATACCCCCACACAACCTTTTCATTTCCATGGTCCTGTACGTTCCACTTGTGTCCCTTGGGCCCTTTGGCCATGAGTAATTTTTGTCTTACTTCCTTTTCTCCACCTCTTTTCGGTTCTCTGTTGTAGCTCTACTGTAGGGCTCCCGTGAATGTCATAGATATCTTCTCCTTTGCTCTCTGTAGAGCGGTCATCACTCTGAATGGCAGTAGTACCATGTAGAATGGTAGAATGGTACCATCATTTTCAGACATCACAATTGATCACAATTGAATACAGTTGACGACAAAGATTCTCCAACTCAGTTCTGTCATAGTTCCTGCAGTATCTATAGGCAACGGCAACTGTTGTTATGTACATTGATGTTATGTCTGACTCTAAAGTGTCAGTGGACCCAGGAAAATGACAATTCCCAAAATTGTCACAGCACTCAGGCAACACCAATGACACTCCAATTGAGCACTTATGTAGGAGCTGGTATACCCGTTATGCTAGAAAAAAGACTCAGATTCCACCACAGGTGTAGTCCCCATTTTGACCATACCAGCTCCAGGAGGGTTAGTATCACACGGGACTGGGCCCTACAGTATTTCATAGCCAACATTCACAGGGAAGGTCAATCAGTATTCTAATGCTTTACAGAATCTTCATTGTCTTCTTCTCTAGATACGAGCCCCATGGATTATTTTAACAATTCACAAATGAACCTCAACAACAGAGTGCTTGAAGAAAACTAAGACTCCCTGCTTGGGATTGACTCTTGATTTGAGATGCAGAGGAATGGAATAGATCCAACACAAAGTTGGTGTTTACCCTTCCTCTTTCCAAGCATCTCGATCCCCACAGTCGCAACACCCTCCCGATTCACTGTGATACATAACTGCATCCCAAACACACATGCAACATTCAACGTGGGGTCGTACGGCTGCCATTGTAAGGGACAAAAACTTGGATCTGGACCTACCACCCGCAATATCCTCTCGAATGGATGATAAGACGCACATTCAAGAAACTGATTATATTGGTGAAGTGAGGCCGTTCACAGCAAGACAGTAAGTGCAGTTGCTGACCATCCAAGAGACTCTTTTTTCACAACCACTGGAATAGTTTAAAATCCGTTAAACCTCCCTGCTGCAAGAGCCAAACAATCTGTTTCCACTCCCATCCAAGTCTAGAATACACTGCCACTCAATGTCAGTCCTGAGAATGCAATGGCACTGCAAATATGCCTTAAGGTTTGCAATAACCTGCACTCTCACTTGACATGAAAGTGACTTATGAAAAAATGTTTGAGCAGATTGAAGGAAACCCTACCATACTCATGCGACTGGTGCTTGCCGGCCTGGAAACAGTTTACACATATGGCACTGCGCTCAAAATCACCACAACGACCAAGCAGTTCAGTTAGGATGAAGCAAATCCTTTGGCCTGATACCTGGAAGAAGCAGTCCCTCACTTATCTTGAGTCCCTCACTTATCTTGAGGGTGAGGCTGCTCTTCAGCAGAGGGTCAGTCCAAAGCATGCAGAAAATGATGTGTTTCCCTTCATTAGGTCCCCACACAATGCTTAAGGTTTCCATTGCCTTCAAAAATAAACAAACCTATAGTGATCCTCAGGTACAGTTGCATGATAGACTCCAGAACGATTGTTGTTGACAGTCCCAATTTTGAGCAAACCACATCCACATGTGAGAAGTATGACCCTCCAGCCAAGCTAATGAGACTTGAGCTGGGGCTTACCAAATCATTCACCCACGGCCCTGGACCCAGGCCTTCACTGGAGCTAAGTGTAATAAGAGCAATCATTGCCCTTGCCAAGGGCTTGTTCTTCCACCACTGTAGACCTCCACACTGGCAGCAGTCTTCCCAGCTACAGTAGCTTCCAAGGAATTTAATTATCAGTTGTCCCTTTGAGTTATAGTGTTAGGTTCAGGGTCTGGCTGGGACAGCAGTTCACCAACTAGAAGCATCTTAACTACACTCAAGTTTGTATGAAAGGTTGTGGTCCAAACTTTCAGACCCACCTACAATATCCTTGCAGACTGCCTTGATGATTGAGCATTACAGACTTCACATTCGGAGATAGCTCAAGGGGATCCTTCCTTCTTTAGTGGTAGGCCTCCTCTTATAACCCAATACCACTTGTCAGCTGGCTGATTACATTCCCCCAACTAAAGTCTTAATCCTCAACTACATGACTTAGAACCCAAGGAAGTATGCCATGTTGAGCTCAAAGACATGGATCCACATCAATGTTCACACACTGGAAGAGAAGTTGCGACTCCTATTGCACCAAAGTATGTCTTCAGGACCACATGTCCAGCCCTCTAACACCTCTATGTATGTTTTCCATGTTCTCTTCATCTGCCAGGGACTCCCATTCTCAGTTGGACATGGCAGTTTCCGACAAACTTCTAACTCATCAGTAAGGGGTACCTATGCAGTCTTCAAGACAACATTTCTGAATCAAATTCACCTCCAATTACCATCTACCTGGTAAAAGAACACTAACTGATACACAAGGCATGCATCCAGCCCTCAGGACTGTAGTGAGATGGCATTTGGACCTAACACCAAAGATCCTCTTGATTGCCCTAAATATTTTTCTACGACCATGTCACAGTGAAGCTGACCATCTTATCGCCAGGCGCTGCAATTCCACCACAAGTTTGTCCAGTTGCTGACTTTCTGTGGCTTCTTAACGCACAAACCTCAAGGCCAGGTATGACTGCTATAGAATCCAATCTTGGAGGCTTCAAAGATGGCTAGCCTACACAAAAAGTCCTGTGCGAACGCTGGTGGCTACATTGGCGTTGCTAGCACTAATTGTAGGGTACCTACTGGAAATTTCGTCCAAATTTCCACGTTTTAAAAAGCTTCCATAACTGGCCTCCATTTCTAGCACATAAGCCAACAGCCCTAGCGAGTGACATACACTGTGAATTAATTTCCCCTTCCATCTATATGCTCCACAGCGCAAGCCAAACAATGTCGGAGCTGCCAATCACAGGCTCAATTGTGCACTAGCGCGTATAGGCGATAGTCCGACAACGCACGTATGAGAAATTGGTCGGCACCAGAGACATTGACTTTACTCACAACCACCCCAGGATAATTCTGTATTTACCAAGCGTGTTCAGAATTAGGACTCTTATACCACCAACAAGACAAATAAAATCCATGCATAGCTATAACTACTACCAGGCTTCGAGATGGATACCATGGGATGCTCCACGCCAGTACTCGTAATACTGTCAACAACAAGAAGGAGCTAACCTGGAATCATTGATTTGGCAATTTCGGCAGCGATAAGCAATAGTTCCTCTAGTCCACACAGTGGTGCATTGGGCCTGGCCTCTGGCATGCAAGTCTTGGAGGTAAGGATTGAAATCTCCACCACCACACATATCCCTCTCCAGCTCCAACAACCCCAGCACTGCTTCTTCCGGCACTTTCCATGTAGGCTGGTCTAAGGACATCGCTGTCTTCTGGCTTGCTGTTCAAGAAGACCACCGCGTATTGACGTAATACAGATAGGGAGAACGAGGGACGACAACACCTTCGGAAACAGATGGTATCATCTCCATCATACAAAGCCTCCAAGTCAGCTCAGTGACACGACATTGCCACATTTTTATCACAGTTCAAACTTTGTAGTTCCATCGGGCTTCGCGAGTAGGCATCGAATTGTGATATAGCGAAAATTCTGAGTCTCTTCACCAAAGGACAAGTAGTGCCATCCATGCAATCTGAGGTTAATGCAGGCCTTTGAGATTTTAAGAAAGAGAGATTAAGCTGCCGGAAACCTGGGATGTGCTCGTGACGAATGTATCAATCCCTGAAAGGAGACGAGAGTCCGACAACTCTAATACAAGAACACAGCGTCATGCGTTCATATTCCTCTGCTTTGCTTGCATAAACAAAAGAGAAACCATGGGAGGCAGATTCCACACAAGCACGTGACCGGACATATGCTTCATTAAGTGCACAAACCCCGCCTACATTTCTCCTCCTTCCTCTTCCAAGAACCTTCCATGCCGAGATACAGAAGCGGGGAGAGAGGCCGAGAAAAAACAAGTCCAATGCAAAGAACTAAAGTCTGAAATAACATCCAACTTCGCCTCCCTCCCACCCCCCACACGCTCTCAATCTAACACCTCAGATTTGAGAAATGGACGCCAAATTACAAGGGCGCAGTGCAATCTATAATTCAATTCATCGCTGACCTACCTCCGAATCCCTCACCAACAGGGATCGCAACGAGTAAGAGACGGCCGGTACCCAGACCAAGGTACACGGTCTTTTAGAGCATTATAGCGCCACTACTATAACATTTACTGCAACTTCTTGTCGGTAATAATCCACTTCACTTTTCACAATAACTAATGCCCTTCCCACTACGATGTAGCTTCTTTTTTTATAATGAACTATACATAATTACGTATCTGAGCTCAAATCCCAGAAACGTTCTTTGTCCCAGTAGTTCAGAATTTGTTTTTAAGGAAAGTGATAGCAACAAGAAGGCATATACGCATATATTAGTAAACCCTGGAGTGAAGGTCCATATAAAGACGGCTCTTGACTATGGTGAGTGTGTCTCATGGTATAATCAGGGGTTTTATTTTTTTCCCCAAAATAATTCTTTTAAGAAAAAAAGAGAATGAACAATTTGCTTATTTCATCAATACTAGGGTAGCCTCTGCCGTTGGTCGTAGGCTATGTGAAAAAAAAATGATTAGATATGGGTTGCTTCATATATTGATGCACTTGGACTTGGATGACATTGGACATTTGAATCGCAGACCTTTCCCAAGTGCAAGATCTCCGATGTATCCAAGTGCGTCTCCTATGTCGAGGCCAAAGTGCGACCTCTAGGGTAGCCTATGTCGTTCTATTTGTTAGTCTCCGGGATGTTCCCTTTGTGTCTCACGCCTTCACGCCCCAGAGGCTTTTTTTTCCTCTTGTATCTCCTTTTTCCTATTAATATATTTCCAGGGTTATAACCCATGTTCTTAAATAATAATAATAATAATTGTATTTATTTATTTGTAAGAAACGGCAACAAGCTATCATCATTATTACCACACTGGTCACTGGTCCTTCAAGGTCCCTAGAGTAATCCTTGAGAATTAATATTTCATTTATCTAACACCCGTAGTCGTCATCTGGAGGGCAAACAACATAAAATACGCCCTGCACTTTGAAAGGTGGACAGTCAACCTTCAAACGATAAATCTAAGTCATTTTTTGTGGTGGACCGTATAATGGATGCATAAGTCGGTTGTCAATAGACGCAAGATTTTGGATTTGCAGACGGTTATGAAACGGTGGTATTCACAGTCGGACTATGAGACTAGGAACCAATTTTCCTAACTGATCTCTTTTGATTTTACATATGTCTACAAGATATGCATATGTTGGCATAATTTGCAACCGATGTCCTGGAAATCACCTTGAATTAAATTCCACCTTTTGTTGTTTAACCCCGAGGGGCCCATTGAGCCCCTTTTGAGCTTTTGATTTTGGTTGTTTTTTAATCTCTCTCTCAGTGCTTGGCAAAATCTGCCAAGATTTATATATGTTCATCTAGGGCAGTGAAGAGATGTATGGTTCGACCTGGCTTAGCAATTTAGGGCAAAAACCGAGGGGGTCCATCTCCTGCCGTTTCCTATATTTTGCTTCCGTGAATACCGCGAGCTCTCTCCTCTCCTCGTCTCGCGTCGTGTATGTCCCGCGCAAGAGAATTCCCCGTGTATGCAGGTTGTCGTTGTTGCTCGCATGTTGCAGATGCCCTCCTTGTCGTGCACTTTCCTTTTGCCGCTGGCATTTGGTGTTATTGGCTTCGGGTAGCCTTCATCGCCTTATACCTTGAGGCACCTACGCCTTCATTGATGTTGGCTTCATGCTTGCATTCGCTTGCATAGTGCTGTAGGTTCATGTTGTTGTGTCCCTCGTTTCGGCGCTAGCATTTACTTGCATTGTTTCCCGAAGCTCTGCAGCATTCAATTTCTCCATGTAGTGTGTCTTGCTTTGTTGAGAGTAGGCTTAGGAGATACGATATGGGCTCAGACGACTTGCCTCCACCAACACCTACTAGATTAGGTCTGCAAAGTGAAACCATAGCTCAATGGGCGAGGGATTTGGGAGCAAGCCCAGAGCAAGTAGCAAAACTCATGGGTGCTCTGAACAAGGATTACCTGTTGTGCTTGAAACATCTTGCGCGAGTCAACTGGCATGCATTCCCTGCTTTTGCAAAATTTTGTTACCTCTGACGACGCCAGGCTGCTGAGAATCTCAGTTGGTGTCATCGTAACGAGGAGGGTGACCCTATGGGCTTCTCCCACGATATGAACGATTTCCTGCGCTTCGTGGTTTGGCCTGATTTCTAGAGTGATTTTAATACTAGTCATAGACTCCAGGCGGCCTTGGCAAGGTCCCAAGGTAAGAACGATTCTCTGCCTGTGTTTTTGGATGACTTTGGTGCTACTGAAATCACAACGCCACGCTTGCAAGACTTGGGTGGCTATAGCCAAAATGCATATAACATGTCATATGGAGATTTTGGGCTTTACTGTAAAGGTGCAGGTCGTTGACTTTGTCATGGTTTTAGTCATGGTTAACTAGAATTACCTACTTCTAATTAACTAGGACATTTTAGATAATTATATTTATATTTTGTGTTTTGGGACTTCATTTGGTCTCATATGCCAAGTGAGGTGTCAAGCCTCACTTGGGACATAGGGATGGGTTTTCCCCTTGTGAGGGTTGAGGAGGGCTCATCTTCTTGTAGTTGAGCCAACATGAGCCTCTCCCACCTCCATAGCTCTAGGTATTGAGAGGGAGTGTGGTGAGGGCTTTGTAGGGTGGATTTCTTTAGCAAAGGTGCCCTTGGCTTGACTTAGTTTATGTGATTGAGTGGATTCATGAGTGGAGTGTTTCCATTGTGCAGTTCACTTTCATTATCACTACAAGAAGATGACCTTATTCTTGTGAATGCGGAGTGTAAGGATTAGTTTAGCACTTGTGTTGGTGTACACCAAGGAGTGAGAGAGCTAGGAAAAACTCAAGTATCTCACAAGGCTTGCAAGGTGTTGCAAGGGAGAGTGTGTTTGCATTGCATCAAGGAGGTGGAAAGTTCAAGGAGATAGCTCTTTGAGTTACAAGACTTTGCAAGTATTGCAGGGAGAAAGTCTTGTGTGTGTGGAAGCAAAAGGTTTGAAAGTTTGAAAAGAAGGAACGTCATCTCTTGTATCTCAAGTGTTGTGACAATCATTTGCCAAGGAAGTGGCTTCTATGGTGAGAAGAATGCATTGAGGGTTTGTAGAAGCATTATTGTGCACCAAGGGTTTGAGAGTTTGGAAAAGAATTTTTGCATCACAAGAGAAGCGTCTTGTGTGTGGAGAAGATTGACACTAGGGTTTCAAGAGCAAGCTCTAGTTGTTCATGGTATGAAAGAGAAGCCAAAGAGTGGCACATGCTTGCATAGAAGGAGTACAACAAGGATAGTTTGAGGAGCATTGAGTAGCTCAAGAGAAGCTAAGAAGTGTGAAATGAAGCCAAGTGGGGTTTCATTTGGTTGAAAAACAAGCAAGCTAGGGCGCTAGAAGGGAGTGTTTTTGCTAGTTCTATGAATTCTTGGATTGCTCTTGGTGAAGCAAGTGGTTGACCAAGCAAGTGGCGCATATGTGGAGTATGCTTTCCAAATGCGGCTTCCAACTTCAAGCTTGAGGAGAGCTAGAAGGTGAAGGGAACAAGTTCATTCTTTTGTGTATGAGGTGATGCTTATGTGGAGCATGTTTTTAGCCCATTGGGGCTTCTATTTTCAAGCGTTGGAGAGCAAGAAGGAAGGAAAAGGGTTGGTTCCCACTTAGGTGAAGGAAAAACACTTGTAGAACACATGTTTGAGTTGGGGTTTCAACCTTAAGCTTGAGGAGAGCACGACTCCTGAGGTAGCAAGTGAAAGGACTTGAATATTCCTCTTTGCATAAGATGGAGATGTATTGATGCTTGGAAAAACAACACATAGAAGCCAAGAGTGGAGCATGTGTGTGCATGGCCAAAGAAGAACACATGAATGAGTGCAAGACTTCGTTGCTTGTCAAATGAGGTAAAAAAAACTTGATTCTTGAGCTCTAAAGAGAAGTAAAGCTTGTTGTGTGACAAATGCATTGTTAGGTGAGATGGAACCAGGCTTAGTTGAGGCTTGAGGTGAAGAAGATCGAGGTAGTTTGCCTTGGTATCTCATAGAAGTCATGGATGCTTGAGGAGAGCAAACATGAAGCTCAAGGAAGCCCAAACCCTAGCTTGGAATGCACATGAAACCCCATGTTCATGGGAATGGTCACTATAGTATGGGAACAGTAACTATAGGTTGGGAACCGTCACTATAGGTTGGGAACAGTAATTATAATATGGGAACAGTAACTATAGGTTGAGAACTGTCACTATAGGTTGGGAAGTTCTGTAACTATAGTATGGGAACGGTAACTATCCAATAGAAACGGTAATTATCCGATAGGAACGGTCATTGTAGGCTGGGAACATAGTGACATATAAGGACAATATATGGCTTTTGGAGGATTTTCAAGGGCATTTGAAGGATTGTTTGGGGGATCTTTGGGGTCCTTTGAGGAGCTTTTGGAAGACACTTTGAGGATATTTTGTAAGCCACTTTGAAGAGCTCTTGAAGAGGTATTTGGATGATTGTTTGGAGGACTATTTGCGGTTCTTGAAAGCCAAGTTTTGGCAAGTTTTTGGAGCCTTTGGAGGGCTATGTGGAGGACCATTCGGGGTCTTTGAAGGCCAATATTTGGCAAGTTTTTGGAGCCTTTGGAAGGCTGTTTGGAGGGCTGTTTGGGGTCCTTGAAGGCCGATATGTGGTGAGCTTAAGGAGACTTTGGTGACTTTTTGAAGGACTATTTCGGGTCCTTGAGGACCGAGATTTGGCAAGCTCTTGGGGCCTTGGTGTACTGTTTGGAGTACCATTGTGCAAGCTTTGGGAACCTTAGTGAGATTGTTTGAGAGACATCTTGAGGGCTCTTAGAGAGTTATTTGAGAGATCCTTGAAAGGTCTTGTCTATTGCTTAAGCAAGAGAATGTGGAGATAGGGTAGTGGGATGAGAGCATGATGTGATAGGAATTTCTTTAGTCTCTCTTCCTTGTAGTCTTCCACCCTCTCTGTAGGCCAAAACCTTTCCGTAGGTGGAGGCAAGAGTCAGTCCGGGTTTGGGCTAGGGTGTCTTGCAGGAGCGACATTGTGGAGTGTTTTTGGTGTGGGGGAGTTACTGTTTGATTTTCTTGTGTTTGGATCCTCTCCACACCTGCATGCTTGACTGTGCGCCATGTCAGTTTTGTGTGGGCGCTTGTTTTCATAGGAGGTTGGTCCGGATTTGATCACCGGCCAATCCTAGAGCGTGTTGTCAAAGGTGAGGCTGGGGTGATGACCAGTCAGACCATCATTGTTCTCTTATGGTGAGGCTGGGTTGATGACTAGCAGACCATAGGAGTGCTTGCGGTGGATGGATGCAGGTGCAGGTACAGGTTTATGTTATGAACCTAGTAGTCTAAGCCATTAGCTACAACAGGTTCTCTATCCGGTTACCTTGTGGAAAGAGGGATTAGAGACAGGTTTACAACAGGTGTGGTTGCGAGTTTTCATCACGGAAGTGCCAGTAGTTGATGAGGGAAGTGCCGGTACGAGCACTATCGATATTAGTGGGTACACGAGACAAGGAGTACGGTTTAGGCCATCTTTATCTTCAGGTCATCTTCTGTGTCTTCTGAGGAAGGTTCTGATTCTGATTCTGAGGGCTCCACGCTGCAGGTACAAGCTATTTCCGTGCCGTTGTTGTGGGATACGATGGATGAGATGTATGGAGCTACCAAGGGGCCTTGGAGGTACTCTGGAGCTGTGGGCATCATCGAGCTAGACGATTTCATACAGGAGTTTGGCAGTTGGTGTGACTTGCAGCAGATGCGCAATCCATAGCTCACTAGAGGCACAAGGGCAGCGGCGACACCAGCAACTACACCAACATGTCCAACTGCAAGCACTAGTAGTGGGACAAGTGGTACAGGAGCTGGAAAATCCACTCAAGCTCCTACTGCAGCACCAGCACCCGTGTCTGCCTTTAACACAGTTGTGGAATTGTTCGAGGAGTTGAAAAAAAAACTACCAAGGGATAAGGACAGAGAAGTTGCGGAGCTTGCAAGAGTTCCAACGGAGGCCTACTGAGAGTTTGAGGAGGCTTACACTCGCATGAGGCGCTTGATAAATGTAACCCAGGGGTTACGGAAGCTCAGGCAGTCCAATTCTGGTATGGGATATTGGACAAGGAGCTGAGGAGAAGGGTGCGGGATGCAACTCTCCTACAAGTGAACCAACATACCTTAGCAAATGTGTTTTTGCTGGCAGAGGGGATAGAGCTCAATATGGTGGAGGAACGAGTGGTCATGGTAGGGTTTGGCAAGGAGACACAACGAAGTGGCGCTCCTAGCCAACAACAACCACTACCCCAATGTGTTCAAGACAACAAGGGGGCTCAGGCGAAGCCCAGGGAAGGAGAGAGAGGATCTCAGATGCAGAGGTCTCTTCCTTCATTCTCAAGCCAACAACAGTCGGGTGTGACTTGTTGGGATTGTGGAGGACCTCATGTTAAGAAGGATTGCCCGAAGAGAGCCAAAAGGCCGACACAGGCACAGCCTACACAATTACAGTGTGGGCATTGTGGCAAGTATGGGCATGAGGAGGCCCATTGTTATGACTTGCATCCTAAACTATGGCCAGGCCAGTTCCAAGGGAGCAATGGTGGCCGAGGACGAGGCAATGTAGTTCAGAGAGGTAGAGGAGGCAGAGGTCGTGGTGGAGGTCATAACCAAAACCAAGGAGCACAGGGTCAGGGTCAAGGTCATGACCAAGGCATGGTGGATAGATTTGCCCAGCTAGAGCAACATCTTGCTGCCATGGCCACTACTCATGTTGCGCCAGCTCTAAGGCCTGAGGTTCAAGCTCCACTTGCAGTACAACCTCATATGCCTAGAGTAGACCAGATTGGGCTTCATGTGTGGAGCCGCACTTACAGGGCCATTGCATGTAGACTCTGCAGCTATTGTCACTCGAGCAGCAACTTGTGCTCCTGAGCCAAGGGGAGCGGATGTGGATTTTGATCCATAGAGAGGGGAAGCAAGTCGACAGACAAGGCTTCTCTAATCTTTCACATTAGCCAAGACAGTGCCAACCACACCATCGATGGTGCCGGCTCGTCCAAGTGTGTCAGAGATGGAGCCAAGAGTGCCATTGGGGAGAGTTGGCATGGCTTGGGGGATGCCAGTAGATATTACTGGGAGTCAAGGTACAAGAAGTACACTGTTGGGGGCGGCTACGGCTGTTTATCAAGCTCCATTATTTTGTGCGATGACCATTGCAATGTCGGGGATTCGACCAGCTATTGTGTTCAGACTAGCAGCTAGACTCGGTGAGAATGGTGATGCATCGGCACTATCTGCGGGGATAGCGGATAAGATGCAGTGTATGGATGCCCTGGATTCAAGGGTAAAGACAGCCACAGTTGCGCCATGGCAAGCGGCAGCTGCACGGTTGCAAGAGTTGCCAGCTAGGCCAGCTATCGAGCGTAACATGGTGACTCATGGAGTAGTCCTGGTGGACAATCAGGATGAAATGTTTCAGTTGGGTGGCCCAACCACGAGGAGGTAAAGGCCATTGCGGGTCTTGTTGGACTCAGGAGCACAGCCATTGATGTTATGGAGAGCAGCAATTGCAAGCTTGGGTCTTACTAAGGCGGACTTGAAGCCTTGCCATTTCCAAATTCAAACATCTTTGGGTGGTTCAGAGAAGGCTCGAGGGATCACACGCCATGAGCTCTTCATTCGATTGGGTGAATGCAGGGTTGACTGGACCAAAATGGACGTTACCAGCACAGTTTTAGATGACTGCAATTGATGGTGTCATCAATTGAAATTGAATTAACTCATTAAAACCAAAAAATATATATGTCATAGGATTCCTAACTTCAATACGTACCCATAGCAACTCTCTAATCATGAATCCGATAAGAAATGACTCCGCTATGGACTTTTGAACACCGTCATTGTGGACTGTTACCGCAATGAATGGAATTACAATGGACTCAAGTTCTCCTATGTGCCATTGGTGAATTCCATTGAAATTTGGACATAAGGGGGCCATTTTGGTCCACATCATAGATATGTATTTGAAGTGGCAAAATCATTTGTCATTTGACTCATATGGACTAATATATGTCAAAAAAAATAGGCATTTTTTGAAAAGTCCATAGCTCATCTTGTTTTTTGGATTTTGGGTGTCATTTTTTTTCTAGAAGTATAAAAACCTATAATCTTCAATGGCTAGGTGTCATATTGAAATGTTTTTGTAAACTCTAATTTTTAGTTTTTTCATAATTTTTCTAAATAATAGACTAAAATATTTAATGAATTATATCTTTTATATTTGGGGTAGGACTCTTTACTAAATATGTTCAGTATACCATTATCTATCATTAAAAAAAAATTGGGATAGTATCATCAACTTTTTGTTTTTGGTCATGGACTTTCATGGAGCAGGATCTGTCATTTTTGGTCCATTCAACCCTGCAACTGTCCGATTGCAGTCAGATCGTCCTACGGACGGCTCAATCATGAGAGCTAAAGCCATTGTTACATACGCAATGTCCTATGATGTGCTTGTTGGTGGGGCTGTGTTATACCCAATGGGATTTATTCTGGACTTTTGGGAGGAAACGGCGTCCTATAGGCCGGAATGGCAATCAGGGGATGGCCGACGTGCACTGCTCATAGTGCGGTTTATTGGGAATATAGGATGGATCATATGAACATGATGCCCACATTGGCTGCATTCTCAGAGATGGTGGCTTAGGGTGGTGAGCTCTTGGAGGGCCATAGCCATGCAGATGATAGGCCACCATCTGATGAGGACAAACAATTGGCATACAAGGTTGAGTTTTTTCTCCATGTGCCTGTGCATGTTCTACAGTGGGGTACGGTTGGGAATTTGCAGCGAATAGCAGACAAGTGTGTGCACCAATCAGGGCATGAGGCCTTTCCATTGATGAGTGAGGGGAGTTCAATGACATCACCTGGACCACCTCAGTTAGCTTCTTTGGACACAGTGCCCATCACCTGGCATCCGCCCGACTCAGGGATTTGTTTGCTAGACCTATTTGGAGGCATGAACACTGGGCTTGCAGGAGTGTTGCAAGCAGGGATTAAAGTACACAAGTACTTGTATGTGGAGAAGGATGAGATTGCTCGGCGTATTTCCATGCGTCACATCATCTTGCTCACACACCGGTATCTCGAGTTGTTGTCTCTCTCAGCAATTCAAGGGTATCAAAAGGCCGTGTCAGCAGACATTACCATGCTGGGGGCGGAGGATTTGGATCGGCATGGTCCCATTGACTTGGTGATAGGAGGGTGGCCTTGCCAAGGACATTCTCCCGCAGGTCATGGTAATGGTTTGCATGATGCACGATCGCATCTGTTTTGGGAGATGTTGCAAGTGTTGCGTGATTTACAGGTAAGGCAAGTGCAACCTCCAGCTTACATCCTGGAGAATGTTCCTCTCATGGGGGATTTTCGGGCTAGGGTTATGGCCAATGTGCATCAGATCCAGTCATGGATTGGACCAGCTGTATTGTTGGATGCAGCTGTAGTGGGTTCACGGGCACATAGGCCTAGGTTGTGGTGGACCAATCCCACACCACCAGAGTTGCTCAAGAGAGCTTATGATTCCATTCAACGGTCACCCAACCTCACGGTTGAGGGCATTTTGGACCAAGGGAGGCAACCACAGAGAGTGCGACATGATGATCGTCCACCTTTGGCGGTGGTCAATCGAGTTGGGCAACCACGTGCGGCATTGCCTACACTCATGAGTTTTCCCTCGTCTCATGCTTTTCAAGACAATGGTCCAGGATTGATTTGGGACAACACGCTACAGCAATTGGTGGAGCCTAGTGCGGATGAGTGAGAGCGGGCAATGGGGTTTGCTACGGGCACTATAGCTATGTCAGCTCTGTCAGATGCATCACGACGTCAGGTGTTGGGTCAAGCACTGGATCTAAATTGTTTGACATGGGTCATTGGCTTGTGCATGGCTGAGCAATGGAGATTTCAAGCATGGTGGCTACTTCTGCACTTCCATTGGATATTGCACCATCTCTGCCAACCGGGATGGTGGAGGCTATGAGTGGGGACGAGCACAAGAACATGGGGTGCAAACACACATGGCAGATATGGGATGAGATGCGCAAAGAGAGAGTCATTGGATCTCTCAAGCAGCAATATGAGGAGTGGGGAGAGCCATACATTGAGGATCAGTTGGAGGCCAAGGTGGCTAAGGTTTTTGAAGAGATTGAGGATATTCTCAAATTACGCCACAGTCTGGGTGGGCGGACAAGGCCCAAGAAGTTGCTATCTAGCAACCAAATGATGCGTCTCCTACCTCCAAGCCTGGTGTACCCAAGATTGTAGTCACTGAGGATAATTGGGAACCGGATGTTGGACCTATAGTCACCGGAGGAGAGAGACGGAGGATCCGGTGATTTCTAAGGGCTTATAGAAATTGCTTGCCTTCGGTTTGAAGGATTGGGGGAGCTTGAAGGGCCTAGAGATTCGTATTGATTTGACAAGTGACACGCCAATTTTTCGAAGGCCCTACAGATATAGTGACATGGAGAGGTCTTTGATCCAGTCACGGACTATGGAGTTGTTCGAAGCTGGATTCGTGGAGTTGTCAGGCGGGGAGTATGTCATGGCGATGCAAGGTAAGAATGATATCTATGGCAATTGGACAGAAAGAAGGATGTATAGGACTATCGTCCTGTGAACCGTCAGACTAAGTCTGATAGATATGCCATGCCAACTCTAGAAGAAATCTTTGATGTCATTGGCATGCGAAGGTGTTTAGCACATTAGACTTACGATTGAGTTATCACCAGTTGCCAATCAAAGAGGTTGACAAGCAAAAGATGACATTATGGGGGATTGACCAGCATGGGAAGGATTGTTTGTACCAATGGCGCTTCCTACCATTTGGGTTGAAGAATGTTCCTACAGAGTTTCAGAGGGTCATGGATAGGATTCTTGCAGGGCTAGACTTCGCCCGGTGCTACATTGATGACATCATCATCTTTAGTGCCACAGTTGAGACAAAAAGCATTACCATGATACACTAGATGTAGGTCATGACTGATTGTTCTGAGCGGGCTGAGTGCTTAGAGATATCCAACTCTTCTATCTTGGAGTTCCTTCCTCGGATAGCGAAGGGATGGGTGAGTAAAAGTTGCTCGACATTTGGCGACCATCCTGGGGAACTAAGTCAAGAACAACCAGATGTGACAGGCATCTGGTGGGATCATGGTGGTTGGAGAATTAATGAATTTGATGTTAATCAAATTCCCTGTGGAACTGAAAAAGAAAAGTTGTCCAAGCAATTCTTTCAGAGATTCTTGGAACTGCCAGACGCTTTCTCTTTGCATACTGCCCTCTTTTTATCTACATGCTTTTTTGAAATACATACTATTGATATCTTTTGCATTAATAAGGTAGGCTAAAGGTATGCTCTTATTAATGCTGAATTTTTCTTTCATATTTTGTTTGTTTTTCCATTCCTTTTTTGGATTATGATTCTCATGGCTACCATCATTACTAGTGACTAAAAACTTAAGATTAAAAAATGAAAAGATAAAAAGACATTGACTCCTTCTGCCCAAATTTGTTCCAAAAAGACTATTGCCAATGTTTTGTGACCGGGCCAACTCCAAAGCCTTGGCGTTTGGCAAAAGAATAAGGTGATCATTGAAACCAATGACCTTTTTTTCCCACATTGGTTTGCTACAATAATGGGAGGTCCAGTATACACCTTTTGAGGTTTTGAACCCAGCCAAACCAGGCGACCTTGTGCCCTCACTAGAGTTATTTTTTATTATTGATAGTCAAACAATTAAAAAAACTCATTTTATTGATAATTTTATTTTGGAATAATATGAACTTTGTTTTCTTAATTTTTCACCTAAATTCATCCTAAACAATGGAAGATTGTGATGTATGCAATTTTTTAATTTTATGTAGTTAATATAGAGAACCATTCATGGACCTTAATAAACTTAGTCTGACATTCGTTATTACCACTAATGATTTTTTTCTTAGATGGATCAGATTAGTGTGCGTGGAGAAATCCATTCACAGCCTCAAGTCTCTCCAATATGACCTCAATACACTCCAAAATCATATCTTCAAATGCTTCAAGGAATCCATCATACCACAATCATTACCAACAAGGTGTGAGATACACGGAGGCCCTGCCTTTGTTTTATTGATATAAATTTTTATGAAATGATGTTATGGCTAATAATATTGTATCTTAATTTTGAAGTGATTATGAATGATGTTCTATTTTAAAATGAAACGTTGTGTGTTTAAATATGATGTAATTGTTCATAATGAATTATCACGGAACATAAAATGATTGACAAAATCGAGAAGTTTGAAAGTTAAATAGATTAGTTTGTGATCTGTCCAATACGCTTTAGATGATCCACATTTACATGGAGATATTAATTTTTTTGTCCAAATATGATCTAATAATAACCAGTTTGAGGACGATTGTGAAAACCTTTAATATAAAGACATATAAATTACATCTGCCACATTACTCCATTTATAAATGTGAACTTTGTATGCATGTCTTGTCAATCATTTTAATTACGCCACATATACACCTCAATTCACGCCTCTCATTTTAAGATAATAGGGTCTTCAATGGGCACGTGCGATGTGGCCGGTGGGCCCCGCGCACGGACGCCCGGCTCCCCAGCACCCCGCCCGCCCCGCCCGCCGCTGCGCGCGGTCGCCCAGCCGCGGACGCGGCTGCAGCAACCGCGCCCGCGCCCCCGTCCGCCGCGCGGCCAGTCCCCCGCCCATGAGTCCGCTGCCCTCCAGTCTGCCAGTCCGGTGCTGGCCAGTCCGCTGCCCAGTAGTCTGCCAGTCCGCTGCCCAGTCCCCCGCCATCCAGTCCGTTGACGGCGCAGGATCGCCACCGTCCATTCCCATAACCCATCCGAGCCCTCCAATTTTAGGGCTGCGAAAATGGCAATGATCTTCCCACCAAATCCCGGCCGCTCTCTTTTGACGGTTGTTTATTGTCCGATGTTGCGGTAGGCGTTTCCATGCACGCGATTGTTCTTCTTTTGCGCGCGATGTTCATGATGATGATGAAGCGTGTGCTTGAACATGAGAGGACTGTCTGGGCACTACAGCCACCATCGTGCATATGCTTCCACTATTTTTGCCTTCTTGTTGTGCTTTCAGGAACCTTCGTTTCATGGTTTGGTTCTATGTCATAAATATGGAAAATGCGGACATCTGTCGTCGATAACGTCCTATGCTTGTGATCCGTCATGATACGTTTAGCCCCTTCGTACTGCATCCCTCATGAGAGCCTTCACAAGTTAGTTCGTTAAAGGAACCCATGGGTAACATGGGCTGCAAAAATGGTGGAAGCGTATGCACATGGGGGCGTGTATTGCAGATTTCGTATCGGACGATGGGACTGTTTATGTGACCAAGTATAGCGGCTTGCATCCGTCGTGCATAAGTTATGGAAAAGGGTGGAGAATCTGAAGAAACCCAGCTTTGTGATGGATCCACATGGTATTATATAAGGGATGGCAGCACAAAAAAACAATTCGAGTCGTCACGGAACACCATCTAGTCGTAAGGTCCTCAAACATCCACACGCACCTGCTGAATGTAGATGTCTGAGCCACGACGAGAGATGTCTGAGACAATCTGCAAATGCGCGTGGATGTTTGAGGTCTGTTGTGTCGCGAGTCTGTTCACAGTGGGTCCGCTGGCCCGTCAGTGCTCCGGATATTCCCCTTATCGCGTGCATAACAGTCAGTTTGAAGGCGGTCTGCTGGAAGTCCGTCTGTTGGGATATCAGTCTGTTGCACTTGTGAATTTGTCAGTCTGTTGTGTCGGAAGTCTGTTGCACTAAGTCTGTTTGACTTCTTATTTTCCCTTCGGTCAGTCTTTTGGCTTGTTCTCCCGCCAGTCTGGCGAAACGTCTGTCTGCTGGATAGTTCTCCTCTATGGATATCAGACTGTTGGACTGTGCATGCATCAGTCTGTTGTGCCGCGAGTCTATTTGCAATGGGTGTGTTCGACTTTCCTGTTCTCCCCTTACTCTCTTTTGTCTTCATTCCGCTGGCAGGGAAGTTCCTCCAATATGAAGCCGCTTCGCCTCAGCAAAGCGAATAGTCCGCTGGACTGGCGGTCCGGTGGACTCTCGGCCCGATGGGAAATGAGTCTGTTGCACTTGCAAGGAGTGTGGATGAATTTAGTACGATCCGTTCGTTCGGTGGACGTATTCAATGCGATGACGGCAGATAGGTCGCGCCTGTGAAATCGCGCCACGTTGGCAGTGCCATGCCCGTTTTCCCCCTTCTACTTCTACTTTCTCCATTCTCTTCGCGCCTGTTTCTTCGCACAGTTTTGCACTGCTTTGTTTTCCTCTTTGCGTTTCCATCACCGTAACGAAAGACGACCGTTCTTCCCCAGGTGTGGAGAGTCGCGGTGAGCCGCGAAGCGTCGCAAACACGCTCGCCTTCGTAACAACTCGAAGTTCATCGGCTCGGTGAGGTTCTCACTTGCTGCGGTGTTTCCAATCCATTCTGTGTCCTCTTCTTGCTTAGGGTGAGTCTTTTCATAGGACTTCTATCTGTCGCTTTGTCGCTCATTGTCCTTGCACCTTCGTTTCATTCTGCAGTGATGGAGGATGCTTGTGAAAAAGGTGGAGCGGACTGGTTGGATTTTGTGCACCAAACCAGACTGAAGAAGGAGCAAAGGTACTGGTACTCACCAGACGAGTTTGATCATAAAATAGTGGAAGCATTTGTAGACCTCCGCGCCCGGAATCCCAAAAACTCGAATTGGTAGAAGGACAAGCTCTTCTGTCCCTTCTGTGAAGAGGTAATCAAGGACAAAATCCAACTAAATCGGCATTGTGTTGACACGGGTTGCAAGGAGACTGTTGCAATGATTCCACGGGATTTCAAGCCTTGGCCGATACTGAAAGAAATGTCGATTGTCAAAGAGGCCACAATGCGCTTGCGCGGATCAGTGCTTGACCCCCGCACTTTGGAATTAGACGAAGTGCGCGCACGGTATGGCGTCCATTGTGGTGGCCCGTCAATGGAGGATTTGCAAGTGCAGGGAACGATGGACGCTCCCAGAAAACGTAAACTGAGTGATGGGGCCCAAAAAAAGGAGAGGCAAAAAAAAAAAAGGCTGCAAGGTCTGCTCGCGAGGCAAGGGCAAAATCCACGCAACAGACTGAACCGCGTCCTGGGCGGCAGACCCACACCATTAGTACTGATACTGAAAGTGAATCTGCTCAGGGCCTGGAAGGGGTGACAAGTCTAGTGGACATTGACTTGCCTGACCAGACTCGGCAGCAGACTCACACAAATATCGCGACCCATGCCATCGGTTTAGGGTCAAAACCTAAAACTCAGTAGAGCACTGAAGGGTCAGTTTGCCCTGGCACATTGCGCCTTGTTGACTTTGGGCTTTTCCCACCAGAGTGCCCACCAATTGGGGATCCTGACTTCTTCCGTTATTTCTACAGAGTTGCCCAGTCAGGTCTGCTATGCACATTAATCCGACAGGCGGAACAGAACTAGTTGAACTGCTTTGAAGATGAAGATGACGATGATGAAGTAGAGGAGGTAATGGTCAGTCTGACCGCCCAGTTTGTTCTCTGTGCTCTTTGAGTCTATCATCGGGGTCACGTTGCCTATTCAGTCTGGTCAGTCCCCTGCGTTCTCTCCTCAGTCCGCTGGCTCAGTCCGCTCGTCAGTTAGTCTGTTTTATATCGCTGCATTACTTACTAAGTCTGTTTGTCAGTCCGCTGGTCCAGTCCACTGGTATAATTTACTAGTTGCCTCCACCCTACGTACACACGTTACAGTCTGCTGGTCTGTGAGTCCAGTCCGCTGCATGAGGTGAATATAGAGTCCACGTCCATGTTCCTGACGTCGAAGTTCTCTGCCGTATACCAGGATGAACGTGTTTATATTCGTAGGGCCATTTAGGTTTGGCGGATACCTAGCAATGATGCTCCTTTACAAGCGACTGTAGTGCATGCGGAAGTGGACCGCGTGCGAGTGTACATATTATTGAAGTATCCTGGGTCATCTGCTGCTATAGCGGCATTACATATTGAAGATGCGTCGGGGGGGAATGCGTCTGGGACAGCCGAGTCTGCCATCCAGCAGACTCCCATTCAGCAGGCCGTCATCCAGCAGACTCCCGTTCAGCAGCCTGTCATCCAGCAGACTCCAACAGAGCAGACTCCCAACGAGCAGCCTGTTATCCTACAGACTCTTCTCCAGGAGCCCATCATGCAGCCCATGCCAATGGGAAGTCTTGTCATCCAACAGACTGCGGACCAGCAGACTTACCAACAGACTGCCTTTCTCTCACATAGCACGGCGCTTTTTGTAGTTTGGCGATCGCCATCACCGGTAATTCGACCCGGAGCTGAAGACCTCACACTTCCCCGGCTTAGGGTGGGAGAAATTAATCCCCATTTGGATTGGCATAATGAGCTCCACCGGATTGTTGCGGACCGCCGATGGTCATTTGTACCCTTTCATTATTCCATGGAGTTTTCTATTGAGGAAGCCAACCATGTTCTAGAAGCCGCCTCTGCTGTTGCCATTGAAGCCACAAACGACCAAAATGCGCCGCCTCTACTTGTGCAGCTGATTCTCATGGATGACCCACGGCCTGAAGACCTCAGACATATGCCTATGGCACATCCAACCTTTGGGGTGCGAAGAAAACACTTGTTCGGATTGACTGAGGAGGACTTTGAGCGCATGGCAGCTTCCTTCCTACAACACAGATGGATGCAATTTTGCAATTTTCGCTCATACAACAAGTTGATGAAGGATCTGCATAGTTTGAGGATGGACTTACTCCATGGAACAGACCATTCACAAAAGTTTGTGGTGGATGACGCATTGCATTGGTAATGGAGCGAGCAATATTCGACATTGTTTTGCAGAATCCCAATGTCTTCAAAGTCCTATGGTGTGGGATCCCAACTGAAGACCGCATCGGCGCCATTGCTCATCTTGATGGAGCATGCCTGTGCCGGCAAATCAAGGACATTGGCCTCGTGGGAAATCTCTTGGAAGGTAAAATGTTATGGGCAACTTTCGTGTTTCAGCTCAATTTCTTTGCCAACTTTTTTACAATTTCACATTTGCATAAACATGTGTTGCAGGGCGAGTTGTTCTGGAAGACAAGCAAGTGCAGGCTGCTTTCGACTCTTTTGCCAGAGGTGCAAGGGACCTTGTCCTGGCTTTACAAGGAGTTCGGGAGACTGTCCAGCAGACTGGCCACAATAATGTCAAACAACATATTCCCCACGAGAGATGTGGGCAGACTGCCCAAGTGCTGGAGACCAAGCATGTGCACCAGACCATCTCGGGTAATACGCCGGATCACTCCCTGCAGACTGCCCCGCACACACATACTCAGTATGTGCAAACAGTACTGAGCGGGCAGCGAACTTTGCAAACTTTGCAGCAGACCGGAGAACAGACCGGCCAACAGACTGCCCCTCAGCCGACTGTGCAGCAGACCAGCGAACATGGCCACCAGACTGCCCCTCAGCAAACTGTACAGCAGACCGACGAATCCAGCCAGCAGATTGCCCCTCAGCAGACTGTGCAGCACACTGGTGAACCCACTCAGTATATGGCCGAGCAGACTATCCAGGAGACTAACAGTCAGTCTGTTCCCTGGATTGTGCAACAGACTCGGATGCACTGGCCTCACCGGGACCCTGTGGACGAATTTCTGTTGAGTTCCCAACAACATGTTTTTGGATCTGCCAGTATGAGTGTTTTGACCGAGTCCACTTTCCCCCCAGGCACATTCACTGACAACGTCATCAGGTCACCAGTAAAGCATTCTTATCCAGCTCCCCGTGGCCTGCCTTCTATGACCTTCCAGGTTAGTCCCGTTTTCGTGCGCTCAGTGGCGAAAGCCATAGATGAGTCTTACGTGATGACCGAACTCAATCTGGGAACGCAAAACCGTATCATAGATCTTACAAAAGAGTCTGAGGAAGCAATTGCCGGTGGGTCTTCCATACATGTTCTTGATGATTCCCAAGTCCATGGAGATCCGAACACCCAGCCGGCTGTCCACCAGACTGACCAGCACACTGAACAGTGGACACATGGAAGGACTGCCATGCAACCTGTGGTGGGGCAGCATACTGTCTTCATTGATGAGCAGACCGAACCGCAGACTAACCAGCAGACTGCACAGGTCACAGATGGAAGGACTGACCAGGATGGCTCGGAGCGGCGGACTGCACAGCTCAGCTCTGACTGCACAGTTCAGATTGCACGGCCTGACCAACACACTGCACACTTCACAGAGGGAAGGACTGACGACCAACCTGCCACCGAGCACATTGCCCACATTGAGGAAGAGACTGAACCGCAGAGTTGCCAGCAGACTGCACAGTTCACAGACAAAAGGACTGACGAAGAACCGGCGGCCGAGCAGACTGCCCACATTGAGCAACAGACTGAACATGCTGGCAGACACACTGACAAGGAACCACATGCGGCGCAAACACCGTCTGGTATAGCGCTGGATTACATGGAGTTTGCTCCCTCACCCCTTGGGCAGGTTGTGCCATTTCCTCTTTCAGCACTGTTGTTTATGTTTTAGCACATTGTGAAATTGGGCTAATTCGACATTTTGCTCGGTATCCTCACAGGATGTTCGTCCCTCTGTCGGCAGACTGTCTACTTCTGAGGACATGACATCTTCCGCCCATGCTGCAAACGTGGGATCGACAACCATCAAAGGTGTGGGGGTGAGCACGCCCCCCGATGCGCGGGTCAGTTCTACGCATGTGACCCACGAAGCTGCAAAGACAGGTCTAGCAAGTGTAAACAAACCTGCTGACCAGCCTCTGTTGCGAAGTAGGGCGGCAGCGCTGCGTTTGTCTGCTCTATCCAGCCCGCCTACAGCTGTCCCTGCTTCCCAGGGGAGAGGCAAAGCCAAGAAGCGGACTGTCGTGGACCATGCTGAGGAGGTCGAGGAGGGTCCGAGTACCAAGAGACCGGCGAAGAAAAAGTCTGACGTCTTTATGAACAAGAACCGCAAGCTGGCCTTGGACATGGACAAAGATGTGGGTCGTTTCCTGGAGCAGCACAGGTGAGTACTGTGCTCAGTCTCCTCGTCTGTCTTTGTCGTTAAGTGCTTTGCGGTCTGTTTTGGTCAGTCTGTACGCTGGTCAGTCTGCTGCTGGTTTCATCATTGTCTGTTGTGGTAAGTCTTGTCAGCCTGATGAATTGTTCAGCCTGTAGAGTGTTTGGTACCATGTTGACGTCAGTCTGTTCAGTACATGAGGCTTCCAGAAGGATGGTCTGCTCTGTGCAGGATGGGTGCTCGGTTTGGCAAAGCACATGCTCTGCACGTGAAGGCGGGTAATTCCATGCTGATGTTTTTTGAAGGGGACCCACGGTTGAATGCGGACTGTCGCCGGATGACGTAAAGGCGGTCCAGAAGGTTGAGTCGGAGTGCACAGATAGACTCCTGGAGCTGTGGTGTCGATTCTATGAGAAGTCGGTTGAGGCTGCGTTCACCAACACTATTGCTGTTCTTCCAACGTCGACGTGGACGGTGTTGAAGTCATTGGGGGTGGGGCAACATGAAAGCCTTCTGGAGGTCTTGAAAGGTTGCCTCAGCACTGAACGACTGGGCAAGGACTTGAAAGAGTGCATTTCATTTTGGTGCCAATTGGGGACGAGTAAGAACTCTTCTGAGTCTGCTGAGACTGTCTCCTGAGTCATAGTCTGGTTTCGCAGTGTCGTCTTGACTCTGAGCGATTAAGTTGACCTTTGTATTTGTGCAGTGGACTGGGTGGTCGGTCTCCTGAGTGTCAGTCTGCTGAGTCTGCCCATCATGATTGTGCAATGACGCCATGTTGTTTGATACCATTGCAGGGGGCACTGGAGTGTTTGTATCATCGACCTCCGCAAGGGCTGTTACACTCACCTGAACTCTATCAGGGACTTGCATAAATGTCCCTTTGTTCTAGGGTGGATTCGGAAGCTTCATGCGCAGTGCTTAGGGTACTCGATGGACTCACCAGAGTGGCATGAGATTGTCCAAGCATTTCAGTTCCACGCGCCTGATGTGCCCCAGCAACCATTCAGCTGGGAGTGTGGCTTTTACGTCATGTCATTCATTCAAGTGTTTTATGAGTGGGTAAAAGTCAGAGCAAATGTCTCCAAGACTGCAAAGCCAGAGAGAGGAACACCTTTCACGAAGGACTGGTTTTCTTTCAAGTTTGCACTTGGGCAGCGAATGCAGTGTGCCCAGTATATCGTGCGGGGGTTGGACAATGTAGAGAAACTGCTCTCATGAGTATGATGTACTTGTCCTGTGAAGTCTATGTACCGAAATAAAAAATGCGAGTCTTTTCGCTTACTATTCCAGTGGTGATGAGCACTTTTGTGTACTGTGGGTGCTGGCATGTTTTGTAATGTTGTCACTAAACTCAATGGACACAATGGTGTCAATTTTTCCATGCACTGTGCACCCGAGTCTGCTGAGCTTGAATGTGCGAGCAGTACGCTGCCGAGGCTAGGACTGCTGGGTCTGGTACCTAGTCTGGGAGGCACCATGTCCATGAGTCCGCTGGGACGCTGGATTGGCATAAGTTGCAGGGATGAGGTGGAAGTGTGGTGAGCAGAGTTTTGGAGTGGGCAGCAGACTGATCAGCAGACTGGCTTACTGGCGCTTGCAGTCTGTTGACTGTGACTGTGTTGGGAGACTGTGCGTGAGTCCGTTGGGAGACTATGCTTGGGAGACTGTGTGGGAGTCAGTTGGGAAACTAGAGGAGTCCGTTGGGAGACTGTGCATTAGTCCATTGCGGACTTGTATTTCAGAAAGGGACAATGCTACCAGAAGAATTGCAGACTTATACTGTCTTCTTTGTGTTACGTACACGACATGAAACCTTGTCTCTTTTCGAGGAATTGCAGACTTATATTGTCTTCTTTGTGACACCTACACGACATGAAACCTTGTCTCTTTTTGAGGAATTGCAGACTTATATTGTCTTCTCCGTGACACCTACACGACGTGAAACCTTGTCTCTTTTCGAGGCATTGCAGACTTATATTGTCTTCTTCGTGACATCTACACGACCTGAAACCTTGCGAATTTTTGAGTATATATGTGCTGCAGGTGTAGGTGCAGACACCCTCTTGCTGGTTCTCCGCAAAACCCTAGGCCGGGTTTTCCAGGCCTCCACAAAATCTCGTCTCCTTTTCAGAGACATGTTGTTGTTGTCGTTCAGAGGACGGAAAGCCTTCGCTGCCGCAGGGTGCAACATTCCAGCCGCACTTTTTGCCAGGATATCAACGAGCTGCCCTCTGCACATATGAAGAGCAGATCGGGCATGTGCCTCCAGGTATTTGTCATCACCTACAATGCGAAGTATGTCCGCGAATTCTTGTTCCAATGAGGCTGAGACCTCCAGAGGTGCCTCGTCGTAGGGGAAGTCGTCCGGAGGATGTCTTTCCATGAACTGATTGGATTCGTCGTTGCCGCCGGCACCATTGCCCAAGAGCAAGTTAGGTAATCCTCCATGAATGGTTCCCAGCGCCGTGCCACAAGCGCGCACAAGGAGGCCATCCTGCAGGTCAGGGTGAAGCATCTTCAGGACACGGACCTGATGCTTGCATAAGTTTCCCTTCATTGCCCATGGGCACGTGCAACAACCCCAATCGCAATCAGGATTGTAAACAATGTATGTTGTGCCGGGGTGGTTGCTGCTGAGAACGTAGGCTGGTTCACCAGGACCCAAGGGAAGAGTAACACTCTCAGCAGGAATGTCTCGTGCCGCAAGTATAGAACTGGATATGTACTTTTCGTGTTTGTCATTTCTTATGAACCCGTGGGTCTTCAAATGGATTGCGTACCAGTAGTGTGTTAGCACACGGCCAGTGAGTTCCCATATAAGCCAGTCCACTCTACGACCACTCATCTTGCCTTTCCCCATGGCAAGTCTTGCCTTCAGATTTCCATGGTATGCCTCAATGCTTGCGTTTGTGTCTTGGCTCGCATGAGGGACATGGCGGGCTGCTGTACACCACATTGCTATTTTGGGCTTCCAGTACTGTTCGATATAGTCAAGAAATTCATGTCCTTTCGGGTATTTTGACCTCATACGACGGATTCTCCTTGCAACCCACCGAAGCGCTCTTTTCTCGTTGCGTGGTCCCCCTCTACAGTACATGAGGTCTCCCATATCCTTCAACAAGTTTACAGCGGTCACCGGATCCTTCGTTTTCTTGCATGATTGCTTCACCCATGCCTTGCGGACATGCCAAAGGCAGAGGAAAATGAGTACTCCTTCAAAAACAATTCTGCACAACACACATGGTACACATTAGAGTCTTGGGATCGGACTGCAATGGTGGACTGCCGGAGTGGACTGTAACAGCGACCTGTATCAGCGGGCAGAGCCACTGGACTCGGCCAGTGGACAGTACAATGCCATGACGTTGATGTGCTGGAATAACCCTATTGGACTACCCAGTGGACTTCCCCATTGGACTTCCCCTAGCTAGGACTGGGGCAGCGGACTGCATCAACGGTTTGCCCCATTGGACTGCCACAGCGGACTGCCGAGTGGACTTGGAAGCGGACGGCCGACCCCAGGGACTGCTGAGTGGACTTGCCGGGGACTGCCAGCGGACTTGACAGGGGATTGATGACCGGACTTGACAGCGGACTACCAGTGGATTTGCCCAGCGAACTGCCATCGGGTTTCACCACAGGAGTCTGCCAGTGGACTGTAGCAATGGACTGTTGCAGTGGACCTCGACAATGGACCGGTGCTGTGGACCAACAGACTTACCGAATAGCGTTGATTTCTGCTTCGGCATCGTCCACAATGAAGGCATTGGGTCGCCAGCTCGGCAAATCTGCGAGGAGTGAATCGCGCAAGGCTCTCATCCACGGAACCAGGTCTCTTGTCCGATTCCTCGCGGATAGGATATAGGCAACTGGTATACCGTTCAACCACTCGTCGAAGACCATCAACGTGTACAATGGGAACTGTTGGAATGCACAATGTAAGATGGTCAGAGCATGCAAATTCCGCTCAGTTCTGCACGAGAAGACTTCATAAGAGTGATGAGGTCTGTAGCGGTTCACAATGGGTCTGCCTCTCGGTCTTCCGCAACGTACACAACCCTAAACATACAGAAAGGGTCAGCACACCAAATATTATGTGAATGTTGCATGGTACTATGCTATCATGCTCGTACAAGTCCATGGAATCGTTCGAATAGTACCTTGTCATGATTTGTCCCAAAGGTTGCATCACATGCAACGATACGGTCATGTCCTAGTTCCAGCATTCGTCGTTTCTGCCACGGAGTCTGTATGCCAATAGTGAATGTCAAATCTCCATCAAAATGCTCGAATGTTGGCTCTAATTTCTCCTCTTGATAGAAAAAAACGACGCAGGATTCTGGTCTCTCCACATGCGCACACTCTCTGCATCATCGGCGTGCTTTTTGAAGGTTTGTCACGCACGTTTCTCGGCAAGGTTGCGAACATCTTGCTCCAACAAGAAATCATCGCGGGTCCATGCATCGCCCAAGCCGGTGTTGTTCATCACGTGCTCTTTATGCTCCATCATGATTTGGGCGACCGACAGGCCTCGGCACAAACACTCGACGACCCAGGCTTTCAATTCCTCGCTAATGTGTGGTGCATAGGCGTGGCGGGTGTTCCTGAACTCTGCGGACTTCCCATGCGAGGGTTTCCCTTGCGCATCTGTATGCTCCATGTTGTTGTAGTACGTGAGGACACAGATGTCAGGGGCGAGATAGCATTGCTGGACCTTGAAACAGCATTGGCAACCACGTTTGTAAGACTCTCCATACTCCGACTTCTTTCTCCTTGGGCCTTTATGAGGGCAAGATGTTCCAGCACCCACAAGAGGTCCTCCACGCTTCTGTTTTGGATCCTCCACTATTGCCTTGTTGGTGCGCTTGTCATCAGGACCGTAGCAGCATTGATACCTGGACAGAAAATTCTAAAATCGATATCCAACGACTTGAGGAAGCATAAAATCAGAGAACTCGTGAAACAAAAAATGGCAACAGACATGCAATGAAACGTCAAAAGGACTGAGGATGGTGCACACATAATACTGGACAGAAATGTGTTGGCTCTGGGTGCTTTTCGCGAGCCGGGTTCCACTTTAGAATGGACATTCACCCAAAACTGAGTGGGGTAGTCCTCCAAACTCTCCTCTCCCAGGACGAAGTCACCAACTCTATCCCAAGGTATGCAGGCCTTTTCAACATTCACTCGCACACCCATAAACCCATATTGCGTCTCACTCTTCCAATGGAGATCCTTCCTGTTGAAGGGTCCTGGTTTTGCTGTTTGCAAACATTGTCGAAGAGGCCGTATAAGCGGGTTTTCCGTGATCAGTATATCATCGGGTTTTGCTTCCACGTCCATGCCCTATACAGTACAAAGGACACGCTTCTGAACATGCAAGAAACGCGCCGCAGTACAAGACACAATCGACAACGTGCCAGGAGAACAGTGCGCACGTTCGCGGCTGCTGGCAAGTGGCAGGCGGCAGGGATGCAGGTTTGAATTGCAGCCCTAAAAATGGAGGGCTCGGATGGGTTATGGGAATGGACGGTGGCGATCCTGCGCCGTCAGCGGACTGGATGGCAGGGGACTGGCGGGCAGACTGGCAGACTAGCGGACTGGCAGACTGCTGGGCAGCGGACTGGCCAGCACCGGACTGGCGGGCAGACTGGAAGCCAGCAGACTCATGGGCGGGGGACTAGCCGCGTGGCGGACGGGGGCGCGGGCGCGGGCGCGGTTGCTGCAGCCGCGCCCGCGGCTGGTCGACCGCGCACAGCGGCGGGCGGGGCGGGCGGGGTGCTGGGGAGCCGGGCGTCCGTGCGCGGGGCCCACCGGCCACATTGCACGTGCCCATTGAAGACCCTATTATCTTAAAATGAGAGGCTCAATTCACATGGTTTTTATTTATTTAATTCAATTCAATTTAATGGAATGACGGTTAATGGAATTTATTCAGTAACGCTTACGTTACTTCATCCAACAACCAACTTTGGCAACACTCAATACGCACAGCCACAAATGATTGCATATGGACATGTTCCCATTTTAAATACATATAAGTTTCCAATATCTTTCATGGGAACAACCCATGATATAAGGTTAAGGGCCAATTCACCAGACTGATGCGTAGTCCCTACCCTTAGAAAAGGGCAGGGCCAATAAATGCAAGCTTGAAAACAACCGAGCCATCTAGTAGCATCACCCTCTATTGAGACCATCCACATACTAACCCAATACTACTACTGTAATCAGTATAGAGCCCGCCAGGCCAACAAAGGGCAATAACTGAAAATGAAGTGGATATTACTTATTTCAGCTTTGGCCAAAGTCCTCTCTATGTGTTTTGATGGAATGCGGTTTTCAAATGTCATTATTTTTAACTGTTTGTTGTAAGATGTCGTGCTAAAGTAAAGTATGACGCCTCCGGAAGGGAGCATAACTTATGGTGTCACTTGACCCCGAAGGGCTACTACCAACAGGAAGGTGGACACCTTCATGACATACCAGACGGTGGTTTGAACCCACAACCACATCCAACGATGAATTGTGCCCATTACCACTGGGCTACATGCTGGTTGTCATGCTAGAGTGAGGTAATATCTTTTACATGTTCAGGCTCATAATAGTTTTTAAGATATTCAATATTTGTCATCTTCAAACATCCAACATATTGTTTGTTGGCTAGTATGGTACAAGGCCACCTTATGAACAATTGTGGGTTCGAAGCCATGTAGTTGTATGTTGGATGCCACCCATTATCCTAACTATGTTTTAGCCAACCTAGCTATGTAAAGGGGATCATTGGGTCAATCAGTCACCTATTGTGCGTGCGTAGACTTTCCAGTATTTGGGGGATGTTTGGGCATAATAATGATATATGACACCCCCCAAAAGAAGCGCAAATTATGGTGTCTCTTGACCGGTAGAAGGTGGACACCTTTGTGATACCATGGTGGATTGAACTTGTAAAGCCCTATATTTGCTCAACCGGAAAATAGCCCGTTTCATCCAAAACGGCGATACACATCCATAGTATATTTTTTTGGCGTATAAAGCCGTTAAACCGTTACAATAATATTAAGGTTAGGGTTAGTTTTCGCAGGTAGCTCGATCCTGGCCTTTCATCAGATCATGGGGCATGGCTTGCAGGCTTGTTGCTCCAAAACCAAAGCGTGCTTGCCGTTGACCTCCACTACCCACTGGACCACCCAGACGCAAAGGAAGGCTAGAAACAATGGCCGATGAGGCACGGCAGTACGTCGACGAAGAGGACAAGGAGGATTTGTTGTGTGTCCCTGCGGGCGAGCACACTGGCGATTCTAGCAAAGATGTCCTTCGCCACCCAGCTCCTGCACCCTCGCTTCCCCAGAAACGCCCGTCGCCGGCAAAATCACCATCTGTAAGCACCTGCTCACTATGACGCTACATCTTCAGCATTTCTATGCATTGACATGTTGAGCATCAGCATGAAGGAAGCATGCAAATGTACAGAACGTGTTTGAGACTTTCTTACCATTCCAGGATGGAAATGCACTTACAAGGCAGCGCCGTGGGCTTTGGCCTGTGATGCCTCGCCACGCGGCGGGCCACTACGGCTAGGGCTTTTTGTATAAAGACGGCGCCCTGACACAAGGTCAGGGCAGTGTACCCAGGTGTTGGTGTATATGTGATTTTGGTGTACAAGCTTTGGATGAGAGCTGCTTAGTGCCTGATTCGTGTGTTTGATCCTCCTCTCGCGCGTTGCTTGCTCTTTCCGCTCGCCCCTTTGTTATGCAACCTCGCTTCTTGAGAGGAAAGGAGTATATGCTTTAGGCTTGTTTTATGGTGGAGGGAAGCCGGGTACTCTAGGCGTGGTGGATCCTGCCCGCACTGTCAGGATCAGTTAGGTCTTTTCGCGGGATCAGCTCTACATCCTGCTGCCTAAGTGGTTCGCTAATGCGTGTTATCGATGGCGGCTCCTCGCTTTGCCATATTTTCTCCTACTGCTGCGATTTTTCCGTCTCACGATGTGCGTTGGGGTGTGATTGCAGGGGATGGCTGCTTTTCTTGTGTAGCTCGCAGAGAGGGGGAGAGCCTATTTCTTCAAATTAGCGTGGCACTTGCTATCGAAGCTAATCCTAGTGTAGAGGCTGACCCTGCTGCCGCTTCTCATTCTGCTGGTGTTGTTATTGTTGCTCCTCCTGTTGTTTCTCACCCTGCTGACATTCTTGCTGTTGCTAACACTACCAACGGCGCGCGGCCTGGTAGTGTTGCCTTGCTAGCATCGCCACTTCATGATCATGCTACTTGCGTTCCAACCCTTGTTGTTTCATTGGGTTCTCCTGGTGGTAGTGATTATGACAATCTGGGGAGGCAGAGGCGTGGTCGCCAAGGTTTGAGAAGTCTGACAGCTCTCTAGATAGCTGTGACCCGGAATACTATAATTTTGACAACTTTGTGGATCCAGGCCCTGAATATTTTGAAAGTAGGCAACAAGCAGCAGAGTTGGAGAGAGATATTGAGTTGTCGCAGGAAGTAGATGATGTGTTGTGTGAGATATGTGATGAAGATCAGCTTTGGTTTGAGCGTGTAGAGAGAGCTGTTGTAGGTGATCTTGCTGCACTAACCAGTCATCACGAGGCCATGTTCACGCGACCTTTGCTTGAGCCTGGTGCGGTGGTATCCAAAGCCAGACAACTTGCTAAGCACGAAATTGAGCTACGCAACGAAGAGCGTCTACCATCCAGGACGATCAAGTCGCGTTTTCTGAACCATCGTGAATTGACCTGGTTGGAAGTTGGCTTGTATCTACCTCTTTCTGGTGTTCGAAGTGCGGAGCTTCATCATGGCCCTGGTGTGGTAGGGCGAAGTTGGTTGTCATTAATGTTACAAGGCACGGGGGCTTTGATCTTGAGGGCACTACGGTTTCAGCTCCGGCCTTGCGCCTTGGCACCTACTTATTCACAGTTAATTGATGGTCTGAAAGGTGGGGCCTTGATAGTGCAGTCAACTTATCTAGTGGTCTTGGGTGTGGGTACTACCTTTGCTTCACAGCGAGTGGTTCGTCCGAGTGCGTTTGAGAGATTGAGTGACTGTTCAAACTCGACTGTGGTTTCGCGCACCTGGAGAGAGGGTGACACCACCCGCGTTGGTTTTTGGCTTAAAGGAGCTGACGGTTGGGAGTGGTTGGCGTTGGGGATCTACGAGTTACAGTCACACAAGGTGCTGAGGTTGGTGTATTGTTCCACTTGGGTTCCAGAAGACAGCTCGCTAAGTGCTCGGCCCACGCTCCATATCCCTGCTGCTTAAAGGTTATGCCTCCAATCCAACCTCGTTTCTTGTATGCTAGATGATTCTAGAACTACTTGGTTGAGATCCGGAAGACAGAGGTCCATGAATAATTCAGGAGAGCCGCTCGCCGAAAATGTAGTGGAAGTGAATGAGGGATCGGACAACCTGCAGGCAGGTAATTTCATGGTGAATGATGATGAATTTTTGAATGTTGGGACGATGGGAGCAGTTGTAGAGTCCCCAACTAGTATTACATTGGTTGATGAGGGGTCTGGGATAGCCACCCTCGAGGGCCTTTCTGTTTATGATCGGCGTGATGAGGCCTTGGTGGCTAGACGAACCGAGCCTATGCTGGCTCGGGAATCAAACGGTCTGCCCTCCCATCCTATTCATGTCCAAGGGATCAAAGGGTCTGGTTCGGATGTATGGGCTACTACGAGCAGTATGCCGACCCAGGTTGCTAACTTGAGTCCTAGTGTGCTGCCTGTTGTGAATTTCCCTAGTCCCACTCTCGGGGGAGGGAACTTGTTGCCTGTAAATTTGGGTATGCATGTGGGCAATCTTCCTGTGTTGAACGTGCATGGTGTTGTTCAAGGTGGGGGTGTCATGATGCAAGGGCCCTCTAGGTGTCTACTGCTCCGACTCCTACCATCGCTGGCCATTCAGTGGGGGCCCTCCCTGCTCCACAGGCTGGGGTGCCACCACATCTTGTCTCTAGCCAGTCCGTGGATGCTAGCAATATCCCTCTTAGCAGTATAAGAGATCTGTGTCAACACAACCGGTGGGAGTGGCATCCACTCTTCCCATGAGTGGAATGCCACAAACCCACTTGCAGTCTACTAACCCTGCTGCTCAGCCAAGTGTGGCAATACCTGCTCTCCCCATGGGCACGGTGGCGTCACGTCTGTCAGCTTCAACTGCTACAGGATCAACCAGCAATAATAGTATGAGTTATAATTTTGCATCTAATGTTGGATATGTGCATGGTAGTACTGCTCCCATAGTTCCCTGTTGCCCTCCTCATGGGTCTGTCCTCCCTGGTCACATCAACCATAGCCTGCCTTGTCATCTGATCTCCCAGCTGACCACTCAACCTTATCCAGAATATACCATGGGAGAAGACTTTGATAGACATCTTCAGATGTTTGAGGTCATTGCTAGTATCAATGGAGTGCCTAAGAATTTCAAGATGGTGATCTTTAGGATGAGCATGAAGGGACCAGCTCGTGACTTCCTGCATGCAGCCGTCATGGATGATCCCAGCCTCAACTGGGCAACTCTTTGTGGAACGGGCAAAGACCTTGTTCAAACCTCCTGAGAGGCCTCTAGATTGCTTTACCAAGCTTTCGGCCAGGACTTACCAACCTGGGGAATCCTTGTGGAAGTATTACATGGATCTTAAATTTGCTGCTGTTGAAAATATCATAGACCCGACAGAGAGGGATCGTAAGGTTAAAAGGTATTTTCTCCTTGGGTTGCCTTCCACTATTCAGAATTGGGCTCAGCGACGTCATTTTGTCAATGACAAGACTATGTTAGCATAAATTAATCTTAAAATGGCAGACTTGGCTGACAGCAAATCAATGCAACATCATGCTAAGTTTCAAGCTCCAGTGGGCTCAGAGCTTGGCATGTCTGCAACATCCTCACCCTATGTTCCTCCTGCTATGGTGGGAAAAGACACCCAACCACTCTGGCATGTCTAGTGGTATAGAACCAGTGGATCTTGACTCAGCAGTGGTTAAAGACATGACGTGTCCAAAGTGGTTAAAGACAGTGCTTACTATCACTTGCCTCCAAGTCCAGCTATTCCCTTACATGTCACAGTGGTAAAATAACCACTTGTGACGTGTCACAGTGGTAAGCCAGGTCACATCTGACGTGTCACAGTGGCAAACAAATCACTTTAGAACATAGTGATTCCAACCACTTCCACCGTATGTGACGTGGATGCATCAACTCCGTCGATCATACTTAGCAATGGACGGACATGTGTCCGTATCCATATGGACACGTGGACGCATCCGGTTGCACGGTTATGTTGACCACGATATGAACACGTGGCCATATTGCAAATTAGCACGTGCCCTATTTTAGGGATGCGCTGGAAAATGCAAAGACTACACAAACAACTCTATGAGTGAGCATTGAATAACAAGAATAGTCATGAAACGAGAATAAACAATGTATATTATCACTTATTGAGTGGTTCTACCAGTGTTGCTATAGTGGTTAGGATGTGTGGTAAAACCATTGTCTGAGTGGTTCTAATAGTATTGAGGTAGTGGTTAGGTTGTGTGCTAAGCCCACCTACTGGTTGTAGCATTATTGCAGTAGTGGTTACTTGATGTGCTAAAACCACGGACTGAGTGGTTGTACCAGTATTGATGTAGTGGTTAGGTTGTGTGCTGAAACCACTCAATGTGTCCGTAAGGGACCATATATTGGAATTATTACTGCCAGAGTGGTATGTTAGTGGTTAGGGCTGCATCTGGAGGCGTACAACCACTCTTGCCTACTGTGACAGTCTCACATATACCACTAACAGAGTGGTGTGCAAGTGATTCATACATTCTCATACATTTCCCATACATTCCAAGCGAATATGCATACCCAAATACTCTTGAAGATTCACCATTCAAAAAACACAATAGAATCCAAGAGAGAAAGTGCAGGAACAGAGTCAACAGAATCTAGCCATGAACAAGGGTGACATACTACATCTACACTACGTCTCCGCAAGCATGCTAAAATCCATGAATACTTTCCTGCCTTTTCTTCACTGCCAGCAATGTTTATGCCTGGTCGAACCATACTTCTAACCCCTCCTCAGGTTCTTCTCTGGCCAAAGGGTGTTCCTACTAAGGACGTGGTCTAACTCGGTTTGCGGTGGGTCATCTTCCTCATTAGGATGAGGCAACACACAATGTGAAACATGGACATACTGGACCTCAACATGGTACATGCCTTCAGGAATAACTCGACAGTGATATGTGTCTTTGTTAGGCACACCAGTGACAACTCCAGTGCAGACCCTATGTCGTGATGATAAAAGATCATACAGGTGGACTTTGTCCTTCATCTTAAACTGCACCCAACACCCACCACAAAATGCATATGAATCAACCCATACTGATGGTATTGAAAGCTAGAGAATGAGGAACGTCAACTACAATTAAAAATTGAAAGAGTACAGTACTTTTGGTAGCATAAGTGGATCTGTGAGAGTGGCAGGGGGTTGAATTGTGAGTTGGCTTTTATGTAGGCGCAATTGGTGCAGTGCATGTGGAAGTATGAAGAACAGCTTTCTTAGCCTGCAAACATCACCCCCCAACACCCCTTAGAACTCTAAAGCCCTGTAAATGTCACAGCCATGTACCCAACATGGCTAAATGACCACATTCTACAACAAACGTAGCCAACAGGGAAGGCTTATGGGTGCTCACCTCTAGTACGGGGATTACAGCAGGACCAGGTGCCTCCTCAAAGGCCCACCTGATCCTTACTCCCGCTAGATGCTGGTGTTATGTCGCCAATTGCATCAGCCATTTTGAAACTGTCTTTGGCAGCAGTGGCTCTGGTCACACGTTCAGCTTTTCGTGTTTGTTTTTTTTCAGCTCCCTTCACGACGGCTGGGGCAGGCTCCTCAGCTTTTCTCCCCTATTTACATGCCAGAAACAACATGGTACAATACATGAGTACTTACCAACATGTTCATAATGCATTCATGGCTGTATTGGTGTCACGCACACCATTAAATAAAACATACATGAGAGTAACAGATGACGGACAGTCTGCCCAATAAAATGAAACAAGATAAAGTCTGGGAGGAGGTACCTCTTTCTGTGGGGAAGTTGCCTGGTGAGGAATAGGTACATTCTTGTTTGCCAACACCCTACTGTCACCCTTACCAGCATTGTCAATGGAGCAGACGTCATCACCAGCAGCCAGTGTTGTCCCACCTGCACCTCTCTTCTTGCGTGTCAGGAGCCCCCTTGCACCCCACCCGTACAGTAGTGATTACAGGGTCCTCAACCACTAAATGTGGCTTTTCCCCAACTTGTGGAGCTCTCTTCCTGCACCTGAGCAAAACATACCACAGCAGCTCATCTCAAACTCAAGAAACACTTTAGGGACGCAAAAAAAAAAAATCGTGGGGTGAAGAATAATGTAACCCACCTCTTGCACAAAAGTGTTGATTTCCAAGCATGCGTCATCATCCACTGGTGCAATTAAAGGACATGTTGGTATAGCAATTGGAGGAGGGGCGGGCGTCGATATTCCCAGCATCATTGCCATCAATGCATCCAGTTTTTGGGCATTATCCTTGGAAGCCTTAGCCACTTCAGCTTTTATAGTGGCCAATGCGCCCTCAATCGTGGGGATCTGGGTTTCTGACAAGGCAACCACACTACCGCCAAGATGGGACAGTCGAGCCTGCATCGCACTCCCTCCTCCCTACAGACCCAAACAACATGGAGATAATGAGTTTGTATGGTCTGTCTGCTGATGCAAGAAATCTAGGTAGTGAAAAAGTAAGGGCCACACGACATTTACCTCTACGTCATGACGTGACTGGGAGCCATATCCTTTGTCCACCTTTGCGGCGTGTGCCAACTCAGTCAAGCTTGGACTGCTTGCTCGGTCTTTCTTCTGCCAGTGCCACAACAAAAACAAGTAAGCCCCTACTCATGAAATCATTTCCAAGTTTACAGAGTCAAGACTGTACCACCACTTCGCAACAAACCCACAGGGCGCCTCTACTGTCCTACTCCATGCACATAGACCATGTAAATATGCATACACATATACATATACTAATACATGTGGTGCAGGTATTCATATTACCAAGCGCATTGCCTGTCTAGTCATCCCTGCTCTTCCAACCCTCGATGGGTTGGTAACATTGGCTCGTGCTCTCTTCATGTTCTCACTCTCTTTCTGCCCCTTGGGGGACTCCCAATACTTCACCAATGCCTCCCAATGGGTGGACTCTACACTCGGAGGGCATGAACTTCCAGCCTTCCACCCCAACTTCAGTTTCTGGCGGTACACTTTTACAATCCTCCCACATGCTGCATGGAACTTGGATACGCTCATAGGTTGAGGATTGTACTCAAAATCCTCGTCCATGGCTTCCTTAACCTTGGCCATGTCACTGGGTTCTTGCTTGTCTGCTAGCAAAATGCTAGGATCAAGATATCTGATGCACAGTCCCCGCAAGGAGCTCTGCCAGTAATCCTTCCCCTCACACCCTTGGTCTACTGCCCCCTTAGAGTTTAGTTGTACCTTGTGCGCCTTCAGCCCAGCGGCCTTTCGGGATTTGGGATTAGTGTCTTGTGCCTTTGAAGCCTGCCTCTTTGCACATTTTCTGTCTGCAGCCTCAGAATGCACATCCCCTTGCTGTGTGGAATCGTGATCATCACCATGAGGGGGTGTGAATGGAGGAGGACCACCATTAAAAGGGGGGCCTGCCCACTGCCCACTAGCAGTGGGACAAGGAGGTGCCCAAGTTTGGGCAGCTCCTTGTACCCATGCTCCATTACCTCCGGAATTGGACCCACCTGGTATCCATGACCATGAATTGGTTATGGGTAGTGGGGCCATGGGCTGCTGCCAGGTAGGCGGTCCTTGCTCAGCGACGTTTGCCCGCCTGTGGACTGTAGCCATGGCCCATTCGGGGCCTGTTGCACCCATGTCGAAGGTGGACCTGCAGCAGGAGCCACAGCCTGAGGTCCCCCTTCCTTTGCACGCTTTGATGTAGCCTAACACAAGCCCCTCCACCCCACAGAGTTGGAACTTAGGGAAAAAATGAAGTGGCATGGCAAAAGTTGAACCTGCATGCAAGCAATGAACGCATATAGACCTTGGCACAATGTGCTTTAAAATGTTTGGCATCCGATGTTGTGAATGCATGGAACGTCGTTCTCTGGCAACCTTGCAATGTCCCACATCCATTTCCATATTACAAAATGTACACTGCCCATTCCAAAATACCCTCCCTCATGCATTCAGGGCCGAGTCTGATGAGAGGGCAAAGTAGATTGAATTTAAACTCAGTGGGGGTAAGCCTATCTGTACCCACTATTGTAGTTGAAAAACCATGACAAAACCAAGTTGTATTGCAGCTGATTCCCTCCCTCTCTCTGAAAATCTAAACTGTCCGGGGTTTTCTAAGCAGAGAGACCCTCTCGTCAAATCTACCAAGGGAATTCTTCCTGTACCTTTGTTGACCAAACAATGTGGGCGCGGGATCAATGGGCACGGCAAACAACTGCAAACAACATCTTGGGAGTACACTCATTCTTACAGGTACAATTTCATGTTGATAGATCTGACAAGAAAGTCTCGCTGCTTAAAAAAACCCCTTTCACTATTTAATAAGTTGAAGAAGAAGGTGCCATCACCACCACCCAACCTGCTAACTTCCAGAAATTCAACATGCAGTTGACAGGGCCGAGTCTGATGAGAGGGCAAAATAGGCTGCAATACGTCAAAGAAGAAGGTGTCCTCACAACCACCCAACTTGCTAACTTGCAGAATTCAACATGCATTCAGGGCCGAGTCTCATGACAGGGCAAAACAGGCGGCAATAGGTAGAAGAAGAAGGTGCCCTCACCACCACCCAGCCAGCTATCTTATAGAATTCAACATACATTCAGGCCGAGTCTGATGACATGGCAAAACATGCTGCAATACGACAAGGAAGAAGGTACCACCACCCAACCAGCTAACTTACAGAATTCAACATGCATTCAGGGCCGAGTCTGATGACAAGGCAAGACAGGCTTCAATAGGTCAACGAAGAAGGTGCCCTCACCACCACCCAGCCAGCTAACTTGTAGAATTCAACATGCATTTGACAGGGCCAAGTTTGATGATAGGACAAAACATAACACACATACGTCAAAGAGGAAGATGCCCTCACCACCACCCAACCAACTAACTTTAGGGTTTAACATGCATTCACGGCTGAGTCTGATGAGAGGGCAAAATAGGCTGCAATATGTCAAAGAAGAAGTTGCCCCCACCACCGCCCAACCTGCTAACTTGCAAAATTCAACATGCACTCAAGGGTGAGTCTGATGAGAGGGAAAAACATGCAAAAATACGTCAAAGAAGAAGGTGCCCTCACCACCACCCAACCAGCTAATTTACAGAATTCAACATGCATTCAGGGCTGAGTCTGATGAGAGGGCAAACCATGCAACAGTAGGTCAAAGAAAAAGGTGCCCTCACCACCACGGAACCAGCTAACTTTAGAATGGCAACATGCATTCAGGGCGGAGTCTGATGTGAGGGCAAAATAGGCTGCATTAGGTCAAAGAAGAAGCTGCCCCCACCACCACCCAACCTGCTAACTTGCAGAATTCAGCATGCACTCAAGGGTGAGTCTTATGAGAGGGCAAAACAGGCAATAGTGCAGCTGCAATAGGTTGAAGAAGAAGGTGCCCTCACCACCACCCAACCAGCTAACTAATAGAATTCAACATGCATTCAGGGACAAGTTTGATGACATGGCAAAACAGGTTGCAATAGGTCAAAGAAGAAGGTGCCCTCATGAGGACCCAACCAGCTAACTTTAGGGTTTAACATGCATTCACGGCTGAGTCTGATGAGAGGGCAAAACAGGCTGCAATAAGTTAAAGAAGAAGGTGCCCTCACCACCACCCAACCAGCTAACTTTAGGGTTTAACATGCATTGATATCTGAGTCTGATGAGAGGGAAAAACAGGCTACAATAGGTTGAAGAAGAAGGTGCCCTCACCACCACCCAACCAGCGTACTTACAGAATTAAACATGGTCAAAAACTAGGTTTGTAAGACTCGTACGAAAGGTAATGTGACTTACCTTGGAAGAGAGAGAGAGAGAGAGAGAGAAGCGAGAGGTCTTAGGGATCCCACCGCCATCTTGTTAGCCTCCTTAGTGGGGGTGGCAGTCCTAGTAGGCTGCTTGGCAGGAGTCATTTGTGGACGAGCTTGCTCAAGCTTGTCAGTACTATCCACGTCCTCCTCCTCCGCGCTCTCGCTCTCTGGGGAGTAGTCTGCACTACAAGTCGCAGCACTATCCTCCTCCAAATTCTTCTCCAAATCGCTCGACTCCTTCTCCCCCACACCCATGTGAACATGAGTATTTGCACTCAAGCGACTACTTCTTCGCAATGGGCCATTCCATACATAACGGGCTTTTCGCAAGGCGCACTCTTTCTCTCTACAGTAGGAACTCGGAGAACAGTAACAAGAGAGGGAGTCAGTAGTGTATAAAAGCTCCTTATGCAAAAAACGCGAGAGACTGTGTGTGTAAGTAGAGAAAAAATGTGAGACAGAGCGGCTGCCCACCTGCTTCGATGTCGAGAGCGTGACGGTGCTCTTTGGCAATGTGAAGAGGCCCGGTGTCGAGAATATGGTATCAACAAGTGCACCTGCCCTTGCAGGAAGTGTAAGGGTGCGCCTTCTTTGGGAGTTCACGTGCTAGTGCGCACCTAGCGCATGCGCATACTATAACTGTGCTACCGAGGGGGTTGCCTTGTAGTGCGGGCTAACACAAAAGCTACGTGCTTCCGTTCACGTACTATAATCGTGTAGCCTCGGGACGAAGTTGTAGTGCGGCTTCGGCGTGTTCCCGTACCTCAGGCCAGCATTCCAAGGTGGACCCAATTGTAGTGATTGGGGCGCACGGTTGGTTCAAGGTTATCTTCCTAATCAAAAAGGGTTCAAGGTGAACCCTTGCTCAAGGTGATGCCAAAAAAAGTGGCATCACGAGCGGTCGCAAGCAAATGTTGTTGCAGTAAGACGATTGATAGTGCAGAAAATGGAAAAACATGACTGTTATCATCTACAAACCACCTTCGTAGTAATATTTGGAGCGGATTTAACCACTCATTCAATGAGCTAGCAGACCCTACTTCTAGCTACAAGGTATATTGCTTTAAGATTGGATATCTTTAAGGTGGTGAGCAGCAGCCTAGCCCATTCGTTGCATCTCTTCTTGGCATCAAGCGTCAGCCCATTTGTTGTCATGTGCTTGTATCTACAGCCTAATCCATCAATCAGCATTGAATGTTGACATTGTAGGGTATAGTACTATACTCTCTCTTCCTATTTTTGCAAAAAGCCGAGAGTCCTTCTATGGCAGATAGTGAACGCAGCCCAAAACACAAGAATGACGATTACACTGGAGGCGATTTAGCAAGAACCGTTGCTGAATCTAATGGTGGGGGAGAAGAGGAGTCACTTACCCCAGGAGAAGAGGATGGGATGCTCACATACGAAGCCTTCCGTGCCCAAAGAATAGCCGAGAACAAAGCCTGGTTGTTACAATGGCAACAGAAGGGCAGTCCTGGGTAAGTCAAAGCAGTCTCCACGCTCCGCTACTCTACATGCAGTGCTCCCCTCCTTCTTCATTGTTTGGCTCACATTCTAAGCTCCTCATTTGCTCAAGTAACACTTGCATTGCGCTCCCCCTCGTTCGTGGCCCAACGTAGCCTCCCATGCGTTGTCATCGGCCAAACTACATAAACGACGTCCCTAGATTACAATAGCCCCTCACTGACTGCCATGTCAGCAATGAGCAGTTGTTATGGACACTAAGGTTGTGGTTACTTTATACCCTAGTTTTTATTTTGAAAAAAAACGACGTGTCCACATCCCATCTCTGCCACTGGATGGACGTGGACCGTCCGATGCAACCCCAGGACATGGAATGAAGAAACAATGATCATTGGAAGAAAATGACATGCTAATCATTGTGAACAGCAAGGCCCGACATCCTCCATGCATGAGACGGTAGGCGATCGAGATCACAAAAGAAGAAAATTAGCAGTAATTACAAGTACTTATCGCTACAATACCGTTGTTGGAAGCAAAGGAGCAAAAGTAGGGAACACTTGTGCAGAGAAGATTCATTTGCCAAGAATTTGTACACCTACCTAGATGGCAGGAAAGAAGGCCTGAAAGCCACACAATGAAGTAAAATTAAATTGTGTACGCAATTGTAATGAGAGTCACTGCAGTTTTGCGGCCTTCCTGGGACGTTTACAACGTGTGCGTGTGATCGGAGCTGGAATGTCGGTGAGAGGGTGGACGGGGCTGCTGCAACTAGCTGTTGACTTGTTTGGACTGGGGGGAAGTGCATATGGAAGCTGGTGCGTTGCGTTGGTTGACCCTGAAGCTCATCCAAAATGATTCGTTGTAGGTCATATCTTTTCTGGAGCCCGGCCTCAACAGGGAACCAGTTTGTTGTGAGCTACAAGCAAAGATGAACAAAGAATGCACAAGCAAAGAATGAACAAGGAATGTCATGTGCATGTGTGGATATCATTGGCCACAAGTAAACCACACTTGTTATGTAAGGGAGAACTGATTGCCGTAAAGAAGCACATTGAAGGTGACACATGTTTCTATACATAGTGCCTTCCGTCATTGTTCATGCTACCGAAGTAAACCAGTCGGCAAACAACCATGTAAACCAGGATAACGTCCCTCTTACCGGGCCTGCACCATGAGGTTGCGGGTTTAGAAACGTTTGTTCTAAATACAAGTCAATGTAATGACACGCAAACAAACCGAATAAGTTGGCCTGCTGTGGAACAGTTGGGCATGTCCACCGCTTTGCATCAGTACCATCCTTCCGCTCCGGGGTGTCAAGGGAGATTCCTCTAAGGGGGATTGCTAAACAGTGAGCAGAATCCGTGAGCAGAATTCTGCTCACGCTTCTAGATGTGCTCACCTATAACCGCGGACACCTATTCGGCTTAGAGGACCCATTATTGCGGGTAGTGTCCAGTATAACATGCATACCAAATCATCGTTATGGATAAATGACGGATGAATGGGCGATGAATGTATGTTGGACGAATGGCACATGGATGAATGTAGTTTGTGGTTGACTGCAAAATTAAAAAGCATTTTGGAGTAGTGGTTGCCAAATCCCCCAAGCTCCAGAGTGAACCTCTGCCAACTACAGAGGGTTGTGGTTGTCCTTTCACCAGGTATCCTAAGTCGAGAAAGATGCTGACACCCAATTGCAAAGAAGGTGGAGAGGCCATTTGGTGCTTTAATATAAATCGTTTGAAAACAGCCGATTCATTCCGAAAAGAATATCCACTACTACTGGAGTCGGAGTCCAAAACGAAGGAAGAACTGTCTATGAAGACACTAGCCTTGCTCTGCACAAAATCCTCTCTATTGTAAAGCACAGGAGGGGGAGCAGAGATGAGACTAAATTTGCAAGCTGCAGCCTCCGCATAACATGACATCTGTAACGTCTTTTGGTGTGCTATTTGGGGTGAATGGCATCTACAAATTGTTTGGACCACATAACTTATGATTTGTTGTCATGTCCTTTTTCCATGTGACCAAAAACCCATGCTGGGTAAACGCCAGGTCTTTTGCTTGCAAAGCAAGGGTGGGGTTCATTTGCAAGTTTTCCAATTTTAATTTTAATTTTATTTTTATTTTATTTTTATTTTTCCGCGAATGTGCCAGATTAAGGTGTCGTCAACGACACCTTAATCTACCTTAATCTGGCTAGTCTTCTGGTGTGTTATTTGGGGTGAATGGCATCTACAAATTGCTCGGACCACATAACTTATGATTCGTTGTCATCTCATTCTTCCATGTGACCAAAAATCCATGTTGGGTAAACGCTAGGTCTTTTGCTTGTAAAGCAGGGATTGGGTTCATTTGCAATTTTTATTTTTATTTTATTTTTTCTCGAATGTGCCAGATTAAGGTGTCGTCAACGACACCTTAATTTGGCTGGTCTTCTAGTGTGTTATTTGGGGTGAATGGCATCTACAAATTGCTCGGACCACATAACTTATGATTCATTGTCATGTCCTTCTTCTAAGTGACCAGAAATCTATGCCGGGTAAAAGGTTTTTGCTTACAAAGCAGGGTTGGGTTCATTTGCAAGGTTTCCAATATATATATATATATATATATATATATATATATATATGTTTTATTTTATTTTTCCCCGAATGTGCCAGATTAAGGTGTCGTCAACGACACCTTAATTTGGCTGGTCTTTGGGTGTGCTATTTGGGATGAATGACATCTACAAATTGCTCTTTTGCTTGCAAAGCAGGGGTTGGGTTCATTTGCAAGTTTTCCAAAAATAAAAATAAAAATAATATATATATATAATTTTTTTCAACGACACCTTAATCTGGCCCTTAATCTGGCTGGTCTTTTGGTGTGCTATTTGGGGTGAATGGCATCTACAAATTACTCGGCTTATGATTCGTTGTCATGTCCTTCTTCCAGGTGACCAAAAATCCATGCTGGGTAAATGCCAGGTCTTTTGTTGCAAAGCAAGGGCTGGGTTCATTTGCAAGTTTTCAAATAATAATAATAATAATAATAATAAATTATTATTATTATTTTTCCCCGAATGTGCCAGATTAAGGTGTCGTCAACGATACCTTAATCTGATTGGTCTTCTGGTGCGCTATTTGGGATGAATGGCATCTACAAATTGCTTGGCTTATGATTTGTTGTCATGTCCTTCCTCCAGGTGACCAGAAATCCATGCTGGGTGAACGCCAGGTCTTTTGCTTGCAAAGCAGGGGTTGGGTTCATTTGCAAGTTTTCCAAAAAATTAAAAAAAACAAAAATTTTTTTTTTAATATTTTTTGTTTTTTCTTCTTTGAATGTGCCAGATTAAGGTGGCATTGACGCCAACTTAATCTGGCTGGTCTTCTGGGCCAGAATTAAGTTCCGCCAAATTAAAATACACTTGTTTAAACTCAACAACACATGGATCCCTACGCACATATTGTTACAGTCATCCATGGTTCACTCATCTGGGCAATTTTTCATCCGACACTCATCCAATGTTCATCCATTCCCTTTTACGTTCATCATAGATACAGTCATGCGACAGTTTTTCATCGACATTCATGCCACATTGTCGTCATGGAGTCTGTTTGTCTTCGGTTCGATGGAGAGAAGATTACGCCGTTGCAGTGGAGTTTGTATCCACGGCAATAGGCCCACTTGTTCCCCCGCTTTTAGGGTCCGCATCAATAATCTGCTCACGCTTGGGGGAATCTGCTCACGGGTTCTGCTCATACCTTTGATGCCCTCTTCTCTAAGCATGGTCCAGAACATAGTAAACAATGGCTTCCAGTGCTTGTGTGTGGTTTTCATGCTATTCAAGTGAATGTAGAGAGTCCATTCCAAAATCACCACACTCCAATGAAAGCTGCAGAACAGGGAAACACGAGCAGGTTAGTCCAGTTCTGTATGCAAGAGTGCGATTGCAAGGCGCATTCAGCAGAAGGGGTAATGGCTACACATGAAACTCACTTGACCACAATTGGCACAATAACGGCTTCAACACCCTCAGAACTCAGGTTAGGGAATCTTCTTTGCATCCAAGTCCGTACAGACTCCACTCCATTGCCATACTTGGCACAATGATCGCAAAGGCAAATCCATGTAAAGCTATCTAACACATGAATTTTATTGCACACATCTTCGGGAATAGAAAGCAGTTTAGCTAACACCCAGAAGTCCATGAGACGATCACTTATCCAGCCTCTTCTAGATTGCAAGTCATCTGCATCTTCTAGTTTCAGAGGCACCACCGGAACACCGAGCCCTTCAAAAACCATATGTCAGTGGTTTTTTTGACGAGTGCACCACATCGGAGCCTGCAAAAAAGGCACAGAGAATGTGATGTGAAAATGAGGCCACATAATTATGCACATAATGGGGACTTGTAAACTAAGGATTGAAGGTATACCATATCATTCAGGAAATAAGGGTGCATGGGCTTCGAACTCACAATACATTTTCGAGGCCATCATGTATCCTGCACATCCAGGAGCACAATGTGTGAATGCATACTACAGAACGTACATGCAGCACATGGAATCGGGAGAGGGAAGACCTTCAAAGTAATAAAAGCAGAATGGTACTGGTTACCTGGACATGGTTTTCTTGCGCTGGCATGCAAGGGCTGGTGGGGGAAGCGCATCCTTTGCCTTGGCAGCATCAGTGGTATGGATGGCAGTGGGTTTGGCAATAGTGACGGAGATTGCGTTTTTATCGAATGCCCGCACGCTGCCATCTACATCACCTTGAAATCGTGTAGTAGCCTCTGTACTGTGAGGAGTATGATCACCAACAAATAGGAGCTGGTAAGGACGCAAGGGCGAAGGCACTGCCAAAACCATCACATTGGCGGTGGGAGGCTCTGTCCCATGGTTAACCAGTGAATTAGCTGGGGTTACGGAAGATCCGACATTGCTTACTGCATGTACAATGACATCTTCATCAGTCGGATATCGCGTACTAAGGGGTGGAGGACTGTTGAAGTCACTCATGTGAAAGAGGGTTTGTTCAGAAGTAAAAGACGCCACAGGGGGAGGCGGTCCAGACAAGTCAGGGAATACTTGACTGGTGTTTAGTTGCATTTCAGGTTGAGTCATGGGACCTGGTTCTGGGCAGTGTATGTCATCACATGGTTATTCAGGATTAGTGTTGTGTTTGGGCTGAGGGAGGAGAGGATCCTGCAACACATGTTCCACCAGCATAATTGACATGTCTTCAGAAATGATGCCTGAGCATGCCATATCAGTAGCGAGGATGAGTGCCCCCATGTTCGTATTGTTGGGAGGTGGACCTCGTGCGTCTTGTGACTGACGTTCGAGGATACCCGAATTTCGCTCTTCATGTGGAGGTTTGGAGAAACGTGCCTCATCCCTTGCATGCCTCTCAATGTGGACATCATGCAGGCTTTGCCGGGCTGTTCTCATGTATGCTGGATTCCCCGTAATCTAAAGAACATGCAGAAGTATGAATGCATTTAGTATATGTTATAGTGACATTTGCAAACAGGTGAAAACAAGCACATTAACATTGTTACTAAGCAGGACAATCTAATATGCATATCGCAGCAAAATGTAAGGCCAATACAGACCTGGTGGCCAAGGAAGCCATCCCAATGTCGACTTCCTCCCGATGTCCCAGAATATGAATGAAGTCTTGCACGAATTTTTTCCTGGCCCCTGCACCCTCACTTGTTGCACTCCCACACCATAACATCTTGGAGGCACTCGGATTAAGTACAACGAGGTCACGCACAGGTCTGCAGCGGACCTCACGCATGAACTCTTCCAATTCATGAACAACTCCATCGCAGTCCTCATTGCTCACACCCACAAGGGCTGCAACCGCCCCCTGCACCATAATCCAGGCTTCCTCATATGGGGGCACGGCACCGTACAGAAAATATCCAATCTTGAGGAAGTTGTCACTGGCATTTCTGAGGGCACCATGACCATCCTGCGTATTCAGAAGATGGTGTTGTAGGCTTTCCAAAACCAGGTTTTGGGGAATGGAAAGAGGTGATCTCTTGTGAACTTGACACATCCAAATCTGATGCAATATCCGTATGATTAGCGGCACCTTTGGAGGTGGAGCATTTTCCGAGCTGAGACCAGATTGACCATCAACCTCTCGGCTTCGTCCTCTTCATGTGTGAACATAATGGGCAACACCTCAGGGATCTCACCTTCTGTAATAATTTGGTACAGAGGGGACCAGCCCCAGACTCCCTCCTGTTTGACGTCATATTGCTCTCTATCCCATTTTGCAATGTTCTCATCCACGAACAGCCTTCTACGAGCCTCCAACTGAGACTGAGCTGCAACCAATTTGAGTTCATAATCCAGCAATGCCTTGGTATAGTTGTGATGTGCAAACACACGTTGGCATTCATTCAACTAAGCAATATGCTCACGACATACTCCAGGACGGCCCCCGAGATGCAAGGTTCATTTCAGCAGTCATAGTAAACTTACTACAGCTCGGAACTTCAAACAAATTGTAGAGACACGCATCATGAAGGAAAGGAACATGTAAAAGAAGGTGCGGACCAGAAAGAAGGTGTACATACCCGTGCCTTAAGCCACCATTGACCAAAGGCAGTGCCTATCATTTGGTCTGAAAACTCGAATTTCCCAATAAGTGCAACAAGGCGGTCCGGGAAAGAAGCATCATCCAGAGAAGGGAATCCCTCGGGCAGCAAGCCATACTTCATTAGATAGGTGAGTCCTGGGCATGGAACAGGTGCGGGTTTCGGAGGCACAACAATATCCGAGGTCAGCAGCAAGGACGCCTTGACAAATCCATCTATGGCCTCTTCTCTACTTAAAGATGCAACATGTACCTCCTTCACAATGTGGTCTTCAGGTCGGCGACTTTCCTGTGGCACAACAGCAGGTCCATTCAAAGTAGAGCTGCCAATGCGTTGAGTGGTAACATGTACCTGTGGCACAACATGAGGTCTGTCCAAAGTAGAGTTACCAATGCGTTGAGTGGTAACAGTTACCTGTGCGTTCGATTACAGCATGGCAAGCATGCATGCAAATCTAAGCTCAAGATCGACGGTCCATACTTGATCTATCAGATTTTACGTGGACGACGTGCTCTTATTCTTCCCCAAGGCTCTAACATTGAAGTGCGGAATGAACCTGTTTCCTTGACAGACTTGGTGCATTCTGAGCTAGTTTTTTTATCTCACATGTATCAATGTGGAGGGGCGCACGGTGGGGTGATGTCTTGATCTTCTTAGCGATCTACTTCAGTTTACTCCACTTCTCTTCTCCGCGGCTTAGTCTTTAGTTTGCGGCTGACGACTCTTGGGGTCCTCGGACTTGACCTCTCTAGGACTTAGAACATTTCTATGACATCTCACCATCTGTACTCCCTGCATGGTTTTCCTAGCCAGGGGTTTTGTCCTCGGCCCAACTTGCAGGTGCCAGGTTTTCCCTTGGTAGGTTTTTCACCCAGCAGTGGAGGGTGATATTTTCCTAATTATTTGTCTTCCTTCACGGAGCTCAGGTTTTTCGTTGGGGGTAGGCTTCACAGATGTAAAGCCCCATATTTGCTCAGCTGGAAAATAGCCCGTTTCATCCGAAACGGCGATGCACATCCATAGTATATTTTTTTGGCGTATGAAGCCGTTAAACCGTTACAATGATATTTAGGTGGCTTGATCCTGGCCCTTCATCAAATCTAGGGCCACAAGGCAGCGCCGTGGGCTTTGGCCTATGATGCCTCGCGACGCGGTGGGCCACTACGGCTAGGGCTTTTTGTATAAAGACGGCGCCCTGACACAAGGTCAGGGCGGTGTACTCGGGTGTTGGTGTATATGTGATTTTGATGTACAAGCTTTGGATGAGAGCTGTTTAGTGCCTGATTCGTGTGTTTGATCCTCCTCTCGCGCGTTGCTTGTTTTTTCCGCTCGCCCCTTTGTTGTGCAACCTCGCTTCTTGAGAGGAAATGAATATATGCTTCAGGCTTGTTTTAAGGCTTCACAAACTCACCATCACTTCTGAGATTATACGTGCCCATTACTACTTGGCTACAACTTGGTTGTTTTTTGTTTGGGTAACATCACTGGGCTAAGTGTTGGTCCACAGTACTACCGACAACTTTTGCGAACAATGTTTCTATTGATTGGAAATATATTTTATTTGAAAAACAATAGGAACAATGTAAGAACTTAATGCATGCATGCGATTGGATGGGTTTTTGTCGGATTTAGGCAACGTCGGCTCTTTAAGCTTTTATGAGAAAATGAGGGTATTGGATCAATTAGTTACTTAATCCTACTACATTGCTTTGGTTACGGCCGTTAAAAATTATTTACCTTTCAAAAAAGAGGCAGCAGCTGTTCAGCATGAAATGACACCATAAGTTAGGTATGCTTTTACAAAAGTTATTTTTTGCCCTTTTAAATAAAAAAAATACAATACATCTTTGATAACCTACACTTCACATAAATTTAAAATTTAAATAATAATAATTTAAAAACAAACATATGTTAATCAATTAATGACATTAAAAAATCAATTAGAGCTGACGTAATTACGAGTTGTATCTTATAAAGAATTTGACATAACATTTACATTGAATGTGAAACAACTAAAGAACGCAAGGAATAAACTAATATTACAGCACATTCGCAAAAATGATTATATATATATGTTCACTCGGACAACTTAAAAATGATGGATAATGATGTGGTTATGTGGGGACGATAACAATTCTCAAAATTCAGGACGATAATGACATGGCACTATGGTATACCATATTCCTGTTCTACACTAGAACTAGGCGCACACTAGAAAAGGCCCGGAGTTTAATGCGAGCCCTTCGGTCCTGCCTGCGTGGCCCCCCCCCCCCCGGCTCCCGCGCGGCTCGCGGTCGCCGCGGCCCGCCCCCCGCTCCGCTGCCCCTCCCCTCCCCGGGCCTGGGTTAGTTGAGCCTTACCAATGTTTGTCTTGGCATCATGGATAGACACCGCATGTCGAGCATGAAGATCCTCAACAAAGGTCTCAAGATCAACCGGATCAGCAACAGTAGAGATAAGAGGGGTAGAATGCAAAGGAGGAACACACTTGCGACCATACAACAACTCAAAATGAGTCTTCTTGGTGCTAGCATGCACGACGGTTCAATAAGCAAAGAGAATAGGGGGAAGAAAGGTATCTCACTCCCTGGTAAGTGCGCCATTCTTCTCCAACATTCGGCAAAGAGTTTGGTTGAAGCGTTCCGTAAGGCCATTGGTCCGGGGATAGTATGGGGCGGTGGTGGAATGCTTGACACCAAAGTTGAAGCAAACCACCGTGAGGAGCTGGTTACAAAATTCCTTGCCCTGATCCGTTAGTATCTCCCAAGGACACCTATGCCGCATAAGGATCTCATTGAAGAAGAACTGAGCTGCATATGTCATATGCCCGAACCCTCCTCCACAAAACAAGTAACTCCTCCATCAGTGGTGCTAAGCACACATCTATGTGCTCACTTGTAACTGACTGCTTTCCTGGAATCAAGAGAGTAAGCATGACAAAGAACTTCTTTGTAGTGAGCCACGAAGGTAGGTTGTATACCAGCGTCAACATTGGCCATGTTGACCAGCAATTGTTCTTATCACCAAACGGGTTGACTCCATCGAAGGATAAACCAAGCCTTACATTGCGAGGCTCTCCTGCAAAGTCGGGCCAGATAGCATCAATGTGTTTCCAAGCCTTTGAATCAGCTGCATGGCGCACAAGGCCATTGTTGCTTGCATTCCGACCACTACAACAGATCGCGGTATTTACGACTGTATATATAACTATTCTGCAGTCATAAACGATACATATGACTTCTATGAATGTAAGTTGTGCAAACCAAGTGAATACAATGAGTACAGGATGGTAGGTCCAGATGACTACAGTCAGATGAACCAAGTGATATCTCTCACTGCAGTCATATATACCATACTCCAGTTGGTGCTGCCGCACCACGTGACAAGACGCAATTGATTTAAAAAAAAAGTTAAATTAAAAAAAAAACTAAAAAAAATAAAAACATATGTCAGACGTCGCGTCGCGTCGCACCGCATTGTGCCACGTGGCATAATGCATTTTATAATTTAAAAAAAACCACGTGACAGCCCATCTAGGGTATCACGTGCTATTCCTAGCTCGCCTACTAACCCTAGGGCCATCTTATCCATTTGATTGTACTTAGAGGAGTTTGAACCTGCAACCTCTTTATTATAAAAGTTATAGTTCACTATCTGCTAACCAATACACCCATTAGTCATTCATATGATCATATGGTGTTTTGATTGTATTATACACACCAAATTACAAAATCCCCAGTAGTCATCATGACTATGTAACCTCATCCATGTACATTGTAGTCATGGAAATTACTATGAATGGTGAGCTAAATCTGGTCAATTATCGTTGACCAGCCTTTCGCCCATTCCGGAGCCATGTAGTCATACAGACGACTACTTAGATAGTCGTTCATACGACTGTAGTCGTATGAACGACTGCGGGAGGTCAATTTTATATAAAAACATGGTGCAGTCATGGTCAAAGTCAAGAAAACCATGACTACCACGGTTTGGCAGTCATAACTACCGCGATATGTTGTAGTGGACTGTGCCAGGCCATTAATTCTGCAATAGAAGAGCATTTATACATACGCAAAAGGCGTGGTATCAAAGAAAAATGTCGAAGCACCTTCATAGGTACCTTGGATCTCCCCACATTTTTTGAATCGTGCGCTTTGACACTTGGGGCAACTCTCTGAAGTTTTCAAGTCCCCCCTAAACAACACACACCCCTTTGGACAAGCATCGATCTTCTCATAAGCAAGCCCAAGCTTGCTCACCATGGTCTTTGCATGGTAGAAAGATGTGGGTAGTACATTTGGTTGTGGCAAAAAGGTTTTCTGCAGCAAAGATAACATTTCCTCCGCAAAGCCATTTGTAACCCCATGTGTTGCACATAGATTCATTATAAGCATGGTGGCTACAAGCTTAGAGGATTTACAGCCTTCATATAAAGGTAGACATGCCTCTTCCAATGAGATGGGATCATCAGTGCGAGAGTCCCCACCCGCAATCGGGTCATGGGCTTCTTCTAGGGTGTTCGTGTCACATTGAACATCTATATCATCTAACTCCACTTCTGGCCCCTTTGCAATTTCAGGTGTGTCTATGATCTGAAAGGTCTCTTGGATCATGTGCTGCACCTCAACATTCATGTCCAGTTGTCCATGTGTCCGGTGAGGCTGTCCTACGATTCCGGCAACACGGTCTCGATTAATCCCTCCATTTGTTGAAGCTATATCCTGACCGACCTCCATGGCCTCCTCTTCCTATTCATCGTCAGAAGCATGCCTCCTTGCTCCTCTCCAAGATCTCAACACAGGGGATCTGCCGTTGTTGATTAGATGTTTTCTCACTCTGTCTAACGCGACAAGTATCCTTGGAAACCGAAAGGTGTCTACTGATTCGATGACTGGTGCCGAACTCTGGAAAGCAAGAAGAGGAATGGTGGTAGATGTCATTACCCAGAAATATGCCATGTAAGCAACCAAGTGTCAAACGGGAATGACACAAGGAAATGCATCATATATTGAATGACGAGAAGCTGAACTTACTCACACTCAAAATCGGAGTCCACGTCGAGATCCTCCTCAGGCGCTTCGGGCTCCTCCAGAGGTGCCTCTGTGGATGGGGACATGTTGTGTCCGTCTCAAGCTGATGAAGCTCGCTTGAGAAGAGCTCTGTATCAGCCTCCATGCCGAAGAAGTGCCTTCCGGCGCTTTTGCACGCATGAAAAGATGCTCATGCAAATCGAAGAGGAACGAGAAATTAAAACAGGGCTTCCCTAAGCCCACTGCCCATATTTCAAATACAGAGTTCAGGGCCCCACCTATGCCAATAGACAAGTCAACCACTTGTCCACCGTGACGGCTGCATGTCTCCACCAAAGTCTGCATGAAAGCCGGGGATTTCTCCCGGGCACCTCTCCAAGGGACACCAGTCGACCTTTTCGTAGTTCGGCCCGAGTCCACGTAATTGAAGATTACATCATCCTCCACAGGCTCGCAGGTGGGGTCAATGTGAGCTGCAAGGTCCCTCAACTGGAACTCAGCAATACCAGGAGGAAGAGTGTCCTTCCACACCCTCACCAGGCACAAAGCTTTGAACACCCGAGTCTGCCAAAAATCACGAAGAGAGCATGAGCAAAAAAACATACACTTCTTTTGACACTTTCTTAAGAACCACGAAACTTTAATTCAAAGGAACCAACTCACTTTCTGCCCCGGGAACTCGCCCTTCGTAAGAGGCAGAGTGTTGATGCATGTCTAAGTTTTGATGACACGAAACCCGGAAGCTTTCATGTAGCTGAAAAGAGTTCTCCGTGCCGACATGTCCTTTGACTGCATGAGAAGAAGAGCCCCCGAGTTAGAAAGGAATTTGTTCCAAGTGGGGGTTGCATTGGAAGGCAACACATCAGGGACAGGCAACCGTCAAGAATGTCCAGCACCACAAGGTCAGTCGTGTATGCCTGCTGAACTCCATTCACCCAATCTGGCCTTTTTGTGACCTGTAACAAAAAACAAGAGATAATGTCATAAGCCTAACCAAATACAACACGAAATCAATCCCGTTGACAAGCCAGAACGAATTGCCAAAACAATATCATTCATACCACAGTTAAGACATATGTGCTTACCTGAGTAAGGAACGAAACAAGCATGTCCCATGATTTCGATGGTACCCCTTTGAATGTGGACTTCATGGATTCCATTATTGCCAGAAAACTTTCATCTTTCAACCTTACGATGGAACTGGCCCAAAACCCTGGATGAATGTTATCTCGCCTCGAAAGGCTGCTCCCTCGCTGTTCTCCTATCCCTCCTCGTTGGAGAAGGTTGTATACCTCTGACGGGCCCTGTTCCTGCGGAGCTGCACTCTTCCCTTTCCCCGACAATCTTCCCCTTCCGTTTTGGAGTAGCAGTTTTCTCAGGCTCTTTTGTAGCCAGAGCTTGAATGATTCTGTCCTGAATGTCTTTGTCAGTAAGCGGGGCAAGTGCCGCGGCGTTGTCGTTAAGGTTTCTCAAAACCACTTCATCGAATGGTGTGTCCTATTTTGGCAGATCGAGGTACCATCCACAGTCTCTGAAGTGTGCCCTGCTCCAGTCTCTGGCAATACCAGTCGTGTACATTGTCTTGTCGTTGGAGGGGTCAGCCCATGAGTAGATGAAATCAGGGTCATTTCTAAGGTACTTTCCCGGTATGAGAACATGATACATGTACCTGAATCACACACACCCAAAACCCAGTGTAATACGATCTGAACAGCACACAGATCACACCTCACGAGAAGGGTATTCAAATGCAGATCAGCAAGTCGTCGAAACTAACATTTATCAGCCCGAATCAACCTTGCGTTGACGCAATGTTGATTCGAGCTGAAAAGGAAAACACCAAATGTGGAGAACTGCACTTTCAACGAGCACTAACGAGAGGGAAAGCCCATTATCATAATCCATCGTATGCACAAAATTGAATCCCCAATCAACCTTGCGTTGACGCAAAGTAGATCGGCGGATCCACATATGATAATGTTGCATGAAAAAAGACAGTGATTGACAAGTGGAATTCAACATTGCGTCAATGCAAGGTTGTTTTCATGAACATAAAAATGGAAAACAGTGCCAGAAAACACCCATCCGAAGATCTGTTTGTATGGATATTCAACCTTGCGTTGACGCAAGTTGAATACCTCTACTGAAAACACCTTTCCATGGTATTTGATAACTTTTACTTTCCTATAATTCTATGGAAATCGGGCCATTTCTGCAGAACATTTCTAGCTATCCATACCGTCAAACAACGTTGCGTCAACGCAAGGCTGTTTGGTGGTACAGTGTAAGCTCTAAACAGCTCTTCATTCCAAACAGACTTTATGTTCATCCTGGCAGTAGCGGAACTGGAAACGACAGCAAACAACAGTACCAAAACACAGGAAGACCTACATAGCCTGCCCCTTCATCAACGTTGCGTTGACGCAAGGTTGATTTGCCTTGTGGTTTTTTCACTTTAAAATGCAGAAATGACATCATTGGATACCCCAGGTACAGAAAAGTGAAACAAAAACCACATTCGTGGCAGCCGGGATTTAAGCTTGTGTTAACGCAATGTTGCTCGGCTGTACGTCCAGAGCCTTCACACCTCCCTCAAAACATGCATATTCGAAATTGTCCATAGAAAACACGACACAAGAATACTGAAACATACACTTCTAGTACCACATTTGATTCTTGGAGGTCACACCTGTACAACACTCGTTTCATTGCTTGCTCACTGTTGTACTGGTTTTTGAATTCATAGGATCTGGAGATTCCTTTGTCTCTCTCAAACTCCCTGAAGAAATAGTTGTTCCAGACAGCAAGCTTCCATCTCCTGATATAGGCCTCCTGTATGATCCGGGGGAAAGCCATCTGGATTTTGTAGTCTGCCATTGACTCCCCAAGTGCAGCCACCACTCGGTTTTCCAACTGCAGCAAGACAGATCATAAGAATAGCAGATTTCCATTGGCATCGTACACTTCCCTTTCGAGGAATAGAGTTCCATTTTCCAACCGAAATTGCGTTGCGAGCACGTGTTCATGCACCACCACAAAACCGTCATCATCCACCTCGTAAGAAAATGGCACAAGGTGGTCCTCACTTAAGAAGTCCGCGTCAAGGGAGCCCACGGCCTGGGAGGCCATCTGTCAATGTTGCTTGAAAGCGCGCAATTCAAAGTCCAATGTTGCTTCTGTTTATAGGTTGTACTAGAGTGGAGTTTCTTGGCTGTATACAAGACGTCCTTACACACAATTGCAGGTGTCGCTTTCGCATGCAGGTCTCCCAACGCGGTTCGGCACATCAAAGAAATGTGTGGACATGCGAACCAAGTGAATGGTCAGAGAGTGCCCAAATGCGGAGTGGATAATTCCAGTCCCAATTAAAAAATCCGACTCTCTTTTTACAGGTGCCCCACCAGTGCCTTGGACAACGTATTAAGCAATTTTGACTGACAGAGCCGCCATTTGGCTGTCATGTCAAAGAGGCCAGAAGAGGTGCCCATTTCCATTTAATATTAACGGCAACTGCACCGCTGTACAACTGTACCAACTGCACATTCCTCTGAAACACCCCAAAAGCGGATACCCACTAATAAACTTTTGTGGATGAGAGGTCGACCCGAACGAATGTCGGTGGATGAGGAATAAATGATCTCCGGCGATATTCATAACAGACAATTGGACACGTGTCCGCCATGCATGTGGAATGAGCATGTGGCGCTGAGGTCATTTCGAGTGATCATCTTGGCGTGGTTGGCCTTGCGATGAACCTCCCGTAGTGCCTTTTTTTCCTTCTTCTCACTGCAACCGTGGATTCTGCAAAGACGGTGACCCCCATCCCGAGGGAGAAGAAGGCGTCGAAGAACATTGTATTTCACATCAAACAAGCAGAGGGCACGCCCTAAGGAGAGGATGACAAAGGCAAGACGGGAACTTAGAATGGGAGAGGAAACCTCCGTCGGAGATGAGGACGAAGGGCAAAATCCGAGTCTGCAACCACGTTTTGGAGATGAAGGTCTTGAAGCGATTCAGGAGGCGACCCAAGAACAACCTCCAATAGAGGGAGGGGAGGATGAGGAAGTCAGTTGGGCTAGGGAGGAAGCACTGCGAGTGGAGAATTAGGTCATGAGTGAGCAGCGAGGAGAGGAGGACGCGGGTACGCTGCCATCTGCCCCTGTTTCCCACCATAGGGACCTGCTTGGCAGCATGCTGCCTCCAGACCTCATGGAGAAGTTGAATACCTCCGGAGCATCATCAAGTGCAAAGAAGAAACCAGAGGTGGCTATCAACCCTCTTTTTCCTTTTCCTTTTTTTGTATGTTCCATTCTAAATAGAGAGATCGACATCAACCTTGCGTCAACGCAAGGTTGATTTCGACCTCCAAACTGTATGTTTTGGGCACGAAACGAAGCAGATGCAGCACACGAATTAACCTCGCGTTGACGCGAGGTTGATTTGGGTGCCTCTTATTTTCAGTCCCACCACCCGCATCTGCCTGGCAGCATGCTGCTTCCAGACCCCATGAAAAAGACGAATACTCCCGATGCATCATGAAGTGCGAAGAAGAAACTAGAGTTGTAATCTCTTTTGCCATTTGCTTTTTTTGTCTCTTGAACGCCAAACTGAGAGCTCGACATCAACCTTGCGTCAACGGAAGGTTGATCTCGACCTCTAAAGTGTATGTTTTGGGCACGAAACGAAGCAGATGCAGCACTCGAATGAACCTTGCATTGACGCGAGGCTGATTTGGATGCCTCTTCTGTTCATTCCCAGCATACGAAGTCCCGTCTCATGAATCGCAAGGTAGGGGAAGTTGATTATGTGAAGCCATCAAAAGAACCTTGCGTCAACGCAAACCATTTAGTGGGTTCACTGGAATGTTCCAGTATGCATTTCAGACTAAGCTAGAACCCCATCAATCAACCTTGCGTCAACGCAAGGTTGATCCATGGGAGCTCAATCTGTCACTCGCAGGGATATTCATTCTTTGCAGAGGAAAAGGAAAAGGAAATCCGTGGGGGGAGATGTGGTAGTGGCAGAAGGTGATGGTGAGGAAGAATCATTTGAGGAACACTATGAAGACAAGGCCGAGGAGGTAATGGGGGGGCAAAAAGTTAACTCCTCGAAGTTGATTTTGTCGATGGAGGTTCACGGCAGAAACCTGGTTATCCCACTATGCCGGATGATCTCCATGCCCGCGGTTCAACCCGCATATATTGAGGAACGACATCACGAAGTTGAAGAACGATTTTGTTCACGGCTATGTTAAGGGATCTGCAGTGTTCTACGTATCCACTGTGAACACGAAAGGAGATGAATGTCTTGTAACAGAGGACATAGAGCAAAGTTGGGATGCATGCTGGCGGGATGTAAACAGGGAATTTGAGCACAAGCTGTCGAAAAAGGCCTCAACAAAAGCATTTATGGGAAAGATGTTTTTTTTGTCTGAGATGGGAACCATAGACTGCTTGTCTGGATGGATTACATTTCAAGCTTGCACTCGGACGAGATCGAATGGCACTGGAGCGTGGTTTCCATGGTACTCAACCACAAAGGACGTGTCACGCAGCTCTTGACAGCCATGCACGACATAAACAAGTAAGATACAAACCTTGTTCCCACCCGATCTGCGTTTTCACAATTCGAAATCATCTTATGAGTTGAAGGTTTTTTCAGGTCCAATGAAACCTCCCATGTGACGACCAATCTCTGCCATACTCTATTCCGTATCCAAAAGATAGGGTTGATGCCACTGGAGTCATTCACGAACGTGCTCAGTCCTCAGCAGATGAAGAGGTGTGCTGAAAAGAAGACAAGCACATGGTACAGCCTGACAAGGGAGGCTTTTCTTGACTACATGTACATGGTAAGCTTCTTGACATCTGTTTGTTTGTTGTTAGTGTAAATTTTACCAAGAAACGCCAGTGTTTGATCCTTTCTCCCTGTACTGTATGCAGCAAGAAATAGCAGAGACTGGTTTGAAGGCGAAAGTAGAGTACTATGCATCCCATACAGAAGAGCAGAGGTCTGCAACTGGGCTTGAGGACATTATGAGATTTGAGATGAACAATCAAAGGAAGAACCTCATGAGTGCCTTTGATAAACAAATTCGCATAGCAGATCCAAGTCTGGGCACGGAATTTCTGGAGCAGGTGAAAGCACATTATGACAAGTATGGCTCCAAGCAAGAAATGACCCAAGTAAAACTGCATCACCTTTCCATATCAATGGTGGACAATGCAACCAAAATCAGGTGGTTGGAGATCTGGAATTCGGATCCACTTGTGAGAGACACCAACATGTTCCCAACTCCTGAGAGGGACTCAAAAACACAAGCAATAAAAGTTGTTAGCGACCACACATTCGACCAGTGCCCCAGATCGGACCCCTGCATCAAGCACTATCACTGCAATGGTTGAAGACCAGAACATGGTGCTGGATGTAATGGAGTCCATGTGCTTGGACGAGGTTTGGCATATAGAATGCACAAAGCTGGATCGCGTGTGAAATGCGCGGCGATCAGGGCCACCAATCATGAAAAATGTATATCATTAATATCTAGAGGCAGAGAACGCACTGCAGCTCCTACATTCACTAGTTTGTTTCTCCCTTACGGACAAGGAGAGGCAAAGAACCACAAGTTCTGGTTCTGCGTTGACAATTGTGGGAGATGTGTGCGTGGGATAGTGAGGCCCTCCGTGGTGAGGAAGCCTACTCCACCAACCGTGTGGCCTATGAAGATGGGCACAAGTCTCACTCACCAAGAGATCGCAATGCTGGAAGAGGCGGGTTTCTCCCTAGCCAGGCATTCCATTGCACGTGGAGGTGCTTCAAGTTCAAGCGGTTCACGGGTACCTCCGCCTGACGCTCACTTGTGGCCAACCAGACGGAATGGGAAGCTGGTTCGACGATTCCCTCCAACCGCAGAACACTACGGCAAAATCGAGTCCGCGAGAATGCTTCACGCTCGTGTTGCGGGAACAATGGAAGTACCTGATCCAGGGTATGGTCGGGTCTTCACCATGATCTCATCCGCATCTGCGCTGCAGGACAGGACGTACGACATCACTGTTTCCAATTTTCCCAATTGCATCCGTCCTGATTTTGTTGGTATGCTTTCAAGTAGTTTGGGAAAGAGAGGGAAGTTCATACTGTGCAAACATCTGTACTTTGTCTTCTTGAGAAAGATGGTTTGTGATCCAAAGCGCGACTTCTTCATTCACCAAGCCACTATGAGTTTCAACGAAGTCAACACACTTCTATAGCAGGATACAAGCCCATAGACAACATGCACTTGACATGAAGAAATCTGTGTTTTCCTTGACTACAACTTGTAATGGAATGACTGTTCAAGTCCAGTGTCTCTCAATGTATGTCCTCTAACATTTTTGCTATGCGTGGGTCAACGCATTTGTTGCATTGGTTTGTCCTATTCTTTTCATTAGCAAACACAAGAAGCTACCTTCAGATAGACAGATGATCAAATCAACCTCGTGTTAACATGAGGTTGACTTGAAGTTCTCCAAATCCACCTTGTGTCTACATAAGGTTGATTTTAGTTCTAAGAAAACAACATCGTGTCAACACGAGGTTGATTTGGAGATGTTCAAATCAACCTTGTGTTGACACAAAGTTGATTTTTGTTCCAGGAAAACAACCTCGTGTTAACACAACGTTCATTTCAGTTCTAGGAAATGAAGCTTCTGTTAACAGAATGTTGAACTCCAGGAAAGCCCGAAACCCTTCATCCGTTTCACCTTCATGTGGTGAAATCAGCAGTTGTAGGCTCCACGGTTATAGGCCCACCTTCTTTGTGGTGACGTGGCATGACCTGGACCAGCCTCACTCCACGTCAGCATCAACGCCACGTCAGCTGCGTGAGCGTAGGCTCACGCCACGTCATCGTTGTGTGAGCATACGCTCACATGCTCACGCACCAGGCTCACATGGTAGCGTCGTTGCGAGTCCCCACGATGCCAGTAATATCTCCTACCAACTCCTTGTGAGTGTCGACATCAACTAAAGTTTCCTCTTGCAGCCAGGAGCTGCCTACTCCTTCTTGAGAGTCTGACATTGCTAAGTGAGAGAGGCGGAAGTGAAAGAGGCTACAAGGTGAGGCATATGGATGAGGGAGAGTGCGGATGAGGCAATGGGGGGTCTGAGGAAACTGAAGGAGTTTGGGAGTGCTGAATGGCAATGTGGTGTGTGGAGAGTATGTGTTCAGTGAGGCTGGAGAACATGACATTTTGAGGGGGAAATCATGTGCTGCATGGTTTCAGATGGCCACATGCATTTTTAGGACTAAAGGGATGCGATTTGAATATTGATTCCATTATCAGGTGCAAAGCAACCTTCTGGAGCTAGGTAAGGCATTCACAAAACCATTTTCAAATGATTGTGCACATTCGTACTCTCTCCCGCATTGGTCCATATGACATGCACATAACATGCATGAACTAGAGGCAATGTCTCTCATTGGCAGCCTCCACCCACATGAGGGTAGGGCGGGAAATAGTGGCGGGTGCTTGTGAGGGATGCTTCCTTTTGAATTGGCATTGCCACACCAGTATGTCAGTATATTCATTCTGGGTGGGCTGTTTTGTTCACATATGTGGTTGGAGAGGCATTATATTTGTTGCTTTCTGAACGGACTGCAGTGGGGGCAATATTGTTGCATTTTCTGATGGACATAAAGCTTAGTCTTCATATTTTTGACTCTTTGGGGTCCGAATGAACTTCTGTCCACGTCGTTCTTTGTAACCTCAGTGGCAACTCTGTCCTTTGCTCTGTAATCATATAAATAATATTATTCCATGGGCATTGTATTGCTGCAGGTTGTGCATGCTCCCTTTCATGTGGAACACAAGTATGGATGATAGTTCTTTCCGACCTTATATATTGGACGCCAGAGAGCCATGGAAAATCTTTCTTTCAACCTCAAATGCAGGTCCTTTGCTAAGGCAACATTACCAACTTCAAATGAAAGAGTTGTACATGGCCAGCGAATCAAAATAGGTATTCAACTGCAATGTGAATGACGTGTAAATTCGGAATGCCATCTTCAATTGCAAATGGTTGCCTCAGGAATGAATAAAAAACTTCGACCCCAAACATTTCAACAACGTCTCCTAATTCAAAATACCTACTAAACTGCAATGACCCAAAGCCCACATCCGAACTCGCACCAAGTTGAACTACATCCCACCGCACATGAAAAAGTCACAGAAGGCTAGAAACAGAAAGAGAATCCGCCGTGTATCTGATGCCATTCGGAATGAGCCAGTTAAGCATGTGTCCTAAACCGTAAACCTCACTTTCCAGACACAGTTATGAAGTGCATTATGAATAAACATGTATTATCCCCCCTCAGACCCGTAGGCCATGCACATCACATACTTCATCCCCGGGGGCCATGCATGCATGCACCTCAAATTGCAAACATTCTTCACTCGGAACTCCACCTATTGCACATTTTCAATGCGTAGCAGTTGTACATGGGTTGTTCATACGGAAGTGTACTGTCAGTACGCCCGTGCATGTGCAAGTAAGATGTGAGAACTTGCAAAACGGTAGACATTGCCTGAAATTGTGGAGCTGAAAATGGAAATGAAATTGCAGTACTGGTAATGCTGTCAGCCACATGCTTCCTCAGCCCAATCCACCTGAAGTTCAAAAAGGAAAGAAGGCACATCCAGCAGCTGCCCAACCATCTCACTGTCTCATTCGCTCCTTGTAGGCACAAACAAGCCCTAGTTCATTATATGGACTGCAGGGATTCCAGGAATATGGTGCCTTACCTGAAGTCTTTCAGCCAGTGTACAACCTCTTCTTGCTCCTGGTGGGAGACGGCACGGATGGGAGATTGCCTGTGTAGCCATGCCTCTCCAGAAAGTCTTTGTACCGTGCAAGTGACTTTCCATTCCCATCATCCACAGTAGTCATAACTGGGTCTTCACCAGGGTACTGAAGACCCTCCTCCATCATGGCAGTCAAGTCCAAAATCTTTCCCTTCGTAGTTCTCACCAATGCAAGAAGATGTTGCTGGAGGAATTTGCTGGTATCTGTCAGTTGAAGAATACTTTCCCACTCTGTAGAGGTAAGGGCAAGTAGGTTGGGCAATGGACTTGTACCAGCGGATGTTTTGTGAGCCATAGAAGGGGAGGTCAGACCTGGGGGAGTTTGTGAAGATGAAGGCATGGAAGAGGGGGACTGATGGGCAGCTAGCAAGTTGTGGAGGCCACCTTTACATGTGCCCAATAGGGATCCGCACAACTTTGCAATCAGCCCGTCCTCCACATGGGGGTGGAGCATCTTCAAAACCTTTACCTGGTGTGCACACATATTTCCTTTCTGTGCCCAATGACAATCACAGGAACCCCACTTAGAATCCGGATTGGGGACAGTATATGTCATACCCAATTGGCGGTGGCATTGAACTGTTGCAATGCCTCCGGATGTGTCAGGCAGGTGCACATTCGCATCTGGAATGTCGTTGGCAAGAAAAATAGAAGTACAAACAAATCCCTCCTGCCGCTTGTTTCGGATGAACCCATAAGCCTTCGCATGTGACATGTACCAGTAATGGGTTAGCACATCACCTGTCAGTTCAGAGATGAGCCAATCCACCCGCCTACTACCGAGGACACTTTTGGTGCTCTTCAATTGCGCTTTCAGGTTCCCGTGGTATGCTTCAATGGCAACATTGGTGTCTTGAGAGGCATGAGGTATGTTCCGGGATCCCTTCATCCACAGTTTGGCTTTTGGAAGCCACTCTGTCTCCATGTAGGTGCAGAATTCTGTCTCAGAAGGGTACTTCTCCCGTAGGCCCAGAATTTTGAATACGACCCATGCTTCACCTGCATCCCCAGAGGTCTCCTTTCTATCATACATGATCTGTGCCAGGTCTTATAAGATAGCCGCTCGCATTACTGGGTCTTTCACCTTTGCTACAACATTCTTCTGCCAGGCTCGGCGAACATACCACAAGCACAAGAAAACAGCACAATCCCCCCACACAGATCTATTCTCTTATCAGGCAGGTAAACTGAAATTCATGTGTAACTAAGAGATCATGGTAGGTATATTGCCTGAGTTCATGGACGTATCTAATTGCAACAATTTCAGCATCTGCGTCATCCACAATAAAGGCATTCGGACTCCAGTCTACCTGCAGACTTGTCATTTGTTTGTTAAGTGCCTCCATCCAAGGCGTAAGATCAATGGTTTTGCACCTTGCAGTGATAATGTAAGCCACTGGAATACAATTCAGCCAGTCGTCGAATACCATCATGGTATACAAGGGGTACTGCAACAATAATCATGTGTAACTGAAGTGAGTTCAAAGGAAATGGTACGAGAACAGAAAAGTTCACATGAAGAACATAATTTGACAAGCTTTGAGGACATTTGGGTTAAGAAACTGCCGCAACCTTTTTTTCATTCGTTCCAAAGGCTGCATCACAAGTAACTATGTGACGATGGCCGTGTTTGAGCATTTGTTTTCTCTGCCAATCAGTTTGTAAGCCAAGCACAAATGGAAGGTCCAATTTTCGGTCATTCAACGTCCACGCAAGGTGATTACACTCTTCCTGGTAGTAGAAAATGCTTGCTGGGTTTTCATGCACCCACATTCAGACACTTTGTGCATCATTGGAGTGCTTTTTGAAAGTTTCTCCATCGCACTTGTTGGCAATATTTCGGATGTCACTTGAAAGAAGGAAGGTATCACGAGTAACCTCCAACCCCCCATCCATGATATCCCTCACCCTCTGCGTGTGCTTTGCCATTATCTTGTTGATGCTTAGTCCCATACGTAGGTTATGTAACACCTAGGATTTCATGTCATCGCTCAAGTGGGGAGCTAATGAAACACGACCTAGTTGCTGAGTGGGTCCATGGCAGACCTCTCCAGCCCCATTGACATGTCTCTTTTCATAATAGACCAGCTTTGCAATATCAAGGTCCACATAACATTGCTTCAGTACAAACCTGCACATGCATCCCCTCTTGATGCCTTCCCCCGATTTTGTTTGTGTGGTCCTTGCTTGTTTTGGCTTTGCTTCAGTGGAAGCGGCTGTGACTCTTGGCTTCCTCCCCTTCTTCTTTGCAGGTTTTGCTCGACGTTTCTTGTGTGCCATTGCAGGGGTAGCATCCAAGAGGGCCGTAGTTCTGTCCTCTGGACCATATGAGCAGTGATACCTACAACCACAAACTACATTCCGTTACTATCACTCTAAGGGGACTCAGGCACTCTCTGCATTCATGGAAATCATGGAATAGGCATTGCAACACATGAACGGCAGCCCAAGATGTACCTTGTCATAGTCAAAGCACTTTTGGTGTGAGGAGCCAACAGAGATCCCTCCGGATGGCCTCTTTGGTGATGCCTGTGGAAAGTGCATGGGCCATCTGTACGGGAGGATTCCCAGTAATTAAATCAGCTACGCGATTCCATGGAATGTAGGCGACTTGGGCTGAGGCTTAGCCAGGAGGCTTGCCATGCCATTGCAAACGCCACTGCAGTACATGATGGTTGAAAGCACCTGCATTTGGCAGTTGCACTTGGTTTCGAAGCAACAAAACAAGATGGGACACGATGGCTTCAGATTTCTCGCCAACCAACATGTCAATTTGCAATTCAAAGAGGAGGCGGTGCTGATACAGGCTGAACGTAAGGTTTCCTGTTGACAGAACCGTTTCAGACACGAAGCTACAGGAGGGTGATTCTATGGAGACTCGCCTCTGATTACACATCCATTCGTACTCTCATCCATCTGATTACACATCCATCCTACTCTCATCCATCTGATTACACATCCATCCTACTCTCATCCATCTGATTACACATACATCCTACTCTCCTCCATCTTATTGAACATGCATCCTACTCTCATCCATCCATACACATTGATCCTAAATCCCACAAGTAGACGAACAGTCATGTCCATTAAATAATACTAAAATTCAAATTGGAAATTTGAAATTCAAACTTGGGTACGCATGTGTTGGATTCACTCTCACTATGGGCTCATGTTATGTTCATGACCACATCTGACATCTGGCATGGATGCGTGCATGACCTACATGTATCATGTGTTATATAAACGACATTCCATGGGATGAGGGGAGGGGGGGCGGGCTGCAGCGACCGCGAGGGAGCCCTAGGGGGGGCTGCTGTGGGGGTGCCACGCAGGCAGGACCGAAGGACTCGCATTAAAGTCCCGGGCCTTTTCTAGTGTGTGCCCTAAAACTAGTCGTCAACCTTCAATCATCACTAGAGTTGCCCAACCTCTATTGAAGGCGTTTGAGTATGTCACCTTCCATAGCTAGGGAAGCTTTTAATTTGTGACCAAAAAATTATTTTGCATAATCTCCATAGGAAACGATATGTAGTCTGTTGGGATGAAATGACACCATAAAATACAATATTGGCTTCTACAAGAATAATTCGTCACGCTCTAGTTTTTTTAATTCTTTCTAGCTTTCAACAAAGCTTGGTGATTTTTTTGCATTAAATCTTTCAATTGTGAATTTGAGTTTTTTTTTTTCAAGGGTAACAAATCGATCTCCTAGTTAATGGCAGTGAGAGGTTATCATGGACTTCTCGTTCGAGTCTTGGTACAATCATGCAGATGTAGGTAGGACCCTAGCTTTATTGAGCATGAAACTAACCTCTTTCACCAACCTCACCATAAGGCAACAAAAGACTCATGGATACTAGCTATTCCCAAAATTAATGTCTTGTTAATAAAGTGCGTCTGTTTATAAATAGGGACACATTGTAGCTCTATCTTATTTGAGGGGTTTGACTACATATGATCTTATATATATATATATATATATAAAACTTTGGTATTTGTATAGAAGAGGTTATTGATCTAAAACAAGAGGTTTTAAAATTTGTGGATTGAAAAACAAAACAATGTCTCTCTAGTCTATTGTTTCTCCCTATGGAAAACAAACACCATGATGTGAGGTTAACCTAGTATGATCCAATTCGTTAACAAAGAAGGATATATACAAATATAATATTGAGCAAATACTCATTTAGACCCTGAAATAAAGTCCTGATTTGATCCTAACATATACTAAATTAATTGTCTTCTTCACTTGTGAAGTAATCATTTCATATGTGTGTGTGAGTGTTTTTTGTTTTTTTTTGGTCTCATGTCTCCAAAATCGCCACAATGCCACATGTAAATTTTATCCTACGCCCGTGTGGTGAGAAAACAAGGTGTAGGGTTGGAAAAGTCGCTAAATTAGCAGGTGGCACATTTTGACAAGTCCACGTTGGCTAAATTAGGCTCCTAATATTCAAGTACTAGCGCTTTTTGGCGATGGACAAGATTGCTGTTGATACCAGTATTGCTGCAATGTGAGACTCCAAACAACACAATAGTAATAGTGATAGTAATAGTAATATTAATAATGATAGTGATAGTGATAATGATAATGATAGTAGTAGTGATAGTAAATAGTAATACCTGTAGTAATAGTGATCCAGTGTGAAGGTCAATTTTTTATTCAGGTTATTGAGTATTCTCTTGAATATATTGAATATTTTATAGGCAATATTCAGATTCCCCCAATATGAGATGGAAAAAGTAAGTATTTATACCCTACTCCTATGCAGCCACAATACTTTATTGATACCCCCTCCTATACTCTACCCGGCCCCCTTACCCCAACACCATGACCATACCAGTCTTGGGAAGTACGGGCCATTGTGATACTAAGACCAGTCTGGTATCATGTTTTTGTGATAGGTACCAGTCCAACAGTTATTTCAGGTTTACAATAGCACTAATTTAATAATTTAATGCAAGTGTGCAATCTACGACAAACATAGTAGCCAATTTTTTGGCCTATCAAATCTTCCCCATCCTCTCTCAAGAGTGACACATGTTGACACATGTTGACGTGACACCAGAGCATACAGAGGGGAATATGAAAACACCGGAGTTAAGGGGAGTTAGGGGATGGGGGGTGACATCACCAAAATGACAATGCAATATTTAATCCAATAATAATTGTACCCATGTCTCACACCATGGCCTTACTAACCGACTATTCATTGTTGTATCTATAAATATAAGTATATATAACGCCAACCGGAGTTAGCATAAGGAAAAGTCTCTTCCCCTTGTTCGATGGCACAATAACCATTAGCATTGTAAAATCTTTAATAGTGAGTCGGAGTAAGAGGGGGTGGGGAGGATTTGACAATGGCCTACGAGAGGCGGCAAAAGTACAGTCAGATCACACTTTTGTATTAAGTTTTTACATTCTTCTTATCGTTTTCCATCTATTTACATGGATGTATGAAAAATTATCTTCATAGACCATCTTATCGGCAATATTGAACATTCCATCTATGGTTGCATGGTTCATGTATATGTAAATTGATCAACAAATCCTCATGTGCATTCAAACCAATACATACTAGAAGGTAACTGCCATGCTTTCATATTATAGTATCTTAACACTTTACCAAGTCCTCTACAACTTTTTCGTTTGTTGTTAGTACTTCAACATGTGGATCTCTAGAATGGTTGGAGAAGTTTCCTCGTACCATAACAATGAATAGAGTCTTCAAGCCTTATAGATATGTTTAGTGAAAATAGGTTTACTTTATAAACTGTTGTTCTTCTACTAAAGGAAGTTATGCACGCTAATAGCTGATATATTATAACAATTATATATATATATATTCAACCATATAAGTTTTGAGCAACTTTTCTAATTTTGTGATAGGTCACTTTGGGTATACAGTGGTAGATTTATAGAGGCCTACATTGCTGTAGTGCGAACTCCCAAAAGATACGTGAGTGGTTCTTGATATAAACTAGAATATAAAATCACAAATCAATACAATGAGATGTTTAAGAAATGCACACATAAATCATCAATTCATTGTGCAAAGCTAACTAATGCAAGCAATTGAACAATGTCCTCATAATCAAACTGACTCTTCATGAATTGTCAACTTCAATAACAATACCATTGTTGATAGAACTAAATGGGCCATTTCAATGATTTATCATTTAAATAGACTTGAAATGACCTATTATCCATGATGGCATCTCCCATATTTGCACTATGACAAATATATCCTAAGTTAACCTCACTAAACCCGCAATGCATACACTCCTCGTCAGTAACACATTTTTTACTATTGAATTTGACAATTCATGAGGAGCCTCTATGATTATGAGGACACTCTTCCATTGCTTGCATCCTGCTCTGCACACTGGATTTTATGTCTGTAGGTTTAATCACATTCCCTAAACGTCATTGTTCTCATTGAAGCGGCTTTTCTTAAAACCGTTTTGAGTTTTAAAGCTAATATTTTCTTCCACTAATCTAATTCTCTTTATCAAAGTTTACGCTAGTTTCGGCCGGCGTCATATATATATCTTTATCAAAATCACGGCTATGAAACTGATGAATTCAATAAACCAGATGAAAATATGTACACAACTCGTACCCTCCCATTTTAGCTTCCTCAACTCTCTCCAAGCTCCTACTACCAGGTCCCATGGTGCTTCCAGCCTTCCATATGGTTCTTGAGAAAGGACCAGTGTTGTGCGGGTCCGGGTTTTGAAGGCGGATACCCGGCGGGTTAGGATCCGGGTTACCCGCACCCGCACCCGGACCCGGACCTGTGCTATCACAAAAAACCCGGACCCTGACCCGGGTTCATTTCTAAAATGAACCCGAAACTTGATCCGGACCCGCCTGCTGGGTCCAGAACCCGTTAAACCCGCTGCTACCCGCGGGCCAATGTAGCGGGTCAGGGTCCGGTCTTAATTTTAAATGGGGCTGGGGTCCACCTTAGATTTGGTAGGTTTTGTCATATGTGTGGAGGGGACGAGCAGCAATAGGCCACTGCAGCAGCCAGCCCCACCACGTTGTAGCCCAATGGTAATGCCCACATACCACCTCAAAAGCGGTTGTGGGTTCAATCCACGGGGTGGTGTCACAAAGTTGTGCCCTATGGGACCATAATTTACACCTCCCAAAGGAGGCGTCACATATTATTATTAGGCCAGATCCCACACATCCATGCTATAGTGATCTACCCTTGAGGCATATTACTATTCTTAACATGTTTAGAGAATTGAAAATAGAAAATGGAACTCAAACTTCTATTTTAATTCTTATTCGTGGTATACATATTCATATTCATGGTATATTTTGAAGGAATGTCTCTTAAAATAAAATTCATTATTAAGATTTAAAGTTTTTTCCAGCCACAAATAATTTTATCCCTAATTAATCTTATTTTTCTAATTCATTTAATCAATAAATTAGGACCCCGACCCGGATTTTCCAAATTTCAAAAACCCGGATCAGGACCCGGACTTGGCTCCGAAAAAAAACCCGCACCCGGACCCGGTGGGTTCCTTAAAAAGGTAGAACCCGCACAACACTGGAAAGGACGAAAGGACCAACTTTCTCCACCCACGTTATTTGTTACTTCAAAGGTCCTCATAACTTTTTAGCCTACCTACACTATATTATACCTAAAATTACTATTTACTACTGGTTAATTATTATAAGTGAAACCCTAATGCTCCTTAAATAGCATGGTCAGTGATCATGGTAGTTAGTGCGCCGAACGATGTACTGGACTTGAGTGTACCTAGTCTGACCAGTCATGGCACCTTAAAGGGTTAAGGAAAAAAAAAAGGGTTAGTCCCCTTTAAAGGATTGTCTCACATACATGTTTTTTCCTTTCTCTCTACTTTCTCTCTCGCTTTTGCTTTACTTTGTTACTCCTGAGTCCTCCCTTAAAAGAGTCCTCCATGTTACTCATGTGTCTTCCCTCAATTAGAATAATTTTGGCTGCCTTGAGCCAAACTGAGAAAGATCTGTTGTAGTAATTTATGAAATTGACAGTCGCTCTTCTCTCCCTTGTAACTTTGCATCCTTAGGCATTGGTGCATGTGCAGTTGTTATGATGTTCAAAGCAAGAGAAAAGCCTGCTGTGGATTAGTGTAGCACAAATATATACAGGAAGAGAAATTTGCTGTTGGAAGGTGAAACTGTTGGTGTCACAAGTTTGGTCAGTGATCATGTTAGCCGGTGGCCTTACTGAAGTGGGCCTCCTTTGTTGTGATTCTTAGAGCCAGGTTCCATGGGCAGCTGAAGCGCACCCCCCATAAATCGCCCCAGGATTAACGAGGCGTTATTGGTCGAAATAGCATATTCCCTAAGGGGCGCAAAAAAGATGTCCCTTTTTCACAAAGGGAGATGGAGTTTCATGGGCCCTAACTGACACCTTTGTCTTTTCCTACAGCGGGGCCGCAGCCTTACAAAAAGTAAAGTATGACACCTCCCCAAGGGAGCGTAACTTATGGTGTCACTTGACCCCAAAGGGCTACTGCCTTCCAAAGGAAGGTGGACACCTTCATGACACACCAGATGCAGCCTTACAGAATACCACTAATTTCCATCCAAAGTAAGTTAGATTTTAGGAGAGGGAATGATTTTTGACATTTTCAACCTAAACTTATATTAATTATCATTTAATATGTCACGGGCCCACAACAATTGGTGCCAAAGATTTCTAGAGGGGTGAATGGAAACCTGTACTAGGAACCACCCCCTCTCTTTTGCAAGGGGCGATTCCCTTATGGGGGCGCTTGCTTGGGGGGCGTTTGGGAGTACCCCTCCAACCGGGCTCTTACATCACGATTGGTTGGTAGTCCTAGTTTTCAAAGTGGGGCTGTGTCCACCCAGAGTAACATTTTTTTTGTTTTTTTGTTTTAGGAAACATGGCAGTAACTTAGTATCATGTTGGAAGTAAGGGCTTTCCTCCGCTATATGTATTACTGTAGGTTCATAGCAGATTAGGCACCCGAGTGCCTAATAATTATTAAATTTGGAATATTATTAGGCAGATTCGTTTTTATTATTTAGGCACCTCACCTAGGCATTTTCCAAACATTAGGCATGTATTACAGTCAACCCTGGATAAATGTTACATGCTTTTTTGTTATGTCACCCTTATTCAGTTTCAGTGTGAGGCTATGAGAGCCAATTTTACAGAGCCTTTGTTTACAGCCGCAGCTCCTCAAGTGGAAGCGGAAATGACTCTTAGTTGCTCAGGGGTCAGTACTAGATTTCTATCTTGATATTGAGGTGGTGGAGAGAGTTGCTGCCTTGGAAATTTGCGGATTGAAGACTCATATGTACCTGACTTGAATGGGGATGAAGACTTCAATGATGAGCATATGCATGATGTTGGAGACTCATTGGAAGGTCCTTTGGAGATTGTATGGACCTAGGGAGTTGGCCTATACTTTTTGAATATTTATGGAGGCATTTGTTTTTTTGTTCTCGAAATTATATAGAGTAGGATTTTTTTAGACAATTTTACTGAATTAAGGCACTTTCATATTATTTTTCCAACCTTTTAGGCATAAATCTTGAAAAATCACAGATTTGCGTAGGCATTTGTTTTTAAATTTAATTTGTGCCTAATCTGCTATGAACCTACGGTATGTATTTTAGGCCTCATAAAAAAAAACTCCTTCCAAAATTTGGGTTCGAAGTTTTGTACTTGAGTCGTCAATCAAGTGGGTTGGAGTGGTTGAGAGCTAAATCTTACTGCAGTGAGGACATTGTGGGACAAACTCCCTCCTTTACATTGGATTCCATGTCGACTGCCCATTGCGGGACGTTTTTTCCATTCAACTTGGGGTACTTACTTACATATTATGGACTTGATACAAATTAAACCATGGCACCCACGCAAGCGAGAACCCACCACCCAAACACACCAGGCAATGATGTACGACGCCCTCTCCTGTCTGGGTTATTAGTAAGGTCTGCCTGCCGCGGCCCATTCCCTGGTGTTCAGAGGTGAGTTGGTTTTGCATTCCCTCGTGCCCCGCGCCTGTCGGTATAGGCATAGACGAACTTCGAAGCTACCTATTGGCGTCTACACTTCTGCCGCGTAATGCTCCGCAATATGGGCGCCCACTGAGCTCGGAGCGGCAATGGTTGTGAAAATTCGAGCTTATTTTGACGTGAGTCGAAAAGTTGTGGTGACAAAAAGTATCGTACTCTCCAAGGAGTAGTCCAAAAAATTTATGAAGAACATTGAATATAACGCAGAGAGCGGTTGAAAGCGTGTGGGCCCAGTGAAGAAAACGCGTCCTGGAATCCTGCCTTCACCTCATGCACGCCACGCTTCCTCTCTTTTACCGCACAAGCATCTTGACATAGTTGGAAGAGGAATCGAGTGAAGTAGAGTAAACCATTTGAAAAAGTGTCCCTCCGGTTTACGTTGTGCTGAAATTAGCATTCGGATTTGCTGAACTCGACTGGTGTGCACCACCCTGCCCGAAGGTCAGTGTCTCTGGACTAGGAGATGCGGTAGGTACGTCAGCCCACCATTTGCATTGAGTGTCGGGATACTCGCAGGGATGGAATGTGCTTTGTGATAGGTTGGAGAGGTATATGCAAGAGTTTGTGAATATTCTTTCTGTGAATAGGTATGGAGTGAGATCTTTGGGATTTTGAGATTCGACTGTGGAGCACATGGGTTGGAATGTCTCCTGTGTTGTTGTATATGAATGTTGATATATTGTAATGAATCTTGACCGCACCCATAATCTCTCCGGAGTTCCAGGGTAGCTGGTCGAGCGCTGTAACTTGTAACCACCTTTTGTAGGGGGATGGCATGGCTATACAGTTCAGGAGGCCCCCTGATTTGTGTGCGAACTGACTGCGACATGCTGATCACTGTCTCCATCTTGAACTGTAGAAAAGATTTTGAGGAAAGAGGTTCATAGTAAATATTGGACCCGAATACATTTACAGCCAAACTCCACTTTGCACGGTAGGTTTGTAGGTCCACTATACATAATCTGTAAAACAATGGAATATCTATGATATAGAATGATAGTAGTCAGGGTATCACTGACAGGATGAGGACGAAGAAGAAGAACACCGATCGTGAGTAGTTGCCATGTGCTCACTGCCATTTTCTATTTACACACGTACAGACGTGCCAGAACGGCAATCTCAGTTGGATCCACATCACTCTTATATCCTAAACTTGCATCGTCATCTGCAGTTTGTTCGACTGTCACGGCTCTTCCTTCATAGACAACAATTTTTGTGTTTTTGTTTTGGGGTGCTGCTTTCATCGCATCTATAGATCTGCAGCCTCATATTTCAATAAAAGACACTCTGCACTGCCCAGTGGATACCGATGATTCTGATGTTGTCCTCAACCAGTATGGGCGGTAAACTTAGTCAGGAAATTCCTTCCTAACTACTGTGACCAGTCACATCTTCAAATTTCAATAGGCATGCAGACACTCAGTTTGACCAGCTCGTGCACTTCAGGATATGTCAATTGCCTCACACTATGCACATCACTGTCGAAATAGCGTGAACGACTGGACGACTAGCAAACCCTCGCAAGTTTCCAAAGCATCCCGTTCAATCTGCAGGCACGCAGTTTGGAAAAAGAAATTGTTTGACATGTTCTCAACGGAATGCTATACACTGTTAGTAATACTTTTAAAAGCTCAGTGTCAGTGTTACTCCTGTATGTCGTACCTTTTGGGCACATGCCAGCCTCCAGGGATCTTTGTATTGAGCCCCTACAGTACATACCGACAGAGCTACCTCGTGACTATCGTGACGTGATTATCAGTGTTCTTTAGGCTCACCCCCAACTGACAAATCTCACTGATCCATATGTATGATCACTTTCTTTTATAACTGTCCATTCTGCACAGATATCGTTGATTGACAGTTGACTGGGCTAATTAATGCAGATTGCTTACCGACACTCCCCTGCAATTGGCTGAGTCCCCTCCCACTCTTCCTGACTCCTCATCATCTTCCGTGGGTGACAAGCGAAAGCAATCCGGTGGGCCCTTCAATTCCACTCCATCCAGGTAGCATTCGAGAGGAGCCCCTGCTCTCGAGCGCTACCACCGGACATATCTGGTTTTTAGGGCAGTGAGCAAGTCAGTTAAACCCTTGTACGTATCAGTATTGTACTGGTATGTCCATTTTGGCATACCAGACTGGACCTGGTAGGTCCAACGTGGCTGTTGGGTCCAACAGGTAGGGCCCAGTGTAGATTAGGAGTAGGTTATAGGATGGGTATGGGTATTTTCCATTTTGAGATACCCTGGTCCTAGGCATGGGTATGGCAAAAACTCAAATGACATACTGGGGTAGTATGTACAATGGTATGGTATACCCCAACTGTCATCATATTGAATTCAAAGCTGAAAATAAACCAGATTGAGGGCAACATACAAAAAGTAAACAAAAATTGCAATCACACATGCCCATGCAAACTAATCTGTATTGCTCATAAATTAGTGAAGGTCTTTGTATTGTAAGGCTGGATCGTAACAAATGGGAGAAAAGCTGGATGCTATGACAAAAACAGAAGAAATCCTGTATATTGTACCTTGTATGCCATACCTTATACGCTGACCATTGTATGCGATATCTTCTACCCCTCCCATCTCAAAACACTCCCCCCTAGTACTGTTCCCAATCGCAGTACCGCTCCGCCAGCTACTCTGACTGGTATGGTATCAGTTTGGGTATGTCTGGAACCCTAAACCCTAAGTTCTACATACAACCGGGGTATAGGTTGCATGACATACCAGCTGGGTTGGTTCTGGCATATCCTCACCTATACGCCGCCGACTGGCACATACCAGTACAACACTGGTACGTACCTATATAGCAGGGAGCCAGGACCTACCGAGCCGTGTTGGTAGTTAAAATCTAGTAGGTCGTAGAATACCATATATAGCACTCCTCCTCAAATGCAGTAGAAACACGCCACGTCAGCGAGTCTGCTCTAAAAAAACGGTTATGACGTGTGAACTTGGTGTGACATCACGAAAGTCAACAATTGACATGAGCCCTAAGACGCACACATTAGGTCGAGAGGATGAACCCTAAATGGTGCGAAGAGGTCTGTTGCTGGCGAGAGTGTCTATTGGAATCCCGTGGCAACAGTACTGCGAAGGGACATTTAACTCTGACACTCTTTTTGCAGTGCATCACCATCTCTACTATTTGTTCGTGCCCTTTGCGTTGGAAACAGGGCCATCTGGATCCGAGAACGACCAGCTAAGGACATTTTCCAAAGACACAAGCTTTGGAGAGGTTGGGTTTGTGAAGCTATACATGCATTTTTAATTTCTTCAGTATGCAGCTCCTGTTGAATGATCTTACAACTCTCCTCGCTGGCCGTCTCGTGAAGAGAGTGACGAGACCACCAACACCAGCTGTCTATCTGTCTTACATTGTTTACGTTTAGAGTTCTAATCTATCTTTCTTCTTCATCCCCTTGAGTCTGATTAGTTTGTTGTAAATTTCTTTCGTTTATTGTTTGATGGTCAGAAGCTGAAAGGAACTCGATGCCCTCCAGTCTGACCCCCAATTTTAGTGTAGAAACTCATGAGCTGCCATGCTCTCTGTATACACTGTTCATATTTTTTATACCTCCTAGTCATTAATCTGTTTGAGTTTAAATTACAGTTGTCCAGTTAGTACACATTACATACAACACTTCAGACTTGCCATTGATGGAGCACATAACTACCACTTAGGCAGGTCTACTGTTCAGGGGAGTCAATTTCTGTACCCTTCACATATTAAGTAGTTGAATTTTAGCTCACATTCCCAGTATATAATGTTAAGCCATACATCCCCCCACAATCTACAGTAATTTACCCTTTTTGTTTTCGAGGTGGAGGATGTTTTCCTTTGATCTGGCTTTTGGAGAGAGGATATTCCTGGAATGCCAGTAGTAAGCCACAGCTCTGGTGTACATCGGATGGTAATCGAGTTTTGCAGTCTGGGGAGTTTGAAACCGCACAAGCCTATGAGAGTCACATGTTTTATCTCTCACTGGAGTTTCATGCCAAGTCATAAATATGACCACCAATGTTGGTTGTAAGCTATGTGAACTCAGGATGGTCACAGAAATCTGCAGGCTTTGCTGCCTACATTTGACATTTTTCATTTCGTTCCATTCTCTTAAGCTGTGCAGGCGAGATTCAGGTTGGTTTAATAGGACCCCCGAGATCCTTGCCTTAGTTTGAATCTCAGTTTTCACAAGGGAGGGTTTTGACTTTTCGATAAATGAGGTCTTGATCATCTCGAGCTTTCCAAAATCCCATATCACATTGTTAGGGTGATGGCCATTTCTATTTATTTACATTCCTGAGTCTCCCTCCCAGTATTTCTATACTCGAATATCCTTGTACTACCTGTCAATTCTGTGCTACACGGGCTGCAGCATAGGTTTTATAGGCGTGCTCCAATAGTTGAGCTGTCCACTTTTAGTTTTTCATGCAACAAGCAAGTTCAAGTTTAGGAGGAGCTGTGTCAAGGCAATCCAAGGATATGGACCAACAGGAAATTCCTTAGTTGTATGTAGCTTTGTAGTTCAGTGCAGCATAAGTGATGCACCACCCTGTTATTGTCTGCCCAGGGATCACAACTCTAGGAATGACTTTCTTTGCCTTTCCTGAGGTGCTTGCACAAGGAGACAGTAGCTTTGTGGAAACCAAGGTTGTGTGCGACAATTTTGGCTAGAGCAAAGGTTTCCTGGTTGAAAGAGCAGAGAGCCAATGTCTACAGTACTCTGCACATGATAAGCCTCGCGCTCTTGCAAATTAGAAACTGTGTTATTGCACAATGTAATCTTCCATTCTCATTCATGGGGTCTAGAATCATTCTGGCCTGTTTGGGTGTGAAACTGAAGTGAAGAAGTGAATAGTTCCACCTAATCATTTTTGGCCACTGAGAACCACTGGGGACCCCACACCCTCCCCTCTGAGGACCTACATGAAAGAAAGTGGGAGAACAAGCTAAGCTGGGATCTAAGCAGTAAAAAATGGAACCTACCAAAATGTGTAGACTAACAATGGAAAGCTCCTCCCAACTGATTGCCCAATCAAGCAAAAATGTAGTATATCAGTTCAAGGCCTCGCAAAAGCTATGCCCCATACAACTCACCTCTGCAACAGTCGAATGATAGATTCATCAGTCCAAAATCCTTATTTCTTCCACACAGCTGACAGCAATCTTATAAATTCCTAGGTAGGCAAAGGGCTGAAACGGATACTGGTACTTACAGGACTCTGCAAGCCCAGTGCAACTGATGGGGTTTCTGTCTAGGGATTCTGTGAAGCCACTTGTGTTGCCCTTATCTTGCAAACAGAGTCATTCAATTTGAGAACCAGAACAGCTTGCTTGGAACCAAATTCATCTTGCACTGCAATATTGGTCTTCTTTCTCTTCAACGATCTTCTCAATGATGATTTTCAAAATGGGTATGTGAAGAAAAGGTCCCTGAACATGCAGGTCATAATTCTTAGTACAATGAAGTGAAGGAAAGATCCCAATTTGCTGTGGCATCAGAAATGATCATCGAAGAGCTCCCATCAGACTCGAGACCCGCCTCCTCCAGGAACTTGAGAAGGGGCTCTAAGGGAGCTCCAGCCAACAGTCTCAAGCACATCAGACCGAACTTTGACTTGCCACCTCACAAACATCAAACGGGTTCATTGAGGTTAGTGTCTTTGTCATTCAACTGAGACTACTAATTTCAGTCTAAGTTCCTTCTTCCGTTTGGTGGTCCCAAGCAGCTGTCAGTTCTTTGGGCTGTATCGGCCAAATGGAAACAGGGCGCGGGGTCGATGGCCACAAGGCTAAGGCAAACAACGTTTGAGTACATTCTCAACTAAATGATGACTGTTATTTTCACCTGATATCAGCGATTTTGCCTCCCATGAATTTCTGCCAATCCCCTGATGCAAGACTGATAACCACCCAGAAACGATGCCTGATTGGTGAGCAAAAGTGTAGGCGGAACAGGCACTCTTGAACCAGTTACAAGTTTGGTCCGAAACTCCTTCACTTCTCAGCTCACCTCGCATATAGGAACCTGACTAGCATCAATACTCCCGTATCCAGCAGTACATCAACATGCAAAATCTGCTTATTTAAGATTCTTATGCATGCCCAAAGCTGGGAAAGACTGTTCTTAATATACCAGAACGCTGCTTATTTTGTAGTCACTGGTTCGGATCCCAAAGCGTGCTTAGGAGCTTCGCACCCGTAGCAGGAGGGACCTGAGTGAAGTCAGGCGTGCGTTTATCCAACAATAACTATGGAGAGCATTAGCTTTTACCCATTTTCTATTTTACTCTCAAGTTACACTGCCTGGAGAAGATACATCCAAGCACTCACTGATCAACAAGAGTCCTGCCCATGTTGCAGACAGGCACAATCCCGGGGGGTTGCGGTTCCCGGCTCCCAACATGCAGGTCCTGCAGCTGTGCCCACCAGAAAGATTCTGATATGCAAAAACAAAATTCTTTCAGGGTTCAGTCATGGCGAACGTCCCCTACCTTTGTCCTCTTCGTGGTTTCGTAAAGAAACTGCTGATCACAGGAGGACATCCATTCCAGAGGCCAGTATTTTCTTGCCAAAGTGTATTAATCGTGCAAGTAAAGCTAATCCTCGCCATCTAAATCCCAACATCTTGCAGGCCAGTCCATCAAAGTGCCCTATGATAGATAACATTTTTGAGCAGCATGATGACTATGATTCACTATCTGCTTGGTTCACATATAGACTGGCATACGTTTTCCACTGTCATTGGGGGCTCATGTGGTAGTCGTTCACATGGATTCCAACTACGGGTGCTCAGAAGGTGACTGATATAACTTGGACCATCCTCATACAGAGCATTCTGGAATACTGTGTTTGACAGACTGGTGGGGAGCTACCTAAACCTGTCATAGCGGAGACAGAAATTACTTCAGACGACGAGTCTTGTAGTGACGGGAGTGATGTTGGTGAACTTCTTGAGATCGTGAGTATCGACCCCAACTGTCCTAAACATGGTAAATACCGAAAAGCATTTCTCCATGATAATCAACAGAGGGGTGCGTCAGTGTCCAAATCACCATCAACTGTAGATGCAAATGGGCTCGACCGATCTGGTGTCAAGAAATACTCCACCAATCAAGGAGTCAGGTGGAGGCATAACGATCAGCTTAGCGGTGCAGCAATAACCGAGACTGTGATTTCAAAGAAGGTCGAGAGGCACGTTCATGCACCAGGTACATTAATTGTGTGGTATTGATGCTAAAATCTGATCCGACTCAAACTAAACATCAGAAAAGGTGGGTAACAATGTTTGGGTTTTGTTGGATGGCATTAATGCGACAGTAATGTTTGAAATTGTTTACATTCTCGTGACTTCATAGTATCCTTTCCACTGAGTGTTGCATTAATTTCATTTTTGTTGTCATACTATTGCAGTGGAGAAGCTCGAATCAAAACTTGAAGGCAGAAGCACAACAATGCAAGCATTAAACTTGACAGAGAGCGAGATGTCTGGCAGCCGGACTCTGGTATGGAAAGCAACTGAAAACCACAATGTACAGGAACGTGAAACCCCACTCAATGAGCAACTTGAGCTCAAGAAGGCAGAAAAGCAGAACCCACCTGGGGGCAAGGTGCCAGTAGAAGACACGGTTGTGGTAAGAAAGGGAGAGAGGAAGGACTCCCCACATTCCGAGAGACCGACAACTAGGACAGTGACGCTTAAGCAGGGAGAGGTAAAAGAGAGGAGGCAGGCAGGGGAGTGGATGTTGGATACTGCCATTGAAGAAGCCATCAATAAGAGGCCACAGTTGAATGAGGGCAGTAGGGTCCGTGTGCTGGTGGAGGCATTTGAGAGCATAATGTGTCTCTCAGACTCTGGGGAGAAACTGAAGAAAGGGGAGAAGTTGGTTGTCAAACCATTATCACAGTTACAAGCACACACTGAAGTTGGATGAGGGTGATCCAGTAGACAAGGCTAATCACCCATCATATCTGCACAAATTTGTGCTTTAAAAATATGATCTCAGGAGAAGGTATGAGAAAGGTGGACCGGGAGGGACATGGAAAAAGCGTGTTCCTCTCCCCAGCAACCCCCATCCTTCAGCTTTGAATGGCATACTCAATATGTAGTTCAAAGACAGCCACCTAGTGGTCCCCGGCTGCGAGGCTTGCCATCCGCCAACTTCCTCATAGTGTCCTATGCACTCCCTCACGGAATTAGAAAGTTTACAAGTAATGACAGAATACTTGACAGAATACTGTACTTCTTGCAACAACACTCTATCACAGGACCATTAACACTGAGGGCTCGGATTTCCAATATTGTTTTTGTACTCTAAATTTTAAGACTTCAATTTGTAATTGGTCCAATTTATGATACCTTTGTCGATGTATAAAAGCTCATTATACCTACCATCAAACATACATCCCAATTTCAACATGACACTTTTGTACCCTCTTACATACCCTTTTACCCCTTGTCCCTTATATACCCTCTCGGGGCGGTGGGACCCTTCTAAAACCCCCCCCCCTCTGAGGGACCCTTCTAGAAGGCCCCGGACACATGTCAACCCTACAAGACTTCCTATTCTAAATTTGGCCAATTCCTCCCTTCTTTTTTTGGACCCCCTCATCTCCTTAATACAAGTGGCCTTCCTGCATAAGGGCCCCACTCTAATTCCTGGGCCACAGCAATTCCTAGACCACTCTAGAATCAGGCCCCAATGAAACTGCTCTACATATTAATAGTATCATTGATATAAGTTCATTATACCTACCATATGAAACATACACCCCAATTTCAAAACATAATACTTTGTAAGAGTATCAACACACTCACTGTGTTTTTTTCTTTTTTTCTTTTTTCTTTTTCCTCTAGCAAAACATTTGCCAGATTTCGACCTGGAAAATGGGTCATGTAGTTTTACAAAGGAATTATGGAGTGTAAAAATTGAAGTTTTTTTTTCCAGAAAGCGCCAGTAGTTGAATATCAGGAGCCTGATTTTGCATACGCGGACCTGTTAATCCTTAAGTTCCCAAGCCCTTTTTTGACTTTTTACCAATTTTGGGTACCCAACTGCAGTAAATTGCCCCTAGAAACCTACCGAAAATCATCAAGAGATTCCAGCCTTATAGCAATGGGCCCAGCTCATTTATGCATGACATACCAAAAAAGGAGCCAAGTCCACCCTGGAAATTGTGCGATTATAGCGTTGGCCCGGACCTCAAATATCAGGTCCCAAGGAAAAAGTGAGAAAGAAATTGGTTTGACCAAATCAAAACCTAGCTTTCTCCAATTTTGGTTGCCCCAAGACCCACCATTTCCAAATCAATAGTGGAGTGGCTATGACCCCACTAAATTGCAGGTCCAACTGATTTTTTCACCTATGGTTGCTTTGCATGCAATTACATGGGGTTGAAATCTCAAAATTGACAAGAGAAAATGTGCCTCCAAATGAAGTACTTTTTTTTCTACAAATTTCTTAAAAGCCAATGGTGGATGTGTGTATGTAATGCTCACACACCACAAGGTGAAGTGCTTTTTCCAAAATTGTTAATCTTATGCCAAAAATGGCCTTTGGAGTGCAATCTGTTTTGGGCTTGTTTACCTGCCACATCAGCGATCAACAAGCCCTTTTCAGGCCCCAAAACGTAAATGAGAGATCTAAGATATTTTTTGAAGGTCGAAGCTTTTTTCTTTTTTTTTTAATTTTGTTTTTTTGCATCATACTAGAGACAAATCCCTTGTCATTAAAGCTTCAGGAGTGGGCCCCATCAGATTAGATCTGCAAAAATTAGGTCGAACTGCAAATTCAAAGTGACCCGATTCAGGTCGCTTTGGAACTTAAGGTTAAAACATACCTCCGTTATGTATTATCAAATGTTTTAATTATTTGAGCAAAGGTGCCAGCAACAGCTCCAATGAACTTTGCGCCTTGGCCATTTCTCTGTTTGTGTTAAACGATGGAACCATGATGAAGATCATTATCCTTATCTAGATTAGACTGAAGCATCAGGGGTTTATGCACAAGTTGTTATTAATTTGTCAAGTCAAGCAAGGCACATAACAACTAAGTACTCTGCTCCTACCTGACACTACATTGAGATCATTCTAACTGGCTAGCCTACAACAGGTAGCTCTGAAAATGAGTTTCACCACACCGAGCACTTGATCAAAGTTTTAGCATTTCTATGACTTTTTGGTTTCACTCCTTTGGAACCAAAATGTGCACAATCACATCAGCCACCCTTAACTTTAGAAAGGTGCAAGCAGCTGATGTTTTTATGTATAAATAGAATTTCAGGCTTAATTCTGTGGGAAATCAACTGCTTACTTATAGGCTATTTCTACTCAAATTTTCCGCAAAATTACTATGATGTCAAGTCACAGTGCAATAACAGCAATGCTGACAAGTCATAGTTAACAACGCTGGTAAGCAAGTCATCAGAGTATCAAAACAAGAGTTGAAGATAACTCAATTTGAGCATGCAATCATATTGTAGTCACTAACCCGGGACCTTGAAGTATAAATAGGTAGAGCTCCCAGGGTGGACAGTTGTGTTCCTATGATTGGATAGAGAGATCTGAAGAAATCATTTCATCTTTCATCCCTATTCTTTGTCAAATTCCAACAAATTCTAGGTATTACACTCTACTAGCTTGTATGAGAATAGAAATTTCAATATCCTTGTATTTATTTCATGTTTCTTGTGGAAATTTTTATTTCTGTATTGTTTTTTATTTAAAAGAAGTTAGTTCTATTAGTGTTGGAGCTAGAGCAAGGAGCATCACTCCCGTGAAGAAGACAATAGATCAAGTTGAGGATCATGCATGAGGGAGAAAGCGTCAAGAGTGACAACTCTGTCATACGCCGCCCTATTCTACAAATGGATCAATCTCCATCGTGTAGCACTGATGAGTTGGGTAGGCAATTTTGTTCTTTTGGTAGTTTTCTTCTTCTGGAATGAAATAGTTTTGTCAATTCAAGTAATATATTTTACCACCCATTTTGCGTCATCTACTGAATCAAAGTTTTTTGTTCAATTATATCTTATTGTGCACTTGGAAGAGTGTTGCGAGGTGGTTGAAGAGGATTTTCCTTCAGAAATATATGGGAAGATGATTGATGCATTACCACCATCTTCTTATGGGATTTTCCAATTCTCTGAAAGGGATCTGTTTAAGTATAATGATGGGATGTCTTTCAGCACGTATCAAAAGGATCCAAGTACTTGAGAGCCATTTTTTTTGGCAGAGAGTTGTTACTGAAACTAGAGCCAATCAAACAGCTTTGTTGGGTTGCAATATTTTTTGAGCAGTGGTTTTGCATTTGTAGATCTCATTGAGATCTCATTGAGATCTCCTTTGTGGCAACATTTTAGGCATCTAGGAATTTTTCCACCAAAGGCCAGCAATTCCTAACCAGCTTTCCAGGGGTAGAGTTTTCTATATGAGCAACTCTGCCAGACTTTTGAGCATCCAATTCTTCAGCATCCCCACAAATATGTTGGTGATACTGTACATGTTTTGGTCTTTAAATTTTCATTCCAAATATTACATGGTGATAGAGCACCACCTAGTTCGCATACTCCTTTTCAGATTAGGTGGTTTGGGCATGATAATAGTTGGTCTGAGTATTTTTTTCTTTCAGACCGCTAGATATACCTGAATCCCAGGATATACTGGTACGGGAAGTGATTCGTATTGTAACAGCAACTTGTATGACAAATTTGGTGACAAGGATGCGAAGAGCTCCCACTTGTATTACTTATCATCAGGATCAGATAGCCCGTTTGTGGGATGAGGGAGGGCACACAGCCAGTCGGATTGCCTGTCTATCTCAAAGAGCATGGACTTGTATGGAGAGTTGTGCCATGGCCCTTTTCATATAGAAAAGAGTCCCGTATCTTCACTTCTAACTTTTCGAGTAAGGGCTCGGTCGAGGAGCTGCACAACCTGGACACGAGGACATTCTCGCTGCTCTTTTTGTTCAATGAACCTGTGCTGAACATTGACTTCTGGAAGAACAACTATTTCCCGATGCAGACGCGACACTTCATTGTTGTGAGCGTGTTTGACAAGATAGTGCTTGGAGACTCGGGAGGGATCCAACAACATAGAATGAAGGTTTGGCGGTTCCTCGAAGGGAAATGGTCACAACTTGGGGAAGAAGTGCAAGGCAACCCTCCTTCGCTGTCAAGAGAGGATACAGATACAGAGACATTTTATCTTGTTTCAGAAGAACCTCTGTAGGGTAGTCTCATCCTACAGTTAGTCCAAGGATCCTGACACACTCTCTATGGAATCCAAATCACAGACAAGCTTTCCGCCCACTTCATGTACGTCCAGATCTGACCTTCTGCCAGCCTGCACCTTGTTTTTGTCTAGGCATTAATATACACGCTGACAAAGCACCATGAGTTGCAAAACGCAGAAAAAGAGCAGAGCAGAAACTGAAACATCTTGATCACGATTGCATCCGTTAGGAAGGGCGTTTAGCAGTCCTCCAACATCTCATAAGAACTGTTCATACAACTTACATTCTATCCATTGATCTCCTTCAATGTGGCTGATGATAAAAGTGTGAAGTCCCAGGCAGTCAAGGAATATTCGTTTGGAATATTTCTCGGGTGTCTTCATATACAGGAGTGTGACCTAAGGTTCCTCTTTCTGATCACCATTATTCAGCTGCTCCCTGTGAAAGTAAGAAGTCCATACAAGCTCGTGTCAATCCTTGCATGCACTTTGCTAAAGAGGAAGGACAGCTAGGATTTGGGGGTCCAGGATTAAGGGCAGCCTGGCAACTAAAGACTTTGCCACCACCATTGTCAGATACTGCATTTCCTCTTTTAATTATCATACTGGAAAAGAGGGATAAAGAAGATGACTTGTTAAGATTTCAGTAGCCTTGTGGCTATAATCCCGTAGTCCCAGTCCTCAGTTTGGAGAGACCAGGCTATGAGAGGAGGAAAGAGATCATTTAGATAGTAGGGAAAAACCTATTAAATGCTCCATTGAGATGGAAACTATGGACACACATGAGCATGCATTTGACTTGTAACCAACCAAATTCAGCTACTAAAATGAAGTAGGTAGGGGACAGACCTGGCACTTGAACTGGCGAGTAGGGACTGGGTTGCGGTTTCCATATCAAAAGGTAAAGCGAGGTTGAGAAAGAGGGCTATGAGTCCTCCTATTGAGAACCCATTGGACATGAGAATGATGATGGAGTCACGAAATCCTGCAAATTCAGCCAACAGCTCGTCAACAAAAGTAAGAACTGATGGCCTTCAAGATGAAGCTCAAACATTTCAGGTTATAAGTTCGCTGGTAGGTCTTGGAAAGCATAGAGAGCACCAGATCAGGTAGCTAAAAATTAATGTCAGACAAGGGTCCTATGCAAGAGAGAATGAAATGATACTTTATAACGTAATGGAAAGGTCAAAGAGATTATGGGACAAGAGAAAGCATGAAACAAGAATGAGAGGGGGGCCCTACACAGAAACAATAGAAAGTGATATGAAATTATATTTCAGAAAGCCGAATCAGAGTTCGACCTCATGACACACCACTCTTAAGGTCTGCAGCATCTAACCAACAAAACCTACACTTGCGAAAGAGACTCCAGACATTGCCCAAGAGTGAGACCTCGATATGATGAACTCCATCCAGGATTCACAGGCCAAAAATTGCCTTGTTTTGGATATTTGTCTTGTCCAGTAATGTTCACCCATGCCGGCACCAAATTCACTCCAAGTCCGATGCCAAGTCCCATGATAGCAATGAATCGAGTTCGCCTTGTGAGCCCCTGTAAGTTGAGGACATGAATGCCTGAAACTACAACACTGGTGAACAAGAAAGTCGTCATGGCTCCGAGCACACAGTTGGGTATAGTGAGAATGATGGCAGCAACTTTTGCAAAAATTCCAAAGAATAGCAGCCAGAAACAGCATGCTATTCCAGCACGACGCGATGCGCATCGTGAGAGGGAGATGACCCCATTATTCTGTGCGAATGTAGTTACAGGTGTCAATGTTGCGAGTGCACCCCAAAACGAATTCAACCCATCTGCTAGTATGGCCCCTTGAATGGATTTCTCAAATTGAGACCCTGCATGGAAGAAAGCTCTTTGTGAGCAGGAGAATTGAAATGATACTTGATGACGTCCACGGAAAGCTAAAGAGCTTATGGAACAAGAGAAAGCTTGAAACAAGAGAGTGGGCCCCGACAAGAAGAAATGAAATGGAATGGTACTTTATACAGTCTCCAGAAAGCTCAAAGAGCTTATGGGACAAGTGAAAGAAGAAACAGGAAGAGAGGAGCCCTCCACAAGCAGCCCAAAAAGCAACTATTGCTCAAGGTATCATTGAAGAGTCAACGCCTCATGCAGGTAAGCTGCCAAGCATTTATGATCCTCATGATCAAAGACCTCCACGATAGAATGGGTATCACGGAATAGACAAATGAATCTCCCACAGATCCCATAGTAGAAAGGGCAGTGAAAGAAGAAACGCTCTTCACTTTTTACTTCCCTGATCCCAGCGCAAGTGGGGCCTAGGCGGTGCTTACATTGCAGGTTGTCCCTAATATCAGTCTCTATCCACAGACTGTGGAAGCCCACCCTGACCTTAGAAGAGAGGGAGATAGAGCTGCTGACAGGTTATTGGACGCAAAATTCTAACGTCAGGGAGGACCAAGATTGTCTCCCAAAACAACTGCAGTTTTGTCGTAAGATGGGCTGGTTTCCATGGCTGCCTGATAAGTTCTCCTCGGATGCATCTATTGCGGTCCTGCTTGGACGCGATTTCCACCCCCTCCAAATTTTGTGGCAGTAGGGAAGCAATGGTCCATTGCACTCAAAAAAAATTGGACACCCGAGCATACCAGGAGGACTTGAAACCAGCGGTTTTGAGCCTGATAGATGTTGTGAGGGCCCGAGCTATCAGCCCTTTGGGTGGAGGGGCTTGTGACCTTGTAAGAAAGATTGTAAACTGGAAGATGGCCTCGGTTTGAAGCGGTATGCAAGCAAATTCCACACAACGAACTTGTACCTCTAGCTCCAAGCATTCCTTGGGAGGAAAGATGATTGCAGCGATTCCATTTTTTTTTCCCGCCACAAAACTGGGACAACAAGTGCCCAGAACTTACAGCCCTAAGTGGAAAGAAAAGATACATAAAGATGTGTTGATTGATTGGTCTCTGCAAAGGTCTACTACAAAATGGCCTCGTGGGCCACACCACATGAAAATCACCCATCACTAAAAGCTCACACACAGCTGGTGACAAACTGGTAAGGCAGGGATTGTATGGTGATCTGAGGGTCGGTTAGTGTGGTGTGGAGTCTAACACAGTTCCTATGTCTGTGCGACACTGGGTATCACAACCTTAGGGGTGCTTGCACTGAAATATTTTGTACACTAAATGACGAAAAGGGGACAATAGCAGACAGAGATAAGAACGAACTCACAAGACGTGTTTGCCGTAGCCTTGTGGCCAATACACCCCATGCCCAGTTTGGACAGAACAAGAGGGAACAGACACTACCCTCCTGAGGGACTCACTCCAGTAGTGGGACTTACCTATTCTGCTAGAAAGCTCTTCACACACAACATCAATCTGCTGGGTGTGAGCTGCCCAGCAATTAGACCATAACAAGGTCAGGGCTTTAAGCTCAGCCTGAAGAGATGTACTCATAAGACGTTGTTTGCCGTAGCCTTGTGGCCATTGACCCGCGCCCAGTTTGAGCGGAACACAAAGGGACAGAAACTACCTTTGTCAGGGGCTGACGCCGGTACTAAGACTTGCCTTGGAATAAACAATTGATCCGGGTTTCCAGATATCCTCTAGAAATCCCTTTACACAAGCATCAACCTGCTCAGTCTGAAGAATGTACTCATAAGACGTTGTTTGCCGTAGCCTTGTGGCCATTGACCCCGCGCCCAGTTTGAGCAGAAACCAAAGGGACAGAACCTACCTCTGCCAGGGGCTGACATTGGTAGTAAGACTGTCTGCTCAGTCTGAAGAGAAATGAAATGAAATGGTGCTTTATAACGTCCGCGGAAAGCACATAGAGCTTATGGGACAGAATGGAAGAAAACATGAGAGAGAACAAATCCAGAAACCACAATTAATGTTCTAGCGATTGTCTAACGGTGAAGGCCTCGTGCAGGTAGGCTGCCAAGCATTCTTTATCCTCATAGTGGAAGACATCAGTGAGAGTTTGGGTTCCACTGAATAAACAGTGGAATCTCCCACGGATCTCGTAGTATAGAGGGCAGTAGAAGAAGAAGTGTTCTTCAGTTTCAATTTCCTTGCTGCGCCCTATGCAAGCTGGACATAGGCGGTCCTCCCGTTGCAGGTTTTCCCATCTGCCAGTCTCTATCCGTAGGTTGTGGGAACCCACCCTGAACCGCCCCAATGCCCTCAGGAGGGAAGGAGATAAGGATGCTGAAAGGTAATTTGGTCTCAAGATTCTATCATCGCGGAGCACCAAGAATGTCTCTCGATAGAGGTGGAGCTTTGTCGTGAGATTGGTAGCTTCCAAGATCTCTTGACATGTAATTCCATGAGCTCTCTCCTAATGAGTCTGTTGCGGTCATGTCTGGATGTGATGTCCACCTCATCTGGATTCATTGGTAATAGGAAAGCAGTAGAAAGTCCGTTACGTTGAAATAAACTGTCCACTCGAGCATACCAGGAGTTCCTGAAACCTGCAGCTTTGAGCCTCATAGATGTTGTGAGGGCCCTTGCCACGAGCCCCTTGGAAAGATTGTACTCATAAGACGTTGTTTGCCGTAGCCTTGTGGCCTTGTGGCCCCTTGGAAAGAGACAAAGATAGAGAGAAGAAAGAGCAATATAGAGAGAGAGCTACCAACAGGCTCAAGTGCGCTGGCCTCTGTTGTGGCCGTGACGTCCCCAATGCACTCCATAGTGGTAACCATGAAAGCAAACAGCATGGGCAGCACAGCTGGTGCATAGAAGCCCAGTGGGAACCTCTGCGTCCACAAAAATGTAACCCAGTTCGAATCTGAAATCTGCTTTCCTGTCACGTACCTGCCCCACATTCAACTCATTCATATGAAGAACCCTATAGAAACTGCAAGTTTTTACAGAATCCCAAGATAACTATAACTAAACTGTCCACTCTAAACAAAGCAACTGAACCTCAACCAAGGATAATCACTGAGCCTAAAACATATGGTTTCTGTCAAACATGGTTAAAGAAATTAAGGTCCTATATGTTTTAATCTCCAGCTAAATGTTGGTGCCCAAGTTGCAGATCTCTAACGTGTGTCAACATTATATGGTAATCTTCAGATAAGCATTTGAGGTACAAAACTAGCCACTGTTTCTAAGTGAGCTGAGGACAGCGTCCTAGTTCTCATGGGCTATCAAGCATGGAGAATGTAGAAAGGAGTCCAAAGGGAAGTGAATAATAAACTGAAGCATGCACTTGATAACAAAAGAAGGTATCTGAGAATGTGACCGAAGGTGGCACCAGTGGCCATACTTTGGTAGAGCAAGGTGGGAAGGACAGTGGGCAGTTTTGCAACAAATGATGTCAGTTTGGATTGATCATGCAAGCTGAATGTGCAGATCTAGACGAATTAAATTGGGAATCCTGGTTGACCGAGTAATTGCTACCAGTATCAAATTGCCAGTTTCCACTTGCACTGTAGGAGGAGGATGACTAGATAAGGCAAACAATTCAACAACAAGAGAAAGGGGACAAAACTGAAGGGGGGAAACATTTCAAATGACATGAAAAGTGGGGAATACCTGTAGTGGTGGCATGTGCCTCCACTACATTCAGTAACACGGGTGACAGATGCAACCACCATGCCAACAAGCAGCCCTATTATCACCTGCTTCCATCACATCAAAATCTCCCCATTATCAAAAAGTACATTTCAAACCATCAAACCCATCTAAAGTTACACTCCATAGCAGGCTTATCTCGCCATGAAGATCATTCCAACACCTCAAACGCATGTTCTCACATCGTTTGTGCAGGAACTCATAGGGGGACAACTGGCATTAAGAAGTAGACACCTATGGTCACGATAAATCTGGATATTGGTGAGACAGTGTCTCTTGGTCAGGGCCCATTAAAGCAATAAATCCTTGTCACCAACTGTACAGTTAAGCTGTTTTATAGGCCTGCAAGCAAATTCCTCTCTCTGACCTCTCTCTCTCAGGTCATCATCAAATGATGGGCTGCCAGCAACAGGGGGTTTGCTATATAGTGGTTTCAAAGAATTGCAGAATTCAGGACTTCTAAAACATGTCTAAAAATGATAAGGGTAGCTTATCCTGAGATACCCTGATCTTGATCAGGTAATTACCTGGGTGTTACGCATAAATGGAGATCCGACAAGTTCGGTTATAACGAGTGTAGAAAAGACCACGAACCCAAGCCCCAAGTAGTTCCTATGGCCAAAGGGAAGAATCACTTCTCCATTTCCAGTACACATAGCCGCACTAGTTAACACCTGCCATGCATTCCACATAACAATTAGCCGTGCGCATACCAATGCTGCTTAATTATTTTGCTTTTACATCTCCCTGGTAAAACGTTATGATGGTAGTGGTAGTAGTTCGTAGCGAGGACATGAGTTCCATTCTTTTTGCAGCCCGTAAGATATTGCCCCTCCTTTGGACATTCAAAACTATTTACCAATTTACACAGGGAGTGAGTAGGCATAGTCCCAGCCAGATGCTAATATTCTGGAGCCAATCACATTCCTGTTCAAGGACAGTCAGTGGGGGTTTGAGGGCTTGCATTCACATCATATTATATGAAATAAGTATACTGATATCAGCAATATGACTATGAGAGCAATGAAGGTGGGGGAAAAGGAGCGGTAGATAAGAACGAGAGATTACCTGGCTGGCACAATATGACCCACCGCCCCATTGCTGGAACCCAGAGGAGACCAACGAGACACCCAACAGTATCAGACATGAGCCCGTGACAACAGGAGGAAAAATGCGGCCTAAAATTCGGGGTGGACAGAATGACAAGGCCACTTGCAACCAGCAACACACCAGTACCTGCATAGACATGCTTGCCAAAAGTTGGTAGGATAAATACATGAACAAGATTGATAAAACCTTGGGGTTAAACCGAGCAAAACTGCCACACCACAAAGCTCTCTTGTTATCCTTGTAGACCAGTGACACAAATGAGGACCGATAGTCGTCATCCCCAATGCAAGTAGTAGTTGGCTCACATCCTGCTGAAGCTGCAGAGGAATGAACTCAATGATCCGAAGTGCAGAATATGCCCTTGCAAGGAAGCGAAGTCTGGTTACTCACTGTCCCAAGGACGTGCCCATAGGCTTGCTCTCCAGTTAAGCAATTGCCTTCAAGCAGGCCTGAACACGTGTCGCAGGAACTGCCGACTGTACATGCTAACCCGCCACAAGTGCATGACCGTAGAGTCGCAATTACCTGTTGAGCTGAACCAATATAAAGTTTAGACTAGCTTCCCCCTGCCAAAAGAACATAAAAGCTACAACTATAGATTTACATAGAGTGTGCTACTTGGATACTTCATACACATGTTAAGAGTGACATTTCTCTCTCCTGGTTCACTAAAACCCCCTGCGCTGGGGGAGTTAGATTTGGCAGGAACCATGCCCGTACGGGTACATCTTATACAATGTTCCCATATAAAGGTCGACAAATACATCTCTCTTTCTCTCTCTGCAACATACTAGATTTGTCTTCTCCAGGCTTTACCTGCATGAGGCCCTCCAGCTTGGGATTCCCTAGACAGCTGGCCTTGCCAGAAGTTTAAGTGTAGTGGTCTGGTTGTCCTAGGAAGTTACTGTTTCTTTCTATCTCTAGGTTGTCCAATGAGCCCCCTGTAACGTTTTTCTCTCTCTCCCCCTGAGCTTCTAGTGGACGCCATGAAATTTCTCTTATTATAAGCCACCTTGTCTGCAGGCGACACCTGATGTAGGCATTCTGAAGTAGTTCATGGTTTTCTCTGCCTTCTCCCAAGGGCCCCTGTGTACGTTATAAAATCCTTCCTTGCAAACATGAGTACATTCTCTGGTGTGATTCTTTGTCTGTCCCTTGGGCCCTTTGGGCTCTCGTGGACATAATACACTAGTATCCTTTTTTGTATCGGCCTTTCTTACTCTCAGCGAGAACAGCATCTTAATGCCCAACTAGTTGTTTGGGCCTCTCTCTTCTTCTCTTGTTAGGGCATTGGAACAATTCAGGGAAATTTCTTCTTTCTCCGTCCTCTCTACAATGAAATCTGGATCGCTACTATTGCCTCTAGCTGTCAGAAGGAAGTTCTGGGGGTAAGAGACTTGCGGGATATTTATCCAAGTTCCACCTCAGAGAATCACTCAAAGTTGGACTGTAGTTTTTTTCTTGGTTGGGGTGGCTAGTTGTCGTGGCCCACTTTTCTATCCTGCTTTCTCTTTTCCTTTGCAATCTGACTTAGAGGCTGTAGTGTCCTCAGCCATGTCTGTTGCCATGAGATTGTCTGATGAAAATGAAGTTAGGCAGAAAACTTCCCTGAACTTGTTTCCAGTCTGTGACGTGGGGGAGGACATCTTGGATGACCTCAAGGGTCTACCCACTCTCGGCACTAGACTGAAATTTAAACTCAGGGCAGGAAGCCTACCTTTGAACAGCAAACAGAAGCAGAGAGGAAAGGGAGAGTGCAATTGCCCGTTGTGTGGGCAATCTGAAGACAGTATTCATTTTCTGATACACTGTCCGGGGTTCTCTCACCAAAGAGACGCTCTCTTCAAATCTATTAAGGGAATTGTGCCTGTACCCCTGTTCACCAACTTTGAAAGTCTCGAGGCTGAGCCCAGGCCCTCCTGAGGCCTAGTTTTTGGGCAAATCACACACAGCAGATTGATGCTTGTGTGAAGGGATTTCTAGAGGATATCTGGAAAACCCGGATTAATTCTTTATATGGAGGTAAGTCTTACTACCAACGTCAGCCCCTGACAGAGGTAGGTTCTGTCCCTTTTGTTCCCGCTCAAACTGGGCGCGGGGTCAATGGCCACAAGGCTACGGCAAACAACGTCTTATGAGTACAGTCTTTTCCTTTGCAGCAGAAGCTTCCCGCGACATTATAAAATTCTTTTTTCTCTCTCTTTCGTATGGTCCATAGTACTGGTGCATTCAGTAAACCTTCTAGATGTTCTTGTTACCTTCTCTGTGCCCAGTTTATTGCAATACTGCAGTGCAAATACAACCAACTTCATCAATCTGTGTTGAGGAAATGACCTCCAGCAACAACACTGATCAAATCACTCTTTCTAGTTATCCCAATACAAGCCCAGGCATACAGTCCCTTCAACCATAGTGTCCTCCAAGCAAGATAACTCTTCGCAAGCATCAAGTAGCTGTGAATGCAGTTCACTGGGCAAGGTTCATAGGCAAGGTTCATGTCGGCTATATTTGTGCATCAAAGTGATGATTTGATATTGGCTATCGAGAGGAAAATGTTCAAAACATCCAACTGATGTCTGTCACTGCAGCAGTTCAGTGGGCAAGTTTGAAAGAGGCTCAGAACAATGATGTAAGCTGGGTATAGTTGTACATCAAATTGATGCTTTGATGAGGGCTTTTGAGAGGATTTCTAAGGTTCAGCAAAACCAGCCCCAATCCATGACTGCAAGGATGCAGCAGTATCGAAAGTCTAATGGGAGCACCAATCCACCAAACCAGTGGGCAACATAGAAAAGCAACCTTGAATGATTTCAAGAGTCTCAACACTTCCATTTCAGTGTGATGGAGGGAGAAAGCAGCACTTACTGATAGGCACAAAGGAGAACGAAATCCCCATCACGGACAGCAAACCCGAGCCTGCAGTACAGATTCCTAATCAGAATTTCGTGTATTGATTAAGTGCTCACAAACAAGGGAAAAAATACACAGGTGGGTGCTGCAGGCAGATAAAGTAAAGAGTCACTTACCGATCACAAAATGTGTGAAAGGAACCTTGATCTGCACTATTTGGATAAATGATGCAATTGCGGAAACGATCAATGCAGCTGACACCAGATCTGCTCCTACAACACAAAGAGATGAAGCCAGAAACATGGTTATCACAGGATAGACATGCCAGCTCTAGAATAGCTTACAAGGATGCGTGATCTACACAGTCCTGAACAATGCTCCAACTGTGAACACCCATTAGAATCACTGAACTACATAGGGTTAACAGCCTTGCACTCAGGGAAGGAGGAGAGAGAAATCAATGAAGGCCGGCCAAAGGCGAGCTGGAAGGATGGGAGCTGAAAGGTTTTGACAGCTCTAGATTGCATTGCAAGACTAAGTATCGTACCAATTCTTTGACAATATTTCAAGAAACTGACCCAGTTGATAGAGAGCACACCTGGTGTTCATCAACAGCAAGATTTGATATCAATCATACAAGATCTTGATTGGATTTGAGATTTCAAAACACACAAGATTAATGGAGTGAGAAACATACAGGATTGGCTTTTGGGAGATAATCCAGAGGAGGTCCCTGCAATTAGAAGGGGCGGTGTGATGATGCCTCCCACCTGCGCCTCCCGCCCACAATGCCTCCAGTCATCACAGGATAACATATGATTTTGCAAAAGAATGCATCTAACACTCATGAATTGTATAGAAGCTACCAGAGAAGATCTGAATGTACGAAGTCAACTTATATTATATGACCCAACCGCAGGGGAAAATTTCTGTCAGATTCTATGGCTCTGCGGGTTTGGGCAGATACTCGTGATTTGATTTTATCACCATTCTCTCCATAAAAACCCGACTAGAGGGATAGTTCGCGATACAGCTGGAATTGGCCATACTGTGAGGGTTCCCTTTAAAGTCGACCCAGGCCGTGTGGGGTTGATAGGGTGTGTAGTGTGTACGACCAAAACACACCTGCACTAATAGTCAGCATTTTGGCACATGACCAGAGACGACCAGATTCGGCAGACAAATGGCGAGCCTAATTCCGAGCCACTGGAATTCAGCCCGAATTTGGACACTTTGGATTCCAGTCCTGGGTTTTCAAGCCTCTAACCTGATAACATATAAGCATCCAAAACCACAAACTAAAGTCTGCAAAGTTCTCCTCATTGAAGAATGTAAAGCAAACCATGGAAAGAGCATGTTGAAGGCCCATGATGGCCGCAAGCAGCACCGGGATAGGGTCATCTTTGCCATAGAAAGGGGGCAGATCCCTTTGAGACTTCCATGGAGGTGCTGGCAGGCAAAGAAAGCCCCAGTTGTAGTCGCCCACCAGCACCTTTTTCCAGCCTTGTCCCATCCCTGCTGTCACCATTTACTCCGCTCTCCAACACAGCCGAGCTTGGTCTCAGCCAAGGAATGATGGGCAGACTGAAGCTATCGCCTATCACTTCATCAAACATCGCACCACAAAATTAGATTTTTTTTCCATCTGCCTGAAATATAATACGGCACGGAAACGTTGTCCAGTTGGGACCACCCTACCATCCTGCCACCCTGTGGCATGTCTGGAACATGACATGTGCAAGGTGGTGTGATGGGCTCTCCCCTTCTGTGTTTAATATTCTACATAAAATCTACTTTGACATGCTGATGCTGATTGAAGGTAGAAATGCGTGGGTGTGCTCAGGCAATTGTTTGCAGATTCTACCTGGAGAGAAGAATTCAATTCCTCTCCGATTTCGACGCCCCGTGGGACTGGAGAGACATCATCTACTCTCAGTTCACTCACTTTCCCTATATCTGGAGATCAGGAGGACCATCATCGACTGGAAGCATCGGAAGAATCGTAGCTGGACGATGAACAATTTCGTGGTCGCTGTCTTGCTTGCTAGTTTTGCTCTTCGTGCATCACTAGTCAGTTCAGATCTCACTTACGCAGTTACCTACTCACTAACTCCTGGCGACCGGGCCCAGCCGCTGCTGTGACTGGATTCATGGACGGATGACCCTTAAGTGCCCCAGACTCATTTTCACCCTCTCGTGGAAAAACATGACCCTGGCCCACAAAAACATTTTTATCTGGAAAATCTCTGTGTCCCTGTAAAACTGACGGTTGGAATTACTTCCCACCTACTCCACCTCCTGCCACAAAAAGTTTCATCGAATTCCAACCGCCAGATCAGAAGATTATAAAGTGTAGAGTTGGGACAAAAAAAACTCTTCACTAAGAAATAGGTCCCAAAAAAAAGCAGTTTTTTGCTCGTATTTGGGAAGTTTTAAGTTCTCTTTTTCTTAGAGTCTCAAGAATGTTGATAACACACATCCTCATAATTTTTCAGTTTTTTCTGAAATTTTCTCAAGTGGGCTCCTTTGTAGTGACAAATTGGGGGGTCAAAATATGCCATTTTCTTTGGGCAGGCCAAAATATCTCTTCCTAAAATTATACAAACAAATTCAGCCGTTCAATTCCTAATCCCTCTGGTTGAAGTGTCATGAACATCCATATGAGATCCCCAAAAAAGTTTGGGACCAATCGGTAAATGCCCTCACATCTTTAGGTTCCCTGCCCAAGACTTCAAATGCACACCTATGTTATAGCCTTCAGGCCTAGGATATTTGGAGCCATAGCCCAAGCACGGGGTTTGGGAGCTCCTCTGGCTTACCCGGCCATGCTTTCATGGGGGGCCATTCCACCCTCGACCCTCTCAAACCCCCGCCCTAGGTTTGGCCCACCCCTCGTGGCGTTTTTCTCGAGCCCCGAGCTCTGCCGCCCTCCAGCCCGCCCTGTAGGAGCTGCCATCGCCCGTCGATTCAGGCTAGGGCCCAGGCCTGGGAATGCCCAGACCTGCGCCGGGCGCCATGCCCATGCCCTGCCGGGCAATCAAGGGGTTTGGGGGAGCGTGCCGCCCTAACCTTTATGGGGTATCTTACAGTCACCCTAACCTGACCGCAGTTGCCATGTCAGCAACTTGGGCAAGTTAGGGGGGCCAAATTGGCCTCAAAAAGCTGAGTGTGCCCCCTTCCAATTGGTCCAGACCCATACCCCTTCAGGCTGCCATATGAAGGGGGACCCGATTTTCTATCAATTGAGCCCAAAAAAGGCCCAATCAGCCTTAACCACAGGAAGTTATGGCTGGTTAAGCAAACCCAACTGACCCAGAATGGGTCGCTTGGGCACTTAAGGGTTAATTCAGTCCCATCCAATGTTCTTAAATATTCTGGGTTACCTATAAAGTATTATTACTGTACCCACCCACGCATACTGAAGAGCATTACAAAGTAAGATCTTTCCTTATTTAATTTGATTAAAAGGGCCTCCGTCCCCTTTGCTTTAAAAAAAGAAAAAGAAAAAGAAGAATGCTGAATTTGGGGCCCTGCCACGGCACCTCAAGTTTGCTGACGGGCCTTGCCGTTGCGTCTGATATGGCACCGGGGCTGTCCCAATTTGGGTTGTTGCATCAAGTGCTGGTCCCATGTGGCATCACAATTGGGGTCCCATAACCGGAGGGTCATACATCATGTTATCATTTCCTTTGGAGAGACGTAAACTATAATGGGAAGGATTGTGGCTACTTGGGTTTCTCTCATGATCCACCAACAGTCAGGTGTGAAATAAGCTGTCTTACTGGATGGTTGTGTGATCACATTTAGCAACTCGATACAAATATTATTTTATCAGCAATTTGGAAAACAAGTTACCAACAACAACATAACCCTCAAAAACCCCAAATCCCAAATGTGGATCCAAGTTAAGGACTCCATGTTTGTGGACGACACATTTCTGCTTCTGGAAGCCCACCCTTCCACTCTACAGGCAACTGAGGACACCATTCTCAAATTATGTAGCATCTCAGGGTTCCGTGTCAACTGGTCAAAAACAAAAGCACTGTTGATAGGGGACTCTTCCAAATCCAGCATCGGGATAGTTCCAACTTGGGGCTCGGGTCTTGGCCTGGTCTGGCTCAAGGATGGGGAGACAACCACTCTTATGGGCTACACTTTTGGCAACAACATTTCTGAGGAACAGCGCATGGAACCCACTATCTCTAAGCTAAAACGTCACCTGGTTTTTTGGGGTTCCAAGTTCCTCTCCATCACAGGAAGAGCCCTCGTGGCTAACCAGATTCCTTCAGGTAGGGATTTGGTACTTTGTATCCACATGGGGCCCCAACTCCAAGTTCATACAAGAGGTCAAAAGATGTGTTCAAAATTTTATCTGGGGGTCTCAATCATCCTTGCAAAACAAGCGACCGCAGGTCTCTTGGTTTCAGATCTGCTAGCCAAATAGAAAGGGCGGTCTAGGAGTCCTAGATCCAGGAACTCAAATCGCCCTGTTGGATAAATGGCTACCCCGCTACCTAGGTCCTGAAGGAGGCTGGTGGAAGCTACTGATCGGTACTAACATCTCGTCCAGCTCCCCCCTTCAATCCACTGCATGGGCTCCATCTACTCGCGGAGGCCATGACTTCATGAAATCCTTTACTTTGAATTCAGCCCCGTTCTTTGCTAGAACTAGTGAAAATGAAATTTGTAATACCCTTGGCTAAAATGTGATCAAGGTTCAGCAGACGTAGCTGCCCCTTTCTGGCTCAGAATTTTCAAAGCTTATTATTATCTGTTGAACGCATTGCAAATGATATCTTCAACATATCAACATATTATCCATCGTATAATCTGCTTGGTCTTACATATTTGTATGTTAAACTCAAGAGACACATAAGCCCAAGATTCATTCACATCGCAAGACATATGACACGTTATGTCAAGGACGAGAACATGACTGAACACAAATAAGATATCAGACTAGAGGTACAAGATTAGACAAGAAGTCAAGGTCGGCGTGGCCGAATGCATGATGGGTAAACATGAATCAAGATGATCTTTATAACAATGGACAAGAGTACAAGGTACTAGAACTGACTCGAATACTGGAATGTTGGAAACTGGACTGGGGTACCAGATACTAGAAACTGGACTAGAGTATTGGAAGCTAGACTGTATTACTAGGACTGGAAACAAGAGTAACTTGAACTTGTGTTGGCGAGACTGAAGAGTGTCCAGTCTTGTCTCATATATATACTGGCTACTAAGAAGTTCCCTAAGAAGCTTCTCCAATGGAGGTTTTTTGATGGAGAAGTTTCCTCAAACAAATGAGGTACCTTGATGGAGAAGTAGGAAGCCTCCTAAGCAGTTTCCCAAGTTATTCTCGTTAATTTGGTAAACTCTCGGTAACTCGGTAACTAATGATAACTTATAGTAAATCATGGTAACTTTTGGTAACTGATATTTACTCCTGGTAAGTTTCTCTGGGCTATGTTCGTGACATCACCCCGTCCTCTAACGCCGAGTTCTTCGTGGAGTGGGAAAATCTTGGACTTACTTAGAGTTGGAGAAAATCCAAAATCCGGCGAATGGTACTTGCCAAATATTTGGCTCTTCGTTCTTGACTCAAATGATATATAGGTCTCTACAACCATCAATAGTGTCCAACATCTTGAACTTGGGACCACACAATGATTTGAGCATTCTGATTTTCGAAGCTGCTTTCAAACATGATTTCGTTGCCCTGTGGGTTCGAAGCCTCAACCTCCAACAAGATTATCATACTTCGAGTAGGCTCCATTTGCCGTCGTACGAGGTCCAGACGAGGAAGTACGTGTCGCATTGGTGGTCCATCGTCTCGAGAGCGTCGGCGTGATGTTGAAGGTCGTGAGAGTCGGAACGGCTGATCTGGTAGTTGGATAAGCGACAGCTCTAATGTACCTGGTTCCTGTGACTCCATGCTGCCAATACAGGACGCTGGAAGTGTAGTTATATATACTGATGTATTGTGCTCATCCTTCCTTAGCGTGTATCAGGTACACTGAATGTCGAGTCTTCACCTTGAAACTAACTTAGCTGACATCATCATTGTGACGTCTTATTGACGTGTAGCTCGGGGCTTAGCTGGATATCGTTGATGAAAGTTTTGGACTTTGTCAGATGTATTGGCAAAGTTGGATGAAGGTTCCCACGTTCATTCGCTGATGTCGTAGCCTTTCCAATGTACGAAATACTCAAGACGTTTATACTTGATGCGAGAGTCTAGGATTTCGTCGACTTCATACTCGATTTCTTGATTGACTTCGATTGGTGGAGGTGGTACAGAAACTCTCCATGAAATATTCGATGGATGATACAACTCCAATAATGAAACATGAAAGACTGGATGGATGCGCATACTTCGTGGGAGTTCACTTCTTCAATGGGACATACAAACCTCGCGACCATCAACGAAGTTGGATTATCAACGCCTAGGACCATTGAAAATTATTCGACAAATAAATCCGGTTAGTTTTCGGCACACACGATCTCCGACCTTGAACTCGGGTTGGAGTTGGCGATGTTGATCTGCATACTCCTTGTATTGTTTTTGAGCTTCTGCGAGGTGAGATGTAAGCTCCTTGCGAATCGTGGCAAGATGAGTAGCAAGGTTTTCTACAACAGGGCTTCCAACAGTCTTCACGTGGAAATGGTTTGCTCAAGGATGATGATCATAATTGAAAAAAAATGGAGTTTGCTTGGTCGAAGAATATATATTGTTGTTGTAGGCAAACTTAGCCAATGGCAGAAGGTCCGTCCAATTATCTTGGTGATAATTTATCGTACAATGAAGATATTGCTCCAAAATCTGGTTTACGCGTTCGGTTTGACCATCCTGTGGATGATTAGCTGTAGAGAGGTTGATCTTAATATCCAATATGTGAAATAATCCCCTCCAAAAAATTGATATGAACTGTGGTCCTCGATCAGATACGATATCCTTCGGAAGTCCATGAATGCGGTAGATATTATTGAAGAAAGTCTTGCAGTTTCCTCGCCGGTAACCGTCTTATTACATGGAATGAAATGTGTCATCTTCGTAAAATGATCCACAATAACAAGGATTGAATCGGTGGTCTTGGAAATTGGAAGGTCCGTAATAAAGTCCATAGGCACAGACGACCATAGACCCTTAAGAATAGGTAATGGTTGAAGAAGACCGTAAGGTCGATGTCGTGGTCCCTTCGCTCTAACACACGTGTCGTAAGATTTTATAAATTCTTTCACGAGTTTCTACATTTGCGGCCACCAATAGTCCCTGGATATCAATTCCATTGTTTTGTTGAAGCCGAAATGTCCTACAGCCGGAATATCATGACCTGTTTGAAGAATTCGAAGTCGTATAGGTCCTAGATGTACATAGAGAAGTCTCTTGAAATAAAATAAGTCATCTTTGAATTCGAAATCGTTTATAACATGTGGGTTGTCTCGAGGTCGATTTAGTTGACTTCGTAGTGTTATAGCAAATTGGTCGCTCTTCAATGCTTCCTGAATCTCTTTTATGATCTTTGCATCGTCATAGGTGGACATTGATAGCATATTCAATTGGAGATTTGCTAGTTTCAAGATGATGGATTTCTGTTGGTCGAAAGTTGTCTCCATTTTTTTCGGCGGAAGATACGATCATCGAGAAAAAACATCGGGTTTCCCTTGAAGATGTCTGGGGCGATAGTAATAACAAAATCAAACCTTGCTAGTGACATACCCCATCTTGCTTGACGTCGATTCAAAACACAAGCACTCATAAAATATTCGAGGTTTTTGTGATCGGTCTAGATAGTGACCTGATGTTTAGCTCCCTCCAATAGATGACGTCACTCCTCAAAAGCATCGATGATCGCTAGAAGTTCTTTGTCATGGATTTCATAATTGATCTCTGCAGCGGAAATTTTGCGAGAACGAAAATCAACAGGGTGAAGTCGGTCATCCGTACCGTATTGAGAGAATATAACGCCAATTGCAAAGTCCGATGCATTTGCTTCCAAAAAGAATGGTTTAGATGGGTCTGCATGTACCAGTATTGGAGCCGGTGTAAATGCCTACTTCAGCCTTTCAAATATCTGGTCAGCATTCTCGTCCCATATAAATTTGTCCTTCATTGTGAGTCGTGTCAATGGTGCAGCAATTTTGGAGTAGTCATTGATGAAGATTCTATAGAAATTTACAAATTCCAGAAAACATTGTACATCTCGGACCGAAGTTGGTTTAATCCACTCAATGATGGTTTGTATTTTCTTCTGATCCATAAAGACGCTTTTGTCGGAAATAATGTAGCCCAGAAATTCAACTTCAGATCGATGGAAAAGACATTTTTCCAACTTGATATATAGTCATTTTTTTCTTAATTTATCAAGGACAAGGCGTATATGGCGGCCATGTTCTTCTTCATTCTGTGAAAATATCAAAATGTCATCCAAATAAATGACTACAAAGTCATCTAAAAATTCTCGAAAGATGTCATTCATCATATGTTGAAAAATTGCTGGAACATTTGTAAGACCGAAAGGCATAACACTGTATTCAAAATGTCCATACCTTGTTCAAAAAGCTGTTTTCCATTCGTCTCCTTCTTGTATCCGTACACGGTTATAAGCTCATCTCAAGTCAATTTTGGTGAAAATCTTCGCTCATCCCAGATGGTCGAGAAACCCAGAAATCAGCGGCAACGGACAACGATTCTTAATTGTAACTTTGTTGAGACCGTGATAGTCTACACACATGCGTAATGATCCGTTCTTCTTTTTCACAAACAAGATAGACGCCCCTGAAGGTGATTTTGAATGTCGGATGAAATGCTTCGACAAATTTTCATCAATGTATCCACGTAATGCAGTCAACTCCGTCTAGGATAACTTATAGATTGGACCGAATGGTGGTTGGGCTCATTCTTGTAACTCAATTACACAATTAGAAGGTTGATGTTCTGGCAATATGTCTGCATTTTTCTTCTCGAAGACATCATTGAAATCTTGATATTGAGTGGGTAATGTTGAAGTACCTTTGTCTGTTGTGGTCTTGATCGAAATCGCATAAAGTGCAAATGCCGCATCTTTTTTGGTACAGGGGTTAAATACCTTTGATGTTTCTACATTTTTGTCTTGCAAAAAATTTTCGCGATCGCCAGTCGATGTCAGAATTGTGAAGTACGAACCACGGAAGTCCAAGGATCACAGGATTCGTTGGAGACTGGATGACGTTGAAAACAATATGCGATGCTTGATCTTTAAGCTTCACTTCAAGTGGTCGAGTTTTATGGTCAACATTTCCTGATGTTAACGGACGTCCATCAATGACTTCAACGGGGTTTTGTCAATGAAACATGCTGAAGCCCCTGAGTCCAAAAGTGTTTCTACAGAGATATCTCGATTTTGCACTCTGATTTTACCGGAACTGTGAAGCAAGGTGTAGGGTCTGGAGGTAAAAATAGACCTTTTTTGGGTGAGGAATTTGTGGTGTCCAACCGCATGGTCCCTACTGTGATTGAACATCTTCGTTTTCCGACCTCCTTGTATTGAACACTTGAGTTGCACCCCGAGCTTTGAATCTTCTCTTGTTGGGGCAATTTAATGCTATGTGATCTTCTTCTCCGCAATAAAGACATAATCCATTCGAGCGTCATCTTTGTTTTTTTGTGGCGTCAATGGCTTGAATCGGACAGCATCAATCTGCGTATGATCACTATCGGATGTCTGATGGATCGTTGTGTTTGGTGTCGTAGTAGTAGCGGCATGATGCGTCGTCGACCATCTAGATCGCTTTTATTGACGTCTTTCGAACAAACGATTATCGCATACAATGACTTGGGTGATGAATTCGCTTAGTGTACTCATGTTTTGCATTGTCAGCAACAAATCTTTTACATCCTCTTTTAGCCCACATCGAAACTGACTAATGAGGCTCTTCTCATTCCAGTCGAGGTCGCACGCAAGTTGTCGAAATTCGGCAGCATAAACGGAAGCAGGACATGCTTCTTGTCGAAGATTTCGCATCTTTGTCTCTGCAACACTCTCTCTATCATTCTCTCCAAACGTTCCAGTGAACTCGGACATGAACGCTTCAAAATTATATAGTAAATGCAATTTTTTTTTCTAATAGCGGTGCAAACCAAAATATAACAATGTCTGATAGAAGGGTGCCTGCGAATCCCACATGAATACCTTCATTGGGGTAGCGTTGTGGATGTAGTCGTATGAATAATCGTATTTGTTGAACAAAATCGCGAAATCTTGATCTCATCCCATCAAATTTCTCGGGCATATTGATCTTTGGTTCTCTTGTAATCTGTTGAAGAGGAACCGTTGCAGTAGGGACTTGTATGGTTGAAGATCCCTTGTTCGACTCCTTCAACTGTGAAATTTGTTGTTGCAGATTGTTGAGAGCGTTGCCAAGATCTTGAGACTGATCGGGTTGTAGTTGGGCAGTAGAGGTGCGAACACTGCAAGATATGAGCATTTTTAGGACTGCGGCTTTGGTGGAGTCATAAAAACTGCACTAGGTAGATGACTACAGAGCGCTGAAATGCGTTGCAGTCATAATTTTATGACTCTGTAGTAATCGATATCACTACATGACTCTGGAAAGTTAGGGAGTATTGGTCAAACATTGTTGACCATGATGACATGGGTGGTTTATATTACTAGTGTGATATATTTGACTACACGTGGACGACGTTTCATGGAAACTTTTGACTCCATGACTGAAGATGCTTTCACAGCTCTAATTATACGACTACATCGCTACACGTATCATTTTGAAGGCAAATACACGAATGTATTCATCCATTGGATGAGTTCATCTACAGCATGTGACTTATGACTGCAGATTATTTCATAATTCCATATATATGAGTCAATCACTACACGTGGCATTTTACAGGTATTTATATGACTTTATTACTACACGTGTCATTTTGAAGGTATATACATGAATGGATCCATCCATTGGATGAACTCATCCATCCATGTTTGCCGAAATCCTATCAGCTTAGTACATGTGTTAGTTTCTTATTGGTTTGATATAGCTCAAGCATTTTGTAGTTACCATAGAGCACTAAGTCGCATTCTTCATTGAGTCTGTAAAGTGAGAGTCTACAGAGGATGCCGTTTGCTGTATTACTGGGACTGGGAACAAGAGTAGCTTGAACTTGTGTTGGCGAGACTGAAGAGTATCCAGTCTTGCCTCCTATATATACTAGCTACTAGGAAATTCCTTAAGAAGCTTCCCCAATAGGGATTTCTTGATGAAGAAGTTTTCTTAAACAAATGAGGTACCTTGATGGAGAAGTTTCATCCAAAAGAAGCTTCCTGAGCAGTTTTCTAAGTTACTCTCGTTAATTTGAGAAACTCTCGGTAACTCGATAACTAATGATAAATCATGGTAGATCATGATAAATTATGGTAACTTTTGATAACATGATAATTTGGTAACTTTTGATATTTACTCCTGGTAAGTTCCTCTGGGCTATGTCCGTGACATGTAATGTACCGGTATTCATATCGTTTTGGTGGAGCGGCAAATGTGTCTTGCATTTACCACGCATGGTCATCGAATGAATAACCCACTGATCTTTCGATGAACAACCATATTTTTTCTCCTCACCTTCGTCATTTAAGTTAGCTGAATCTGGTTTCACGGCCTTCTTCCTTGTTGCTCTCTTCTTCTTTGAAACGGCCGTTTGCTCGTTAGAAATGGTCTTTGCTGGTCGTTTTGAGGTGTGAGAGTTGGAATTGACGATTCGAAAAGTTGACTCATGAAAGATCCTAGGTGCATGTACGAACCACGAGCAAATGGAACTGGTGCTATAAGCATCCTACCACTGCAACTACCATTTCCTCCACAATTGAGAGCATTCCATGGTGGCATATTTGTCCTTACACTTTGAGTGTTTGCAGCAATATTGCCAAGGTCAAACCACATTTGGATTCTCTATGCTCGCACCATCTCAATAAATGCATTGGTGCGAGCAGAGAAAGTCGGTTGTGGAGACGTTGAGGTAAGTAAGTAATGAAGGGACAAGGACTCAAGAGTACAACCACAATTCATATGCTAGAAATTTCAAGGCTCTCACGGGTGCTGGTTGCTAGAGTCACCCGATCTCTGGCCTACATCATCCAGGGGTGAGAGGATCGCATGGAAATTGGCCCCAACTTGTTGCAGTTGCTCATATATCTCTCTGTTGCTTCCACACCGCATCCATGCTCAACATATGTACCATTCATTCAGACACCATTTTCAACACCTAGAGAGGGGGGAGGTCGAGAATCAGCACACGGAGGCCCACCGGACATATATACTGTGTATGAAGATCGCTATTCTTGTGTGGAGCTTGTATCCTTCTTCGTTTTTTGCTGTCGGATCGCAATAACAATGCATCCACGTCGAGTTGGTCAAGTCCCGTGACTAGACAATTTCAAGGACACGTGTCCACTGTCAACAAGCTAGTAGCGGAGATACGTGGGTGTTCGGTATCGATACTTTGGTCCCCTGTGAGGTGGTGGGAATCTGGAACCGCCACGTCACCGGTGAGCCGGTGACACAGGTGGAATCTGCCTCGCACGCACTGCGCTAGATAGGTAGGTATATATATGTGTGCGCTCTGGTTTGCGGGAGAGAGAGTGGTTGGTTGGATCGCAGGGAAGGGAAGGGAGGGGCAGAATTTTGAAGAGGTGCGGTAAGTGAGGGACTGTGTTTGTGTGGAGTTTGTGTGCATTTTGAGGCCGTTTTGCATTACCAGTGGTTGCCAATGCTGTCTGTGCTGGATGGTTGCAATGGCCCTGCCTCAGTGTGAGAGAGAGTGAGAGAGAGAGGTCGAGGTGGGTTGTGGTAGCCAGGTCGAGCGATGGAGGAATCACTGCTTGCGAGTGGCAGTGACCTACATCGATCGGGCAGTAATTCTCGTCACGACTCTCATAGCGGAGGCACTGGTATTAAGGTGTTTGGTAGACGCTCGGGCGCTATCACCAGTGGCGACAGGTACGAAAAAGCTGCCGCCCTGGTTGACCAGGTAATTGCCCTCCACTCCCGCGCTCTGCAGTATGTAGCATTTTGCTTTGGCTCATTCACCACCGGGGGCTCAATTTGACCACCCATTTTGTTGCAGCACACGATTCTTATTTCTTGGAAAGACTACCTGCTAACTAAGGTCAATATCAGATGGATGTACACTTGGGCCGCACATTCATGGTCTCTAGTGTTGTGGTGCGGGGTGCCAAGTTCCTTCGTATGAGCCCTGCGTGCTCAGGGGGCAGCAGGATAAGTTAGTCAAAAGCTATCTCCAATATCATAGCTTGTCAACGAGCGGAGAACTGGATAAGCTTAAGCTCTGGATATGTTGAAAGAGAGGGATTGTCAATTCACCACCTTTGGGGCCTTCTATGAATCAAATAATGCGACAGGTCTTTGTCTTTTGGTGGCTCCAGTGGAGTCATCACTAGTGTCAGTCCCTCACAATTTCGTTCTGCAGGTAGAGGATGGAGTTTGTATGCCAATAACGGTGTTAGAGAGTCCCAACTTCGAAGAATCTGCCACATTCTATTTTTGGTACATCCGACTCAATTTACTATGGTCCCTTAATCTTGCAGGGCTGCTCTTACTCGATTTTTTTGAGGTGAGCTCATCCGTACTTTCAGGTAGAATGGACTAAAGCCTCACTTAGCATTGCTGTTATTTATATTGATATTTGTGGCTTGCTGCACCTGTCTCTTGGATGATTCTGTTAATCTGAAAGGTTTCAGCCCATGCTTAGATTCACCAGCCCATAAGCTAATCTTCTTGTAGTATCAATGCGGAAATTCTCCAAGTCTTTGCAACAGGTACCTACCTCCCTATGGAAATATACAGGAGTATAGTATTTACTCTTGGTTTTGGTTTTGCTGTTCCAGGTGCCACTTTGGTGTAAAGGGAAATTTCCAGAGCCATGTGGTGACAGGGCCATGTTCTACTTGGGAAGCCTTCCTTACCTGACACGGACAGAGTCTCTTGTCTTTGAGGTTTGTGAGTAATTACAGAGATTCTTCACCCCTGAGGAGCGGAGGAGAGAATGTACTTATAAGACTTATGTTTGCCGTACACTCGTGGCCATAGACCCCATGCCCAGTTTGGACAGAAACATAGGGAATAGGCACTACCTTTGTGAGGGGCTCACTCCAGTAGTGTGACTTACCTTGATATAAAGAATTACTTCGGTCTTTCCAGATATCCTATAGAAAGCCCTTCACACAAGTATCAATCTGCTGTGTGTGAGCAGCCCAAAAGTTAGAACCCCACAGGCCCAGGGCTTTAGGCTCAGCCTGGAGATGGAGTGGAGGAGAAATGAAATGAAATGGTGCTTTATAACGTCCGCGGAAAGCTCGTAGAGCTTATGGGACAAAATGGAAGAAAACATGAGAGAGGAACAAATCCAGAAACCACAATTAATGTTCTAGCGATTGTCTAAGGGTGAAGGCCTCGTGTAGGTAGGCTGCCAAGCATTTTTGATCCTCATAGTGAAAGACATCAGTGAGAGTTTGGGTTCCACTGAATAAACAGTGGAATCTCCCACGGATCTCGTAGTATAGAGGGCAGTAGAAGAAGAAGTGTTCTTCAGTTTCAATTTCCTTGCTGCGCCCTATGCAAGCTGGACATAGGCGGTCCTCCTGTTGCAGGTTTTCCCATCTGCCAGTCTCTATCCGTAGGTTGTGGGAACCCACCCTGAACCGCCCCAATGCCCTCAAGAGGGAAGGAGATAAGGGTGCTGAAAGGTAATTTGGTCTCAAGATTCTATCATCGCGGAGCACCAAGAATGTCTCTCGATAGAAGTGGAGCTTTGTCGTGAGATTGGGTAGCATCCAAGTTCTCTTGACATGTAATTCCATAAGCTCTCTCCGAATGAGTCTGTTGCGGTCATGTCTGGATGTGATGTCCACCTCATCTGGGTTCATTGGTAATAGGAAAGCAGTAGAAAGTCCGTTACGTTGAAATAAACTGTCCACTCGAGCATACCAGGAGTTCCTGAAACCTGCAGCTTTGAGCCTCATAGATGTTGTGAGGGCCCTAGCCACTAGCCCTTTGGGTGGAAGGGCCTGCAATCTATGGAGAAAGATTGTAAGCCTGAAGAGGGCCTCGGATTGCAATGGTACACATGCGAACTCTGCACCTAGGATCTGAGATGGAGTTGTGCTCCTGGCGCCAAGCATTGCTTGGAGAAAAGATGACTGTAATGGTTCCAAATTCTTTTCCCACCAGGAGACAGGGACACCAGGTGCCCAGAACTCACAACCATAGATGGTAGCAGGGCTGACGACGGTGTCAAACAGCCACTTTTTGGTCGGGGGATGCCGCAGATGTATTTGCTTGCATTTGGCCTGAAGGCGGACGGAGGCCGCTTTACCTTTAGTCAACCTGTCCAAGGCAGTGGCTGCAAAGTGAAACTTGGGGGAGTGGATAACCAGACCTAGGTACCGGTATGATTTCACAATCTCAATTTCCTGCTGGTTGAAGATGAATCTACGATCAGCCTGGCCATTGAAGACCATGATCTTGGTCTTGCTAAGATTGACCTGCATCCCAAAGTCTTTGCAGAACTGTTCCAAAATTTTGAGATGGCGTTGCAGAAAGACCGGGGATTGTGCCAAAAGGCAACATCATCAGCATAGAGGAGATCTGATTGGGTTGGTCCCCCATCCAATGGGACCCCAACCCCATGGTTTTTTGATATGTAATTCTCCAAGGCGTCAATGTAGATCCCGAACAGGGTAGGTGAAAGGGGGCAGCCCTGTTTGACTCCAATGTTGCTGTGGATCTCGGCTGAGAATTCACCAGCGACGTTGACCATGCCAGTGACAATCTCATACATAGAAGAGATGGCACAAAGGATGTCTGGAGGGACTTCCACTCTATGGAGCCGTTGGAAGAGAAGGTCCCGAGGAACTGGATCAAAGGCTTTGTGAAAGTCCACGAAGCAAACATAGACCATTCTTTTGTCATAGCGTGCACTTTCCACCATAACTTGAAGAATGAAGATGTGGTCAATAGTGGATCGGTTTCGACGGAAACCAGCCTGTCCCTCAGCACGAATGCGAGAGTGCTCAGCCCAATCATCCAGTTCCATGGTCACTACTGCCCCAAACAGTTTAGCAAGTAATGAGGACACCATGATAGTACGATAGTTTGTCGGTGCGAGCCTGTCACCGCTCTTAAAAAGTGGGTGGATGATGCTCTTTGTCCACTCTGTTGGGAAGCCCCGTTGCACCACCTCATTGAAGAGGTTAGCTATAAAAGGGGCTAAAGTAGGTGCAGCATGCTTGATGAACACACTCTGAAGTCCTGAAATGTCCACCGCTCTGCCATTTTGCAGCTTCTTGATTGCCTTACTGACATTGGCTGTAGTAAAGAGAGAGAAGTGAAGGGGTTTAGAGGTTATAGGAGAAGGAGTTTGGGTTGGGGAATGGTACAAAGACTGTGCATACTCATGCCAGACATGAATGTCAGTGATTGGGGGGGGATCTCTATGAGGTTTAAGGAGGGACCAAAAAGATCGAGGAGAAAATCTGATTTTAGCAAGGAAGGAATCCGAGGACCTCTCTTCTCTTATCTCGCTCGATCACCCCTTTCTCTTTGTCTCTTTGCCTCTCGTCTCTGATTGCAACTTGATAGTGTAGGCTTGCTTTTTGGATCTAATGAGGGACTTATAGTGCTTAAGAGCAAGATTAGTGGACTCTGGAGAAGAATTGGTATCAAGTAGTAAAAATTTGATGCGACGTCTAGCAGTCTTGCATTCCTCATCATAAAGTGGTGCGCAATGACGAGTGGAGAAGGGTGAGGAGGTAGATGGAAGGGTGATGGGAAAGGATCGCAGGGCTGAGTCCCAAAGGGCTTGAGTAAGATGTGTAGCCTTGTCGTTAGGAGATGATAGATGTAGAATGGAAGGGAGGGTTGATGCTAGGTATGTTTCATACTCGGCGTCGTGTAAGTGAGAGAAAGGGGTATTAAAGTGGATACGTGGGTGTAAGGGAAGAGACGCAGAGGGGATCCTCACGGGGAGGGAGATGGAAGGAAATGCAAAGGAAAGGCAAGAGTGATCAGAATCTGGGTACCTCGTGATGTAAAAGGAGCTTATTCTATCAGGGGCTCCCCAAGAGATAGTCAACCACACTTTGGCCCTTGTACGTGTGGCAAGTGAACTGGCTGGAGGATTTGAAGTTAGTTGTTCCATTGTAAATGGACAGCCCCTGAGTTTCACAAAACTTGAGTAGATGGTGACCGTAACTTGTGATTTCGCAAGAGGAATCTGCACTTTGCCTCTCCAATTCCGTATGCGAGCGTTGGATGTGTAGAGGATCTGTGTGGTCGAAGGTGGGGGCCTGTAGTGATCCTGTATGGGCGTTGAAATCTCCAACCAAGAAAATGTCCGTTTGTGGGGTACGGAGACGGGCCATATCGTCTTCCAATGGAACATATGGTGAATCTGTTCGAATATGTAGGCCGCTGTGCGAAGATGCGGCCGGAGCAAAATAACATCCCGCCAGCAGGATGTTGTAGCCTTTGATGTGACACCAAATGTACCTTGCCAGTGGGTCTTTGTATGGGAAGGAGATAAGTGGGAGAAGCCAGACAACAAAGTAACAAGCCACACCTCCAGATCCTTTTAGACCTGTACGTGGACGAATCACTGACTGAAAGCTATACCCGAGAATAAAAGGGGGGTCCTTTCCTTCATACGCATGAGTTTCCAAAAGAAAAAGAACATCACACTTGGAAAGAATATCTAGAAGCCCTTGAGGGTGGCTCCACAACGAGGCATTACAGTTCCATGAGCCGATGTGTAGATGTGAGCGTAAGTTGGTCTCATGGTGCCCCAACCCCTATTTAGAGCTAGAGGGCCGACGTTCGTGCTCCCGGACAATTACCCTCCCATCTCGGTACACGGCATAGTGCCCTTGAGCTCGAGCTTGCTTAACCTGCAAGAGTTGCGCCCGCATGGCGTTGTATTGCAAAGGGGTCAAGTCATCATTGAGGTACATACCCTGACCTCTCAATTGAGGCCTCTGCCTGAGGACCCTATCCCGAGCACCCTTGTCCTTGAATCTAATGAAGAGGACTTTGTGCTCTGAAGATCCTGCACGCCAAGCCCTTTCAATGCCACTCGCGCCCCGGGGGAGAGCAAGGTTTTGCTGAATAAGGCTGGTGGCAGCGTCAAGAGGGTCCCCCTCAGCAAGGCCCCCTAGCTTCCCAGTGACCCTGATGTTAAGGGCTTTGAAAGCCCGTTGCTGTTCCTCTCGCAAGGTAGCCGAGACTGTCTCCTCCAGAGAGTGAGGACTGTTGTGGGATGTGCTCCCCTTAACTATATTAGCCCAGGAGGAGGCCTCTGCCTTGTGAGCTTGGAGCTCCCGAGCCATTGTAGACGTCGCAGTTTTGTGTGTTTCCAGCTCTTTGCTAAGGGATTCCACCTGCAGGTGGATGCTTGCTGTGAGGGGATCTGGGAGGCTCTTCTCTGTGAAGGTCTTCACTTCGCCTTCAAGTTTTGAAAGACGCATATGTGTGGATTTGTCATTGAGATGTTTCGCCAGACCTTGAAGTTTGCTAGTGCACTCCTGAAGAGAGGCCTGCAAAACGCTATCCTGAACTCGCATATTGTTCTCCAAGTCTGTGTATCTGTCTGTCATGCGCTTCTGCCAATCTTTGTCCAAGGAAGTCATGCGTTTCTGCCAATCTTTGTCCAAGGAATCCATGCGCTTTTCCCAATTTTTGTTAAGGGAAGCCATCCGCGTCTCCCAGTCTTTGTCTAGGGAAGCCAACCGCTCCTCCGAGTCATTGTCACGGGCGGCGAGCACTTGCTGCAGAGTCTCCTCAGAGATGCATTTCGTTTGTAAGATGGAGATTTGGTCCCGAAGCGTTTGAACATCAGCACTCCTTGTGGAGTACTGACGCAAAGGAGAGGCTTGATGAGAGACAGGGGCAGGAAGAAGAAGCAGAGGGGAATCAGGTCGACGTGAGGGAGACGGGTAGTCTACCTCGTCGGCAGCCGTCCTTTGGCGTTTGGACGTCATGGTGTGGTGGAGATGGCTGCCGCGCGCGCGCGCGCGAGAGAGAAACGAGAGAGAAAGAAATGGAGAGAGATGAAATGTTTGTGCAGATAAGCTGCCAAGCAATTCTGATCCTCATAATGGAAGACTTCTGTGAGAGAATGGGTTTCACAGAACAGACAGTGGAATCTCCCGCGGATCTCATAGTAAAGAGGGCAGTAAAGGAGGAAGTGGTCTTCAGTTTCGATACAACGGTTGGGCCCAGTGCATGCTGGGCATAGGCAGTCTTCTCGCCGCAAGTTTTCCCATCTACCAGTCTGTATCTGTAAATTGTGGGAGCCCACCCTGAATCACCCCAATGCCCTCAGAAGAGAGGGAGATAAAGGTGCAGATCGGTAATTAGGCCGCAAAATTCTATCATCACGAGAACTAAGAATTTCTCTCGGTAGAAATGGAGTTTTGTTGTTAGATTGGCATGTTCTCTTCTGATGAGTGAGTTGCGATCCTGTTTGGAAGTGATTTCCACCCCTTCTGTATTTTGTGGCGCAACAGAGAGTCCATCGCGCTCAAAAATACTGCATCCAAGCATACCAGGAGGGCTTGAAGCCTGCTGTATGGAGCCTGATAAATGTTTTGAGGGCCCTTGCTGTGAGCCCTGTGGGGTTCAGGGCTTGTAACCTTTTAAGAAAGATTGTCAGCCTAAAGCTAGCTTTGGTTTGAAGTGGCACGCATGCAAACTCCACACATAGAATGGGTGATGGAGTTGTGCCCCGAGCACCAAGCATTGTTTGGAGGAAGATGACTGCAGCGGTTCCAATTTTTCTCCCACCAGGAAACTGGGACACCAGGTGCCCAGAACTCACAGCCATAAGTGGTGGCTGGGGTGACAACGGTATCAAAGAGCCACTTTTTGGTTGGCGGATGCGCAGGTGTCTGTTTACATTTGGCCTGGAGGCGAATGGAGGCAGCCCTACCCTTTGTCAATTTGTCCATAGCAGTTGAGGCAAACTGGACAAAGAGAAAGAAATGAAATGAAATGGTACTTTATAACGTCTGTGGAAAGCTCAAAGACCTTATGGGACAAAAGAATGCAAGAAACAGGGAAAAAAGTGGGGCCTGAAACAAGCCCAAATTTCATATTAAGAGGTTCCCTAAGTTTCAGGACCTCATGAAGATATGCTGCCAGGTATTACTAGGCCTCGTAACTGAATCTCTCTCTGAGGGATTGGCTGTCTCTGGATAGCAGCCGCTGATTTCCTAGTAGACCAGATTCCAGAAATGTTCCTCAATCTCAATCTCCTGCCGCTGCAGAGGAAGAAATGACGTGGCACTGTATAATGTCGGTGGAAAGCTCTAAGAGCTTATGGGACAAGAGAACACACGAAACAACAAAGAGAGTTGAGCCTGCAACAGGCAGCCAAAAAACAGCAACTATTGATCAAGGGATTGTCTAAGATGTGATGCCCGCATGCATAAATGCCTGCCAAGTATTTCTGATCCTTGTAGTGGAACACCTCAGATTGGTTATCTCAGAATATGCAACAGGATCTCCCCTCAGATCACACAGTAGAGAGGCAGTGAAAGAAGAAAACTAGAAATAAGACAGGAAGAAAGGGGAGAGGCGGGGGAGCGTTTTGAACAAAGCCAAAAGGGGAGGGTTGAAATGATTAAATGAACATATTTCCGTCTAGTATTGACTGTTGAATCCAATTCATACTGGGGTTTTGCTGGACTTGCCACAGAAAAAGGAGTACATCATGTAAACTATCTGTGTATATGACGTGTGTTCAGGGGGAACGAGATATATATATGTCAAGGGTAGGTCTGGGGCATCAACATGTCAGTAATCCTGCATTTGATCTTTCGTCTTGCGAAAGCCCTCTGGAGCCAATGTGGTGGTAGTTACTGAAGCATGGAGGAAGATGATGATCCTGAAGATTGCTTCATACTCTAGGGAATCAAATATGAGAGAGAAGAAAGTAGGAAAAACAAATGTATTGTGTGCAGTGGAGGCTTGAAGGGCCCGTGGAACACAGAAGAATAGTGCCCAGGATTTTTTTAAATTTTTTTTTAAGAATCTGAATTTTAATCCTGCAGGCAATTACTTTGGTGATTCTTGCGGTGCATACATTCTACCCGATTCTCTTCACAGGAAAGGTGTTCTGGAGCAACCAATTGGACATTGTTAGAGTAAGTCTTTCAAGTGTCGTATGATGATGCATTACAGTTTTACTTGCAATAGATTCCATCATAAATCTGAACAACTCTGTTTTTTGTATTTGGTGATGTTCGTAAGGGTATGTTTGATGTGCTCTGAAATCCTTTTCAGTATCTACTCTGAGGAACTCGTTACCCATATTTGATCAGCTGTCAAGCGCCCAGTGAATGGTTTCCTTGCTGTCAAATCCACTATATTAGCAATCTTGTTTATACCCTGGGCAAGTCTTGAGGTTGCTTGTCATTCTGTTACTTTCTGGAAATATATGAGAACAGTTGGGCGTGCGAATGCTTGTAGAAATCCCACGATCATAATACCTCAGAGCCAAGAAATTCCAATGTCTGATTAATCCTTGACAGGGTGTGCCAGTATAATGGATGTATGTATGGGTCCAATGCAGATGCTTTTGTTTGCGGTACTGGTTGCAGACACTATAGTGGACATGGTCTACGTCCTTCACTTGGGCCCTATCATCAGCCTTCCTTTCCGGTTGGCTCCCTATGTCAGAGTTTGCATTGTGGTCATCAATATTCGGTACAGTCAGCAACCTTACCTTCTGTTTTTGGAGATGAAAAGATTGTACTCATAAGACGTTGTTTGCCGTAGCCTTGTGGCCATTGACCCCGCGCCCAGTTTGAGCGGGAACAAAAGGGACAGAACCTACCTCTGTCAGGGGCTGACGTTGGTAGTAAGACTTACCTCCATATAAAGAATTAATCCGGGTTTTCCAGATATCCTCTAGAAATCCCTTCACACAAGCATCAATCTGCTGTGTGTGATTTGCCCAAAAACTAGGCCTCAGGAGGGCCTGGGCTTTTGGCTCAGCCTCGAGACTTTCAAAGTTGGTGAACAGGGGTACAGGCACAATTCCCTTAATAGATTTGAAGAGAGCGTCTCTTTGGTGAGAGAACCCCGGACAGTGTATCAGAAAATGAATACTGTCTTCAGATTGCCCACACAACGGGCAATTGCACTCTCCCTTTCCTCTCTGCTTCTGTTTGCTGTTCAAAGGTAGGCTTCCTGCCCTGAGTTTAAATTTCAGTCTAGTGCCGAGAGTGGGTAGACCCTTGAGGTCATCCAAGATGTCCTCCCCCATGTCACAGACTGGAAACAAGTTCAGGGAAGTTTTCTGCCTAACTTCATTTTCATCAGACAATCTCATGGCAACAGACATGGCTGAGGACACTACAGCCTCTAAGTCAGATTTATCCAGCAGGGTCAAGACTTGCGGATCCAGGTCCAGGTCCTTGAGAATCTCTTCTACTCTCTTCTGCCAGGACTTAGCCTGTTTGACAGGGCGGTCCTGTTTCCAAGATATAGAGTCGATTAACTTAGGATATCTGGTGTTGGGCATATGTTGCAGCTGACCCCACCATCTGACCTTGAATTCATCTCGTCGGGAGCTTAGGGACGGAATGCCAAACTCACCCCGAACAGCCACATTGGCTGTTTTGGAGCATGCTGACATACACTCCTTAAGCACCCCCACTTGAATGGATTCTAGAGACTTAGCCTGGTTGGAGTTATCAACCCATATAGCAGATCCGTACTCCAAGGCAGGTCTAATAACGCGACAAAGCATGGTTTTCTTAACCTCAGAGTTGACCCCTCTGCAGTGGAAAAATTTAGTGAGCCCCAGAGCTTTGCCCTTGCCAGTTTGAACAACTTTCCGGATATGTGCATCTCAATTACAATTGGAGGAGAACTTAACACCCAGGTAAGTGTAGGAAGGGAGGACCGGGATCTCTTGGCTACCCCACTGCCACTTAAGATCACTTCCTCCCTCTCCTCTGTCGTTGAATGCTACCACTGCACATTTGCTGACATTAGCCTCTAGCCCCCAAAGATCAAAGTATCTCTTCGCGCAATCAATCAACTCCTGGAGATTGGTTGGAGTCTCCCCTATGCCTGCGAAGTCATCCGCAAACATAAGGGCTGGTATGGTGGTATCACCCACCCTTAACCCAAATCCCTCACTTTCCACATCCTCGAGGAGTTGATTGATGAAAACATTGAAGAGCAGAGGGGAGAGAGTACATCCTTGAGCTACACCTTGGTCTATGTCAAAGAAGTTGGACTTCTGTCCGTTAACAGTGACACAGCTTTTGGTGTGAGCATACAAGTTGTGGACAACTCTCCACATCTTTCCCTTGATCCCACAAGACCAGAGGCGGAACCATAGGCCATCTCTCCACACTGTGTCATAAGCCTTTTTGACATCCAGGAAAAAGACATAAGTGGGTTTCCCTTCTTTTTTCCTTCCCTGGATAATCTGGCTTAGAGTGAAGATATGATCCACACAGCCCCTGTTTCGCCGAAAGCCAGCTTGGCCTTCGTGGAAACAACCTCTAGACTCCAGATCAACCTCGAGACGAGTACTTATAACTCTGCAGAATGTCTTGCCAACAGCATTGAGGAGCGTGATGCCACGGTAGTTCCCCGGTTCTCTCTGTCACCCTTCTTGTATAGATTGACAATGACCCCCTGTCGCCAGCGAAAGGGGATCATTTCAGTCTTCCAGATAAGGTTAAAGAGGAGAACTAGGGCCTCTATCATGGGATCGCCACCGTGCTTGATAAGCTCGTTGACAATTCCATCAGGTCCACCAGCTTTATATCCATTTAAATGTTCAATTGCTTCCACAATCTCAGAATAACTAATGGGAGCATTATAAGCCATTGAAATATACTCCAGTTCATCAGGGCTGTTTTGAATCATAGGAACAGTTTTTCCAACTGTGTCCCTCCATTCAGCAGAAGACCCCTCACTGTTAGAAAGAAAGAGTACACATGCAGCCGGGATTTGAGTGTCCATAGGCTGAGAATATGAGCCCTCAAGAGGAAGTCAGGCAGATGCATCTGCAACCCGAGCCTTCTCTTATTAGTGAGGCTCCTTGTCGGTGTCAGTCTTCTTAACTGTGATCACCCACACACTCCCAGAAGCAATGTTTGAGTGACACTACGCACCCTTTGTTGGGAACTAGGCAAAAGTCTGTGGCCGTGTTCTGTGGCTCCACTCCCCTATGAGAAAATAATTAACTTGAGCCAAGTGAAGATCTTAACTATCTTGTTTGTGTGCTCTCTCAAACTATACTCCACATCTACATACTCAGAAAACTAGACCTGCAAAGTTCATATAGCTTTTCAGGTTCACTCCACCCTACCTTTCCAGCTGCCCGACTTGACAGGATTTCCATATCCGATATATTCAATGTCTATGTACCCAACGTTTTCATTTCTCCACAATGCCCTGCCAGAGTGGGGATATTCCAATTACAACGAAGGAGACTTTGATCGAAATGAAATTTGGAATGCTGCATTGATATGCCAGGGGATTACTGGAGTGCGTCCGTACACTGATAGGGATCATTCCAGCCTTCGCAGATATTGCGGTGAGTTGGCTATGCCAAACCTTACCAAGATTCAGGTTAGGATTATGGCTTGGCATGGCAATGCTAGACATTTGTCATTGAAGAAATATGTATGGAATCTTCGACGTGGTTGGCTACTCATGGCAATCTTAGTGGGGCCATCAGGGATTAGTACATGGACCGACGAACTTGGAGTTGTCTGCAGTATGTCTGAGATCCGAACGCCCAGCAATATTCTCACAACCACAATATGTCCTATTTCTGATGATCCTCGTATGCTACCATGTCTTTGTCTGTAACAATTGACTATGAGCCATGCCGCAGGCGCTGCTGCTTTTGTTTGTGCTCTTCTCAAGCTGGCTGGCATATGTTCTGTTCGAGGACACCATCCAGGGAAAAAGCGTCTTCACCTCATACGGTTCCACTCTGTATCAAATGTCAATCCTGTTTACTACTTCGAACAGTCCTGACGCCTGGTTACCTGCCTACAAGTAAAGTCTTGTGCCATGCTTGACGTTACGTCCCCCTTACCTTCTGCTGATTACAGTAGCAGGATATGAGTCTGTGGGCTTCCACTTGAGTCGTGTCAATCAGACCTTGGTTCTATGGGAGCCTCCTCTTGTTGTGGAACTTGAGCTCTACAGTGGGAGAGGAGATGCCCATGTAGCAGGTGATGAATAAAATGAGTTCTGAACATGATTGTGTGAATGGCTTGCCTCACAGCTGCCTGAGGTCAGAACTAAGTTCCTGGGTTTGCTTAAGCCAACAGGAATCCTTGAAAACAGTTATGAGGCTTGGATGTCGGAAATGGGAATGCACATGCTTTGATTTGGGTTCTTGAGCTGATAAGAGCTGCCTGGGCATCTGACAACTGTGCTGCCACCTTTGCAGGCCTACACTGGGGAAGAAACTTCTTGTCCAATGTAGGTAGTTAACCTGTTGCAAAGTGAGAGAGATACCAATTTTGTTCCATCCTGCTGAGCTCTAAGCAGGTGTATGGTGGTTCTGTAGCTACTTCTCCTGGCTTCCAGTTAGGACTTAATTAGCATTGGTAGTCAAGATTTCAGCTATGACCACTTTTTGTGTAGCACTTGAAGTGAGAAGGTATGTGATAGAACTCAAGAGGTTGTGTTGGTTTGTGGGGGCTGGGGATGTCAGGGCATCACGGTACAGTGCCATTTTCTTCATCTTGTACATCCTTTTTGGGGTGTATTTTATTATGAACCTGGTGCTTGCTGTGGTGTATGATAGCTTCAAGGGCCAGGTGTGCTCTTTGCTTTCAATCATGCTCATGCAGCCATCTAGACTAAGAAGATGAGACTGGCATCCTTTAAATATAGCCAGCATCCAAGCATCTTTACCAAGATCCCAATGACATTTTATATTCTTCCAGTGACCTGGATACTGGATAATACTATTGTGGTCTCAAATCCACCAAAAACTCTGTTGCTGTACTTCTGGGCCTCAACATATTTAGCCTTCCATACAGATCCATATTTCTCTAGATGTCCAGATGGCTTTTGCAATGTGCTCATTGCTGGCTTGATCCTAAGTGGTTCTTGATGCCGACCGGGCCTGGCAATGTCTGTATGAGCCCTGTCTCAGCAGTGCGTGTCTTCAATGGTGAATGCGATGATTAGGGTTTTTCTTCCATGTTATGGTTTAGGCCTTCCTGCAAGCGTCTGTGTTCAAGTTACTCATGAGCATGTATGTACTGCAGCTGGCCAGGGTGTTGGTTGAGTTGGAGTCGAAGAGGCAGGGAGTCTTAAATGTTGTCTTCAGCCTGCTTGATGATCAGGTACTGGTTTTACTCAATCCCTGCTCATATGTTTTATTTGCTGACTACAATGATGAAGTTGACAATGTATTAGTCGTGTTCCAGTGCATTTGGGAGTCACACTGCTTTAGAGGTCCTTGAGATTTAGTTTGTTATAAAGGATTAAGGAAGGTATGGTTTACTCGTAACTTGTGTTTTGATGCAGAGTAGAGGTTTCCTTGACATTGCCCAGTGTGCCCGGCTTTTCAGAGAGCTCAATATGTACCGGTAATTTGCATCTCAATGCTGTAGAGCAACAGAGTATAGGTACCCATGTAGACATTGAAATGTGCTGGCTACATCACAAAAGGGTCTCGGATCATGAATATGTTACTAAGGGTCCTGGCCATTCTAGACATGTGCTGCTGTGTGGGTGCAGAGCAGACAAAATCTGCTGTCTATTGCAGAAGAGGTTGGTATTAAAGCCCATTTATGACTGTTAGCTTCATATTGCAACGCAGGACATTACCAAAGATTGCCAATGAAGATATGGAGTCTGTTTTCTATGCACTGGATGCCAGTGGCGACTTTAAGGTTTGTCTTGGCTACTAGTAGTGTTGTTTCTTTCTTCATAATTTAGAGGGACTAATAAACCATGGTGCTCATGAGCCTTTGCTTTCGAATCATATGGTAATTCAACAGGGAGGACTGAGCGATGGTTGCAGTTTGTTTGGATCAGATTACGAGGGAGGAGTTTGCTAACCTTTGCAGTGCCTTATCTTTAAAGTTTGACAAAGCAGAGGAGGTGAGCCAGTTTCAGAATCCCAGATCCTGTATATTCTTGCTGATGGATACAAGATGATGTACAATGGATAGAGTTATGCAAATTACACTCCGTTGTGCCTGTGTGTCTCACTCTCTCCTGATGTTTCAACTTCTTATGAGTACATCCTCTCCTGATCTGTGTGAGTCTTGAAGTATTCAGAAACTGTGAAATCATATATTTGACACCTCTGATTGGTCAGGCTATGCTTAAAGGATCGTGTTATGTGGAACATACTCTGCCCTGTGCTTCATTGAATAACGACTGTGGGTGGGTGCTGGATGCAGCCGTCTGTACTGGAATACTTTCCTGCACTTTATAAGTCAAATCAATTTGAGGCATTGAAGCAATTTGTGAAAAGCAAGCAGTTTGAGTACATAGTGGGTGGCATGCTTCTGCTCAATCTGGGGGCTGTCATTGTCGAAACCACTGTACGTTGCCTCTCTACTTTAGTTTGCATTTTATGTGGAGGTAGAGTGCGAAAAGACAATGTTTTCAGTCCACAAGGCCCATGGTTGTTCCCCTTTACCTCGCAAAATGTAAAGCATGAGTGAAGTAGAGAGAGGAAGGAATAAAACAGGAGTTTTATGACATCCACAAAAATCCCAAAGAGAATAGTCAATCATGGAATGTAACCCTTTTGGGAGTTGGTTGGAGTTTTCAGCCCATCAAGGTAAGTGAGACACAAACCAGAAATGTCGATCCTGCTCCTTTACAGCCAGGACAGTTAACACAGGGAATTGTGTGTTGTCGGTGTACAACTGGCTTAGAGTTGGAAAGCATAAGGTCAGCCCCAGGCTCAAGCTCCCAATCTGACACAGAAGTACTAACAAGTTTGGTGGTTGGAGAATGGGAATGCAGCTGGACATCGAGAACAGTTCATTGCAGCACACATGGCAGGAGGTGGAGTTGGCTTTTGGTAAGTTCCATAAAGCAAAAATTTCATCCTCCCCTTTTTCAGTAGTACCTGGCAAGGTGCATGCAACTAATTATGACAAATGACCAACTGTTTTGACCTGCAATCAGAGAACAACGGAGGCTTCTTGGACAAGGTGGATTGGACTTTTGGAGGGGGTGTTCTGCTACCAGCCAGCTGCTTGATAACTAGCATAGTGCACAGAGGAGGCTGGATTGAATTTGAGAAGTTGTACAGATGTCAAGAATGACAGGTGGAGAAGTAGAGAGAAGTATAAACTGCTCTGGCATAGGCCAGGAGAAAGACAACATGGCTGGAGACTGGCTGGTGGATGGCTTGACCTGGCCCCTATGGAGCAGTGGATGGATTCTAAGAGGGGATTGTAATGAAAGTGTTGTCTGGATGTGACTCAGGATGGGTGTATGTGGTGGAGGTGGCTCTAAAAGTAGTTGCATCCGGTGTCCAGAACTACTGGCGATCAGTGCAGAATCGATTTGACTTTGCGATTACAGTGACTATAGGTAGGTCCTCCCATGCTTACCTGCACGAGGCCTTCACCCTTAGACAATCACTAGAACATTAGTTCTCATTCTTGGGTTCTGGTTTGTTTCCTCTCTCATGTTTTCTTCCATTTTGTCCGATAAGCTCTATGAGCTTTCCGCGGACGTTATAAAGCACCATTTCATTTCATTTCATTTCTGATGGCAAGTGCTAGCCATACTTTTGTGTGAAAGTATGTTCTAATTGATGGAAGACGGACTGTTTCTGGAAGACGTTAGTGCTGAATTCATTTGTGGGACTCATCAGTGGTGGCGGAGACTTTGACTCTTGCTTTGCCCAACAGATTACCAATTTTCGGCAACTCAGAATGGTACTGCCTTATGTTTGCTTTGAAGTCCCAAAAGTTGTTCCGAGAGCTATATAAGACTGTAGGGCTGTTAATATGCAATCTTTGGGCAATGACTTCTATCTAAGCACCTGTTTTGTAAGTGCTATGTATCTTTATGTCTTTCTCATCATAATTCAGAAATGTGACTTTTTATCAGCAGGTTATAAACTTCTCACGTCTCTTGAGTGACTGGTGGTGATTGAAGAAAATAAACAGTAAGATGGGGGTGATAGTCTGTGATATGGTGTACGTGACAGGATTCGGTACCTTTTGATTGCGAGGTTGCTCCGGCTGACGCGTCTTCTGTTGTTAGTAGAACGCTACAAAGTCATCCTTGAGACTTTCTTCGAGCTCATTCCCAGCCTCATGCCCTACCTGGGCATTGTTTTCTGCGTCATGTGCTGCTTTTGCTCCCTTGGCATTCAGGTATGCCAGTTGTATAATGACTAGAGGTGTTGTTAAGCTTTTGGAAAGCAAGAGGCTAGAATAGGAGGATGAAAATGCAGGTGGGCGTTGACAAGTATTGAGCAATGTAGTGGAGAGTTCTTTGGGGAAACAATCATGTTGCTACATCCATCAACCCCATTGGCTAGCCCTTTTGATGTGTCGCCGTGGCAAGTGTGCAGCTTTTTGGCGGTCTCGTTTATGCTGGAAACCCTAAGCTTGAGGGCTCAGAAATATTTGTCAATGAGTATCCATCTTTAGAGAAAATCAGTGACTGCATTATTTCTGGGAGTTATTACGGGGGGAGGGGGAGTACGGCCTGACCTCTAACTCTGGATCATCAATGTGAGATCAGCAGATCTGTGTGTTCGTTATGACAGCTTCAGAACCGTCTGTGTTATTGCCAACTGTCTTTGTTTAAGGACCTTTAAATCATAGGCCATTTTGGGTCTTGAAATCAGATATATAAGAAATCCCATGTTTGACGTAGTACTTAACTATGGACAGTTACATGGTTATCAACTTCAACGACTTCGCATCTGGCATGGTCACGATGTTTAATTTGCTCGTCATGAGTAATTGGCACGTTTTTATGGATGTACAGCCTTCTTACCTTCTACCCCCAGTCCACTTTGCTGTCTTGGATCTTCGCGTTCTTAAGTTAACCTGTACTCCATGTTGATGTGCAAACTAATCCAACCGGACAGGTGCTGCTGGATACAAGAGAGAGACGAAAGACGCGAAAATGAAATGGTGCTTTATAACATTCGCGGAAAGCTCAAAGAGCTTAAGGGACAAAATGGAAAAAACATGAGAGAGGAAACAAAACCAGAGCCAAAAAAACAGCCCAAAAGCAACTACTGCTCTAGGGATTGTCTAAGGGTCAGGGCCTCGTGCAGGTAAGCTGCCAATTATTTTTTGATCCTCATACTGGAAGACTTCACTGAGAGATTGAGTTCCATGGAATAGACAGTGGAATAAAAGGCAATAACAGGAGAAGTGTTCTTCAGTGAAAGAAACTTAAAGAGCTCAAAGAGCTTATGGGACAAAAGAATATAGAAAGTCAGGCAGAAAAGTGTGGCCCCAAACAATCAACCACCACAACTATAGAATGATCTTTCACATTGGGGGATTGTCTAAGGTGGAGAGACAGAGAGACAACTGTGACGGAGAAAGAGAGAAATAAATCTGCTGCTGGTTTGCGGTTATCTTCTCTGTCTTGAAATGGTAGGGACACCAAAGCATCTCAGCTTGTACTACATGTCTACTGAGGCTGGTGAGGTTTTGTGGGGCTTCACAGGGCTATGCCGAGCTGACGGGCCATTGGTGGATGATCTTCTACTTTTGGAGCTTCTACATCATTACAGTCCTTTTCCTTTTTAATCTGGTATTCTACTCTTGTTGAACGACTGTGCTACATGTTCTGCTGATCTAGGCTGTTTTATCATGTTCTTGACGTGTCTACAATCAGCGAGCAGTCAGCTAGGTTTGGACTTGCATTCAGTTCACTTTATTTTGATTATTTTCTACCAGCACGCCCACTTTAAAAGAGCATGGAGCAGTCTTACACTCAACTGAACATTGGCAATGTGGGATCGCCACTGGAACTAGTGCCGACAATGTCTTGGGATCATTTTTCTTTCTCTGGGTCGCCTCTTGCTAAGTACCAAATCAGTCCGCTGATTCTCAGGTTGTATGCCTAGTTGCTACGGAAATAATGCATTGAACCTCCTCAGTGATGGGACCTAGGGCCTGCAATTGGTGGAACTGGGGCGTAGGGAAAGGAACATCTGAGAATTGCCCAAATAGCAGATTTCCAGAACAGGCATAGGGAGCTGTCCCACCCTGAAAATACTCCCCCCACTTGGAGCAATGATTTGACTGGCTGTGAAGAAAGTTCTGCATTTTCAACTTCGAGTTGGAGCAGTCTCCAATACATTTCAGTACCTGAAATCATGGAGAAATTCATTGGCTCGTGCAAAGAGAAATTGGTTATCAACAGACGTGGGTCAAATCACACAGCATACGTCAGTAGTTACCAAATGACTGGGCATTCTGTTTGGGTTGTTCTCAACAGATTGCAGCATTTGTACTGGAAGCTTTTTTTGCAAAGATGGAAATCAGCTCATCTCAGAAAAATTCTGACAAGGGAGGGGACCCAGAAACCCAGGTCTGCTTTCCTCTTATTATTATTTGGTCATTAAGATGTTTCCCATTTTCATAAGCAGGTGGTCGTAGATTTTAAGCTATGTCGCACTATAGTAACTGATTTCCTCGGAAGGGAGGGTCCAATGCTCAAGAACATGCTGTGAGCATTTTTTGAGGGGTAATTGTGCTAAGCTTTATTTTTGTGTGAAGAGTCATATCCCCAATATTTGTTTTCGTTTTAGTATGGAAATTCTCCGACATTCTTATGTGGATCTCTGAAGATAAAATGCACACCAGTTTACAATGAGTGGGTGACAAGTGGGTATCTCTGCATATTCATTTGCTGCAGTGTTTACCAAATACTTTTCTTTCCTTCCTCTCAGTCTCATTCATTTGTCTCTTTGCATGCAGGCTAGCAAAAGAGATCCTCGTCGCAGGGCTCAGAGGTTCGACTTCTTTCATATTCACCTTGCAATCATCATGTGTTACATATACCTTGGTTGCAGGAATTTTGGTCTAGAGTAGGCAGAATTGAGATCTACCAATCACCTCCTACTCCTGGCTTCAAATGCTAGACTGGTTTAGTGGAATTTCTTGGCTCCGTTGTTTTGCTGCCTTCTTCATGTGTTTTGGGTGATGTGGAAATTTGCGGTGGATGTTGCAGGGCAAAGGAAAGCAATGTTGAGACCCTTCTGAACCATATGCTCAGTGCAGAGTTAGAGAAGACTAAGTCCAGTAAAGATTCTCGGGGGCCTACAGACTAGGGAGTTTGCAGTGTCTTGTAGTTCTTCCTCGTTACAAGCTTGAGATGCTTCATATGGCTGTTAGCTTGTGTTTGTCTGGTATTAATATGCCACCAATATAAATTGGCCTCCTTGTTGTCAGCCCCTACTTGCACACAATGACCTTGGACCCTCACAATCATATGCCCATGACAAAGCTGTTGTGAACCTTATGGTTGTTTTTGTCTTGCTGTTGTTGACTTCCATGCCAGATCTTGCCTTCATTTCATTGCTAATCGCACCCAGCTATAAGAGTGTATCTAAATGGACTGGACTGCGAAGCTTTGTCCCGAACCTTCCATGACTTGCCATGCTACCATTTACAGACTAATCAAAGCTGGCCTGTTCAGAGTTCTGGTCTACAGGTGGTCAAGGCAGATACAGATTTCAGGCCGACTGGCAGATTCAACTTGTTATGTCTGAAAGATGCAGAAACAGACACATACAGCATTCCCACAGAAAATTAGTTGCGTACTACTGATCAGATACAAGTATGCTTTTTCATCGCCCAGGACAACACTCGGACAGCAGTCCTGACATTTGAATTCCATTTGTCACTGCTTCTACTTGTTGATGCTTCTCTTAGCACCATGCTTCCTTTAGCACCATGCTTCCTAGCTATTCTTCGCTGTTGGTCCAATTGAACACCGATCTTTCACTTTGTGCTCCAACAAACACGACGCTTCCGCTTATAATTGATTCTCCTCCTAACCGCTTTTGACACTACATATATATCTAGTTTCTAATCTCTCTCTTGCACGATTAACGTCGAGAAGTAAGAGAGTCATGGGTGTGAAGGATCCCCTTGGAAGAAGCTCTAATGGGATCTTCATTTCTCCCTCAAAAAGTCCCTATGGATGCTTCATCACCTCTAAAAGCTGCTTCCGGAAGTTTCTCACCTCTTAAGGATTGATCTACTTCATCTCCGGGCAGGGCGAAAGAGTCAGACGTCCTCAGGCTTGAAGAGAACCAAGATTCTCAGGGAAACGGTACCCCCATGTAGCAACATTTTGTCTGAACAAGCATCTGAATCGCCATGGCATTTTCTGTCTCACCATCGGTCCTTATTGTTTGCATCGTGAAGCTCGACACTTAATCTCCCAAGGTGGTTTTCACGGGTCTCGTCTGGACCGATCCCTTCGATGAGCCAGGACCCGAATTGTCATGGGATTTTGGGAACAACTCCACGATTCAGTTCTGGATTCAAGACACAAGTGAACTTTTTCACAAGAAAGCGTGCATGAAAAGAGTGCAAATTTGAGTACGGCACTGAAAAATCCACGTTCTGATCTGCAGTCTTCCAGGCAGCGATGTCCAACCATCCCTCATCTTCATGCAGCTTGTCCTCAACGCGTCGGTGATGTGAAGCGCTTTGACAGATCGTGTAGGGGAGACTGCGGCTCCTCCTCAGCCTCATCACTGAAAACTACGCAGTGTAACACCTGCCAGCTCGTTATTTTTCACCAGTGAGGTGAAAAATGAAAAGTAAATGCTTATTTTTTCCGTGCTTTAAGAAAAAAAACATTATCTTAAGAGAACAGGGGACAGTGGCCCTGGAAAAGTTATTAATTAATTAAAAAAGCGTACAGAGAGGAGGAGAAAAATTCTTTTAATATGACTGAGTCCGACAGGGCCAGTTCCAGGGACTCCCAGCCTCCCCTTTTGTCCAGAAAAAGATAAAAGAAAAAGACAGGTGGCATATGATATTTTGCAGGTATTTTGAGTACAACAGTCATCAATGCAGGCCACTGCCACGCGGCAAGAGGTGTATGACGTGGCATAGTGAAGCTCCTGTGGTGGTCTGCCACGCAACTGGCACGGGCAGGTGAATGGGCACCGTAATAAATCCTCCCTTTATTCGTCACTCAGAGGAAAAGACCGGGAACGTGGTCGCAGGTATATCGACGACTGTTCCCGCACTCTCGACAGGAGGTTGCAGGGGAAGGCAGCGCAGGTGTTTAGAGAGTGAGGAGAGTGGGTCAAGGTTGACACATACACGCTCATCCTCGTGCGGACATCGGACTTTGGGAGCTGTTGGTTTGAATGCGGTGGAAGGGAAAATCTGAGTGACTACAGAATTGCAGGAAGGTTGTGTGCGCTTGAGAGTGTGCTGCAGCTGAAGGCAACCCGCAGCGATTTATACATGTTAGTTGCAAATCCAGTACCTTGCATTACTATATGTGGATCTAAGGAGTTTTCTTCGGAGTAGGACTCGAGTTGTTCTGAGCCATTGTCAATGTTGGTACGTAATTGACATGAACTAGAGCTATTTCTTTGCTTGGACCGGATTTAGAAACCTTGGAGATTCTCAAGTAGTACATGCGTTGTTGCGGTAAGGTAAGTAACCCCTTAGTACTGTGTGCGAGTCATTTGTCCTGTTTGATGTTTGACACTGTCGTGCCTATACAGTGCTTATTATATGCTGGCCTTCCCTGGAAAATTTATGTAGACCTCGACCAAGTTACATGGAATGGAATTTTCCGATCTCGAACTTGTGCACAAACTTCTTTCCATGCTTGATGATTTATTTTCTTGCTTCTCTTGAGAGCTGAGAAACAATCAGGTCGCTTTCGAATTCCATCATTAAATAACTCATCCCTCTAAGCTGCCTTTGAACATTTGCAGCCTTGTTCAAACGGTTAAATATCCTTTCAATATCCTTTCAATGGCGACGTTCTCTGCAGCTCAGGTGCAGCAGCTTGCAGAAATGCAGGAAAGCTCAATTCAGGGTGGAAGGCTACTGACCTACCCCCAGGACGTAAAGTTGTTGGGTGCAAATGGATCTTTAAGATCAAGCTCAAGTCCAACGGGAGTGTTGACAGGTATAAAGTGCGGCTGGTTGCTAAGGGTTTCTCATAAGGTGTTGACTACAACGACACTTTTTCACCTGTTGTAAAAATCACTTCAATAAGAGTATTAATGGCATTGGCAGCCGAGAATGATTTTGATGTCCATCAAATGGATGTCAAAACAACGTTTCTCAATGGCTACCTACAAGAGACCATTTACATGGAACAGCCTCAAGGTTTTATCAAACCAGAGACCAGAGACAAAGTCTATAAGTTACATAAGACGCTCTACGGGCTCAAACAGTCTCCGAGAGCATGGTACGAAAGGATCGATACTTTTCTTCTAACATCTGGATTTAAGAAGAATGTTGCAGATACAAACGTCTACATCCTTACACAAGGAAATCGATTGGTTATATTGGCCTTGTATGTGGATGACGCTGTGCTGGTCAGCAATGATGGTCAAGGATTACTAGTGCAGTTCAAAGATAAACTGTCCAAGGAGTTTTCCATGACTGATATGGGTTCAATTCAATTTTGTCTTGGCATACAAATCAGTAGAGATAGAGTAAATCGTATTGTTTTTATGCATCAAGCTAATTACATTGAAACTAAATTACTGCAATTTAAGTTAGAGATGAGTAAAGCAGTCTCAACTCCACTAGAAGCAGGCCTAAAGCTCACAAAAGAGATGTGTCCTCAAACTCAAGAAGACACAAAAGATAAGACAAAGGTTCCATATCAGAGTGCCGTGGGTAGCTTAATGTATTGCATGACTTGCACTAGACCTGATATTGCATACTCAGTGGAAGTCGTCTCACAGTTTCTTTCGAATCCTGGTGAGATCCATTGGAGAGCAGTCAAGAGGATTTTTAGATACCTCAAAGGAACATCAACGATGGGATTACTCTACAAAAGAAAGGGGAGAACCAGTCTGGAAAGCTATACAGATGCTGATTGGGCAGGGGATTTTGACAGCAGGAGATCGACATCGGGACATTGTTCCACTCTTGCAGGTGGAGATGTGTCGTGGTCAAGCAAGAGACAGACTGCAACAGCGCTTTCATCAACGGAAGCGGAATACATGGCAGCCACTCAAGCGGCCAAAGAGGCTGTGTGGTTAAGAAAGTTACTAGGAGACTTGGGTCATAAGCAATCAGGAGCAACAACTATGTATTGTGATAATCAGAGTGCAATAGCACTAAGTCAAAACCCTAAGTATCATTCTAGGACTAAGCACATAGAAGTGCAACATCATTACATAAGAGAGATAGTGGCCAAAGAAGAAGTAAACATAGTTTACTGTGCTACAGACAACATGGTTGCAGATATCATGACGAAGAGTTTACCAAAGCTCAAGCATTTGAAGTGTACTATTGAGCTTGGCCTTAGCTCGAGTCTACAGTAGTTCAAGAACATACACAGAGGCTTTACAAACTGATTAAGACCTAACTAAGTGGGAGTGTAGAAGTAGGTGTTACTATTAGTTAGTAGCATCTAGGAGGTATGAACAGTTAAGACTCTTGGTTCTAGATTTGAACAGATAAATCTAAACAAGTGTGTTTGAGATCTCAAGAGGTGAGCTCGGGGGAGAAGCCGATTATCTTGTTCTTGATCATAAGGCTTCTATGGTTGGGAGGAGAGCTCCACTGTCTAATAGAAATTCTTATTTACTATAGGCCTGACGGGGTGAGGCGATGGATGCAAAGCTGCATGGCATTGTTGCCGGCCACCGCACATTATCCTGTGCTCAGATGCTCTTGGAAGTTATCCTTCATCTTTTGCTTTGTAACTCACCTGGAGTTCATACCACAGAAGGTGCACATGTTGGATCTTAGGCAAAGACATTAGAATCAAGAAGAAACACGCTGTAGCTCATAGTGTACTTTCTGTATTATCAGAGGCTGCTAACCACGCCAACAACAAGAGAAGCGTACTCCAAGTACTTATAGTAGTACAGACTAGTCACAAAATGTTTTTGGATGAATGTACTGTTCATTTAGAAACCAAAAACTATCAACTCGAAACAAAAAAGATAGAAGCAAGATCAGCTCCCACTGCCTCCCACTGCTCCAGCATTCTTGGGTATCAAGTGAGCTCCCACTGCTCCAGCAAAAACTAACACTCATTCACCAAAAGCTATCAACTCAAAACAAGAAAGATAGAAGCAAGATCAGTTCCCACTGCTCCAGCATTCTTGGGCATCAAGTGAGCTCCCACTGCACCAGCATTCTTGGGCATCAAGTGAGCTCCCCACTGCTCCAGCATTCTCAGGTGTCAAGTGAGCTCCTACTGCTCCAAATAAGGAAGTGAGAATCTGAAGCAGGAAGGTGTATCAACCCATGAGCTCACAAAACTTGTAATGAGGATCTCTTGGCAAAGGTTTCGTGAGAATATCAGCGATCTACTGTCTGGTGAGCTGATGTATGTAGGGTAAATCTCCTTGCTGTTGTACTTCTCTCTCACAAAATGATATTGAATATCAACATGTTTCGTCTTTCGATGAAACTCAGGGTTCTTGATAAGTTTGATTGCAGATTGGTTGTCACAGTGAAGAGCAGTAGCACCCTTTTGTGGAACACCAACGCTTCCGAGTAACCTTCGTAGCCATATGGCTTCTTTAGTAGCAAGACAAGCTGAGATGTACTCGGACTCAGTAGTTGCTGTAGATGTGCATTGTTGGCGCTGACTACTCCATGCAACAGTAGCATTTCCAAAAAGGAAAACATATCCCGAACGTGACAGTCTCGTATCAATATCCCCTCCATAGTCTGCGTCACAAAAACCTGTGAGCCGGTTGTCATCGTGAGTCCCATGATAACAAATACCATGTGTCTTTCTACTCTTCAAATAACGGAAGATCCTCTTGACTGCAGTCCAATGAGGAACTCGTGGTGCTTCTGAGAATTTTGCCACCATGCTTACAGCATACGCGAGTGAGGAGCGTAGCAAACATAAGGCATCCAACAGCTTGTTTATACGGCACGTTGATAGAGACTTCACCATTTTCTCCCTCTGGAAAATCATGTAAGTTAACATGAGGATCTGTCGGTGTGGAAACACCATTTGCGTCCTAGAATCCAAATCGTTGAAGAATCTTCTCAATGTACAACTCCTGGTTGACAAACAAAGCTCTGTGAGCTCCGTGTCGATGGATGTGTAAGCCTACATAGTAATCTCCTCCTCCAGTGGTTATTTCAAACACTGTCTGAAGGTATCTGATCATGTCGTCAAGCTTGTATTGATCAATACAGCATGAAAGTCCATCATCAACAAATATCCCTGAGATAGTTTTGACTTTGTCCTTGGAGTAATAGACACAAGGATCTGCCTCACTGGACTTGAGGTTGTACTTTGTGAGAAAGCATCAAACTTGGCGTTCCACTGCCTAGCAGCCTGCTTAAGTCCATAAATGCTTTTATGTAATCTGCAGACTAAGTGCGGGCTTCCATCTTGCTGGTATCCCTGTGGTTGCTCCATGAAAATTTCTTCAAGTAGATCTCCAATCAGAAAAGCCGTTTTAACATCAAACTGTATGACCTCCATATCATGTGTGGCTGCCATAGCCAATATTGTGCGGATAGAATCATGCTTCACGACAGGTGAGTATGTTTCATCATAGTCCACACCCTTTGTCTGTGAATAGCCCTTAGCAACAACACGAGCCTTGAAGCGGTCTACAGAGCCATCTGACTTGTATTTTAACTTATAGACCCACTTGCAACGGATTGCCTTCCTTCCAGGTGGTAGTCTCTCAAGAGTCCAAGTACAATTCTTAATCAAGGACTGATATTCTTCGTCCATCGCCTTTCTCCATGACTCTGCATCCTTTGATCTGAGAGCTTCATGAAAATATTTGGGGAAAACCTGCAACGGGAGGACCGCCTATGTCCAGCTTGCATAGGGCGCAGCAAGGAAATTGAAACTGAAGAACACTTGTTCTTCTACTGCCCTCTATACTACGAGATCCGTGGGAGATTCCACTGTTTATTCAGTGGAACCCAAACTCTCACTGATGTCTTCCACTATGAGGATAAAAAATGCTTGGCAGCGTACCTGCACGAGGCCTTCACCCTTAGACAATCGCTAGAACATTAATTGTGGTTTCTGGATTTGTTCCTCTCTCATGTTTTCTTCCATTTTGTCCGATAAGCTCTATGAGCTTTCCGCGGACGTTATAAAGCACCATTTCATTTCATTTCATTTCATCCTGGAACCTCGGCTCATCTTCCTCGTAACTGTCTTCTGCAATGCACGCATGGGAAGTCTCTCCACGCTTCCTTGACATGTCCCATTCCCCAAAACGATTCGGTGGATGACGTGCCCTAGGTTGTGATACAATCTCTGGAGTATTCTCATTCTGATTGTTTGGCACTTCAATCTGAACTTCATCGATTGCAGGTACTTGAGGTACTGGTACATGCACTTCATCAATTGCAGGTACTTGAGGCACATGTGCATGGACATTTTCTCTGATAGGGTTTGTAAGATCTAAGAATCTCGCTTACCCTTGTCGGATAGACTTCTGCTGTGCTTGAAATGGTTGATGAATTTTCATCAAACTCAACGTCTGCACCGATTGAAATCTTTCTTGTGATCGGGCTGACCCTTTGGATCCAACTTTTTGCGCAGTGCCTTCGGGACATGCTTGAATGCATTACAACCAAAAACCCTGAGGTGAGCAACTGACTTCTCCTTATACCACAGTTCGTAAGGAGTGCTCCCTTCTGTTTGCTTACACGTTGTTCTATTGAGAACATAAACAGCTGTGTTTGCCGCTTCTGCCCAAAGGTAGGAGCTTAGCATGCAACATGCTTCTGACAGCCTCTACAATGGTTCGATTATCACGCTCAACATATCCATTCTGCTCTGGAGTGTATGGAGCACTCTTCTCATGACGAACACCTCTATTGAGAAGATATTCTTCAAAGGCTCTTCCAATATACTCCCCTCCTCTATCTGTCCGAAGCTGAACTATCTTAGTCTTGATTTGTTGGAAAACCTCTTGTTCTAGACTCTTGAAGCAAGCAAATGCTTCTGACTTGTTCATGACAAAGTAAATGAAGCGGAAACCAGTTGAGTCATCCTTGAAAAGAATGTAATAGAAAGCACCTGAGATAGATTTCTTGGACATTGGTCCACAGATATCTGAATGGAAAAACTCTCCTGGGACATGAGACCCAATCTTCTGGGGATCAGAGGAATAGCTTGAACGACATTGTTTCCATATATACAGCCTTCACAGAAATGGTTGACCTCTCTCTTAGGATTCCTAATCTTAAGACCTTCAACAACATTTTTGATCTCCATTTTCTGTATTGTCTTGACACTGATATGTGCCATTCGTTCATGCCACAGTTGTGCATCACTCATCTTATCATTTACTTCTGAAGTCTCAGAAGAAGCTTGGACTGGAGAATCATTGACAATAATATTAGCCATGGACGACTGTACCATCTTAGGTTCAACTTATAAAGTTTCCCCACTCTTGACCCTGTGAGCACTATCTTTCCATCTCCTGCTCGGTCTCTCATTATGCAGTCATACTTTCTATAACTCGTATAGACATTGTGGTCAGCAGCTTGACTGATAGAAAAAAGGTTTCTCCTCAGTTTAGGAACGTATAAAACATTCTTTATAGTGCCATGAAGCCAAACACCACCGATGTATCTCTTAATTTCAACATCTCCTGTTCCAGTGACCCACAGCCGGTTGTCATCTGCGACAAGTACAGGCCATTTACCTTCTTCCACAGCCTTGAAGGTTTTGAACCATTCACGTCTGTCAGTCATGTGTTCAGACGCTCCTCCGTCTGCATACCATGTTTCATCACTTCCTGACATCAACAAGGCTTGTGAACTGATCATGAATGCTACTGTGCCTTGAATTTTGTCACCACTCTTAGAAGGATCTACCTCACACAACTTGGATTGTACCACGAGTGCTACACTCCTTTCATTCTCCTCACTGGTACCAGAAAAATTTGCCTCACTCTTCGTATCTTGCTTCCATTTGGCCTACCTTCCCTTGTTCTGACACTCTCTGTGCCAGTGACCTACCTCTCCACAATTGTGGCAGGGAGTCACCTTCTTTAACGCTTTGATTTTCTCACTATCTGGTCTATACTTGTCCTTGTGTCGATAGTGTGTACATATGTCTTTGACCAAAAAGCTTTATCACTCTCAATCTCATCTGTGCCTTGCAGCTGATTAAGGCTCTCTTCCTTGAGTAGACAGATTGTAAGATTTTGTTTCGTCTGGGAATCCTCAGGCAAGCAATCCCAAGCAGACATGACATGTCTGTAACTTGGTGGAAGACTACACATGATCTTAGTAATGACAAGTTTCTCTGGTATGATGACTCCTAGATCAGTGATCTCTTTCGCCATATTCTCTACCTTAGAGATATGCTTAGCCATGCTATCGCCCTTCTGTAGTTTGTACTCACAGAAACTGCTCTGAAGAATATGAATATTCTCTCTAGACCTCTGCTCCTGGATGGCCTTGAGCCTATTCCACATCTCTGGAGCAGTCTCACATTGTATCAACATCTCCAAAATACTTTCATCAATGGCTGACGCTATCAGAACTCTAGCCTGATTGCTTCTGTTGTTCCATTCGTCTTCATCTTCTGCATCTTCCAACGACTCAGTGCCGTTCACTATTTTCATCAGCCTCTTGGCGTGAAAAATCATCTCCATCTGGTATCGCCATAAGGAAAAATTCTTTCCATCAAATTTCCTAACATGCGCTACCTCCTTGCTATCCATCTCTACAACGATAGTTCTCTACAACTATAGCTGTTTCTTGGTTCTAGACCTTGCCATGTGGGCCCATAACCTGTTGGATCTTAGGCAAAGACATTAGAATCAAGAAGAAACACGCTGTAGCTCATAGTGTACTTTCTGTATTATCAGAGGTAGCTAACCTCGCCAACAACAAGAGAAGCGTACTCCAATAGTACTTATAGTAGTACAGACTAGTCACAAAATGTTTTTGGATGAATGTACTGTTCATTTAGAAACCAACAGCACACACACACACACTCTCTCCTTGTTCCTCCAGGGACTCCCATATACTGAACGTGGTCCAAATCCAAACAGCTAAATGCAAAGCGTTGGGCCTCACTAAACGTTGGATAGACTATACTGAAATGAAAAGGACCATGCTTTGCAACGTTATTGGGCCTGCCATGGAGTACACATCTGCTGTGTGGCTTGTCAACTCCAACTATGCTAAATCTGTCTAATACATTCAGTTGCGGTTCGCAAAGAGAGTATGTGAGCGTGCTCTAGAACAGCTAAGATGACATTTCCTTGCTAACTTCTCCCCAAGCGCTGATGCTTGATAGGCACATAGAGGATGCAGAGAATATGATGCTCTGAAGACAACATTGAACATTTACTGTTGAACACACATCGCCTGTTAACATGATCAAGTCTCCCATCAGGCTTTTCACAGTAAACATGAAAAATATACACCACTACTCCTTGCCAGTGTGGTTGGAACACCGCTCCACTCACTGCATGTGCTCGGTGAGGGGCATATAATTTGAACTTCAATACCTTAAGCAAAACTTTTCACCTTCCACACAACTCAACATCTCTACTGTTCTCTTACAACACTCGTCCTTAACAAGTGAAAAATTAAAAGCAGACAAATCGTATTATAGTTGGATGCGCTTGATAGAGCCCCCAAAGGCCAGTAAGCGCCAAGGGGGAAGAAGCTCTTATTTACGCCAGCTTTGATTGGAGTCATCTCTCTCTTGGGCCACCCATGGAGGCATCTGGGACAGCGAGATGCTGGAGTGGGTTGGCCAAAATGTGATTTGCATTACTTGTACTACTCATAGCAAATCAAGTGTTGATCAATAATTACCATGCTCAGGGTCGTTGCAAAGCTTGGATTGAGGGCCACATTTTATTTTCTAACCTCACCTTCATCAGAGTAAGTACATAAAGCTGCAGGATCCAGAAAAAATACGTGCGATGGGGATTGCTGGGTCATTTAATGGTTGATGGACTTTGTCTTCTCTAACTCCTCACTGACGATATGGTTCAGAAGGGTCCGAACATTGCCTTCCTTGGCCCTGCAATATCCATCCCAAATTTCCGTATCATCAAACACATGGGCAACAATACAAAGTAGGTGAGAAATTCCACTAAGCCAGTCTAGCATTTGAAGCCAAGAGTAGGAGGTGATTGGTAGATCCAAGTGCATTCAGGACATGACTTGAGCAGTTCCACAGTCAGGACTCACTTCTTCCTACTCTAGACCAAGATTCCTGCAACCAAGGTACATGTAATACACATAATTATTGCAAATTGACCATGAAGGAAGTCGAACCTCTGGGCCCTGCGATGAGGATCTCTTTTGCTAGCCTGCATGCATAGACACAAATGGATGAGACTGAGAGGAAGGAAATAATCTTGAGAGATCCGAACCATTTCCATACAAATTGAAAACAAATCTTGAGCAGGATATGACTCTTCACAGAAAAATACAACCCAGCACAGTTACCCCTCAAAAAAGCACAGCATGTCTTGAAACTTCCATTGAACTCTCTCTTCTAAGCATTTGGACTCTCCCTTCTGAGGAAATCAGTTACTAAAGTGGAACATAGCTCAGAACCTGCTTATTGAAGAACTCTGAAATGGGGCAACATCCTAAAGACCAATTATTAAGAGGAAAGTAAACCTGGGTTCCCGATTCCCCACTATTGTCATTTTTCTGAGATGAGCTCATTTCCATCTGTGCAAAAAAAGCTTCCAGTACAAATGCTGCAATCTGTTGAGAACACCCCAAACACAACGCCCCGTCATTTGCTAACTACTGACATATGCTGTTTGATTTGACCCATGTCTGTTGACATGTGGCCTAAGCGATTTCTCTTCGCACCAGACAATGAATTTCTCCATGATGTCAGACACTGAAATGAATTGGAGACTTCTCCAACCCAGGCAAAGACTGGCCGCTGCAACGAAACCTTTGCTCCAAGTGCAGGGAAAATCTTCAGGGTCGGATGCCTCTGCTGGAAATCTGCTATATGGGCATTTCCTCAGACATTCATCCCCCTACGCCAACTTCCACCAATTGCAGGGCCTAGGTCCCATCACTGAGGAGGTATTCGATGGTTTATTTCTGTAGCAACTAGGCATGCAACCTGAGACTAGTTCCACAGGCGATCCAACCTTGCCAAGCATTCAGTGAGTGCACAGCTTTTCACTCCCATGGTTGGCTACTTCAGAACCCTGTCCTCTTGGTTTTGAGGTGTAAGACCACTCCATGCTCTCTTAATGTGGGTGTGCTGGTATGAAATAAACTGAATTGAATTGAAGTCCAAACCTGGCTGACTGTAGACATGTCAAGAACAAGAAAAACAGCCTAGATCAACAGAACATGTGGACACTTTCAGCACAGTCGTTTGACAAGAGGAGGATACCAGATTAAAAAGAAAAAGTACTGTAATGACGTAGAAGCTCCAAAAGTAGAAGATCGTCCACCAATGGCCCGTCAGCTCAGCATAGCCCTGCAAAGCCCCACAAAGCCTCACCAGCCTCAGTACACATGTAGCACAAAGGTGTGATGCTTTGGTGTCCCTATCATTTCAAAACAGAGCAGATAACTGAAAACTGACAGTAGATTTATTCCTCTTCTGTGTCACTGTCTATCTCTCCCCCTTAGAGAATCTCCCACTGTGATACATCATTTTATGGTTGCAGGGGCTGGTTTTTTGGGGCCACACTCTTCTGTCTGAATTTCTATTCTCCTTTGTCCTATATGCTGTTTGAGCATTCAGCGGTTGTTATAAAGTTCCTTTCATTTCTTTCTTCTCTCCTTGTATCCAGCAGCACCTCTCCTGCTGGAGGAGTTTGCACCTCAACATGGAGTACAGGTTAACTTGAGAAGACCAAGATCCAAGACAGCAAAGCGGACTGTAGGTAGAAGGTAAGAAGGCCGTACATCCATAAAAATGTGCCAATTACTCGTGACGAGCAAATTAAACACCGTGACCATGCCAGATGCGAAGTCGTTGAAGTTGATAACCATGTAACTGTCCATAGTTAAGTACTATGTCAAACATTTGAGTTCTTATATATCTGATTTTAATACCCGAAATGGCCTATGATTTAAAGGTCCTTAAACTAAGACAGTTGGCAATAACACAGATGGTACTGAATCTGTCATAACAAACACACAGATCTGCTACTCTCACATTGATGATCCAGAGTTAGAGGTCAGGCCGTACTCCCCCTCCCCCCATTATAACTCCCAGAAATAATGCAGTCACTGATTTTCTCTAAATATGGATACTCATTGGCAAATATTTCTGAGCCCTCAAGCTTAGGGTTTCCAGCATAAACGAGACCACCAAAAAGCTGCACACTTGCCACGGCGAACATCAAAAGGGCTAGCCAATGGGGTTGATGGATGTAGCAACATGATTATTTCGCCAAAGAACTCTCCACTATATTCTTTGACTTGTCAATGCCCTCCTGCATTTTTGTCCTCCTACTATTTTAGCCTCTTGCTTTCCAAAAGCTTAACAACACCTCTAGTCATTATTCAACCGGCATACCTGAATGCCAAGGGAGCAAAAGAAGCACATGAGGCAGAAAACAATGCCCAGGTAGGGCATGAGGCTGGGAATGAGCTCGAAGAAAGTCTCAAGGATGACTTTGTAGCGTTCTACTAACAACAGAAGACGCGTCAGCCGGAGCAACCTCGCAATCAAAAGGTACCGAATCCTGTCACGTACACCATATCAGAAATTATCACCCCCATCTTATCTGTTTATTTTCTTCAATCACCACCAGTCACTCAAGAGATGTGAAAAGATTATAACCTGCTGATAGAAAATTACATTTCTGAATTATGATGAGAAAGCCACGATGCATAAAGATACATGGCACTTACAAAAACAGGTGCTTAGATAGAAGTCATTGCCCAAAGATTGCATATTGAGCTCTATACAACTGGGGAAGCCAAATAGCTATACACACAACACATACCAGCATGGGACCTAACATGGGAAACCAGTGACATCAGCCCTGCGGTCTTATATGGCTGTCTGAACAACTTTTGGGACTTCCAAGCAACATAAGGAAGTACCATTCTGAGTTGCCGAAAATAGGTAATCTGTTGGGCAAAGCAAGAGCCAAAGTCTCCGCCACCACTGATGAGTCCCACCAATGAATTCAGCACTAACGTCTTGCAGAAACACTCCGTATCCCATTGCATCAATTAGAACATACTTTCACACACAAGTATGGCTAGCACTTGCCATCAGATCAGACAGGCAATTTGCTCCAAACCTAACCCACTGCAACATCATAGCAACACACCTTGTAAACAAAGACAACATGGGATTGACCTACCTATAGTCACTGTAATCACAAAGTCAAATCGATTCTGCACTGATCGCCAATAGTTCCGGGCACCGTATACGACTACTTTTAGAACCATTTCCACCACATACACCCATCCTGATGTCCCATCCAGCCAACCCTTTCATTACAACCCCCTCTGAGAATCCATCCATTGCTCCATAGGGGCCAGGCCAGCCCATCCACCTGCCAGTCTCCAGCCATGTCATCTTCCTTGGCCTATGCCAGAGCAGTTCATACTTCTCTCTACTTCTGGGCTGCCAGTTTCATTCTCTATGACACTATGCTCGTTATTAAACAGCTGGCTGGCAGCAGAACACCCCTCCAAAAGTCCAATCCACCTTTGTCCAAGAAGCATCCATTCTTCTCTGATTGCAGGTCTGAACAGTTGGTTGTTTGTCATAATTAGTTGCATGCACCTTCCCGGGTAGTATTAAAAAAAGGAAGGACGAATAATGTGAAATGCTGAACTTACCAAAAGCAAACTCCACCTCCTGCCATACGCGCTGCGATGAACTGTTTTCAATGTCCAGCTGCAATCCCATCCTCCAACCAATGAACTTTGTTAATCACTTCTGTGTCAGTTTGGGAGCTTGAGCAGCAGTGCTGGGGCTGACCTCATCCTTTCCAACCCTATGCCAGTGTGTACACCAACAACACTCAATTCCATATGAACTAACTGTTCTTAGCTATAAAGGAGCAGGATGGACATTTCCGGTCTGTGTCTTACTTATCTTGGTGGGCTGAAACCTACAACCAACTCCTGAAGGGTTACTATTCCATGAGGACTCTTCCCTTGGGATTTTTGTGGATGTCACAAAACTCCAGTTTTATTCCATCCTCTTTCTACTTTTCTCGTGCTTTCAATTTTTGCAGGGAAAAAGGGGAACAACCATGGGCCCTGTGATATACTTGAAATAGTATCTTTGTCTCTTTCTCAGATTCCTTTCTCTGCCTCCACATAAAATGCAAACCAAAGTAGAGAGGCAACGTACAGTGGTTTCCACAATGACAGTCACCAGGTTGAGGAGAAGCATGCCACCAACTATGTACTCAAACAGCTTGCTTTTCACAAATTGCTTCAACACCTCAAATTGGTTTGACTTATAAAGTGCAGGAAAGCATTCCAGCATAGATGGCTGCATCCAGCACCCACTGTCATTTAGTATTGAAGCACAGTGCAGAGTGTGTGTTACACATAACATGATCTTTTAAGCATAGACTAACCATTCAGAGGTGTCACAGATTCTGCATGCTACAAGACTCTCAAAGATCGGGAGAGAGTGAGGCACACAGGCACAACGGAGAGTAATTTGCATAGCTCTATGCATTGTACAATCTCTCCCCTGTATCCATCAACAAGAATACACAGGATTTAGGATTCTGAAACTGGCTCACCTCCTCTGCTTTGTCAAACTGTAAGAATATGGCACTGCAAAGGTCAGCAAACTCCTCCCTGTTGATCTGTTCCAAACAAACTGCAACCTTGCTCAGTCCTTCCCTGTTCAATTAGCACATGATGGGAAGGAAAAGGTCCATAAGCCTCGTGGTTTATTAGTATTGAAATGAAGAAAGAAACAACACTACTAGTAGCCAATACAAACCTTGAAGTCACCACTATCATCCAGCGCATAGAAAACAGACTCCATGTCTTCATTGGCAATCTTTGGTAATGTCCTGCATTGCAATATGAAGCTAACAGTCACAAAATGGGCTTTAATACCAATCTCTTCTGCAAGAGACAGCAGATTTGTCTGCTCTGTACTCACACAACAACACATGCCCTACCCTTATTGACATATTCATGACCCGAGACCCTTTTGGGTGTAGCCAGCACATTTCAATGTCTACATGGGTATCTATATTCCATTGCTCTGCAGCATTGAGATGCAAATTACCGGTACAGATTGAGCTCTCTGAAAAGCCGGGCACACTGGGCAATGTCAAGGAAGCCTCTCCTCTGCATCGAAAACACAAGTTACAAGTAATCCATACCTCCTTACTCCTTTATAACCAACAAAATCTCAAGAAAGGACCTTAAAAGCAGTGCGTCTCCCAAATGCACTGGAACACAGTGGGACTAATACCTTGCCAACTTCATCATCGTAGTCAGCAAATAACAGACATGAGAAGAGTTTAAGTAAAACCAGTACCTGCTCATCAAGTAGGCTGAAGACAACATTTAAGACTCCCTGCCTCTTCGCCTCCAATGCAACCAAGAGCCTGGCCAGCTGCAGTCCATACATCCTCATGAGTAACTTGAACACAAGTTTGCGCGAAGGCCTAAACTATAACACAGAAGAAAACCCTCGTCATTGCATACACCACTGAAGACACACACTGCCGATTCTGCAGAGACAGGGCTCCTACAAACCTTGCCAGGCCCGGTCAGCATCAAGAACCACTCAGGATCAAGCCAGCAATAAGCACATTACAAAAGCCACCTGGACTTCTAGGGAAATATAGATCTGTGTTGGAGTCTAAGTATGTTGAGGCCCAGAAGTACTCCGACAGAGGTTTTGGCGGATGTGAGACCACAATCAGTATTATCCGGTGTCGAATAAAATGAAAGGATGCCAGTCTCATCTTCTTCATCTAGACTGCTGAATTTGAACAATTGTAAGCGTGAAGCACACCTGGCCCTTGAAGCTATCATACACCACAGCGAGCACCAGGTTCATGATAAAATACACCCCAAAAAGGATGTACAAGATGAAGAAAATGGCACTGTACCGTGATGCCCTGACATCCCCAGCCCCCACAAACCAACATGACCTCTTGAGTTCTTTCACATCCCTTGTTACTTCATGTGCTATACAAAAAGTGGTTATAGCTCAAATCTTGACTACCGATGCTAAACAAGTCCAGGAGAAGTTGCTACAGAACCACCATTGAACTGTCTACACCTGCTTAGAGGTCAGCAGGATGGAAAAAAATTGGTATCTCTCTAGTGTCTTTGCAACAGGTTAACTACCCATTGGACTAGTTGTTTCTTCGCAGTGTAGGCTTGCGAAGAGTTAAGAGGTGGTGGCACATTTATCAGATGCCTAAGCGGCTCTTATGAGCTAGAGCTCACCTCAAAGCATGTGCATCCCCACCACAGACTTTTACCGTCATTAGAGACATGCAAGCCTCATAACCGTTTTCAAGGACTCCTGTTGGGTTAAGCAAATCCAGGAACATAGTTCTGACCTTCAGCTGCTGTGAGACAAGACATTCACCCAATTCTGTTCAGGACTTGAGAATTTTGTTCATCACCTGCTAGATGGACATCTCCTCTCCCCACTGTAGGGCTCATGTTCCACAACAAGAAGAGGCTCCCAAAAAACCACACAAGACTCATATCCTGCTGCTGCAATCAGCAGAAGGTAAGGGGGATGTAGCGTCAAGCATGGCACAAGACTTTACTTGTAGGCAGGCAACCAGGCGTCAGGACTGTTGGAAGTAGTAAACAGGATTGACATTTGATAGAGAGTGGAACCGTATGATGTGAAGAGGCTTTTGCCTTGGATGGTGTCCTCAAACAGCACATATGCCAGCCAGCTTGAGAAGAGCACGAACAAAAGCAGCAGCGCCTGTGCCATGGCTCGTAGTCAATAGTTACAGAAAAAGCCATTGCCATGAATAGCCAACCACATTGAAGATTCCATACATATTTCTTCAATGACAAATGTCTAGCATTGCTATGCAAAGCCATAATCCTAACCTGAATCTTGGTAAGGTTTGACATAGCCAACTCACAGCAATATCTGCGAAGGCTGGAATGATCCCTATCAGTGTACTGACGCACTCCCGTAATCCCCTGGCATATCAATGCAGCATTCCAATCTTCATGTTCATTTTGATCAAAGCTTTAACTGTCTTCTTCGTTGTAGTTGGAAAATCCCCACTCTGGCAGGGCCATTTGTGGAGATGAAAACCTTGGGTACATAGACATTGAATATAATGGAGAGGGAAATCCTGTCAGTTCAGGGAGCTGGAAAGGTAGGGTGGAGTGAACCTGAAAAGCTATAAGCACTTTGCAGGTCTAGTTTTCTGATATGTAGATGTGGATTAGAGTTTGAGAGAGCACAGAAATAAGATAGTTCAAGTTAAGCAGTTAGCAAAACAGGCCACAGACTTTTGCCTAGTTCCCAACAAAGGGGTGTAGTGTCACTCAAGCATTGCTTCTGGGTGTGTGTGGGTGATCACAGTGAAGAACACAATGACACTGACAAGGAGGAGCCTCACTAATAAGAGAAGGCCTGGGTTGCAGATGCATCAGCCAGACTTCCTCTTGAATGCTAATTCTCAGCCTATGGACACTCAATTCCTGTCTGCATGTGTACTTTCTTTCTTTTCATTTCCAAAAACAGAGGGTAAGGTTGCTGACTGTACCGAATATTGATGACCACAATGCAAACTCTGACATAGGGAGCCAACCGGAAAGGAAGGCTGCTGATGGGGCCCAAGGGAAAGACGTAGACCATGTCCACTATAGTATCTGCAACCAGTACCGCCAACAAAAGTATCTGCATCGTACCCATACATACACCCCATTATACTGGCATGCCCTGTGAAAAGGCTATTCAGACATGGGAATTTCTTGACTCTGAGCCCACCATTATGATGGTGGGCTTCCTACAAGCATTCTCACGCCCAACTGTTCTCATATTCTTGCAGAAAAAAAACAGAAAGATAAGCAACTACCTCCAGCCTTGCCCAGCGCATAAACAAGATTCCTGACAGCAAGGAAACCATTCAGTGGGCACTTGACAGCTGATCAAGTATGGGTAACGGCTTCCTCACAGAGTACACACTGAAAAGGTTTTTAGAGCACATCAAATGCACCCTTACAAACATCACCATATACAAAAAACAAAGATGTTCAAATTCGTGATGGAATCTATTGCAAGCAAAACTGTAATGCATCCTCAATTATCATACGGCACTTGAAAGACTTACTCTAACAATGTCCAATTGGTTGCTCCAGAACACCTTTCCTGTGTAGAGAATCGGGTAGAATGTATACACCGCAAGAATCACCACAGTAATTGTCTGCAGGGAGATCAAAATTCAGAAAAAAATTCTTTTCCTAGGCACCATTCTACGGTGTTCCACGGGCCCTTCCCGGCCCCACTGTACACAACACAGTTTCTTTTCCTTATTTCTTCTCCCTCATATTTGATGGAGGCAGAGTTTGAAACTCTTTTCCTAGAGTATGAAGCAATCTTCAGACAGATGTTGATGCCCCAGAGCTACCCATAACATAGATCTTGTTCCCACCGAGCCCAAGTAATATACACAGATAGTTTACATAATGTGCTCCTTTTTCCGTGGGAAGTCCAGCAAAACCCCAGTATAAATTCAGCGGGTCAATACTCAGATGGAAATATGTTCATTACCCTCCCCTTTTAGCTTTGCTCAAAAGACTCCCTTTCTTCCTATCTTATTTTTAGTATTCTTCTTTCATCATATTCTGAGATAGCCAATCCCTTGCAGAGGTGTTCCCCTACAAGGATCAGAAATACTTGGCACCATTTCTGAGTGAGGCGTCACATCTTGGACAATCCCTTGATCAATAGTTGCTGTCTTTGGCTGCCCCACTCTCTTTATTGTTTCCTGTGTTCTCTTGTCCTATAAGCTCTTAGGGCTTTCCACGGGCATTATAAAGTGTCACATCAATTCTTTCTCTTCAGCAGCAGGAGATTGAGACTGAGCAATTGGTCTTTTGAAATCTGGTCTACTAGGAAATCCAGGGCTGCTACTGAGAGACACCCAATCCCTCACAGAGATCTTTCATTACGGCATATCTTCATGAGGTTCTCAAACTTAGGGAATCTCTCAGTATGAAAGTGTAGATTTTGGGCTTGTTTTGAGCCCCACTGTTTTTCTTGTTTCTTGCATTCTTTTGTCCCACAAGCTCTTTGAGCTTTCCGCTGACATTATAAAGTACCATTTCATTCCTTCCCTTCTTTCTCTCTCTCTTCCACTCCATCTAGAGGATGAGCCTAAAGCCCGGACTAACTGTTTATATCAAGGTAAGTCACACTACTCCAGTGAGCCCCTCACAAAGGTAGTGCACATTCCCTATGTTTCCGTCCAAACTGGACGCAGGGTCTATGGCCACAAGGCTACAGAAAACAAAGTCTTATAAGTACATTGTCTTCTGCTCCCTCAGGGGTGAAGAAACTCTCTAATCACACACTAGTAATGGTGCAAACCTCAAAGACAAGAGACTCTGTCCGTGTCAGGTAAGGAAGGCTTCCCAAGTAGAACATAGCCCTGTCACCACATGGATCTGGAAATTTCCCTTTACACCAAAGGGGCACCTGGAAGAGCAAAACCAAAACCAAGAGAAATTCTCAGCCACCCCTGTATAACTTTTTCTAGAAGATAGGCAAGCCACTAATATCAATACAGATGACAGAAATGCTGAGAGAGGCTTCAGTCATTCTACCTGAACGTATGGATGAGCTCACCTCAAAAAAATTGAGTAAGAGCAGCCCCGCCAGATTAAGGGACCACAGTAAATTGAATCGGATGTACCAAAAATAGAATGTGGCAGCTTCTTCGAAGTTGGGATTCTCTAACACCGTTATTGGCATACCAACTCCATCCTCTGCCTGCAGAACGAAATTGTGAGGGACTGACACTAGTGACGACTCCACTGGAGCCTGAAGCCACTAAAAGATCGCATTATTTGATTCATAGAAGGCCCCAAAGATTGACGATCTTCTCTTTCAAACATATCAATCCTCGTTTCAGAGCTTAAGCTTATCCAGTTCTCCGCTCGTTGACAAGCTATGACATTGGAGATAGCTTTTGACTAACTTATCCAGCTGCCAACTGAGCACGCAGGGCTCATACGAAGGAACTTGGCACCCCACACCACAACACTAGAGACCATGAAAGTGCGGCCCAACATCTGATATTGACCTCAGCTAGCAGGTAGTCTTTCCAAGAAATAAGAATCGTGTGCTACAACAAAATGGGTGTTCAAATTGTGCCTAATCCAATGTTCTCATGCAGGCTTAATTAAACCCGGTGGTGAATGAGCCAAAGCAAAATGCTACATACTGCAGAGCGCGGGAGTGGAGGGCAATTACCTGGTCAACCAGGGCGGCAGCTTTTTCGTACCTGTCGCCACTGGTGATAGCATCCGAGCGTCTACCAAACACCTTGGTACCAGTGCCTCCGCTATGAGAGTCGTGACGAGACTGACTGCCCGATCGATGCAGGTCACTGCCACTCGCAAGCAGTGATTCCTCCATTGCTCGACCTGGCTAGCACAACCGAGCTCTCTCTCTTGAGCAGTAGTTGCTTTTGGGCTGTTTCTTTGGCTCTGGTTTTGTTTCTCTCTCTTCTTCATCCACCCATAAGCTCTTTGAGCTTTTCCGCGGACGTTATAAAGCACCATTTCATTTCATTTCTCTCTCTCTCTCTCTCTCTCTCTCAATAGTTCTTTTCTCTGTCCCATAAGCTCTATGAGCTTTCCGCGGACGGTACAAAGCACCATTTCATTTCATTTCATTTCATTTCTCTCTCTCAGGCAGAGCCACTGCAACCATCCAGCACAGACAGCATTGGCAACCACTGGTAATGCAAAACGGCCTCAAAATGCACACAAACTCCACACAAACACAGTCCCTCACTTACCGCACCTCTTCAAAATTCTGCCCCTCCCTTCCCTTCCCTGCGATCCAACCAACGAATCTCTCTCCCGCAAACCAGAGCGCGCAGATCGCAGGGCGGGCGCTACCGAGCGTAGAGCGTGCGAGGACGGTACATGTGCTGCTCTTCCCAGATTCCACCACTCGAGCAAAGTACTGATCCCGTACACCAAAAGTGCGCTGTCGCCACGTACTCTTTATCCAACACGTATCAATTGGCATTTAGTTTTTCAGCTACTACATAAGTAGAGTGACATTCCTTTCTGTGACACTGGGGACTATGTCACCCCATTGCGTGTCACTTCATCCCCTCAAGGCTCATACCGGTTACACCATGCGGTTTGAAGTTTGAACACCTACAGGTTCATTGTTGGCTGTCAAGAGTGCGCTCTAAATTGCAGAATCAAATTCGTGTAAACCTTCCTTCAATCGCAGGGGGTATCTAAGCAACCCATTACTTGCTCGATTTTGGCTAGCCGTCAACAATGTGGGCTTTCTTTTGTGTTGCACTTGTCACATGAAATTTCTGAGCGAGTTCAGCAGTGGGATCAATCACAGTACTTACATTAGAGTGACAAATTAGTGGGATATGAACCTGATATGAAACACTAGCTGAGACGTAATCACGCATGCTGGAGTCAGCGGAGAGATCAATTTGCTTCAAAAACGTTGGAAACTCGAGTACTGTCAAAGAGTTTGTTCGATAACTCATTTGGAGTTTGAAAATTGTGAACAGCTATGCTTCTGTCGTTAGCTACAGAAGTGCATGAATGTCGTTGACCACGTCGTCACGCGCTAAATGTCTAAACATATGTCGAAGACGGCAAGTCCTTGCCAGCAATGAAGTGTTTCAGCATCTGTGTGAAGCGACTGGGCTGCAACAGTGGGACTTGGTGTCCAGCTCCTCTGACTGTCAGATATGTCACTCCTTTATAAACAACAGCACGCCCTCCCACCCGCCATTGTTTCGCGTTATTCAGTTCATATATTGAGTTCAGAAAAGAGATATAATATAGCGCTCTCGCGACTGATCGCTATATTCATAGGAATGATTTAATATACAGGCGCGGAAGCAGAGGGAGGGAGGCACAAGATTGCATAGAGAACGTGCGATCCTATACACTTCATGGAACTAGTCATTCCAGGAGTATAGTGAAAGAAATTTATGGGTACCTGCTGATGATGGTACCAAGCATACCATGGCTTCACAACGGGTAACCTCATTGCAGCGAGTGAATACCGCGTTGATGTCACAGGCACTACACTGTCTGTATCCCCACTGCAAATGGGACAACTCGAGTCAGACAAAATGCTCTAGGATGCAGGAAATTATCCATTAATCTAATGATTCCTCTTAATTACTCCTGATCTGAGCACAATTCAACCAAGGCCGACAGTTTTTTGGCTCAAGTTTGAGAGCTCTCTAACAGTCAAAGAATTTGGGTGTAGTAAGGAGGGGGAGTGAGTAGCTTGAGCTGCACCTGAACACCCAAATCCTTAGGTCTGCAGCAATGAGGTCACGGTATGTGGGAATCATTGAAAATTCCGAGTCTGTCCAAGTAAAATCACTGGAACACATCACGATCCACATGAAATATTGGTTAGAGGCAATCAGTACTTGATTGGAGTATTGAATTGTGCACGTCCTCAAATATCGAAGCTCACATCTAGAGCATCAGATACTATGTTTGTGTACATGTACATGTGAGAGATAATTGTTAGATGACATGTATGCAGACAATATGTTATATGCGGTAGCAATCGCCTGCAGCAAAGGCCGGAGGACATGCAGGGAGAAACAATATATAGAAACAGAATTTATATGATGTAACGGCCTACAAGTTCCTCCGCAAGATAAAGAAAGTAAAGTGATTTGATAGAGATCGGATAACTTACCTACATTCTACCCATGGATAAGGAATCTCGCCACTGACATTAGCATGGAGTGCCTTCTGAACATCAGGACGGTTGAAGTAGATTTTTGCAGAATTCAAACTGCAGGGATCGTACCCTGTTCTTTTCCTGAGGCCCTATATGATGTACACACGAAACAAAATACGGATCATGAAAGATTGGTTAGACTATGATCATCAGTGTCTCCATGCAGAGTCTAAATCACTGAAAACCTGGTCAATCTGTCAATGCCACCCATTTCTTCCTGAAGCTATGCTACATACTCCCTTAACCCCTTAAGACTAGATTAAGTAGTGGAAACTCGTGACAAGGATCTAACAATTCATATCTATGTGCACGAGTAGGCGTAGAGCTGTAAGGCACATACTGGATGTTTACGTAATATAGGTGATTTCATGAGGGTGGCTGATGCATCGGTCGTACACGCCGGAGAGTAGATGCTGTAGGGATCAATATTGCCAATCTCAGAATCTATTTGAAAGTATAGGTTATCGCACAACACCGACACATTGGCATTCTGATGCCAGTCGCAGTTCTTTTGAAGTCCTTCATAGGTCTCGTCTGATATCATGGCATGACTATTGTAGTAATCTATCTGTCCCACATTGTCCCAATACTGATCAAACACTGGGTTACCCACCTGAAAAACCAACCAGCTCCAAAGCGTCAGCTCCTCATGACAAACTGTCCAACCTCAAAGTCTTCTCAAGTGGAATCTCTTTCAGTATCAACGAGATCAATTCTATTGTACTAGGCACTTCATGATGATAGGGCGTTTGGAATTCTTCCTTGGATCTCTCACATATCAGCTGTGCTGCAATAGCGTCGTACATACCATGATCCCTTCAAGTTGATCTTGAAGGAAGCCTCCTTGTTATTGTGCACTATCACCTTAGCTAGCTGTGGAATGTAGTGCCCTGTCAAGTCAGAAGTACAATGATCAATATTTATTCTGCTCACCAATAATTACATCTATAGTTACCTAGCCAGTTAATTTGACGGTGCCTGGTAATGTGTCAAGTGAGAGTCAACTCTCCTCCTTACATATAGAAGGAATTTAGAGCATACCAGCATAGCTTTCTCCAGCGATGTAGAAATCACGTGTCTTGTACAATGGGAAGCGCTCCAACCAACCTATCAAGAAAGAATATGCATCTTCCGCTGCAAACTCCCAACCACGGAAATCATTTTTTTGGGTTACATCTCTAGGAAAGTTCCCATGGACAGCAACTCCTGAAGAATTCAACAGTCCAACATAAACCGAATCTGGAGTATATCATATTACTACAGAATTAATTAATGATAGAGCACGCTCTGGATTACCAGTTCGACTGTCACCGGCCCCAACTACGTTCTCTGTGAAATTGTTCTGGGAGAAGGAGAAGCCCACACCAGAGTGCAGTGGGAGATTCCAGCCCTAACATGTTAACATCTGCAAAATCATATTCAATAGAGATGTTAATATTAAAGAGTATAATTATGTGGGGTTGATCAAATGCACCACCTGTAGATAATATGACATTAGTTTGATTCGGCTTCTAGTGTGCAAAATAGTAAAAGAGAGCTCTAGTAGAAGACGCAAGCGTAACTAGGAAGCCCACTTCAGCTCCTGGTAGTACTGCTAATTATGGAGATCTCAGGGTTCAAGCTGGTCGTCGTAGAACCTTTGTTCCAAGCATACTGATTAAGATACAGTCCAGTGCCATTGGGATGGATGCGATACGGCCCATTCTCTTGAGAAAACCCATAGGCTATTGATGAACATCCAGGTCCTGCGCACAAGTTCCCATAGACATGAGGTATGTTGCAGAAGGAAGAAGGTGATCAATGTATAGCCGGACACACATACCAGAAAAGCGCATGGTTCCATACTGGATGATCTAACAGTCTGCTCACGTGAATGACAACCTGACAAAAAATCTGATCAAAATATTGCACCGCACAAGCATAAGAATAAGAATTTACCTCCATTTAGCCATAGAACCAATGGCTTCGCTGCCGATGGCCGATCACTAGAACATTCAGCGAAAAAGTAGAAGAGCTCCCTTCTGTTGATCTCATTGACTGTAACATACCCATCATACTGCTTGAAACCAACATTTGGCTGCCCTGGGAGATCCAAAACCCTGTCCGCTTTCTGCTGATCGGCCACTGACATGGACAGTACTGAAGCTGGAATATAATTAGCTGCTGTAAGCAGCAACAGCAAAAGAAACGTCCACGGAAACTCCATGTTGCTGACCACTCGATCTCAAAAATATAAATGAGCACAGGTGACAATGAGACACTGAAGAGACAAGAGCAGGGTGCACCCTTATATACGGAATGAATCTGCTGCTGCCTCGGCTAGAGAGACGAGCGGGAGAGGATCGGCTCTTCCTTCTAGTTCAATCCGAGAGGGACTCGCTAAGACCAGGATAGTTTTGTGCTGCCCGAGAAAATAGAACCCCAGAATAGCCAATTGTTAGGGATCTTACATATCTAGGAATATTCTGGCTAAACATGGCTAACTGTGCTCGAGAGAGAGGTCGAGCTGGGTTGTGGTAGGCAGGTCGAGCGATGGAGGAATCACTGCTTGCGAGTGGCAGTGACCTACATCGATCGGGCAGTAATTCTCGTCATGACTCTCATAGCGGAGGCATTGGTATTAAGGTGTTTGGTAGACGCTCGGGCGCCATCACCAGTGGCGACAGGTACGAAAAAGCTGCCGCCCTGGTTGACAAGGTAATTGCCCTCCACTCCCGCACACTCCAGTTTAATTAAACCTGCATGAGAGCACTGGACTAGGCACAATTTGAAAACCCATTTTGTTGTCACACAGATTCTTGTTTCTTGGAGAGAATACCTGTTAGTTGAGGTCGATATCGGATGGCTGTACACGTTTGGTCTGCAGTTTTGTGTGTAGTGTGCCAAGTTCCATTGGAGGAGCCTGTGTGCTCTGTTGGCAGCTGGATGAGTTATTCTGAAGCTATCTCAAAGGTCAAAGCTTGCCAACGAACCGATAACTAGATTATTAGCTTAAGCTCTGTAATGAGGATTGGTATTGTTTGCACGAGAGGATTGTCAATTCACCATCTTTCGGCCCTTCTATGAATCAAAGAATGATTCTGTTTTGGTACATCCGACTAAGTTCAGTGGTCCCTTAATCTTGTGGGGCTTCTCTTACTCAATTGTTTTGATTTGAGCTCATCCGTACCTTAAGGTAGAATTGACTAAAGCCTCTCTTGGCATTGCTATTATCTGTATTGATATTCATGGCTTGCTGCGCCTGTCTCATCAATGATTCTGGTATTCCGTGAAAGGTTTCAGCCCACTAAGCCTAAAGACTAAAGCCTCTCTTAGCATTGCTGTTATCTGTATTGATACATCGCACCTGTCTCTGCGATGATTCTGTTAATCTGTGAAAGGTTTCAGCCCATGCTTAGAGTCACCAGCCCATGACCTAATCTTCTTGTAGCACCAATGTGGAAATTCTCCAAGTCTTTGCAACAGATTAGTAACCTTCCCTCTCAAAATATGGACGAGTGGCTGAGTATTTACTCTGGGTTTTGTTTTTGCTGTTCCAGATGCTCCTTTGGTGTTAGGGAAATTTCCAGATCCATGTGGTGACAGGGCCATGCTTTACTTGGGAAGCCTTCCTTACCTGGGACAGGCAGTCTCTTGTCTTTGAGGTTGCGCCATTACTAGCGAGTAATTAGAGAGTTTCTTCACCCCTGAGGGAGTGGAGAGACTTTGTTTGTAGCCCTAAGCGAGCAAGACAAAAGATTGCAAGACAAAAGAATGCAAGAAACTGTGAGGGATTGGCTGTCTCTAAATAGCAGCCCCTGATTTCCTTGTAGACCGTCCGAATGAAGAAATGTTCCTCAGTCTCGATGTCCTGCCGCTGAAGAGAAAGTAATAACATGACACCCCATAATCTCCATGGAAAACTCTAAGAGCATATGGGACAAGAGAATGCAGGAAAGAATAAAGAGAGTGGGCCAGCAACAAGCAGCAAAAAACAGCAACTATTGATCAAGGGCTGTGACACCTCATGCAGATATGCTGCCAGGTATTTCTGATCCTGTAGTGGGACATCTCTGTTAGGGATTGGCTATCTCAGAATATGCAACAAGATGCCCCCGGGATCGCATAGTAGAGAGGGCAGTGAAATAAGAAAACTGGAAATAACATACGAAGAAATGGGAGAGGAGGGGGAAGTGTTCTGAACAAAGCAGATAGACTATCTCTGTATATTACTCAGGCTCGGCAGGAACAAGATCTATCTATGTCAAGAGTAGCTCTGGGGCGTCATCATGTGTATCCTGCATACATTGATCTGTCTTGCAAAAAGCCCTCGCAGCCAATGTGGTGGTAGTTTCTGAAGCATGTGGAGGAAGCTGATGATCCTGATACTCTAAAGAAAGAGTGTCAAACTCTGCCTCCATCAAATATGAGAGAAGAAAAATAAATGTATCATGTGCAGTGGATGAATTTTTTCGGAACTTATCTCCCTGCGGACAATCACTTTGGTTCTACCTGATTCTCTACACCGGAAAGGTGTTCTGGAGCAACCAATTGGACATTTTTAGAGTGAGTCTTTCAAGTTTCGTATGATAATTGAGGATGCATTACCGTTTTGCCTGCAATAGATTCCATCACGAATTTGAACAACTTTATCATAATTTGTATATGATGATGTTCGTAAAGGTACGTTTGATGTGCTCTGAAACCTTTTTCGTAGCTACTCTGAGGAACCCATTACCCATACTTTATCAGCTCTCAAGCACCCCGTGAATGGTTTCATTCATCACTCTTTAAAATCCACTGTTTCGAGGCTCCACACTAGAAAACTGCTCAACTTGATCCCGGTGAAGGTCTTAACTATCTTATTTGTGTTCTCTCTCGAACTCTATTCCACATTGACATATCAGAAAATTAGACCTGCAAAGTGCTTATAGCTTTTCAAGTTCTCTACCCTACCTTTCCAGCTGCCTGAACCGACAGGATTGCTATGTCCAATATATTCAATGTCTTTGTACCCAAGGTGTTCATTTCCCCTTAATGCATTCACATTCCTTTTCTTGTCTCGGCCCCTGCCAGAGTGGGGATGTTCCAATCACAACAAAGAAGGCAGTTCAACTTTGATGGAAATGAACATGAAGTTTGGAATACTGCATTGAAATGCCAGGGGATTACGGGAGTGTGTCAGTACACTGATGCGGATCATTCCAGCCTTGGCAGACATGTTGGTGAGTTGGCGATGTCAAACCTTACCAAGCGTCAGGTCAGGATTATGGCTTGGCATTGCAATGCTAAGTCATTGAAGAAACATGTGTGGAATCGTCCCTGTGGTTGGCTGGTCATGGCAATTTTAGTGGGTCCATCAGCGGGTAGTTACATGGACCCTCAAACCCGGAGCTGTCTGCAGTTTAGTACAGGTTCAGGGGTGTGACATGCTTGTAACAACATCATGGAACCAACATTTCTGAAACTGGAATCATAGACACCAAATACTGTCAAATAAAGATACAGGTCTACAACAACATTGTGTCCAGGTACGTCACCACGCCACGATGATGGTAAGATTCGTTCAGTGCGCATCCGTGTCATATTCCGGCACGAGGACGAGCTGTGTTCGACCACGCGGTTGGAGGAGAAAGCGGATAGCGCTGAGCTGAACGGGGACTTGTGATTCGTTCCCCTGATGTCCACCCCTATCTCCTTAGGGCTTGGGGCCAGTCAGCGAGCGTGTGGAATCGAGGGGCGCATGTGAGGTGCCAACCACCCTGGTGCAGAGATAAAGCAGGGCTTGTAATGTACAGTAGCGCGGGTGGAAAGAGCAGTGACAAGGAAGACGAAGCACTCTGCGATCTTGCAACCATGGCCGCTACTACCGTGTCTGCTGTTCTGGTAACTCCGGCTATGGGCGTCGCTGCTGGTTCTTTGGACAAGTCTTCATTTTCGGGAGCTGCTGTGCAGGGATTGCCAGTCCTCAGACGTGCACCGTCGTCTTTCTCGCTCCAAGTGGCAGCCAGCGCGAAGAAGACTGTGACTAAGGAGCCATACGGTAGGGGTTTCGGTGTTTCAGTGTTTCGAAAATTAGAGAGCCGGTGGATGGGATCGCAGAGTGTGAGGAAGGAGATGTGTAGATCGTGGTTGTTGGTACGCAGGTTTGGAGTTTGGAGGGTGTTTACGTTGGATCGTTCTTTCCAGTGATGAACTTAACGCGCTGGCCTCTTATAAGAGGGATTTGTTTGCAGGTCCTTCTGGTAACCTCAAGTTCAAGAATGGCGTAGATGCGGGCGGCAGGAAACCCAAGGTGAGGCTTGCAGATGTATACTCGGGTTGCTGGTTCGTCGTTCTTCCTTGCAGTTTGTGGCGCATATCGAAGGCATGGCTATTGCTTTAGAGACTGATTTCTCTACGATACAGCAGTGTCGATCCGCAGGGGAAGGGAGTTTGAAGATGTTGCACTTTTACCTCTAAGAGCGACATGTCTTTCTCTTGTCTTAATTGCAGGGGAAGGGAGTTTATCAATTCCAAAAGAAATATGGAGCTAACGTGGATGGTTACAGGTACATATGATGTTTCGATCCTATACTTTCAGCCGTAGTGACATTCAGTGTGGCAAATCATTCACGTGCTGAGATTACTGTGAAGAGTGCCATCTTCGTAAGTGAACCTTCAAGGTTGTGTTCTCTTCTTGGTTTTTGAAATGATACTTGTCCTGCAGTCCAATTTATGCGCCCGAGGAATGGTCAGCAAATGGTGACACCTATGCAGGGGGTAAGAATGCGTACCCAATCCACTAAATTTCGCATAACACAATGTCATCGTAATTTGTCTATTACTTCGATTGTAATTTTACATGTCTCCCCTTTACACTTCCCGCAGTAATAAAATTGCATCCACCTAGTTTACATGTCCATACCATCTCCCTCACTTGTCCACAGTAATTAACGTCTTTGTTGTATTTTCTGACAGGAACACCTGCTCTAGCTATCTGGGCCTTGCTTCTGGGAGCTCTGCTTTTGGGTGGAGCAGTGTTGGTGTACAACACCAGTGCTTTAGCTTAAATGTACAAACTGCTTTTTCCTCTCTACAACATCACAGAGTCTTGTATTATGTGCGATATGTGCCCCAATGTGCAATGACAATTCTCATAAATTTTTACTTCTTACATACAATTGAGGTAGTTGAAACTGCGATATTACGTATCAATCTTCGACCAATCTGTTGATTATGATATCTGTCCAAATCGTCTTCTACTCGCAGCCTCCATCGTCAACTACTGTGCAAAAGAGAAATTACCGCAGGAATGTTCCATATCTAGGAGTGCAGAAGTTCGTCTAGAGATGATAATATATAGCAATGGAAGCGGAAAGATGAATACCATGTACAGAAAGATCGATGAGAAAGATGTCAATTTGCCATTTGTAGAATCTTCCGCGAAATAGAGTCTGTGATTGAAGAGAATCCCTCCTTCCGCCGTGTTCGGTGTTGCTCGCAGATAGTGAAACAGCTTCCTGCTTGAAGGAAACAGAAGTAGTAAAGTGAAAAATGGACAGTTGAGCACTGGAAAAGAAGAATAACGTATGTGACCGTGACCAAGCTGAAGGACCAATGTCCACATAATTTCTCAGTATGCCAGCGCTATCTTCCTTTCTTGAAGAACACTGAGTGAAAGTCTGAAGCTCTCCTCAGAGTGAGGATCACTGATGATGATGTCTGCTGACCATCAAGCACATGTGTCTACTTACAGAAGATTCTCATGCCGAGAAAAGAGCAACGGTCATGAGTTAGTGAGGGAAGGTGCAACTACTAAATCCAGACCACATGTCAAACTCGTTGAAATTGTAGCTGTGGTTAGAGTTGAACGAACATTGAGCCCCATTCAAGTGGGGGATATCAACAGCAAAACAATGCGCTGTACATATCATGCGATCATCTCCGTCACAAAAATGTTCCTTGCTTAATTGCTGCCACTGGACCGCAGGGGAGGAGTCACATGCAAGCGACGGCCATGATGTTCAGTGAAAGCTACCGTCCGCTTGCTAAGTTGCTGGTTTCGTGGAGAGGACGCAAGAGCCTCCACAGCTCCTGTTTCCATCACATTCACTCACCAGACTTAAGAATGCTGATACACATGTATTGCTGTTTATATATGTGGGTGATAGATACCACATCTCAAGGTTCTAGGCTTTGAAACATTCAAAAGCTAACAGCTCACGTGTACTGGAGATGGTCTCCTAAGACAAAGTTTATAGAGCTCACAGCGTGGAACCCCAAGTGCACGGTACTACAGTTAATCGACGCTGTAATGATGTTTTCAAGAGTACATTGCTCTACCTGCAGTAGTACGACCACACTTGCCACATTGTACTATATTCACATGCTTTCAAGCAACTGCTACGATATCCGATCTGCTTGGTTAAGGCAATGAGAGCATGACGAGGGCATGAAGATACTTTTGATGTCAATCAACTATTCATGGCTAAGAGCTACAAGCCAGGGACAAATTCACAGAAAAGGCCTTGGCCACAATGAGAATCCAGAAGAATGAACCTATCTGCATTGCCTCTAGAATTCAAACTAAGCGACTGCAATTTTTTGAGGACAAGAGATCTAGCATATGATGAATACAGCACGACTCTTCCACATTGCATGATCGTACCTAGGTTTGAAACCCACGTAGTTATCAAGAGAAACCTGAAAATATTAACTGTCCAGCGGCTCTGAGGTGATTGTCAAGTCACTGCCATTGAAGTCACTGCACAATGCAGGCGGAAAGACATGTAAGTCTTATAATTACAAAATCCACCATGTCCGGCAGCTGCGAGGTTGGAGCCAATGTTGGATGTGCAGAAACACTGTCCCCTACTGGGCTGGAGGCAGCGGGGATGGGGGAAGAGAGAGGGGCGCCTAACTACATAAACATTGAGATCCAGAGAGAGGGGAAAGAGAGGTCGTCGATACAACAGAAGATATGAAATGCCCAATCTGTGCATGTTTGTGGTGATCGAGGAGCGTTGCAGGAAGGATAGAGAGAGGGGGGATGCCGAGCAACCACGTCCCTGTCGACAACGGACTGTCGAGGTCCACTGAATCTGAAACATCCTGCTCGGGAACACGATGGATGAATCATACTGTCCGTCATGGCGGCGGTTCTTGTTTCAGATTGAAACGTCCGCTGAAACTGAGTGAACATCCTTGCTCGGGAGATGATGGATGAATCTTACCATCCTAAGATACCAAAGCAGGCACACGCAAGTAATCGTGCTGAACTTACAGGCTAGTATCTGATTACAGGCTGGTATCTGTAAAGACGTGACGTTTTGGAACGAAATTGAAGGTTGGGAAGAACCTGGAATATGTAGCTCAGGTTCTGGAGTGCTTGTGAGTCGTAAACTAAGAGATACATTTGCCAAAGCTTGTGGGGGCAGGTCAAGTGAGGGTTATGCTGTTGTTGAACTCCAACATTCCACTTGAGCTACAATGTGCTGAATAGAAGTCCAAGTTGCACTGCTGGAAGAGGTCTGTCAATCCCCATTATCTTGATCCCCATAATGGAATGGTAAGGGAAAAAAATGATTGTCCAATCAGATTCCTTTCTCAAACCAAAAAAAAGTTGCATTGAGGCATTCGTCAGCACATGTGATGGGAGCAGAATGTTGGGGGCTGGGTGAAAAGCACCAGCCCAGTGCTACGGGTAGGGTGGTGAAGCCAAGAGACGAACTCTCAAACATTTCTCTGCATTTTTAACAGAAGGGAGGGAGTCCTGCTGAGGCCAATCCCCCCGGTAGGATTGGGGTCTGCTAACAAGACTCTCAGACAATGTTAATTACATCTGTTCTGAGTTCAATATCAGCCAAGAGATAATACCCCACTAATCCAAAATCCAACCTGAGATAACCCAATGCTGCAAGTGAACTGGCTGTGTAAAAAATTTGACCCATTAGACTGAATTACTACCAGAGTACCAGTATTACAAACCACCAAATTACGTTCTCACTGCACTATGTGTAAGCTGCAGAACCACCAAAACATGATGTGAGAGGGGATTTTCGTTGGCAGGGATGGTAAGGAGAATAGGGAACAAAACAAACTCATGTCCCAAGTGCAATTCTAGCACTGGGCTTCTATCCTTCCTGCATGTGACATGTCAACTCGAGCTTGCTTGCTTCTCGCCTACCATGCAGGACTTCTTGCGGTTAAACTACCATGCAGATCAGTAGACAGGGGTCTTCTCCACATCCTCCAGCACGCTAATCTTGTGAGGTTTCGCCAGGAAGTCAGTGAACTCTTGGAATGGAGACTTGGTGAAGCGTGTCTCTCGCCACAAGTCAGGGGTCAAAAATCCATAGGTTTCCAACAAGCACTCGAACGTGGCCTGCATGATAAATGCCGACAACAGTCAAAAGGGGCGAATATACAATTCAGCATCAAACTATTTACACCAGAACCTAATCTTCCTTGCAAATTGAAGCTTCGGAAACCAAAACATGCCACAGACAGTAGGTCAGAAAGAAAAACTACCTTCACAAAGTTGCCAAGCGTCTTGGTGGATCCCCGAGAAGACGTGAATACATCGTCGATGCCTGCAAACTGCAGCACCTTCTTGGGCACGCGGGCAGCCACGATCCCTGACCCTCGAGGGGCAGGAACCAGCCTCACAGTCACGGAGCCACACTTCCCAGTCACCTTGCAGGGCACCGTATGCGGTTTCCCAATCTTGTTACCCCAGTAGCCTCTCCGCACAGGGATTACAGACAGCTTCGCCAAGATAATTGCCCCTCGGATGGCCGTGGCCACCTCCTTGCTGCACTTAACTCCAAGACCAACATGCCCATTACTATCCCCCACAACCACAAACGCCTTGAACCTAGTCCGCTGTCCAGCCCGAGTCTGCTTCTGCACGGGCATGATTTTCATCACCTCATCCTTCAAGGCAGCCCCCAGAAAAAACTCCACGATCTGATGTTCTTTGATGGGAAGCGAAAACAGATAAATCTGCTCTAGAGACTTAATTTTCCCATCCTTCACCAGCCGTCCCAGCTTGGTCACAGGCACCCATTTCTCCTCCTCCTCCCGCTTGGGCCCCCGACGCCCACCCCTGCGATCGCCCCGCCCTCTGTCTCCACGCCCTCCACGGTCGCCCCGACCAAATCCCCGCCCGAACCCGCCCCTCTCACCTCCACCTCTTTCTCCTCCTCTTTCCGCCATAGCTGGATTGTATAAAGCTCGATTGCTGGGACAAGGATCCTTCACGCACAGAGAGAGAGAGAGAGAGGCAGACAGACAGACAGACAGAGCTACGGCCGACGGCGCTCTCAGGAAACCCTAAGCCTAAGTGTTAACTTGGATGGATGAGATGTGGACGAACGGATGAGATGTGGCCACGTGGAGTGAGCAGGGATATTTTGGGACACGGAGGGCCTTGGAAGCGTCGTCGTTCGCAGCCTTTCTTCTCTCTTGAGTTTTCAGGCTCTCCCGCTCTCGCTCTGCTTCTTTCGCTTCTGCTCTGGCCGTCCTTGCGCTGTAGGGTTAGAGAGAGCAAGAGCGATGGGGGACTCTGGTGAGTTCAGATGCTTCGTGGGAGGGCTGGCATGGGCCACGGATGAGGGGGGACTGGAACATGCGTTCCGGCCCTTCGGACAAGTGCTGCAGTCCAAGGTGATCAACGATCAGGAAACTGGTCGCTCTCGGGGGTTCGGCTTTGTGACCTTCGCTGATGAAGCGGCGATGAAGAATGCCATTGAGTCCATGCACGGGAAGGAGCTTGATGGGAGAAATATTACTGTCAATCAAGCGCAGTCGCGTGGTGGTGGCGGAGGCGGCGGAGGTGGTCGAGGAGGTGGTGGTGGCTACCGCAGCGGAGGAGGGGGTGGATATGGCGGTGGTGGAAGCCGCGGAGGCTATGGAGGTGGTTCGCATGGTGACAATGACCGTGGGAGCGGTGGTGGCGGTTACGGTGGTGGTGGCCGTGGCTATGGGGGTGGTGGCGGGTATGGCGGTGGTGGCCGTGGCGGATCCGGTTCAGGGAACTGGAAGAATGACCGAAACAGCGACTTCTGAAAGTGAAGGCGAAGCTTTACTGGTGGTCCAGCTTTTGACGCGATATCTAAGCCCTGTGTATCTCTGAGCGAGCTGTACAAATCTGGCAGCAGCTCCGGGGATTCTCAACACTGGTTGCCGGCTTTGTCCTGGTGTCTCTGAAGTAATGTCAGAGCTGTCGGCTATGGTTGCTCTGGAGGATGAGACGTGCGGGTTGCGGCCATACTTGCCACAGTTTCCACCGGAAAGCCACTTCATCTTTGACCACACTGCGTGTGGAGGGGGCCTCAGGCGTTGGATCGGCCTTAAGAGGCGTAGGCCTTGTTGCATGGCCCTTGTTCTTGTTCTATGTCATGTTCGAAAGTTTTGATTGATATATGCTCGGTACTGTTTTGCAGCAGGAAGATCTATTCCCAAGAGATTCTGAAGCAGGCTCACTGCCTGTCCTGTGATACTTATTAATTGCTCTGAGCTCGTAAATGATCTGTTTTGTGTGGTTTTGGCACACTCCGACGTGTGCTTCTGGAAGTTCTCTCCGAGTACAGTCTTGCCTACAAACTTCCACTCCTGTGACTCCTAGTTGTACATCCATCTGCTTGTGGTAGTTTGAGTGCTATACAGTGTTGCTAGGCACACCGATGAGTGCCTTTGGGAGGTCTTATAGTCTTGCCTACAGACTTCAGTCTGTGGTGTTGAGTTGTCCGTCCATCTGCTCTTGTATCTTTGGTCTCAAGGTTTCCGAAGGACTAGTTGTTGCAGCTTGGAAGATGCTCTCTGGTTTCCACTTCGCAACATTATATTTGTCTCTACGTCACTGAACTCTTAACATTTCATGTTATATACGGAGGTCCCCTTTCGACTTAATTCTGGGGAGGTTTTCTGAAGCTTTTTTAGGCTGTCATGGTTCTGTCAAGGTACCTGATGGTTTTCTTTTATCTATGATAGCTTGAGCACAGTAGTTGTGTACGGAGGTCCCCTTTCGACTTGACTCTGTGGAGGTGTTTTGAAGCTTTTTTAGGCTGTCATGGTTCTGTCAAGGTACCCGTTAGTTTTCTTTTATCTGTGATAGCTTGAACACAGTAGTTATGTACGGAGGTCCCCTTTCGACTTAACCCTGTGGAGGTTTTTTTAAGCTTTTTTAGGCTGTCATGGTTCTGTCAAGGTACCCGCTAGTTTTCTTTAATCTGTGATAGCTTGAACACAGTAGTTAAAGCTTCGTGTGAGCTAGCAGCCAGTCGCATCTGCGCTGTAGGTCTCGTTTCGAGTGATATGGAATCATTCAGGAATGCACTTGATGGATCCTACCATCGGTTGACAATGGTGGTCCGACTGAAAAGTATTGATCTCACTGGCAGACTGAGGAATGGGATGAGTATGTCCCTGTCTAGTTCTCAAACAATTTTGCCTATGAGACGAGCAAAGATTTCTTGTTACTATCACTTGTGTACTGAGTTTTGCTACTGTAACTTGTGGCATGCTTGTTCTGAGTTGCCAAATACTTCGCACTGAAACTTGTTCGACAGGGCATAATGCGGGGTGCCAATTTCTTTTGCTTTGTGTGTTGTTGCAAGAACCACACATGATGCCTCTGCAGGCTGAGTGTGTGCGTTACACCATTTCGTAGTATGCAATGACATTAGTTCAAGGGGAGTATGAGCAAGCAGCGGAAGGACATATGGAGCCTGTAGCCTGTATTTCTACTTCAAGTGCAAGAAGCTGCTTGTGAAAATAGATGTTAGCCTTCTGTGAGCTTACCACAGCCTACCGCCACAGCATGCCTTGTTAATCCCGAAAGAAAAGTGGAGGTTGCACTTACGCACCGAGAGTTTCTCGCAGAAGAAGCAACCCGTGGAAGCCACTTTGATCTTGCTTTCTGTCGGGCAATCCAAAGAGGCTGGGCATTGCACGAGGTTCCGCTGGTGGTGGGCTCAGCCGGCCCTTCATCTGTGGACCCTGTATGAGCACGGAGTCCTCACTGAAGATGTAGAGTGGCAACGCACGAAGTTATCGCTGCGTCAGCATCCCAAGATTTGACTCTGGAAGATAATACCAACATTGTGACCATCTCTCAATGTATACCGTTAGACTACATATCCCCACATTTTTTGCCATAATGCCCAACCATGCAGTGGTGGGTCTTGGGTATGGTGAAAGCACATAGATATGTAAGTGTTCGAGTCTGATGGGCTTTGCAGCCATAGAGTATCTCCAAGGTAGCAGGACTTGACTGATGGTTGTAATGCCTGTCATGAGATTGTCACCCTCCCCTCCACTGAAATTGCGATCTGTTTTCCTGTCAATTTCAGCTCAAGACTCTCTCCTCAATCCTCGGTCACAGCAGGGAGATGAGTTTCTCTTTGTAAAAGTGCATTTCTTGGTTCTCCAACTCATCTGATTGAGTACGATCTGGAAGAAATCCGGAAACAGAGTACAATATGATCTCACTTTCCAATTCTGAAACCAGACCGGTGTTAGGACGGGACTCATGGACCCAAAACCGAAACCCGAGGTCGTCAAGTTACAACTTGCTTCGGTCCGCTCAATCTTGTCAACAAATTGTCAGAACTTCCTGGAGGCAGGTTCGGAGTGATTCTCTCTCAGTAATCGAGCTGGTGGCCGCTGCTTGCATCTCTCTGCCTGCAATGTGAGCAAAATGATCCACATTGCGTTTCTCCATACTGAACCCTCAGTTGCCTTGTGCTCTGGGGACATTTTATTACCATGCAAGGGCTGGGGGTTTCAGTTGTGGAATCAGACTGGTTTGTTTGTTGGGCATCAGCGTCTGGGCAAAGATATGGATGTCTGCACGGCAACTGTGACCACTGCCTCTAACGGACGAAGAGTAAGCGGAGGGGGAAAGGAAATCAGGCATGAGAGCATAGTGTGCAAAGAGGGACGATTGAACGAGCAAGTGCACATTCTGGATGTGGCGGAGCAGCAAGGCTTTGCGGTATATTCTGATGCGTGTGTTAGTCTCTTGCAGGATTGTGCTCGGACAAAAGACTTGGCATTCTGCAGGGAGGTCCATGCCCACATCATCAAAAGTGGATTTGGGTCAGACACTTTACTCGGGAACACCCTTATTACCATGTATTGCAAATGCGGGAGTGTTGTTGATGCGCGCCGAGTGTTTGATGAAGTGCCCCAACGCAATGTGATATCGTGGAATGCGATGATTGCAGGGTTGGCGCAGCAACGGCATGGTGAAGAGGCAATTGAACTCTTTCAGGAAATGCAACTTCAAGGCGTAAAGCCAGATAAGATCACCTTCTTAAGTATCCTCAATGCATGTGTCAGTCCAGCTGCTCTGGAACAGGGCAGACAGATCCACGCCAGCGTCAGTGAAGCTGGATTTGGGTCAGATGTTCGACTGGGTACTGCACTCGTTAGCATGTATGGAAGGTGCGGGAGCGTGGCAGAGGCTCGCCGATTGTTTACTGAAATGCCTAAGCAGGATGTAGTCTTATGGAATTCAATGATAGCAGGACTTGTTCAGCAAGGGCTTGGCGAAGAGGCGTTTGAATTGTTGCAGCAAATGCAACGAGAAGGCTTACAACCTAACAACGTGACTTTCACGATCATTCTCAACGCATGTGTCAGCCCAGTAGTACTTGAAAAGGGCAAGCGGCTTCATGCGGCCATAATCAAGGCTGGATTTGACTCAGATGCCCGGGTGGAGAATGCCCTTGTTAGCATGTACTGCAAGTGTGGTAGTGTAGTGGATGCGCGGACAGTCTTTGACAAAATGCGCAAGCGAGATGTGATCTCGTGGACTGTGATGATCGCAGGACTGGGTTGGGAAGGGCATACTACGGAGGCCTTTGAAGTTTTCCAGCATATGCAACGAGAAGGTGTGAAGCCAAACAAGATCACCTTCATAAGCATACTGAACTCCTGTACCAGCCCAGCAGCTCTGGAACAGGGCAAACGGCTCCATTCGGACATTATCCAAGCCGGATTTGAGTCCGATGTTCGAGTTGGGACTGCCCTGATCAGCATGTATTGCAAATGCGGGAGTGTGGTGGATGCACGCCAAGTATTTTACAAAATGCTTAAGCGAGATGTGGTATCATGGAATGCGATGATTGCAGGATCCGCCCAGCAAGGACATGGCGAAGAGGCATTTGAACTCTTTCAGCAAATGCAACGAGAAGCCATGAAACCAAACAAGATAACTTTCACAAGCATCCTCAATGCCCGCGCCAGCCCAGTGACTCTAGAACAGGGCAAGGTGCTCCATGCAGGCATAGTCAGAGCTGGATTTAACTCAGATGTACGGGTGGGAAATGCCCTTGTGAGCATGTACTGCAAGTGTGGGAGTTTCGTGGATGCTGGCCAAGTGTTTGATAAAATGCCGGAAAGAGATGTAATCTCGTGGAATGCCCTGATGGCAGGTTTAGCTCAGCAAGGACATGGTACCGAGGCATTTAACCTTTTCCAGCAGATGCTACAAGAAGGCATGAAGCCAAATGCTGTCACTTTTATTAGCATCCTCAAAGCATGTGCCAGCCAAGCAGCCCTGGAAGAGGGCAAGTGGATTCATGCCCACATCATGGGATGTCAATTGCAGTCAGATATCCGGGTAGGAAACGCACTTGTTGACATGTATGCCAAATGTGGGAGTGTGGGGGATGCCAGACAAGTGTTTGACAGAATCAACAAGAGAGATGTCGTGTCATGGAACACAATGATTCTAGGGTATGCCCAGCATGGTCATGGCAAGCAGGCCCTCCAACTGTTTGAACAGATGCAATGGGAAGGGGTGAAGCCAGACAATGTCACATTTATTGGTGTTCTTTCTGCATGTAGTTATGTGGGCCTAGTAGATGAAGGCTGTCAGTACTTCTGTTCCATGAGTGGAGATCATGACATCACACCAACACCAGAGCACTATGCCTGCGTTGTCGACCTTCTTGGTCGGGCAGGGTACTTGGATGATGCAGAGGACTTTACAAAGAAAATGCCATTTGAACCAGATGTTCCAGTGTGGGGGGCATTGCTTGCGGCCTGCAGAATCCATGGCAATGTAGATATAGCCGAATATGCTGCAGGACATCTTCTTGAGTTAGATCCACAAAATGCTGCGGCATATGTGCAGCTTTCAAACATCTATGCTGCTGCTGGCAGGTGGGATGATGTATCAAAGGTCAGAAAAGTGGTGGAGGTGAGGGGTGTGAAAAAGGAACCAGGACACACGCGTATTGAGATCCAGAACAGGGTGCATACATTTGTTACAGAAGACAGACTACACCCACAAACAGATGAAATTTATGCTGAGTTGGAGAGATTGTCTAGGCAGATGAAGGAGTTGGGATATGTGCCGGATACACATTTTGTCTTGCACAATGTGGATCAGCAGACAAAGGAACAGGCTCTCTGCCACCACAGTGAAAAGCTGGCCATTGCTTTTGGCCTCATCAGCACTGCCCCAGGGACAGTTATTCGTATCAGCAAGAACCTTAGGATATGTGGTGATTGCCACACTGCCACCAAGTTCATCTCAAAGATCGTCAGGCGAGAAATTGTTGCAAGGGATGCCAATCGCTTTCATCACTTCAAGAATGGGGCATGTTCTTGTGGGGATTATTGGTGATAGCCAGTAATGCAGCTAAACAAAGAACAATAGAAACAAAACATACAACTGCAGAAACCAGAGAACTACTAAAGCATGCAGTCGGAGTGTCTCATGCAGGTAATCCAAGCGCTGCAACCAAAGGCTCTACCAGAGAGATTCCATTCTCGGACTCTTGGATTGGACCAGTCACTGTAAACGGTAGCTTTGAAATACTGGGCTAACCTTCTTGCGCAGAAGTGCATACTGCAACTACATCACAGTACCTGAAACAACCTCCAACAAACCAGCGATGTAAGTGACTGACAACAACTGTCAACTATTTGTTATAAGAATGTACGATGATACCATGATGACCATGATGACTTCCACCACATATCTGGAGCAGTTGTTCTGGAATGATTGCGAAGAAGCATGTATTGCTGAGCAGAAATAGCACCAAAATGAATTATGTAATGTATGTTCTATAAGTACGATGCTCCCTTCTTCTTGATCACCAAGCAGTGGGAGTTGAGTCAAATGTAATATCATAGCTTTGAGTACTTTCCCTTTTTTTTACTCTAGTCTCTTGGGTTCCCCCAGGGACTTTTTGTTGTTTGCTTGCCACTTGAGGGATTATTTTCCTGCAGGTCTCATCTATCTAAAGCGTAGTCTAACTGGCAGTGAACCAGGACGGGAGGATGCACAGGTTACCCACCGGGATGTGAAACCCAGGACATTTTGCTGGATGACCTGGTGGTGGCTAAGCTCTCTGACTTTGGGATCTCTAAAGTGGGAGATGACTTGGATACTCAGATTCCCACTCGGCCTGCTACTGCTGGGTACTCTCTGTCCCCCCCAACCCGTGCTGATCTCTGTAGAACTATTTTTTCCTGTCCATTTGTCCTGAAGGTATGACTAAGTTTGATTGCATAAGTGGGTCCAGTATTCATACTGAGTTCCATCCAGGCCCATGAATTCCTGATTGTATTGGAGGTATGGCAAGTAGATATTTGGATCCAGGGTATTTAATTTGGCAACAGTTAAGCGCTGCCGGCCACGTGTGCAGTTGCTGATAGAGCTCATCACAGGTCAGGAGGTAGTTGACCTTCATGGTCCTGATGGAATCAACCTGGTGCAAAAGGTACAGGTACCTGCCCCCACTCCTTTCCTGCGGAGTTTGTTGTCCTAAACCTCTACCCAAGTGGTCACTTTCAAGTCCTCACATTGCTTTTTCTCTCTGAATATTCGCACCAGTGGCACATGGCACCAGAATATACTGTCCAAATTCCATGGTGTATGTCTTATTGGGAGGAGTTCAGAGTTCAATTATTTATGTAATTCACGAATCTTAGATCCTGGTTGTGTGTTTATACCAGGCTGTTTCTACCGAGTAATATTCTGTAAACAGGTTGCATTTGTTGTTCCTTCCTTGAGTATCAAATGTGCCACCCAAGAATCTACTGGAAACTACTGGCATTTGAAGTTACCATCTTTCGCAGGTAAAACCAATACTTGCAAATGCAGGAATCGATCTTTTAGCTCATTCTAAACCCACACCACTATACCCAGGAGGCCTATGCAAACATGGCAGGCTTAGTCTTGAAGTGTTCTTATGAGAGGCAACTTCCTTCCCATGAAGGTTGCTGATTCACTGCATAAATGTTCTCTTTGTATCCTTGACAGGTTTTCTTAAAATCCCAAAAAGATTAAAAACGTTTGTTCAAATGTCCCATGCTTTTACAGAGCCTACTGCTTTGTAAATTGGAAAATGAACTTTCATGTAACCACGGACGGACTGGTAAATAGGTTCAAAAGTCTACCGAAGGATCTGGATGCACCCTCAGGTGATTTCTTTGATTACAATACAACTACCACAAAGACTCTTTGCTGAACATGTCAGTGCAAACTAATTGAAGACCAGTGCAATTTGCTACCAAACGATAACCTGGTATCCCACCCCATTGCGAGCCCTGCTCCCACGTACTATCTGCTCCTCATTGTTTGAAGACGGTTTGAGTTCCAGATTTTCATCTTCTAAGCGGGGCCCCAGAGCCCACCATTTGGTGAGGTGGACAGAAGAAACCTTAATGTATGTAGCCCTTACTCACCCTGTATATGTATTGTCTCAAGGTGGTGGGTCCCACCAACGGACCACGGCCTCATCCGACAGCCTTATCCTGCTGGACTCCCACCCTCCTACTTGTATGCAAGCCTCTACATGTGGCCTCACATTGCACCCAGTCCAACACACGTGTCCTACCTCCCCAGTGACTCCTCTAATCCTCTCCGTTTTTTCAACCTTCAGGAGTAGCCCTGCCAGGATTTGGGGCCCTTATTTATTTATTATTACTTTGGACTTTGGACCTGAAAAAATAAATGGGGCACCGCTGTTGTCCAATCATCCATGGAGACCGAGGGTTCGCTCCATACATAATAAGAAGGGAAGGCTGATATTTCCTTGTCGGAAAGTAGATGGTACAAAGATTCAAGTCCTTGAATACCCCCTTGGGGCGAAGCGCCTACTGAAGCCCTCATCTCCTCCTTTGAGAGGAAGCGCCGAGGGAAGCTTCAACTCCTCGAGAGGAAGCGCCCGTGGAAGCTTCTCACCTCTCAACAGCTTTCTAGCTGCTCCTAAACTAGAAGCTCCTTCAAAGCTACCTACATTCTGCAACGGTACATAGTCAGTTTCTCAACACTGCTTCTATTGAAGAACACTGCTACTTATAAAAATAATTCAATTTGATTTGGATATTTTTTGTCAGTTTCTGCACACTGCTTCTATTGAAGAAACACTGCACTTAAAAAATAATTCAATTTGATTTGGATATTTTTGGTCTGTTGGAAAAAGTGCACAACTGAAACCAATAAAACGGGACATGCGGAGACCGCCCAAGGTGGAAAAATTGAAACTGGAACTGGGAGCTGGAAAATGTAAAAATGAAGCTGGAGCTCAGACTCTGGGCTGGTTTGGCGTGAGCAGGACAAAATGAGTGTTGGCAGTGAATTGGGTGGTTCTTTGGTTTATATGGAACACCCGTTCCGATTTGGAAGAGGGGGGGCCTGGCAGCTAAAACTAGTGACTAAAATGATCTTGTTTCATGGTCTCCATAGTAAAGCCTCCAAAACCCACACCGACAAAGCTGACAAATCAGTTGCTGCCACTTGAATATGAATTTCCAATTGGGCTCTAGTGCTAAGTTATAAAGCACCCTGCGGCGATGCAGCTCTGCAGCTCTACTCATACTCTCGTGAAGTAGGACTTTGCAGCCAAACGTAGTTGGAAGCACTAACATTTCGCAGTACAAGTGTGTGTAACAGTTTCGATACTGTTGTTGACAAGGGCCATTCAGATTGTCTGCAGCAGAGCTGTCTCGCAGTTGTTAGCTGCTCAGGAAATAGAGGACGCGCGTTGCCAAATCGAAGCATAGCGACTTCTTCGTAGCTGAATTCTAGCTCTGTCGTGTGTCGTGTGGTTGATCGCCTGCAGCCACAGAATTGTGGTGCCAGGCGGCAAATAAGTAAACTGCCGGTAGTCTCGGTAGGGGGGTCTGTTTCCAAGCTGCATTCTGATCAGATGCAGCGGTGGAGTCGGAGGTGAGTGGCACGGTGCAGTGGATTACATCTCTTTGAGACTAGAAGTGGGTAGAAGTCACTGTCCAGCTGAGGGATGAGCTTCTGAACGTGGCTGGTTGGACACCATGGAGGACACCCAACTGCGGAAAGTGGAAGGGACAATTGCATATTTCTCTCTGGGACGCGCAACCTATGCATTCGATATCTATTCTCTCACTGTACCTGCCTCTATTGATTCATTGTCCCTTAATCGTCTGTCTCTCCATGATTCCGCTTTCGACCACCCCCAAGAAACCCGCCCCACAGACGGCAAGGGGCTGAACTACAATGCACATTTGGTGGAAGAGTCGCAGAGGGCGGCGGTCCTGGAGCATTTGAAGGGCCAGGGCTTGAAAGTGGCAGCAAGCTTGGGGAGTGCCAGTGGAGATTTGCTTGCCCATGTTTCGGAGAACACTGGAATTCCTGATGTGTACTTCAGCTTCGCGGCGGCTAAGGGTGGGTCGTAGTTTTGTGCGTAAGCGATTTGTGAGTAGCAATTCTATGCATGTTTCTCCCGGTTGAGTTCTGTTACTAAATTTGTCATTTTCGTACCTTCCCTGCGGGAAGGTCTCGTCTACAAAAAACAATTCTTGAAGAGGAGCAACAGGTTCTCGTGATACTGAGATGCCTTTCCACAATCCCACTTGTCGAAACTACCAATTCTGCTTAATCCCTCTGCGGATCTTTAGTAGACCAATTATAGTTCGATCTATTAGTGAAACTTTCTGCTCTTTGCTGTGTCAAGACATCTACATCTATTTAATTTACAGCAGTTGTACTTCTTCCCGCTGCCTCACAGGTGTTGAAGAGACAGGGACAACACCCATTCAGTTGGGGGCTCTCTTTAGGACCCCAAAAGTATGCCTCAGGGACCGGCCCTCTGTAGCGGGGGGCAGAGTGGTGTATGTGTCTTCACAGGATGCTTTGGGCAGTCCTCGGCAAAGTTGGAATGCAGTATTTGCTACTGATCTCAAGACGGGAGTTACAAATCGACTCACACCACAGGGAGTGACGGACTTCATCCTTCTGTTTCACCCTCAGGTAAGCATGTGTGTATATGGTTGAAGGCTGCAAATGTTGCTAAATGAATTGAGGGTGGTGCAGAGAAGTGCCTCTTCAAAGCATAGACAACAGGGCTTTCCGCATACAGTAAATTATATACCTTGACCCCCTGACGGGGAGAGTTGCTCATACATCATATGCCATATGGCCACCCATCAAGTCCTAACAGTACAGGGTAGAATCCTTTCTTTTATGTGTTTGTCGCAGGTACCCTCATAATTGTGGGAGGGCTTACCGCTAGAGGAAAGTCAGACCATGTTCCATTGAAGCCAGATCAAGTTTGGGAAATGTCTTGCAGGTAAGTTGGTGATGGTAGCATCCAATCAAGGACGGGGCTGGAAAGGAGAGATTGAAAGTCTGTGTCTTGATCTCTACATGCTGAGCGCCATCGATGGCTCGCAGCGGCGCTTGGTGGTGAAAAATGGCGGTTGGCCTTCCTGGGCGGATGACGCCACTGTCTATTTCCACAGGCTAGCTGACGATGGTGTGTGAGCATCTTCAAAGTCACTCTCTCTGCAGAAGGTTTGCAAGTGTTTGAACTTATGAGGATTGAATTGAAGAAACATTGCTTTGAAACGTCGAGCACACTGCAAACCCAGTCTTACAAGTAGGTATTGAAATGGATTGCTGTATTGTAGGTCCCAGCGGAGCTGAGAGGGTCACACCACCAGGCTTACATGCCTTCACGCCAGCAGCTTCGCGAACAGGCAGATGGATTGCTGTCGCTACTCGTCGTCCCAACTTCGATTTCCGCCATATTGAGATTTTTGATCTGGAGAGCAAGAATTTTACCAAGCTCACAGAGCTGGTCACTTCCCATGCACACCACTTAAACCCCTTGTCTTTCCAAACTCGGAGAGAGTAGGGTACCACAGATGCCGACAGATTAGGGAGTCAAGTGAGATTAAGAGGGGTGTACCTTCCACTCCCTATCAACAACCTTATGTGGAGTTCATATGGTCACCACTATCACATGTATCTCTTCTTCATGTGTGTGGTGCATTCCCTGCAATCTCTCCAGATGGTTCTCTGATAGCTTATGTTCCTGTGAGGGAAAGGTTGAGCCCTGGCATCTATGTGATGAAGCTGGATGGAACAGGCAAAAGAAAAGTCTTTGATGCACAGGTATTTGGAATTGTGTGGGACCCGGTAAAGAAGGGTGTACTTTACACAAGCTGTGGTCCCTTTTTTGCTTCAGAGGACAAGACTGTACACATAATTGCCATCAACAATGCAGAGGTTGCTGATCACGAGGCCAATGACAGCAGGTCCACTGTGAAGACATTAACCAAGGAAGGCACCTTGAACAACGCATTTCCAGCTCTTTCACCTGATGGCAAGTTTATTGTCTTCCGATCTGGCCGTTCAGGGCGTAAAAACCTGTACATCATGGATGCTGCTGAAGGAGAGGGGAAATACCTGCGACAATTGACAGAAGGGGCTTGGTCAGATACCATGCCCAACTGGTCACCTGATAATCGCTGGATTGCATTTTGTTCTGACAGACACAATCACGTTGGGGGGACACCACCAGGTGGGGGGATATTCTATCTCTTGTGTTCAGCAATGATAGAATTACCTAGGGGAGATTTCGTGTCCAGTCGGATGGGCAGCTTCATGACTCATTGCCAAACCAAAGATTTTAGTAAAAGAAAATGTCCGGTGGCTTTGATTCGTCAAGCTGTGAGTATGGATATATGCTTTCCACAAGATTGTAATGCGGCTGAGATTCTGAAACTTGTGAATTACTTGATTGTCCAGTTTAAGGCATTAGAATCTTGACTCTCCGGCAAGAGGGAGGACGCAGAATTTGTCAGACGTGTCAGAGAGTGAGAGCAAAGTTTCTTACAACTGAGGGATGCCGGCCAAAAGGTCAAAGGGACACGCGAGAGAATGTACGCGTAAGATGTTTGCCAGCCTTGTGGCCATAGAACCCACACCCAGTTTGGGTAGAACAGATTTAGAGAGAGAGAGAGAGAGAATGTACTCTCAAGACGTTGTTTGCTGTAGCCTTGTGGCAATAGACCCTGCACTTAGTTTGGAAGAGAGAGATTTTGAGAAGTATTATGCACTCAAAGTCCAGATGCCCCTTGCAGGTGAAGGCAACTTTGCTCTCTACTATGTTCATCCTGATGGGACGGGACTGCATAGGGTCCTTGGTGGTGATGAGGGCCGTGTGAATCACCCCTGGTTTAGTCCCGACTCGAAAAGCATTGTCTTCACATCAGACCTTGCAGGACTGTCTGCTGAACCTATCTCAATGCCCCACCAATTTCAGCCATACGGTGAGATTTTTGTGAGCAAAGCTGACGGAACTGAGATGCAACGGCTCACCCACAATGCCTATGAAAATGGCACGCCTACATGGGGGCCCACTTTCTTAGCTGCTTCTGATGTTGCTGAAGCAGGAGAGAGTATCACTGGGGAGGTTGCCGATTCAGTGTGGCTGAGGAAGAGCGGGAATGAGAATAACCCCACAATGTGTGGTCAATGAAGTTTTGGTCACATTGGTTGGCGTTTTTTGGGCATCTGCAACTGTCAAGATTATCAGTATCAACACTAGTATGAGGGTTGCAAGAAACCAGAGTGTGCAGTAGTTCCAATACACGATCCAGGAAGTTGCAGTGGAGGCAGTCAATTTTGGAAAATAAGGCTTCCACAAAAAGTTAACATTATCCAATTGTGTATACACTGATGTTTGCTTTCTTCTACTCGCACCCAGGGAGAAAATGGAGGAAAGTCTGGCTTTTTCAGCAGTCTCCCCAGAACACAATTTGTTTTCTCAAGAATTTTTTGGAATCCTCTTCAAGATCCTAATACACGCTGAGTGGATAATAAGAGCCCACGTAGTTAGCTATAATAGAAGTGCACATGAAAAGGTTTGGTGAGGCCTGGGAAAAGACCAAACAGTGCAGTGGTGCCTGTGCATTGGCTCACAGGATTTGATTAGCTCGTGGTTTCCGAACATCTTTAGGAAATGTAGTGAAGAGCCCCATCAGGAGTTTGGTTACCACATGTAGAGCCTCAGATTTCACAAATATTATTTCCGTCGAAGGTGTGTAGGAGATGAAAAGTCGAAACGAAAAATAAATAGATATCTTTGCTGTTGTTCTCTCTCCTCACTCCGCTTTTATTTCCATTCGGGTCTTATCTTGATTTTGTGCAAGAAATTTGCATACACTGCTGAGTTTGTGTTGTGCTATCACTCATTCCCATATGACTAGGGAACGGTGATTGACAATACCACTTGAGGGGAAACAAGACACTCCTCAGAATTTGGGCTAACTGATGACTAGCCACCAACGTGACCAGTACAAGTGTACATGTACACACATGCAACACATAAAATAATCAAAAAGTAGGGTCCAAAGGTTTTTGTTCTCCTAAATATGCATGCCTGTCAAAACGTCTGTCAAAGATTGTACTCATAAGACGTTGTTTGCCGTAGCCTTGTGGCCATTGACCCCGCGCCCAGTTTGAGCGGGAACAAAAGGGACAGAACCTACCTCTGTCAGGGGCTGACGTTGGTAGTAAGACTTATCTCCATATAAAGAATTAATCCGGGTTTTCCAGATATCCTCTAGAAATCCCTTCACACAAGCATCAATCTGCTGTGTGTGATTTGCCCAAAAACTAGGCCTCAGGAGGGCCTGGGCTTTTGGCTCAGCCTCGAGACTTTCAAAGTTGGTGAACAGGGGTACAGGCACAATTCCCTTAATAGATTTGAAGAGAGCGTCTCTTTGGTGAGAGAACCCCGGACAGTGTATCAGAAAATGAATACTGTCTTCAGATTGCCCCACACACGGGCAATTGCACTCTCCCTTTCCTCTCTGCTTCTGTTTTGCTGTTCAAAGGTAGGCTTCCTGCCCTGAGTTTAAATTTCAGTCTAGTGCCGAGAGTGGGTAGACCCTTGAGGTCATCCAAGATGTCCTCCCCCATGTCACAGACGAAACAAGTTCAGGGAAGTTTCTGCCTAACTTCATTTTCATCAGACAATCTCATGGCAACAGACATGGCTGAGGACACTACAGCCTCTAAGTCAGATATATCCAGCAGGGTCAAGACTTGCGGATCCAGGTCCAGATCCTTGAGAATCTCTTCTACTCTCTTCTGCCAGGACTTAGCCTGTTTGACAGGGCGGTCCTGTTTCCAAGATATAGAGTCGATTAACTTAGGATATCTGGTGTTGGGCATATGTTGCAGCTGACTCCACCATCTGACCTGAATTCATCTCGTCGGGAGCTTAAGGATGGAATGCCAAACTCACCCCGAACAGCCACATTGCTGTTTTGGAGCATGCTGACATACACTCCTTAAGCACCCCCACTTGAATGGATTCTAGAGACTTAGCTGGTTGGAGTTATCAACCCATATAGCAGATCCGTACTCCAAGGCAGGTCTAATAACGCGACAAAGCATGGTTTTCTTAACCTCAGAGTTGACCCCTCTGCAGTGGAAAAATTTAGTGAGCCCCAGAGCTTTGCCTTGCCAGTTTGAACAACTTTCCGGATATGTGCATCCCAATTACAATTGGAGGAGAACTCAACGCCCAGGTAAGTGTAGGAAGGGAGGACCGGGATCTCTTGGCTACCCCACTGCCACTTAAGATCACTTCCTCCCTCTCCTCTGTCGTTGAATGCTACCACTGCACATTTGCTGACATTAGCCTCTAGCCCCCAAAGATCAAAGTATCTCTTCGCGCAATCAATCAACTCCTGGAGATTGGTTGGAGTCTCCCCTATGCCTGCGAACTCATCCGCAAACATAAGGGCTGGTATGGTGGTATCACCCACCCTTAACCCAAATCCCTCACTTTCCACATCCTCGAGGAGTTGATTGATGAAAACATTGAAGAGCAGAGGGGAGAGAGTACAACCTTGAGCTACACCTTGTTCTATGTCAAAGAAGTTGGACTTCTGTCTGTTAACAGTGACACAGCTTTTGGTGTGAGCATACAAGTTGTGGACAACTCTCCACATCTTTCCCTTGATCCCACAAGACCAGAGGCGGAACCATAGGCCATCTCTCCACACTGTGTCATAAGCCTTTTTGACATCCAGGAAAAAGACATAAGTTTCCCTTCTTTTTTCCTTCCCTGGATAATCTGGCTTAGAGTGAAGATATGATCCACACAGCCCCTGTTTCGCCGAAAGCCAGCTTGGCCTTCGTGGAAACAACCTCTAGACTCCAGATCAACCTCGAGACGAGTACTTATAACTCTGCAGAATGTCTTGCCAACAGCATTGAGGAGCGTGATGCCACGGTAGTTCCCCAGTTCTTCTCTGTCACCCTTCTTGTATAGATTGACAATGACCCCCTGTCGCCAGCGAAAGGGGATCATTTCAAAGAGATGCACAATGGCATGCATGACAACACTCTATAGATCTTTGTGCCCTCATTAACAACCAAGGGAAATTTTTTGAAGAAAGTACCTGAGCGGCATACTGAAAAATTGTAGTGGAAACACAGACCCCCCTCAGTTATCCTCAGAATGTCCACCTTACATACCATCCTGCCTTACATCAACAAATTCCCAGGGGTGCGAGGTTGAATTGCAGCACCAGAGTCTCTGAATGCTACCCTATACACTTCCTGGTGACACACTACTGTTGCTTCAACAATGTGACGCTTTTATTGCTGATATGTGTGTATACTCCCCCACATAAGAGCACCTGTCCCTGAGTGAATCATAGCACTCTTGATTGTTTGATTGGTGGGTGGGCACTAGAGATGTGATTGAATAGATTTGTGTAGTGTGTGGTGAAGCTGCTATAGCCCCAAGTTGGGGTTGATTCTCTTAGACTGAATACATTTTGTACTATCTCTGGACGTTAATATCTGTTGACAGTATCATGTCCGTTGACAAAAACATCTTCGTTGACAGTGTCATCATCTCAGGGGCAAGTATCCCTCCATTGGCAGTATCATGATCACGGGGGCAAGTATCATCTCCACTGCCAGTATCGTCATCAGTATCATCATCTACTTTGAGGGTATCATCTCCGGTGGCAGTATCATCATCTGGGGGGGCAGAATCATCTGCATTGCCATTGCCAGTATCACCTTCCTCATCAGCCCAATCCCCCACTGACTGAGATTCAATCCACTTAACCAGTGGCCTCACAGGAAAGCCAGTTGATGTGCCAGTCTTCTGATTCCCGACATACCCTCCAATATCCAACTGAGCCCAATCTATGCTTTTATCCACAAACTGCCATGTAACCATAAAAACATGCATGGCCTCCTGATTTTAAGACGCTTTGAACACCTCCTGTCACTGCACAGTTTGAACAAATGGAGCAAGGCACTTAGGCTTACAAGCAGAACATTGTTTCACCAGTACTCCCCACAAGAACAAACCCCGTCTTTGAAGTGGTGGAAGCGGTTGGCATCCCGTACAACAATTGATCGCCCAACAATCTTTGAGATGAACTTGGTGGCCATGTGGCAGTCGCCACACACCCGAAGGTTCTTTATGACACGGAGAGGCATCCCAGGCGCTGTGCTCATCAGCCCGAAAGCAATGGCCAGCTTCTCACTATGGTAGCAAAGAGAACTTTCCTTTTGCTCCTCCTCCACATCATGCAATACAAGGCGTGTGTCAGGCATATACCCTGCCTTCCTCATCTGCCCAAACAATCTTCTCAGCTCAGCATGGATTTCCTCAATTTGCGGATGCAATTTGTCATCGGCCACAAATGTGTGCACCCCGTTCCCGACCTCAATGCAGGAACGACCTGGCTCCTTCCTGACACCTCTGACCTTCATCATTTTTCTCACCTTTGCAGTATCATCCCACCTGCCAGCTGCAGCATAGATGTTTGACAGCAACACATAAGTCGCAGGGTCCTGTCGGTCCCACTGGAGAATAGATTTTGCTGCACGTTCTGCCACCTCCACATTGCCATAAATTCTGCAAGCACCAAGCAAGGCCTTCCACACCACAGCATCTGGTTTGATTGGCATTTTGTTAATGAAGTCCTCTGCCTCATCCAATTGCCCTGCACGACCAAGAAGGTCCACCATGCAGCCGAAGTGCTCCACTGTAGGAGTGAGGCCATGGTCTTCACTCATGGAATCAATGTAGTGTCTGCCTTCAACAACTAGGCACCCATGGCTACATGCAGAGAGAACACATATAAAGGTGATATTGTCCGGCTTCAAGCCTTCCTTTTGCATTTCTTCAAGTAGTTGCAGGGCCTCCCTGTGATAACCATGCTGAACATATCCTGCGATCATTGCATTTGATGACACCACATCTCGTTCAGCCATGTTGTCAAACACTCCCTTTGCATCCTTGATACTCCCGCATTTGGCATACATGTCAATGAGGGAAGTGTCCAAGATGATATTTGGCTCAATTCCAGCTTTCATGATGTCAGCATGGACCTCTTTGCCCTTTTCCAGGGCTGCCAGGCTGGCACATGCATTGCAAATGCAAACGAAAGTGACCTGGTTGGGCTTCACCCCTTCCCGTATCATCTGCTCATAGATCTCCAAAGCCTCCAGCCCATACCCATGCTGGGCATATCCTGCGATCATTGCACTCCATGAAACCACACCTCGTTTAGCCATACTGTCAAACACTCCCTTTGCATCCTTGATGCTCCCACATTTGGCATACATGTCCACGAGGGTAGTATCCAAATTGATATTTGGTACAATTCCAGCTTGCATGATGTCAGCATGGACCTGCTTGCCCTTTTCCAGGGCTGCCAGGTTGGCACATGCTTTGAGAATGCAAATGAAAGTGACCTGGTCGGGCTTCACACCCTTGTGTATCATTTGCTCATAGGTCTCCAAAGCCTCCATCCCCCTCCCATGCTGGGTATATCCTGTGATCATTGCACTCCATGAGACCACATTTTGTTTGACCATGGCATCGAAGACTCCCTTTGCATCCTTGATGCTCCCACATTTGGCATACATGTCCACAAGGGCAGTGTCCAAAATGATATTTGGTACTATTCGAGCTTTCATGATCTCAACATGGACCTCTTTGCCCTTGTCCAGGGCTGCCAGGCTGGCACATGCTTTGAGAGCGCAAATGAAGGTGACCTGGTCGGGTGTCACTCCTTCCCGTATCATCTGCTCATAGGTCTCCAAGGCATTCCTACCACACCCATGCTTGGTGTATCCTGCCATCATTATAGTCCATGAAAACAAATTTCGTTCAGGCATGTTGGCAAACACTCTGTGTGCATCTCCAATGCTCCCACACTTGACATACATGTTGACAAGGGTGTTGTGTAGAAACACATTTGGCTTAAATCCACTTCGGATGATGTGAGTGTGCACCTGCTTTCCTGCTGCTAAGCCTTTCATCTTGATGCACTTGTGCAAGAGACAGATATAAGTTTTGGAGTCTGCTGGAATGCCTCCTTCGTTCAAGACGAGCAGAGCCTCTTGCAGCTGTCCTGCCTCACATAGTGTCCTCACATGCTCACAGGTGCCAGAGGAGATCTTGTGGACTCCGCCTCTTGGTCCTCTTTCAGAAGCAGTGGTCATGGTGGAGGTGTCTGATGCAGTAAGCTGGACCGCTGCTGCCACCAGTTGATCATCTACCCATACAGGTTTCTCGTAGTTGTGAATCCAGAGTGCCTCATTGGTTCTCTTGAGCTTGGCTCCCAGATGCGTCTGCACCCACACTCCATCCTTCCTCCTTCAGCTATCCCAAATTTTGCTAAGCAAACACCCACACACTAGTTTTTATGCTTAAATTGCTGTGTAAAAGTGTTAGGGAGAGAGGGAGGATGACAATTTGCACGAAACCTTTTTCGATGCATCATGGTATGTGCTTTTGCTTGTGTTGTAACTTGACAGGCATTCACCTTTCTGCCTCTATTGTCCCACCACCCACTGGGGTTCGAAAAATCCTTCCAAAGCTTTCCCTCATCTCTATTTTCGGTTTTCGAACATTTGTCTGCAACTCCACTGGCAGTGACATGTCAAAAATTCGCTGAACCACCTTAGATACATCCAACAAGCTAACTTCCAAAACCCAGTAGGGATGAGTCTGATAAGAGGACAAAACATGCATAAAGGTGTGGTAGAAGAAGGTGCCCTCACCACACTTTGTCCGACCTCGTGCCATGGCAGCAGCTAGCTTTCCTTTCACCCAAGGAGGATTCAACTGCCCCTCAATCCAAAGGACTGCTGTGTGAACTATTAATGCCTGTAGTCTGGAGACTGTGGATTGGTCTGTGAAAACCACCAGGGTGCAGCTAAGGAGCCAGAGTTTTAAGCGCAGCTTCCTATGACCAAGCCACGACCATCAACCGTTCTCATATTAAAATGAGGAGCCGTGGAGAAAAGAACCATGAAGAGGTCCACTGCTAAATAACTAAGAGGGCAGCCTACGTAACCACCGGTCTACCAAGTTGTCACTGGCTTATTGGATCATAACCATTAACCAGGGTTCATAACATGGACTGTGTCTGGAACAGTTTAACTTCCTTGCAGCGTCTCGACGCCGGTTTGCTGCAAAGGACTGTGTGGAAGGACTGTTGTGGAGCAGTGTGAATAAGATATCAACTTTCTTTTGTTTTTCCAGTCTTCAAATCCAGTTTTCTTAGTCTGTGATAGAGAAGCTCAAAAAAAAAAAAAAAAAAAGATAGAGAAGCTATGGCTGGCGGGATTAGTGGTTGTATTATAACCCAGTGCTCGTTCAAATCTCGCTCATTGAGGATTTGCTTGCTCGTCCCAGTATTCAGTATTTTGATCCACAGTGTTGGAATTCAGAGAGCATACTGAGTATGACAGTTGAAAGGCCTTGCCTGGGGTCGAAATCCTGCGTGCTGCAAGAAATACCCAGAATCTGGAATGGCATGGAATTACATGCAAGCCTTGCCAGTTTGTATCTCCAAATCTCTTATGTTAATGACCAGCCAGCTCCCTGTAGCTCGCTCGTTGCACACACGTTTTGACAAGTAAATCTGTCAATCTGTCGATGGTAGGTTTAAAGACATCCCCCTTTCACACAAGCAAACTTGAGGACCAAGAGTTTGTTATGAGCTGAGATTTCCAGGTCCACCACATGGACCCACAGCCGGTCTCCACTGTCTCGCGACCACTGTAGTTTTGGAAAGTATCACACAGTTTAATTGTCCGGTATGGCCACAAATTGGAGACAGACAATGATCGCTAGAACCATGATGAAGTCCTGTGGAGCTTTATTTACAAACCCACATGAGGTGACTTGTACGAAGGATGACACAGGGCCTTGCATTTGGTCAGGATCTTCACAGCCCATGACTGGCTGTGAAGAAATGTGAATATTGACTTGAGAAGACTAATTTAAGATCCCATCCACACTAAGTTATCTTGGCAAGGACATCGTTCAGTAGAGCAACGGTCTCGGCGTAGTACTTCTCTGCTTGGGGAGTGCTTTTGGACCTGGCAGCGTAATCCAACTGCATACAGACGACAATTAATACTGTCAGGACTGCCAGGTGACCAAATTCCGCACTAAATGAGCTGGAGAAAAAGGTTCTCCTGAAAGAATTCGCTTCCAATCAGTATCACCATTTGATACACCAAACCAGGCTTAAACCTTTCTTCTAGATACCAGTATTGAGAGTTGCTGCATCCCCAAACCACCAAACAAACACCAACACGAAAAATGGTTCATTCAGCGCACCAACAGACTTCAGGAAGACTTACAGAGTTGAGGGAGTCAAAAAATTTGGCAGACAATGCCTTTAACGTTTTCTTCTCCTCTTTTGGTTTTGATGCAATAATGGTGTTCAAATCGAAGCGCAAGTAGCTGGCTGAGGAACGAAGACCATTCTGAACATAGGGCCAAGCCTTTTTATCAATCAAAGACTTCACTCCCACAATTTCCTTGGCTGACTCGTTGGCGTCGCTCCACCGCATCACTCGGGGTCTTAGGCTGGAGATAGAACCGATCCTTCAAAGGTAGGTCAAGGTCACGGGCCTGATCGGATTTATCCGTGCCCGCTGCACGTAATCGATCCACCACAGCATGACTCCACGAGGTCACGAAAGCCCAACAGAAAGCGCAACAAGGCTTGCTACATGCACTGCCCGGGTTTGCTGCTTTTGCTTCACTCCTGCCGTCTACATTATTGTCTGCATCTCTCCCTTTTCTGAGAGAGCCAAGAGAAAAACTTTGACATGCAGCTTCAGTGTGTCTAGACAAGGAATGAGGAGTGAAAATGCACATGAGCTCTCTTCAAAGTGTGCAAGATTCACAGGAATGATGTGGGGATTCTTACAGCTTCTGCAGGGAATTGCCATTGCTAGATTTCTCAGTTGCATGATCTCAATGACTTCAGGCCTCAAAGCTGAGACCTCCATCAATCTTACAACTGTTTCAAGCTCTGGGGCTTGGTGGGTAGGTTCAGGCATGTAGGCACTCCAACACTGCCATTATGCTCCTTTACTCTAGGAACAGCACCATGTGGCGTGCCACCTGCCCCCATGAATTCTCTTTGGAGAGTATTCCAGACACAGACTGTAGTCCTCGAGAAATTGTCATCACTACCTGAATGAGTGTGGAGACAAACACTGATAAAAGGATGTTTTTTTGTGTTTCTCACTAGGGAAACAGTATATTTGCTGAATGAAGGGAAGTGGGCTCTTCATGTTACACTCCACACCAACCACAAATCTCGCTGAATGACCGTAAATAGGCTCTCTATGTTACAGATCAGCAGTACATCTGACTCAATAATGGAAAACAGGCTTAGTATGATATGTTACACAAGCCAGTAGCCCCCCCCGCCCTACATTAAATGCCAGACTTGCTAAGAAGGTCAGACCTAATCCTACAGTCTTCTATGCTATCGTCCTGCAATTACACCACTCCCCATAGCTGTATCCCCTGCAAAAGCACTAATCTCCCATTCTTGTGTTGACGAGGATAATGTCATTAGTGCCACCACTGCCGTCCGCATACTCGGCCTTAACTCTGGATTCTCTTGCGTGCAAGCTGCTGCTAACTGCGCCATCTGTCAACCCGCACACCAAAATGTGTTGCCTGCTGAGAGAGATTTTCTTATTACTGAAGCACTGTTACCATGTCCAGTTTATACATGCACTGTAGGTGGGTGGAAGTGGCGACAATGTCCCTAAACAAGCTGAAAGGAGATTAAGAACAACAAATCGCACCTTCCATGCCGAGTCTAGAGGGTAATTGTCCCCAAGAGAAGGGTCCACAAGAGTATACAGTTTCTCTTTGCCGTTGGGGTCCTTCAACTCAGCCTCAAACTGCAAGCAAACCACACCAAGGACCACAAAAAAAGATGATTGCAAGCTCATTGTGAGGTCAATGATTGTTTCGTGTAAATATTACAGCTACTGAAGTGTAGGGTCAAAACGCCTCAAGGAAAGACATGAAGAGTCAAGGGATAACTGTGGAGAAAATAGAAGTGCTACAGACACCATTCCTGTTGGGATTTCCTCCGGAAGTCTGAGATCTCCCTCACATGTCTAATATTCAGGGGACCATCTACTAAAGTGTATATGAGCGATCATCAGCAAAATGAGCTATTTTCTCAAGTATAGAATTTGTTGCAGAGAATATGAAATGGCATATCCATTACACCCCTTAGAAGACAATTGGCTGAACATGGCAACAACAACACTGCACGAGAAAAGGAGGTGAGAGTGGATGAGATTACCAGAGACACAAGGGCTCTCTGTTCCTCTCTGTGAGGAATTGAGGAGGAACCAGAGCTACCTGTCGACACTCGCACAATGGCTTGTCTCCCAGAAATAATTTCAAACAGAACAACCCCAAATGAATAGACATCCACCTTTGGTGATACGTCTCCAAACCGCGCATACCTGATCAACCTTGCGCAATAAAAATTAGCTTCAAAACATACAAAAGTGGGTGAACCAACACAGAAATCCTGGCCAGGAGCTCCACTGGCCAACATGTATGACATCCTAGGATTGGGGGAAAAGGACAAAGAAAGATGCTAATATACCAGCAGAGGCTTGAAGAGATCTATGGATCTACTCTGGAAATGTTCTCTAGTGCAACAAACAAGTACGCACTCAGGAGACATGTAGCCCCATGTGCCAACTACCCTAGTGGGCATGGTTGTTGAATGGCTCCCAATTCCAGACTCCGTCAGCTTTGTCAGCCCAAAGTCTGCCACCTGCACAGTGCACAATCCAGATCTATAAATAACCTTTCAGCTCCTCAACATGAGTTATAGTTGTCCATACAACTCTTGATCTATTCAAAGTAAATCTGTAGCTCAAAATGCTCAGGAATCCTTCTAACCTTTGCATGAAGCTGCTTGTCAATGAGAATGTTGGCGGATTTTATATCCCTGTGTATGTAAGTTGGCTTAGTGTGCTCGTGAATGTACTCCAACCCTCTGGCAGCATCCAGGGCTATTTGAACTCTCGCAATCCATGGTAGTGATGCTGTTCCTGTCCCCACCCAAGCCCACACAGATGGCAATCAGACAATATCAATGCCACAGCATATTCTAAACAGTAAACCATATGTCCACGTGAGAGCTTGCACTGAGGCCTTACCAAAAGCCATTTACAGCGCCAAACACTTTCTGGTGCTCAAACAAACTAATCAGAATTCAAATGCCTGATGTTGCTGGGATAAGGGACCAGTCCATATGAGGTGCTGCAGGGAGGGTTTAAAGTGGCGCAGCCAAGAGCACTGGGTTTTAATGCACAACATTGCAGCTTCCTAAAGCCCAAGACTTGCCACAACATACTTAATGGAGCTGACTATGTACAATGCTTGCCACGCAGGAACTTGTTGATCCGACAGGCTCCCCGCTGCGTTTTATTCGAACCTTCCATTCACCGAACCAGGAAGGAGGCGGCACTATACGACAATTGTGCAGTCAACTTATTTGTCCTCGCCTCAACATACCCGAATATCAAAACAACCAGCAATGACAGTACATGCCACAACAAAGGACTGTACCTTTGTGGAGATGCTGATCCAGGGTTCCATTCTCCACAAACTCATAGACAAGAAACAATGATTCTACAGTGCAGTATCCAATCAATTGCACCTGTAACATTGCAGCCCACATGTGGATTATCATCAGTAGAGATGGAAGTGCAACCTCCTCACGTTGGGCATGAGTATTAATCCAGCAATAATCTTGCATGCAAGGTTGAATTGATCAGAGTGGGACGCATACAAACAAATGTGTATAGAGAGGTAGATATTGTTTGTTACAATCTTGTGGACATAGATCCTTCATTCAATTTAAAAGGGACATAGAAGGGGAAGGAAGAGAGACACGTACCAGGTTGGTATGGTGGACATGAGTGAGGACTTGAAGCTCAGCCATGAATTCCTTTGTTGCCTGCAGATTCATCCTCTTAATGGCCAACTTCTGCACACCATCGAGAGTTATCTGGTCATTGCTGGCTACCTTACTGGTTGGATGGCATAGAGAGGAGCAAAAGTACCAAAAAACAGTTCCCTGCAAATGTGGCATTCAAGTATCTGGCATGGTTCCAGTGGGATCTCAACTCTTCCAGAAGCTTGTTCTTCTACCCATGGAAAGTCAGCTAAAACTTGCCGTAGTGCTCAAGCTAGCAATCACAAAATCCTTACTTGGCATTCTCTGAAGCATTGTCTCAAGCACAACTATCATGCATAACTGCGAAAAAGGGTGGGAGGGGTAGAGGGAGGAGAGGAAAAAGACCTGGCCATTAATTACACCGTAATAGACAGCGCCGTAGCCACCCTGACCAATTTTGTTGCTCACACTGAACTCGTTGGTGGCTTTCACCAGCTCTTCATATGTAAACTCGACCGACTTGTCCACTGTGAAGTCTGACAGCATTGTGGGCACTACAGTTGTATTTGCTGTCCTTGAGGTTGCCCTTAATGATGTTCCTGATGAAGCTGTACATTCAAGAGACAAGAAAAGCTTTAGTATCCCAATATTACAGCTGGTTGATTGACAATGACACAGTAGATTCTTGCATTGCTAGCCATAATCTCCAATCATGCAGAGAAGCTCTTTCCTTTCAGAAAACCAGAAGATTTAAGGAAAGAAAAAGCAGATAAACACATTTGAGATCAACGGCACCCAGGGGAAACAGGAAAAGGGAATGGTGGCCAAAAAGGGAGGACACCAGATGGCTTGGGAGGGAATGGGATGAGAGAGAGTGGTCTCAATAATTGTGAACGTCCAAATAAAACCCCTCTTTTCAAGGTCCTCAAGCCAAACCAGCAGAAACTGTAAGATGTACTAACGTTGTCTTCTGATATCAGGTCCAAAGTTGTTGATGCCACCATCTAATTCCTCCTGCTGCTTCTTGAGCTTGCTTTCTTTCTTGGGGATGTAGACACATAAACAGAAGAGAGCCAATGCAATGATAGCAAACACTACAAGTGCCCCTCCGACTGCAGCCCCCGCAATCGCACCAGCACTCAGCCCTCGTGAGGTCCCTGGACACCCAAACCACTTTACCTTCTCAGATGTGTATTTCAGGAATTGCGTGTAATTCATCTACTTGGTAATTGAAGGTGACAAAATAGGGGAAGAAATGGATAGTACGCGAAAACAGAGGCAGGGATGAAGATTTGGGGGCACATGAGGAACGTAAACTAAGCCTTCAATGCAGACACACTTGGTTAAGAGTGACCTTCCTGCAATTAAAGCTAAATGTAACCAACGAGAAACACTGATGCACTCTTAACAAGGGGAAGGGGAAACTTGTCTGCAAAACTTTGTTGGACATACGAAGAGATGGAAAAAGGCCTACCAGTTGAGCTGCAGCAGCACAAGGACAACAACAAACACAAGACTGCAGTCAGCAACAGCACAAATTGCCAAGAGGAATAGATGAGTTGTTTGACCCTTGGATTAGACAGTACAAATCTGCCACATGGACAGCATCCGTGATCTGGCTTTGCCCAGTCCAGCATCACTGTAAAGTACTCTAGGCAGAAAAAACTGACTGCTGGACGATAGTGACAAGCTTCAAAGAATAGCACAAACATCAAGTTGTCAATATATATATATATATCTTCAGGTGTAAGACAGAACAGAAACCCACATGCAACGGTCCATATCAACAGAGCCTGGTTAAACAACAGGTTAACAAGAGTCGCATCCATCTCTAACAACTGAAACCAACCATAACATGTTTGACAAGAACAACAAAATGAACAAATCAAGAACCAGAAGACAAGAGTGGTAGAATTACCCAAGAAATGATGGATAATTGCCCGTTGCATCTGGACCCGCACAGGACACCGTGCACAACCAGGTCAGTGATAAAATCGATGTCAGATACTTGTACCGGCAGGCCTCACCAGATCTCCATCAGCAAAACATGCTAGAATGTCTGATATACAACGGACATGGGCCTCCCAGTTATTGTGGTGGCACTTGCTTCTCGGAAGTTTTTGCCAGACATGAAAATGTACCAGTTTTACTGGCTGTGGTGACCACATTTTTTTTTCACAACTGGTTTCTTGACTACAACTGTCTAGGGCGATTGATCTGCCAGTGGGAGAGTTCACACCCTTCATACTAGACACAGGCTATAATTGAAAATCTTAGTAGTATAGCAGATACACTATTATAGGGTTCCACAATGATTTAAGACCTTCTCACAGAAGCCCCCAATGCCTTCCACAATATTGGACATTCAAGTACCTTTGACAGGTGCAAAGATGATCTGCTGTGCTCGCAAGTTATTCCAGTTCACATCAGCATTGTACTCTCTGACAAGGGCCTCATCAGTGCCCAACTGTGAGGCAATGCTTGAAACATCGTCACCAGGCTGCACGATATATGTGGCAAAAAGGCCATACTGGCTACTGACATGGGAATCCCCACATGAGCAGTTGACTGGAACATTCAAGGTGGATCCTATCAAAATGTCATCTACACTTGTGAGGGATGACGCAGTGGCGATCCACCCTGACGTAGTCAGATTTTCATATGCAGTAGCTGCTATTTGGCTCACAGTATCACCATTCTGAACCTGCCAAACACAAGTACATTGATGGAAGAGGGACACCTCAGATGTCAGCAAATGCACAGACACCAAATATATTGATGTAAGAGTACATCAGAAGTAAGCATAGTCATCAAGGGACGTGGATTTCGAGAATTGCAAGGAAATGAGAGAGCGATCTCACACCTTGAGTGACGACGAGAACAACACCACCTATGAATCCTTACTCTGTTGTTTTTTCAATTTGGGGCTGGCTCATTATTGCTTTCTAAAGGTCTAACAGTGAAGTCTGGGAGCAAACCACCCACACCTTAAGGTTTCTCATTGGTGTAAATATCATCAAACTCAGGGTACCTCTGAAGGTTTGTCAGTCATGTACAATCCCAAAACGTCAAGCCTTAATGCTCTTCTTTCTTGCAGCTGTAACCATTGTCTCTGAATACGATTCTTTACAGTGACTTGCTTGATTATAGACCTTGATGCCAACCAAGGAGGTAGTGGCCTCACTGGAAAGGTTAGTTCAACTGGTAGTTGTTCTTAATGTATAATTGTACTCTCAAGTTTCTTGCTTCACACTAAATAGGTCATTGAGGCTGTACAAAACTACATAATGCATAATTGTACTCTCAAGTTTCTTGCTTCACACTAAATAGCTCATGAGGCTGTACAAAACTAAGAACCATGCTTTTTGCAGGTGCAATACCTGCTTGGTTTGGTCCCAACCACTCCATCCATAACATGTCCCAGCTACACCATAATTGACGGCACAAAAGACTTTGAAATTGGCATCCAGCAATGCTTCCACACAGAATTGCAACCTTCTAAATAGTCAACAGCCAAATAGAAGTATACCTTATACAGGAACTGGTGACCCAGTTGATTGTCCACACACTGGCATGTAAATGGAATGAAGATGGGCTCCTTATCTGTAATGTAGTCCATATTTGTTATACTGGGGTTGTAGCTCCTTATGTTGGCTAAGCTTGTCTGAAAATTCCCAGAAATAATGTTTAGAGTATCATTAAACTGAGCCCTATAATAGGCTAGCGCAACCTGGCATCCGTTTTGTGGCACACATGAGGTTTCCACCCTAGCGAGCCCCGCGATACTCAATACTGAAGTCAATATTAATGCTGCAGGCAACCATGGTCCCTTCAATGCCTCTCTCACCCTCATCTTTCGGAAGAAAACTGAATCAGCACAGGGTGGATGTGGTCCTCCAGGCATGCATCACTCCCACGCCAGCACATGCACAAGCCAAATCCCCACTTGACTCCTTGTCAAATGAATTGCTGGGTCAAGTGAGCCCCTACCCTGTTGAGAGATTGGCATCTACTTTTCAAAGTACAAGGAAACCCTCTTGCACTCTCACCAATTAACTTGTCTGATTGTCACTTGTCAAACCACTACTGTGACTAGGCACATAACTTCTAAACTCCACTTGAGCGCACATTGGTCGATGCTCAGGTTGAAGACTACCCTGTTGTATTCCTTTTGAGTTCTTCCCTGAGGGTGTCCTCTTGCCATTCTTTCTACTTCAGGCGAGCCTTCAGCTGTTATCTTGCAGACATTCCTAGGGACTCTCTACCTGGCTGCTCAAATGTCTCTTCCAGTCCCTTTGAACCTGAAAGTCCAGTGAGTGAGCACCATCCTCTCAGGTCCTGCATCCTCGCATGTCCTGTGCGATCGAAAAGTTCAGATAGTTCTCCTAGTTTGGTCTTACGAGCATCAATATCCATGACAAGGTGGGGACCTAAGCCAGAAGAATCCTGTCTCCAGTACAGCAACAACCGTGGTGCACGCAATCCTCCTTTACGAATCCAATATCTGCATTTTTGCTGCGGTTTCGCTACTCTCCATCATCCCCCTGCTTGTCAAGGACAATTTAGCATTTGCACAAGAGCCCCTCCTCCCACGAAAAGTTGATCTACTACCCATAAAAATACTCATTCACTGAAACCCTAGCTCTAAGCTGCCAGAATGTAGTATAAATTATTGCTTCTGGTTTTGGGGAACTCTAATTTTGAACATTTGCTCCCTAAACAAAAATTTTGAGACTGAAGGGGTCGGAGCATCCAGACCTGCAAAGCTGAAAAAAGATAATGTGACGGTGAGCCTGTGATGCTTAAAGCTCCGCCTAGAGCTAAAGCCAAAGCTGAACTTCCAAATCTAAGAGATAGAAGCAAGAAACAAACGGGAGCAACAGCAGTTCTGGCGAAAAACATGCTACTTGCTGTCCTTCACTAAGACATACCTTACGAGAGGCCAAGATCATACTCAAAAGACAAGAACTCGGTGCGGGAGCCGAGACTTGGTTCTGCATTGCAGCGATTGCACGTGGCTGGCGAGCTGTTCTACAGTGACACACTGGAGATGCAAGATGTGACAAACGACGATCCTACAAATCCCAGCAAAGATATGGCAGTTTTCTCTCTGCGCACAGGTGTGACTTGTTTCTCAAGCTGCACATTGAGAGCAACAAGCAGGGAGACTACTTGTCAAATCCTGTACCATGGAAGAACCGGGAAGATAGCAGAGAACGCAAGATTCCTTTGGTGATTCCATTCTCGACGTCTTCAAGATAATCGTTGAAGAGACATTTCAGCAAGCCCCTGCTAAACTAGAAACAAGCAGAGGCAAGGAGAAAAAAAAATGAGGTCAACTGCTCACGGATATGAGAAAAACAAGGGAAAAAGGAGCATTGTCATGAGATACAAAGGAGGATAAGAAAGTGGAAGTGATGAGTTGAGAAACGACACGCAGTCTGCCTGCCCCGTTTCCACCACAGGGAAAGCAACACCGGTAATTGGAAAAGCACAGCCCAAACCTTGTGTCACGTCTCTCCTACTCACTTGTTTTGTTTTTTTCGAAGGCAGAAGGTTCTGTGACGCACTGCTGCGCACACACCTCCCCTGCCCTCTAATCCCTTTATAAGCACTCGTAGTTTCTTGTCCATTTCTTCACACAGCGACCAAGTTGACAACTGTGGTTGGGTTTTAGACCGAGTCGTCGGGAACACCCCCCCCCTCAAAACACGTTAGTCATACCGAGTGCGGATGCGGCGACCATCGTAATGTGCGTTAACAACTCCTTTTAACCAAAAAACATCACCTACAACTGTCCTTCTCTCGGTAGCTCGGTTGGTGGTGCGTTGCGTGGCACCCAGATCATCCCGGGCTCAAATTCTGCTGCAGTGCGTGGTGATAGTTCTGCTTCAAATTCAGTCTGTCGTACGCTCTATGGCTCGTACATTAAAGGGCCTTACTTCGAGTTGTGTTGACCAGCTTTTATTGGAAGCAATTAGGTTACTATTACAATTTACAAATATATAGATATAATTACTTGTTAACGTAAATGACGAAAAACATAACAACTAAGGACGGTCGTGGCGGCGACATAGGATGCCGCGTAGGGTAGTGCCGCCGTGTTGAGCAACCAACGCGTACGGGGGGATGACGACCCAATCTTGTCGGGAAGTGAGTCTGCCGGTAGTTTGTGGACATTTTTCGTGGATAGTGCAAGATTCCGACTTAGCAATGCTTTCAGTATGATTTTTAGTGAACGTGACTTTTTGTTGTTTCTTAATGTTTTCAATATGGGAACACCCCGACCAACTCACTACGAGGAGAAGAATAGGGATGTCCAGTTTAGGGAGAAGATTATACCACACCCGACAAGGCAACAGGATTTGAGCCCAGAATCACCTGGGTGACACTCATCGCAATACAACTGAGCTCTCAACTGCTGTGAGTGGTTGGCATTGGACGTGCAAAGTGACTATTCAAGCACTTCTTAGATACGCCGTTATCCGGCAAAACATATTTCCACGTCTACATGATTCCACAGAAGATATCCAGGCTTAGGTTTTCTGGTGAGGGCCGAGCGGACGCGAGCCCCATCTTCCACAAATTACGACGTGCATGCCCCCCGTAGGTGCTAGGGTCGTTCCAATCGAAGTGCAATGAAGGGATCCGCCCTAGGACATCAGCCTTCGTGGCAACCGATAGACCCTGCCCAGGTATGTAGATTTACTCGTTTCCGCAGAGCTATATACTTTCTGGGCACCGATATACTGGCAATCGATATGGGATAATCCGCGTTTGTGAGAATCCCTTGGGCTGCGGCCTCCTGTCATCGTCACTCTGAAGTAGGAGCCTTATTTCTGCAATGCTTGCAGGTTGGCTTGGGCCGTGTGATGGTGGGAACTTGGGGATCAGCGCAAGTATGGATTATGTTATCCTGTCAATGTAGCCATATTATGAGAGAATTCGCAGTGCAGCTCTTACATTACAATACATTACATCCCTGTGCAGAGAGATCAGGCACATACAAACCGCTGGGTGTTTCTGGGGTCAAATATAACATGCAGATTTCACTGTTTTTGGTTAAATTTTCATTAACTGTTTGAGTTACAGTATCTGACTAGGACATATATCCTGTAATGCCTCATGGCCTCCTGTCTTGGTTATTTTTTCCAAGACACCTTTTAATATCATTTAACTTAAGGGCCTCCATCCCCTTCTGTTAAAACGTTTTAAAAAAAACATGTATCCATTATGAATTTGAGTTATAGTGTCTGACTACATGTATCCATTATCAACGTAAAGCCCATGCTGGGTCGCTGCCCGAATAAGGTTGGCATATTTCAAGATTCTATTGTAATAAAATGTACGAAAAGGAAGTTTGGGATGCAGAATCCAGATCCGACATCAGTTGAAATAGCCCAAAAAAAAAAAAAAAAACTCCTCTTTGGGAGGTATGAACATATTTTGTCTTTAAATAGTGTTTAGGTTGTTGGCTGTCTTGTAGAGAGTGACTACCCAACATGTTCAGGTCAATGGAAAAAATGTGGTCAAAGGACACAGTGTGCCAAGGCTAAGATTGGTGTGTTGTGCTGAGTCATGTCCCTCACTCTCACCTTCCTCTTATGTTTTAACAAAGCAAGAGAGCCCATTGCCGTTTTTAGGCTTGTTTCACTAACGATTGGTGCTGAAATAGTTATCAACTTTTGTTGGATTTTCTTCGATTTGTAAGTCGCACTGAAATACTTATCTTTTTGCTTGGATTTTCTTTGATTTGTGAGTTGTTAGGTAACTCGGTCCAAGGTCAACCATTAGTTACTCACATTTTGGCTGCGGTGAAGCCCAAAAACAAAATTGTCTTGGACCCCCTAAAACGATGACGCGACCCGAAACAGGTCGCTTCATTTTTCATCCATGTCATATCTTCTATGGATGATCTCAGATGAAGGTGACATCTGAATGAAGAATGTTGGCCCTTTTGTCCTGTACACGTTCCAACAAACATCGTGAAGACCTGCACTGCTAGATGTTTGGAGTTTCAGGAGAGGTAAGACTTGGGTGGGGGAGTCCCTACAAGTTGACCGCCCACATGGCAGGCCAAAACCTTGTCACGTGCCTATCTTGTCAATGGTCAAGAAACTCACAAATTATTCATCTAACTTGGAATTTTGCTCTAAATCTAAGTATTTTTTTGTGGTGTACTTTAGATTTTTGCAAAGCATAGACTCACAGCAGGAGAAGCTAGTGTATGAGCAGCTCACGCGAGCAAGCTCACGCTTTGCACACTAAGCGTGAGCACATTAGGGAAAATGAGCCAGCTATAACCGGGGGAGAAACAAGGCATGTTGTTGTGGACGCAAATTACTTGCTGCCTGTGACCAAAGCTACCGAGCTCCATGCATGCAATGTGGGATGAAAAAGTATTGGATGAATGAAAGATTGGATTTGGATGAATGTGTGATGAAAAAATACTGGATGAATGACTGAAAAAAGATAGATTGCGAAACAAGATTGATCTCATTCAAGATTGTCAAGCCTGACCATCGTTCGAGGCATATATTTGGAAGTGGAAAGGTTTGGTGTGGAAGTATGGGTTCTTCATAGAGTTTGCTAGGGAAGGAGCCATCTTGAGATCGCATGACTTCGACAACTAGGTTGGTGGAAAAAAAGCTATGAAACTAGTGATGTACATGTATGGAGTTCCCTCCTGTTGTTTTTATTTGTGGTGTTTCTTTCTACTGATGGTACGAGTGATGGTGCTTACGTTATCGCAAGCATCATCTGGGGCTGCCTAACAAGGGTAGCGAGGGAAGATGCTTGCGGTGCCGCAAGCATCTTGTTGGAGAGCCAGACAAGATGCTTGCGGCACCTCAAGCATCTCTGACACTGCATCACCCCTGGGTTTTGGAGTGTCAGGCAATGTCTGGACAATTGGGGAATTGCCTGGACCTGAGCCCCCGTCCCCGATCCCCTATGTATGCACAAAATTTCATTAAAATCTTTACTCCGTGGTGCATATTTCATGGAAAAAATGTAATGAAGTTCTCATGCCTCCGATTGTCAATCAACCCTTCTTCTCACAATATGCCCTATTTATATTGGTAGGATGAATGAGTTGATTTACAAGCAGAAGCACGCCAACCTCATCGCCATTCAACTTCACAAGCTACGTACAGGGGTAAGTGAACTACAAAGACAAGAACAACTGGCACCTAGAAGAGTTGAGGAGAAGATCACATCGCATCTGGAAGATATGAGGAGAATTTCACGATTCGCAAATTAGGGATTTGTTGTCTCTTGGATGGAAAAAATATTTCAATCATCCATTCCTCATTCATCATGCAGTTTTCCGTCCATCATTCATCCAACATTCATCCACTATTCATCCATTGTCACAAACATGTTCCAAAAAATTAGATAGTACTGCCCGAAATTTGTGAACTCAAGCCCGCGGAAATAGGCCTTATGAGGCATTGTCCGCGGGTATAGGCCCCTTGCTTTGACTTCATCCAGAAACGTGAGCAGAATCTCCGCTCACGGATGTTCCCGCTCATGTGAGCTGCTCACGGACTAGCATCCTCCCAGGAAATTGGATCCAAGTAAAACTGCAGGACATTTTAGGAGCGTTGATCTTAGTAGAGCAAATTTGGAGAATTTACTAGTGTTGGACTGGTATATAAGTCCAACCTGGGTATCAATACTGATATCAAAGACCATACCCGGCTGGTAGGTAGGGTGGCCAATACCCCGGGCAATACCATACTAGGGGCAATACATATCTTGTTTTCTATTGCAATTTAGAGTACCATACCGAGCTAGTATTGTGATGGACAAGATTGCAGTTGATACCAGTATTGTTGCGACATAAGCCTCCATACGACACAGTAATAAGGCCAGTAATAATAGTGATAATAATAATAACAATAATAGTGATAGTAATAATGATAGTGATGATAGTGATAATGATATTAGTAGCGATCAATATATAAAGTGAGACGTTTGTTTTGTTTTGTAGGGTTGAGATGTCCCAAACCGCAAGGGCCCAACCCTGGTGCTTGGTACCGTTGGAAACCCTCGATGAGAAGGGGTGCACCGGCTTAATCTCATGATTTTTGGACCTACGGTGTGGGAGATGTGGATTTTCAAGTACTTTTGGTTGCTGAAAATTTGTGAAAAATAGCAAAGTGGGCTTTCCTGTAATGATTGGAGCCTCGACGGGAGATATATCAATAATGATTGGATACATTACTACTCAATTAATTCATGAAAAAAAATGAATCGGGCCTTGACATACGCCCAAACGTACTTGGATACATAGGAGATTGCACTTGGGGTTAGATGACACTAGACACTTGGGCCTCTACATGGGAGATGCACTTGGATAAATGAATAGAAGATTGCACTTGATGGGCCTTGACATAGGAGACGCATTGGGATTCTATGGCCGTTCGGCAAAGTGGTCAATGTGGTCACATAAGAGAAAATAATATTTAAGGAAAGAAATCAATGGATACATAGGAAATTGCACTTGGTCTTAGATTTCAACTCTTCAGAGATGGGCCGAAGGTACATGCTACCCTAGAGGTCGCACTTGGGCCTCGACATAGGAGACGCACTTGGATACATAGAAGATCTTACACTTGGGCTTAGATGACTCTGGACACTTGGGCCAACGGCACAGGCTACCCTAGAGGTCGCATTTGGGCCTCAACATAGCAGACGCATTGGGATACATATAAGATCTTACACTTGGGCTTAGATGACACTGGACACTTGGGCCAACGGCACAGGTTACCCTAGAGGTCGCATTTGGGCCTCGACATAGCAGACGCACTTGCATACATAGGGGATTGCACTTGGACTAAGATGACACTGGACACTTGGGCCAACAACACAGGCTACCCTAGTAGTAATAATAATATCAATTGTAATTGTGATCCAGTGGGAAGGTCAGTTTTTTTTTTTTTTTTTTTTTTTCCAGGTTATTGAGTATTGATTTATCAGTTAGGAAATCAAATGGTGGGATAATGGTGGGATAATGGAATAATTTCTATTTAATTGGTAAATGATAAATATACCAGTTACCATTTATTTTAAAAAAATGGTAAAAAAATGGTAATTATAGTTGATATTTAGTAATTAGTGGTTTGATATTATTTATAATTAAATGATAAATGGTAATTGGTAAATAGTAAATCATTATCCCACCTTAACCCTTTCTCAATTGCTTTGAGCCAACCGTGCTATAGGTAATCTTCTCAACCACCTCAATTGATAATTGATGGGCCCCACTCTTCTCCACCCGCCCTGTATTCAAGCTTGGCCGACCCCCAATCTCTTGTAGCACTTCCAAAATACCTTGTGCTCCACCCCGGTCCTCTACAAATCTTAGTTTTTGGAGTTCATAAAGTTGTGTTATGTAGGTATGAAGGTTATCCCTTGATTCTTTTATCAATATTGTAAGCATTGTTGAGTATATCACTCATATATCTTGAATATATAGCTGAATAAACAACAGAAATAAATTCATTTAACTTTACTCGATACTTATTTATACCCTCAGGATATATATGAGGATTTTTACTATTTATTTATACCCTCCAGATTCCTCCAGCAGTATATAGCCTTATCTGAACCAGTTTGAAAATATAGTATACCCTAACCAAGAGGGTTGGACCCGGAGGGTATGTTTAGAACAATATACCTGCACAACACTGGTTCTAACCAGTATTGGACCGGTGTCATAAATATTTCATATCAGCCAAGGTCGGGTATTATCGGTGAAGAGGCCTTCTTCATACTTGGCAGGTGATGTTATCAGAAGGCAGCTACCGTGTGAGCAGAACCCGTGAGCATAATCCCTTAAGCGTGAGCAGATTGTAAGCGGGGACCGATCTCCAAATCTGATTTTTTTTTTTTGATGTTTTTTTTTGGTTGCTGCTTTTCTGTTTTTCAATATCCTTCTGCTTAGAGGGGTGGAGATTAAGCTGGCGTTGATCCAGACCCAGACAGACAGGGTTCTTGAGTGGTTGTTTTTTTGTTTGTCAATTTTCTTGTTCTTAGAGGGGTGGAGATTAAGCTGGCATCAACACCATCTTAATCCAGACCCAGACAGACAGGTACAAAAACAGACAAACAGACGGTAGGACTTCAGTGGTTGTTTTTTTTTTTTTTTTTTTTTTTCTTGTTTTTTCAGTTTCCTTGAGCTTAGAGGGTGGAGATTAAGCTGGCGTCAATGCCATCTTAATCCAGACCCAGACAGGTAGCCATTCAGACATACCATTGCAATGGCTCTCTGTGATGTGGTCGAGCAAATTCATTCAGTGGAGATGGAACACAGGATGCAACATCGGCTGGTCACAGAAAGGGGTGCGACCGATCATGGTCACTTTCATTAGCGGAGTCAATGTATGTGCCAACCTTGGATACCTAGGGAAGGGCAAGCAAACCCATGCTCACCTCATTCAAAAAGCAGGAATTGCATCATACATCAGACAATATCACATTTATTCCACTTATCTCTACTTGCAGTCATGTGGGACTACTAGTCATGGTGGAGGTTCTTGGCCGCCCGGGGATATTGGATGAGGCAGGCGATTTGATTGCCAAACTACCATTAATGGACCCAGACATGTTGGTGTAGGGGGCCTTGCTTTGTGCCTGCAGACGTCATGGCAAAGTGGGGTTAGCACAACGTTGTGCATAAAGCCTTTCTAGAAAGGCATCCACAGGATACCACAGCTTACGTGCACACTTCCCAAGTCATGATTCCTACTCAACACATTAGCATTTCTACCAACAAAAACCATTGTGTCCCATGGGTAGAAAAGCTGATGCGCCGAGAAGGAATCCTCTTGTGAGATTGCTGCAGACGAAACCTGTTGGCCATCATACACGGAAAGCAGCATCGCCCCCTCTCTCCTCCAAAGCAACTTCTTCCCTCTTCAAGTCTTTTACCTTCCTTACGCGATAAGCGGACTGGAATCGATATTTTACATTCATCCACTCTACTTTCATCCAGATTTTTATCATATCACATTCATCCATCATTCATCCATCATTCATCCACTCACCAATCTTATTGCCAACTAGCCTTAGTCACACTCCAGGAATACTAAGCTCCCATTTTCGGCAGTTAAGCCCCGCGGCACTAAGGCTTCTAGGAGTTGACGCACCGCGGTAATAGGCCCAACCCTGAATTCTAATTCCGAGGACTGTGAGCAAAATTCTACTCATAGTATTTTCTGCTCACGGAATAGCAATCCCCATGTTATCAAAGTAGATACTAAAATTTTAATGTACCAGTCTGGTATGTACATTGTTTTTGTTTGGCTTGGTATGGTATGGTACCAGTTCTGCAAATTTCAAAACTTATACTGGGGGTATATCAATATTGGTATCAATACAGGCTCCATGGTAGAAATTCTTCATGACAAGTATAATTTGGACAGATTTCTGGATGGCAAATCAGAGCACTCTACTCTTCTTCCAACAAGCCAACCTCCCCCAGCTCATTTTCACACTCATCTAGCAACTCAGCTTCTGCAAAATAATATTCTGAAACTGATTGCGTAGCTAGCGGGCAACACATACGTGCATCACTTGGCCAATTCTTGTAAATCATAATTATAGCATCCAAATATCCAAATATCTTACCCCTAATCTGCAGTGACGTAAACTAGTGAGGACTCCTGCCACTTAAAAAATACATTTAGTCTCGATCTGGCTGCCGGGGATGGCTAAAATCTATTTGGCCAAGAATAACACATTGGGGAACCTTGAAGCATTTTCTTTCCACCATTGCAAAGGAGAAACTGCTTCTTCTTCCTTCACAGCAAGTCGTTGAAAAAATGACAACTCTAACCGCAGCAAACCATCGTTTGAACTTTGCTTCATATGTAGGAGTATCAAATAGAGAATCAACATGTGCATCTTGTGCTGGGCCTACAACGATTGGTACACCTGGATTCAAAAATTTACAAGCTTTCACAAGCAAATGATTACAACCATATTGTCATAATCGTGAACAACAATCAATTTGGTTCTGTCCCTTCCAATGAACTCAGTCACACACTGTAATCCCTTGAAGCTTGGATCAAGCATAAGTACACCATGTTGTGAGCCTTATCAGCTTGAAAAGAAACAACAAATGCAAGAAAAAACTTCAGTACATTCTCAGCCTCCTGAGCCGTTCTGCAATACAGGATCTCAAATTCTAAATCTGAGTCTCCATAGCGTAAGTCTCGGACAGCCTCTGCACGTCGGTTTGCCTCACCTGTTAACTTAATGGAGATTATAATAGCTGCGTGCAAGCATCGGACAACAACCAGTACCCACGGGTCTGGTTTAGAACACACTGAGTTACAAGGGGATACAAGGTCTCCATCACAGCACGAGCTATGGTCCATGTTAGGCCAGAAGGCACCCGAGCCTGTAGCAACAAACTCTGCCTGCCATAACGAATGTTAAATCGCATTTGCGTAAGCCAATGTTTTCTAAAATAACATGTCAACTTTGCTGGCGAACCTTGTTTTTACTGGCATCTTGAGCTTTCTGGTAGGCTGCAGACATGTGTCAATGCAAGCTCGATCCCACTCTTGACGGCCCCTTCCCAGACTTCTTCGTCCATGTGATGGTTTTCTGGAGTGCAGACCGAGCATTCTTCAAGGACACTTCTTTCATACCCGCATAAACCTTGGTATCATTAGTAGCATTCTGACAAGCTTTCAAGAGAACATGACCAAAACAACAACATGACCTGCAGCAAAAGAGTTTGCAGCTGTAATGGGGCACACGTGACCACGGTTGACAGAACAGAAGCAAGAGTAACAAGGTTTGACCCCTCATCCTTAACGTAGGCTAGTTTTTTGTCTGTCAATTTTTGTTGGGCAAGCAGGGGTTTTACAAGACCAGCCAAAGCAGACCCGGTAGTGTCTAGTGCCTTGAACAAGCCCACAATACATGTTGTGGCTGCCACTGATCATCAATAAAGTTAACTACAAGGGAAAAGGTATCCAACTCTGCCTTTAACGTCCACAAGTTGAATGTCACGCTACTAGCTAGTAGTGGCATAGGTAGCAAGAGCATTCAAAACATACAGCTCTATGCATGTCTGTTCGCTAGCATATGAGGGATGTGCTCTTTCACTAGGGCTTTTCTGGTGGGAAATCTAATCTTGGGATCCCTGCGCATAACCAATCTACACAACCAAGGGGATTCTACAACATATAAAGACTCATAGCCATTTGCAATGAAAAGAACCAAGTCATCTATGAATTTTAGTTGAGAAGGGTGATCTTGCTTTCGATAACTAGTACATTTTCCTCTGATTACAGACCATTCACATCAACGGCCTGCATGTAGGATAATCCTGATCCTAAACCTCCACCAGCTTGGCGAGATCACCATGCCCCTTCCATTCTTTCCCCTGAGTTTGAGCGCGAGGTTAATTGGAAGCATCTCAAGCCTTCCACGACAGCCTCGAGGCTTAATTATAGATAGATCATCCATTCTGCTTATGGAAAGGTCAATGGCCTAGTTACTTTGAACATCCCTCATCCCCTTATTGTTGGTTTGTGTTGGGAACTCCAACAGTAGGTAGCCCTATGTTTATGAATAGTCTGATGTCTTGGGCAGTGTGTGAGGGTTGCTATTCCGTGAGCCTGGAGGCATGAGCATGTGAGCCCAGGAGCTCGTGAGCCCAGCAGAAGCTCACGCCACGTCAACATGGAATTCCAAACTTGCAGGGCCTATTTCCGCGGATTGATTAACCCTATTCAGTCATTACAGATGACATCTGTTACATCCATTCCATCCATCAGTTTCATCCATTTAGACGTGGTTTACGTACCAAGTCCTTCCATGCTAGGAAATGGATGAATATCGTTGTATTTGAATGGAACATTATCCGGGATGTCCGGGATGAAATAGTGGATGTGAATGAATAGCCCTCTGCGTAGATGAATGTGACTACGTCGTGCATGTACGTACGTATGCAATCCCGCCATATGTACACACCCAATAATTCATATGCAATCATAGAGGGAAAGAATCCGATAGAGCCAGGGAGGGAGGGACGATAGCGGACGCTAGAGAGGTGAAGTGGGCAATGTCTCTAAAGGTTGATTGTTTGAGAGGATCGGATGAAATTAGTAGGAAGACAAAGTCGTGGAGCTTCTGTGCAGCAGGCCAACCTCAACATGAATGAATCTCAGAACAATTTCATGGGTTTGTTTTTTTTGTTTTTTTTGTTTGCAAAACAAGGGACAATGGCCCACATATTTCGTATACGCCGGCGCATACCAGACAACAGTTTTTTGTTTTAAAAATATTTTTTAAAAACAATTTTAAATTTAATTTTTTTACAAAACAAGGAACAGTGGCCCTCATATTTCGTATGCGCCGGCGCATATCAGACAACAGTGTTTTTTTCAAAAAACAATTAATGTTTCAATTTTCATTTTTTAAATGTTTTTAATTCATTTTTTACAAAACAGGGGACAGTGGCCCTCATATGCACCGCGGCATATCAGGCAACAGTTTTTTTTTTTTTTTAAATAAAAAAATTCAATGTTTTATTTTTTATTTTTTTCTGAGAAAACATGGGACACTGGCCCTCATATGCGCCAGTGCAAGTGTTTTTTTATAATTTTTTTTTTAAATTTAAAATTTTATTTTCTTAAAAGTTTTTAAATTTTTTCCTACAAAACAGGGGACAGTGGCCCTCATATGCGCTGGCGCATATGAGACAACAATGTTTTGTTTTTATTTTATTTTATTAATAATTTTTTATTTTCATTTATTATTGTTTTTTAATTTTTAATTTTACAAAACAGGGGACAGTGGCCCTCATATGCGCCGCATATCAGACAACAGTGATTTTGTTTTAAGACAATGTTTTTAAATTTTCATTTTTATTTTTAAAAAAGTTTTTAATTTTTAATTTTACAATAGAGGGGATTTTGTTTTTAAAATATTTGTTTTTAAAAATAATTTAAATTTTTGTCTTACAAAACAGGGACAATTGCCCTCATATTTTGTATGCGCCGGCGCATACCAGACAACAGTGGTTTTTAATTTATTTTATTTAATTTTTGTTCTTACAAAACATGGACAACGACCCTCATATTGTCATTTTTGCAATAATCGGCAAAAATACGTCCCATTTCTTAATATTTTGACGACCATCCATGCTTATAATCATATAAATTTTATATTATGGGCTCATGATTTCCAGCTAACCGCTCACGGTTTAGCGTCCGCGGGCAGTGTGCCTTGGTTTTGTTTCATAGGCATGATCCCCATTGGGGGATGTATGGTTCTTAGAACACTGATCACGGTGTGTATGCCTCATGGTGTAATCTGGGTTTTAATTTTTTTCCCCACAATAAATTGTAATAAAGTTTATCAAGGCTACAATCCCCCAGTTCTGTTTAGAAAAAAGAAAAAAGAGAAAAATTGAGCACAACTGTTCTGTTGGGATTAAATCTCAAACATGGTGTAAGGTTGTGTGCCATTGTTGTTGGCTTCTTAGTGCTCGTTTCCTCCCCAGCCTCACGGGGTTGTTTCCTAGTGTAGTCCTGGCCACTTGATTTCTGTCACTTTGTGTCTGCCCACTTCGTTCGTTTCGGGTGTTCCCCATGTGATACGCTTTAAGCCCCCCTGAAGATGATTTTTCTCTCCCGCCACCTTTATTAAATGGAATTTCAGGGGCCCTGTCTTCTGTTTCCACAAAAAAATTAAAAAAAACTACCTGCTAATAAATCACTAGGCATGCATTTTTTTCTCTCATAAGTTTGATAGTGATTGATTAAATAAAAAACATCTAAAACCATTGAGGTCATTTAGTCACGTTCGAATGGATTTCCACTTTACACTCACTCCAAAAATAAAATGGAAGGATTTATCTAAAAACTTATATTGAAATTCAAATTTTGAATATGTATTTAAATAAACATTTGAAGAAAAATGCAATACAACTCCAAACAAGAAATTTTGACCAGGGACTTTGAGAACTCTATGATCAGAGAAACTAGAGAAACTCTTGGATCAGAGGGCAAGTTTGGTATAGCTCCTCTGATGAGTTGTCCACATGAGGTAATTTGGTCAATCAAAACACTGATGAACTCAAAAGCAGTCTGCTTTAGTTGCTCTGAAATCGAGCCTCGAAACTAAGACTATACCATTGAATTGTTTCTTCATCTTCTACATTCATACTTCAACCTACTATTTCCCATTGTATGAGGTAGCTAATCCATAGTTGAAGGTCCTCACCCACCATACCAGTGACAATCAGTTCTCTGAAGAGTAAGAGGAGTCACCCTGTTTTTGTTTCACACACTGATGTCTGATCAAACTTAGTAATTTTGAAGTGAGTAAAGTGGGACAGTGTGCAAAAGAAACTGAGATTGAGTGTCTTTGTATATTCATTCATGTTAGCTTGGGGCCTATTAGGCACCAAATGTACCTTGAAGTGTCATTTTCTACACACATGATGATGCATCTTAATAATTGATGGAGTGCTGGAACAACAAGGTGCTTTAAGAAGAGCAATCAGAGCTGAGAATGTGGCATTCAGGGTATCAGGGGAGAGGCCACAGCCATCTGCATCAGAGATGGAATGGTCTTTCATCAAAGTAGCATACTGTTGAAGCAACTTTGTCAGCTGAACTTTGGGAAAGAGCTGAACTACAAATAGCCTTTCATGATGAACATCCACAACTGCATTTGCACGGGGAAAAATGACCACACATGAAGGTGCCATTCTCAAGTTCTGTGGACACAGACTCATTATTCAGTTCATAAAAAGCCTGGCCTCACCATCCTGCATAACCCCATTTGTACCACAACAGAAAGCACCTTGACTAGCAAAGATTTTGCTTCAAGCTCAGAGACTCAAGAATAGCTCTGACCTTCTCCTTCGTCAACCCCGTGTGTACAATTCTATCAAAAGAAAAACAAGAGACTACATACCTCTTAGATGCAGATAGATGCATAAACCCTAAACCCAGATTGTGAACTTGTGTCAAACCCAATGTAAGCAGAAAAATGGGGCTCCACCTCCAAGCATCTCATCTTAAGGCATAATAGACCGACAAACAGCTATGTCAAAAATGTCAGAGTTGTCTCTTTAAACAAACAGAACAACATGTATATTTCACATGCAGTTGACACGTTCTAGTACATACAGCTGAACAACCTAAAACTTGTTCTGTTCTCGTTCTGCATATTCTGCACAGCTTCTGATCAATGCAAATCCGACACCTCAAAACAAGGGGACACACATTGTGGCCATGCCCCTAGGAGTCATCTTTCTTCTCAACTAGCTATCCTTGCCCCTATTTCCATTTCTATTGTGTGGGTAGGAACTCTCTTTCCTTCCCATGATTTTCACAACACGCTGCAGTATATTTTTATTAACATAGATGTAGTGCAACAGACTATCATGACTCACCCTTCTTCTGTTGAAAATCAAGTAGACTAGAAGTAAGCAACATTTCATAAGTGAGCAGGAAAATTACTGCAAGTAACAAAGGATCACATAGCATACTGAGACATCCACTATGGACTCTGCACAGCCTCACTTCACTGTTTCATTTCGAGCCACCAACACCTTTCAGTGACCACACCGTTAAGGATAGAGCATTTACCAAGATGGTTGTGATCACATATTCTGGGAATGAGGTGCGCAAGGTCCACGTTGTTACTGATGCTACACTTGACAGATCTTCTGAGCACTGCCCACCCAGCGCCAATAACCTTCTTTTAGTACCACACCCAATCATGCAGAACAGACCTACTTCCAACATTCTGCAACTGGGGACAGCCCCATTTTCAGCCTGGAAGCAGTGTCAGAAGCTACCCAGTAAGAACTAAATTGGAAGGAGGCCTACATTGTGTATTTAAAGGGTTTTTGATGCTGTATGCACCAGCAGATAAGAGAGCCTCTGGCTACGCTATTGCACGTGTGACAAAGGTCACTGCTGCAAATCATCATAAGTTTATGTGAATGTGAGTGCACTCACTGAATTCAGGGATGAGATGGAGAACAAAAACCCTGTCACCTTCCTGAACACTTTGTTAAGGGTCCAAATTAAAGGCATGTTCAGACATTGAAACCTTGCAGATTAAAGATGTCATTCTTTACTGCCGCATTAGTCCATGCAATTTCAGCAAAAGAAATTTAATAGCTTGGTATGGTATAAGGTATGGTATCAAAGTGAAAATATGACTGGTATGGTATTAAGCAAACTTTGAAAAGTCATACGGGCCTCGTATGTGCCAGGGTCTGGTACCAGCTACACTAGCGCAATTCTTTCTAACTCTTAAAAATAAATAAAAATGAAAATGAAAATAAAAATAAAAAATGGACGAAGGCCCTTTAAATCATATTAAGATTTCAACTATTCAAATGGCCATTTCAACTGTTCAAATTAGTGTTGGGTGGTTATTTGAATTTCTCTGGCGGTTACCTATCCGGTTATATATATATGACCGGCGGAGGTGAAAAAATGAAGTAACCGGTCAAGCTAGGAACCGGTGGAGGTCACCCATTCAAATAACCGAGCAAAAAACCTCTTAAAGAACTGCCCAATACCCGCGGTTATTTTGATGAAAACCGTCGGTTATTTGAGGTTTTTGCAAGTAACCGTAACTGCTGAGGTTATATTTAGCCATAAAAAATTTAATAACGGCAACCACGGTTAATAGTTTCCTAAAATTCGAAACAACCGGAACCGCCGGTTATGAAAAAAATCAAATAACCGCCCAACACTAGTTCAAACGCCCATTTCAATATTGAAAAATATCCCAAATGGCCCTTAACTCTTCTCTATCACAAATTGCATTTCATCTACTCCTCTTCAAACGTATTAGCATCCTGTAACTCATCTTCATTGAAGTGCCCTCTTGAAAACACTAGACCTCAAACTACCCTAGACCCTATCCCTGCATCCCATCCCTCATCTGACGCGTGCATGGTATTGGAGGTGGTAGCGCAAGGAAGAAGACCTGATGGGCATGTAGCCCAATGGTAATGGGTACATACCATGTTGGATGTGGTTGTGGGTTCAAACCACGGTCTGGTGTGTCATGAAGGTGTCCACCTTCCTAGTGGAAGGCAGTAGCCCTTGGGGGGTGAAGTGACTCCATAAGTTACGCTTCCTTTGGGAGGCATAATACTTTCTTTCTGCGTCAGGGTTTTAGAAGTCCATGCATCCTACCCCACCAGGGTATTGCAGGGTTTTGCCCTTGTTAGGTACCCGACCTTGGTATGATCCTTCGTAGCATTACCCTTATTCTAGTTGATACCCACCCAAGACCTATATACGGGTCCAACACTGATCCTGACTCATCCCTCAGGTTAAGTTAGCTTGGCTTGTTAGCATATCATGACAATGTGGCGATCCAGAAGCCGGGGAGTCATGAGTCATGAGCTGTTGATGTGTTGTGGATGCGGGCTTCATACTTGATACTTTGATACCCCCGGATGTTATGAGGTGCATGAGAAGGTGCCATCGATTGTCCGCTGACACATTGCCACCGAGGTGCCTGTGTGTGATGGACTCATTTGTGAAGGAAAGAACTACTTGACTTAACTCACACAGGTTGTTTTGCGTGGAGAGGCCTTACGTGCTTCCCGTAGGAGAGATGAGCATCCACCCAAGTTGCACTTGTGATTGGTTTTGGAGGCTTCAATTTGGGTTGATTTTGTGCGCGGATACCCACGGGTACGAGTTACTCTGGAAACATGGAGGAGGGTGCACAGCCAGAGGTGATTGAGCGATTCAAGGAAGAACCCACAGCCGTGATTGCTCCTGGAGTAGATGACCCAGTAGAAACAACTCAGACAACACGCACAGCGAGGGAGGGCATGAATGGTACTGCGGTGGAGATGGCTGCACAGAAAAGCAACAGTGAAAGCAAGAGAAGTGTTATGGGGGGATTGCCAGCCATGGTGGAAAAGAGAAATTCGAGGGGGGAGACTAGGAAAAATACTGCGGGGCAGATTCCAGCTGCCTCTCTCGAGCGAAGGAGCGCCAAGAAGGATGGTGACAATAAGAGTAATTCTGTTGGGGGGGAGGCGGCTATGGTTCCGAGGTGGGCCCAGAAAACAATCGTGCTTACACCTCAAAAGCGCGGATGCCACCTCATCACACCTATGGTGTGCCCTTCTCTTCTCTACTTTGCTACTATTGGATTGTGCGAGTGTTTGATTCACTTGAAAGACAATGCAGGCGATTGGGTATAGTACGGTCGCATGCGATTTGCTTCTTGTCAGTCTGTCCAATTAATTTGGTTCTTTCTTATAACACAATTAGATTTTCCCAATTTTTTCCAGTCCAACCGAATGAATGATCTGTGCCTTACGGCGATCCTGATTGAAGTTTTATTGAAGTGTTAATGTTCTGGAAGCTATGTTGATTGCCTGGGAAGCTTTCTAAGCAGCCTCTCCGATTCTCCGAAGAAGTGACGAACCTCTGGGAGCACATGGCCAATAATTCCTTAGTGATGTCTTTTGATTCAAGTTCCTGGAAGAATTCTTCTACAGATATGCTACCAGATGAGATGACTCAATTAACAATACTGTACTGTCCAACGGATTATTTTACTATGCTATTGCTTGAATCCACTTTGAAAAAGCTGACTGCCAATGGGGAGAAAGACAGCCTGGTTTTTTGAGAGTTCAAATGTTCAATAACATTTCAGGGCCTGTGAACCCTGGTAGGAATCGGGTTACATAATTATTGGGGTGTTGAAATTTTTAGGTAGATCCGGCCTGTCTTACTAGATGTGGATGGTTGGTGGCAGGTTTTACGGGACATTGGGGCCGACCTGGCAAAATTTAAATGTGGCCTGGCCCACTTTTTCTGTGAGTAACCAACTTCATTCCTCCCTTGTAACACTCTATATTCATGGAGGTTGTGGTTCCCCCTTTCATCCCCTTGGTAACGTTAGCCTCTTTCAGAGAATTATGGTTTCTTGACTTGGTAGATTGTTTGACAGTTGATGCTGTGGGTTTGGGCTGGAACAGTGCAGCATACAAGTGCATCATTGACAATCAATGAAAACTATGACAGTGATGTCCTGGAGGATGTTGAGACTTTCCTCAATGGAACTGTGCCTGAGGTGAGAAATAAAGAAAAGAACTGATAATGGCCAGAGGGGCCTATGGGAAGTAGGACAACTGAAAGAGTTGCATTTGTGGCAATCTTTTGCCTTCGCTGAGAGATTTCAAAAAGCTGTCATTCTTTGCAGTCTCAACAGATTCTGTCGCCTTTAGCAGTGTAATTCATTGGGGTGTCGTCATTTGACATTGTTAGTCGATTGCAATTAATGCAGGGAAGGAGAGCTCCATGGAAGCATACAATTGAAGGTAAGGAAGGCCCTCAATATTTCAATAAGATTGTACAAACAAGTACTCTTCTGTTACTTGAAACACTATGATCCTTGTCCTCTCTGTGGCGGCACTCCCTTCCCCAGAACTCTTCGAGCCCTTGCTCAAGTCTCATGGTGTCCCTCTTTCTTGGTTGATAATGTGCATGTCTGTGTTGGGCAGAGGGCTGCATTGGCAGTGCTGGAATCCATCTCATTCATATCTTGTATGAATGCACCAACTTACAACTAAGCAAACAAAGGTCATACCTGCATGTAAATGTCATGTTGATTTTGGGTGTGGTTAACATCAAATTGTGCAGAATTTTTATGAGTTTATAGTGGTCTGCTCCCAGGAAAGTTATTCAACACTGTTTAAAATGTGGTTCAGAGTAAGGTTTAGGGGTTAGTCAAACATATGGCTTTAACCCTGATTAAGGACTCAAGCACAGATTGGACTTCTTGGGACTGTTCCACTGTGTGATTGTAAGTCAGATGCTTCAGCAATATGATAAGTTACATGCATGACACATCAGATGGATGATGTCAGAAAGTTGACTTCAAATGGTGATTGCCTGCTCGGCTCCAGGGGAACAGAAGGAATCATCATATATTAGATGCATACTTGGAGATGTGCAGCCATTTATTGCTTACTAACAGGCAATGAGCTGGACTATGGGTTGGCAATGTGTCGAGGTTCCTGCAACTTCTTGGCTTGCTAACAATCTGTGTTTGGGGTGCGTATGTAGGACCGGATGACATGCCGGCACACATCAAGTCATCAATGTTTGGTTGCTCTATCACGTATGTTAGCTTATGACCCTCTCTCTTCTATCTTTTTCTTTTGTAAACTAATTACAAATGATTGAAGCTGAGTGGAGGTTTTCTTTCTGCATTAGAGACAATTCCGGCTTACATGAACTCCTGGCCAAGTGATTTGTCTGCCAATTCAATGTGGCAAGCTCAGCTTTGACAATGTGAGTTGTTATTGACATTGTGTTCTATGTGCCTCTTATGCAGTGTGCCTATCACTGAGGGTCACCTCAACCTTGGGACATGGCAGGTACTTTTTTATTTTACTTTCTTTCAATCTATGTGCCTTTATCGCCCTTCTTGGGAGCAAAGGGATAAGTTTCTTGAAAGTCATACTGGACTCTTATGTGGGGCCAATGGCAGGGAATCTGGTTGTGTGAACATCGGGACCATGGGAGTGCTCGCAAGGTTGTTGTCACAATGACAGGAACTTGATCCAACACCCCTCGTTCGGACGACACAATGCACGTCAAAGCCTGCGATGTCCATCCTCTGTGGCTTCTTGGAGATGCGGGTCTCCAAGCCGTCGCCATCCCCCACCTTCTGCAAGTGAGGGGGGAGGAGCAGCTGGGCTTGGAACCGGCGTTGCGACACACCTCATTATGACTGCCAGTAACAGCTGAGCGGGTTCCGTGATGATGCACAAGTGGCTTTGCTTCTGTAATGTTTGCTTGTCGTACTCTCTGTGCACTTCTCTATAACAATAACAATAACAATTTTGGACAGGGTTTGTTAAGCAATAGTAATTGATGTTTCGCATTATAACAGCTCCAGAAGTATCATGTAATGGAACCCCTGCTTACGTGGGTGGCAATTTTAAAACGAAACTGCTATACCTCTCTCACAGCCAGGGGCGTGATATTTGCAGGCTTGAGCTACACTGTAGCTATTTTCAGAGGTTTCAGTAACATCTTGTTGCAACAGAATGGGGGATGAGTGGAAGTAGCGGAATAGTGGGGTATTAGATTGGCAAAAGAGAGAGGAGTAAGACAGGCGGGGGGTGGGGTTTAGGGAGTTGGGGAAGCTTTAGTGTGTTGAGAGAAATTGTATGCACCAACCATCCTTCAACCTGCCAAGTCTCCATTAGATTGCAAACTCCTGTTACCCTGATCAGCATGCATACAGATCTGATACTTCAAAATGTCCCTTCAAGTGTCCATTGGCTGTGTTGAGCCTACTAAGCTCTGTACTAGGCTCTTTCTGTACACCTATCATTCTGGATAATTAGCTTTCTGTAGAGACCTCTGCAGCCTATTACTAGCTTGAACTGAAAAGCCTTAGAGCCCAGCATGGGTGGGCCCTTCGGCTGGTCCTCCAGTCCCTGTTAATCTGTGAAGAGTCGAGTGATTCTTCCTTCATGATCTCACTAATCTTGGCCGCCATATCCAATTCTAGCATATTATGGCTATTTTTATTTTTATGTATTTACTTATTTATTTATAAGGAAAGGTAACGGAGCCCTGTTTCTCAAAAAAAAATTTCCTCAAATTAAAGAACGAGGAAAAAATAACCTCGTGAGGGGCCATAAGACAAAACTATGGGGGGTAACCTCCCAGAGCAGCACGAGGGTAGCCAAATAACCAGTCATGGTTCACTGAATAAGACAGCTGCTAAGAACCAGAAAATGTAAAAAACTGCCAGGGCATAAATCTAAGAAATTAACTTCTGCTGTCTATGCCTGTTGGCCATATGCAAACTTGCCACAAAAACGAGCAGAGAGGAAAAGCAAATGCAGATGACAGGACCAGAATCCGAAAAGGAGCACTAAGAAGGCTACCGCTTGGCTCTAAGGGCCTCAAAATTGAGGTGTGCCTTTATCTTTGAATTCCTATTCTTCCTATGCTTCCAAGGAAAAGAAGAGAAGCAGCCGCTCAACATCGATGAGAACGTAGGATTAAGTGACCCTCCAGAAGCAAGCATTAATACCCTGGTGGGGGTACATCAGGATCAAACATGGTTTTGGCACCAATGCGTGGTCTCTCTAACATTTCCGACGCATCCTTGCAGCAAATGCTCCATCTATTTGATGTCGATGTGGGTATGAAACAAAGTAGCCCTCTTTTGATACCATTGCCATTGGTACAAAGCCTTCCACAGTTTCAATTGAGAACTCCTGCAATGTGACACAGAACAAGCTAAACCAACGTGGTACCCTCTGCCTCTCTAGGACGAAATGATTGCAGCCTTGCTCTTCTGCGAGTACTTACCAGACAAGCTGGCCCAATCTTGCAAAAATAACTTCTCATAGCATCTTGTTACTCCCACTGGGCAATAGCTTCGGCTAAAGACAACAGAAATGACAAGAACTCTTGTAGTAACTAACAATACTTAGTGCCAGGCCCCTTGGTACAATGAGCCTAAGAGCCTAGCTACAGCACGACGTTCCCTCTGGTATCTCAGAATAAGCATTTGGCCAGCTGGCTCTCATCCTCAAGACCCAGCCGCTCAGAATCTCACTCACCAACTCTAGCAGGAATAATCTACTAAGCCCCTCCAAGAAATCCTGGTCTTCTGACAACCCTTCATATTACTTGTCACAGTATTGCAAGGGCAGGGGATATGGGAAGGCATACAGGATGATTGGAGAGGAAGGCAGCCACCCGCTCAGAATTTTCATTGGGCTCTATTGAGCACGTGCTGTACACCAATACTCCACCAGGCTTTACCAGCCTGATCCAATGACACGAGCAGAGGTTAATATTTGCTGTAAGTTGAAAAGCAAAGAGCATCGCAAAGAGAATGGTTCTGCCAAAGCAGGAATTTGTTGGTGCCAAAAGGGTTGGGAAAAGTAGACGTCTGCACGCAACTACAGCAGGAAACCTTCAAAAGTTGCAACTGTTTAAGTATCCAAGGTTTGATGTTTGATTCGATTCCCTGCGTGTGATCCCCAGGAGAAGAAAAGATTGCAGCACAAGCAATGAAATGGCAAACATGATTTCATGAGGTCTTAAAACTTAACAACGAAGCAGCATCCAGCAGTGAATCTTGTAGGTCTGTCAGTTGCTGCAGATCCTCAGCTGCCCTCTTCCATCTGAGATCTGCCCTCTATAGAACCCCACATGACAAAGCTCCCTTCAGTTTGTAGCGAAGTCAGAACACAGTTAAATTAGGCCTATTGCCAACCATCCAGGGTTGACGTTTGACACAAATCAAAGACTACTGTGTGACTTGTTGGGAAGAATGCAACAAGAAATGTTTGTGGCCACGTATCTGCAATCAATCATGACCATGGTTCCATGACATGTCGAGTCTTGGCATGTTTACATGTACATATCACCAAGAAGAGTTCAGTAAGTAGAGAAATAAGTCTTTCAAAGCTTGTACTTTCCCAACTATACCAAGAGATTACATTACCTTGGAAAGTACACCTAGGCCACTGCATGGAGCATCCACCAACACACGGTCGGCCGAGGTTGTCCCCTTCACCTGCACCCCACACAACAACACAATTTGAACACCCTTTTTGGCCCCTCCCAAAATGTGAAGTTCATGGTATTTGTTGTCTTGCAATTAGTTCATTGTTGGATCAGCTGAAATGCATAGTTTTGTGAAAACCAAACTGAATCCAACCAGGGTGGACCCAGAGTGAGGAGCTTTTGCAAATGTTCCTGGAATCGGGGATTCTGTCATCAATACCGTAGTGCACTTTGGCAACAGGAGAACAATTTCACTGGAAATCATGATAGCAATTGATGGAGCTATCTACAACCTAAATGTGAATTCAAGTCTTGAAGACTGCCGTATCTGACAGCCATGGCAGTCTGTAACTTCCCACAGATGGTTGGAAAAGAAAAAGCATGGCTAAACATCAGCAAAAATTAACTAAAGGATTCATGGGCACCGCAAAATCGCGAAGGTCATAGTGGCATGAAGTGACAATGTCATCCACGCCCTGCTGCTGGGCGGCCTCTGTGAGCATACGCAGCCGCCCTTCATTTACATCCACTGCTATAACCCTGCCTGTCCCAGCACCTGCCACACCATTCTCACTAAGGAATCCTTGCTCCTCATTCATAATTGCTTACTAATTGTAACTCCTTCAATGACTAGTGAATCTGATGCTTTGGTGAGCCCATATATGTAGGCTATGCACATCTTCTGTCACACAAATACTCCAAATGGGGCTACATATCATTACTACAGTTGTGTGTAGAAAGGCTTACCTTGACCTTTAAGGCGGGATGCCAGGGAAAGGGCCTTCCCACCAGGTGCTGCACAGCAGTCAATGACCGTGTCTCCAGGCTGAGCATCTACCACTGCGACCACCAGCCCTGGTTCACCATAGCCTAAGTTGCTTCAGAAATCTGTCCCTTCAGCACCTTCTCATCTTTGAACATTTGCTTGAATACAACGGCTAGCACCTCACTTAGGACCAACCATGAAAGAATGCCACACTGGAAGAAAAAGTTCAGTACATCAAAGTATGTCCAGAACAAATCTACTATATTTTTTCCTGACTAGGGAGTACTAACAAGGTGACTTCTACCATCTAATTACTAAGCTATGTGCTTTGTATGAAATTTTGAGGAAATAAATTTTACCAGCACTCTCATCCTGGACAGCACAGCTGCCCTTTTGAAGCAGTCCTGAGCGTAGAACCTCCTGTAGTGACACACACATGTCAATCACTTCTTTATACTTATCGACAACTGCACTAGAAGGCTGGTGCTGGACCCTGTCTGCTGACCTCTTCCTGTACAGTCTCCAGTTCAACCAACGAACTTGCAGCCAATGAGTGCAAATGGAAGAGTGGCAATAGAAGGGCACCAGTACAAGCCACAACACAGGTCAGTTACAGAGATTCCCACCTGCATACCTATAGAGATCCTCACAAAGTCTTGCAAATATGGTGACTCTGTGTGTGCCACCTGTCACCCACCCCCAGGTTTTTGGGACTCCTCAGATGACTGTCTACAGAAAAAGAAATGGAACACCTCATACAATGTGCTAAATGCGTAAGATCAAAGGCTTGAAAAGGACGTTGCCTGTAATTGACTGGCCACTGATGTCTAACACATATCAGACCGGAGTATGGAGGGAGACAGCCTGTATCCCACACTAACCTCAAGTACCTCCATTAGGTGTTTGATATTCACACACGTGAGACTGGAGTATAGAGGAAGAGAGCACACTAACCTCAAGCTTTTCCAGTTCTAAAATCAGATCCTCTCTTGTTATGCCCCGAGCACTGTTTGCCCTGCCCAAGACATCAAGAAAATGAGATAAGCCTAGTGATGCTACAACACTTGGAAAGAGAAGAATGTACAACTACCTGAATGTCAAGCTTATACAACTGCTTTTGGACGTACTCAGAAAGAAGAAAAAACAAGAACTGCCACAGGAACTTAAAAGGCACCTAAGGGCAAAAGTCGGACGTTGATTGTTACAATCCATGAGTTGTACGGCTTCCTCCTCTCCAAATTGAGCCATCCATTGCCTCACCATCCACTAATAGCGCCATTTGTAACACAAACAAATGCTTCAACAAGTATCCATACTTGACCTAGCTTGAGCCTTCAGTTCCGAGCAAACTTAAGCAAGAAAGTTCTTCTGGAACTCACCTGCCTACCCTCCAACCAGCAGAAACCAAAAGTGAGGCTGTTATTTTTTGAAGTAAAGAGTGGGGGTTGGAGAGAGATGTGTTGACCCCATGGAATCCTAAAACACACGACAAAAGCCAGAGCATTGAACACGTACAACAGGATGAGAGTAGACTGTGGCAAGAGCTCTTGCCCGTGATCGGTCATCACCTTCCACAGGTGGAAAAGGAAGCGTACCCTTCTCCTGCACAAGGACCCAACAATATCTCAGGACTGACCCAAACGATAGGATACTGACCAGGGGAAGACTACAGCCCAACTCATTTCACTGTTCAAAATAATGCATTAACTCAACATATACCTTGTGAGCAAGGACAGAGCGCAGGAGACCATTGACCATGTTACCCGCTCCTTCCCTGAGAGCAACCTTAGCAAGCTTCACCGTCTGCAGAAAACACGCCAGCCACCTCAATCATCTTTGACACTTACCACGCCAATTGTTTAGTAAGTCCACAATTGATCCACAGGGAACTGTGGGTAACAGTGACCAGAAGCACATCTGACAACTTACAGCCACACTTTGCTAATCCAAAGAACTCTCATAGGGAATTGACAAGGTACTTGCCTCATTCAAAACAGCATGGGGGGGCATCTCCAGCTTCAGTAGCTCGTAGATTCCAACACGGAGGATCTGTAAATAAGGTCACACTGGTTATGAGGAAGCATCAGAATATGTGACCTACATGCACAGTGTGTGATTGACAAAAATCTGAAGAGGCATCAACCATCTGAAGTCTCACTTCCCCCATACCCTCCATTGATAGAATAATTGGACTGGAAATCACTGCAAGGGTAGAGTTAGTGCCCTCTGCATCCAAAGGTATGCAGCAGTGCTGGGCACTCCAAAGTCATGACTCGCTGACATGTATCAGTCCTTGCCTAGAGCATTAACAGTACATCAAAGACTGTGACTTCTTTGCTACCACATAAAGAAGAACCGATAGAAGCACCTGACGGAGCAGAGGTTCCATACGGTCATAGTCTCGAACATCATTCTTGTAGAATGAGAATATGAGGAAGTCCAGGTACCGCTTGAACCGTACGACCCCTGCCACCTCATCTGTCACCTGGCGCAACCACATAATCAAGAAGCTGTCAGAAACACCACACAATGTTTGTTGCGGACACCTTGTAACAGCGTGCTTGAGAATATGAACCACCTCTTCTGAACACTTCGAAACTGCAGTTTTTGTTTTTTCATCAACTAAGGGCTTCAACATAGAGAGTGAAAAACATGTTACTGGCTTTGAATTAGAGGTTAGCACCTGCATACCAGTCTTCGGCCCCGCAGCTCTAGCTCTGATGTGCGGAACCCAAGAGTGCGTCCCACATATGCCATCTCATTCTCCCATGAATTCTCCCCCTCCCCAGTCAGCACATCACTGTAGGCCCCTCCTTCCTCAATCCTCAGTAACCGCACAACTGCCACTGCAGCACGAAAAAGTTCACGCATTTCTTGCACTAATCCTCTCCCCCATTCACTCGTCTAGTCCAACAACCAGTACAGGAAGAAACCCGTAAAGTAACCTATTTCCATCAATTCTGACACAGACTGGTTAACCACAGAAAATCAAGCTACGGAAAATTTTCATGGCAATGCACAATGATGACCCAATTGAAGCCCAAGCAGTGTCAGCCCAGAATACTATGCCAGTTTGGTAGACGCATGGAAATGTAGTAACGTGTATGACTTGCCTTCGAATTTGACAACTTTCACCCCACATCTCAGGCTTTAGTTCCATTCTAAGTTCCAAGGGCCAAACTTCAGCTGGATACATTACTCTAGGAAAATTGTTGAAGCCATCCGCCGGAAACAGCTAACCACTTATTCTTGATGTCTTCCTTCATGTCAGACTTGTAGTCTCACCAAAGGAGCCAGAAAACGCGATGGCATTCAACATCCAGTCGGACGTTGATGTTCCCAAGTTGCAACAATTTCCCAATTGGAGCTTTTCTAGGGTTTCTCAGAGCGAAGATCCCTCACCATGCCTAATCCCACGGAAAGTTACAACAAGCAAATGCCAGATGACTGTCGGGGAACTTCTGAAATTCAGGCCGGAATGCAAATCCGCGCAGTAAAGGAAAGGAAAAGCTGGTAGATTCAGACTCGGAAGAGGGACTTGCAAGCCGAGAGCAGGAATCCTGTGTCCGTTGACAGCCAATGAGCATAGATCTGATTCGCATAAGATGAAGAGCTGGACTCCGCGGGAGGCCGAATCAGCATCCCACAAATGCAATGTAAACCACTTGGTGCACAAACAGGACACCATTTCTGTGTGGCATCATGACCACCTTGAGTATGAGATTGTGTGTGGTACTCACTAATGACCCGTCACTGACAAGCTGGAGCTCCTTGTTTGACTTCCAAGAAAATGTCCATCTTCCAAATCTGAATCTATCAGCTTTTCCTTTCCTATGGGTCAAGCATCCCTACACTATAACTGCTGATGCCTGCTCTATTCATATGTTTGTTCACTTCAACAGAAGAAAAATCAAACCAGAAATACATTAGAGAGGACCAACAACTTCATGCACAGCAGTTAGACCCGGAGCTACTTATTAGATCCTGTGGTTCCTATACATGGCCTTGCCTCGGGTTCTGGCCAGAACATAATATGTTAACTGGGGTTAGTCCCCTCCAAAAGAAGAAAGTACTGGAAGTTGGAAAGTAAACAATACCTGCACGATGAGAGGAGACGACAGGCTCGAATGTGGGATGTCGCCTCCGGCGACATCCCACATTCCAGCAGTTAGTCCCCTCCAAAAGAAGAAAGTACTGGAAGTTGGAAGGTAAACACTACCTGCACGATGAGAGGAGACGTCAGGTTCGAATCTGGGATGTCGCCTCCGGCCTTCCCTCACCTGATCATTGTCATTCCCTCCCCTACCCACTCCTTCCCGCGATGGATTCTCTGAAGGCTTCCGTCTGGGAACCATGCCTTGTTGGCCTCTTTCCCTCCCTTGAGCATTGCCTCGTTCTCCTCCTGTCGACATATCTGTTTTCCATTGATTTCCACCCTGTCTACACCGAACATCCAAGGAAATACTCCCCTTCAAACCTGCATTGCAAATCCATTGTCATTCAAGTCAATGTGTTTTACAAATGTTATCTTTTGCATGCAGCGAAACGTCCTTACATGGGTCCTTGCAGAGTGGCACCATAAACCTCAGGTCCTAAGCGCTTAGCTAGAATGAAAGCCACAAAGTATGTCTGTAAACATCGTCACAAATCAGGAGTTCACAATAAAGGCTGTCACTACGGTATATCCAGTCATGGACTTGAGGACTGCTCTTTTGCGAGAGCCTATCCAAGCCTACACCTTGCTCTAATACTAGCCCCAATCCTGAAGCTCTGTTCTTGTGCCATATACGATGTACCTTCCAGTGCAAGGGGGTCCTACGAGTGCAGTAACAAATCATAGCATTGAGTTCGGCAACAGAAGATGCCTGCAGTTCCAAAGTCCCGTATGTGACAAACACACTCCCTGCAGAACAACTCTCGATACAGAATTTGTTCTGCTCCTTCTAAAACCCAAAACTACTTGCTGCAGACTTCACTTACACAACATGGGTACAAGCTCAACAGACACTTGACAGTACCTTCCGGAATGTGATCGCGAGGTAGAGGCGCCGCAGACAGAAGCCATCGAAAGACGCAAGGGGAAGGCCCACACAGGAGGTGCTGTGCAGACAAAGCAAGACCCGCCACCATGTTGTGTTCACTCTACTCTCTCGCCATACTTACACAGTGGGACAGACAGGCCTACACATAAAATGCCGGAAGAACTGCAGAAGGGTGCCAACAAAAATCATCCTTTACACATCCTGAACGGAACTAACGTGTAAACATCAGTGGATGCATGTGCGGTGACACCAGGGATGAATCCTGGAGTTCTGTGCTTTGCTATCTCTCAAGGGCGGCTGCTCGATCCGAAGTTGTGATGCGAAGACTCATACTATGTTTGGCAGCACGAGTGAAAGAAGCCCTGGACAGTTGGAGACAACGAGACATTTTGGAGTGTGCGTCTCTCATGGGAGTCACAAGATGCATGGCCTAGACGGAGGCAAAGCAGATGTATGGAAAGTCATTATTGAACGCTGGTGTTTTCAAGTAGTGGGATGAGTTAGTTACTACTCTCCAAGAATCCAACATATAAGCAAGGGAGCTGAACTATGAATGTAAAAGATTTCAATACCAACACTGCTCATAATAGAGATAAGCTAATTGCTCCAGGAAAGAGCAGCTTGGAGTTTTCAATACTGATGCAACAAATGCTATATCAGATCTGCAAATTGAACAAATACACCAGAACAGATGAACGACCAGTCTTCACGAGATCAGTAACGTATACAGTGACTATGACCAACCATACAACCCAGAGAGATTCCCATCTCAAGATCATCAAATACCAAGGTAGTTTTATAAGATGATAACTCTCTAACCCAGAGAGTTAGAATCTGTTGCCTTGCCTGCTACATATACTCGAGTTAAACTATTCATATGCAATCCTCAGAAAGCTTAAGCTCCTTCATCTAAGGTATCACGCTTCCTCATAAATTTTACTACTCTCTCTTTATGTGCAACATCCACCCAAACTGAGCACGGGGTCGATGGTCACAATGCTACGGCAAACAACATCTTAGGAGTACATTCTTCGTGGCAACATATCTGTTATTTACAGAGACCAATGCTCACTATTATCAGAGTTGGAGTTGAGCAAATGTCAGGGGATGGCACAGACTCTGGTGGTCTCTTTTTCACCACTAGTTTCCAGCCAGTGCACATCATCAAATTTGCACTTGACTTGCTCCCCTTCTTCCGATAGGTCAGAGCTGTCTATGAACTTGCGTCCCCACGCGGGTGTCCCGTCTTCGTATCCATTGTGAGTGAGCCTTTGGACACCAGACCCATCAATTTTGGCAACAAAAATCTCACCATATGGCTGGAACTGGTGAGGCACAGAGATGGGATCGGCTGACACTCCTGCAAGATCTGCTGTGAAGACAAGACTCTTGGAGTCAGGGCTGAAGCAGGGATGGTTGACCCGGCCCCCTTGGCCACTACTAAGCACCTTGTGCAGACCTGTTCCATCTGGATGAACTAAGTACAGAGCAAAGCTTCCTCCACCTGGATGGGGTTGTCTTTGTTAGATGGGTTGCACAAAATTAAAAACAAACCTAGGATGACCCCAGAGAAATGAAATGAAATGAAATGGTGCTTTATAATGTCCGCGGAAAGCTCGTAGAGCTTATGGGACAAAATGGAAGAAAACATGAGAGAGGAACAAATCCAGAACCACAGAGAGAAAGAAAAGTTCAGAAGGTTGCTCCCTTCCCTTGTTACCCTCTCCTTTACATCAGATCAGAAAGCAAACTCAAGAAAGGCATACCTGGATTGTCTCTGTCAGAAGAAAAAGCGATCCATTGGTTATCAGGTGACCAATTTGGCATCGTATCTGTCCAAGGCCCTTCTGTCAGCCTCCGAAGATATTCCTCTTCTCCACTGAAAGCATCCATAATGTAGAGATTCTTGTGCCCAGAACGACCTGAGCGGAAGACTAAATACTTGCCATCAGGCGAGGGTGAGGGAAACGCATTGTTTGCCTCCTTCGTTAGTGTTTCCCATGAGGAGCTCGCCTCATCAGTGTCCACATCGGCCACATCTGCATTATAGATGGTCACTATATGCACAGTGCTGTGCTCTGAAGCAAAATTTGGGCCATGTGCCGTATACACCACACCCTTCCTTTTTGGATCCCATGCAGTTCCAAAAACGAGCCCCGAAAAGATTTTCCGTTTACTTGAACCATCCAACTTCATCACATAGACACCACTATCAGTGCTCATGTTTGGTATATAGGCAATCAACGACCCATCGGGTGAGAATGATGGAAAAGAGCCCAACACACGAAGAAGGGACAGCTGTGGGAGTGGTGACTTCACATGCTCAACATGGGGAATGATTGAGGGAGGAGAGAAGACATCTGATGAGTCTCCTCTGCATCTGTGGTACCCAATTTTGCCAGAATCTGAAGAGACAAAGGGATTATAATGGTGCACATCGGGATTGATCCATTCTGTCAATTTGGCAAACTTCTTCGTTTGCAAGTCGAAAAACTCAACATGCCGATACGAAGATCCAGGGCGTCGAGTAGCCACAGAAATCCACTTCCCCATCTGAGAAGCTGCTGGTGTGAATGCATGCATGCCTGGTGGTGTGATCCGCTCAACTTTCATATCACCTCAAACATAGCAACTGGACCATCAGATTGAGTATATGCATTTGGGCAAAAGGAGTCCAAGAGCATTCCAAGTCAGTCAGGTGCGTTAAGTTTCTAAGTGCCAATTATTCATTACATCGTTAGACTCATTTTAGGTTTTTGATCCCTAGTTTGGCATTTCATTAAAGAGCAATGGAAGCAATCACTGCAAACCTTCTGTACTTGCAGTGTCTGACAAACTGACTTTGTAGATGCTCCACCACCCATCATCAGCTTGCCGGTGAAAGAAGACACTGGCATCGTCTGCCCAGGAAGGCCACCCTCCATTCCTCACAACCAAGCGCCGATTGGAGCCATTGACAGCGCTGAACACATAGAGATCCGTGTCTAAGTCATGTATCTCTCCAGCCCAGCCCCTCCCTTGGCTAGAAGCCACCATCACCCACTCACCTGCATAGTGTCTCTGCCTTTTATGACCAGACAAAAAGCCACCAAATGGTATCATAACAAGCTTAAAAGACTCCGACCTCTACCTTTCGGTCTAGATTACAACAGGGATTTCTAAACCCCTTGTCATTGTTTTCAAATTAGATATCAAAAGTATTGGCTCACCTGAGGGAGAAACAGAAGGGCTGTAATCAGTTACCCCATCTGGACTGAGGCGCCTGCTGGCTCCAGTCTTGAAATCGGTTGAAAATACAGCAGTCCAGCTCTGTCGTGGGCTGTCAACTGCTTCCTGAGTTGACATATAAATCACCTTATCACCAGTTATTGAGGGCCTATCCTTGAGGGACGGGTCTCGGCCTCCCAAAAGCCTGCCAGTTTCTATTGATACTGTTTCTCTTGCTCTCCTCACTCCTGGCCACTGCAAGATCGTCCCTCGAGAGCCTGTGAAACAGATGATTTCCTTTCAGGCAAGTGAGCAAGTCTAGTACCAAATTGCTTCAGGGTTTTACAGGCCCTTGTGGACATCCCTTACCCATGAAGCCCCACCGGTCTTCTGTATAAAATTTTATACGACACACACATGCATAATGAACCACCACTAGTCCACAGATTTTCCCCAAAGAACCAGAAAGGCAGAGTAAAGTATAGTTTGAATCACAAACAAAACATGTAAAATGCACCAACCCTGCAGCCGATCGTCCGAGGAAAAATCGAAGTAGATCTGCGCGCTTCCATCTCGCTCAGAGACATACGCAAGCAATTGAGCGCCACCGTCTTCAAATTCGAGGCCTTGATTTTGCAACATCTTCGATAATGCCGATCCTTGCGTCCACTCAACAAGCTGCCCATTATAGTTAACTGACTTGCCATCCGTGAGCCGGATTTCCTCCAGCTGTTTCGCATCAAAGCTGAGGGACGGAGACGCCCCCAAATCAAGCGGGGGCAGTGTGATAGAAAACACATCGAAAGCATACTCCGCTCGTCCCACGGTGGCAAACGCCACAGTTCCTTCCGAATCCGCCACAGCACTCCATGCCCAGAGCCACGCTAACAGCAGCTGCAGGACGATCTTAGCGCCCGCAACACCCATCTCTTGTCTGTTGCAAGAATCTCCCAATCCATCCTTTCACCCCCTTCTCGCATTTTCTTGAGATGTATATCCGCAAGCGAATAGCACTTGGCAATTGCCACATGGCGCCACTGCAAAATCTATCAACCATTTCAAACTCGGATTTGATTGAAAACTGTAGCAAATCACTACGTGTCAGTATGACCCACAAGTGTAGGTGTAGTATTTGCGTCAGAGAGAGGGCTTCAAGCTCTGCTTTGGAAATTCTCTGGATTGGATGGAACTCTGCAGATTGTGGTATGCATGCTCTGATTTTGGGGGACTGAATGGCCAGTAAGACAGTATTTGTAGCCGGGGCGACTGGTCGGACTGGCAAGCGCATTGTGAAGGAGCTGCTTGCAAAGGGTTTTCAAGTGCGTGCAGGCGTCCGTAGCATAGAGAAGGCTAAGGATTCTCTCCCCAGCAGTGACCACATTGAGTTTGTGAGTCCCCACTGGAGGCTGCTTCATCTTGCAAGCTCACTGGGCAGGGGTATGGGAGTCCTCAGAAACATGTGGAGAGAGAGTGTGTGTTTGATTTTCTAGTAGCCATACGCCGTTCAATGTTAAAGTGGGTACAACTCTTTGAGGTTTTTGAAACGAAGCATGTGGCAAGTGTGTCTAGATACTGGCAGATGTCACTCAAAGTGTGGAGACGCTAGCAAAAGCGGTTGGTGGTGTGGACGCTTTGATTGTAGCTACAGGATTCAAGACTTCATTTGACTTGCTGGCATCTTGGAAGGTACTCCTTCCCTGTCTGTCTGCTAAATCGCGTCAGGATTCAAGTTGCAGACTAGTGGGATGACAAAAGAAAGCTTGCAAGAGGGTGCTGTATTGATTGTCAAATTGCCTGCCCTAAGGTACTAAAAGTATACATCACAATCCTTCATGTAAACAGTCTTTTCCACCTGATTGTTGGGTCACTGATTGTTGGGTGCCGCATAATCATGAATCTGGTGTCTGGTCCACTCCCAAGAGTCTCAGGATTGGAGCTGTTGGGAGCAATTTTGTTACAGGTCGACAATTGGGGAACAAGGAACCTGGTGGATGCCTGTAAGAGGAACAAAGTAAAAAAGATTGTGCTGGTGAGTTCACTCCTGGTCAATGGGGGAGCTATTGGTCAGCTTTCTAACCCTGCGTATATAGTGCTCAACTTATTTGGGCTCACGCTTATAGCAAAGCTTCAAGGAGAGAACCACATCCGAAGGTCGGGCATAGACTATACCATTATAAGACCTGGAGGGCTGGAGAATGATGCACCAAGTGGCAACCTTATAATGAGCCGTGAGGTTTGACTCCATCTTTGTTTCTGGGTTCATGTTGATTAGCTGTAGGTCATATTTCTTGCTCTTCAGGTTTCTTGCTCCATTTTATCATGATGCCATTCCATAATTGGGAGTGTTTTGTGTATCTCCCAGTTGGAAAGACTATCATTTTGCTGGTTGTCATGGAAAAATTTCTAATGAAGACATGATTTACTATTTACAGGTCAATACAAAGAATGTTGGAATGTGGCTTGGCAGGACACTCTTTTCCGAGGCTCAATCTCCCGTGACTCTGTAGCACACATTGCGGTTGAAGCTCTCAACATTCAAGAAGCTTCATACAAGGTAGTGGAAATTATAGCTGAGCCCCATGCTCCAAAGAAGTCTGTTCAGGAGCTCTTTGCAGCTTTAGCTTGATGCATCACGGAGGCTGATCCAATTACAGACTTGAGCTCAAATGAACAGATAGGTTCTGGGTGAAAAAAACCTGAAAGGTGTCACAGAGAAGTTTTGACAGCTTCATCTATAGCTTGTGCCTGAACTGGCAGCATGTTCATTGAGCTGTGGCATTTCAAGTCTTGCACAGAGGATTTGACTTCACAGAGGAATATTTGGTTGGGACCCCTACAGAATTACCCAACTGAGGGACACTAAGATGCGATCACACTGATACACTTGGCATAATTTGTTAAACCCCACTGCAGTGTTTTCTACTGGTCTCTAAGAAGATGTGGGAGATCCAACCCATAATTCCATATCATGGAATTGGAGCAAATACTGCTTCCAAGTCTACCAATCTAATATACCTTACATTTCTTGTGGACTTCCAATGGACAGTTTGTCCAACTAAGTGATACGTGCCTATTTTTAATGCTTTGGAGGACTACAGTCAGCTTTTAGAAATTACTCTTGAGGTTAGAGAATGAAAGGTTTGAAGCATAGATGCCATCAGTGCTGAAGCTTGAGCTATATGCGTGGTGAGTATATTCTCTTTCACACATTATGACAACAAAACATGGAGTCATTGTCCGAGGATGAAGCAAGGAAACTGGGATATATCAAAGGTAAAGCCTGGGGGCTGGGCAATATCAAGGTGAGGTAGAGGGTCATGTGATAACTCTTCACTAAAGACTTAACCATCTTCTACTACATAAGCAAACTCCCTGCCAGTTTATTTTTGCATCGCTGCCAAGTCCTCTAAAGCTTGAGCTCAAAGCATGTTTTGTGACTGGAGCTCATCACTATGGAAGCTTGCTGAATGCAAACACGGATTCCTTTAGCCTGAAAGATGTCGAGCTGAAAGTTCACGGTGGGACCACTGCCCAATCCTTTAACAGATGGACACTCAGATATACCTACCAACTTGTTCCAGTGCTTCCGTCGATTTTGAGCACCAACCCTTTCATCCCTGAACTTTCGTCGAACTTGACCTAATAAGTCAATCTCCATTACTCCACCCCAGAAAGGACTCTTTCATCAGTGAGGCACTTGAAAGCATGCAAAAACTCAAGCTCCACAATGATTTGAGCTTGGATGATTGGCCCTTTCGCTTTGTCTTCCTGCACATCTTTGGCCACCTCCATATAGGAATTCCACTTAACATTCTGTTCCGTGGAGTTAGGGAGCGGGCCCAGTGCACTATCATGGTGGCCCACTTCTAAACTCCTACTTGAACCTTACCCAGTACCTCCTTGGTAGTACATCCACCTAATCACTACCTAGTCACATTCATCGCGGAGGTACATGGATCACTTGTGATTCTCCACCAACTTCCCGAAGGAGTTTGGGAGAAATGTGCGGCTCATGAGAAAGCAGATTCTAGAGAACAAAGTCTTGATGAAGTGTTTTAGTAGGAGAAGCCTGCAACGGTACGTGCTAATATGTCTGTGAAGTTACTGAAGTATCGCTGGCACTGGTTCAGCATTTTGTGTACAGTCCGTTGACTGCAGTAAGAAGGAAGAAGAAGGGTGTTGACGTGTACTACAGCTTGAATACAAAATAGAAGGGTGGTATTGAATGCACCAGATTATGTAGGCAGCGACGTCAGGATTGCAGTGGGCTCGTCAATCACAGGCTGCCCATCTTCCTTTCCATCTTGGATCGCAAACGGTTGCAGTTACCGAGCTGTATTCCCATCCTGCGGTGTGTGATATCCAGCACGTGCCTCTTTAAAGAACCTTACCCATCACTGTTTCCTGTTTCTACAACTCCGCTTGCTGAGGCAATGCTTTGCAAATTGCACACCCAATCCCGCATGCACCCACACTTGCACTCTCTAAGTACTGCACTCCTGGATTCTGCCAAAGAAAAGAGAATTGAATTGAATCGAGCGACGGTGGAATGATCCAAACAGCTGCGATTACTTAGGGGCCGTGCTAATAAGTAATCCTCGCTATTCCCTCGCTGCAGTAGATCTCACGGGGGACCCACTGCACCTAACTTTCCATATCTGGGGCCTGAGACTGAGCAGAGGGGCACTACGCGGTCTCGGTTTGGAGTTGGGACCGCGCGGTTGGGCACTGTTTCTTTCTCTGGCCGCTGTCAGCTGCCAAAGCTTGCAGCTTTCAAACTTCCTTCCAGAAGAGCCTCACTCTGGCCGCCCCTTTTGCATGCAGCACATGGCAATGCGGGTACACTGGCTGGAGAGGGTCGTTAGGTGTTGCATTAGAGAGACCAGGACTGGCATGGCAGGAGGGCCAAAGCAGGCGTGTTTGTATCTCGGGGTGCTTTGGAGTACTTCTGAAGCGAGTTGAGGTTGTGGGTTCCAGGTTGAAGTGAAGGATATGCAATTGGTAGCAGAATGGGTACTTTGATACCCGTGCGTGTGAGTTTCAGAGAAGGTTGTTAGCTGGATGGCATAATCTTCTGAGTGAGGGGGAGCGGGGGGAGGAGTTGGGGAGAGCTTGAAGCGGAGATGTAGAGAAATACAAGGAGAGAGAGAGAGGGTGGAAGGCAGGAGAGGCAATGTGGGTACGGAGAAGGGCGAGGAGGAAGGGACTGGCATGATTGAGGAGAGCACAGAGAGTCTGCATGGTTGACAAGAGCACGGAGAATCCAACGGTGTCGCAATATGGGGCTAGAGAGTGCTGGATGGTTCGGTATTCCCCAGGAACAGAGAGAGTCGGAGACCCAAGGCGAGAGCGCGACGATGGTGCAGCTGCTGGCAGCAAGACAGTCGCTTTGCAGCACATTAGACAGGACACGCGAAGTAGGATCGACGTTGGACAAATTGCAGCTCCGCCTGTACACTATTGGGGATCGATTGCCGCCTCTGGAGAAAGCGATGGCCCCGTTGCAAATGCAGTCAAATGTATTGAAGGGATTGTCCAGCCGGATTGAGCGGGCCATGGGACCAGCAATGTCTGTGCTCAAAATGTTTGATGTGGTGCATACGCTCGAGAGGACTCTCATGGGGAAGCCTGGAGAGGACTTTGATCGCTACCTGGCATCGATCATGCAGCTGGAAGAGTCACTCGAATACCTCAAGGAGAATTCTGCTGTAGCTGTACAGTGGTTGCAAGAAGCAGTGGAATTTCTGGGGAAAAGCGGTTCTGCTGACAAGTACCAAATACACCGCCTCCATGAATCACTCACAGCTCTGAGAGCTCAGCAGGCAGGTCAGCAAATTTGCATAGTGGTTTGTAGGTGTATAGTTTTGAGAGATGCATCATGGTACTGTTATAACTCTATCTATGCATTTTTGTGGCCTACCACAGATTAGGGTAGGTTTTGGGTAAAGGTTTGGTTGGCCTACTGTGGGTTTGAATTTTCCTGGGAAACCAGTGTTTCCCCCTTATCTGATTTTAGCCGGTGGCCTATTGACAGAGAGAGTTACCACATTGTTTCCTCAGTAAAGCTGTGCTCTCAAGTGTGATGTGCACTGAGACTGGAGCTCCCACTCAGGCAGCTCGTGTCTGAGTGTTCCTGCAGAATTACTGAACTATATATGGCTTATCTCATTATCAGGGTTCTTTGTGATCCCCTGCCTTTCAGGTTTCAGTGGCACGCATCCATGTGGGTGTAGAAGTGACCTTGGAAAGAACATCTCTATGCGTCGTTCTCCTAAATGGTGCAATTACACTAGAAACCCAAGGTGTAATGACAAAGGGTTGTGAGAGAGAGTGTGTGTGTCTCTGTGAGTTAGGTGTGTCATGACTTGTCCATTCCTAGATCATTTGGATCTAGTCCGGCCCTTTCAACAGACACTAGCATATACATATTAACCTTTCAAGTTCTGCAAAACTCAGATTTGTGAATATGCAGGCATTGACTATAAGGTCCTTCTCAGTTTCCAGAAGTACAGTAGAAGCCTCCAAAGATTCATGCTTAGAATGCTTTTAGTAGAAACTATGTAGAAGTCAAAATTATGCAGCTATGAGACATGTCATAGCCCAGCAGTTGGGGATTGGTTCTATTAGGCAATTCTGCAAATTCAAAAACTCCATGAGGGCATACTTGGGCCCCTAGGAGGTCATAGTATCTAAATAAGACCATGTACCCTTCTACCAATTTCAAGGTAGGCATGAAGCGTTACAGTCGGTGTATTCTTGTAGACAGGATCAGCACATGGCAAGGCTGCCACTGATCATCAGATCCTAACAACATCCTACAGTCCATCAAGCAATTGATTGCTCTCAACACCATTCCACACCAAGCATGAGGCAGCATGAAGGCTTCCCTCAGGGCTTTTTTGTTCCTTCTCACAATCGGAGTATGTCTACCCTCGAAAGCAAGTGAAGCTGTCTCACCTGGCCCCATTATGCACATCCCCCCAAGCAGTAGATTAGTGATTTGCAAAGCCAGGTTGACATATCCATGTCCACTTTAACTAGGAGATATTCATGGATTGCAAGATAGAAAGAAAAGACAGCATACTAGTGGGTGAGGGGGTGGTAGTTACTCTTCAACAGTACATCAGCAAAGCAAAGAATTGCTTATGCTGCTACACCAGCACTCAGCCCCGTGTTGTCATACTGAGCAGCACCGTTCACAAGGAACTTTTATGGACATAATATTCCTGTTGCCTTCCCAACAGAAATGTACAAGCAGCTCAAAAATTAATTCTCACAACAGGATTAAGTAATACACGAGTGATAGAGAGAGAGACATGGACTAGGCAATTCAAGAGTGTTGTTAAGTAGGACATGGTTGGTTTCCTGTTCTGTTCGGCATGAAATTCCAAAGGGATTAGGCACTTCTTGAATGGTGTTACCAGGAGCTTAGCCACCATCAGGATAAAAAAAGAGATCAAGAAAGAGAGAGAGAGAGAGAACTAAAAGTAATGGGTATTTGTGCAGGTAAGGCATCATCAGGGCTGGATGGGGGGTTGCTAGGTATTGCACTGGAGAAGTTGGAGGCGGAGTTCAAGTGCCTAGTAGTTGAGCATAGTCTGCCATTGTCCCTCCCTGAACGGGTGCCTGTCCAGACAGATGAGTCTACTGCTCCTGAAAAGAGTTCATACCTTTTCCCAACTGCAGTGATGGATAAATTGCATTCCATTATGAAAAGACTGGCAGCCAATCATCAAGCTCAAGCATGTATGGATACGTACTGGGAAATTCGGAGCTCTCGGGCCTTTGTGAGCTTGCAGGTATAAATTGTCTATCTGTTAGATTTACTTCCATTGTGACTGCCTTGGATTGGACAACCACAACGTAATACATTCACAGAAATTCCAAAGCGCCAGGGAAAGAAAAGACTAGGAAAAGAAAGAAAGACCATATTCATAATAAATAGATGGGGCACAGGACTCTGGTGGTTGTGAGTAATTAACTGTAAGTTTGAAAACAAAACGTATACGTTTAGATTTACGTATATGTTTAGATAGAATCTAAACATATGCGTGCTACCTTGCAGGCACTGCATGTGGACTATTTGAAAAACTCTAGTGCAGAGGCAGTCGATAAAATAGAGTGGGAGGAGCTGCAAACCATGATAGCATCATGGGCTCAGCAGATTGAGGTGGCAGTGAAGGTATTGTATTCCAGGGAAAGGCAACTTGCCAGCCAAATTTTTGGCAATCTGGGGCAGTCAGTGTGGGTTGATTGCTTTTGCAAGGTGGCCCACACTGGGATGAGTGCCTTTTTGAAGTTCGGGGAAGGGGTTGCACGCAGCCAGCGGGCTCCTGAAAAGCTTTTCAAGCTGCTTGACATGTTTGAGGCCTTGGAGAATTGTGCTCCCAGTGTGGCCAAAGTCTTTGAGGGGGAGGGCTGCCTTGAGATTCGCTTGCGAGTGCGGGAGCTTCAAAAACAGGTTGCTACACAACTTAGACGTTGAATTCTGCCAAATCTGCAAGTGTAGAGCCTGATCAGAACTTTAAATGCTTGGCTTGGTCTTTGCTGTCCTGATCTTCTGACTGCTGTCTTGTTTTAGTACATATTATGATGGAGTATTGCCTACATGTCTAGGAGCAATCACAAGGCCATTGAACTAATCAAGTGTGTAGATTTGGTTTGTGGTGAACTTGATCTAAATGTAATTGGTACAAACAATGAAATTGCTAGTTTACTTCAAAGTCAAATGTATGGCAAGATGCTTGGTTGGTTAACTCTGCACATGTTTGTCATTCAGTGGCAACATCAACAAACCGATTGCTCTTCTGGTTTGTGATTGCCTCAGAGGGTATTCCTTTTACTTGCATCGTGATATTCTGCAAACCTTCTGCACCTTGCAGGCAACAATACTTTAACTCTGAGGAGCCCTTTGGATTCACCAATTGAACAAAATGGATGCAGGTTGTTTATGGAGCCTCCAAAACGTTCTGGGAGTTCAAGCAGTGGGTGGAGGAACAGAATGAGGGGCCCATTGTCTGTGACGGTAGTGTAACTCGACTCTGCAGCTACGTGGTCAATTACCTCAAGTATCTCGTCAGTGAATTCTACAGCCCAATTATGGACCAAGTGTTGAAGATCGAGCAGAGTTGGCGGGGTGAGGGGCGACCTGAGGAGCGGGGGCTACCCCATGGGATTCTACTTTTCCTGCAAGCACTCGAACGCCAAGTGGAGGACCGTTCAAAGGAGTATTCTGACCTCGCCCAGAGGCACATCTTTCTGATGAATAACATTTGGTATATGCGGACACGCTGCAAAAAGTGTGAGCTCGGGGTGCTGCTGGGTGAGACCTGGCTCTCCGAGCATGGCCGCAAGGTAGGGTTCTCGCACCAAGAGGAAAGTTTTTTTTATGTGTGTGTGCTCATTGAGCATTCCTGCAAACACCGACTGGGAAATGTTGTCTCTACATGATATCGACCCTCTCCAAGTTTGTCATGGTTTCTACATACAGTCATACCTGGAAATGGTCATTGTGCTCGAACACAACTAATGACAATCGAGCTACACGAATCGAGTATTGTATGATGTACAAGCTGGTATAAGTATCATGCCAGAAACCAGAATGTTGATTCCAGCACTCCTATGGACCTGACTGAGACCACAGATACTTAACATGGCCTGTAATACGATCTAGAAAAGGGCATTTGGATGGAGAGAGGATATCTGAGAGATGTACTCTGACTCTGGCTGTGGCTGTGGCTGTGGCTGTTTCCTGGGGGCTCCCTTGTTCCTTCTCTCTGTCTCTCCCTCTTGTACCCTGAGCAATGTCTAGTGAGTTCTGGTCCTTTGGTTTCTTGTGGATGCCATGAGGTCTCTCTCTTTCTCTCTTTTCTAACCTCTCTAGGCTACGGCAAACAACGTCTTATGAGTACATTCTTTTCTAACCTCTCAAAGACTCGTATTATTTCATCTCTGTTTATGATTGTGGACATCCCATGATCTTGCAGGTGGAGCAACATGCCCTTGGGTATCAGAAGGAAGGTTGGCGCCGTGTGTTACTCCATCTTAGTCGTGAGGGGCTCTTGGTGTCTTCAGGGGGAAAAGCAGTGGCTCGTGAACTGGTGCGACAGCGCCTAAGATCATTCACTGCAGCATTTGAGGATGTTTGCCGAAGACACTCAAGATGGACCATCTCAGAGGATGACTTGAGAGATGGGACCCGGCTCGCAGTTGTGCAGGCCATTGTTCCTGCCTACAGGAGCTACATTCAGAGTTATGGCCCCTTGTTAGACTTGGGTGCTGGCCCTAACAAATATGTTAAGTACTTGCCTGAAATGATCGAGCAAATGCTAGGTGACCTGTTTCAAGGTCAGACAGAAAAGCCTCACAATGGCTCTACTGGGCACCCTAATGGAGATCTGTCATTTTAATCAGTGATCCATTTCTCCTAACCCACTACTTCCCTTTTCTCTCCCTCCTATCTTTGGGCTGTAGGGTTTGGCAGTCACATATCAAGAGTGTACCCGAAGCTCTTGATTTGCAGTGTGTGCTTGTGGCACACTACACATCAAGAGTGTCAGTAATACTGTAGCTAAAGCAGTTAAGGTCCCATGCCAGTGGTTGGGTGCCACACAGTATCTCCCAATTCAGGCATATGCTGGGAGTAGCAAAATCTGGTTGATCACCATAGGCTTATTGTTCCATATTTTTGCCATGAAGTTGACCGACACAAAAAATTCTATCTGACGAGATCCCCAAATCTTGGCCTCAAAGTTTTCACCACCCATCCAGATCTCCCTGTTTTGTTGCTAGCTTGGGAATTACAGTCTTATTACGGGTGCCCCCTGCTATGCTGAAATTAAGAATTACACACTCACCTTCCCAGTCATTTTTCCTTGCAAAACCTGACTTCACAAAACCTGTAAGCAGTCCCCTACACTCTTTGCAGATGGACCCACCCAGTATGCAGTGGACAATTTGGGTGAATTTGTGTTCCATCCACAAAGATACCAACAGACCTTAGCAGACAGAGGCATGTGTACATGTTCAAAGCATCTCTTACCAGCATACTAGTAGGAAGGAAATGGTGTGCTCTGGGGAAGGAGAAGGCCTAATATTGATTGTTGATAATTTCTGTGGTCATGGGGATAGTTGCTGATTGAAGAATTCAGTCTGGCTGCAAACACCACAAACTGCTGGATGCAGGCATAATTTCACCCCTTTTGTTCCTTTGTCTCCCACTACATCGCATTCCTTTAGAGAATTTCTTACCAAGGATTTGCGCCCTCACAGCTGGACCCTATGTCTGTCTTGTATTCTATTTCCGCGAAAACCTTGGGATCTATTTACCCTGTTTTTGAGCCCTACGCCTCCAGTTTTCTATGCTGAAGTGAACTGTGCTCATGGACAGATCACCTATGAAGAGTTTGAATGGTCTGCAGGTTTCACTTTTCATATCGTCTTGATTTAGTAGCAGAACCATTCCCTCAAGACTCACCAGCCTACTCATACCAGATCCCAATCCAGGCTTGTCCCTATTGACCAGTGTGAATGCCACAATCTCAGTGAGGCTGTCAAGTATCAGATATGATAGCTGAATTGTCATCCATTCTATTATGATTCTACTTCTTCCTGAAGTCTTTAAATCGAATGAGGTTCGTGTCATCCAGCAAGTCTATCTACCAAATCAGTTACAAGCAGCAATCTCAGACCTTCCTTTTGTTTCCAATTGAGAAGTAGCTCCCCACCTATCTTACTCAGTGCTGCTACAAGAGAGCAACAGCTAGTCAGTCACTTGTGAAAAGTGAAAAGCTGTTTCAAAATTCGTAATGAATTGCTGTGGCTACCTGCCCTTGGGATGCCTTTTGTTATCGTCCCTAGATGAATCCTTTCGTAGGAGGGAAGCAAATGCTGTGTGCATCTAGAGTAGCCAAATTTCCTGATGGTTTTAAAAGTTCCCGTCTATGGTCGCGAGGCTCGTCTGTGGAACTAATTAACACCTTTCTGGTCTGGGAATGCAGCGTGTGTCACACAGTTCCAGATGTCAATGAACTAGCTATGCGCTAGTCACTCAAGTACGCAATTCTAGTGCAAGGTCACCAAGTGCAGCTTGTTGTTCGGGTTCAACAACTGTGCCTGCCAGTTTTCCGCGGAGGTGAACAATTTCAAAACCTCGAGATCCTGGCCGCCATACTTGAACCTGGCAGGCAGCTAAAGACCTGCTAAAGATGGTAGTTTTGTGGGCCCATGCATCGATGACATCGAGGCCGAGGCCATGCACTTGTTACAGGTTTCCTCCAGTGTGTATACAGGGCCTGGCCGGGTATCAACCAGGGTATTAAATAACCAACCCAGCTGGTATTGGCTGTTGTAATACTAGGGTTAATAACCGAACCGCCTGGTATTGACAATTCCAATACCGAGGTCAATACCAGTGTTGGCCGGGTATGGCATCTGGACATGCATACGGTTATTTGCCGGTTATGCACATATGCATACCCGGAAAGTGCAGCCCTAGGAGGAACCAGCTATGGAAGGGAACCCCTATACCTACGTTATCCGGGTATAACACCCTTACAATCCAGATGCCGGTTCTCTAGCCGGTTAGGAAGCTGGATGGCTTTTGCCGGTTCCCTTCCATAGCCGGTTCCTCCTAATTAATTTCCTATTTACTTGGGCATTCTCAATGTTGTGCACCTAATCTCCCCAACCATTGTAAGCATATTGTTACTAGTAAGACATAATCAGGATATGTCCATATGCAATAATCTTAACTGCCATCACCAACCCCTATACCTATGTTATAACCGGCATTGTGATTATAAGGGTGTTATACCCGGAGCAGGATCCGAAGCAAATGTGCATGGCGTAGAGGCGGTTCTAGATAACATAGGTATAGGGGTTGGTGATGGCAGTTAAGATTATTGCATATGGACATATCCTGATTATGTCTTACTAGTAACAATATGCTTACAATGGTTGGGGAGATTAGGTGCACAACATTGAGAATGCCCAAGTAAATAGGAAATTATTAGTTGAGCATTTGGCTAAAACAATGGTTGTAAACTTAGGCCCCGCCGCACCTGGCTGCTAAGCGGCCTGCTAAGCTAGCTGGCAGCCATTAACGGCGTGGTGACGGCCGCACCTACACGTTAGGGACCCCTACTAGTTAGCAGGCTCCTAGCTGCCGTTAAAAACAAAGGACTCCTCTGACATTTAGCACGTCCTCCCCCCAGGTGGTAAATCGCGGTCACCGACTAAAAGTCGATCAGTCGATCAGTCGATCTTGCGCGCAACAGCGTCTCCCCTTCCCTATGATCTCTCCCTTTCTCCCTCCCTGCCCCTCTTCCCTCTCTCTGCCTCCCTCTCTTTCATCATCTCTCTCAATCCATCTCATTCTGTTCTTGTTCTTTCTTGTTTTTTGTTGATCATGCCAACAGAAAAGCGCACTATGGCTGCATGGTTGACCTTCTTGGTCGTGCAGGGCACCTGAATGAGGCTGAGGAGCTTATAAATAAGATGCCATATCCAGACACCAAAGTATGGGGCGCATTTGCTTGGTGCTTGCAGAGTCCATGGCCATGTGGAGCTAGCTGAACTTGTCGCGGAGTATGTTCTCAAGCTGGAACCACAAAATTCAGCAGTGTTGACAGGGAGAGAAGTTGGCAAGATATGTGGCTGACACACAGTTTGTCGTAGGCAATGTGGATCAGATGAGGAATTGGCCCTTGCCCACTGAAGCAAAAGCTTGGCACTGCTACGGGGGTAATCAGCACATCCCCTGAGACACCAATCTGCATAAGCCAGAACCTTCGCACATGTGGCAGTAGTCACACTGCCACCAAGTTCATGTGCAAGATTCAGCTAAAGACTGTTGGAAGAGATGCTGGAAGAGATTCCCATACATTACTTGGGGCATGTTCTGAAGGGTATTATTGGTGATGATATGTGAAACCCTGGCTCATCTACTCGCTTTGAACCTAGCATAAGATTGGTCTTCAAATTTATTTGTGGCTGTCCCTAAAGAACAACCACAATTGAATCAGATATCTCTACAACAAACACTTGCACATTTTCCACAGATCCACCACAATCTAACTGCTGCTTCTTGTTTTGATGTTTGCATCCATTTCCTCCATTTCCTATGTACAGTTTGCAGGCACCAAGCAACACAAGTTTCGCAGGTTTCGCTTCGTGGAGTCAAGCAGCTCCCACGGGCTCCGTCCACCATAGCCGCAGGGAAGACAGGTGGGAGGACGTGCGGGCAGCCCGAAAAACTTGTTTTTGCGCTCCTGTTAACAAACTGCCGCGCGGCAGTTTGTTAGCTGCCAAGTGCGGCTGCTGTCCAGTTTCATGCCAGACCTGCTAGCTAACCGGCGCGCTAGCTGTGGCTAGTGGCCTATTAGATAACCGGCAGGTGCAGCCGGGGGCGCCTTAGAGTATTAAGGGGCAGCCTGAAGGCAGAGAGATAGATGGTAGGGGTTGAACTTTTGAACCCGAGACCCACAGGCCAATACATGAGTGGCTTACCACCATGCCACAACCCTCTTGTGTAGTTTTACACACATACACAAAAATGCTAGAAAAAAGTAAAAATATAAAAATGGATGAATCCCATAACCGGTACTATGGAACCGGCAATTTTTAAGATGGCATAACCAGTAGATTGGCCTCTCATTTTACAATAATTGGGACGTTATGGCGCACGCGCGAGCTGACCGGTGGGCCCTGCGCACGGGCGCCCCCCGCCCGCCGCTGCGCGCGGTCGCCCACCTGCTGCCGCAGCCCCGCCCGCGCTCCGCCGCGCCCTCAGTCCGGCGCGGCCAGTCCGCCCGCCAGACCGCTGCCCGTGAGTCTAGTTCCCCTCAGTCCGCCAAACCGCCAGTCCGCTATGCCAGTCCCCGCAAGTCCACCCAACAGTCCGTTGTGCCAGTCTGCCAGTCTGCTAGTCCGCGCCGGCCGAAGGATCTGGATCGTCCATTCTGAGAAACCCATCCGCGCCATCTATGTTTAGGGCATGGAAGATTGTAACATCCTGCCACAAACTCGCCCACTCGTTCTTGTTGGCTCGTTCTTGCGGCTCTTTGTTGTCCCGTTCTTGCGGCTCTTTGTTGTCCAATGTTGCGGAGGTGACTTTGCACGCATGCGGCTGTTCTTCTTGTTTATGGCGATTTTAATGACGATGAAGGGTGTGCCTGAACATGAGAGGGCTGGCAGGGCTCTACAACCACCATCGTGCATATGCTTCCACTATTTTCGCCTTCGTTTTGTGCTGACGTGCTTAATTTTTTAGGACAATATGTGGAAAAATTGCATGCGTTTACGGTTTGTGGTGTGTGTCCGAGTCTGAGCTCCTTCGTATGGAGCAGGAAACCATTGTGTAACACGATAGCGGAAATCGCGGAAGCATATGCACGTGGGGGCGTGTATACATTGCAGAATTTATGTCCACCGATGAGACTGTTCAGGGGAGGACGTCTCTGCCACCACATGTCTCGGAACTGCGGAGAGTGTGAACGGAACAAGATCCAGTCCGAAAGTCCTCAAACATCCAGATGCACCTCCTGAAACATCACATCTCAACCACTACCATCTCCTTGAAAACTGGACGATGGGAAAGGAGACGCAGCGTGAGAGATGTGGATTCACGTTGCTTGTGGATGTTCGAGGTCCTTACGACTGCAAATGCGCGTGGATCAACAGGCTCTTCGACTGCGTCTTTGTCAGTACTTTCTCTAACCAGTGTGTTGTACCATGAGTATGGGCATATGCAAGTCTACTGGACGGATGAAATGCAACCACTGCATGACGGCGACGCCAAGCGTGGTTCTGATGGGATATCAGTCTAGTTTGCTGGACTGTTGGTCTGTAAGGATACAAGTCTGGTGTGGCGCGAGTCTGTTCTTCACTGGACTACTGGGCCGTCACTGCCTACCAAATTCCGAAGTGTCTTCTCTCGTCTTATCCCCGAAGTCTCTTCTTTCGTCAGTCTGTTGAACCGTCGGTCAGTTGGAAGTCCGTCTCTTCGGATATGAGTCCGTTTAACTACTACATTTTAATTATCCGCATTGTCGTGAGTTTGCTGAGCCGTCGGACTGCTGGTTTGTCCGTCTCTTCTGATATCAGTCACAAAGTCAGTCTACTGTGGCGCAAGTCTGTTTGCGCTAGGTCTGTTGAGCCGTCATTATAATCACGTGTAAGTCTGCTAGACCTATTAATGCAACGACGGCAGGAAGGGGCGCCAGTGATCTCGCGCCGCGTCTGAACTTGGACAGAAAGTGCGGTTTACGGTTTACTCCTGTATCACCCAGCCGCCTAGGGGATACTTTGTCTTTTGGGATATTAGTCTGTTAGAAATCAGTCTGTTGTTGCGCAAATTACTCTGCGCCAATCTCTTCGTCAGTTTGTTGAACCTTCCGTCTGCTGGACCGACTGACGATAGTCCCGCTCATCCCGTCTGCTGGACTGTCCGTGCAGTGGCATACCGCCAGCACGTGTGAGGGGTGTGCGGCCAAAAAGGGATGCCAGTGAAATCTCGCCACGTCACTCCACGTATGCAGGGTTATACCTATTCTCCACTTCCCGCTGGACTTCTTTCACATTGTTTCGTTTAGGGCCCGTCCACCTCCCATTTGTGCGAGCCCGCTTTCCTTTGTGCGTGTTAGCTTTTCGAGGCGCGGACAGTCGCGTGAGCTCCGAATCGTCGCAACAACCGTCGCCTCCGCAACACGCCCAGTGAGTTCCTCTTTGTACTTTGTGCTTTGGTTTCTTTCCATTCTCTTTTCCGCTCGTCTCTGCTTTCTTATTCTTAGTCTGTCTATCGCTCATTGCCGTTGCATCTCTTATCTGATTCTGCAACCATGGAGGATGCTTGTGCAAAGGGTGGAGCAGACTGGTTGCATTTCATGCACAAGTCCAGGCTAAAGGAATGAAGGTACTGGTACTCACCTGAGGAGTATGATGTGAAAATAGTCGAAGCATTCTTAGACCTCCGCGCAATCAAGCCTGCAGACTCCAACTGGCAAAAGGATAAGCTCCACTGTCCCTTCTGTAGTGAAATTATCAAGGACAAAGTGCAGCTAAACCGCCATTGTATTGACACGGGTTGCAAAAACAAGCGTTATATCCCACCTGGCTTCAAGCCGTGGCCAGTTCAAAGTTCAATGAGGGTGGTGAATGCGGCCACCGCCAGACTTTGTGGCGCAAACCCAAAGGCCCGCACTTTGGCGGAGGTGCGCGCACGGTATGGGGTGGGTTCGGATGTTTCAATGCAAGATGTGCATGACCTGACATCACCATCGCCTGTGGCTCCCAGAAAAAGGAAACTTAGTGATGGGGCCCAGAAGAAGGAAAGAGAAAGGCTGCAAGGTCTGCTCGGGAGGCGAGGCCAAATCTCAACAGCAGACTCGTCCCTAAGGCAGTCAGGAAGTGTCATGGGTTGTGCCAGGGAGACGGTCTACGCAGCAGATGCAATCCATCAGTACTTCGAGTGAGAGCCAGTCTGCTGAGCCGTCTGCAAACATCATTCGGAATGATGAATTCGCAGGTATGGGAGGTGTCTCATCTCCCGTTGACATTATCTTGCCTGACCAGTTGAGGGTTCACGTGGACGAAGTCCAGTCGAAAGAGGCTACCAGTGGAGTCTGTCCTGGCACATTGCGCCTCATACCATTTGGGCTTCTCCCATTGGTGTGCCCACCAGTGGACGATCCAGACTTCTTCCGTTTTTTCTACAGTTTCGCCCAGTCCGGACAGCTCAGCAAAACCATCCAAGCAGCAGAGGAAAATTGGTTGAGCTCCCTTGAAGATGAGGAGGACATCTGTGTTGACGACGACGAGGAGATAATGCCCAGTCTGTCCCCACAATTGGTAGTTTATTGCGTCAGTCTGTTGCGTCCCCTCCTACAGTCCACTGTCCGCAGGTGTCTGTTGTCATACAGTCTGCTGGTTCAGTCTACTATACGTGTGCAGGTGTCTCTTGTCGTTGAGTCTGCTGGAGTGCTGGTTCCTTTGTTCTGTGCCACGATGCTCGTGAGTCTGCTCGTAGTTGGTAGTCTACCTGCTCGGTCTGCTGCGTCAGTCTGCTTGTGGACTTGCTGGTCAGTCCCATGCTTGTGGACTTGCTGGTTCAGTCCCCTGCTTGTGGACTTGCTTGTCAGTCCCTGGAGTCCGCTGGTTCCTTTGTTCTGTGCCACGATGCTGGTGAGTATGCTCGTGAGTCTGCTGCTAGTGAGTCCGATGTTGAGTTTTTGGGTTTTCTGTCATATATCAGGATGAACGAGCCAGTATTCGGGAGGCCTTGTGTGCTTGGCGGACGGTGAGCTCCGACCCTCCTTTAGCGGTGAATGCGGTGCGCCAGGAAGTGGAGCGGGTGCGGGAGTACATCTTGTTTAAGTACCCTGGCTCAGCAGATGCCATAGCAGCACTGGACTCTGCAGACAAAGCACGCGCCAACTCCCCGGTCAACACCATACTCACTGCAGACTCGGTGAACACAAAGCTCACCCAATCTGGCATCCAGCAGACTCTTGCCCAACATACTCTTTCCCACTAGACTCACAGTCAGCACAGTCTTGTCCAGCACACTCCCATGTACCAGACTCTCGTCCAGCATAATCCCATCGAGCAGACTGCTTTGCAGACTCCCAGCTAGCAGACTGCCACCCAGAAGACGCCCATCCACCACAGTGTTGTCCAGCGGACTCCCAGCCAGCAGACTCCCATTGTCACGACCACCACGGGACTTTTTGGAGTTTGGTGCTCGCCATTGCCGCTCATTGATCCTGAAGTTGTGGACCTGACACTTGCCCGTCTGAGGGTGGGGGAAGTCAATGCCAATGTGGATTGGTATAATGAGCTCCATCGCATTGTCACGGACGGTCAGTGGCCTTTTGTTCCCTTTCATTATTCCATGGAATTTACTATGGCAGAAGCAAATGAAGTCCTCGAAAGCGCACATTCTGTTGCCTTGGCAGCCACGAAGGTCCAAAATGCCCCGCCACTGCTTGTCCAATTAATCCTCATGGATGACCCACGGCCTCAAGAACTCAGACATATGCCCATGGCACATCCTACCTTTGGGGTGCGGGGAAAGCACTTGCTTGGAATTACTGAAGAGTACTTTCATCACATTGCTAATTCTTTCCTTCACCATCAATGGATGCAGTTCGGTAATTTCCGTTCATACAGTAAATTGGTAAAGGACCTGCAAAGTCTGAAGAAGTATTTGTTTCATTCAGATTTGGATGCAGGTAAGAAGAGTGTTGCGGATGAGGCGTTGCAATGGTTTGCTGCGGTAATGGAGCGAGCAGTGTTCGATATTGTATTGAACAGACCGGATGTGTTCAAAGTCCTTTGGTGCGGCTCCCCATTTGAAAACCGCATGCCAGCGATTCGTCATCTCGATGGAGCATGCTTGGGACACCAAATCCAAGATATTGGTCTCAGTGGCAACCTCCTAGAAGGTAATGCCAACTTCTTCTGGACCGTTGTGAAGTTCATGGTCTTTTCTTCCACCATCCTGTCAGACTCACTTTGTCCAACTCATCTGTTTCCGATTTAGACGAGCACGTGCAGTGTGCTTTCGATTCCCTTGCCAGAGGTGCACGAGATGTTGTGCTGGCGTTACAGGGACTCCATGACACCGTTCAGCAGACTACTGACAACGCCATAGCTCAGCAGACTGACCCACTGCAACAAAAAGAGCATGGACAGACTGTCAACACTATCCCAGCCGCTGTTCAGGAGAGTGGGCGCACTACAGGCAACATCGAGGACGAGGAGACTCATGAGCAGACCGGCAAGCAGACTGAAGGTCTGCCTCTGCACCAGACCATGCAGAATACCGATGACGTCGTTGTCAAGCAGACCGTCCAGCATACCAATGAGCATACTGGGCTACAGACGGATGACCTAGCTGTGCACCAGCAGACTGTGCAGCATACCATTGACCAGACTGTCCAGCAAACTGAAAGCAGTCACCACAATGACAGTGCCCTGCAGACTGTCCAGCAGATTCACGACCACACTAACTCGGAGGACCCAACTACACTTCCTGTCCACCAATCCGGATCCTGGCTCGTTGAACAAAGTCGGTTGCACTGGCCTCAACGGGACCCTGTCTCTGAATTTCTGCGGAGTTCTATCAGTGCATTGACGGAGTCTTCTTTTCCCACCGGGCCATCTTCACATATTGGCGCATCATTTGAGGATATAAGTTGGGCACCGGTAAACCATTCTTCTCCAGTGGCCCATGGCCTGCCATCTATTTCCATTCAGCTCAGCCCGGTTTTGGTTCATTCGCTTGTGAAAGCTCCAGATGATTCTTACGTGACCGACCGCAATATGGGAACTCAACCCCGTATCATTGACCTTACTGAAGAACTAGACGATGTAGTTGCCGCGGATAATTTAGATGTCGGCGGTAGTCAAGCTTTTTCTGCATCAGACCCTGAAGACACAGTTGACTTGCAAGTTGATAGATTGATCTCCTCCTTGCAAGAGCAGACCGACCATGAGAGTGACCACCAGGCTGAACAGCAGACTGACCAGAGCAAAAAGCAGACTGAGCACCAGACTGACCAAACTGAGGACAGTGAGTAGCATACTGACGCTAAACATGGTCCTTTGAGGGAGGGCCAACATGCCGTTCCCCCCGCCCACAAGAGTGTCCACCAGACTCGACAGCAAACTGACAATAGTGGCGAGTAGACTGAGCACCAGACTGGCCAGACTGAGGACACTGAGCAGCAGACTGATGCCAAACATGGACAGACTAAGGGCCAACATGTCATTCCCCCCGCACACGAGAGTGTCCACCAGACTCGACAGCAAACTGACCAAAGCGGCAAGCAGACTAAGCACCAGGCTAACCAAACTGAGGATACTGAGCAGCAGACTGACGATAACATTGGACAAACTAAGGGCCAACATGCTGCGCACACGGAATCTGTCATAACACCCCTGGCTACAGCAGGTCCGGACTTGGGTGTTCAAGCAGGGGAGCAGTCTGCCCAGTCGCTTCCTTCCAATGACGCTGTACAGGTTGTGCCCTGCCGTCTTCCACCTCTGTGATTTCAGATTTATGTTCAATTTTTGTGTATTGACAGGATCTGTTGTACCTATAGGACTTGAGGACACCGTTTCCCTCCCAGGCAATTCCACAACCCGCCGATGTTGCTCACGTTGGCTCCACAACCAGAAAAGGTGGCTTACTTACAACGCCAACAGATGCACGGATTAGTTCAACGCATGCGACCCGTGAGGCTACCAATATAGGTCCTGCAAGTGTGAACAAGCCTGTAGACACAGTCGTGTTGCGAAGCAGGACCGCATCACTTTGTCAGTCTGCTAAATTGAACCCGGCCACAGTAGTCGCCAAATCCCTGGGCACAAGTAGAGCGAAGAAGCGGACTGTCGTGGAGCAGACTCAGGAAGTTCGAGAGGGTCCTGTTGCCAAGAAACCTGCAAAGAAAGGCAAGTCCGTTGTCTTCATGAACAAGGACCGCAAAATGGCATTGGATACGGACAAAGAAGTGGTTCTTCAGCGACAAATGCACCAGTGAGTAGCCCTCCCAGTCTGTTGAGTCTGGTCACTCCAGTCTGCTCAGAAGTGTGAGTCTGCTCAGTCCGCTCGGTCTGGTGAGTCTGGCGAGTCTGCTCAGTCCGCTTGGTATGGGCAGTCTGTGGACCATAGGACGCTTTTGTCATGTAAGCATGCTTTTGAGCATTTGCAATGAAATAAAATATGACTTTGTATACACATCCTATTGGTCGCATATGAGTGCAGTGTGGAGTAGTTGCTGTAGACTTGTGACCAATTCATTGCATGTTGTTAAGCGAACTTACCCCTGCATACACAATCATTTTGTTTAACATACCAAGGGAGTCCACTGGTCAGCAAACAGCCGAGAGTCAGCAGACTGCCAGAGTACGGGAAGAGGGTATGCGTAGGCTTGTGAGCAGACAGAGGGCAATGTCGCCAGACTGACGAGAGTCCGACAGACTGAGGAGTTGGGACCAGTCCGGCAGACTGGCAGATGCAATTGGGAACCATGAGTCTGCACTTGTGAACAGACTAGTGTCGAGAGTCACCGGAGTGGTAGAGTACAGGCAGATGGCATTGGCCAGTAGACTGCCAAGTTTGGTCAGCAGAGTAAGTGAGAGTCCACCGTATTGAGAATGGCCAATCTGATGGGCAGACCGCATGAGGCTCACTAGTCAGCCAGGTGCAGGCACGTTCAAAACCGGGAGACTGGTCTGCTCAGGAGAAGGCTGGCACAGCAGAGTGTTCGAAGACTGAGTCCCAACTTGGTACAGCAGACTCAGACATCAAAAGACTGGTTGAGCAGACTGGTTCAGACCGTATGTCAAGTTATTTTACCACTAGTGTGAAGTTAGCTAGGAAATAGCTAGCTTTCATATATTGACATTTGGGATTGACCCAAGTATCAATCCAAGGGCCAATACATGTTTGGGCACCTGGCGTTGTTATCTTCACGGCAGATCGTGGTGGGCTCATCTTTCTCGAGTTGAGCCTCATACGAGACGATGTGTGCGGTTTAGGCCACCTTCACCTCCTATGTCTTCTACGGAAGGTTATAATTCGGATTATGAATCAAGAGGACTCACACCGGCGGTGCAAGTTGTTTCCTTGCCATTGTTGTGGGACACAGTGGAGGAGATGTATGGAGCCACCAAAGGGCCACGTAGGTACTTTGGGGCGGTGGGCACCATTGAGTTGGATGATTTTATCCAAGAGTTTGATAGTTGGTGTGACTTGCAGCAAATGCGCAATCCACAACTGTTTACGCCTTTTATGGCATGGAAGGGGCTGTTTCAGCACCTTGAGGGGCTGCCCATGGATGATTACCATGAGTTTAGGCAGGGGCACGATGTTGAGATCGAGGAGTGGAGGATGTACTGGTCACCCGACTATGTCTCAATCACTAGAGGCACTAGAGGCACTAGAGGCACAAGGGCAGCAGCCACACCGGCAGCTGCACCAGCAGCAGCAGCTACAACAGCAGCTTCCACGAGCAGTAGTGGGACTAGTGGTACAGCAACTACGACGTCCACCCAAGCTACTGCTACACCAGCACCAGTGGCGGTGCCTGCCTTCAACCTTGTTGTGGAGTTCTTCGAAGAGTTGAGAAGGAACTACCAAGGGGTGAGGACAGAGAAGTTGAGGAGCTTGCAAGAGTTCCAATGGAAGCCTACTGAGGGTGGAGGAACGAGTGGTCATGGTGGGATTTGTTAAGGAGGCACCACGGGGTAGTGGTGCTCCTAGCCAGCCATTACCTCAACGTGCTCAAGGCAACAAGGGGGCTCAGGTGAAGCCCAGGGAAGGGCAGAGAGGACCTCAGATGCAGGGGTCTCTCCCTTCATTTGCAAGCCAACAACGGGCGGATGTGGTGTACTAGACATGTGGAGGACCCCATGTCAAGAAGGATTCCCCAGAGGGAGGCAATGGTTTGGCACCGGCACAGCCTACACAGTTGCAGTGTGGGCATTGTGGCAAGTACGGGCATGGAGAAGCCCGGTGCTATGGTTTGCATCCTGAGTTGCGCCCAGGCCAGTTCCAAAAGAACAATGGTGGCCGGGGGCGAGGTGGAGCAGCCTAGAGAGGATGAGGTGGCCAGGCACGAGGTGCAGGCCAAGGGCAAGCTCAACATGGCCAAGGACGCGGAGGTCAGGGTGGTGACCAAGGCATGGCCAACCGGCTTCAGCAGCTAGAGCAGAGGCTCGCTGCCATGGCCACAGCTCAGGTGGTACCGGCTCCAAGGCCAGATAGTCCACCTCCTGCTCCTGAGGGAGGAGACATGGGAGGCATGGGATTCATGTGCGGGGCAGCACTACCACTAGTGAGGGGTGCCACTACCACTACCACTGTGGGTGGGGCACCACTACCATTAGTGTCGGGCAGCACTACCACTACCACTATGAGCGGGGCAGCACTACCACTAGTGCAAGTGGAGTCAACTCGGCAGTGATTCGAAGAGCACCACGAGTTCCTGAGCCACAGGGTGTAGAGGTGGAGTTGGATCCACAGCGTGGGGAGGCAAGCCGTCGGGCCAGGCTTCCTCAGTCATTCACATTGGCAGAGACAGTGTTGACGCCGTCCATGGCACCTAGTTCTCGCCCGACTATTACCAAGGCGGAGGTTACTATGCCATTGGGGAGAGCTACACGGGCAGCACCACTACCTAGTGTTGCCAAGGCTACGGCAGTTAGTGTGCTACTGGGGGGCGGCCACATCTGTGTGCCAAGCTCCATTGTTCTCGGCTACCATGATTGCGACGCCGGGGGTAAGACCAGAAGAGGTGTTCAGGCTGGCAGCTACACTCTGTGAGAGTGGGGAGGTTACTTCATCTTCTGCGGAGATAATGGGAGGTGTAGTGCCGGAGAGATCCTCAGATGTGAGGGTCAAGACTGCCACAGCGGTGCCATGGCAAGCTGCAGCTGCCAGGTTGATGGAACTGCCCGCTAGGCCAGCCATTTAGCGCGCCATGGTGACACCTAGAGTTGTCATGTTAAACAACCAGGATGACATTTTCTGTTTGAATGGACCGGCAGGCAAGAGGTACCGGCCACTGCGGGTCTTGTTGGACTCGGGAGCTCAGCCATAGATGCTGGACAGAGCTGCTATTGCAGGCTTGGGCCTCACGGAGGCGGATATGGAGCCGTGCCCTTTCTAGATACAAACATCTCTGGGAGGATCAGAGCAGGTTCGGGGCATGACACGACATGAGTTGGCTATCAGACTATAGCCGGATCATCCTATAGATGGCTCAGTGATGAGAGCCAAGGCCATTGTGACAGACGTGGTCTCGTACGATGTCCTTGTTGGTGGGGCAGTGTTGTACCCCATGGGCTTCACCCTGGATTTTTGGGAGGAGTCAGCTTCTTATAGGCCTGGATGGCAGTCAGGGGAGGGTCGGCGTGTGTAGCTCAACTGACAACCGTGCATGCATTGACTGCCATCTGGCTTTCTCTCTAGGCATTTGGGGGTCTGCGATCTGCTACACGTAAGTGTCTTTGAAGGTGACGATCAAAGGATCCGGTCACTTGCAGTTGTCGTCTCAAGGGCAACATTGCAAGAATCACAATTAAGTAAGAAAGATGGTGGAAGAAGCTGCAAACTACAAATGAGTGAAGTGGTAGGGCGATGCTCCATTCTTAACATGCTCCCCTTCCCGCCATGGTGATAGAGCCACACAAATGGACTCCCTTCCCGCCACGGTGCAATTTCAAGGCAACGGAACGGGATTGACCGCCGAAACTTGATTTGGAGATCGCGGCCGAATCCGTGATGGAATTCGACCTTCCAATACATGATTCCTCAATCCGTCTCGCTCTTCCGCTGAGGGTGGCATTGGGCGAACTACCCCCTGCTACAAACTTTTGATCGTAATGTGATTTTGAGAGACGAATCGATGCAGCCGGAAATTGTGCAGATGATGACCGCCGATGAGTGGAGATCACTCATTATGGCCTAAGACAAGTGGCGCAAGTTCTGGCCTTGTAGTCGGGTTGTTCACACTTCAATGCACACATTTCATACACATTCAACCATATACCCAAGATCACAACGTCCTGAATCGTGAAAATTGAAATTCCACGTACGTCCTCCGATTCCTCACACACACACGAACTGTAGAGACAGGTGGTTTTCCTGGATGTCGTTCTTTTAGTTGATTTTGGTCATTTCTCTCAGTGTCTTGTTGAAAAGATTCTAGTTATGATGGGAAGCATCTTGATGGCTTTTAAATGGTTTGTTGTTGAGTGTAACTTTCCATCATGTTCTGGAATCTACCAGTTGGTATAAAATGTCAACTGTCTTCTCTGCCAAAGGATGTGCGGCTGAACCTTTCAAATTGAGATTGCAGGAGGAGGGAATTGACGGTAGTGAAATGGGAGTGGCAGAGCCAAATTGAGGAGTCTCTGCAAAGGAGAATCCGGCCCCCTGCAACAGCGTGCACAAACTGCATTGAAGAGGCTCCCCAACAAAAATGAGTTCCCCTCGCCCATGCGGAGGACTTCCAATTAATCACCCCTGTAGACAGAACACCCGAGATGACAGGTTGTGGGAAAGAGAAGTGGCACGTGCCCGAGCCCTTGGGCTTTCAAGGATGCCATGCCCATGTGAACGTTGTTTGGGCACTACAAGTAGATCTGAGGACGGTGTGCGCACACATCTCCTTCACCACAAAAGACATGAAGCATTTCGGGTGTGGATTGGAGATGGACCTGCAGACGAAGACGATGAGGAGTGGGCACAATTGGACAATGCACACCCCCGGGAGAGCCATACAAACAGGCCAGACGAGGATTATGTCATGGGCGCAGGACATGAACCAGGCATGGACGGAGGGGTGGAGATTACTCGAATGTTGCAGGAAGCATTCCACATCATGGACGATGCTGAAGAGGGGGACGGCGCTGCGACAACTGGGGATGGTGATGACGCAGGAAATGAAGGCATTCACATGGGGGAAGGCGTGGAAGGAGGTGGAGATGGAGATGAGAATTCAGCACACATGACACTAGAAGAAGCATGTGTGCCACTGTACGAGGGATGCAAATCCACAAAGCTTGCTGCCACCATGCTGTTGATGAACCTATGCACAACCCACGGTGTCTCAGACCATTTTGTGGACGAGTTGTTCTCTTTGCTTCGGCTGAACTTGCTTCCACAACCAAATGAAATGCCAAAAAGCTGTCACATGGCCAACAAAATGATTGGGAAGCTCGGCCTCAACTACGTGAAAATACATGCATGTCCAAAAGGACATGTACTTTTCAGAAGAGAGTACAAGGACGCTATGGAGTGCCCCAAATGCAGTGCAGCCCGATACCATGATGTGGGCAGGTTACAACAGCCAGCCAAGGTGTTGAGGCACTTTCCCCTTATCCCCCGTCTATTACGAATGTACAAATGCAAGACCATTAGTGAGCTCATGACTTGGCATTCCAGGAATGCCTCAAACGATGGTTTGGTAAGGCATGGTCCCAGATTCCCTTGCATGGAAGCATATAGATGCAACTTGGCCCGATTTCGCCGAGGACCCACGCAATGTGCGATTGGCTGTATCTACGGATGGAGTAAACCCATACGGATCAAAGAGCTGCACATGGTCCACATGGCCCGTGCAGCTGGTTTCATATTTTCTTGGCTGGTATGCTGTTGGTTGGCTTCTTTCATTTCACGTGTGTAGTGGAAGGGGAGAAGTACTTTCCTAAGTTCTGCTACAACAATGTCTTTTTCCAGCCTAGATGTTTTCGATGGATACAAATTGAAGTGCTTTGAATGTTGCTGCAATACTATAATAAAGTGGAGGGTGCTGAATGCAGTTGGCCTTGCTTCGTGCAGGCATAATCCAGGGAAATGTGGACATAGCTGAAACCCCATGATAGCATTTCCAGAGGACGGTGTGGATGGCCTCACAATCCAGCATGCAAAATCCATGACAATGTGGAGCTGGCTGAATGGGCAAACAGGTTAAGTGGCGAACAAGCCACGTCACTGGTACATAGTTGCATGCTTACATAGTACATGAAAGCGTACTATATGTCATTCCCGAAATTGACCATGTTGGTCCATGTATTTTACAACAATGCTATCAATAAAAGACCAATGGTTCGCATTGGAAACTCTATCCTCGTAAGTGGCTTGTGCGTGATGCTCAAACTTGTGATGTGAAGGATCTTATACCCCAGTTCATTGCAGAGGTGATTGGAAAAGACATTGAGAAGGCAACAGCCGTTATCTATAATCTACAGATCCCCTTCAATTTGATGTGGGAAAGCCGGCTGGCTGGAGGTCTAGTCTCACTTTCACTCATCTAATGTCAGTGTTGTATCCATTGCAATGTGGAGATGTTTGAAACAACATTGGAGCATTTCCAGAGGATGGTCTGGATGGCCTTTCGTGGCGTGTGCCAAATCCATGGCAAGAAAACATTACAGGCAGAACCCATGGCAATGGTACCAGCACGGGTTGGTCCAAAGCCAATTGCAACAACAAATGAATAAATGGTGCTGAAAGGAAAGCACTCCATAATTGATCATAAAATCCAGTGTCCAAGCATGATATCTTAATGGGAATGCGAAGGGAGTGTTACCACCTTAAACTATCATGCATGGTCTATAACTGGAGTGCACAAATTGCGCATATCTAATCTTCATCATCCTCATCTATGTCTGGGTCACTACATGTATCATTGTCTTCATCACAGACTTCATCTTCTCCAAGGGTTGGCTGAACATCATCACCACGTATACGGGGTGCTCGGAGGTACAAGGAGGCCACCTGCTCTCGAGTAACCGGTACCGCTCGGCTGCATGTTGGGCCATCAGTAACCACAGTCTCCTCTAGTCTTTGTGGGGCTAACAATCCTTCCACTTCCGCCACATCATCATTATCAATTGATATGTCGCAGACCACTCTACGTGCTCAGGGGCTCTTCTCCAGGACGACTTTCCACCCCGGCTCCTTCACACAATCAGAAAAAAACACTTGATCAACCTGGCCAGGAAACACAAAAGGTTGCTCAGAAGGTGGAAGCATACGGTTAAAATTGACAAGTGTGAAGCCAACATCATCCTGCTTCATTGACATAGGTTGACGACCCACGCAACTCGCCCGTACCCACGAACACAAAAACACTATAGGCTGTGTTTGGCCATAGTCAATTTGCAAAATCTCCCTTATAAGACCCACATATCTTGTAGGTTCCTCCATGTCATTGCCTGAATTGTTGGTAATGGGCTGGTGCTGGAAAACAGATGAGACTCCACAATCAAAAGACACCATACTTGTTGTGTTCATGCCGGGGGATATAACCCTGTAATGGTTACCATACGTTGTCATACTTTTGAATGACAGGGCAGTAAATGATGGAGGCCTTGAAAGATCCAGTAATTCCTCACGTGTTGTAGGATCAAGCCCATCTGATTGAATTGAGAGATGATCTCGTACACCTTGAGGGAGCCAAACAGCAAATGGAGGACAAGGATGCAAATCATGAGGGTACTGAATTGTCGTGGGATTGCTCATGCCTTCCAGCCCTTGCTCCTCACGAAACAAGCGTCGTCTGGCTTCTATCCGTGTGGACTCTACTTCATATATCATGTCACAATCCGAGGGTCAGCCAGGAGATTGACAGAGGTGGCGTGGGAGATTTGAAAAGACGCCATATGCCAACTAATGATAAATGACTAAAACTTGGAAATCTGAATGTCAATGAAGTAGATTTCTTACCCCAACATGACGGATAGACGAGGATAGTTCTGAATGATGTACTCATGTACAATATCACACAGGTCATTCAATTTTCGGGCTTTAGAACTTCCTTCCACAACTTCACGTTCCACAGATTCTGCCTCATCTGCATCCCACACCCTTCGTACACTTCCATAAAATCCTGCCATATACTCTGTGCAAAAACCCAATGCTTCTTCAAATTGGTATCCTTCTGCCATGCTCCCCTCGGGCCTTGCCATGTTTCTTACGTAGCCCTTCATATCTTTCATTGCCTGCTCCATGGGGTACATCCAACGAGATGCTACGGGCCCGCATAACTACAACTCATCCACTAGGTGAACAACCAGATGTGTCATCACATCAAAAAATGATGGTGGGAACTCCTTCTCTATAAGACACAGAGTGAGAACTGCTTCAGTTCTCAATTCCTTATACTCTACAGGATTCACCACTTTTGCACACAACTTCTTAAATACACGACATACTCGCAAAATGGCCCTTTGAGGACCACTTGGCATGAGCCCACGGATAGCAAGCGGTATAATTTGCTGCATGAGCACATGATAGTCATGTGATTTCATGCCTGACAACTTCTTCTTCACCATATGCTTTTTGAAAGCTGATGCGTAGCCTGTTGGCACTTTCAAGTTCTGCACAATCTCCAGAAAGACTTGTAACTCAGCCTTAGTGAGGACATAAGGGGCAGGAGGCATAATTAACGTATCTGCTCTGTCAGGATCACGTTGTAGCCACAATTCCGGGCGCATCCCAAGTAGCTCCAAATCACGGCGAACTTTCAATGTGTCTTTCTCACCAAAGATAGTTTTAATAATATTTTCAGCCAAGTTCTTCTCGCAATGCATTGCGTCAAACGTGTGGCGGATGAGGAGACCCTACAAAATGAACACATAAGCAATTGAGCATTTACTCATCACAATTTAAACAGAAAACGCAAAAATGTACACAGCCAATTTAAAGGCCATGAAGGAATTACCCCCAATAAGGTAAGACATATAAAATTGACAATCGCTTAACTCCATGAGTTTTTGCTGGGTCTGTCCTGCTATCTGGTGTCCCTCCGTTTTCCACCCATGCAGTGCGAGCTGTTGCAAGGTCCTTGATTTGTGTTCCAGTCTGCGTTTTTGGAGGAGTTCCATGCTCAGTAGCGCCATTGAACATTCTTGACCTTCTATATGGATGATTGCAAGCCAAAAATCTTCGGTGGCCTAGGAAAACAATTTTGCCACATGTGTGTAACTACTGTGAAGTCACCCCGGGTCCACAAGCTGGACAACCAGCATAACCTTTCGTCACTTGACCTGAGAGCAAGCCATATGCAGGGTAGTCATGGATTGACCACATCAACACTGCCCTCAGTGTGAATTCGCGTTGACCACGAGGATGGGAAACATCATGAGCTGCAATCCCTCTCCATAGTTCCAATAGCTCTTCCACTAGGGGCATCAGATAAACATCTACGTTGTCCGAGATAACAGACTCCTTACCAGGAATCAGTAGCGCTAACATGACACAGAACTTTTTGGTCATTAACCACGGAGGCTGATTGTAATTGACCAAGAGAACGGGCCATGTGCTCCAACTTGTGGATTGAGCTCCGTAGGGATTTACACCGTCTAAGGCCAATCCAAATCGCAGAGATCGTGGCTCTGCAACAAAATCCGCAAATGTGGTGTCAATGTGTCTCCATGCTTTGCTATCAGCTGGATGTCGAACCAACCCATCCTAGTTCTTATGTCTGTCGTGCCATGTCATGAGGTTAGTGATCGATTTACATCGGTACATACGTTTCAACCTTGGAATGACAGGGAAGTGTCGCAATACTTTCTTGGGCACACTTCCACGACCTGGAATGTAACGGGAACTGCGGCACACTGGGCAAATGTCTACATTCTCATACTCCCCACGGAAGAGTACACAACCACGCTCACAGGCATGAATCATCGTGTACTGCAATCCCATCTTGGCAATCATGGTTTTTGCTTCATAGTGAGTTTTCGGCAATGAATTCTCTTTAGGCAAAAAACTCTTACGCAACAATCCCAGAAGCTCATCCACAAATGCATTGGTGCACTTGTGGGTAGTGCATGCGTTCAGCAACGTCAAAGTTGCTTGCAGCCAGCTGATGGAGCACCCTTCAAAAAGTGGACATTGCGACGCGCGGAAGAGTTTATCATACTCGGGATCAACGTGCAGGTGAGCATTCTCATCAAATTCATTGTCTCCGGAATCGTCGAGATCATCGTCATGATCGGCAAATGTGTGATCGGTTCCACCATGAATGGGGTCCTCTCTGTTTGCATCTGCAAAGAGAAACGCTTCCTGCAATGCACGCTGCATTTCTACCTCCAATCCACCACTCTCATCTGCGTTCTCTGTGACATTGGGCTCCCGCTGTGCCGCAGGGCCTTCGTCTTCATCATCTGAATATTCACATCCCTGCATCCCAATAGTCATCTTGTGAGTGGACCAACAACGATGTGACACTTGTTCATATTATGACATAGGAGGCACGGTGACGTTGCAGTGATGCAGTCATATTAACGTATGTATCTTATGAATATACACCCAATCAAAACACGACATTTGTAACCATTGAAGTCATAGTTGCAGTCACTTACTTAGTCATATATGACTACATGACTACACATGACCAATGAAAACACGACATGTGCATTAATTAAAGTGATAACGGAAGTGGCGTAGTCATAGTCACGTCTGTATCTTATGGCTTCTTGACTACAATCACCCAACGAAATGTCGACATGTGGAGAAGAGGATCGTTGCATTCAAAATTCAAACTAAAGTGCTGAAGGGAAAGTGGCGATCTTACCGGAAGAGAACAGCGTTGGAGAAGAGGATCCCTCCCGTGTATCATGTAATGATTCCTCACTGTTTCCAACAATAGTACTTTTCCTCCATGACACTCATCGCAGTTGCATAGCATTTTTGTATGCCCATTCCTTGTGGCATAAGCTTCTTCCATTCGCCATAGACGGTCATCTATTCTACGCCTACGCATCCGTTCGCCACCTGCATTGTACATGCTTTAAATCACCCCTTCCCTCTTTGCATGCTACGCACAGTGCATTGTCTCTAGTTTTGCACCAGCTGCCAATGTGCTATTTCTATATCTATAGTATACTATAAGTATCGTTTCTGAGTGTCCATGGTGAAGCGGAAGGTCTTCGAAGTGACAGTCCCTCTCACTGAGTACGAGAAGTTCCGAGAGCGCCGGATTGCTGCCATAAAGGAGGTGGAAGCAACGTTCAAACAGTCGATAGATGGGTGAGTTTAGTTCCTGACTTTGGATACCCACCCACAAAACTTGCGATTTGCCTTATCCTCTAACCTTCCTACAGCGATCATAAGCTTCATAGCACAAATGGGGGCGAGTACCTGCGACTTGTACAAACAGAGAGGCAAACAACATGCAGTGAATGACGATTAGGTTTGAGGAGGGTGTGTCATTAGGCGGGAGATGTCCGCCGTCATTCGTGGGCAGACATTACGTCCTGGTAGGGTGCGGCTGTGGTTCAGCGTAGGCTTAAGAGTATTAGGGTATGTATGCTTACATTTGTTTGTGATTGTTTGAGAGGGAGGTCATGGAGGTGTTTGTGCAGGCTTGCGGGAGCGAATCACCCTCGCAAGCCACGCGCTCCGAAGGAAAAAGCTAGGGATCAAGGTCCTGCAAGGCAAAGTGCCAGACTGAAGACGATGAAGACTACGATTCTGCATGAGGGCTCTTCTGAGGACGATGAGGACGATCCACTCCTCCCACGCCAGTGCGAGGCGAGTGCGTCGTCGGCGGATGCCACGGCAAGCCGAGGAGAACATGCCCATGCTCATGTCGCAGGACAAAAACACCCATCATCTACACTACAAACACCTTCTCCGTCTGTGAGTTATAGTTCTTCACAATGACCATGATTCTAATTATGTATGTTTTTGGTAAAATCACGAAGAGATACGGTATGTCTGTCAAGACAGGGAAGTTGGACAATGCAGGGGTCAGCCAAGGCACAATCACAAATGATTTCCACTAGACAAGTTGAAGTGCCAAAGGCATGATGTCAGGCCAATGTAGACTTCAGGTGTGTTCAAATTCTTTGCCCCATGAAACCAACGTCCTGGTACTAAGCTACAATGGCTACTTATAGGGATACTTGGGTTACTTATGCACCCAGAATATCAGTAAAACTTGGAGGGATACTTCTCATGGACCCATCAGGTTTGTCCATTTGAATTCTTGCTATGGATTTCAGGAACACCCCATACCTAAGAGGGCTCAAAAATGTACTGGGAGGACATCATTGGGGCCAATCAAATTTGGGAGATTTACTGCCCAAGATCATACTGAGTTTTGGGTAATCTTGTCTTTACAAATGATATGTGCTTCCAGTTTGTTTTGCCTGAATTCAAGGATTTGCTGCTTGCTGCCTATATGTATGTGTAATCACCCACATTGTACTGGGGGAATTTCTTTTCAGGGCAAGCACAAGCGCACTGGATCCACGATCCCTGCTGCTAGCAATGGAGATGGCGCCCACAAGAACGCAGGAGGTGGCCCTAACTCTCCCAACGTTGTGGGTTCTGTGCCACCAGTACCCCCACCTTATTATGGTATGCCTCAGTACCCACAGTCTGGCACTCAATATGGTCAGGGTCAATATGGTGCTCCTCCATATGGGCAGTATGGCCAGTATCCTCCTCCACCATATTTGCCACCCCCTAATAGCTATGGGGGTGGCAGGCCACCGGAATATCCTTTTGCTTATGGACAGTATGGCCAGTATGGTCCTCGGCCTTCTGGCCAACAACCATGGCCACCAGTCCCTACTTGGCAGGATCCTGCTTTGAATTCTCCTGAGCGCACGGAGGTCTCTGAAGGAGGGGAGGGTGCCGTTTCAAAGAATGATAGAACCAATGCTTTAAGGAGGGCTAATAGCTCAGCCAGAATTGAAGCTGCCAAGGTCAAGGAAGAGAGAATAGCTGCAGGTCTTCCTCCCACGGTGATTTTGACGAACCTCAAAGGAGCCCCGTATGGTCAGACCCGGAATGTATGGCACGCTGCCCTTAAAGGACAGGCTTATCGCAAGCTAGATTGTTCCCTTGCCATCAACAACCAACCTGATGAAGTTGTATACGAAATCAGAGATCACCTAGCTAAGCTATTTTCATATACGCCACACGAGTTAAAAGACTTCAACCTAAAACAAACAATTGGCAGAATAATGAAGAGCCAGCATTATGAAGCACACACTGCGTGGTTGGGTGGTAAGGGGAAACCCATTACTGTATCTGACGAGGTATGGAACAAGCTTGTAAGTTACTGGCAGACAGAGGTGTTCCACAAAGTGTCGGGCAACATGAAAAAGGCAAATGGTGCAATTCTGAATCCTACCAAGACTGGCCATGGTGGGAAGGCAATGGTGGAAGCACGCTTGGTAAGTGGCATCATCACGACTCTGTATTTTGTTCCTCATTGAATTGCTATGTGTATATAGTCAGCCCTCACATTGCTTACTGACTTGTGGCATGGGTTTGTTTGTGGCATGGATTAATTTGTAGGAAACACTATCAGGGTGCCCACCTACATTATATGAAATTCAAGAGGGTTCAGTGTCACGGTTGTCAGCTGGGAGTGACAGGCGGGTAAGTGTGTTTTCCACGTTTGCTAGAGTGGTTGCTGCATCATAGGTTGCTAGGGTTTTTTTCACGGCTTTTGGCCTGGGTTTTCTTTCCAACGGTTCTTCATGCTAGGTTTTTTTGGTTTGATTCTTACTTGGGCAAGTTTTCATGGATTGGCAGGAGGGAAGTCTCGCATATTCTACAGTAGTTGGCAGGATGCATGGCTTGGACAAACTGGTGGAATCACAAGGACGTGACATGGCAGAATTAAAATTACAGATGCAGAGTATGATTGAGTACCAGAAAGCCATTGTGACCAGATTGGGGATTAATCTACCAGGCGCAGGACCAATGACATCTACGATGGATACGTCTGCTGTGACAGTATCAAAATGTTTGGAATCCCAATTTCAGACGGTAACTGGTGCTCACTCTAAGCCCTTATGTCTTCCTGTCACTGATGATCTTTTGAATTTGACCGAGCAGCAGTAGGATACAGGGAAGGCCAATTGTGAGGTACACGTGGAAATTCAGCCCTTGCCACGTATAAAGGCAGTACCGGTCCAGGGGGCAATGGTGACAGAGCCGCCGGGCACACCGGATTCTGGTATGCAGGTATGTGGGAGTTTAGATGGGGAGGAAGATGCAGACGGGGACAAAACAAACAAGCAGGTTGCTTTAATTTTTCCTGCTCACATGTTGAAGCCAAATGTCAGTTTACTTCCTGGACCAACGAGGAAGCATTTACTAATTCTGGACTTAAATGGTCTGTTATGTGAATCTTTTCATTCTGCTAATGGGCCTGCATCCCTTCCCAAAGGTTTTGTGGGGAAGATGTGTGGCAAGAAGATGGTAGTTTTGAGACCACGCTGTTATTACTTTTTGCAAAAGTGTTTTGAACACTTTGAGGTGGCGGTGTGGTCTTGTTGCCAAGCTCGCAACTTCTTCCCAATGGTGGACTATATTTTTGCAGCCCACACTAACCTGGTTTTCCAGTGGGATGCCCTTCACTGTGACGAGGATCCAGTCCTCCCATGCCGTAAGGGGTCTGATTCAAAGCCATTATATTTCAAGAACTTGTCTACAGTGTGGGCAGACTGGCCAAAATGGACTTATGAGGACACTGTTCTTGTTGACGACACACCAAGAAAGGCGGCAAACAATCCTCCCTTCAGTGGGATTTTCCAGAGCCATGGAAGGTGCAACCAGATTCACCAACTGATGAGTATCTAAGAGAGGTGTTGTGGCCTTTCTTGTGGAAGACATCGAAAGCTGCCAGTATTCCCAAGTTTTTGGAGTCTCAGCCTGTTTTCGGACAACAACCGTACAACACTGCTACTGTGAAGGTACAAACATTCTGACAGTGCTCCAGAGGCTAAATTTTTGTGGGTTCATTCATTGCATTGCTTTCCTGGATGCTTCTCCTCGGTTGCTTGATTAATGCTAGGTTTTCTTTGCAGCTTTTCATGTTGGCTTTTTTTGTTTGATTCATACTTGGATTTTGTTTCTATTCACTATTCCTGTTTGCTCATTGCTTTCCTGGTTGTTCTCTGGTCTGTGACACAGGAACTTGTGACAAACAAAGGTGATATTGTCGACAAGCCGGTACAGACGAGGGGCAAGAGTGTCGACCCGACGAGTAGCCCCCCAAAAGAGGTCTCACCACCACTGGAGACTGCAAATGGAGTAAGTCCAGGCCGTTGTCTTGTTTGTTATTATTTTTCCAACGTTGGGGCTCTCTTTAACTCGCAAATGTTGAGTGTCCTAGTCGTGTGTATGTCATGGGTTTTCACATCGTGTTCTTTTTTGTGTGGAGTTGGGATCACAGTTCAGGGTGGGTGACGAGGTTCGGCTGTTGGATGTGAACTCCAAACGCAAGAAATGTGGAGTAGGGCTGATTGTTGCTCTTCAAGGTGCTGTGGTGGGTTACGGGTATCCTGCTGTGCCCCTTGATTATGCCTGTGTGTACATCAAAGAGGCATGTGTCAGTAACACCCCTCTACCATATGTGAATGGTGTTAGGAAACAGACCGAGTTGGGGCAGGTGGTTGGCCAGACAACACTTTGGAGTCTAAAGTTACTGAAACTTATGGAGCTGCGGAAGGGATAGTCAGTATTGCACTGTTTAACAGAATTCTTGTTCTAATAGCACTAGAACATACTAGCTACAACAATTCAGCCCATGTGTGGGCTTGCTTGTTTTTGGCTGGGCCTTTTGAGGCATGGATTTTTTGACCTTGTGGCTTTTGAGGTGTCCATTGGGATATTGGTCTCATTTGGATTTTTGTAATGTGATTTATAGGGCTTGTATTGCCCTGTAGTTGACTATTTTCATTCTCCTTGTGGTTGATAGTATGCAGGAGGGATCCATTCTGTTTTCATGTTGGAATTTCACCATGTAATGAAGATTTTAAATCATTTAATTCACTTTCATTTTAAATAATAATATTAAAAATAATACCATTAAAAAAAAAATCCAAGGCTGCAATCTCCCTGTTCTTTTAAATATTAAATGAAAACTAAAAAATAAAATATGAACATTAAAAATATAAACTATTTCGGAAAACAATCTATATGACACGTGACATCACTCTTGCTCAAACTAGAACACGTGGCAGTATATGTGTCGCGCACCTCACTTCGGTAAGCTCCCCCTCAAGTCATAGTTACTCGCTTTGATGCGCGCGCCTGACTCCCAACCGGCCGCCGGGCCAACTTGGAGCTTCGGCTGCTCACCGGGACATAACGGTCCCCCTTCGCTCTCCCGAAAGACCCTCCATCTATTTGGGCCTAGTGGAATTCCCTTTGGTAGATGGCAGTCCGGAACAGCTCCCCACTCTTTGGTCGCTTTCCGGCTCGCTCGCTTACTCACTAGTTTTTGGTCACCAACGGGCTTGCACCGTTCTCGGGGTTACTACTCCCTATATATACTTCTGTAGCTGTCCGCGGGGGTTTCACAACCAGCCATGCCATTTTATGGCGAACCACCACGAAGACCCTCGATTCCCGGTGGTGAGTCGCGGTGAGTCTTGGCCCACTCACTGCGGCCCCAATGGACCGTGATGAGTCCCAAGACTCCCCACGACTCCCACCACGAGGTCTCCGCCCCCATGGTGAGTCCTATGCCACCCCCACTAAGTCCCACTAAGCTACCACCACCCCTTGTGGAGCCACCCCCACCACAACCCGGTGTGCGGGGCTCCACCTAGTGAGCGCCTCCGCTTCCCTGAGTGCCTTGGGCACTCAAGGGTGCTTCAGCCCCCCATACCTATCGCTGTCGCTGCCCCCACCACAGGGGCAGCCCCTCATGTGTCCCGACCCCCTGCCCTCAAGGCAAAGGGCCGCAACACACACCCCTACCAACAGGGAGTCGATGTCCTCATCGACTTGTCCATTTTGTAGAAACAAACATCCAAGTTGTGGCGTCCCACATCAAGGAGTTTGTTTCTGTACTATGGCGTCCCATGGCAAAGAACCAAACCCCACACTTGACTCTACTCTCCACTAGCTAGTTCGGCCGACTTCCTCCAAGTCCCGGCCAAGGGTGGAGCCTCTCCAGCTCCTCCCAGTGCACTCTTCTTGGCCTACTTCAAGGCCAAGGAACGATCCTCCCCGAGGATCGAATCGCCTTACTGCAACAACATTGCTTGCGACCGCTCATGATGCCGCTTTTGGCATCACCTTGAGCAAGGGTTCCCTGGAACCCTCTTTGACTAGGAAGATAACCTTGAATCAACCGTGCGCCCCAATCACTACAATTGGGTCCGCCTTGGAATGCTGGCCTGAGGTACGGGAACACGCCGAAGCCGCACTACGACTTCGTCCCGAGGCTACACGATTATAGTACGTGAATGGAAGCACGTAGCTTCCGCGTTAGCCCGCACTACAAGGCAACCCCCTCGGTAGCGCAGTTATAGTACGCGCACGCGCCAGGTGCGCACTAGCACGTGAACTCCCAAAGAAGGCGCAAGTTTTCTTGCCCCTTGGATGGGGGTCACCCGATTTCGGCACTACGCAAACACACGATTAACCCAATTTACCTCTCCCACTTTTATAAGCTAGCATGCATTCTACACACTAGCCAACCATTCCATGCATCACCATTCCAAACAAAATAGGAAGCACAACATTTGGAATCCATTTCATTTATAGCACGTTTTGTACAATACAAGTTTTTTGCAATCGGATTCCTAAGCTAGCTAAGCCGGGCTAAGCATGCATTTCCTCCCCCACGCTCCAAGGTTGATGTCCCAATCAACGCTTCTTCCGCTTTTGAGGTCGCCCTTCGAAAGCTGCAACCGCCTCGGATGCGTTTCCCATTTCTGAGGCACGCACCCAAGATGCCTCCACATGATGATAGCCCTTCCATTTGACGAGATACTCCGTTTCTCGGTTCTTGAACCTCCTCGACTTAAGTATTGCCTCCACCTCGTACTCAGGTTCATTTTCATGATCCAATAGCATAGGTGGCGGGCGCAACACTTGATGCCGATTCGGACGCGCTTCATCTTTGAAGTAAGGCTTCAAAAGGGAGACATGGAATACTGGGTGCACCTTGCTGTTTGCCGGCAGCTCCAATTCATACACATCCTCATTCATAACCTTCCGAATGCGAAAGGGTCCCGCATACGGAGGTACGAACTTTGGACTCACTTCCAGAGGTAGTCGGAAATTCTTGATGTTCAACCAGACCTCTGTGCCTGCCTCAAACTTCACTTCCCTCCGCTTCCGATTTGCCTGCCTTTCATACCGTTTCCTAGCTTTGGCAATGTTGTACTTTGCGAGCTTCAACAAACGCTCGCGTTCTTCCAATACTGCCGCTACTGCCGGTTCCTCAACGTCCTGGGCGGCCCAACTTGTCGGCACCAGAGGTGCTTTTCCATAGACCAATACGAAAGGGGAAACTCCCGTTGCGGAGTGTTCTGTGTTATTATAACAGAACTCTGCCGCGTCTAAGTGTTCCATCCAGTCTGATTGGTCTGCCGACACGTAATTCCGCAAGAATTGCTTCACTACGGAATTCACTCTTTCCGTTTGGCCGTCCGTCGTAGGTCGGAAGGCGGTGCTCATCTTCAGCCTCGTCCCCATCTTCTTCCAAAGTGTCCTCCAAAATTTACTCGTAAACTTTGGATCACGATCCGAGACAATATCCTTCGGGACTCCATGATGCTTTAAGACGTGGGCGAAGTAAAGTCGCCCTGTCTCCTGCGCCGTTGCCGTCTCCTTGGTGGGGATGAAATGGCCCATTTTACTGAACCTATCCACCACCACCATGATTGCATCGAATCCTTTTGACAGCGGCATAGCAGTCATGAAATCCATCGAGACGCTTTCCCAAGTCCCCTCTGGAATCGGCAAGGGTTGTAACAGCCCCGCTTGCTTTTTGTACTCGCTCCGGTTTTGTTGGCATGTGGTGCATGTCTTGACATACTCCTCTGCCTCCTCCCTCAGTTTGGGCCAGAAATACTCTTTCTTCAAGAGTGCCGCAGTGCGCTTGGCTCCGCCGTGGCCCGCAAGCGGGCTATCATGGCATTCTCTCAAGAGGCTATCCCTGATCCCTCCCTTCGGCACGTAGAGGCGCTTTTGCTTATACCGGAGCAGTCCATTTTGCAAGTGGAACTGCGATTTAACCCCCGTCCTCAAGTCCTGCATCACGGACTTCGCCAGCTCATCCTTTCGGCAAGCCTTCCATATCTTCCTTTGGAGCGCCGTCTCGCCCTTGTACACCAACAAGAGCTGCTGCTTTCTACTTAAAGCATCGGCCACCACGTTGTCTCTTCCCGGTTTGTACTGGATATCCACGTCGAACACCGCCAAAGTATCTTGCCACCTAAGTTGTTTTGGGGACAACTTGGGCTGCGTGGCAAAATACTTCACCGTGACATTGTCCGTGAACACCTTCACTGGGTTGGAACCAACATACTGGCGCCAAAGCTCAAGACAGTGCACCACCGCCTTCATCTCTTTTTCGTGCGTCGGCCACCGTCGCTCCACTTCATTCAGTTTCTTATTTTCGTAAGCCACTGGACGTCCATCTTGCATCAGTACACCCCCAATCGCGAAGTCCGACGCATCTGTATGTATCTCGAACGGACGATCGAACTCCCGGATTTTCAAGACTGGAGCTTCCGCCATCCGCTGCTTCAATTCAGCAAAAGCTTGGCCACAAAAGGTGTTCCATGCCCAGACTTTAGATTTACACAGAAGGTCTGACAACGGCCCCGCGATCTTGGCGAAATTTCTTACATACTTCCGGTAATAGGAGGCGAGTCCAAGGAAGGATCGCACTCCCGGGACCGAAGTCGGAGGCTCCCAGTCCAAGATCGCCCTCACCTTTCTGTCATCCATTTTGATCCCATCCTGTGTAATCACATGCCCCAAGAACTCCACTTTCGTGACCCCGAATTCGCACTTTGAAGCTTTCGCGTACAGCTTCCCTTCTCGCAATTTTTGGAACACCCTTTTGAGGTGCTCCAGGTGCTCCTCCTTTGTTTTCGAGTACACCAAGATGTCGTCGATGTACACGATCACAAAGTCATCCAACCACTCCTGAAAAAGGCTGTTCATCAGCGTGCTAAATGTCGCTGGTGCATTGGTGAGCCCAAAAGGCATCACCAAGAACTCATATGAACCATACCTTGTCCTGCACGCGGTCTTCTCCTCATCTCCTTCCGCCACCCGAATTTGGTGATAGCCGGAGCGCAAGTCGATCCGGCTGAAATACTTCGCTCCTGCCAACTGATCGAAGAGGTTGTCGATCCTTGGCAAAGGGTACCGGTTTTTAATAGTCACCTTATTCAGAGCCCTGTAATCGACACACATCCGCAGCGTCCCATCCTTCTTGTCTGCAAATAACACCGGGGCTCCGTAAGGTGACTTATTCGGCCGGATATACCCCTTTGACATTAGATCCTTGAGCTGAGTCTTCAGCTCGACCAACTCTCTGTGGCTCAACCGGTAGGGCGCCTTGGCAGGCGGTTCCGATCCCGGTATCACCTCAATCTTGTGGTCAACTCCTCTTCGCGGTGGCAAGCCGCTTGGTAAATCCTCCGGCATCACATCCTGGTATTTCTCCAAAATCCCCTTGATCCAATCTGGGCTCGGCTCCCCATCGCCTTCTCCTTTCACTTCTCTAATGTAAAGCACAAACTGGGGCTCGTGTGCCTGCTCCACGGCCCACTCCTTTGCTGACAGAAGGTTTATTCGCCCTCCCACGGATTTGGGCGTTTCTGACACTCGTAAAACCTCGCCACCATTCCCACATGGCAGCGTGACTACTCTCTTGCGGCCATCTATGACCGCTCCGGATTTGCTCAAAAAGGTCATCCCCAAAATGAGATCCACTCCATCGATCTCGTTGATGGTGAAGTTCTCACGTCCTTCCCGACTCCCCAGTTGAAGAGGAACATCAATTGCCAACCTTGTCGCCAACTGTGGTTCTCCTTTGGCAGAACGCACCTCAATAGAGGCCCCCACGTCACTTGTCGGGAGTCCCAGCTTTTGTGTCGTTGCCGGTGTCATGAAGGAGTGCGACGCTCCTGTGTCCACCAACAACGATACATTAGTTCCGGATATTATCCCATCCACGAACAATAACTGACTCCCTTTTCGTAAGGCGCCAGTTTCCTGATACAACTCACAAGAAAATTTGCCTACCTTGCAAGTCCTGGCGACCACCGCTTCCACCAAGCGACTGATGGTATCTTCCGACAGCTCCGTGGTCGCCCGAATCATGTTCAATTGCCGGGGCTTCGTGCACTTCTTGGCCATGTGCCCGAGCTCCCCGCAATTGAAACACACTCCATCAAAGGTCGCCTTCTGTCCGCCATAAGCCGCTCCACCCGCTTTTCCTTTCGAAGCACCGGGTGTCGCCTTGACGTGTGAAGGCCCTCCCTTCGATTTCCACGTGCCATTTTCGCCGCGTGGCCTATCCCACTTCTTTTCCGGTCGGAAGGAGTCACCTTCCCGCCGAATCTTCTTGTGGTTCAGCTCCGTACGGCCTTGTCTTTCACCCCTAGGGACATCTGAGAAACATTCAGCCCTCTCAATAGCCTCGTCCAAAGTCTTGGGTGGCTTCTCCTCCAACTTCCGTTTGGCCCATGGGGCCAGTCCCGCCACAAAGTTGAAGACCATTTCTGGTTCTGCCATGTCCGCGACTTCGAGCAACAGCACATTGAAAGCCTGGACATATCCCCGAATGTCATCTGTTTGCTTCAAATTCCTCATCTTGTCCTGGGCAAGCCAAGACGCGTTGAGGGGCACAAACTGTCTCTTCATCAATTCCTTGAACCCACTCCAGTTCAAGGTTTCCGGGCTTGGACCTCGGTCGTGAAGGCGTTTCTGCCACCATTGTTGAGCATAGCCCCTCAAATAGGTGGGAGCCACTTCCACCCGATCCTCGTCACTCAACTTGGCTGCCAAGAAGTACTGCTCTAGCTCCAGGAGCCAAGTGTTGAGTGCCTTCCAATTTTGGACGCCCTCAAAGGTGCTGGGTTCCTTAGGCTTCACCTTAAACTTTGCCTTAGTGGAAGTGGCATTAGCCGCCTTCAACACGTGTTTCAACGTCCCGCCAAACTGCGCCAACAACCCTTCCCAAAAGGCAGCCGGCATGGGAGGCATCTCTTGGTTTGTCGGAGCTCTCAAGGATTCCTCGGGCTCCGACTCCTCGGATTCCTCCCGCTCTTGAGCGGCCTCATTTTTGGAAACATGCATCGCTTCCTCAAACGGCCGCCTCGGTGACACGTCAAACCCATCGGGCTCACCGGGATCATCATCTTTTGGGCCATTCTGCTTTCGCTTCGGCTTGCCCGACCCCATGATGAGGCCAATCCCAAGGATGATCGCGTACTGAACTCTAAGCTCTGATACCAAATGTCGCGCACCTCACTTCGTTAAGCTCCCCCTCAAGTCATAGTTACTCGCTTTGATGCGCGCGCCTGACTCCCAACCGGCCGCCGGGCCAACTTGGAGCTTCGGCTGCTCACCGGGACATAACCCTCCACCTATTTGGGCCTAGTGGAATTCCCTTTGGTAGATGGCAGTCCGGAACAGCTCCCCACTCTTTGGTCGCTTTTCGGCTCGCTCGCTTACTCACTAGTTTTTGGTCACCAACGGGCTTGCACCGTTCTCGGGGTTACTACTCCCTATATATACTTCTGTAGCTGTCCGCGGGGGTTTCACAACCAGCCATGCCATTTTATGGCGAACCACCACGAAGACCCTCGATTCCCGGTGGTGAGTCGCGGTGAGTCTTGGCCCACTCACCGCGGCCCCAATGGACCGTGATGAGTCCCAAGACTCCCCACAACTCCCACCACGAGGTCTCCGCCCCCATGGTGAGTCCTATGCCACCCCCACCACAACCCGGTGTGCGGGGCTCCACCTAGTGAGTGCCTCCGCTTCCCTGAGTGCCTTGGGCACTCAAGGGTGCTTCAGCCCCCCATACCTATCGCTGTTGCTGCCCCCACCACAGGGGCAGCCCCTCATGTGTCCCGACCCCCTGCCCTCAAGGCAAAGGGCCGCGACAATATGACACGACATTCTTCATCCATATTTTCACCACGTGTAAAGATCCGTAGTCATATATGCTAGTCATATATTTTGTCTGTGTGCCACATGTCACATATCAAGTGCAACAGGTGTCCCGCTAACAACTCTCCATGTAGACATCCCTGTAGTCATATGAGCGAGTCATGTAGTCACCACGTGTGAAATATGCCATAGCACACGTGTCTCGCTAGCGCCTCTCCATGTAGGCATCACTGTGCAGACATGTAGTCATATGATCATGGCAAGAAGTCGTGACATGTCAAATTCGTAGTGGCGCACGTGTCCATCCGTCGCCTCTCCATGTAGGCATCACTTTGCAGACATATAGTCATATGATCCCCTGACGAATGCATGACGTGTTGCTTGCGCAGTGGCGCACGTATCCCGCTGAAGCCTCTCCATATAGGCAGCGCTCAACAGACAATGTAGTCATATATTAGTCATATAGTTGTGACTGCAACCCTCTCTGCAGCAGGACTCCAGGTGCCACGCAAGCAGTCATGGATATGACTTGCAAAACGCAGTCCTAAAGACTAGTCGCTATGACAGGGTTTTTTTCACTACAGAGTGATGTAGTCATGAACGCATATAAGACTGAAAAAATAGTCATATGTGAAGTCATAAAAACGCTCATCTGTTGTAGTGGGGGAAGCTTGCACGGTAGGCACTTATACTCTAAGAGTATGACTTTCAGGTTGTGCATCGACCGGGTTTGGTCAATAGGGATGTGGATGGATTGAGTCGCAATCCATGCACGAGCCAGCAAGATGACACTGGAGCTCGGTGGCATGGTGAGACGAACGAGGAGATGGTGCCGGGATGGCATGCATCTGCATTTTTGTGTATCTTGGCATCGGGAGGTCAGGTTGGACCTACAACAGGGATGACTGTAGACGGAGTGTCTGATGACCCTGAGGCTAGTGATGAGCCAGATGGTGCCAGAGATATACATGAGGAGTCGATTGTGTTGGATTACCTCCGCACTGGAGACACGACAACTAGTGTAACTGCCAAGGAGAGGGATCGGATCCTGCAACGAGCCAAGAGGTTCAAGTGGGAGGGGATACACCTGCTTCGAGTATGGGAATATGGTCGGGTGAGGATCGTGTCTCACCCAACACAACGTGCATGGTTAGTGCGGCATACCCATGAGGAGTTGGGGCATTTTGGAGTGTCGCGATGCACTCATAGTTTACTACAAGGGCAGTATCGGTGGCCTGGTATGCACACAAAGGTGCAACAGTTCGTGGCTAGGTGCATGGTGTGTGACAGGGTGCGTGCTTCATTCAATGCCCCTACACCACAGTTGCATCCTTTACCCATCATGGGATTGGGCTACAGGTGGAGTCTTGACTTTGCAGGGCCGTTGTCACTGACGATACAGATATGTGTTGGTGATGGTGGAGCACTTCTCCAAGTGGATTGAGTTGGTTCCATTGCCTGACAAGGCTAGTGAGGGGGCTGCGTATGCATTCCTGGATCGTATGCTTAGCCGATTCGGTGCTCCAGCTGAGGTACTCACGGACCAAGGGAGAGAGTTCTTGGGGGAGTTTCAGGCTTTGTGTGATAAAGCCTTGATAGACCACCGTACCACTTCTCGGGATCATCCTGAGGTCGATGGCTTGGCAGAGAGAGTGGTTTAGATAGTGAAGAGGGGTTTGCGCAAGTATGGCTTGCAAAAGGGACACCTAGGAGATTGGGATCTTCAGGTACCTTGGTTAGCCATGGGCTACAGGTTTAGCAAGCAGACATCACTTGCCTCCTTCTCACCATATTTCCTTCTCTTTGGCCGAGAGCCGGATTTGCCACAAGAGGTCCTCCACGTTTCAGTTTGGGATCCTCCACTATCGCATTGTTGGTGCGCTTGTCATCTGGATCGTAGCAGCATTGATACCTAGACATAAAAATCACAATGGATATCCATCGACTTCTGGAAGCATGAAATCACAAAACGTGGGTACGAAAAATGGCAACAGACATGTAATCATACTACAAAAGGACGATGAGGATGGAACACACATGATACTGTTCAGAGAACTGCTGGCTCTCAGCTCTTTTAGCATGCCGGGTTGCACTTTAGTATGGACATTCACCCAAAACTGAGTGGGGTAGTCCACCAAACTCTCATTTCCAAGGAGAAAGTCATCAATTCTATCCCACGGTATGCAGGCCTTCAGAACATTCTGTCTGGCACCCATATAACCATATTGCGTGTCTCTCTTCTATTGGAGGTCCTTCGTGTTGAAGGGTCCTGGTTTGGGTGTTTGCAAACTTTGTCGAATAGGCTGTATAATCCAGCATCCCGTTTTTAGTATATCATCACATTCTGCTTCCACGTCCATGCCCTGTACAGTACAGAGGACAGGCTTCAGAACCTGCAAGAAACGCACCACAATACACTGGACACGATGGACAACGTGCAAGGAGCATCAGTGCGCATGTTCGCGGCTGCTGGCAAGTGGCAGGCGGCTTTGAATTCATGCCCTAAAAATGGAGGGCTCAGATGGCATTTGCGAACAGACGGTCCAGATGCGGCATCATCAGTGGACTGAAGGAAAACGGACTCATGGGCGGCGGACTGGCAGGTAGACTGTTGGGTGGACTGGCCGGGACTGGCACAGTGGACTGGGATGGATGGCGCGGATGGGTTTCTCAGAATGGACGATCCAGATCCTTCGGCCGGCGCGGACTGGCAGACTGGCAGACTGGGGGGCAGCAGACGGGCACAACGGACTGTTGGGTGGACTTGCGGGGACTGGCACAGCGGACTGGCGTGCACAGCAGACTGGCCGGCAGACTGGCGGTTTGGCGGACTGAGGGGAACTGGACTCACGCGCAGCGGACTGGCGGACGGATTGGCCACGCCGGACTAGGGGCGCGGCTGGTGGGGCTGCGGCAGCAGGTGGGCAACCCCGCGCAGCGGCGGGCGGGGGGAGCAGGGCGTCCATGCGCGGGGCCCACCAGTCAGCTCGCGCGTGCGCCATAACGTCCCAATTATTGTAAAATGAGAGGCGGTAGATTGAGAACCGGACAAAAAAAAATTCATGTGTTTAATTAGAACTTGTAACCGAGATGTTTTTCAAACCTATTGTTATACCCTGCCCCGGCCATCCACTTTTTTCAAGGAGTAGGCCATAACCGGGACTGGAAGAGGGCTCAAAACATGGTACCCGGCCAACACTGGTCAATACCCTACGATAAAGGCAATACCCGTGCAATACCTATATTATGGGCAAAAACAAGGACTATACCAGTGTTGGACGGGTGTATAGGTCCAACCCGGGTATCAACAAAGGTAGGTAAGACCATATCCGGCTGGTAGGTAGGGCCCGGGCAATACCATACTAGGGGCAATACATTGCTTGCTCCATACTATGGCATATACCATACCCATCTAGTATTGCGATGGACAAGATTGGTATTGATACCAATATTATGTGAGCCTCCAAAGGCGCAATAGGTGTATATATGGAGTTAGGGCAAGGGAATTCAAGAGCATTTATGGCATCTGTTTTATACTCAATGTGCAATGTGCAAAAATACAGATATGGTATGGTGTATTTTTGCAATGTGCAATGTGTATCAGCAATGTATTTTTGTATGTGCATTATGCTGTAATTGTGATCCATTGTGAAGGTCAATTATTTTTCTCATGTTATTGAATATTTTCTTAAATATACTAAATATTTCATATACATACCCGGGCAATATTCATATTCGCCCCATATGAGATGGGGAAAAACAAATATTGATACCCTATTGATATACATCCACAATTTTACGTTATTGATACCCCTCCTATACCCTACCTGGCCCCTGACCCCAATACCAAGACTAGTCTGGTATCATATTTCATATTTCCATGATACCAGTCGAACACTGGACTATACACATGGTATAGCATCTAGATATGAAGTTGGGGCCGGTGCACAAGTCACGGGTCAAGGGTCACGACATGTGCAGCCCCAAGGGCCCGCCACTATTTTTCATTTTTTAGCACATGTCGGTAGGGCATTGACAACCTGGACAAATTAGTGATAGTTTTTTGAAGAATTGGCCGGATGATGTAGTATTGGTCGTCCACATAGGGATACCATGGTCATATATGATGACAACCAAGGGTGTATTGCTCTCTCGAAGAATCTTTCATGCTTGCACAAAACATATTGAGATTCATCATCATTTGGTACGAGAGAAGACTCCAGCAGGAGTTGTCAAACTAATATATTGCAACACCAACTGTCAAAAGGGCCTAGTGCTGAAAAGCACGAATGCTTTCGAGGCTTGATGTGAGTAGTTAAGTGTTTAGCTTCATAACTCGTTGAGTATGAATGTCTTACCAAGTTACTACTACTAAGAGTTCCTGTGATGACAAGTTAGACTGCAATAATAATAGTGCTAATAAGTCAGAGCTAACAATAGAGATAACCCTCAGTTAATTAAAGTTAGCTTAGTTATTAGTGACTCAAGTCAGATTACCAGAATGGCAATTTGGAGCTATTCTTGGAATAGACTTTGAGTATAAATATGGAGAGCTTGGAGAGTATCCCAACATGTTGTCATGTGGTTTGGGTGGAGAGTTCTCACTAATCAATTTAACCTTTCATCTCTTTTCTATGTCGAATTCCAACATGAATAATCAGGAGTTGTAGATTCACTCCAATACCAAGACTAGTCTGGTATCATATTTCATATTTCCATGATACCAGTCGAACACTGGACTATACACATGGTATAGCATCTAGATATGAAGTTGGGTGATATACATCCACAATTTTACGTTATTGATACCCCTCCTATACCCTACCTGGCCCCTGACCCCAATACCAAGACTAGTCTGGTATCATATTTCATATTTCCATGATACCAGTCGAACACTGGACTATACACATGGTATAGCATCTAGATATGAAGTTGGGGCCGGTGCACAAGTCACGGGTCAAGGGTCACGGCATGTGCAGCCCCAAGGGCCCGCCACTATTTTTCATTTTTTAGCACATGTCGGTAGGGCATTGACAACCTGGACAAATTAGTGATAGTTTTTGAAGAATTGGCCGGATGATGTAGTATTGGTCGTCCACATAGGGATACCATGGTCATATATGATGACAACCAAGGGTGTATTGCTCTCTCGAAGAATCTTTCATGCTTGCACAAAACATATTGAGATTCATCATCATTTGGTACGAGAGAAGACTCCAGCAGGAGTTGTCAAACTAATATATTGCAACACCAACTGTCAAAAGGGCCTAGTGCTGAAAAGCACGAATGCTTTCGAGGCTTGATGTGAGTAGTTAAGTGTTTAGCTTCATAACTCGTTGAGTATGAATGTCTTACCAAGTTACTACTACTAAGAGTTCCTGTGATGACAAATTAGACTGCAATAATAATAGTGCTAATAAGTCAGAGCTAACAATAGAGATAACCCTCAGTTAATTAAAGTTAGCTCAGTTATTAGTGACTCAAGTCAGATTACCAGAATGGCAATTTGGAGCTATTCTTGGAATAGACTTTGAGTATAAATATGGAGAGCTTGGAGAGTATCCCAACATGTTGTCATGTGGTTTGGGTGGAGAGTTCTCACTAATCAATTTAACCTTTCATCTCTTTTCTATGTCGAATTCCAACATGAATAATCAGGAGTTGTAGATTCACTCCAATACCAAGACTAGTCTGGTATCATATTTCATATTTCCATGATACCAGTCGAACACTGGACTATACACATGGTATAGCATCTAGATATGAAGTTGGGTGATATACATCCACAATTTTACGTTATTGATACCCCTCCTATACCCTACCTGGCCCCTGACCCCAATACCAAGACTAGTCTGGTATCATATTTCATATTTCCATGATACCAGTCGAACACTGGACTATACACATGGTATAGCATCTAGATATGAAGTTGGGGCCGGTGCACAAGTCACGGGTCAAGGGTCACGGCATGTGCAGCCCCAAGGGCCCGCCACTATTTTTCATTTTTTAGCACATGTCGGTAGGGCATTGACAACCTGGACAAATTAGTGATAGTTTTTTGAAGAATTGGCCGGATGATGTAGTATTGGTCGTCCACATAGGGATACCATGGTCATATATGATGACAACCAAGGGTGTATTGCTCTCTCGAAGAATCTTTCATGCTTGCACAAAACATATTGAGATTCATCATCATTTGGTACGAGAGAAGACTCCAGCAGGAGTTGTCAAACTAATATATTGCAACACCAACTATCAAAAGGGCTTAGTGCTGAAAAGCACGAATGCTTTCGAGGCTTGATGGGAGTAGTTAAGTGTTTAGCTTCATAACTCGTTGAGTATGAATGTCTGACCAAGTTACTACTACTGCAATAATAATAGTGCTAATAAGTCAGAGCTAACAATAGAGATAACCCTCAGTTAATTAAAGTTAGCTTAGTTATTAGTGACTCAAGTCAGATTACCAGAATGGCAATTTGGAGCTATTCTTGGAATAGACTTTGAGTATAAATATGGAGAGCTTGGAGAGTATCCCAACATGTTGTCATGTGGTTTGGGTGGAGAGTTCTCACTCATCAATTTAACCTTTCATCTCTTTTCTATGTCGAATTCCAACATGAATAGCTCACCTTGGGATAGGTGGCCTAAGGAAAGGCCCTCTCGCGGGTAGACCAGCAGGGCATCAGGAGTTGTAGATTCACTCCAAACCCATGGCCGGGTGGGGTTGATCCTCTCTTTCTTGCGGGCACCACATGTGCGGCCCCTGATGCATTTAAGACACTATTATCTACAATGAGAGGCCAACCTTGTCCCAAGAAAAGAAAAGACAAGAAAAGATTTTAGACAACAGTCAGCAGGTAATGGGCACCTACCACGTTGGATGTGGTTGTGGGTTCAAACTACGTTATGGTGTGTCACCTTTCAGCTGGAAGGCAGTAGCCCTTGTGGTGAAGTGACACCATAATTTACGCTCCCTTAGGGAGGCGTCTATATATACATATATATTTAATGCAACTATACAAAGGGGTAGTCAGAATTTGAGCCCAAAGTCACCTGGGTCTTAGAGGTGTGGTGGAGGCTACTGTGTTGGTTCCGAACCTGTCTAGGTTGTCGGTACGGTGGTCCCCGCCAAGTGTCCACAGGGCAGACGAGAAGACCGACGGACTTCGCTCTCGCTTTCCTTCTTCGTTTCACAGACATGATGATCCGTCGGTGTGCTGCCACGGATCTCTGGTTCTTTCTTCCTGTGCTCTCCATCATTTCAGCTGCACCACTTTCTCGCTACTTAGCATCTAGAGCTTCTCGTTCTGTTTGATTGTGCAGGAAAAGGCTCATGAAAAGGCGAGCAAAATTCTGACAGATTATGTGGCAGCGCTGGTTAAGCACTGTTCTATTTCCGTCCAGAGGCCAGTGCTCGTTGGCGGGAGGTTTATCGACTTCTGCGAAGCTCCAGGAAGAGATGGCAAGAGCCACTCTCGACGTGACAGATTCTGAATTAGCTCTCCAACTGCAGATCGAAGAAACTATTGACGGAGCATGTCTTGCATGTCTGGCAAATGAAAATTCTCATGCCAAAGAGCTGCGCGGCTCAAGGGGGGATTATGGTAACGAAATTCTCATGATTTCTCATGTACACTTGTCGAATATCACGTCATGTCGCAATCTGCTTGCTCTACTGTGCAATTGTCAAACATGTCGGGGCAGGCGTAGTTAAGGTCGATATGCTTTGAGGTCATTGGTCTTCCTTGTAGCAATGCGGAAACGTGGATGTGCAGGGCAATACGACTAATAGTACCATTATGACTGCATGGAGTCTTTTGACGCTAGTTATGCTGGTTGGCATCTTGATGAATAAAGAAACTGCGTGGATTCCTACCGTCTCCTGTAAGTGAGGAATGCAGATTTACAAGAGGATGAGGAAAGGACAGACCAATTAGTGGCCCTCATCACGTCAGGGCTAGGGATCCATTCGGACACAGAGACTCTGGCCGTGCTCAGGGAGAAGGCGTCCCCCTCGGCGCCACCGCTGCGTCATATGAGTGATGCTGCACTGGAAGATTGGAATGATGCGGCGAATTTTTTTGAAGTCGAGTGCCAGATCTGCATGGATACTCGTCCTGTTACCAATTTTCTCGTCGCAGAAGGTAAGTTTGTGTGCCTTTTAAAATACGAACGTTCCAACAGAATCTGGTCTGATTTGCTGGATTGAAGCAGGCTACTTGCTTTAATATCAACGGAGAGGACTCACTCCAGCGGCTCTGCCTGAGGCAGACAGGTCCTCTCCGATGGATTTCGAGTGGACTTTTGGAACCTATTCACAGAGATGATGGCTTGGTATTGATGCGCCAGATGATACCAGTAGTATTTTATATTTTTGTGTGTGTCGGGCCTGTGTCGGGGACCCAGTACCGTCTATCAAGCTGATACGGGCCTAATCATCAGATGATCACTGGCTCGTTACTTAGTACAGAAGTTCCTATTGCAGATAATTATCCGATTTGCATCGTGTTCTATACTGCGCTCACGGCTGGTCTAATATTAAGTGGTATTTTGTCTTGCCGGTGATGCTGGAAGGAGCAGTGGATCTTCAGAAATTGAAGAGCATACTAACCGGGCTAATAGGACAGGTTGCCACCATGAATTTTGCGACAATTGTATCTCCCAGCATGCAGAAGTGCAGGTCAAAGGAGGGAAACTGCATGTTAGCTGTCCCCATAAAGATTGTCCTGCCGTTTTTAGTCTTGCCCAGTGCTCGGACGTGCTTTCCCCGAGGTCCTATGAGATTTTGATCAAGCGACAAACAGAAGCTGCAATCCCGGAGAAAGAGAAAGTGTATTGTCCATTCCCTGACTGCTCAGTACTAATGGAAAAGCCAGGAATTGAGAGCATAACATTTGTCGAATGCTGGGAATGCAACCGAGGGTTCTGCATAAAATGCGTTTTGCCCTGGCATGGAGATCTTACCTGTGCTGAGTATCAAGCTGAACGCAAGAACGCACAAGCCTCTGGGGATGAAAAATTGCGTAAGTTAGCTGAGAAGAAGAAATGGAAGCGCTGTCAACAATGTGGACAGGTCATTGAGCTCAAAACGGGCTGCAACCATATCACCTGCCGGTCAGTGTAATCTTCTGTATTATTTGTCATCTCTGCTTGTTTCTGGATATGGCGCATATGCACAGCTGTTGAGTCACCTCATACATGAGGTCTACTGTTGAGATCGCTTTCATATCATTGCATTTATCTCTTGAAGGTGTTCTCCTGCCTATCACATATACCTATAAATGAGTCTCGTTTCCTTCTTTTGCATTTCAAGTTCTCAGAAGAGACTAGTGAATGAAAAGACAAACTCCAGCTCTTATTTTGTCCACTTCACTGGCAGGTGTGGGCATGAATTTTGCTATACATGTGGAGCTGGATGGATAAGAGGTCGTCCAAAATGCCGTTGCAAGCTTTGGGTGGAAGCCAACCTTATCCGAGAGACTGTTTGAGGGTGTCCTGGACAGAATTGTTTTTGGACATTGTGCCATACCATAATAGACTTTTTGAGAGCTGCATATAGTCATTGGGTCGTCGCGAGCTATCGCGAGCAATATAGCCGAGAAGTCGAGCACATCACAGTGCATAGGTATGTGATGATAATAAGCTTGCGCAACTCAAACGTAATTGCGATATAATCTATTTATACATCTGTTGCTAAAAGAGACGTTTGGACACACCATGGGGTTTGATGGGTCCGTTGACAACACTAGGAGAATATGGACTTAAAAAGTAAAGAATTTGATACACTAAAAATTGATAATCTGGAGCCTGGGATTGAGACTGAGAGATGATAAAGAGGAACAAACAAACAAACAAACAGTCAGGTTGAGGGTGGGGCAATCAACTTAGATCCACAAACAAACCCCCTTCAGGCATCTGTACCCACAATCTCCATAATTATGATGAAGTCCGGTTCAAAAATATTATGGTGTCATGTGAGAGAGTACTCTGTTTTGAAGTTAGTCCGCAAATATCGCTATCAACAAACCATGCTGAAGGCCAAGTTTGAAGCCAGTTGAGGCATTATGAGGATGGAAGATGACTGGTTGACTAGCAGCAGTGACTAGAAGCCCGAGTAGACAAACCCCTGGCCAGAATCTTGTTCTGCCCCAAAAACATCGCTGAGAATTATTGATGGGGATGTGCAATGCTGTGTGCTGACCTGAGATCTCCCCGATGGAAATAGCACTACCAACAAAATTGAAGCTGCCAACAGCCCAGAATGAGCCCAAAAGCTCTCAAAAACAAAAAGCTCGAGCTTGAAGTATCATGTATTTATAAAGCCAACAAAATTCTTGTTTAATAATGTCATAACATGATTAAGGTGATGGCTCTAAAGTTGTCTGCAAAAAAAATACACTGATCTGATGACTGACCTGTGTCTGAGCAGCCTGCTGCAATGCCTAAATAGCACCTTTGGCACTTGTTGACACAGCATGAATCAAGAAATTTCACTGTCATATCCACTTCAGTAAATTAGATTACATAGATTGGTGTGACAAGAGATATGACAGCTTAACATTGTACAAAAAAAGGCAAAGAACTATTGTTTGACATTGTACAAAGAATGGGAAAGTGTACAAGAAAGTTAATGCCAGCAACTGCATCACTTTCCACGTCAGAATACCACTAGACAGCACTCAATTTTAGAACCCGCCAAATTGCTTCTTTAATCTTGACACAGACTAAGAAGGAAATGTAAGTCAATTAGGACTCAGGAATACCAGCACAGTTCTTAGTCGTAGAACTCTTCATATCAGGCTGGACTCACAAATGTCTGATGTTGTAACTTGATCAAAGCTTTGATATCGGGCTTGAAATGAACATTGACACACGGCCTTGGGCAAAATGTTTCTTACTTACTGTGTCCCGAATGTCCACTACCACCACCACAACTTTCTCAAGTTTCATTACCTTCGCCTCCACCTCCACTTGTGCCTATCCAGGACAAAAAACTACGTCAGCATTTCATCTCCAATCCTGGCTACCTACCTTACATCTACAGACACTTGGCAGTCTGTGGATGCGAGGTGAAGGAAATAAGATGCGAATGACTTTCCCCCAATCTAAGACAACCACTACAAATCCTGTTTCGGTGTTTTCTCTAGATGAACTTCCCCACTTCTTTGACACCACACACCAAGTAGAACAGTGGGCAGAGGGACCCACATTGAGTGGAGCTGCGGATATATAGGAAATGGTGATGTCTGTTGTCACTCCTTTTATCCCGCGACCAATGGCACTGGTCATTGCAAATGCTCCAGACATGTCAACCAGCGAGGCTATGGCACCTCCATGCAACGTGTTATACTTGTTCTGCACCAGCAGCCCCATCATGTCACAAGGTTATGCATTCACGCTGTGGGGCTTGTGTAAACATGTTTGGGAAAGACAACCACGGTGCAATTTGACATCTCCATGGTCTTCCTCATCACCTCAACTGCCAATGCACAACAATGCAAGCATGAGTTCATATTGTCCTGCGCACTGAGCAAATCATCCATTGCTGCCAAGCTTTACAGGTCATATGATCTTGAGGAGACCCCGATTTGACATTTCAACTTAGTAATTACAAAAGTCTGTCTACCAGGTCACTCTACAAATACTAATAGTTGTGCTAGAGTTACAGAAGACTTCTCACCAGGGGTGGGATTTCAGTCTAAGAACTGATGATAGACATCACAAATTGGTGCCAGACACATTTCTAGGTCAGAATTATCTGTATACAGTCCACTACTGCCATTCACATGATTAGATTTGATGTATTACATTGAGATTTCCACTCAACCTTGACCTATTACTTGACACTCTACGGAAATCTTTGCAAGGGCCCAACACAGCTTTGAAGCCCTTTGTTTGGATCGGATCCATAAGGTCCTCCAGCCATTACTTTGTTCCACAGACGCAATCCGTCTTATCTGCTTCTCAAACAACAGAACAAGACTATTTCTGAGCAGACGCACGTCTCATGGCACATTAGCCCGAGACGTCCAAGACATTTACCTCCGATTCCTAGCAACTCATCACTGCACCAAGCTGAAAATGAGTCTGAAAACCTGGTCAAACACCCATCTACTAAGCGATAATGGAAGGGGGACGGAAGGAGCAACGGATCAGGAAACCCATACAGTGAGACGGGCAGTCACGGGAATGGTGAAGGTGAGATGGCCGGGCTCAAACAGCAGCACCACAATGTCCTGGAGCAGCAGCGTGTCATGGAAGCCGAGGAATTCATACTCCGGCTTCGCCACAGCCACTTTGGATTTCAACCCTTGCAGCCACTTCTGCGGCGTTGGGCCCGCCTCACCGATTACTGTCGAGTCCCCTGAGGATCCCATCCCTCCCTCCTCCCCTCCTCCCCTCCTCCCCTCCTCCAAGACTGTCCGCGAGCCCACGAGCTCACCCCCTCCTCTGCCAAGCAGCGACGGAGGTGCGAGACGATCACCAACCTTAGACAATAACCTCACTGTCTACCGTGTGTACCATCAGCTAATTAATCGAAGGAGCAATCTGTGGGCATGGGAATCCTCCTCAACTTTCGTGTGAGGGGGCCAAAAAACGGCGACAGAGGAAGGGTTAGTGTGCGGAATTGAGGCATATTTGGGGGTTGGAATAATCCCATATCTTTTGTAACAAACTCTGCCTTTACGTCCTATAAGTAGTGGGAGCGCGATAGGCTCCCTGCCTTAAACTAATGAGTAAGGAAAACAATGCGATTGGTCGATGCCAATTGCTGCGCCCTTGTGCGCACTAATTTATGGGGGGCGAATAGGCGGGCCGGGCGCTGACGCTGCTTACTTTGCAGAACTCACCCGTGCTTGCCTCCTCACACACCCACCCTTGGAAACCCTAAATCGCACTGGACTTAAAAGTTAAGCTACACCTTCTCCTTGCTGTTACATTGTGTTGCAGGAGCAGACCGAATCAGAGTGAGGCTGTGGAGGTGGAGAATAACAGGCTGCGATCGTTGCTGTGGGATTCAGAGTTTGTTCTGAGATTGCGGTATGCCCCTCCCGCCATCGCCGCGCGCGAAGACCGATGCAGGTGTGAAATCGGAGCGAGCAGGGAGATCGTCCAGTGTAGGCAAGCCCCGACACAAAAAGAGCCGTGGCAGAGCCTCGCAGTCGGAGGAGCGTGCATTGACTTGGAAAGAGCAGGTGTGGCAGGTCGTGGGAATTCTGGTGGTTGCAGTTGTTGTCTACTTTTCCAGCTTGGCATCCATTGGATGGATCAAGGAAGCTCGAAAACCTTTCTGTGACAGTGGGCAGCCTACATCGGGTATTTCCTTCATCTTTCTTGTGAAGAAAAGCACTCGGGGTTGTGAATTTCGTGTACCACTAGATTTGTGGCCGCAGCAGGGATGCTTCATATGGAGTGACGAAAATGTTCTGAATGTGAACGTTTTCCGCAGATGACTGTATCCCATGTCCGGAGAATGGTGTATGCTATGATGGCAAGCTGGAATGTTTGCCAGGATTCAAGCGCCAGGGCAAGTTATGTGTATCCGACAAGCAGATCGATCAAAATGCTCAAAAGCTGGTATTCCTCATCAACCGTGGACGAGGGTTTTTTTGGGTCTCGGTTTGAGCAATATGTGAAATCGCCAGAGACTCCAGCTTTAGTGGATGCTAGTTTCCCATTCGAACTAATTAATTTCTTCTTTCAGATGAATTTAGCAGACTGTGCTATGCTTGCAGTTGTTTGATCGCCCGACGTCCAAAAGTTGATGTTCAGTGAATGGACATGCAGGCAGAATTCATTCAGAATAAGGTGTGCCGGATTGCTGGCCGTGCCCTATGTGATGGCGTCGGGAACAGATGGGTACACGTTTCAAACCTAGCCAACTTCAGTCACTTTTTCCATTGACATGCTTTCAGTGTCCCTCATCGAGCATGTGGGTTACCACAAGCTGAATCCAATAGCTTGGAGTGGGGAATGAGTGCAGGTGACAGAAGAAGAGCTTTGGGACCCTAGCATGGAAGCAAAGATGGGTCTAGATGCTCAGAAGCTATCTCTGGCTAGAGAGAAAGCATTGGATCTTGTGGCCTCAGACACACTCGCCATCCACACAAACCTTCTTGAGTTTGCACCTTGGACCCTCACTGGCATTTTGCTGTAGAAAAGTACAAAATCTTTCAGCCTAAGCTCTTCATACTGGGACATTGCAAGGCATTCGCGTGCTATGGAGATCCATTGATTTAAGTTCCTTTGTGGAACTACTTGTGCAGATTAAGCAATGGTTAGAATCACACCCAAGCAGATTCTTTTGATGTCTTGTCCAGGATGCGAGAGTTCCTCTGTCCCAGTGAAGTTGCAGAGTACTACAAGCCGTTCAGTTGCCGCATTCGAGAGTGGGTCGTGGCTAACTTCTTGGGTCTCTCCTTTTACAGTTTTCTGGTTGGCTTTCCTTCCCTCCATTGCTTCTCTTGATATGTTTTGTCCCCATGTTTGGTATGGACATTTGCTCGTTTCCAGGAAACCCTTCATAGGGGAGTAATGTTGGTCCATAATTCTTGTGCTTGCTGGAAAATCTTTAATGCAGTACCCTCCAACCAAAGTGCATGACTGCTGCTGGAGCATCTATCATTCATCAACAGAAGATGTCAGCTTACAGAAGGAAAATTGAGTCATTTTATTGAAAATTCAGTCCGTGCCAGGGGAATCTCAAATTCTTCCCTTTTTGACATGACCTCCATCAACTGCAACAGGTTGTGATGGTGGCGTTCCCTGTCCTGAAGTTTTTGCGCCGTAAGAGACAATGGGCACGAGCCGAGCAACTCTATCTGGAGGTCAAGTATTATGGGACCATCAATCCTTTGTTTATCTAGTAGTAGGTGACAGTCTTGGGAATGCATGAGACAATCTTGTTTGGACTAGGGATCTCTAACACCATTCCAGTTTCGACTGAAAACTGCATCCTTGCAGGTTTGTGAAGTATTGTCACAGAAGGCAACAGGGAGCATAGAAGAAGCCAAATGGGTGGTGGCATCTCGCCTACGGGATCATCTGCTTCTGCCAAGTGAACGGAGGTTGGTTACTCTATGGAAACAGGTGAGGGTAAACCTGGGAATCTGTACTTTTGGATAGCAATTGCCATCAGATTGGTAATATGGACTTTTGATGGTTCAAGTTTGAGTCACAAACAGGATGTGCATGGTTGGATGCATTCAGGTGGAGACCATGGTGCAACAAGACTCGCGGATTGATCAGTACCCCAAGATGGTGAAGGGGGAGTCCAAAATAGTTTGGGAGTGGCAAGGTAATTGTTGGCTCTGGGAGGGACTGAGGTCATGAAATGAGAGACCTCATACTAAAACATTTCCTTTTTTTCCTAACCCCCATCCCTCAAAAACAGGAAAAGCTTTCAGGCATTTCCCTTGCTTCTTACATTAGAAAGGCGATTCACCGTATGATCACGGGACTGCATCATGTATGTACACTATGTTTTCCTTCTCATCACAAGTTTATATTCAGCTCAGATCGTGAGTTGTGAGTAATTCTCTACTGACAGGTTGTTTTGGTGGTTTTCCTCTTATCATGTTCTTTTCTCTCCACTCTGTATACGATAACAGTGGAAGGTGCATTGCATGCTCCGGGCCCACCTTCGGCTCCCAGGGGGAGTGGTCACAATAGGGTTTCATTTAATGTGGCCAAATCAAAGCAGTCACAAGCAGGTGGGGTGTTTGTCAGCAAGCAAGAGTCAATTTTTGGTACAACCGCCTCCTAGGAGACTGCAAACAGTACAATGTAATTTTTGTCAGAGAAGTCCAGGGTGCTTACTTGAAGCTGATGATAGTGTGTATTAGGCTTTTAAAGAAAAACATTTTCACCGGTTCATTGATCTGTAAATGTAAAAGGTTGAGAAAATTGATCTGTAAATGTGAAAGTTGGAGAAAAGGTCCTTACCGCCATTCTCCACAATTACATATCATCTTTTCAAAAAGGATGGAGACAGTAGATGAGTACAAGTAAATGATGTGTGGACACCATTACGATTGCTTGGATCAACAAGCCCTGCAGTTTGGAAATCTTGAACATACATGATCAGTTCGATTACAGTCAAGTATATGGTATGAATAGATTGAGATGGTAAAGTGTCAGTTTAGAAAGGTATAATCAATGTTGGATTTGTGATAGATCTGTTCTAATTTACATACTACACAAACAAAATACCTTTCCTCCAAATTGAATCCCTTTTTCTCCCACTAATCTGTGCAACAGGCAAATACAAACTTGCTTGCTTACTGCCAGGAACAAAAGCCCTTTTATACATCAAATTGACAATACATCATCAATGGAACCTTTGTGAAGTTAGAACTTCAGATCTACTAGAAACTTGTCATATTCTTGCTCGGTCACTGGTATTGTTTACAGGTTCACCGCAAATATCTGAGACTAGAAAGAGTGCCACTCAAAGCAATCTTTCTGAAACGTTGTGATCTTCGACCACAGGAAAGATAAACTGCAGCTATATTATTGGGTTGAGTTTCACAAAGAAATTGAGCTGCTCAGTTTAGTCCCATGTGTCCTTCCCAAATGTTTGCTGGAGTTTGACAATGTTGTCATCCACCACAAAATCTTTGGCATTCAACAGGGGTGCGCTTCTCATTTTAACTAATTCCCCTAGACTTATTTCAATGCTACAACGAACCACCATAGCCACAAGGATTGCTGTGATGCCATGGTTACAAATTGATTGGGAACGTAGAGGCTCATACCCAAGAGTCAGAAAGATGCAATAATGCTCACGAGGACCACCTTTGGCACCTTTGGCACCTTTGGAATCTATATAGGCCCTGGGGACTAGTGTAGAGGCTCATACCCAAGAGTCAGGAAGATGCAATAATACTCACGAGGACCACCTTTGGCACCTTTAGAATCTATATAGGCCCTGGGGACTAAAGTGCACACGCAGCACTCTACTGCTCAAGCAAAGCTTAACTCTTGTTCTAATGTACAAAGTTGGGTCACTTCACTGGTGCAGCAGCAGCATCAGACTGACTTCAAAATTCTCTGCAAAACAACCCACAAGCTTGCCACCACCATCTATAGACACCATCAGATGGATCCACAGGTTTCAGACGGTTGGGCCCAACTAGCAGACCAGAACACCGAAGAATGCTCAACTCACAGGGTCCACTTCGAGAGCACTGCCAGATGGAGGAGTGTGGGGATGCGGTGACTCCATGTCCCCAATTCCGAACTCTGCATTAAGCCTCACCACCTCATCCCACATGGCATTTGAAGCTTTGATGTCAACTGTCAAGGCTTACAAAATGCTGGAGACATGGCAAGTGCTTCTTTTTCACGAACCCAACTGACTGCAAGAACAAAAGGAGCACACAACTCCAAGACTGCTCATTCTCACTCACTCACTCACTCACATGCCTTTTAAGCCTATAGAACAAGGAAAACCCCTAGCACGTGATTGTGCGTTTGGCCCACCTGGCCAACTACACTTGAAAGATGAGGCTTGGCACACAACTTGATGTAGCTCATGCAGGTTTGCAAAATATTGGCAGATTCTAGCTCCATAACTTCCCCTCCCCCAGAATATCCACGATGGACAGATCCAAAGGAAACAGACAGTAAGATATCGGACTGATACAAGCTGCATACACATAGTAAACATACATTTTCAATAGAGGACTGGAGTAAACAAGACGTCAATCCATGTGGAATAAGAAGGATACGATCACTTCTCCACATATCGGTGATGCCAACGCCTGCATCGGACAGCAACCAATAGTCCGTATCCGTCTGCAGTAATACCCCACTGAGATCTGTGAATAAATGTTGCTACAATACGAAATCACACATTCAAGGCTTAGACAGTCAAGACCAACTGCGGAGACCAAATGCGCGTTCTTTAGCTGCAGAGAGGAACTTCAATAGTGAATGCACCACAATGAGAGCTAACTATTGCACAATCCTTTGAGGTGTCACTACAGAAATGTTCACAGGCACAAGCCAGTGAATGTGCTCTGCCTAGCACTGTCCCAAGCATTAATACAAATGAGCACGATCATGACAGAGGCTTTCATTCAAGCACCTGGTATGGATGCATCTGAAAGCACAAGGCAGAACAGACTAGAATCGCAGTATTGACAAGTTGCTACACTATCATTAAAACAGCTGGACCCGAGGATCCCCCACAACCATCCAGCCACATGATAGTGTGAAACCTCCTCAACATTCCTTACACAGAAGTAGGATCCACTCACATTCACTTCGGCAGGTGTAATTCTCATAATTCCACCCACAAAATCATGTTGTGGGCTACTGGGTTCAGAGCTTGGAGAAGCTGTGTCATGACTGCCAGGATGCCCCAGATCTGACATGGGATGCCCCACCTCAGGTCCAATGGGCATGCCACCGTCATGATGACCCATTGCCATGGCAGATGGAGACAGCATTGTCGTCAGAGGCATTGGATGAAGCTCTACTGGCATCTCAGCTGCATTCATCTCTTCAAACTTCCCTTCAAACCGACTGCCATAAGCATCCCAAAGCAATAAGCAGTCTGTTCTTTATCACGTATATGTGGCAATTGAAAATGACAATTATGCAATGGTAACTTAATCACTGCTCAAACTGCATGGACAACAGATGGTTTAACAAATGAACAGTACTAATCATCTGACTAATGCTGATGAGAGTTCACAGTTCACACCAAGCAGTAGCTGCAAGAACCACGACCACTATACACATGCCCAGAGATCCAAGGCACGCAAGTTACATCCTTTCACACTTCTTCAGGATCTGCCGAAGACAATATCCTCATGCACAGAATGACTCTTGTTGCCTCCAAAGTGACCTCAAAGAGGAAAAGTGCTGCATGCTTCTGCATCTAACAGACAGAAACACACCTGACCAGGTAAACATCGATGGGGCCCATGGTACTGCGGAGCAGAATCTGGAAGCGTCGTTGTGGGTACTCCACTGCCTGAAGCAACCAAATTTCACCATGTCAGTAAGCAACAACCTTTCCAGACCCTATCAGGTACTCTGCAAAACTACTGAGTCTGCCACCTACATGCCCTGTACACAGAAAGGAAGAAACAGACTAGTAGATTACAGACAAACAGACTTCGGCCGTGTTATATGTGATTGGCATTCACATTATCTATCAGAAGGATGTGACTAATGGCCTACCTCATCAGGGTCAGGGACCTCAAGAGTGGTGCCATGTGGAGCTTTGATAGCAATAAGCGTCTCATTCTGTTTGAAAGATAACAAGCAGATTAGTCTCCCAGGCATAGCAAAGAACCTGATACTGTGTTTGTGAGATACATGACTCACAAGAAAGGGCACAAAACTGTTCATTGCCTTGCAAAATAGTCTAGTGAGTGTTTCAAAAGCTCAGTTTCAGGCACACAGGTTCAGAAAAGCTTGAACGACTGCAGAGAAATTTCACTGACCTGAAAGCATGGCAAGCTCTTGATGTCATCCTCAGTAACATAAAGCCATCTGGAGAGGAGGGCAGAATAAAATGGCTAGTGAATGCAGTCTAGATATTGACCTGCTCCAGAGAAAATGAGAGTTCTACAATGCCACCACTAGAGATGAATGCAGAAAGCCCAGATCTTGATGATTTCTCAAAAGCTCATAGCCGGAATGCCTAGTATGAACGAACCCCAAGCTGAACACAGATGAGGAAGGACGCATACTGCTTGTTGTTCTCATCTTCACTCAGGGTGCGCAGCCGCTCTCTCATTTCCCTGCAATCCACACAACCACAGTCAGGAAAGGAGCTTGATGGAGATTCCCTTATCCCAATGGATGCTGACATAATATATAAAGCAAGCTAAAAAATACCAAACCTACCGAATGCTCTCATCCAGCCTTCGCTCCTCCACGTGCAGGTCCTCCACCTCCGCCTGTGAAAGCACACTTACATGAGTATGTGAATCAAAGTAAAGGGGAGATAGGAATGTCCAATGTCATTGTATTTTGTTGATGTACACCATATGAAGTCCAAAAAGAGAAGTATTTTCATAGCATTCCACTGAGATATAGGTTAGCACATAGTTGTGATGCGGATGGTGATTGTATGAATATCGTAAGAATTTGGATATGGTTGTAGAAGTGGAAGACAGTGCAAACGCAATTGCTAGACTGCGAGATATTACTACCTGAAGCATGGCAATATCATCCTTAGCTTCCCCTGGCCTTGCCACCCCAAGGCCCCTGTCCCACAAGCAATGAAAAGTCAAGAAGTGAGTAGCTGTGAGCAGTTCATGTGTGTCTCAAGTTTAAATGTAGAGGACATAGAATAGGCTCAACCAAGTTCCCACTCTAGAAAGGAAATCCCCCATCTGCAGCTAATAGATGAGGAGTGTGCTCATCTCTTTGTTACACTTACTTAGAGTGGAGACCTTCAACATCACAATATAAACAGTGCGGGAGAACCAGGAGGGTAATGGTCTCCACTTAGCTTTCCTGAAGCTTACACACTGGAACTGTTAGGAAGCACACCAGGCAGAAAGAGACCACTTACTTCCAGCGTATCCGGTTCTTCAACTTTTTTTCAATCAATCCAATCCCCTCGAGCACATTGGTGATGTCATAAATTCTCCGCTTCTGTACCTGTTACCATCATTGACTCTTCAAGAAAACTGGGTGTTTTACTACAGCTTATGCAAAAAAGATCCGGAGTCTTCTGAATGTTCACACTCATTAGCCAACAGTGGGGTCAAAGGAAGACATCCACTCAACTTCTTCATGCATACAAGCCAGCTTTACAAAATCTATTGCCAATTGGAACTTTTACCTTGAAAAATTTACCAGCAAACTTTCACATAGTAAACATCAGTGAAGGATGAGCTACCAACATGCAGAGTGTCTGCAGCTTTATTGAGATCCAGGACACCATCATCTGCTTGCTTGATGAGGTCAATGAACTTCTTTGTCAACAATCCTGAGAGGAACAGAGGGACAGTCAGCTCACAAGTACGAAGACAGTCAACGATACTTGAGTGAAAAGGTTTTCACAGTAACAACGTACATCCACTCCAAGTGGATGTAGGCTAAAAATGGAAAGCATGTACAGGCCAACCTGGAAATTAAGCTACATGGAAGGACATACCTAGTGAGCTGTCGTAGCGACAGGTACTGTTTGGTGTGGGTGCACTACTTGTTGGAGATCCTGCACACACAGCGATTGATACCCATTGATGACAGCTTACCGCTAGGATTGAGCACTCCTCCCTTTCCAGAAGACTGTTTACAATTTTGATACTTCATAGAAGTTGGTGGCCTCAGATTGAGATTCACGAAAAAATGCCTAGATCTTCCCATGCAATCACAATAAATCCACTTTAAGAGACCCTCATAACCATTTGAGCTACTTGGGGGGGTTTCCATCTCAGAAGGTAATAAAGCAAATAGCAAAATAAGGACAGAAGTATGGCCCAACAACTTCGAGGTTTGAATGAAGGCAACTTACTTCCTGTGAAGATTACAACTGAAAACCTCAACATAGAGAAATATTGAGCTCACATGTTAAAGGCTAACGACATAGACATAGAGGAATAGGATCAATACACTGCTACATCATCATGTCAATGAAGAGTACCAATCTAAGCTTGTATCAAACAGAGCCCCAACTTCATTATACTGAGACATCCTATGCTATATGGCTTTTGCTTGCAAGGCTGCATAGTAACCAATTCACAGGCTGACCATCTGTCCCTCTGCATATCCCTGTGCCACTCTTCAGCCTCATCCACTAAGGAGAAACACTGAAGAATCATGTAAGGGCTTACAATCAAGCGCATACAATGCCTCTCAACAGTGTGGAGACAATATCATTTCTTCTTTCCATGCCCTACCTACTATGAGATCCAGAGAAGATATTGGCGACTTCCTAGAAACCCCTGGTCACTAACAGCCACGTTCAGTTCTGAGAAGGTGTACTAAGTCCCACCCGCCTGGCACATTGTTTTCTAGGAGCACTTGGGGCTTGGTTTTTTCTAGTGCTCCTCCCCTGGAGGCAATGGAATTACTTGGAAGAGTGCGCGAGGGTATAAGAGAGAAAAAATTGGCATCAGCTCTGCTGAAAATGGAAGGAAGTGGAAGCAACTGTGAGAACTGGATTTGAGTAGGTTAAAGAAATTTACCAATGCCAGACTGGCCAGGTGTTTGAGGTCCATTTTTTGATTGTCTCACAAACTTAGGCCGGTTCCCTCTCCTTCCTCCGCCACCTGAGCTGGGTGTAACTATAGGGCTAGTTTCTGTGCTTACAAAACCATTCCAACCACTAATCTCCATCTCATGATCCTCATCCACATCATTCCTGCGCTTCATCTGGCACAATGACATCAGAGTATTGCTGAGCAGAATACATAGTGCATCAAGCTCTATTCTACAGAAATGATGCCCGAACAACTCGATGATCTTCTAAGGCCACAACACTACAATTACTTCTTCACTGTCTACTTTGAAGTCATAGGTCTCTCTGATAAGCTCATGTCGTAGAGTGTTTTTTAGTTCCTTGCCAGTTCTTTCACCTTAAATTACACACAATAGGTCAAAATAAGATGATGCAAAGAAATGACCTTTCAAGCCCTGACCTACAGTAGATTGCAGTCCGAAATCAACTGGGCCAAAAAAATCAGAGTAAAACAGCTAGAAGGGATGCCAAGGTTCTTGGAGTGGAGTTATGGACCTACATTGCTGTTCTGAAGGTCGTTGATCTCAATCTTGGCTTTTCCTTGGTGCAGGAGGTTCCATGCCGGCGCTGGTTGATTAAGCATCTCTACATGGCTCTTTCGCTGTTCACAGCCGGAACCATAATACGACCTTCTCATGGAACCGTCTGAAGTGCAAACCGTAGCAGAGTTGAAGGTGTTGTACCAATAAAACTAAGAGGGACGACAGCCTGACCTAAGTAGGAAATTGATTTGGCCTATTCCACCAGGTGGTTACCCACCTACTTAAGATCCTTGACGCCCATCCAACCTACAGATCGAATGCCTTGCCATTCATCAGTTGAATCAAAAGCAGAAGGGAAGAGGGAGGAAGTACACATGTCTGGGGGATTCACCAATTGAGAGGACAAAGACGAGGAAAAGAGAAAGGCCAGGTAGATTGGTAGAGGAGGCTTCCAAGCTTATAAATAGAGAGTATGGACAGTCGGTAACAAGTAGGCTAGGCGTGGAGATGGTAAATGGTAACAATGAATCCAGAAGCTGATGGCAACCGCAAGATGCAACAAGAAAACAAGTGGGAAGAAGACAGCAGGCAGAAAAATGCAAAACATATACTTACATATAGAAAGAGTGTCAAGAAACACCAGACAGAGAGACCATGAAGACGGATAAGGGAACAGAGAGTCAGACGTATATGGAGGGGACAAGCCAGGTATAAAGAGAAGGATAAGCGGGGCGATTGGTGGGAGAGTCAACAAGAAGATAGGGGAGGGAGATTGAACGTTCAAAAGAAACGAAAGTGGAAAATACGGGAGGAGGCAGCGGGAATAAGGGGGATGAAAGATGAGAGGGAGTAAGGGCCGGAGAGAAAGCTCAACAGCAAATGAATCAAAAAGTCACAGGCAGTGACAGAGCCAAACAGCCGATAGAGATGGCGGGAGACCTGATGAAAGAACACGGATAACGAAGAGCCAAACGGAGAGGACTGGAAGGGAAAACTCGCCAATAGAGGCAAAAACACAACCGGGTGCCACCGGAACAGCCACAGAAAAAGGTATTGCACAAAGACACACACGATACCAGACAGAAAGAACCGACAAAAACGAATAACCAAGGAAAGCGGGAGAAAGCTTACCAAAAGAGGCCACAAGTCACACCCGAGCCGATGCCACATACATACAATCAGCGGAGGCAGATGACGGCAACATGGATGAAGGAAGATTGAGAACAAACGGGTAAGACGGCCCTGTCACGGATATGGCTACACCACGAGGAAGAAGGATGAAGGAGTACCCGAGAGAAGCCGAGGATAAAATGAAGTGGATGAAGGAAGTTGGAGCAGAGCAGGAAAGACGGCCTGAGCGGGTATGGCTATGGCGGGGAAAAGAGAGAGAGAAACACGGGGAGAGGGAGGGAGAAGGATGCAACAAGACTTCTAAGAAGAAGACGAAGATTGGACGGAGAAAGCCGGAGAAAGACAGACAGGAAAGAAGTCGATGTGGCTATGGCGGGAAAAAGAGGTTGACCGATACAAGGTCGAAACAGCGCACGGAAGATCGAGCAGCACACACAGAGGCCGCCTACAGGCGGTGAAGTGCAGGCTGTGGCGGATATGGCTATGGCGGACGCAAGGGGAGGGGGTCGAGGATGAAAAGGGGAAGAAGAAGAAGAAGAAGAAGAAGAGGAGGGGGGGGCGTAGGAGCTAGGCGCACATTTGGGCGGGCTTCATGTTGCTTGTGGCGGGACTGCCCCGAAACCCCGCCCTTTGTGTTGTGGCCGACCCTGCGCGGCCCTCGCACCATCGGCTCACCCGCCCTCTCCTTTCCAGGGTTTGAATACACTCTCGCGCCTCTTCTCCGAGCGCGCCACCTCGCCTGCCACGTCGGACCCCTTTCGCGGGGTCTCCTCCTCACCCCTCCCTCCCAGGTCCCGGCCGGCGCCTCCACGTCCCCAACCCAGGTCCCCTAAATGTCCTTCAAATTTAGCTCAGGATTCCCTCCATCGTGAGGAGATGGATCGACCCGCATCTTTTTCACGGGCTGAAGTATCTTTTGCTGCCCGGCTCGGGAGTCGGAAACAACAGTTTGGGAATAAGAGTTTCTACTTTCTGCAATCTCGAGGCGATCAGGAGCTGATGTGGCCGACTTGGATTTGCTGAATTGGTCAATAGCAACAGCAGAAGGATCAGACGTTCAGTTAACTGGTGGCTGTAGGCCTTCTTTCCTAGCCGCAGATTAGCCCACACCTATGTCCGACTTATTTCTAGCCCAGTTTATTTTGTTGGCTCTTCCTTGCAGGAGGCACCACTCCCCCCTGGCAAGTAAAGAGCTCTTTTGGTTGTACCATCAATATAAGCAAGGGAGTGTTTGTTGGCTCCTATTTTTTCTAAAGACAAGAGTAGGGACTAGTGTAAATCGTTAAGCCCTCTTGTGCCTTCCCCAGCTGTCAACTCTTTTCCTTTGCTGAATGTACCTTCTCTAGGTAGCACCTCTCCGACATATCTGCTATTGAACAACTTATGAAAAATAAATGGATGAATTCTCAAGTTTATTATGGATGAAAGTAGATTCCACACAAGGTGGAGCTATACGCAATTAGAGGTAACATATCTGCTATTGAACAACTTATGAAAAATAAATGAATGAATTTTCAAGTTTATTATGGATGAAAATAGATTCCTTACAAGGAGGAGCTGTACGCAATTAGTCTTGTTTTGTTGGCTCTCTTGTTCATCATGTTCAATGAATGTGGTCGAAGGACCTTACACCATATCAAAGCACCTATTGGTGTGTTGTGCTTAGTCATGCTCCCTCTCTTACCTTCCTCTACAACCCATCGCCCCGTTTGAGGCTTGTTTTGTATGTCACATTCAGATCTCCCAAACCTCAAGGCCTCCGCCTAGGTTCTTAATACCGCTGAAAAGCTCTTGATGACTAGGGGTGTAGCGAGGTGATTTTATAATTGTTCGACCTATGATGTGGGATATATTGAACTCCAAGTATTTTTTTGTCATTGATAATTCACGAAAATAAGGAAATTGGGTCTTTCTGGAATATTGGCCTTTCATTTGTCTTTTGGTACACTTGGTCATAAGTGTATGTGCTCAACGGCATAGGGCCACACTAGTCAATATATTAAGGACACTATAGATTGTTTTGTTTTGTTTTGTTTTGTTTGTCACCTTGAGATCTCCCAAACTGCAAGCAGGCTTCCACGTAGGTTCTTACTACCACTGGAAAGTCCTTGATGAGCAGAGTGCATCAAGGTGGTTTCATAATTTTTGGACCTACAGTATTGAATTTCAAGTATTTTTTTGTCACTCAGAGAAGTTAATGAAAAATAACAAATTGGGTTTCCCTCAGTAAGCAGGTCTTGATAAATGCAAAAAAACACATACCTGCCCTTGGGGGGTCTCCCTTCAAAAACAAGAGCACATCTAACCTTCCAGAGGTTCCATAAGGTTAAAGCTCTTAGACTTGCCCACACAGGGCAAACAGATGGCACGTGAGCAGGCAAAAAATTCAAGAGCAGAAGAGAGGAGGGGGCTGGGGATGGAAAAGACTCCCAACATGAGTAAAAGTGTAACACAGCTCTCCAAACTCTAGCAGGGAAGGGGCAGTCTGCCAGGCAATGCTCGATGGCCTCAGGGTGTGACATGCACAAACCGCAAGTAGCATTGTTGAATAAGGTCTTGGCATTGACAGGCAAGATTCTATGAGCTAGCTTCCACAAGAAGCCTGAGATTTTGGCAGCCCTTTGTTTTTTCCATATAATATCTTTCCACACCGAGTCCCAATTGGCTGATGACATATTCAAATGCCCCCACTTTTCGGACCACCTAGAGAAGAAGGTTGTTATGGGTCTCAACAACGAATAACCTAACTTCACCGAATAAGCAAAGAAAGAAGAGTGGTGCTCATCCTTCCAGCTCCATTCCTCGGGGTCGAACTGTAAAGCAGCCAAGGGATAGCGTAGAAATCAAGTGAAACTGGAGTGCAAGGCCCATTGCGATTCCCCCCCCCCCCCCCGGTGGGGCTGGGTTGGCATTTCCTTTGTCATCAAGCACAATGATTGCTTGTGCAAATCCGCATAGCCTGTCAACTGCAGGTTGTCCTCACAGTCTAAAATGAACTAAATTCCAGAGGTTATTTGATCATTCATAGAAAGGACCAGCATGACAGTACCACCTCCGTTGGTTGTTTCAGCTGTCCAAGTTGGCAAGGCCTCCAAGTCACCTCCATTTCTCAATAGGTCAGTTATGGAATCTGGCACGTCTGCAAGAAGAGAACGCCATGCAGCGGCTCGTCTGGCCCCTACACTCTGTGTCACTGCAGCTGGAGATAGGTAACTGCCCTGCTCCCAAGTATTTGACCAGATGAGTAAGACCTTTGTGCCCCCATAAGGCCCACTTTGGTCTTTGCAGGGACAGTGTTTGAGACTGGAAAACATTGTTCCAAAACAGAGGTTGTCGCCAGGCCTCTGCAGAGTTTGCCGGTGGTCTTTGAGTGAGCTTGTCCCTAAGAGACTGCCAAGCAGCCCATATGGATTGCCATGGGCGGGATCCCAAGTGCACGTTCACATTTTTCCCTTGAACAATCCAGCGAAGTGAATCTGCCCACAAGTGGGATGAAGAGGGTTTGGCACCCATCAAGTAAGGCTGGATCAATTTACTCCATGGGCTGTGACGGTGCGTAATGGCCCTAGGGATCCACTTGGCTAAAAGAGCCTTGATCTGTGCCGTTGGATCCAAAATTGCAAGCCCCCCCTTCTTTTTGGGCTGGCAGAGTTGCTCCCAAGAAAGCAGAGCCCGTCTTACCGGAGTTTGCGCTATTGCGCCCCAAATAAAATTCCGAATAAGAGCTTTTATCTCTTTCACCATGGAGGTACCTAGGTCCCACACTGCTGCAGAGAACCAACAAGAGGCCAGTAGAACCTGGTTTGCCACCGGTGCCCGTCCATCAATTGAGAGCATGGAAGAGCTCCATGGGCAAGAAATCTTTTCAATCTGGAAAGTACGTTCTACATTCTGCTCTTTTGGGACACATTAATTCCAATCTGATGGCCCAACAACGTGTGGGATTCCCCTTCCTGAAGCCATCGGAGGCCAATGTCTTCCCCCCAAGTAGCACAGTGAGCAGAAGAAGCCTGACTCTGCAACACCGAGAGAAGTCCCACTGACTTTCCCCAATTGATTTTCAAGCCAGAGCCAAGACAGAAAATGTGCAGGGCTTGAAGTGCATGATCAATGTTGTCCCGGGATGAATTGTCCAGCAGTAAGGATGTATCACCAACATACATTGACAGCTTCGCCATTTCCGGCAGGAAGGTAGGTAAATGAAGGCCCACAATGTCCTGCCTGGCTTCAAACAAGTGCCCAAGAGAATCTGCCGCAATGAGAAAGAGGAAAGGTGCCAATGGGCACCCTTGTCTAACCGACCTAGAGATAGGGAATGATTGGGAGATGACACCATTCACCATTACCTTACTAGAGGCAGACTGAAGAAGGATCCTTACCCAAGACAGTAACTGACCACCTAAACCTGTTTTTTCCAAAGCAGCGAGGAGGAATGTCCAGTCAATAGAGTCAAAAGCTTTTTCAAAATCCAACATCAAGAAAGCAAGAGGCTGATTGTTCAGATTTGCCCGGTGAAGCGCTTCATGGGCCAGCAGGATGTTATTGTCATTTGTCTTTTGGTCATAAGTGTAAATACGTATATATTAACAAGCGACTTGTCGCGTATGGATCCTCTTTGTGAATAGTGACATCTACTTTCATCCATAATAAACTTGAGAATTCATCAATTTATTCTTCATAAATTATTCACTAAGAGAGATGTTACCTGAGGGAGGTGTTACCTGGAGGCATAGGAAATAGTTTTCAGCAAAGGAGATGAGGTGACATCTGGGGAAGGCACAAGAGGGGCTTAGCGATTTTGACACCTATGCGTAGTCGCGTCCCCTCTTTAGAATAAAGAGGAGCCAATAAAACAATGGTACAATGTGTGCTCAACGGCACATGCCACACTAGAAAACAACAATGGATGAAGAGATGATGATGAAATTAATGAATGATTCTGTGATGATTATGGGTGGATTTTTTCTTTATTCTTCTCCTTGTTCATTAGCAAAGTCCCACAAAAGTCCCACAGTTCAGAGTGTCCCATCAAACTTTGGTCCACTTCAGGTCCTTTGTCCAAAAACTTCAAATTGCAATCGAATTACTCTACCTCCCTGTTCTTAGGAGTGGGCTTCTTGGAAATATGTTGGGTGGCCAGATTCTACCTACAAGATGACGAATATTTTGTGTTCTCTTAGCGTTTGGCAAGCCATCCTGCATTCCGGGTTCAAAGTAAGAAAAAAAAAACATAGATGCCTCCCAGAGGGTGCGTAAATTATGGTGTCTCCTCACCACAAGGGCTACAGCCTTCCAACTGAAAGGTGGACACCTTCATGACACACGAGACCGTGGTTTGAACCCACAACCACATCCAACGTGGTATGTGCCCATTACCACTGCTCCTCGGACTCCAAGGTCCAGCAAACCCCTCACTTCCCAATAGACATGACAGTCAACTCCCCTCCTCTCCTCTGTTGTTTGCAGATGTACTGAAAAATGAGAAAAAAAATCTTTGCGGACTTTCATTTCTCCTAGGGTAAGGTGATAGAGCCCTCGTGGCGGGGCCCTAAAGTCCTGCAACTACCTTGGGCAGGGCATTACCTTTTGTGAAGCACTTGGCTCAAAATTCCACCAAACGCCAAAATGTGGAATCTTGAAACCAGGCGCTAACGCATGGGGACGACCCAATTTTTCCAATGGAAATTTTGTAGGATGGCTTTTGTAGGTGCGGCCTGTCATTGCTGCTCATTCTCTCAGGTCTTGGATTCCTAGCATGTAAATATTTATATGCGGCAGTTTTCCGTCTGCATTATCACAAATGAAAATGAATGTTTAATTTTTTTTCCCTTCAATAATTCGAATAAAGTTAATCTGGGCAGGCTTCCTCCCCTTTCACCTTTAAAAAAAAAAATTGAATGCCTGCACTAATCCAGAGGCCCTTTTTTTTTTTTTGAAAGGGGAGGTAGCCCTTATAATCCAGAGGCCTATTATACCCGAGCTTTAAACAAGGTGCCCATTTTTTAAGCTCCCTGCCCGAGATGAAAAAACGTGCAGGTGATTTGAGCGCGCCTTTTATGCCCCAATAACATACATAAAAAGCGGCAGAAACTGCTACCTATCATTAGTTACGTCGTTGTTGTGGACTGGGTAGAGGGTAGTATCCCCGCTGTTTGCCTTTACGGCGGTTTCAGCAGGGTTATTTTTTCCTGACATTTTAGTTTGAGTCTGTTCCCCTTTCATGTCACAACCAGTGTTGGACCCGTATATGGGGGCGAGGCGGGGTATCAGCACGGGTAAGGGTATTGCAGCAAGGTACCAAACTGGGCGGGTATAAGAAATTGGCAATACTCCGGGCAGAACATATTGGGGGCAATATAATAAAACACTAATGCCCGCAGGTAGCGGGTTCCCGGCAGGCGGGTCTGGGTCCGGTTCCCGGGTCAGGGGTCCGGGTTTTTTGTGATAGCACGGGTCCTAACCCGCCGGTACCCGCCTTCAAAACCCGGACCCGCACAACACTGGTCACAATCTACTCACTCCTAACTTAGGAGAAGACTAGCTGCTTGTCCCAGTATTATTCACTTCAAAAACTAGTCAGAATGATACGCTTGACATTGTTTCAGTGCGTACAATGGGGGTAGAAAAATGAAAACTTTTGTGAGGGTCTCACAGTTCCAAAAACCAATCATTAGGGTGCAAGCATATACAATAAATGATTTGTCAAAGATTTAAAATATGGAAACTGCTTATGGCTTTTGGGGGGTTTTAATTTTTTACCATATTTAAGAAATTATTTAAAAAAATGAAATTCTGGAAAATAACACATGATGTGATATAAAACAAGTCATATTTTCAGACCTGGGATAGTGGTTAAATCTTGGGGGCGACAACATATTAAGTTGGTAAGTTTGAGTATGGCAAAATGGTGGTTCAAGTTTTGCAACTATGATTATTTCGGCCTGTTTCTTCAAGAAATGACAATACAATGAATTTCTCTCTTTCTACGTGGAATATCCGTGGCATTGGATCTGATCACTCAGCCCCAAAAAGGGCCAGAATCAGACAATGGGCCTCCAATCTCATAAACAAATCTTCTCTAATCTTTCTCCAAGAGCATAAGCTCGACCAAGCCAAAATTGCATCTTTGGGGACTTCTATGTGGCCTCCTACCTCCGCATTCTGGAACCCCACGATCGTTGACACTAGAGGTGGCACAACAACTTTTATTTCCCCCTCCTTGGGGCCCTCTGTTTTTTCTAATGACATATGGCTTCAGGGTAGGGTTCAGCTAGTCGTTCTGCATATGGGTCCAGCGATTGGGAGTGTGGGGGTGTTAAATGTTTTATGCTCCCAATGGTGAGGAAGGATGTATAGAGCTGTGGTCTCTTATAAGGTTGAAAATGCTGCAGCTTGGTGACATCCAACATTGGATTGTGGGTGGGGATTTTAACATGGTGGAGTTTGATAATGATCGCTTCGGTTCTAACGTTCATGGCCTGTCTGTTGCTGAAAGAGACTCTTGGGACTCTCTATGCATGGCGGTGGGTTTGCTCGACGCCACCACCCCAGCTGAAGGAGAGCTGAAATTTACATGGTCGAATAACAGGGAGTCTCCAAATCTCTCCTTGGCTCGTCTAGATAGAATCTATTGCTCTGAGCACCTGTTAAATTGGACTATCAGATCCCCTTTACTCCCAGTGCCTCCTGGTTTTGACCACTCCATTGTCAATCTCTCTTTACACACCCCGGGGACAAGAGCAAAGGGTAGGGGATTCTTTAAGCTCAACCCCTCCCTCCTCAAAGACCCAGGGGTTGTTCTAGAGCTTCAAAGAGTTTGGTCCTCTGCTGACCTACCTTTCACCTCTCCCACTCTCCAATTTCTATCCAAGCTGCAGAAGTTGAGAGGCATCTGTCAGGAATTGTCTAGGAAAAAGGCCGAAGACACCTCTAGAAAAGAGAGGGCACTCACACAATGCCTTTCATGTCTGTCAGTACCAGCTTCAAGAAGGTAGAGATGACCCTCAAACCATGATCTCCTACAAAACAGCCAAAGAGAATCTCTCTTTGTTGTTACATCCAGGGAGTAGTTCATTAGGGTCAAGGCAGGGGTAAATTGGACGTTGAAGGGGGAAAAAATGTCTAAATATTTCTTTGCTAAAGCTGCTCAGCGTCGTGCTTCTACTTTGATCCCCTCTTTGCGTGATGATGCTGGCATTCCAAGTGTTGTCCTGAAGAAGATGACCACCATTGCAGCCGACTTCTTCAGACAACTCTTTGAAAAAAAAAAAACACACTCCAGAGATAAACGAAGCAAGAAATGCTCTCTTGAGAAATATACCCTGTGCCCTATCTGCTGCAGATAAATCCAACTTAGCATAACCCTTTACTGAGTCTGAGCTGGGTAAGGCAGTAGATGCCTTGGCATCCCTTAAAAGCCCAGGTCCAGATGGTCTGCCCATTGAGCTTTTCAAATCTTTGTGGGGAACTCTTGGAGATGACTTTCTGGGTATGGCCAACGACATCTTCCAGAAGCAGGTGATGCCCTCTCAGATCTCCGAAGGCCTTATCACTCTCATCTACAAAAAGGGGGAGAGGGACAAAGTAACTAACTACCGACCTATCACCCTACTCAACTCTACATACAAGATTATAGCCAAGGCGCTTGCTTTGAGAATCCAGCCCTTGCTCCCTCAGATCATCAGAAAAGAGCAGACCGGTTTTCTTAAAGAAGGAAGGCTTGGGATATGTTGTGTGCAGCTGTTTCCAGATCTTCAGAACAACGTGGCAGGTGGCTCATCAATAGCTTTCAACAGTCCTGGGGTAAAAATGACATTCTCGGAACTTGTCTTCCCAACATGCGGTACTGCTGGAAAGTCTCCACTCCCAATTCATGGGATATCTCCTGGTGATGGGGATGATGTGGATTTCAACTGGAGGCACAAGAAGCCTCGAGTTGCCAAGTCTAGGACTCAGCTGCGTTTTTAGCACATAGCTCAAGAATCTTTTCTCAAGATCTTTTCTCAAAACTTCTACCTGCTCCAGACTTGGGTACTCTTTAGCCACCCAAGCAACTGTTCTGCGTGTTATATTCTCCGTGGCTGCTTATCAGCCTTGCTCTTAGGCTCACTTGCTTTATCTCTCCTCATGCACTCTAGCTGCACTCATCTTTTTCAGATCCTCCGCTGATTTGCTCTTAGTTAGTATGCTTGTCCGGGGAAGTTCCCCCTCAGTGAGCCTCTACGGCCTCCCTGGTGGTTATTTTTTCCACCTTAATGTGAACCTTTGTTTCATTTAATTTGATTAAAAGGGCCCCCTGCTCCCCCTTTAAAAATAAATAAAATAAAATAAAATACAGCCTTTAAATGTTATAATAGCAACTCGAAATGCTCGTGCTGTTTTATGCCAGCCGCAGGAACAGGGAACAGAGCCATATTTGATTCAGTAGGAATATATGGTTCCAGAGGAACATTCTGTAGATTTGGTTGTGGTTGTGAGGGAGCATGAGATATTAATGTGGGAAGGGAGAGGAAGGCACCCTAAGTTCCAATGGTTAAAGATTTTTTATTTTTTTCAAAGGTTAGAAAGGGACGGTGGAGGCCCTTTTGTACAGTCACCCCAATTGGGTCTTTTTATAAAGCTATGCGGCATTCTCATCAAGAGATAGAAGCCTCCAGCCGAATGAGCTGCAAAGTTAGGTGACCGTTCATCTAATGATGGCGGAAAATCTAACGATGAATTCTCGTCATTCTTATCTCGGGTAGAATTTATAAGATGTCCCACATTCCACATCATGCCAACGCATTTGGAGCAACTTGATTTCATGAAATTTACACAAAGTTATGTTGTTTCAAAAATTGAACCAATCAGAATGTTTCTGTGCACCCTGCCCCCTTGGACTACCGAGTACCTTGGAAAGATCAACAATCAGCTGTCGAATATTTATTGTAATTTGAGAATTTCATTTCAACACATGGAATATTCCTAAAAGATGCTTTATTATCATTCACAAAGTTATTTAATTTCACAAAATCAATTTCCAAAATTTTCAACAATCTTTGAAATATTATAATTTGTGTCGAAATTGCCAAGGTACTAGGTATCATACTTTCTTAGGGTATGGTCAATAAGTTTAAAAAAAAATGTTTGCCAAGTGGCCAAAAAACAAGGAGTCTAGTGGCCATTCATAGGCCCATGACGGAACCAGTTATCCAAGGAAATTGGTGGATAGAGAGAGTGAGAGGTGGTGATGACTTTGGCACCTCAAAGAGGTCCTGATCTCCCGAACTAACACGGCCAGATAAGTTGCATGAGTAGCGACCAATCATGGGTCCATTCCACCGTACAATATCGCAGGTCTTGGGCTCAAATCCTTGACACGTCGCCGTCAGTCCTGCAACTTCTCACAACCTGACTAAACGTTGTTGGTGGCATATGAGAGTAAATGTGGCAGTTACGTTGGCGGAATTACCTGCAAGCTTGCAGCACGATGCATACTATTCCAGGAGTTGGGTCAGAGCCAATCATAGTCGTCCAAAAGTGGCCATATGCAGGCCAGCTGCCCGTCTCTGATGACCGGCAGCTAACAGGTGACCGGTGAGCAGGCCGGATATATGAGCTGACACAGGGTGCACGGCGCAGAGGGGACAAGTCACTTAACAGGGCGGGTCCCACGTGTGGGGAACACCTGCTGCCTTGGCCCGTTGTCGCTTGCATACCCGCTCAGCGCTAACCCGGGTTGACCTGAATTAATATTAATTTTATTTTTTATCTTTTTGTAAGAGAAAAAGGGAAACACCTGAGAGCGACAGCTCACAAATCAAGGCCCCTTAGTTATAGTGAGAGGAGAAAATAGCCTGTGTTGGGCGGTTATTTGATTTCTTTCATAACCTCCGGTTCCGGTTTTCAAACAAAATCTTAGGATCAAAGAACCCCGGTTCCGTTTTTTAAGATTTTTTTAATGGAAAAAAACCACAGTTCCAGTTAATTGTAAGAACCTAAAAAAACCGGTGGTTTTCATCAAATAACTAGCGGGTCTTTGGCGGATCTTTGACGGTTTTCAGGCTGGTTATCTTTAAATCTACGTAACCGGCGGTTATGAGCCTTTGCCAGTTATTTGTTTTTTGAGAACCAGGGTTATATATCCATATAACCTTCTTGATAACCTCCGGGGGTTTGTAGTTTGTAGCTGAATCAAAGAACCTCCCAACACTGAAAATAACCTCTTTCACAATAACCGCGCCATGAAGGTGTAGAAATGGGACACCACCCAAGGGAAGGGAAGGGGGAGAAGAGTATACCACATTCGTCAAGTAGCAGGATTTGACCCTAGAATCATTTGGGCGGCACTTAGTGCACTAACCAATTGAGTTGGTAATTGTTATTCACATCAGTATCTTCCAAAATTCCAAAGACAGCAGCATATAACGCGATGAGAGTAACTGCAATAGATAGGTAATTTTTCATATAACAATCAGCATTGGTCCGGTGATACAAACGTCAAGGTTCACATGTCCATGATACATAGGAATGTTAGTATGGTTCTTGATTAATAACTGTTTCGCTAAAACAATCAGCATATGCGATATTAAGATCTGAAGGGCTCTCATGTATATGACTCTTCATAAAAAATATGGTGGACCTACTTCACCTCCAAAATATCGTGGACCCCGCTTTACCTCGTCATGGAAAAAGATATCTTTCACTATTTCCACAGTGGGTTCTTTTGGCATCAGCATTGTCCGCCACAAAGCTCCACACCTGGCCAGATTCATACCCTTCCGCAAAAACGTACCTGATTTATAAAATCTTGTCTGAGTGGTGGACATATGTCCCACTCTAGATACATTTTTATCAGTTCGTTAACCTGAATAATACTTACAGTTAATATTTTGATTACCATTTGAAAATGTATTGGGACATCGTACCTCCACGTTCGACAACCAAAAACCTAGCAAAACGATTATCTGTTATAAATTTTCTTAAAGACTCAAAAAGTTGCACCTAGACATCGCATCCTCCTATGCCAACTATACATCACCTCAAAGGCTTTTGTTGCAACTTTGTCCTTCATCGTCATCAGTTTCCTAGGTCGACCCCTCCCTCTCTTCCCACACGTTTCCACTGCAACGGTGGTGCTTTTCGTTGCCTCCATGCTGGCCCTTGTAGCTCGCCTTTGCTGTTGTGCACCCTTGTACCCTCTACACCTTTGCTACTATGCACTACGCTGACCTCTTACGTTGGTACAGTCCTACGCGACTACCGAAACATTATAGACGTGACGACATAAACACTTTGGGCGCTCCCTCTAGAACGTTATTTATTCTAGAATGTTCCCCAAATCTCGCTTGGGCATGGACTGCAAATGGGCCCACATCCGGTAGCCATGTGGGTCCATGCAACTTACCACCTAGACAAACTCATAGATATCATCCGGCTCTTCATCGATTTTATTTTTTCAGCGACTGGGGTACATATTAATTATTTTTTGTTAATACTAATCAATATTAGATTTAACCGTAATTTTCAGCCCGTGTTTATGTTACAGCCTACCCTGGTTAATTGGTACACCTCCGGAATAAGGAAAAAGTACCAATTAGGAGAGGCATGTACCCACGTTGAACCTTTATGTTGAGTCATGCGAAGTGTGTCATGGCAAAATACAGGACCTTGTTGGTTAAAATGGTTGTGGACAGTCCTACCAACCAGCAAGCCAAATCCACTGCGAGCTCCTATGTGATGTTAAAATTCTACTTGGTTTGGCTTGCATTCTTCCGTTGTTGGAGTCTGCACATTCCTTTATTGAATTCTTCCAATTTGTGGGATGTTTTTGTTAAATGTGATTTCGTGGCAGCGATTAAGGTGTGCCAAGTTGAATTCGATGTATACTGACCCTATCACTATGTTCAGATGCAATTTGGACATTTAAGAGCGTGTTGTCGTATCATGATACCATTTTGATGTGTTGGATTACTAATATCAATACTGGGGTTGAACACTTTGCATTTGAGGTCAATGGCCTACACTGCATGTGAGCCCACACATATTTGGACCTACAAAGTGGACAAACTGTATTTGCACAAGGGGGGTCTATTATGCCATGGCAACTTGCATTGCTCATGCCGAATGAACAAGTACAACTTGTCGTGCACCTAAGCATTGTGCCACAACATACATCGCTGTCCACCATACATTCTAAGCACACAATCCTAGAAAGCTATGCCACAATGATAATGGAAGTGAACACACAATGGAAACACTCCACTCATGAATCCACTCAATCACATAAACTAAGTCAAGCCAAGGGCACATATGCTAAAGGAATCCATCCTACAAAGCCCTCACCACACCCCCTCTCAATACCTAAAGCTATGGAGGTGGGAAAGGCTCATGGAGGCTCAACTACAAGAAGATGAGCCCTCCTCAACACTCACAAGGGGAAAACCCATCCCCATGTCCCAAGTGAGGTTTGACACCTCACTTGGCATATGAGACCAAATGAAGTCCCAACACACAAAATACAAATATAAATATCCAAAATGTCATAGTTAACTAGAAGTAGGTAATTCTAGTTAACCATGACTAAAACCATAACAGCTGTCGGGCACCTAAGCATCGTGCCACAACATACATCGCTGTCCACCATATATTTCTAAGCACACAATCCTAGAAAGCTATGCCACAATCGCCCCCCTAGCTGGTGATTAGGTCTCTCTAACACCGGATAGCTGACAAATATCCATCTCAATAAAATCATCGCTTGGTCTTCAATCGCACATGTCCCAGTACCTAAAGTCAATAGATCAAGAGGCCGGGTGCAAAAGTAGCCCCATTGTTACTCGCATTCCTGCAATCCATGATCTTCAATTAAGTATCCATGGCGTTGAGCTCCCATCAGCTAGACCTCGGATCACTTGTCAATTCCACCATTGTCATGCCCACTATCTATGTCCAAGGCATCGTGGACACAACCATTCTCCACTAGGAACCTCCTCAAGTGGCGATGTCAAGCATCCCATGTGCCACCCCCTTGAGCATTTGTCACACACCAACATGGTCGCGGCACCACCAGCATGCCCACATAACATGCAACGCAACCCTGCAGGTACCACTGCAAGGTTGGGATCTATCCTCTCATCCACATGTAGAAGCTGATATGGCGCACAATTGCGCACATGGTCCTTCCATACCATGCCATCTCGACCCTCTTGAATCAACACTCCTGAAGGCAACACCTCCCGGACCCTTAGAATCACACGCCCTGCTGCATGTGACATCCAAAGTCGTAGATGATGTCTGCTGCAGATACACATAGTCCCCAGGGTGGAAACGCCGAACACCTAGCCGATATCCCCCTCCACATATAGCGGCGTACCTCAATGTGTCTCGGTGTTGGGCAATAGCAAGGTTCTCAAAAGCCATAGGCATGAACAACTCTGCCCGCTGGGCACATGCTTGTGTCTACACATCCGGATCATCAAGGTTGAGAACTACTGCAGTCTCCCTGTGAATAAATGCAGGCAAATCTGGCTCTCGGCCAAAGAGAAGGAAATAAGGCGAGAACGAGGCAAGCGATGCTTGTTTGCTAAACCTGTAGCCCATGGCCAACCAAGGTAGCTGAAGGTCCCAATCTCCTAAGTGTCCCTTATGCAAGCCATACTTGCGCAAGCCTCGCTTGACTGTTTGTACAACCCTCTCTGCCAGGCCATCAGCCTCGAGATGATCCCGAGAAGTAGTGCGGTGATCTATCAAGGCTTGCTTACACAAAGCCTGAAACTCCCCCAAAAACTCTCTCCCCTGGTCTGTGAGTACCTCGGCTAGAGCACCAAATTGGCTAAGCACTCGATCTAAGAATGCATACGCAGCCCCCTCACTTACCTTGTCAGGCAATGCCACCAGTTCAATCCACTTGGAGAAATGTTTCACCATCACCAGCACATACTTGTTATGATGAGTCGTTAGTGGTAATGGGCCTGCGAAGTCAAGACTCCAACGATAGCCCAAACCCATAATGGGTAAAGGATGCAATTGTGGAGTAGGTGCATTGTAAGAAGCTCCCACTTTATCACACACCATGCACCTTGCCACTAACTGTTGCACATCCGTGTGCATGCCCGGCCACCAGTACTGTCCTTGCAACAAACTATGAGTGTGTCGCACCCAAAAATGTCATAACTCCTCATGGGCATGGCGTACCAATCGCGCTCGTTGTGTTGGATGAGGCACAATCCTCACTCATCCATCCTCCCATACTCGGAATAGATGAGTCCCCTCCCACTTGAACCTCTTGGCTCGTTGTAGGATCCAATCTCTTTCCTTAGCAGTCACACTGGCTGCTGTCTCTCTAATACAAAGGTAGGCCAACACTGCTGCATCTTCATGCACATCCTTAGCACCACCAAGCTCCTCACTGATCTCCGGATCGTCATGCACACCATCTACATGACCAATGCTATGGGATGGACCAGCTTGAGCTCCCATTGCTAGGATGCACAAAAAGGCAGATGCATGTCATCCTGGCACCATCTCCTCATCCGTCTCACCATGCCACCGAGCTTCAGTATCATCATGCTCACTCGTGCATGGATTACGACTCAATCCATCTGCATCCCGATTGACAATACCGGCTCGATGCACCACCTGAAAGTCATATTCTTGAAGCATAAGTGCCCACCGTGCAAGCTTCCCTGTAAGCTTGTCTGACTCCATCAACCACTTCAATGGTTGGTGATCCGTGATAAGGGTGAAGAGATTGCCATAGAGGTAGCATCTGAAATGTGTTACTGCCCATACCGCAGCTAGATACTCCACTTCATATGAACTATACTTCGCCTCGGCATCATTGTTTGAGCGGCTAGCATATGCCACAACCACTCCATTCTGAAGAGTGGCCCCAATGCCAACAAATGCTTCGTTCTCCACTATGCATGAATGCAGAACTGCGTTATGCCCTCCTCACATCCACCATAGATGTTGAGAATGCTTGAGGTTCTCATCAATTGTCACCACCATCTCACAGAAGCCAAAGACACTACATAGTTTAGGGTGAATCCCCAATTTCTTAGATTGTAAACATTTGGGATTGGCCCCTTTATGCGAGGCTAATTAAGTTGTACCTATAGTAACTTTGTTGCCCTGCCATAAATCCATGCAATGGATTTAAGAACAATGTCTTACTGTCACCGAAACATTACAAAAGCAAATAGCGGAAGCCGATACCAAGTTGGCCAAGGTTTGAGGGTTTGCTTGCCTCGAGGCACGCACCCATACCAATTAGAGGATCTCTTCCCAACTTTCACATCTCCGATGACATAAGCACTTCGGGCGACAAAAACATCTCTATGAACATAAGGTACCTCATTCTGCATTCCAAGGCAGCATCCGGCCATCCACAAATGTGAGTATCAATGCTCTAATGTTGTTTGAAAGAGTATCCAACTGCTAGCATTCATGTTTCATGTTAATGCTTGGGATAATCTGCCACGTCAGCGAGCAGCGGGAGGAGCTCTTTCTAAGTCCAAGTAATTTCTGAACCTCTCTTTTCAGAATGTTTTGCAGAACTTACTGGTCCAAAGCTATTGGAACACTGATAGTAACTTTCTAGACTGTAAGCAACCTTCCTTTGTTGATACTGGCGATGGTGCAGAAATGAGGTTTATTTTAAGATGGAAAATGTATACATGATTTCTAAACTTGTGCTCGACTACGACCGTTTGAGAAGAATTTTTGGCAAGGAATCATTTAGGATCTTGTCTATCATTGTAAAAATATGGCCTTCAAAATTGCAATCAAGCAAATCATGGGGTGCAGAAACTACTAATCTCAGCTTCTCATTCATATTTATTTGTAGACGTTGGCTCAATATATGCACCAAGAACAAGCTCTTGATGATTTCCCTTGATGACAACTAACTTAGATCGCACACTTTTTATACCAATTGAGTCCATTACCTTTTCTTGGACATTGTTCACTCCTCATCCTCACCAGAAGCATTGCAGAGCAACTAAATGCAAAGCCCTACTAGTCGATTCGAGAGGTAGTGGGACTTACTTTGAGCAAGAAAGGAAGAAAGTCGAATGTAAGAAAGGGGGAAGAAATTCTGTGGTAGAGCCTGGGTGTAAGTGCAAATCCTTAGATACTAAGCAGGTATGTGTATAGTTACTAGTATGTATGTAGCGTCCAGTACATATTCATCTTTACTCATGGGGCAGTTTGGGGAAGGAATCATAACAACTTCATAAATCCCATTTTCTCTTATTTTGGCATAGCTCCAGACTTTTGCCAAGTCACGACTATGGATGCCACGGATAATCACGGCCATGGCCGTGAATGGCATCGCTCATATGATGGGCTCCGTGACCCATCGCCCTGGAGGAAAGCCTCCGTCTCCATGCCCGTCCAAAAGGTAATCTGTATCCAACCCATGACATTATGGATGCTGGGAATAATATACCCACAGTATTGGCTTCAACTAGACTACAATGGATCTTTCAAGAAGCACCTGAATGTCTTGAAGTGGGCTTATGGGCACCTAAAGCAAGTTGGACCAAAGGAAATTTGGGTGTTTGAGGTGGTGTCAAGCTCAGCCTTGGATAGTCAGCAAAAGAATGTTTAAGTTGATTAGGAAGTCCAGCGCAGCTGCAGCCATGGCTTCCCTTTTTAACACCAATCCCTCAACCGGTTTGTGCGTTCTGTGATGGTAAGTTCATAAAGTTGGTGGAGATAGTAGTCTTGTAGGTTCTTGGAGGTGTTGAGGATGAGCATTGAGGACGAGCATTGCTTTAGTACTTTAAGCTTTGCGAAGTCCAAATTACTGCAACCGACTGGCAACAAACCTGGCTTTTGTAGTCAGAATGTTCTCGTAGAAGTTTTATATTTGGGAGAATTTTCCATATAATGTGGAGGCAATTGACCAATGAAGGGCAGCCCGGGCTCGTTATGTGTTTGATGCATATGCATAAGTTCTGTGTTTTATAGCTTTGTAATAAGGCAGATGTGTAACAACAAGTTTTCTGGCAACTATTGGGTGCATTTAAGAATTGTCTGTACTGGCGGATGCTACATGAATACCGATGGGGTTTATTTCTGCCCCCTTTGTTTCCGAAATGTTGGCAAGTCTGATGGTGTTTGTTTCCTCTAACTTTGTTCTGCAGATCACTTGTGCTGCAATGCGTTGTCCCAGGAGTTCAATTCCCCACAAGTGTTGGGGTGGTACATGTAATATAGGCATGTCTGTTGGGGGCTTCGGTGTGTCTGGAGAGACTTTGTGTGTTTGAAGGATTGATTGTGCTTGAGTATTAAATCTTTTTTGAAGCCATATTCTTCTCTCATCTCATGGCCTAAAACATAGATGTTTCGAAAGATGCAGCCCATATAATTCTAACTTTCAGTATGTAAAAAGTAAAAAGCCTCCAACTCTATGTCATTGTTGAACAAGAAGCCAAAACAACCAATATATAGAGCAGTTTCATTCGGGTCTTGATTCTAGAGTGGTCCAGGAATTACTGTGGGCCGCTTATGTAGGAAGGCCATGTGTATTAAGGAACGAGACGAGGGGGTCCAAAAAAAGAAGGGAGGAATTGGCCAAATTTAGAATAGGGAGTCCTGTAGGGTTGAGTCCAGGGCCTTCTAGAAGGGTAAGGGTTGGGGGGGCTTCTAGAAGGGTCCCACCGCCTTGAGAGGGTATATAAGGGAAGCCCCCTCTTACTACCTACTAACTTACAACCTACTAAATTAGTAAATAGTGGGCTCTGCAAAGGCAAGGTCCCCCAAAAAAAACAGCAAACATGAATCAATTAATTAATAGAAACCACAATATTGGAGAGAACTGCATAACGTTTGCATTCTTTTAGCCACATTCGATCACCATGGTCAATCAAATAATTGCCAAACTCTGCTAAAAATAAAACTGGATTGTCTGCTCCAAGCCACCTTACTAACTGGCCCTTACCCACTTGCTTCTCTTAAAAAGTTATGAACAGGGGCCACCACGGCGGCGCCATGTGTCCGCTAACTATAGCCAAACGTGCTATTTTCCAAAAACAAAAAAAACTTGAGCGGGGCGGGCCCGCCGTGGCGATGGGCACGCCGCACGTGTGGGAGCGCGGGCAGCCTGGCAGCTACCGACGAGCCACACAATCCGGCATCATCTTGCCCACCCATGCAGCTGCCATGTGTCGGTTGTGCGCTCTTTCTTGTCTTATCTGTATTTACTTTATATTTGGAGTTAAACGAGCTAAGAAATAAGGAGCAAAAGAAGAAACGAGCTGATAAGGCATGCTGGACGGCCAGTGATAAGCACACGGAACCGGGAGATAGGGACTCGGGAGATAGCTACTTCTGCTTATTATATAACTTATCGATAGGGCCTACGTGTTAGGGGTCGAAGCGGGATTGCAGAATCTACGGCCAGCTTTATTTTGCACATGCCATATACCAAATGTGGATATGTACGTACGTACGTTCTTGGATGGCACGGTCAACCTTCCATTTATGGCTACACCCCTGGTCAGGGTCAGGGCCAGGGTTAGGGTTAGGGTTAGGGTTTATGGTTTAGGGTCTGGTCGAAAAGACCATGGTCAAATGCTCGAGTTACAAACCTAGAGTGAGAAAAGCGTGGTGGGAAGGAAGAGTAGAAAAGCGGCAGTGCGCACATCGGAGCAGAGAATTGATTAATTAGGTCTTGCAATATTTTGCTTGTCTGGCACCCGCTTTTGTTTCACTGTATCTGGGCATCTGGAATGAGGAAGCTGGAGACGTCAAGCTCCTATGGAGTTGGAGCTCCCCTTACAAATTCTCAACGGGAACCTTTGCATCCGGAAGTTTTACATTGGATGAATTGCATCAATTGGCTGACATTTTCTTAGGATTCTACGAAGAGATGGACTAGGTTTAAATTGTTGTGCATCCAGACGGGGACCCGCTGATTCAGTATGTGACTGCCGCAAGTTGACCGCTCCAGTGAGAATTATACTTCGTAAACTTTCGAGAGAGGCAATTCGTGACCCAAGATCTGGAGACTGGCGACCTTTCCTTCTTCCGGTATTCTGACAGGAACGGCGAGACAAGTTTAGCTTTGCATTTCTCTGAATTTGGACATTGTCCAACTGTATCTTGGAGTCCAAAAAGACGTCATGGTCTATTTCGTTCTGTGCGTTATTTAAGCTGCAGGGGACAGTCTTTTCTGTTTTCTATTGCTAAGTGAGCTGAAAAGGTATAGCTAAGCTGAGTACTATTTGTCTACTTTTCAACAGAATCAGACTCAGCACTAAGGTTCATCACTGGGGTCCCACTTCGTCTCTCTCACTTTTTTTTCTGTTGAATCTGCTCCATCTGGATCAGACCACATTTGCGGGAAAACGCCATTAATTATGATAACACTATAGTATTGGAAAAGGTCCCCAATTGACTCGTGTTAGCATCGGGAGATCTTATGCGAAGTCATCCTGCTTCCTGCCCTGAAGTACTTAGGTAACTGTATGGAGAAGATGCTATAATATGCGATTGCCTACTTCTCAGTTCACCATGACGACGATCTAGAATAGAGTCCGCGCAATAACAATAGCAAGACAGGGCACAAAAGCTTCAGACCTTTCCCTTAGGAAGAATGAACTAAGGTGTAGCATTGGCTGGTCTTCAGCTCTTTTCCCTCTTGTTTTCGTGAAACAGGAACACTGCAGATGCTGCGTCTAATTAGGCAAGAGAGAGTCATATACTGCTGCATGAAGCCAAAAATAAGGGAAGCAGGTCACCTGAGAGTACCAATTCAATGCCCGTATGTTGAGTTAGCGTTTTGCAAGGAAGTAGTGATCCACCAGATTTACCCCGATTCGAGATCAGGCATTTGGCCTCTGATTATTTTGTGATTGAGCACCAGGAAGTGTTTGGCACTGTAAATAAGGGCCTTTTGATTCCTCAGTGCAAGCTCTCATGTTGATATACGGTTTACTATCTAGAATATGCTGCGGCATTGACATTGCCTACTTATCTGTGTGGGGTTGGGTGGGGAACAGGGACAACATCACTACTACCATGGACTGTGAGGGCTAAATAGCCCTGGACGTTGCCAGAGGGTTGGAGTACCGCACACAACTTACATACACAGGGATATAAAATTTGCCAACATTCTCATTGACAAGCAGCTTCATGTAAGGTAAGAAGGATTCTTGAGATTGGCATTTGAGCTACAATTTGCTTTGATTAAGTTGACAATTGTATGGACAAATAGTTTGTGTTGAGAGCTGAAAGGGTAATTTATAGATTTGGATGTAGTTGGCACATGGGCCTACATGTCTCCTGAGTGCGTGCTTTTTTGTTGCACGCCAGAACATTTCTAGACTAGATGCATAGATCTCTTCAAGCCTCTTTTGGCTTTATTAGCATCTTTCTTGGTCTGTCTTTTCTGTTTCCCCAATCCTTGGATGTCATACCTGTAAGCCAGTGAAGCTCCTGGTCTACAACAAATCACTCGGATATGCAAAACATTTTGTGGAAATGAAGAAGACACTCTAACTATCCACACCCTACATGATAGCACCAACTAAAAGCAACAAGAGAGGGAATGGCTGGAATCTAAGATTTGATTCACTCCACATACTCTCCCAAATTCTCTACAATCATATGATAGGTTGGCAGCCCGTCTATAAATCTGGTTTCTGCTAAACAGAACTTGCATATTGGGCTCTCATGGGGTAGAAAACTGTTTGGCAATATGGAACTTGCATTTCGTAATTATGGATCTCAGCTGATGTAGAGTCTGGTAACTCTTGTTACATTACAACTCAAAGGCATCAGATTGGCTTTAGACGGTGGTGCTCACATATTTTGGGGTCAGGACTAAATATTACAGTATGATGTCCCTTAAGTCCAATGATGAATTGTCTCAACCGTCTGAGGAAAGATTCTCTTCCACAGGTTCATGTGGGGATGACTTCTCTTCCATGAGAGCTACAAACTTCTCTTTGACCAATACCCAGGGATGTTTTTCTCACATTACATGTTCCTGTTGGCGTCCTAACAGACGGATCCCATCATAGGCTTCCCTCAAAAATTCAATATCACGTTGGGTTCTTTAGAAACATAGAAATGCTCATGGTGCCAAACCACCATGCTCAGGACTTGATTCAAAAACTTGTATTCCTTTCGAAAATGAGTGAGATGATCTACCATTATTCAGGGTAAAAGATAATTTTTCATGGACTACAGAAGTGCACATAAGGGGATGGGGCTTTGAGCTCATGGAACTTGTAGATGACCGACTTGTGTTTTCTTGAGAGTTGGTATTGCTTTGGCAATTTATGGATTTCCAGTTTTGGTGGGTTGTTGTTAGCCTCTTCTACTGCATGTCAATCATGGACTAAAGATAAAAGAAGAAAGGAAAAATGGTACTTTAAACTTCTACAGGAAGTCAAACACAGAGACAGCGATAGAGTCACTTTCTATAGAGAAGTTTAAACACTATTCTTTTTCTCAGTTGGATCTTCCCTCCCCCTCCCAACCACGTACAAAACACTCACCAGAATTGAGCTGGGGGTGTCTTCAGTGACTTCCAGAGGGGGTACCACTCAGTGAGCTTGCGTTCCCCTTTTTTGCTAGACATCAAACAGAATGGAAGTACCTTACCAAATACTGCAAGCATCTGCAATATCATGCATGTAGCTACTACACTCTGTTTCTAACAAACAAACCAAAGGGATCCTTACCTACAGAGACACCAATGCTAATCCACTAAGAATCAGTGCAGTGGACAAGTGCCTGGACAACCAGTGCTAACTTGTGATCTTACCACTCTTATGCCTTTTTTTACCCATTGCCACAACCTCCCATGCAGTCTCATGTCACAATACAAGCACAATGACTTCCTTCCCCATACCAGTACATAAATCTACAAACCTTCAGCCCAATTGTGGCTTCTACCATGAATGTTGGAAATCCCTGCAAGAAAAAAGTCCTCATCTTTTCAGAAACCTCTCTCTGTCCTTCTCTTGCTGGGGAAAGGTTTTGTTAAACCCTAAATCCAGAGGATGATTCTCAAAGAGAAATGAAATGAATAGGTGCTTTATAACGTCCGCGGAAAGCTCATAGAGCTTATGGGACAAAATGGAAGAATATATGAGAGAGGAAACAAAAGAGAGAGAGAGAGGGAGAGAGAGAAGACGCCATTGTAACTAAGAGTCACTTAGTGATGATTGACAAACCCTGTTTATCCAGGAAGATATTTCCATCCGTGAATCTACAAAACTTTAAGATTGTTCTCACCATAATTTGGAAACAAGATGGTGAAATTATTGATATTGCGGACCAAGTCCTTGGTCTTTCTTTGTAAAATCCCAAAAGGCATTGCAACACATGCCATACCATCATGTTATGGGGGTGAAGAGAACTTCAATTTCGCCTCCTGCAGGCTCACTTTCTTACTCTCGAGCTTGAAAATGGCAGAAAGCATTACAGTCAAGAGATGCTTTGAACCGAGAGAGCTTGGTAAACTGAAGCAACTCGTCACTGCATAAGCATGTTACTAAGTCTGGTGTACACCAGTGTTGGGCAATTATTTGATTTTATTTATAACCAGCGGTTCCGGTTGCTTTAAATTTCAGGAAACTATTAATCTGCGGTTGCGGTTATTAGATTTTTTATGGCTAGATATAACCTGCGGTTGCGGTTACTTGCAAAAACCTCAAAGAACCGGCGATTTTCATCAAATAACCGCGGGTATGGGCCGGCTGTTCTTTAAAAGGTTCTTTGCTAGGGTTATTTGAATGCCTGACCTCCGCCGGTTCCTAATTGGACCGGTTACTTCATTTTTTCACCTCCGCAGGTCATATATATAAAACCGGATGGGTAACTGCCGGGTATTAGAGAGAAATTTACACCTTACATATTTCTGCTTTATGTTGATTAAAAGAGAAGATAACACTCCCCTGCAAACTGCGTAGTATGGATTTAGTCCTGCTGCTGCTTACTTGAAGAAGACAACAAGGTCCCCTCAAGGTCCCCTTGGGCCACAGGCTGAATCAAGCTAGTCAACCAAGCAGGTTACCCTTGACGCGGAATGGTCTTTCTCAGTATTGAAGAGGAGGTAATCGTTTGTTGCATCGGGGGCCAAGTGCTGGGTGGGTTGTACGAAAAATCTTCTACTTCAGGCTCAGTGCCAGGTGGGGATGGCAGCCTGCGTGTACCCAAGTTCGCATGTGGACTCCATACCCAAGGCCCTTCCTTCTCAATTCGGTGATGCGAGAGGCCCCGCATCAAGTAGCAAATTAAGGGGCTGGGCTATGGAGCTGACAGCCGCATCCTCCTTGGCAATGCACCAAGGACTGAGTCCCTTGCAATTGGTAGCCATGGCGCCTCCCAAGTCTTCGGGAATGCCGATGAATCTAGGTGATTATATGAAACACTTTGTAGTTTCCATTTTGGGTTCGCTATGTTATATGCAACGTACGCTCCAGGCTATGTCCTTTGATTTCTCCAGCAGAGCCTAATCTAATTTGGTTAAAGAAGCACACAGGAGGGTCATACAAGAGCTATAATCGACAATCTTGCCCTCTTGAAGCTTTGGTATGTCCGGCACGTAGATCAACGATGGAGCATGGGACAGCGCTGGCAGGAGTTCTTTAAAGATCCTTCACAATGGCTGGACTGCAGCGCTGACAAGGTGCGCTTTCTTCATGTAGGATGCGAAGGAGCCCGTTCTGCAAAATTTGCGCTTACTACCAGTTTCAGAGGGTGTGCTCCCTAAGTAGACCATGAAAAAACGTTGCGCATGTACTTTTCCTGGTGATTACAAGTGATCAGTTTGGTCTTAGATGCTGTGTACTATGGCTGCCCAGCTGCGTCCTGGTGGTTTTCACAGACAGATACAAGATCGCCGGACTACAGACATAAGCAACATGCACAAGAGGTCCTTTGGATTGAGGGTTGGTTGAACCCTCCTTGGGTGGAAGAAAAACTAGCTGCTGCCATGACACAAGTTCAAGGACAATGTGGTGAGGACACCCTTCTTCAAGGCATTTGGGCTTGTTTTTCCCTTATCAGATTCCACCCTACTTTTTCCTCATGGTTGTTTTAAAGTAGCTTGTCGAGTGGATCCATGGTGGCTCCGAGTGTGTTTGACATGTTACTGCCAATGGGATCACAGGCAAATATCAAAGAACTGAATATAAAGGCGAGGAGAAGCTTTGGAAGGAATATTTCTCCAACCCCAGTCCATGGTGGGACAATCGAGGCAGACAGGTGAAGCCTGGTCATGTTGAAGCTGGAGCAGATAACAAGATGCATCAATAAGCTTTCTTGGAAATTGTCAAGTTTGCAGAAACTAGTTGTATGATAAGTAGGGGTAGGGTATTTGCTAGGTAGATTTTGTGCTGTCATTGTCAGCTTCTAGCAGTAAGGGGAGGATCTACGCATTATTGTTGTGGAGGCAGGGGTATCTCAGGATGCAGTAATGGATTGTGGGTCAGATCCATCCAAGAGGACCGGATATCAAGCACAAAAGTACCAATGAGGCATTGTGGGTTGATAGCTACATGAAACCTGCATGGGTAGATGGTCAAGTGGAAGCAGCAGCAACACAGTTGATAGAGTCAGGCACCTCCACTATGACCACTGCTTCTGAAAGAGGACCAAGAGAAGGAGTCCACAAGATCTCTTCTGGCACTTGTGGGCATCTGAGGAAACTATGTGAGGCAGGAGGACCAGTTGAAGAGGCTCTGCACATTTTGAACCAAGGAGGCATTTCTGTAAACTCTGATACATATGTGTGTCTCTTGCATAAGTGCATCAAGTTGAAAGGCCTAGCAGCAGGAAAGCAGGTCCATGCCCATATTATCCAAAGTGGACTGAAGCCAAGCATATTTCTATGCAACACCCTTGTCCACATGTATGTCCAATGTGGGAGCATCGTGGATGCACAACGAGTGTTTCACAAAATGCCCGAACGAAATATGTTTTCGTGGACTGTGATGATGGCAGGATATACCAAGCATGGGTTTGCCCGGATTGCTATTGAGACCTATGAGCAAATGATACAGGAAGGGGTGAAGGCTGACCAGGTCACTTATCTTTGGGCTTGCAAGGCTTGTGCCAGTCTGGCAGCTCTGGAAAAGGGGAAAGAGGTCCATGCTGACATGATAAGAGCTGGAGTTTTGACGAATATGATCTTGGGCAATGCCCTGGTGGACATGTATGGCAAATGTGGGAGCATCAAGGATGCAAAAGGAGTGTTCAACAGTATGGCTGAACAAAACGTTGTGTCATGGAGTGCGATGATTGCAGGATATGCCCAGCATGGATGTGGGATGAAGGCTTTGGAGACATATGAGCAAATGATGCGGGAAGGGGTGACACCCAACCAGGTCACGTTTGTTTGTGTTTTGAAGGCGTGTACCAGCCTGGCAGCTCTGGAAAAGGGCAAAATGGTCCATGCTGATATCATGAACACTGGGATTGTGCCAAATATCATCTTGTCCACTACCCTTGTTGACATGTATGCCAAATGTGGGAGCATCAAGGATGCAAAGGGGGTGTTTGACAACATGGCTGAACGAAATGTTGTGTCATGGAGTGCGATGATTGCGGGATATGCCCAGCATGGGTGTGGGATGGATGCTTTAGAGACCTATCAGCAAATGACGAGGAAAGGGGTGACACCCAACCAGGTCACATATGTTTCCATTCTGAAGGCATGTGCCAGCCTGGCAGCCCTGGAAAAGGGCAAAGAGATACATGCTGACATCATGAAAGTTGGAATTGTGCCAAATATCATCTTGAACACTGCCCTCGTGGACATGTATGCCAAATGCGGGAGCATTGAAGATGCAAAGGGAGTGTTCAACAATATGGCTGAACGAAATGTGGTATCATGGAGTGCAATGATATCAGGATGTGCTGAGCATGGGTGTGGGATGGAGGCTTTGGAGACCTATGAGGAAATGACGAGGGAAGGGGTGACTCCCAACCAGATCACATTCGTTGGAGTGCTGAATGCATGTGCCAGCTTGGCAGCCCTGGAAAAAGGCAAAGAGGTCCATGCTGACATCATGAAAGCTGGAATTGTGCCAAATATCATCTTGGACAATACCCTCATGGACATGTATGCCAAATGTGGCAGCATTGAGGATGCAAAGAGAGTATTCAACAATATGGCTGAACGAAATGTGGTGTCATGGAATGCGATGATCGCAGGATATGCCCAGCATGGTCGTCATAGGGAGGTCCTGCAGCTATTTGAAGGAATGGAAAAGGAAGGCATGAAGCCGGACAGTGTGACCTTTATAGGTGTTCTCTCTGCATGTAGCCATGTTGGCCTAGTGGATGAAGGTAGACACTACTTTGACTCCCTGAGTCGAGATTATGGTCTCACTCCTACAGTGGAGCACTTTGGCTGCATGGTGGACCTTCTAGGACGTGCAGGGCGATTGGGTGAGGCAGAGGATTTTATCAGCAAAATGCCAATTGAAGCTGATGCTGTGGCATGGGGGACCTTGCTTGGTGCCTGCAGAATTTATGGCAATGTGGACATAGCAGAACGTGCTGCAAAATCTGTTCTCAAGTGGGACCCGCAGGATGCTGCAGCTTATGTGCTGCTATCAAACATTTATGCTGCAGCTGGCAGGTGGGATGACACTGCAAAGTTGCGAAAAATGATGAAGGCCAGAGGTGTCAGAAAGGAGCCAGGTCGCTGCTGGATTGAGATTGGCAACGGGATACACACGTTCGTTGTAGATGACAAATCGCATCCACAAATTGAGGAAATCCAGATGGAGCTGAGAAGGTTGACTGGGCAGATCAAGGAGGCAGGGTACATGCCTGACACACGCTTTGCATTGCATGACGTGGAGGAGGAGCAAAAGGAATTTACTCTTTGCCACCACAGTGAGAAGCTGGCCATTGCTTTTGGGCTGATCAGCACAGCGTCTGGGACGTCTCTCCGTGTCATCAAGAACCTTCGGATGTGTGGTGACTGCCACACAGCCACCAAGTTCATCTCAAAGATTGTCGGGCGAGCAATTGTTGTACGGGATGCCAACCGCTTTCATCACTTCGAAGATGGGGTTTGTTCTTGCGGGGAGTACTGGTGAAGCAATATTTTTCTTGTAAGGTACGAGTGTCTTTTCTTCATCATTAAAACTATGCAGCTGCTGGTTAGTTGACCGTTCCCAAGGGATGTTGGTGACAAGGTGTATCATCCATGGGCGTTTCCTCTGTAATATTAAGCTGATTGTGGGGTCTACCCATGAGGAGGTGGAAATTCAGCCGGAAATTGCAAGATGCTCCTGGATAACTAACAGTGATCTGGTTACAGTTAACTGTTGATGTGCAGGGTGGCCTAGATCTGCTCGAAAAACAATGTGGATGCCTGCATGGGTACTTTAGCTCCTAATTTGGCTACAGAGTTGACACATGCCTGATGTTGGACTGCACAGTCGCCTATCGAAAAGAAACCGAGAGACAGAGGAGGAGTTCTTACATCTCCTGCACCAAGAGGGGGATGGAATGGTGTCCACTGCAGGGGATGATCATTCCATGTTCTACAACCTGGGAATGACAGGTATGTCTGGATTGTCCGCGATATGCTGAGGTCTTTCTCAATCATTATTGGATCTTTCGCATATCCTTTACCCATCCATATAGGGCAATCGTACCATGTCTAAACTTATGTTCATAATGTTCACCCGTTCGTGGGTGGGCCCTATTGATGAAGAGCTTTATATGATGCAATTGGAAAGTTATGTGGAAAGAGGACAAAAAGATGAAGTCTGTATTCTGAAGAAGAGTTTATATGGGCTCAAGCAGCTGGCATTTAGGGCGTGGACGAGAAGTTCAATCACTTTCTTGTGAAATATGATCTAAAGCCTAGCCAAGTTGACTGTTGTGTGTATTACAGTGATGGTGCATTGGAGACTACTACAGCGATCTTTGTGAACGATGGAATTGTTTGCGGTCGTGATCAGTCAAAACTGGATATTGAGATCATCAAATACTTGAATCTACATTTTGACATGAAAGCAAGGGAAGTCAACTGTTACGTTATGTGGGACATGTGGGACTAAGAATAACCACAGCCAAGGAGAAGAGAATGTACTCATAAGACGTTGTGTGCCATAGCCTTGTGGCCATTGACCCCGCGCTCAGTCTGAGCGGAACACAAAGGGACAGAAACTACCTTTGTCACGGCAGTATGACTTACCTTGGAACAGACAATTAATCCGAGTGTTCCAGATATCCTCCAGAAATCCCTTCACACAAGGATCAATCTGCTGTGTGTGGTTTGCCCAATAACTAGGCCCCAAAAGGGCCTGGGCGCTCATCCTCGAGACTGGAGAAGAGAAGAGGTATATTGGAGAAGAGAGAAGAGAATGATACACCTCAATCATAAGAGGTACATTGGGCCCACATCATCAAGCGTTTCAAATTTGATGAAACAAGTCCAGTGATTGTTCTAGCTTACCTAATGCAAGATTAAGCTCACATGGCTGAACAACATGAAGATGACAAAGAGAAAAATGGTGAGTACATGCTCTATAGGGAGACAGTTGGCTCAATGATGTCTGGGATGTTGGGCACACTTCTGACATTGCCTATGTTGTCAGTTGTACAGCAAAGTATTCACATTGCCCGGGAACAGCTCGCTGGACTGGTGGACTGGTGTGAAACACATATTTAAATATCTAAAGGGCACATCAAGCTGGATGGGATTTGTTTTAGTGGGAGCAGTGAACAGGTAATTGAGAATGTTTTGATGGGTTATTGCGATGTGGACAATGGGGGCGATCAAGAGAATCACAAGTCCAGGACGTGGTTGATTTCTTGATGAGTGAAGGTCCAAGAGCATGGAGGCGCAGCCAACTCCACGCATCAACCTCTACAACCGAGTCTGAATATGTGGCTGTGTGCAAGCGACTAAACAGGCTATCTGGATTCCAAGGTGGCTAAAGGACATAGGGTATGAGCAGGAGGGAGCAACTGATTTATTGTCAGATGATCAGAGTGCTATTCGTTTGGCGAGAAATCCAGAGTGTCAGAGGGAGTACGAAGCTGCACATAGATATCCAGTATCAGTATCTGCAGGACAAGCAAGGTGGAGGGAAAGTGGACACTGAACAATTATATTTGTGCCCAGGTCAACAAATAACATGGTGTTGCTGATGGTAGTCTCATCTACAAACCTGCATCCTAAGCGACCTGTACAACCGATTCTTGTTACTGTGATGAGTCTAGAATTGTTCAATTCCATGGTGGGGGACTCAACAAAACCAAGAGCATGTAGTACGTACATGTATTCATGCAGTATCTTTTGCTTGCTCTGAACACAGAAGTTACAAGACCTTATATTGTCCCAATCTCTTTGGACATGAACAGTCATGGCAAGTTGACCTTATGATTCATGGCCTGCTGGTATCTTGAAATACCCACCTTGTTAATGTAAGAAGGGTGAGAGGGCACTGCTTGCTGGGCTTGTATATTTTTCTTTGGCCTGCCCTCATCCTCTCTGTCCATTTCATGCACTAAGCCTTTACTGGAGGCAGTGGATCAATGTTGCATGTCAGCTCTTCCCAAAGAAATAGAGAAATATCAAATTATTTGCATGCGTTTTTGTTGAAGCGAAAACTCTCTGGGATGCCTCAGCAATCTCAACGTCAGTGTGTGAGCGATGCTCCTGCACGAATTTGTAACGACAATGTGCACCAGATTGCTCACGTTGCTAGACAACTGCTCTTCCTCAATCCAGTTCCTACTACCTTGCTCGGCTGCATAGTTCTTGAATTCCAGCATCATCTTCCTAGTGCTACCATTTACGTGGCAGAAGAGGTAGGACGCAATTTGACAGTCGTCCCGGAGAACTTTGAGCAGGCGGCCGATGCTGCGGCCTTGGTTGTCACCTTTTGGGTAATCGTGTCCCACTGACCCGTTATGAAACTGCGTGCCATGGCATGGTGCGTCAGCAATGTGAACGAGAACACGAGTAGTAGCTCCCCAACTTAGAGTACAAAATCATCATGCAACTCGAGTCTACAATGACAATGACCTGAGTCACATAGCACACACAATTAGGGCATTTGGAATTGTGAGAAATTTTTGGAATTTGCTGTGCATAACTTACTACAATCATGCCATATCACTGTAAGGAATTTACCTTCGGTTGCTTATTGGTCTTTGCAATAAGGATGTTCGCATATGTTACATACATGATGAGCTTGCATGTAATCAAACTTGCAAATTGCTGACATTCATTAGTGACCCACTTATGTGGGAACTTCAACCTTCTTTCCAAGTAAACTACAAGCGAGCATTTAGCACAAGACTTTATGATAACTTGCTCAAAGCTCACTGGAGCGTTGCTGCATCCAGAGGGTGAAATATCTCAATTGCATGACCTGGAGATTATAAACTATTTCATTCCATATGAAGAGTTGGGCTTCAATTAGTGCATGCCATACAATTGTCAGTATGCGGTGAGAATGGAACGAGGAAGATAACAACAGCAATGCTTCGGGAATGATATTACGGATGTCAAAAAAGAATTTGATCACATATAGCCTTTCAGCTAATAACATTGATTGACTATCTTCTATGTTGATGCAACATATATTAATGCAAACACGAAATTGCAAGAGAAAATAATGACAAAGAAAACATGGTATAAGAAACTTTCTGAATCAAGATCTATTTAGGCAATACAAGTACATCTCACCTGATTTGTGAGCTGCTCCCAGGTGTTTCCCTTTTATTTATTTAAAAAGAAAGAAAGTACATGATGCAACACAAAATGCGCAAAGAGTATGGCACAACCTAACGATTGGACAACCCTAGCAGGAAAAGAAAGAAAACAACCATCAAAGTCTTCAGAAGAAAGACCTTTTTTCCTACTCATGTACGATTCTTGACAGCATCAAGCTGAGACCACACATCACATAGGAAAAAAGAAGAGAGAACTAATAACATCCATGCTCACAAAGCTTAGAGGACAAGAACATCTAACAATCTTAGTAATAGAAAACCAAGTATAGATCTATGTACAAGACTGTCATGTAGAATTATATTCTGACAATTGTAATAGAGGCCACATGCCTTGGTTCCATTGTTTTTCCCTTCCAACATCACAAGTTCAAGCGGATGCCCACTAGCCCGATAGGCGGGAAAGAACTAAACCTCTCAATCTCCAATCTACATCACATTTAATCTTCACACTAGACACAACAATCTTTCATAAAAGGGATAAAATTCAAGGGCTTGAAAGAAACGAGTTTGGATTATCCCATTGTCTAGACAGAACAGTAGAGCAACAAATTTTAACATTAATTCAAATATGCAACCACTAAAAAGGTCATTATTTGTGACTGGAGCTGACTTGATAACACTATCTGCGAAGATGCTACACAAAAACTTGTATACCTGATATTTAAAGGTATGCTAATTGTGGTTCAATTAATGCAACACTGGCTAAGGATCCAACATCAACTCAAGAAGCAGAGAAAAATTAAGCAATACAGAAGGATGCAAGTGTTATCGCAAAGCCCACCATCGCTATGCGACCCACCAGGAGTTCATTTTGCTTTGTGAGTACCGTAATTACATAATATTTCAAACATACTACTTTCAAATCTTGGAGGTTGAAAAATTGCAGATGCAGTCTTAACCAACTGCTGATACAAAAAATCTCACAATCCGAGAAGTCCCGTGGAGCTCAGAGAAAGTTTTTTCTTTTTTAGGTGAGGAATCAAACGTGCAACGAGAAAGGGAAATAAAATACGAAACGATGGATTAAAAGTTAAGGTTGGCTGTCACGCAGCCTAATAGACTCTCGAGGAAGGAAGGCAGAGAGATGTGTCGGAACAATATCAACCCAAATGAATTCTACATCATGCCAAGTACATTTATTCACTCTATTCCTAGGTTAGGATCCCTCGCCCCCACCCCCCTACAAGCCCAAAGCATTAGGAATGGTAGTCAAATTTGGAAAGGGAAAAACCTGGGAACCCAAAATTTGGATTACCTTTTGGTAGAGGAGCGCAGGGACCCCACAAGCCAGTCACTGGCCCAAGGTCATTGGAGGATTACCATGCGAAATCACCCCCAAAATGGCCAGTGTCTTAACATTCCACCCTTCACTGTGCGCAACAATATCCATTTCGCACCAATAAAGCTTTCTATTCGAGAATGGATGAACGCTATTTCTTTATTCTCATCTCAAAATGTTCATATCGTCTCTCTTTTAATAGATCTCATTATGTGATAGCTGAAGATCGGAGCCAACATTGACATTTTCAACAATATCAATGACAATGTTACATCCGATCTTCAACCACCTCCCAATAAGATGCCTTAAAAGAGAGGCAATCTGGACATCTTGAGATGAGATTAAAAGAAACTTCTCATTGTGGACTCCAATCTTCAATCTGCCCCTCAAAGTCCGAAATATTCCATTAAATGCTAAATCTCTCGCAAGTGATAACTTGGTAGATCTGTCCTTATCATTTTCGATTATACACCAGCATGCAAGGTGAAGCTAAATCCCCTCCCAAGGACACAAATTGGAAAAGCTCTCCTATGGAAAAAGGAACGTATAACCAACACCACAAATCAATTTCGCAAACCAAAAATGTTAAGTTCAATTGAACCAACAAAAACACCTTCAACTCCATTCTAATTCGCAGTTCAATTGAATTGCCAATGCGCAATGCAATTGGACTGCAAATGGACAATTCCATTCAATTTTGTGCCCTCCGTACATTTGAAGTCATTTTTGGTAGCTCAACTGAAGTGCAAGGACAATTCAATGCCATTGTGCAGTTTTGGTTTGCACTTGGCGCTGTTCAACCCATTGCCTCCAGGTATTCCCTACTCTCCCTCATAAGTACTTGGTGCAAATGTGGGAGCGCAAAGAATGGGCGTCAAGAGTTCGACCCAAGGAGATGATCTCAAGGAATGAGCTGATAGCAGGGACAGATATAGAACGTCCGGTCACAGCTGAAAGAAGTACTAATTTCTGTCTGTTACCAAAATCGGAGCAAGATGTGCATCCGCGAGACTACATAGCCCGCCCGTTAGAAATGCTGGTTTATATGGAAAAATCTGCTAGTGGGTACAAAACGACTCCAGGGTTACAACCGATCTCCACGCAAGATGATGCAGAGGGCAAGGCTTCATTCTGCTACGGAAACAGAAACCAAGACCTAAACTTGCACCACCCCACTATGAATCCGCCCTTACGTGCATAAAAAACTCAGTGGACACAAATCGACTAACTATGGGGCAGCCCCTTGGTGGAAACTGCAAACTGCCGAGCACAGCACAATCATGGACACAGAACCCATGACTGGCATGCGCCCATTGCACCCATGTTCAGACCCGTTTCTGTTAGTGCTCAAATTGTGATGTGCTACTTTTGGATCCGACGAACTCGTTCCGGATTGGGCCAATCCTTTGTCCTTCCATACAACTATGCACAACATCACAACCAGTCCAGGAAGAGGGGGGTATTCAGAAATAGAGAAGAAGACAAAAGGCTGTGCGAACCACCGTAAGAACTCCGGGAACACACTGACTGGAGGATTCACACACAGGTATTATTCAACTCCAACAAAGTCGAGGGTTAGTGCTGCAGCTCCATTCACCAATATCTTCTTATAACAGTTGTGATCGCCCCAATACTGTGGCCAAAATGAATCTTAAAGACGGGGTACAGTAGCAGGGAAAATGTTGGGCGACTCCTCGCTGCTAACTGCAAGAAGCGGGCAGCGCAACGGACAGAGAACCCAAGCTTAGTATGCGCCTATCACACACAAGGTGCGCCGCGTTTCAACCTCTCTCGCGGAATACCACGTTGCCCCACTCCTCAAGGGGCCAACGCTCGGCCTAAGGCGCCATAGAAATACAAGCCACACAAGCAAACCCCTCGCATCCTCTCTCGTAACCCTCACCTTGGGATCACCCCTAAGATCTGATGCGTACTCCGAAGACTGTGGTCTGGAAGTGGCTCTCACTACACAAGTGGGAACAAGAAGCGCATGTATAACCTCACTCCCAAGGCCCCAGAACAAACAAAACCCTCATCGCTCCCCTCACACCCTTCCGCTTACCTGCTCGTCGTCTCCCACTCAAAGATCCCTCTTCTTTATTCTTAGATCCACTCTTACTCCACTCTGGACGTTAAAGTAACTTTATCTTTATCTTTATCTTTATCTTACCTTACTTTACCTTCTACTCTTACCAAGTTTTATCTTTCCTTACCCGCATCTATTTTAGATTTTGTTTATTGTTTTTTAAATATTTTTTCATTTAAAAGAAAAGAAAAAGAAACCCGTTACGTAATTTTCACGCCTGGAAATTCGAAATTTTGAAAAATGAAATATGTTTCCCACTCGCGCTGAATGGTGAGCTGTCACTCTTTCCTTGGAGCACATATTCAACTTCCAAATACATTATATAATATAATATAATATAATATATATTCCTTATGGCCTCGAGTTTATTTTTTCCTCGTTTTAATTTGATTAAAAGGGCTTCCGTCCCCTTTCTTAAAAAATAATAATAATAATATATTAATACTTAAAATTCATTATCTCGCACACCAATATATATATATATATATACCAAATAAACCCAATTTTCTATTTCACTGATGAAAAGAACTTGAAATTCAAGATCTCCCAAACCGGTCAAAAAATAATGAAACTGCCTCCATGCACTCATCGAGGGCATTCCCTTGGTATCAAGACCCGGAGACAGGCCTTGCAATTTGGGAGGTCCTTACGTCAAACAAACAAAACAACACAAAAATAAATATTTACTAGGCTTGCTTAATTCTTAAATTTCCAAGCGATGAATCCGGTAGCTCTGAAATTTCACTTCCACCTAATTTTTACATATATGCTCTGATGGGCCCATTCCTGAAGCGTTTTGGACAAGGGATTTGTGGCAACCCACCTACTCCCCTTACGTTTGGTGTGGGTGGGTGGCGTAACAGAGGAGGTTGGGTAGCGTGTAAGCACGTGAAGGTGAGCCTGCTTACGCGATCATATAGGCATATTCGATAGATTCTCAAAATATCCTATGAATATGCTACAGCAAAAGGGCAAATACGCTCTCGCCACTCAAATGCAAAACTACTGAAAATTTTATGGTGACGCAAAACTATTTTTTTTAATTTATTTTTTTTGATATTCTCTTTTGGAATAATTTTTTGCAAACGAAACTGTTTATGCTCGCATGAGCACAAAATTTGAATTAGTTTCAATGGCGAAATATTGTTGTTTTTTTAAACAAAAATCATTTTTTTTTTCTGATATTCTCTTTTGGATTATTTCGCACACGAAATTGTTTGTGCTCCTGTGAGCACAGATTTTGAATTAGTTTCGCGAGCAAAATATTGTTTTATTTATTTGATAGAGAAGAGGGTCATTAGTCTCATGAGCCAATGCACACACCCGGTCATTCATGGTCTGCATATCACCCGTCATAACCATGCTGTCTAGCACATCCACAAACTTCTCATGCAACGCTCCAAAACCCGCTGGTTCTCACTTATAAACGCAGGCACCTACAAAGGCAAGCCCTTTGACAACACAGTCCCTCCATGGTTACCCCATGCACCTGCCCACACCGCCCCTGTTCCTGCCCTGCCAGATTATTGCCCCAACATCCTGCTTGCACATGGCCTACCCATTAAAATACTCCCCCATCCGCCTCCCCATCCTCATATCACCATCTACTTTATAGAATTCACATATTGCCACGATCGATACCCCACTCCTCCATCGATACCCCACTCCTCCATCCTAGAAAAACGACAAAAGTATGCACCACTTATTCTAGCTCTCCGCCGCAGAGGTTGGAATACTGGCTTTCCGTCATTACGGCAGGTACTCGAGGTGGTATCCATAATGCTAGCATCGCTGCATTGCATGACAATTTCCATAAACTCATCTCTCCTATCCATAAGTGCTTTAAAGCAATACACCTCACGGCTTTACACTCTCTCACAACTATCATCACGAACAAACGACAACTAGAATCCAATCCTCCTCCTGCGCCCTAGACTACCCTAGACTCTTTGGGCACCAATGGTACTCAGGGTACCCCATGGTGCTCCTATCCCTTGGTTACCCCATACACCTGCGTTAATTATAGGGCCCACCCCCCAAGGGACAATAGCCTCAAGGTGAAGTGGCAACGCCGGCCTTCTCTTCTCTCTCTCTATAATTTTTTAATATTAAGCTCAATGTTTCGTTACTAAATACTTATGTTTTACGTAGGCTTTTAGTTTAAATATACTGATGGACCATGTAACTGACCCTATTAACATAGCAATATTCTATGCTAGGCCTGCTTACGCTGTTCACGTCCTAAGTGTGTAAGCCACGGAGCAGCCCTCATTGATACAAGTAAGATCAAACACTAAGGAGAGTGTCTCAAATCAGTGTGATGCAATGTTCTTACCTTGCGTGACACTCTCCTTTATCATTAAACCTGTTAGGTACCCATCATGGATGACTGAGACTGTTATACCAACGTTGGGAATGTACGCTGTTCCCTGCTTAACCTAGGTGGCCTCATCAATGTTGTAAGCTCGGTTGCCTTCTTTATTTTTGACAGGTGTCTTGTGCCTTTAACCTTAGGTTCAGTGCATAAAGTTACCATGGAAAAGGGGTCCATTCTTGGACTTAGCCTGGTGTATCTTGCCTGTGCTGGTGTTCAATGTGTTGATGTTGGATGAACAGCTCCTGTCACTGGCTGCGAAACTCCTCTCCGTGTCCTGGTGTCTCACTCTCATAACTACACCCCTGCAATCTGAGAACGATGTTCCAGAGGATCATCGCATCTCCACTAAGTTCAAACTCTCTAAATAATGCTGAACTTGCCTATTGCCCTCATTTTATGCCAACCTCGCATTCCTAGCACACATTAAGACTATACGTGATATATACCCCACAAAGATCTAGAAACCCCTCCAATTGGTTGGTCAAGGCTAAAAGTCTGGTTTTCAAAAACCCAGAACAAAAAAACATCATGCAAAGGGTGAATCATCCTGCGGAACCTAAGCAACAATCCCAATAAGCCCCATTCACAGTAGCGGATAGCTGTCTCCATTACAGGTATCGTATCTCTGAAAAATTGCCACATGGCAGGCTGCACATGGTTAAATTATTTGCTTAACCTCTTGGCAATCGCATTTGGAGGTACCAGCAACAGATAGTATAACCTCTCCTCTGACTCCTGAGAAGGGATTAAGATAGTTAAACTAGAGTGCTTATTTCTGCCACAACTCTCTAAAATTCAGCTATCCAATTGGCACTTACCTGGGATAACCATCATCAAGCGTGAACAACAGATATGTTATACCTGCAGATAGTGATACCACATACGATATCTATAGTTATGTACCTGCAGAGAAAGAACATTATCCATCTGGAAACAAGCCTTGGTAAAGATCTTAATTCTCTCTCTTCTATGTCAATATCCTGTCCAGCCATTTGTTCTAAGGATTTGCAGGAACTTCTACTGACATAGCTACCTCCTGTCTCTCCTATCCACACTGGTATTTCCCACAACTTCTACTAACAGCATAGATTGGACTCATAAGACGTTGTTTGCCGTAGCCTTGTGGCCATTGACCCCGCGCCCAGTTTGAGCGGGAACAAAAGGGACAGAACCTACCTCTGTCAGGGGCTGACGTTGGTAGTGTGACTTACCATCATATATAGAATTAATCCGGGTTTTCCAGATATCCTCTAGAAATCCCTTCACACAAGCATCAATCTGCTGTGTGTGATTTGCCCAAAAACTAGGCCTCAGGAGGGCCTGGGCTTTTGGCTCAGCCTCGAGACTTTCAAAGTTGTTAAACAGGGGTACAGGCACAATTCCCTTGATAGAATTGAAGAGAGCGTCTCTTTGGTGAGAGAACCCCGGACAGTGTATCAGAAAGTGAATACTGTCTTCAGATTGCCCACACAGCGGGCAATTGCACTCTCCCTTTCCTCTCTGCTTCTGTTTGCTGTTCAAAGGTAGGCTTCCTGCCCTGAGTTTAAATTTCAGTCTAGTGCCGAGAGCGGGTAGACCCTTGAGGTCATCCAAGATGTCCTCCCCCATGGCACTGACTGGAAACAAGTTCAGGGAAGTTTTCTGCCTAACTTCATTTTCATCAGACAATCTCATGGCAACAGACATGGCTGAGGACACTACAGCCTCTAAGTCAGATTTATCCAGCAGGGTCAAGACTTGCGGATCCAGGTCCAGGTCCTTGAGAATCTCTTCTACTCTCTTCTGCCAGGACTTAGCCTGTTTGACAGGGCGGTCCTGTTTCCAAGATATAGAGTCGATTAACTTAGGATATCTGGTGTTGGGCATATGTTGCAGCTGACCCCACCATCTGACCTTGAATTCATCTCGTCGGGAGCTTAAGGACGGAATGCCAAACTCACCCCGAACAGCCACATTGGCTGTTTTGGAGCATGCTGACATACACTCCTTAAGCACCCCCACTTGAATGGATTCTAGAGACTTAGCCTGGTTGGAGTTATCAACCCATATAGCAGATCCGTACTCCAAGGCAGGTCTAATAACGCGACAAAGCATGGTTTTCTTAACCTCAGAGTTGACCCCTCTGCAGTGGAAAAAATTAGAGCATAGAGTGACCCTAAGAGCAATTCTATACGAGCACCCAAGAGCATTAACTCTCACATGACATTGTTCTACATTAAGCAGGGCCTGAGGGTCAGGGTGTGCACTCAACCACACTATCCTCACCCTGTTTACACAAGCGGCCCTCTAGTAAAGCATCACAAGTACAACATTTGTTAATGATTGATGAAGAACTACTGTGCTTGGCATACCCATTCTTTCACAGTTTCTTCCCTTGTAGAGCACCCATCCTATGGAAATCTGGTGTTGACGTGACAAAACCCTGCAGGGCTCTGGCAAATAGCACGTCACCTCAACCCGCTCGAGCCATCATTGTCAACATCATAGAACTCAATGGTTTTGTACTTCTGTGAAATCAGCTCAGCTTGGACCTTGCGGGCTGTGTCTGTAGCAGAACCAACCAGGATGAGTACTGAGGTGCCCGCAAAGCCACGAAACGTGGTCAGATGCGTGACACCTTCCACCAAAGATGGTGCTACTGCCATCAATCCCAAAAAGGCCGACCCCAGTACGGAGATGCGGGCCAGCACCTGCAAGTACAAGTCAAAGCTGATGGTTACAACTATAGTGGTCTCATCTTCATATGTGATCACTTGTTTCTTGGTCCTGATTTGCCAGGCCAGGGTTAGTAATGCCTGCTTGTGGATGATGCAATGTAAGTTCCCATACAGGATGTGTGATTGAATCTGAAGAAAGCAAGAATCAGCTGACTCATGGTTGCCGGTAGCTTGCATTAAACTACAAGACAACTGCCACCTGAATATGTAATACTATGATTTGCAGGGAAGTTCAAAGATGTAATCTGTGTACATTTGTGATGAAAGTGGCAGTAGCCCGGCCAGGCCGCACTGATGGAATGGAAGCACCTTGCCGTTTCAATTGCTCACTCACATCCGCAGGATCCAGCTGTAAAAAAGTGTAGAAGTAGTTGAAAAAGGCTATCAAGATGACATTTGTAGGAAGATACAAAACACCTGCCATGCCAGAACCAGCTCAGGTTGGTCAGAGGAAACTGTTGTGTAAGAAACAAAAGGGTGGCCATGTTGTAACCTGGGGCAGAGAGTCCCTGCTGAATATTAACCCTCTTGCATTTTGTGAAGATTTGGCCACCAGGATATGATGACTGCTAAAAATTGTCACCTTCCTTGTCCACAGCCATGACAATCCAGTGACAGAGCATCAGGCCTGCACTCAGCTGACAAAACGGTACAGACTTGCGGAAGTTTCAAAAGGAGCATGTTGTTCATCTTGCACACAGCCAACCATATGGTTTCAGTGTTGACATACACATGTCCTTGATTCCAGAACTACTAATGTGTCTAGCAAAGATGGGACAACTACTTCGGGAGTGAGAGGAAGAGAAAGATGGAGACGTCTTTTTCCTCTATTCTTTCTCTAAGTGTAGGAAGGCACCTCCAGTCATACAGTGATAGACGAAAATGAGGTTAAGGGAATTAATGGAGTCTAATTGGAACGCTCTGTAAATCAACAATGTATTCTCATTGTCTTATCCAAACAAAGACAACCCAAATTAAAGGCTTAAGCATTAAGAAGAGTATTACCTCCAGGATTGAGAGCAACTGCCGCATTTTTCAAAATCGAAAGGCCAGTGAAACGTGCCACTGATGCTGGGACAGCCAGCAATGACGAGGAGAAGATGATAGGCATCACTCCAGAGCTGTTTACCTGCTCAGATGCACGTCTTCTTACTCACTATTGGTTGCAAACAGCGGGAGACAACATGTATGCAGAAAATGGAGCAATTATTTTTATACATGGATAAAAGTGATCACGCACCTTGAAAGGTAGGTATGCAGCCTTCCCAAGGCCTCTACTACGGAAACTGTATCTGGAGGCGTAGTTGATGGGTATCTTACGCTCTGCCTCCTGCACTTCCAACGTACTGTCAAGCCAAGCACTTGTTGAGAAAATCATAGTAGACAGATCCACTCCTGCAGCAAGAGAGCGCAAGGAAGGGCCAATGTGGAATTGACTAGGGTGGGAAAAAAGTCGCCTACCTGCACATAGACAATGCCCAGCACAAGAAGCAAAAAAGCCCCAATACTGCCCCCCAACCCTGGATAATTGCCTTCGCTGATAGCCTGTGCAACAGTGCGGCCAATCGACGCTGGCAAGTAGGAGACAATGTTGGTGAAAATGAGCAGCGAGGTGCCATTGCCAAGCTTCAGGTCTGATATCTTTTCCCCTATGAGCATGGTCACCACCGATCCTAGTGTGAGGGCTGCCACTGCTGACACAACCCATTCGCCGCTGAAGTCATTCACATAGGGCCGTATGTATGTCACTTGCCCTACAGCCTGTCCCGCCATACCTCCCAACAAGTATCAGTATTCATGGTTTTGAGCCTAGCCAGATCCATAGAAGACCAATTACCTATGCTAGCAGCACTCTCGAAGCTGACATAGTATGCTGGAGTTACTCAGAGTCATTGTCAATTGTATCCTGCACTATCTATACTTTGCTTCTAGAACGTGTGAATGTAGACCCCAAGGAACTACTAAATCCCCAAAGAGTTAGTCAAATGTGGTACCTGTAAGAGTAGTCAGATCTGGCCTCCCAGATCTCCCCAGAAAGCTCTTAGCATGGAATTAATTGATGCCAAATACAACCCAGACTTCAGGCTTACAGCTTTCAGTGATGTCTCGAGACTCTCAAGCCAAACAAAATGAAGTTGCCCAGATTCAGAAAGAGACAAACAAAACTATGGTGAGTTTATTGCCCTTCACATGGCAAAAGGGAATTCTATGATTGCACCATCAATGCTCTAGAAGAGATCTGCATGAGATGTAGTACTTCTTTCACCTTTAGAATCCTTATTCAACTCAGAAGGAACTAGACCTGGACAAGAACCCACCTGCACGATGCCAAAACCCACGGATGCATAGCGAGTATACTGCAACACTTTTTTGCGGCCTGCCTCACCTTCCTTCTTCTGTAGCTCCTGAAGCTTGGGGAAGACAGTGCCCAGCAGCTGCACCACAATCTGGGCATTGATAAAGGGCACTATGCCCAGTGACGAGACTCCCACACGGCCAATGCTCCCACCAGAGAAAGTGTCCAGTGTACCCAGAAGGCTGCTTTGGTCCAGGCTGCCTGCGAAGGCAGCTCGGTTCACTCCCCACAATGGAATGTAGGTGCCCAGTCTTGACAGCACCAGCCACCCCAGCAGCAGCAGAAACTTTTGAGGAAGTTTCCCTTTGAAAAAGTCTCCGAAGTCTACAGAGCTGTCCTCCATGGAGGCTGCGAATAGATCAAGGAACAGAGATAAACGTGGGGGGGCATTTGTGACTTACCTACAGTGTATAGGAGCACCCTGTGCCCAATTTTCATTATCATATTCTTTCCATTTGCGGATCCGTAGACAGTAATTTTCACACAGCTCCCCAAGTACAGAAACTGCCAGACCATAAATCGTGGAGAACAGGGACTTTTGCCACTTCCATTCTTTAGACAAGTTTCTGAAAGCTGCAGACCATGAACAGGGCTCCATTCACCCCTAGATCACCACGAAATTACTGACCTGCCCGTCCTCTCCCCAACTCTCTATAGAAAAATGTAATCGGTGTAGGAGAGCACCTGCCATGCCCTTGCCTGATGTGGCATTGGTAGCTCTACCGGAGTTGGGCCTCCCGCGGAGCGCTTGCATCACAACTGCTTCGAAAGTTTCCCACATACTGGGTGCTGCCGCGTCTCCGAGCTCCAACGGATCGAACATCCAGTCCCTGCCAAAGCCCCCGCACCACAACAAGTAAGGCAACCACAACAGTGAAAAATAGCAAATCGGTCATTCAACATCCAGTCACACTCAGTGAACAGCTCAGCAGCGCATCCGACAATTGATGCAAAGAGAATACGCAGATTGAAGCGCTGATATTCGCAAGTCAAGAAGCTTTGAAATTGGAATAACAAGAGAAAGAGGAGACTACACCGTGACGACGTCGCGAAGCCTAGTGAGTGATGGACAATGAAAAGATCGAGAAGGAAGGATAGCCTACGTTGACGGTGCAGGAGAAATTGAGGGGGAAGTCGGGATTCGTTGCAGAGTCCCCCAATGCCTGGGAGTGTCGACGGCAAGCGCTGCCCGCGACCATTGCATTCGCCTGTCCCACCTTCCCCGCGCGGGAAGCTTCATGTCCAATGCATGGCATTGAGACCGCCAACATGTGTGGGTGCAATGAGCAAGGGGGGCGACAATCACAGCCTTTCTAATAGAGCTCAAAGGCACAACACCAATTACAGAAGCCGTGGCCATGGCTGCTTCCTCAGCCTTATCCCTGTAAAGAGCTTGCTGCTCTCCACCTCCAACCACCCCTGCTCACTTCCTCCGCCCCATGCCCCGCGGCCTGCACTGTGATGTGGAAAGGGCAGGAGGACCCAACATTAAAGTATCTGGTATCCACAGCCTGCTTGTGTTGTTGAACAGCATGGCTAGTATCAGTCAGTAGAAAGCCTCCCTTAGAGCCTTACAACCCACCTACCTGCACATCTTTCGCATAATCTATTTTCTCAGCCAGGGTGAAAATGTACATTTACATTTTGTCGTCATGATGCGTTGGCTGCACATCCAAGGATGCTGATTTTTTGTTTTTTTCTTAAAGGGAAACTCCTGGGAGCAACAGCACAAATCAGGCCCCTTGATAGTGAGAGGAGAAAATAACCTCTTTCATAGTGCCATGGAGGCTGAGAAATGGGACACCGCCCAAAATGGCCTTCTCAGCAGGATTCTTTATTGATATGTCCACTACATTTAGTGGAAGGCCAAGCCAGCACATTGTGAAGACTGAACACGTAACGGTAACACTGAGGGATTGGGGTTACTGCAGGGTTAGCTAGTGCACGTAGCAGGCAATCATGGCAGGCTCTCCTGGGCAGGAGAGTGGAGTCGAGGCTTAGACAATCTTGCAGGACTGTCTCTTCTTGGTTCTTTGAGAGTGAGTAGTGTATCCTGTATCACAGAGGTATGCCTGAGCTAGGGATTAGCAAGAGGCTAAGTAAAGGGTATGCTCTGGTACCAAGCCTTTGGTACAGATCAGTATGTAAGTGATTACTTGTTTAATATATTTTGATTGTCTGTCAAGCAAGTGTTTGGAGTCAGCTTGTAAGTGTTGTGATATGTTAGTACCCTAGGTACTGTAGCTGTATTGGTACCTCCAATACGTTATGGGCTCATGTGCTATCTTGTACGTTGCGCCTCCATGTGTGTGTCGAAGTATATTCGTTTTCTTGTCGGGCTTTTAGTATTAGCCCAATACACTGTAGTCAGTTCTTGGTATCTGCCATGGTGGAGACTAGCCGTGAGCAGCTAGGTTACATATCTAGGTTCAAGGGGTCCAACTTTCACCTCTGGAAATTTCAGATGAGAGCCATACTTCTTGGAAAAGACTTGTAGTAGACGGGACAGAGGCCAAACCCGCTAAAACAGCAACCACAAAAGAGAAAGTAGCTTGGAAGAAGAGGGATAATGCTGCCTACAGTCTTTTGACACAGGCGCTTGATGAGGTGGTCTTGCCACACATTATGAGTTGTGTGACATCAAAGCAAGTCTGGGATACACTCAAACTGTATCACGAACAGAATGCTTCCAAGAATGTTCACACCCTCCAGCAAGATTTCTATAAGTGCACGATGGTCGATGAGGAGATTGTTGCCTGTTTTCTTGGTCGCTTACGGCTCATAATCCAGCAGTTAGCAAGTCGTGGAGATACCACGTTCAATGAGCAAGTGGTGATATCCAAGATCCTGTGCAATCCTCCTGAACGGTTCGATACTCTCATACCTGCTGCATGGAGAATGCAAGCAGCAAAGAGTAAGACTTTTGCAAACCTGACTCTGCAGCTTCTTCAGACAAAAGGGACGTTCAAGAGTAGTATCTGAGTCAAAGAAAGAAAGAAACTTCGTAACATTCAACAGAGAATTGGAACTACCAACAGCTGATGGTTCAGATGAACCAGTGTCTGATTTAAAACCGATAAGAAGAGCTTGGAAAAGAAAGTATTCAGATGTTGAATGAAACATAAAACATAATTTTTTGTGCGTTGTGTGCGGATGCGAGCGTAACAACAGCAGCGGCTTATCTGGCATCTGCAAGAGGCAAGAAGCCATCGGACTATACCCCTGAAGAACGTGCGGCAAGACGCAAGGAGATTGATGATCGGAATAAGAACACCGACTGCTGGAAGTGCGGTCGTCCTGGCCATTGGGACCATGAATGCATGACACCAGAAGAAGACCAACGGATTTTCCAAGAGTCACAGAATGCCAAGAAGCGAGCACCAAGACGGATTCAGGTAGCAAGAACATGTCGGCGGGTACTTCAAGGCCTATATGGCAAGTGACTCAAGTTTCAGCTCCACTAGAGCGCATGAGTCCACTTTCTGGTATGTTGACAGTGGGTGTACTGAACATATGACGGACATTGAATCAATCTTTCTTCTTGACTTGCAGAAACATCTCGACGGAGAATCGCCCAGTAGAAGGTATCGATGGGGTGATGCTCCAAGCTGCTGGAATTGAGGACATTATTATCAAAGATCAAGTAGGCTGACGAGTTTACCTATGGCGTGCTAAAAGGTGTAGTGTATGGTCCAAATCTTGGCCGAAATTTATTTCGTCATATGTTGCAGCACAGCGGAAGCATTACACACTACACATAGACATTGGATGTCAATAGCTGGAGGAAGGGAAGGTTGCACATGATGGCTGGAGTAGTTGACAACAGGATGTATCAAATGCACTTTGAAGCTATCCCACCTGAGGACACCATCTCTGCGATGTCCACCAGCACAGTTGGTGCACCGACAGTCGCTCAATGCAAGCAGTCGCTTGAACTTTGGCATCGGAGGTTCTCACACACCAATCACGCGATGATACAGATAATGGCGTCGCAAGAACTGGTGGAAAGACCGTTGCTCACCAGTAAAGATCATCGGTGAACTGCCCGGGATGTGCATTTGGAAAACAACATCGAAACCCATTCCCAACCACTGAGCCCAGGCAACGGTCACATTTTCCAGGTGATCTTGTAAATACAGATTTGTGTGGTCCTCTAAATGTACCATCAGTGGGAGGGGCTTGTTCAAGGATGACTCATCCGGGTTCAGAGTGTCTGAAGACTAAGCCAGAAACTTTTGTTGCATTCAAGCGGTTTGTGGCTCAGCTCAAACGTGAAACATGCAACTCAGCGAAGATCCTCAGAAGTGATCGTGAGAGGACACGAATGGAGCCTTCATGAAATACCTGGATGAACAGCAGATCAAGCAGGATCTCACCATTGCGTTCACGCCAGAACAGAATGGTGCCTCGGAACGGGAGAACAGAACGATTATTGAGGCTATAAGAACCATGTTACATGCGGCAAATGTACACACCAGGTTCTGGGCCGAAGCAGCCCACACAACAGTATACATGTTGAATCAAACAGTGTTAAGAACGACATCTGGGAGAACACCGTATGAGGAATGGTATAAGATCAAACCATTAGTAGCACTTCTCAAAGCATTTGGCTCGGATGCATATGTGCACATCCCTAAAGCGCTCAGAAAGAAACTCTCGGCAAAGAGTAGAAAGGGTGTTTTCATGGGCTACTCCGCCACAAGTAAAGGATATCGAGTATGGATCAATGAACTGCGTCGTATTGAAGAAAGCGGGGATGTTCTTTTTGATGAGAACTTTAGTGAAGCCGACCTTAGCGGGAGCCAACGTGATCCCACGCAATGGCTTCGAGTCGAGGGCAACCTAGAACCAGTCTTCGCACCAATTGTTCCACCGCCCGCATATATTCGGCCACCAGTTGTTGCACCAGCACCAGTGGCAGCACCGTTACCGCTGTCATTTATCCCTGCTGCACTTAGACAAGTGGGAGCACCTGCAAACACGATACCTATCCAGCTACCATATCACAAGGGATCGAGACCGCCGTCTGATCCACATTGACCAACGGCGATATCTAGAGCGAGTCCTTCAGCGTTTTGGTCAGGAGAACTGTAATCTAGTAGTTGTCCCAGCAGACCCTCACAGCGTAGGGCAACTCGTGCCTGGCGACAAGGACACAATCACTGAGCCAATTGCCAACTATCCATACCGAGAATGTGTTGGCAGTCCCAATGGGCATCCCTAGGTACGCGGTTTGACATCACGTACTCTGTCAGCAATGCTTCACGTTTTAGCAGCCCCAGGAGCATTCATGTGACATCTGTCAAACGAATTTTGAAGTATATCAAGGGAACGTTGGGACATTGTATCACGTATGGCCTAGTGACCATCTACACCAACTTACCGCTTACTGTGATGCGGATTTTGCATCAGACCTTGACGACAGGAAATCTAGGTCGGGTTTCATCCTTATGCTAAACAATGGACCCGGAGCTTGGGGGAGCTGGAAGTAAACATGTACCGCAGTGAACACCACCGAATTTGAATATGTTACTGCCTGTCTTGCCACTCAGGAGCTTCTATGGATGCGCAGACTTCTGTCAAGCGTTTGTTTTCCACAAGTTATTTGGACGACCTTATTATGTGATAATCAGGCAGCGATACGGTTGGTCATCAATCTGTCTTCCATCAGAAAACCAAGCACATCGATACGAAGTTCCATAAGACCCGTGACACCCAGCATGATGGTGATATCTCCATCACGTACATACCTACAGCGGATCAGATCGCAAATTTGCTGACCAAGCCGCTACCCCGAGATCGCTTTGTTCAACTTCGCAACTTAGGAGGAATGACAATTCCCCGGGACTCTTAATAAAGCACCGTGTTGAAGTGGGAGACGTGTTAAGTCAACACAGTGCTGAGTGGGAGTATTGGATATGTCCACTGCATTTAGTGGAAGGCCAAGCCAGCAAATTATGAAGACTGAACACGTAACGGTAACACTAAGGGATTGGGGTTACTGCAGGGTTAGCTAGTGCACGTAGCAGGCAATCATGGCAGGCTCTCCTGGGCGGGAGAGTGGAGTCAAGGCTAAGACAATCTTGCAGGACTGTCTCTTCTTGGTTCTTTGAGAGTGAGTAGTGCGTCCTGTGTGACGGAGATATGCCTGAGCTAGGTATTAGCAAGAGGCTAAGTAAAGTGTATGCTCTGGTTCAAACCTTTGGTACAGATCAGTATGTAAGTGACTACTTGTTTAATATATTTTGACTGCATGTCAAGCAAGTGTGTGAAGTGAGCTTGTAAGTGTTGTGATATGTTAGTACCCTAGGTACTGTAGCTGTATTGGTATCTCCAATATTTTTGTTCCGACATTGAAGCTCCCATGCATTCTAACACAAGGAGGAGATGATATTTTACCCGTTCTTATTATTTTTTGTGGTCTTAGCGTCAGCACAGTCCATCGAGGCTGATTCATCGCTACGTCTGAATGGGCGGGTTGGCAGGTTAGTATCTAATCTAGCACCAACGCAAGATTCTTCATAGTGTGAGGGACGGAAAAATTTAAAAAATTTAAAAAAGAAAAGAAAAAAAGGAACATGCCATGGTGAACTTGCCTGCAATTGCAAGACTACTGTCAAATGACAATGTAATATTTTGGACTTTCAAAACATCTCATCCAAAGAACTGGAGTACCTACTAGGTATGTCAAAAACTCCCCATTAGAGAAAGGAAATTTGGCCCGCTTCGTCCTTCAATGCGTCACTCTTGCAATTTTTACGTTGTCAGATCTTTTGATAATCTAAAGCTCTGCGAATGGTCTCCCGAGAATGCAGTAAGAAGGAACTCTGCGGCCATCAAGGTCACTCCTATCATTTACGCTCTTCTGGATGGCCCCAATCAGCCCCCATCCATTATGCTGACCAATGGCTCTGAAGGACTGGCAGGATCTTGGGTGACCACCCACCACGCCACATATAACAAAGACAACAAGGCTGTTGAGCTTTCTCTCAAATTGGTGGGAAATATTTTCGCCGAGGAGCCTTTCCAATTCCATCTGTCAAACGAGACTATTGTGCACTTTGGTGCCTTCTGGGAGAACACAGATGAGTTTGACTCTGCCTCCACGGTGCACACTATGCTAGCTTTCCGATGGGAGGACATTGTAGCTGACAGACCTAAGTGCAAGCTCTACTCCTACGCTTCAGTCTCTAGAAGAGGGACCCGGGGGATCCTGCCCCAACAGCAAGGACGCTCCCTCTGGGGTCTTCCCGTCAGCATGAGGTTTTGCCAGAAGCGTCAAGGTCCTGCGAGCAGGCTTCACCCTTGTCAACGCCATCTTCGGCTCTGGGGCGTCGCCTGCACCATCACCAGCTGCATGCAAGTCTATGGATGTTGGCTTTCAGCCATACACTAGCACAGGAAAGAAGGCTCCTCTCGGATCCCCCTCTGCTCCCTCGCCCACAACCTTCGCAGGTCTGCCTTCTCTGGTAAGCCTCGCTTACTCTGCAAGCTTCCCCATCGCTCCATCCCTCTGCCTGCCCATACCCTGTAGGTGGCATGTTTCAAGTTGGTGGATCCCTCTAGGCAAACCCCCTTCAGCCCCCTCCTTTAAACCTGCTCTGGCTATGCCACGCGGTTTTCTTCCTTGCCTACAGAAAGTTAATCTACATCCTTCTCAGATCTGTCTATTTTTTGTGCTTAGTCGCAGATTATTGTGTCTCTTGCATGCTTGGTTGCGTAACGCTAAAGTCCACCAGACCAGCGTAACTCCCTCCCGGGTTTTTACCCTCTCTACCGCTCCTCCCCCCAATGGAATAAGTTGGACCCTCTCCTCCTCTCCCAGAGATAAGGGACTTATCACTCTCCACACTTCTCCTGGGCCATCATTTTGAGAGGTTCTCTCGGGCCTTGCACCCACTTTGATGTCCTTTAACACTAGGTCATGGAATATTAGGGGCATAGGATCAGATGCTACTACCCCTAAGAAATCTAGACTTAAAAGATGGGTTGCCTCCTTGTTATCGGATAACTCTATCATCTTCTTACAGGAGCACAAACTAAATGACTCCGAAATTGCATCCCTTGGACAACTGCTCTGGCCTGCTAACGTGGCTTGGTGGAACATAACTGTAATGGATTCCAGAGGGGGGCGCAGTTTTGGTCTCTCCTACCCTTGCCAGTCAAGTCTCAGAAGTGTGCACTTGGATGGTCGGCAGGGCACAATTCGGCATCCTTTCTTTGCCTACCCCTGGGTGCAAAATTGGCTTTATTAATGTTTATGTTCCTAACTCTATTGCTGAAAGAATCTCCTTCTGGCAGTTTTTGCATTCAAAGATTCTTCAGCGATCTGATGTTGATCAATAGATTTTAGCAGGAGATTTCAATATGACGGATAGAATGCAGGATAGGCTAGATCCTGGCTCTTTCTCCCTCACCCCGGATGAGCTTAACGCCTGGGAAATTCTATGTCTTTCGTTGGTTTCATTGATATCTCCATTCCTGAAGCGGAACCTGCGCTTCTCTTGGTCTAACTGCAGAAACCCCCCGGATCTAGTCATGGCTAGGCTAAAACGCATCTACTGCACCAGTGGCATAATTCCGTGGGCACAACCGTGCTCGTTGGGCCCTGTACTGCTGCCAGATTATGACCATGCTGAGATCAGAATTTTGTCATCCCAGGCTCAAGTAAGGGGCGCAGGTGTTTAAGCTAAACCCTGCTCTCCTTTAAATCTCAGGCTATGGTTAATGCTCTAGTGCAGGAGTGGTCTTCCTCTGGTAATGATTATGAGTCCCCCAACTCTTAGATTCCTTTTAAGCTAGAAGCTGTCCGGGCTAAGTCTCAAGAGCTAGGCCTATGCCCTTGCCAGAACCCAAAGAGAGAAAAAATCCCTACTAAATGCCTTCATTCTGCAGCACTTTTGGAGCACAATAATGAAGGTCCTTGCACAATGTTGAACTACAACAGAGCAAAGACAACCTCTTTAGGTAGGAAAAAAAGAAGGCCTTGAAGCTCAAAGCGGGGATTAACTGGTCCCTTAAAAGGAAAAAAGATGTCTAAGTATTTTTTCGTTAAGGCCAAGCAGAGAAGAATGGCCTCGGCAATTGCCACTCTTAAAAATCCAGAAGGGATTTCTTGCTCTTCTCCAAAAGAAATGGCTACCATTGCTGAAAAGCATTACGCCGCTCTCTTCTCCAAGAGACTCCCCTCTGCCGAGGTAGATCGAGCCTCTGAGATCATTCTCATGCATGTCCCGGCTCTCCTCTCTGCAAAAAAAAAAGATGACCTAGATGCCCCCCTCAAGGACACGGAATTAGCAGAGGCCCTGCAATATCTCAAGGCAGACAAAATGCCAGGATTGGACGGTATGCCAGTAAAACTATTCAAAGCCTTATGGTCTGCGACAGTGGATGATTTCGTGGCATTAACTAAGGACATCCTCTCCAAGGGAATCATGCCCTCTCAGCTCTCTGAAGGTCTCATTACGCTAATCTTTAAGAAAGGAGACAAGAGCCTGATATCCAATTACCGCCCTATCACGCTTCTTAATACCACCTACAAAATTATTGCCGAAGCATTGGCATCGAGACTTCACCCTATCCTATCCCGGGTCATCAGACCGGAACAGACAGGTTTTCTTAAAGGTAGAATGATTCTCGACAACCTGCTTCTTATAAACGAGGTTATGCATGAAGCCAAGAGGTTTGAGCAGCCCCTGGTTATCCTCATGTTGGACTTTGAGAAAGCGTTTGATAATATTGATTGGACCTTCCTACATAGAGTCATGGAAAAGATGGGCCTGCCAGCCTCCTTTTCTAGATGGGTCCTAGATGGGTGAAGTTGCTCCTTACATCTACCTCTAGCAAAGTGACGATTGATGGCACCCTATCTAAATCCTTCCCTCTTCACAGATCCGTCAGGCAGGGTTGCCCATTGGCCCCATACCTCTTTTTGATAGCAGCAGATGCTCTTGGGCACTACCTAACTGCTAGGCAAGATATTGTAGGCATGAATCTACTGCAGGGCCCGCCTGTTAAGCTGTCTATGTATGCAGACAACACTACCCTCTTGCTGAGTAACGAGGATGCCTCCAATAATATCAGAGCAGTTGAAGATCCTAGTTCCTATGCTGAATTGCGTCTGCTACTCTTTATAATCTAACAGGCATTCACCTTTTTGCCTCGATTGTCTCACCATTGACTGGGGTCACAAAAGTATCCATTCCATAGCTTCTCCTCATCTCTATTACATACTTTCCTGTTGTCACATTGGCAGTATCATGTCAAACTCACTCCAAACTATATTCACTCAACCAACTAACTTGCAGAATTCAACATGGAAATTTAGGGCCGATTCTGATAAGAGGGGAAAACAGGGTGAAAGTGCCTGACTTTATCACAGTAGAAGTGCTTGACTTTATCAATTGTGCCGCCGCTGCTGCTGCTGCTGCCGCTTCCAATTGACCATCTACCCATGTAGGTTTCTTGTAGCTATCCTTCCACAGGGAATCATAGCTGGTAATGTGGAGCTTGAAATCCAGCCCTCTTGGATGAATCTGGACCCACACTCTAGCCCTGCTCCTTCAGCTATCCATGCCTTTGACAGCCTAGAATTCTACCAGCAAACACCCCAACCATACTGGTGTGGAGTTCTTCCCCAAAACACCCCAACCCTACTTATCACAATCCGAAATGAATCTGCTTCTCTCTGTAATCCAACAGGCATTCACCTTTTTGTCTCCATTGTCCCACCATTGACTGGGGTCGGAAAGTGTTCACGCCAAAGCTTCTCCTCACCTCTATTATATGTTTTTGGATACTTCCCTGCTGCCAGACTGGCAGTAACTTGCCAAAGTCACTCCAAACCACCACAGATCTACCCAACAACCTAACTTACAGAATTCAATATGCATCTTGCGGCCGAGTCTGATGAGAGGGCAACACAGGCTGAAATAGGTTGAAGAAGAAGGTGCCCTCACCACATTGACCTTGACCTCGTGTCCTGACCCATGGAGGATTTGACCGACCATCAACCCAAAATGACCTCTTGTGTGTGCTGTTTGTGTCTGTAGTCAGGTAATGTCGGATTGGTCTATGAGATCGAACCACTACGGTGTAGCTGAGTAGGTAGAGATTGAAACACGTCTGCTAAGACCAAGCTGACTCTCCCAAGAACGGCGAGCTTCTCCTCGTCTTGTCTCTCTCCCAAGAACGGCGAGCTTGCTTCTCCTCGTCTCGTCTCCTCCTCCTCTTCTCTTTCCTGTATCATTTGCTGAACGCCTCCATCCCACGCCCCTGCATATCCTGCTATCATCGCGTTCCATCCCTCGGCTAGGTGGTGTGGCGCATGAGACAAAAAAATGCCAAGTCCCAGCCCTCCTCTCTGTTCACGATTACCCTAATGGACAACCTTATTAGCAACTTTTTAACTTTTTAAACCTAATGGGCAACCTTATTAGCATTATATGTGCCTTCAAAATGACACGTGTAGTGATGTAGTCGTATAAATAGAGCTGTGAAACCATCTTCAGTCATGGAGTCATAAGATTCCATGAAACGTCGTCCACGTATAGTCAAACATATCACACTAGTCATATAAACCATCCATGTCATCATGGTCAACAATGTTTGACCAATGCTCCCTAACTTTCCGGAGTCATGTAGTGATATCCATTACTATAGAGTCATAAAACTATGACTGCAACGCATTTCAGCGCTCTGTAGTCGTTTGCCTAGTGCAGTTTTTATGACTCCGCCAAAGCCGTAGTCCTAAAAACGCTCGTCTCTTGTAGTGTTAAGGTCACAACGGCCTAAGTAGGGATGCAGCTATTTAGAGCCTCGCCTACATGCAAAGAGTGGTCGTCCAAGCCCCTCCGCGATCTATTGGACCCATTGTGACCCCGAGCAATATGCCCTTTCATTCGTGTGGTGCGCATGATCAAGGGATTCTTCAAGGGTTAGCAACATAGTCTAAGTCACTGAACCCGCAAAGATTGACTAAGTATGGACTAATTAATTGTAAAAGTTCACACTTCACACTTCTTTTCACTTTTCATTTCTAAAATATATCACATATACCCAGAAAGTAGGGCAAATTTTCGTAAATTAACATTTACAAGAGGCACAGTAAACCAGGTTATGCCAATGAAAGATAACGTTTAATCATTAACTAGGTTGGAAATATGAAAGAATCTCGGTTTGTCGAGAAGTCGAAAGCCTAGTTAAAATCACTTCCTTCTGTATTGCTAAACACTTCACAAGACAAGCCCTAATATCAGTGTCTTGTTGCGTAAGATATAAATGTAAAGTGTGGATGGCAACTTGAACCCCATGAATGGATGAATGGATGCTCTACTTTGGATGAGCATGAATGGATGCTCTATTTTGGAGACGTCTCTCTATGGAATCTAACTACTATAGAGGTTCGTTAACAAAGGTGGACGCGTTGCCGAAGCAAGCGTAACTTATGGTGTCACTTGACCCCATAGGGCTACTGCCTTCCGGTGGGAAGGTGGACACAGTAATGACTTCCAACAGGTGGATTGAATCCACAACCATTCGTGAGACCGGGCACTAGAAGCATTCGTGTCTTTTCCGAATCGACTACATGTCCAAAACCACTGAGGGAACAACTTTGAGATGTTTGTTACTACTGCACAGTCATAACGGATAAATTCGCATTTCTAATGGCGGATAGAAGTTGCATCAATGACTCCGCAGTTGGCGCAATATTCGCGGCAATTTAATTCAATTACGTAAATTGTTTTTTGTTAAAAACAACAATTACAATTGGTTTTAAGCACTAGAGAACAACTCTTAACAACTAGGCATTCATTGCACACCCTATTCAAAAATGAAATTTTTATAAGTGCTCCACATGGCTCATGATGTGGAATATTTTAATGTATTTTAGGGCTTGTGTGGCTCATAGAGATTGTTCTAATCGTCGGATGTAAAATGATCTAAGGGTGGAAGAGTAACTTTGTCCTTTGCCTGAATTTGTCCAAGTGTTGGGAGAGGGATGGAGGCTTGGAGAGAGACGAGCAAGTGATGTGAGAAGGACGAAAACCAAATCGAGGCCCATGTCCTGTTGTTGCAAGCATTTATGGCGTCAGGGGCGCATTATGTGCAAATGTGGGCTCTTGGCTCCCCTTTGTACCATGATTTGGTATTCTTCCTGATGATCACAAGGTTCTTGGGGGAATCAGCTTGGTCTTAGCAGCCCATACTTTAATCTCTGCCCGTTCAGCTGCACCGTGGTGGTTCTTACGGACCAATCCCACATTACCTGACTACAGATACAAGCAGCACGCACAAGAGGTCTTCTTGGGTTCATGGTCAATCTAATCCGCAATGAGTCATGACACAAGGTAGAGGACAATGTGGTGAGGGCACCTTCTTCTTCGACCTATTTCAGCCTGTTTTCCCGAGATGTAGTGTCGTGGAGTGCGATGCTTGCAGGGTATGCACAGCAAGGACGTGGGATGGAGGCTTTGGAGACCTATGAAGTTGTGAAGGGAGAGTTTGATAACATGGCTGAACGAGATGTTGTATCATGGAACACGCTGAATCTCGCAAGATATGGCCAACATGTGTGCGGAATGAGGGCATTGGAGACGTATGAGCAAATGTTGCGAGAAAGGGTGCAGCCTGACCGGATCACGTTCATTTGTGTTTGCAATGCATGTGCAAACCTGGCAGCCCTGGAGACTTGGAGACTTGGTAAAGGGCAAAGAGGTCCATCGTGACATCGTCAAAGCTGGAACTGTACCAGATGTAACAATATCTCGTCGACATGTATGCCAAACGTGGGAGCATTCCTTTGTGGACAAGGAGTGTTCAACAATATGGCTGAGCGAAATGTGGTGTGGTGGAACGTGCTGATCGCAGGACATGCACAACATGGGCAGGAATTGCGGGTTTTGGAGACCTATGAGCAATTGATGTCGGTCTAGGGGGTGAAGCCCAAGCACATTACGTTTGTTTGTGTTTGTAGTGCATGTGCAAGCCTGCTAGAGAAGGGCAAAGAGGTCCATGGTTGCATCGTCAAAGCTGGAATTGTGGTAGATGTCATTCTGAACAATACCCTTCTGGATAGAGAGTGTGCAACAAAATGGCTGAGCGAAATGTGGTGTCGTGGAAAGTGATGATCGCAGGAAATGCACAACAGGGGCGGGGATTGCAGGTTTTGGAGACCTATGAGCAGTTGATGTGGGAGGGGGTGAAGTCCGACCACATTACGTTCAGAGAGTTCAAATACCTCTCCACCATGACCTTGCTTAGCTAACCATGCCTTGCTGATGTTGTTGTCTTGCACTTGAGCTGTTTTTGGACACTGGCTGGAACATCCACAAGGTGGCTCTGCTCGAGAGAGAAATCAGCTTGAATGCAGGGGCAGATTTTGAGATCACAATCACCACTCAGAGCGTTGTTCTTTGCACCGACATGGCATGTCAGCATGCATATCAGCCCAAACTCATTACTTCGTGAGCCTTCCACTGCCGGAGTATGCCCATTCAAGCCAGATCTTCGAAACGCAGGGATTTGAAACCAGCATTGCCCAACAAGATACCCAATTCAACTCCGTATCTTGGTCCATTAATCTGCTGCACATTGTGAAGTTTTCTGCCCGTTCACCGCAAGTTGAAGAAGGAGTATCCTTAAAACACGGGTACTCATAATCTGAAAATGGCTCCAACTTATGTTGCTTGAGTGCGAATATGAGTGTGGTTGGCTTGGCAACTTTACATCTGGTCGATCCCACTCGATATGATGAGTAGGTTCAGCTTGACTTCTCTCACACAAAAGACGCTGCCAAGATGGGGTTTGCTGCCCTAGATGACTTCCCGTCGTTGTTCTGGGCTGCAACATACAATTAATCTGGCCCATGGCGAGGGGCCTTGCCTTCCACCAATCATCTGTTAGTCCTGTGAAACTGTTTTTGTGGGAGTTTGTAAGCAATGGGCAGCGATGGTGGGCTGTTGTAGGATTTGATGAACTCAATGTCGTGTACATGTATGCCAAATGTGGCTGCATCGAGGAGGCAAAGGGAGTGTTCAACAATATGGCTGAACGAAATGTGGTATGATCATGGAGCCCATGATTGCAGGATATGTACAGTGGGATGGAGTCCTTGAAGACCTCTAAGCAAATGGTGCATGAATTAAGGTGTGTTTAGCCCATTGACCACATCAGGTTTCTTTGTGTTTGCAATGCACATTGTATGTGCAAGCTTGGCAGCCCTAGGAAAGGACAATTATAAGGTCCATGGTGACATTATAAAGGGGTGTTTGCTGAGATCATGAGATCGGGTCTTTGCTCTTGTCATAGATTGAAAACAAGTCTAGGGTAGTTTTTGTCTAACCTCATTTTCAAGGACAGTCTTTGGGCACCAAACCTCTACAGTTTTGGACACAATCCCCTCTAGGTCTACTCCCATTATGAGGATCAGAAATGCTTGGGGGCTTGCATGCATGGAGCTGCGATGCTTAGACATCGGGCAATTGCATTCTCCTTTGCTCTTTGCATCTGTTTACTGGTTCACGGTGACATAGTCTAAGCTGGAAATGTACTAGATGTCAGCCTGAACACTGCCCTGAAGCCTAACCTGGAGTTATTGCCAATGTAGCAGCATGAATTATCCAAAAACAGATAACGTAGATGTGGAGAAGCTCATTGGTGAATCTATGGTGGTTTTGTAGTGATTTTGATGTTACTGTAGGTAGGGTTGGGGTGTTTCCTCGAAGAACTTCACCCCGTTAGTGTCAGCTGCTTCAGCTGCTAGCAGCAAGGCTGAAGATGTATTCATGGTTTCTACACAGGCATGGATAGCTGAAGGACCAGGGATAGAGTGTGGGTCTAGATTCGTAAGAGGGCCGGATTTCAAGTGAAGAAGATGTACGATTGACATCCAGACAAAGAATATTAACACTTTGATAAAGTATGATCTGGACTGAATATGTTGTCTTCATGGCTGACGTGAGGCTTTTCACAGATTCTCACCTCTTTGTCATGGTAGGCATGATGGTACATCCACAAGCTGTAGTGCCTTTGGATGAGAAGCAGTCCCCTCACAAAGTATACCGCTCGTTTTCTCAAGAGCATACCAATTCTTTGCCTGCCAGAATACTACGCTATCTTTTTCACTCTGAAACAGAATCCACTTGTCATGTAGGGTTGGAGTAGCCCTGCCTAAGTTACCATCACACCCTCTCTTATTGTGTGGGCGACAACCTGAGATTACCATGATTGATTATTTTCAAGATCTTCAGGAACACTCAATCAACTGACATGATTGTTGTTAGCTGTGTCAAGTCGCAATCTCAAGCTTAGAATGGAACCTCAAGGCTGGCTTGGTAGAGCAGGGACTATTCCCCTTTGGGTGCTTATTACATGTATTCTTACCTCTAGGCTTGCAATTTTGTGCAACAGGCCTGATGGACTGGAGAAGGCTTATGTAAGGCTGACAACTAATTATGATGCGTTGGATATGGCAAACAAAGTGTGTATCATCTAGAATGGTTCTTGTTGTTTGGAACTGGGTTGGTTTGAGAGGTGTTTTGTAAGTTTTGTAGTTTTGCAAAGTGCTTTTCATGAGTTTCATCCATAAACATGTATTAAAATGTCTGGCTTTAGAACAGTTATGTTTTGATAGCTTTCATAGTTATGTACTAATGACTGCTAATGAAGGCACCTTCTTCAATTTCACCTTGTTTTCCCCTCTTATCAGAATCGCCCCTAATTATTCATGTCTGAATTCTGCAAGTTAGCTGGTTGAGTGAAGCTTTGATAGTTTGGAGTGACTTTGACATGATTCTGCCAATGTGTCAACAGGAAAGTATCAGAAACAGGTAACACAGACGAGGAAAAGTTGTGGAATGAATACTTTCTAACCCCAGTCAATGGTGGGACAATCGAGGCAAGAAGGTGAATGTTTGTTGGATTATAGAGAGTAGCAAATGCAATTGAGCGTAGGAACTAGTGTGATAAGTTGAGTTGGGTGCTTCCTAGAACAAGTCTAGGCTGTCATCGTCAACTGCTAGCAACAAGGCAAGGTTGTATGCATGATTCGTGCGAGGCATGGATAGCTGAAGGAGCAGGGATAGAGTGTGGGTGCAGATTCACCCAAGAGGGCCGGACTTCAAGCTCCAGATTAACTATGCAGCTACAAGGAACCTGCATGGGTAGATGGTCAACTGGCAGCAACGGCACAATTGATAAAATTAGACATTGTTAATGAAGGCATCTTCTTCAGCACATTTCACCTTGTTTTTCCCTCTTATTAGAATCGGCCCAAAATTTCCATGTTGAATTCTGCAAGTTAGTTGGTTGAGTGAATCTAGTTTGGAGTGACTTTGACATGATACTGCTATGTGACAACAGGAAAGTATCAAAAAACAAGTAACAGACATGAGGAGAACCTGTGGAATGAATACTTTTCTGCCCCCAGTCAATGATGGGACAACCGAGGCAAAAAGGTGGATGCCTGCTACATTTCAGAGAGTAGCAGACGCAATTGAGCATAGGAACTAGTGTGATAAGCTCAGTTGGGTGTTTCCTAGCTGAACAAATCTAGGCTGTCATTGTTAGCTCCTAGTAGCAAGGCAAGGATGAATGCATGATTTGTGCAAGGGCATGGATAGCTGAAGGAGCAGGGATAGAGTGTGGGTCCAGATTCATCCTAGAGGGCCAAATTTCAAGCACAAGATTACCTATGATTCCCTGTGGATCAATAACTACAAGAAACCTCCATGGGTAGATGGTCTGTTCCGTGGAATTCACTGAAGTCTTGCATAATGAGGATCAGAACTGCTTGGCAGCTTACTTGCACGAGGCCTTGACCCTTAGGCAATCCCCAGAGTAGTAGTAGCTTTTGGGTTGCTTTTTTACTTTGTTTTTTTCATTTTGTCCCATAAGCTCTTTGAACTTTCCGCAGATGTAATAAAGTACCATTTTGTTTCATTTCATTCATTTTCATTTCATTTTGTTTCATGGCATGTCTTTCATCGTTTGTGCATTTCTAATGCATGATTAGTTCTCTTGTATGGCATTACATGCGTATGTACTAGTCGACTCACTACAAACACCAAAACTTCAAAGCATGAATCACTATGAATGATTGTTCAAGTAATTTCGAGCACTTCATTTAAAGTAGTAAAGCAGTGGTTGCGCCAACTTCCGCAGTCGCAATTGCCACTGGGCATGTAGCACTGCAAGTTATGTGGTCTACTACCACGTGGCGCCCCGGGCCCGTGGCCACATGGCAACAGTGCTGCTCGTCGTGGCGCCGCCACGTCGGCGTCCACATCGTCGTCCACGTCCACGTCCGCGTCCATGTGTCCATGTGTCACCGTGCTCCGGTGAGTCGGTCCACTCATCCGGTGGGAAAAGTCAAAGTCAGCCCAAAAGGTCAGACACACGGGCGGCCCGCCTGGTTACGCCATGTGGTTCTTCAGCATTAATCGCATTAATCGTTGAGTAGTTGTTCGCGCGTCTGCATCCTTTACCACTCCAATCATTGGATGTCAACCCAACTACCACGTCTGTTGTCATTAGTCGTTTGTAACTTCCAGTCGATCCCAGTTTTTTGACTTTTACGACTCAAAATGAGTCGTTACCCCAGTGGTAAATGACACGAATGCTTCTAGTGGAGGTATGTGCCCATTACCACTGGGCTACATGTTGGTTGTCGGTTCGTTGTCTCCTACATGAAGAGAAGAGTAACCAAATGTAGCCCAGTGGTAATGGGCACATACCACGTTGGATGTGGTGTCGGTTCAAACCACGGTGGTGGTGTTATGAAGGTGTCCACCTTTCAGCTGGAAGGCAGTAGCCCTTGTGGTGAAGTGACACCATAAGTTACGCTTCCTTCGGGAGGCGTCATACCTTTTTTTAAGAGTAGGATAAACTAACAATTAACCACTTAACACTCTTGACATGGTTTCTAGTGTATTTTTTTTTCAGAGTATCAAAACCATAACATTTACAGTGAAATAACACATAACTTAACCCTTAAGTGTCAAAACTCATTTTCACCCTCTCGTGGAAAAACATGACCCTGGCCCACAAAAAGACAATTATCTGGAGAATCTATGTGTCCCTGTAAAGCTGTCCGTTGGAATTACTTCCCACCTACCTCACCTCCTACCACAAAAAATTTCATCCAAATCCAACCACCAGATCTGAAGATTATGTAGTGTAGAGTGGGGTGTGGAGCTGGGATTCCTTCTCACCTTCCTTTTCGACTTGGATGAACGGAGGAGGGATGCGCCCCGGATGATTTAGGGATGGACGGAGCCAGGATGAAGTCTGGATGAACTTATACCTTGCGCATGAGGATGAGCTAGCAACAGCTTATGACTTTATTAGGTGCTATCTTATTCTAACAGCTAGTTTAGGATTAGATTAGGATGGATCTGCTATGGCTATGCTGAAGGGCATCTGGCTGGCCTATATATAAGTGCCACACGGCACTAAGATTAGATTACGACCTAATACTATTTAAGCTCGACTGTCGTGGCAGTGAGGGGGTGGCTTTTGGGTCTTACTCGAGTGTACGCTTGGTCTAACAGTGTGCTTGAGTGTGTGGATGAATGCGTTTTGGAAGTCTGACTCTATTGCGTCCTCTTCGTGAGATTCCGTCTTCTCTGCCAGACCCATCTATCGACTACATTCCCTAGATAGGATTAAGTCCGGTAGAAGAAGGGGAACAAACCCATAGCACCGGAATCATGGTGGAGATGCGGGGTAACTAAAAATCGTTAACAAAGAATTTGGCTCGTACGAAACACCTGAGAGCAGTAGATTGTGTACGGGGGATCCTGCATGATTGAGGGGAGAGGTAGTGGCAAAATGGCGGCTTGTATGTCATGCATAGAGAGAGAGAGAGAGAGAGAGAGAGAGAGAGAGTTTGTCCACTCGAGCTTTTCTGTGTTTTGAGAGTTTCGCAAGTGAGCACTATGGCTTCCAGTTTTGAGCGTGGTTGGTTTGAGCTTGATCAATTCGAGGTCCCGCGCTTGAGACAGACCCAGGCGTTGGAATCTCGCTACATTTGTGAGCTTGCACGCAACCTGTTACCTCTGGTGCTTGTCGATTATCCGGAGGGAGAACCTATTCCACGGCCTGAGCTCCCGCTGGACACGCCCTCAGAGTTCTGGGCCAAGACCTTTGAGGAAACTGCATGCAAAGAAGCTTGCAAGCCCATACACACTAAAGAGGAGCAGAGGGAGCAGAGCCGGTGCATTCGCGAGTCTCTTCAGGGAGCCTACGCCGCACACCTTCTCCTCAAGCTCCATTCCAGGGAAGTCACTCTACAGATTCCCCTTGCTAGTGCGAAGGAGCAGTTGGAGATTGGTGAGAAACTTAGTTGGGCTGTCTTGGACATTCCACAATTCTCTGTGAGTCGAGAATTGGGTGTAGAGCTGAGAGCTTGAGCTTCCTGCCTCCTGACAAGCCGAGCCCTCTACGATTGTGGGAACTAGTTAAAGGAGGTACATCAATTCTACTTGCTAATTTAAGGCCTCGAGTTCCGCCAGCCCCTACCTGTGATCCCAACTTGGGAAGAGCTCATCACTGGTATTTCCGACTCTGAGTTACTTTTTTGTCCCGGTGATGTGTTGATCTTTCCGGGGATTATTTTCGGCGTGAAATAGTAGGTCTCTACAAGGCCGAAGCAGCCAAGGCATATCCTGCCCATACGCTGTTGGTGAAGGAAAAGGTGGTACGCAACATCGTGCGTGTGACTTCTTGGTTCAAGGGTGAAGATGAACTGTGGGCTTTCTTGGGAGAAGAAGTGTACCTGCTGCACAAGCATTGCTTCATCACATCTCACTGTGTGTCTGGGTGGGATTCGAAGCTCAGTGCTGTCGTGCGCATACATATCGCTACACAACTACATCGTTGTCCAAAAACACACAACACATGTGCACACCACACACTAGTATACCACTAGTCCAGCCACTAGTCCAACCACTAGGCTACAACTAGTCAGTCACTAGGTTGCCACTACGCTGCCCACTATGGCAGTCACTAGTCCACACAATGATAAAGAGGAAGAATACAAGCACAAGCTCATGCGAGCTCACAAAGCTGAAGCATAAACTCATGCATATATAACCTCATCACTCAAATACAAGTCAAGCCAAGTGCACCCCACGCCATGGGGAATCCACACTACGGCGCCATAGCTAGGCGCGGTGAGGCTCAACTCGAGAAAGATGAGCCTCCCGCGCTTGCCGTGAAGATAACCACTCCAGGGCCTAAATCTGCCTTGACCCCTGGATTGACACTTGGGCCAATCCCAAATGTCAATATGTAAAAGCTAGCTATTTCCTAGCTAGTTTCACACTAGTGGTAAAATAACTTGACAGCTGTCGTGCGCATACATATCGCTACACAACTACATCGTTGTCCAAAACCCACACAACACATGTGCACACCACACACTAGTATACCACTAGTCCAGCCACTAGTCCAACCACTAGGCTACAACTAGTCAGTCACTAGGCTGCCACTACGCTGCCCACTATGGCAGTCACTAGTCCACAATCGCCCCCTAGCTGGTGCTTAGGTCCCTCTAAGTCCAGGTAGCCACAAGATGTGATAGTGACCATAGCCTCACTAAGTCCTCCACCACTATCCCTACTACACTCAAACTCGATAGATCAAGAGGCCGGGTGCAAGAGTTGCCCCATCGTTAGTCGCCGTCTTGCAACCTGTGAACTTGAGCTTGGGATCTCATGTATTGACTCCTATGAGCTTGGCCTCCCATGTCTTGTTAGCTGCCTCCAGTCATGTCCACTGCCACTATCCCAAGCAGTGTGGACACAACCAATCTCCGTCAGGAACCTTCTCAAGAGGTGGTGTCAAGCATCCCATATGCCAACCCCTTGAGCATCGATCACACACCAGCATGGTGGCTGCCCCTTTGGCAGACCCACAGAGCATGCACCTCAAACCTGCAGGTACCACTGCCAAGTTTGGGTCAACTCTGCCATCGACATTGGGAAGGTGACATGGCGCACAATTACGCACATGGTCCTTCCAAGTCATGCCATCCCGACCCTCCAAGATCAGGACCCCTGAGGGCAACACCTCTCGAACCCTCAGAATAACACGCCCTGCAGTAACATCCAGAGTCGTAGGAGCAGTCTGCTGCAAATAAACATAGTCACCAGGGCTAAACCTCCGAACCCCAGGACGATATCCTCTACCACGTATAGTGGCATACCTCAACGTATCACGGTGCTGTGCAATGGCAAGGTTCTCAAAAGCCATGGGCATGACTTTCTTGAACAACTCTGCACGCTGATCACATGCACGTACCCACACGTCCGGATCGTCAAGGTTAAGGACTTGAGCAGTGTCCCTACGAATGGCTGCAGGCAAATCCGGCTCTCGGCCAAAGAGAAGGAAATATGGTGAGAAGGAGGCAAGTGATGCTTGTTTGCTGAACCTGTAGCCCATGGCTAACCAAGGAACCTGAAGATCCCAATCTCCTAGGTGTCCCTTCTGCAAGCCATACTTGCGCAAACCCCTCTTCACCGTCTGAACAACTCTCTCTGCTAAGCCATCGGCCTCAGGATGATCCCGAGAAGTGGTGCGGTGGTATCAAGGCTTTATCACACAAAGCCTGAAACTCCCCCAAGAACTCTCTCCCTTGGTCCGTGAGTACCTCAGCTGGAGCACCAAATCGGCTAAGCACACGATCCAAGAATGCATACGCAGCCCCCTCACTAGCCTTGTCAGGCAATGGAACCAACTCAATCCACTTGGAGAAGTGCTCCACCATCACCAACACATATCTGTGGTGGCGCATAGTCAGTGGCAACGGTCCTGCGAAGTCAAGACTCCACCTGTAGCCCAATCCCATGATAGGTAAAGGATGCAACTGTGGTGTAGGGGCGTTGAATGAAGCACGCACCCTGTCACACACCATGCACCTAGCCACAAACTGTTGCACCTCTGTATGCATACCACGCCACCAATACTGCCCCTGCAGTAAACTGTGAGTGCGTCGCACTCCAAAATGCCCCAACTCCTCATGGGCATGCCGCACTAACCGTGCACGCTGTGTGGGGTGAGGCACAATCCTCACCCGACCATCCTCCCACGCTCGAAGTAGGTGTATCCCCTCCCACTTGAACCTCTTGGCTCGTTGCAGGATCCGATCCCTCTCCCTGGCAGTCACAATGGCTGCCGTGTCTCCCGTGCGGAGGTAGTCCAACACAGCCAATCCTCCATGTATATCTCTGGCACCACCTAGCTCATCACTAGTCTCAGGGTCCTCAGACACTCCGTCTACAGTCATCCCTGTTGTAGGTCCAATCTGACCTCCCGATGCCAAGATACACAAAAATGCAGATGCGTGCCATCCCGGCACCATCTCCTCGTCCGTCTCACCATGCCACCAAGCTCCAGTGTCATCCTGCTGGCTCATGCATGGATTGCGACTCAATCCATCCGCATCCCGATTGACCAAACCCGGTCGATGCACAACCTGAAAGTCATACTCCTGGAGTATAAGTGCCCACCGTGCAAGCTTCTCCGTAAGCTTGTCTGACTCCATCAACCACTTGAGTGGCTGGTGATCCGTGACAAGGGTGATAAGATTGCCGTATAGATAGCACCTGAAGTGTGCCACGGCCCACACTGCAGCTAAGCACTCTCCCTCATATGAGCTGTACTTAGCCTCTGCAGCGTTGTTCGAGCGGCTAGCGTAAGCCACTACGAACTCTTTCCCTCATCATCCACCTGTGTGAGCACCGCTCCAAGCCCCAGCATGCTCCAATCCGTATGCAGCTGAAAGGGACGCCCCCTGATAGGTCGTCTCAAGATAGGCGCCGAGGTCAACCTCGCCTTGAGCTCTTGAAAAGCTCGTTCCTGCTCATCTTCCCACTGCCACTCCTGGTCCACCTTGGTCAGCTTGGTTAGAGCCTTTGCAATGGTACTAAATCCCTTGACAAACCGTCTATAATAGTTTGCCAACCCCATGAAAGCTCGAACTCGGCTCACATCCGTGGGGCGTGGAATTTGTGCAATGGCCTCTACCTTAGTCTGCTGTACCCCCAATCCTCCAGGATATATCATGTGACCCAGATACTCAATCTGGTTGTGGAAAAACTTGCACTTCCCCGGATGCAACTTCAATCCGTGCGCTCTCAAGCGCTCCAATACCACCTGAAGGTGTCTCTCATGCTCCTCCATCGTAACACTAAAGATGATGATGCTCATCTATGTAGCACCAAGCAAAGTCCACCCCTGCTAGAATCCTATCCATGACTCTCTGAAACTCTGCAGGAGCATTCTTAAGCCCAAATGGTAAGAACCGCCACTGATATAGGCAATCCTTGCCGTGCTCATTGATCCCCCAGAATGCCGTCTTCTACTTGTCCGCCTCCTTGATTGGCAACTGGTGATATCCGGATCGTAAATCCAAAGTGCTAAAGGCCTTAGCATGCCCGATGGCATCAAAGATCTCCTCTGGTGTTGGCATGGCATACTTATCGGACTTGGTCTGACGATTTACAGGCCGGTAATCACCGCACATACGTCTCTCCGTCCAATTGCCATAGACATCCTTCTTGGCTGGCATCACTGTGGCTGAAGCATACTCTCCACCAGAGAGCTCCACCAAACCTGCCTCCCAGAGATCTTGAGTCCTCATCTGAATCAAAGACCTCTCCATGTCACTGTATCTATAGGGTCTCCGAAAGATTGGCGTGTCAGTGGCCAACTCAATACGGATCTCTTGACCCTTCAGTGCTCCCAAGTCCTTCAAACTGAAGGCAAAGCAATTTCTGTAAGCCCTCAAGAACCACCGTATACGTCGTCTCTCTCCTCCGGTGACAATGGGTCCAATGTCAGGCTCCCAATTGTCCTCCGTAACTACAACCTTAAGTCCAGTGGGCTTAGAGGTAGAGGACGCGTCCCGTGGTTGCTATGCTGCAACCTCTTGAGCAGTACTCCCTACCTGCTCAGTCAATGACAAGGCATCATCCTGCCCCATCATCTCATCCTTGAGGACCTCCTCAACTCGAGAAGAATCCCCAACCTCATCCATCACAGCCGCCTTGGCTGCCAACTCCCTCTGAACCTCGAGCACCTCCCACGTGTGCCATGGATGCATGCACCCCGTGGTCCTCATATGCTCGCCCCCACTCACTGCCTGTACCGTCTCGGTAGGCAGAGAGACCATTGAGGGAAGTGTATTCCGCACTCTGCGTTGCTCAGCTAGAGCCAAGCTGATAATCCAGGTCAAGCAATTGAGATCCATTGCTTGCCCCAACACTTGACGACGTGATGCCTCAGAAAGAGACGACACCGCCGTGGTACCAGTGGTAAAACCCATTGCCCGCTCACGCTCGTCAGCATTAGGCTCCACTAACTGCTGCAACTGAGCATCCCATAGGAGGCCAGGTCCACTATCCGGAAAGCATGCGATCCTGGGAAGCTGAGCAGTGTAGGTAATGCTGCTCGTGGTTGACCCACCTTGTTGACCACTGCCAAAGGCGAACGGTCATCGTGTCTCACACGTTGAGACTGCCTCCCTGTGTCCAGAATGTTATCCACTGTGAGATGTGCTGGCCGCTGCACCCCATCAAATGCACGCTTGAGCAGTGCGGGTGGCATCATGTTAGTCCACCATAGCCGTGGACGATGAGCCCGTGACCCCACTGTAGCTGCATCCAGCAACACTGCTGACCCAAGCCACGACCGGACTTGATGCACACTGGCCATCACCCTGGCCCGAGAATCGCCCATCAGTGGCACATTCTCCAAGATGTATGCTGGAGATACAGCTTGATGAAGCTGCAAGTGGCGCAAAACCCGCACCATCTCCCAAAACAGACCCGACCTCGAGTCTCGCAATCCATTGCCATGCCCGGCTGATGAATGTGTCAAGTTAAATAAGCACAGTGTGAAAACAGCTAGCATAAAACTAGTTGTTTGTATTTAACACTTGGATTTAGGTCAAGTGTTAAATCAGGTGTCAAGTTTAGTTTGACACCTGGTCCGTCTTATCTTCACGAGAGCGGCAGTCGCGCGGCTCATCTCTCTCGAGTTGAGCCTGCGCGACCGAGCTCCTGCATGTGTTTAGGTTTTAGTGTGCTTATGTAGGGATACAGGGTTGTGTGGGGTGGAGTCCCCATAGCTTGGGGTGCCCCTGGCTCGACTTCAGTTTCAATCAATGAGTGATAGCGATGGATTTTATATATATTTCTTGTGTTGGGAGTGTATGTCCTTTCAAGCTTCATTATCACTCGAGAGAGATCAGCCATCTAGTTTTCTAGTGCTAAGCTAGATATAATGTTTGTTTTAGCACTATTATAATATACCTTGGTGTGACACAGGTCTGTGAATGATTCAACTGAGTGTTTAACCATTCCGGAGCGGCAGAAAGCTATTAAGCTTGCGGTGGATACTTCACTTGCAGTTACTGCTAGCGGATCTTGCTGGAGTCACGCGTTTAGTAGAGATCTTGCTCAGGCTACTGGAGATGAATGCTGCCTGATTGATTCATCAAGTAACGACGGGTTAGAGGTTAGCTCTTTTTCGTGCCTAGATTCTTCTGCAGCGATCCTGTCATCGTCTCTGGGCTGCCGTGGAGTGGAAATGAAGGGCTTGCCGTGGGTGACTCCAAGCCAGCCCGTTTTTTTGGATTGAAGAGGCCTGTGAGCAAGGGTACCGCTTATGGAGAGCCCAAGAATCAGGGTATTACCCAGCTCAAGTTTCAACGAAGCCTGAGGTCTGTAGCTGAGGAGCGGCTAGGCAGAGAAGGAAGAGATGGTAATGCCGGTATCGCAGGGCACTCGTCAGTAACTGCCTGACGCCAGCTGTTATTCAGCCTTCTGTGGCACTTGGAGCACTAAGGTTGGGCAATGTTGATCTTCCTGCAAAAGCAGCAGTTTCAACGAGAGTAAAGCTCAAAGACGTTGAAAATCCCAAGCTGCAGGGTGCTCTCAGGGCGGCGGTTGCTGGAAACCTGGAAACTGCTGAAGAATTGTTTTCAGCTTTGATAGATGAGGATTCCGCAAATGCCAGTGTCTGGTCCAACCGGGGGAGTGTGAGGGTCTCCCTTCTGAAGTTTGAGGAGGCGGCCCAGGATTTCAGATACCGACTCAAGTAAGCTCTGGTTCTCTTTCAGCTCGACAGATTGGGGGAGGCCAAGAAACTGATACAAGGCCTTGTCCGGAAGTATCCAAATTACACTGAGGCTCATGCAGCTCTAGCGGCAGTGCTGTGGAGAAGGTGACCGCAGCCGGGCAGGGAACGGTTCTCTGAGACCACTGCTCGGGAACCGCAGTACATCAATATCAGGTGGATTGGTGTAGAGCTGCAGTGGCCACCAGGTGCCGTGGAAGCCATGGCCAAGTTTCTTAATATCACTTACTGAGATAAGATTTTGCCAAGCATCGTCTTCAAATAAGCGAAGCGGAATCTACAATTGTTGGGGCAGCGTTCTCTCTATTCGGCTGGGGGCCAGGAAGCATAAGTCTGGCGGACACCAAATCACCACTCTATGCACTCTTTCAGAGCCAGCAGGCTCTTGTTGATCTCTGCTCCTTCTATCCTGGTTTGGCGAGCAGCATCAGTAGTGTCAGCCACACTCACTGCCAGCAAGGTCAATAAAATTGCCAACGACACGGTTTCCTCTTGAGTCACTGCCTTCGGCTCTCTTGGTAACAAGCTGAAGGATAGCATGAGATCTGGATGACTCTTCATTGGTATCGTTGGAGCCAGTGCTGCGAGCAGAGTTGCCCTTTTCAATAAACTCCTTCACCACCTCCACAGCTGAATTTAGGTTCGAAGATTGGCCGTCCGTTCGATCTGTCGTCGCTGTGCTGGCATCTGCTCGGCGAGGAGAAACTCGCAATAGAGCCCACTCAGAGTTTGCAAGCTTGGGCTAGGTGAGGAAGCGGGAAAGAGATGGCGACAGCAATGGCATGCACGCGGCTTGCTGCGGCCCCTTCCTTGGCCGTGGTGCAAAGATCCCGTTTTTTTTTTTGGCAGCTCAAGCTCTGTGGACATTGGTAAGGGAACCTGTGAGAACTACATGAACGACCTCGGGAACTCGTAGATAACCTGGGAACAGGTTGTAATGGCAAAAGCGTTTTGGTGTTAAAAAAAAAAAAAAAAAAAAAAAAAAAAAACCTTTTTGATCTAATTTAAATGTTTAAGAGCCTGGTTGGTCATATCTTTGTCAAATGAGCTCCGTTTGACTCAGTTTTTGAGGGGATAGCTGCAGAAAGGGGAAATCTACCTATCTAGACCTGGTTTCTGTTTTTGGGACTCTACTAAAAATCTATGGAATTTTTAGAGTGTGAGTGTGCCATGAAAGATCCACAATCCTGTCTCTAGAACCTGTGCTGGTCTATATGAGAGACAAATTGGTGGATGTACTCCTTGCATGGCTGGGGGAAATGAGGACGTAATTGAAGGGCAGGTCTCTTCTCTTAGTCTGTGCACACAAGGGGACGATTTATGTTTCCCAAGGAACTCAGACTGATTTGAGTGGAGAACAGTTGGACGAGTTGATTGCATACTGGGAGTCAGGCATTAGCAGTAGACAACAGACTGCTGTAGTTGGCATTGAGGGCCTCAATATCGCCTTGGACAGTCAGAACTCTGTTGGAGCCAGCAGTTCTGCAGCTGTAGGTGAAATACCAAAGTGGGTGAAAGCTAGGCTTGGAACACAGCCAAAGACAGCCCCGGGGACCAAGGTGTTCAGTCACAAGGCCGTGGTGTACTGGAGCAGAGGAGCAGGAGCTACACAAGTTTGTGCAATTAGACAGTGTTGCAGACGGACACGCTCTGCACAAGGCAACCACGAACGGGGGTTCATTAGCGAGGACAAGTTTGTTCTGTTTGAAGGCGATGCAGTCATCGCAATGAAGGACACCCGCAACCGTCTCAAAGCTTTCGAGTTGAGAGACTATCAGACCCTACCTTTGTTTTCTTTAGTGTTCAGTGAGCGGGAGATAGGGGAGTACTGCTTTGTCTCTACCTGGCAGAAAGAGGAGGAGGGTTGGTTAGAGCGAGCTACTGTAGTTTGGGACAAGGTTAGTGGCAGGTTTCTGGACATTGTTATACCTCCTACACCTTACCATCAAGCAGAGCGAGGCACTTTGAGAGAAGTCTGGAAGTTGATAGCATAGATCAGGATTAGATCTTGCTTGGGCGGGCTTCTATTCTTCCCCTCCATCTCTGTACTATTTTCATTACCTTGTACTTGTAGTTGCCAAAGCCTCTCTTGGTGGAGGCCAGTCAGTCGGGGTTTTGGGCTGGGATATTCTGCAGGATCAACATTGCAGCTGGATTTTGGTGTGGGGGTGTTGATTTTGATTTCTTGTGTTTGGATCCCCCCCAACACCTGCATGCTTGACTGTGCGCCATGTTGGTTTTGTGTGGGCGCTTGCTTTCATAGGGATTAGGCCGGATTTGATCACCGGTCAATCCTAGAGTATGCTGTCGGTGGTGAGGCTGGAGTGATGACCAGCAAGACCACCAGTGTTTCTTCTATGGTGAGGCTGGGTTGATGACCAGCCAACCATAGGAGTTCTTGCGGTGGATGCAGGTGCAGGTGCCCTGAGCCATTGGGATATGACCCTTAGACTGCAACAGGTGCCCACCGTGTCACTATTAGATTAGTACTAGAGCCTTATAGTGTCACGTGGAGGAGGTGCACATTGTGAGTGTCATTACGGAGTTACCCAAGGGTTTTGAGGGGAGTACGGCTACAAGCAGTGACAGTGAGAGTGGGTTCACAAGACGAGGTATTCGGTTCAGACCACCTTCACCGCCACCCTCAACTACTGTAGCGTCAGACACAGACTCGGAGGCTTCATCAACAGGTGTGCACTTTCATTCGCCATTGTTGTGGGACGACATGGAGGAGATGTATGAGCTACCAAGGGGGCCTCGTAGGTACTCTGGAGCTGTGGGCACAATCGAGTTGGATGACTTTATCCAGGAGTTCGACAGCTGGTGTGATTTGCAGCAGATGCGCAATCCACAGCTATTCACCCCATTCATGGCGTGGAAGGGACTGTTCCAGCATTTGGAAGGCCCGCCTATGGACGATTACCACGAGTTCAGGCGAGGACATGAAGCAGATTGAGGAGTGGAGTGGAGGATGTATTGGTCACCTGACTACGTCTCCATTACTCGAGGCACGACGCGACCAGTAGCATCAGTACCAATAGCTCCCACTGCCAGCACTAGTAGTGGAGCAAGTAGTGCTGGTACTTCTGAAGGTGGTACCAGTTCAAAAGGTGCTTCTCCTGCCACGACTACAACACATTTGCCAAGATTCAACCCGGTGGTGGAGTTCTTCCAGGAGTTGCGGAGGAACTACCAAGGTGTACGGACAGAGAAGCTGCGAAGTTTGCAAGACTTCCAGCGCAAACCCAGTGAGAGCCTGCGAGAGGCGTACACTCGTATGAGGCGCTTGATAAGTGTGACCCAAGGGGTTACTGAAGCTCAGGCAATCCAGTTTTGGTATGGAATTCTGGACAAGGAGCTCAAGAGAAGGGTGCGAGATGCAACCCTGTTACAAGCAGCCCAACCCACATTAGCAGATGTGTTTCTGCTGGCTGAGCGGATTGAGCTCAACATGGTGGAGGAGCGAGCGAGTTGTTACAATTGGATTTGGTAAGGACATGCCTGTACGGGGCACAGCTGTCAGCCCACAGCACAAGGGACTGCCCAACAGCGTGGTCAGGGGGCAAGGTTGCCCAGCCCAAGTTCCATGGAGCTTACAGGGGACCTCAGGTGCAGAGGCCCGTGGCATCTTTTGCAGGCCAACAGCAACCAGGGGTGATATGTTGGACATGTGGAGGACCCCATGTCAAGAGAGATTGCCCAGAGAGTGGCAGAAGGCCGGCACAAGCACAGCCTGCACAGTTGCAGTTGGGCATTGTGGCAAGTATGGGCATGGAGATGCCCAGTGTTATGACTTGCATCCTGAGTTGCGCCCAGGCCAGTTCCAAGGGAACAATGGTGGCCGGGGGCGAGGTGGACCAGCCCAAAGAGGACGAGGTGGTCGGGCACGAGGTGCAGGCCAAGGGCAACCTCCACATGGCCAAGGACGCGGAGGTCAGGGTGTTGACCAAGGCATGGCCAATCGGCTTCAGCAGCTAGAGCAGAGGCTCGCTGCCATGGCTATAGCTCAGGCGGTACCGGCTCCCAGGCGGGATGGCCCACCTCCTGCTCCTGAGGGAGGAGATATGGGCGGAATGGGATTCATGTGCGGAGCAGCACTACCATTAGAGCAGGTGGAGTCTGCTGCAGCCGTGACTCGAGGAGCACACGAGTTCCTGAGCCACGAGGTGCAGAGGTGGAGTTGGATCCACAACGTGGGGAGGCAAGCCGTCAGGCAAGGCTGCCTCAGTCATTCACCTTGGCGGAGACAGTGTCAACGCCATCCATGGCACCTAGTTCTCGCCCGACTGTTACCGAGGCGGAGGTTACTATGCCATTGGGAGAGCTACCGTGCAGCACTGCTACTACCAAGGCTAGTGCAGCCGGTGTGTTATTGGGAGCAGCCACCTCTGTGTGTCAAGCCCCACTGTTCTCGGCGACCATGATTGCGACGCCGGGAGTGAGACCAGCTGCAGTGTTCAGACTAGCAGCAACACTCTGCGAGAGTGGAGAGGTCACTTCATCTTCTGCGGAGTTAGTGGAAGGTGTAGTGGCAGAGGGATCCTCGGATTTGAGGGTCAAGACTGCCACGGCAGCGCCCTGGCAAGCTGCAGCTGCCAGATTGACGGAGCTGCCAGCTAGGCCAGCCATTGAGCGCGCCATGGTGACACCTGGAGTTGTCTTGTTAGACAACCAGGGAGGCATTTTCACTTTGAGTGGACCGGCAGGCAAGAAGTACCGGCCACTGCGGGTCTTGTTGGACTCAGGAGCTCAGCCACTGATGTTGGGCAGAGCTGCTATTGCAGGTTTGGGCCTCATGGAGGCGGATATGGAGCCTTGTCCTTTCCAGATACAGACATCTCTGGGAGGATCAGAGCAGGCTCGCGGCATGACACGGCATCAGTTGGCTATTAGACTGCAGCCGGATCATCCTGTAGATGGCTCAGTGATGCGAGCCAAGGCCATTGTGACAGACGCGGTCTCTTACGATGTCCTCGTTGGTGGGGCAGTGTTATACCCCATGGGCTTCACCCTGGATTTCTGGGAGGAGTCAGCATCCTACAGGCCTGGATGGCAGTCAGGGGATGGTCGCCGTGCACAGCTCCCTGTGACATTCATGGGGGTATTGCAGCTGCCCAGCGGGGCAAGATGCCAACACTAGCCGCCTTACAGCTGCAGTTAGTTGGCCTGGAGAGTTGCTGGAAGGCAATGCCCATGCAGAGGATGTGCCACCTCCAGCAGAGCAGGATGACATGCATGGTACGGCGGAGTTGCCTGCCATGGTTGCTCACACTCCGTTGTGGGGTACGAGCAAGGATTTGCAGCAAGCTGCTGATGGACGGGTGCAACAAGCTTGGGTAGAAGCTTTTGTACCGTCAGGAGAGGAGGAGAGTGCGGTGATTGCACCAGGGCCACCTCAGTTGTCGCCATTGGACACCACACCTCTTGTGTGGCAGCGGCCGGATGAAGGCATTTGCCTTCTGGACTTGTTTGGCGGATCAGCACCGGATTGGCTGCTGTGCTACAGCAGGTGTGCGGGTAAGGCGACTGTATGTGGAGAGGGATGAGACTGCACGACGCGTCTCACTGCGCCATGTGGCTCAGTTGGTACAGCAGTACCCTGACTTGTTGCCTGTGTCTGCAGTTCGTGGATACCAACAGCCTTGCCAGCAGACATTTCCTTGTTGGGGCGCAAGATTTGGAGCAGGTTGGCTCCATTGATCTGATAGTGGCAGGTTGGCCCTGCCAAGGGCATTCATCAGCCGGGCATGGCAATGGATTGCGAGACTCGAGGACGGGTCTGTTTTGGGAGATGGTGCGGATTTTGCGCGCTGCTTGCAGCTTCATCAAGCTGTATCTCCAGCATACATCTTGGAGAATGTACCACTGATGGGTGATTCTCGGGCCAGGGTGATGGCCAGTGTGCATCAAGTCCGGTCGTGGCTTGGGTCAGCAGTGTTGCTGGATGCAGCTGCAGTGGGGTCACGGGCTCATCGTCCACGACTATGGTGGACTAACTTGATGCCACCCGCACTGCTCAAGCGTGCATTTGATGGGGTGCAGCGGCCAGCACACCTCACCGTGGATGGCATTTTGGACACAGGAAGGCAGTCTCAACGTGTGAGACACGATGACCGTTCGCCTTTGGCAGTGGTCAACAGGGTGGGTCAACACGAGCAGCATTACCTACACTGCTCAGCTTCCCAGGATCCCATGCTTTTCGGGATGGTGGACCTGGCCTCCTGTGGGATGCTCAGTTGCAGCAGTTAGTGGAGCCTAATGCCGACGAGCGAGAGCGGGCTATGGGGGTTTTCCACTGGGACCACGGCGGTGCCTTCTCTTTTCTGAGGCATCACGTCGTCAGGTGTTGGGGCAAGCAATGGATCTCAATTGCTTGACCTGGATTGTCAGCTTGGCTATGGCTGAGCAACGTAGAGTGCGGAGTGCACTTCCCTTGACGGTCTCTCTGCCTACCGAGACGGTACAGGCAGCGAGTGGGGGCGAGCGGTGAGGACCACGAGGTGTAGACATCCATGGCACATGTGGGAGGTGCTCGAGGTTCAGAGGGAGTTGGCAGCGAAGGCAGCTGTGATGGATGAGGTTGGGGATTCTTCTCGGGATGAGGAGGTTCTCAATGATGAGATGATGGGGCAGGATGATGAGGCTTGTCATTGACTGAGCAGGAAGGGGGTACTGCTCAAGAGGTTGCAGCATAGCAACCACGGGACGCGTCCTCTACCTCTAAGCCCACTGGACTTAAGGTTGCAGTTACGGAGGACAATTGGGAGCCTGACATTGGACCCATTGTCACCGGAGGAGAGAGAGACGACGTATACGGCGGTTCCTGAGGGCTTTAGGAATTGCTTTGCCTTCAGTTTGAAGGACTTGGGAGCACTGAAGGGTCAAGAGATCCGTATTGAGTTGGCCACTGACACGCCAATCTTTCGGAGACCCTATAGATACAGTGACATGGAGAGGTCTTTGATTCAGATGAGGACTCAAGATCTCTGGGAGGCAGGTTTGGTGGAGCTCTCTGGTGGAGAGTATGCTTCAGCCACAGTGATGCCAGCTAAGAAGGATGTCTATGGCAATTGGACGGAGACGTATGTGCGGTGATTACCGGCCTGTAAATCGTCAGACCAAGTCCGATAGGTATGCCATGCCAACACCAGAGGAGATCTTTGATGCCATTGGGCATTCCAAGGTCTTTAGCACGTTGGATTTACGATCCGGATATCACCAGTTGCCGATCAAGGAGGCGGATAAGCAAAAGACGGCATTCTGGGGGATCAATGAGCACGGGAAGGATTGCCTATACCAGTGGCGGTTCTTACCATTTGGGCTTAAAAACGCTCCCGCTGAGTTTCAAAGAGTCATGGACAGGATTCTAGCAGGGGTGGAGTTTGCTCGGTGCTACATAGATGACATCATCATCTTTAGTGCTACGGTGGAGGAGCATGAGAGACACCTTCAGGGGGTATTTGAGCGCTTGAGGACGCACGGATTGAAGTTACATCCGGGCAAGTGCAAGTTTTTCCACAACCAGATTGAGTATCTGGGTCACATGATATATCCTGGAGGATTGGGGGTACAGCAGACTAAGGTAGAGTCCATTGCACAGGTTCCACGCCCCACGGATGTGAGCCGAGTTCGAGCTTTCATGGGGTTAGCAAACTATTACAGACGGTTTGTTAAGGGATTTAGTGCCATTGCAAAGGCTCTAACCAAGCTGACCAAGGTGGACCAGGAGTGGCAGTGGGAAGATGAGCAAGAACAAGCTTTTCAAGAGCTCAAGGCGAGGTTGACCTCGGCGCCCATCTTGAGACGACCTATCAGGGGGGTCCTTTTCAGCTGCATACAGATTGGAGCATGCTGGGGCTTGGAGCGGTGCTCACACAGGTGGATGATGAGGGAAGAGAGTTCGTAGTGGCTTATGCTAGCCGCTCGAACAATGCTGCAGAGTCTAAGTATAGCTCATATGAGGGAGAATGCTTAGCTGCAGTGTGGGCCGTGGCACACTTCAGGTGCTATTATACGGCAATCTCTTCACCCTTGTCACGGATCACCAACCACTCAAGTGGTTGATGGAGTCAGACAAGCTTACGGGGAAGCTTGCACGGTGGGCACTCATCCTTCAAGAGTATGACTTTCAGGTGGTGCATCGACCGGGTTTGGTCAATCGAAATGCAGATGGGTTGAGTCGCAATCCATGCACGAGCCAGCAGGATGACACTGGAGCTCGGTGGCATGGTGAGACGGACGAGGAGATGGTGCCCGGATGGCATGCATCTGCATTTCTGTGTATCTTGGCAGCGGAAGGCCAGGTTGGACCTACAACAGGGATGACTGTAGATCAAGTGTCTGAGGACCCTGAGGCCAGCAATGAGCAGGGTGCGCCAAAGATATACATGAGGATTCAGTTGTGTTGGACTACCTCCGCAGTGGAGACACGGCAGCCACTATGACTGCCAAGGAGAGGGATCGGATCTACAACGAGCCAAGAGGTTCAGGTGGGAGGGGACACACCTGCTCCGAGTGTGGGGATGGTCGAGTGAGGATTGTGCCTCACCCAACACAGCGGGCACGGTTAGTGCGGCATGCCCATGAGGAGTTGGGGCATTTTGGGGTGCGACGCACTCATAGTCTACTGCAGGGGCAGTATTGGTGGCGTGGTATGCACACAGAGGTGCAACAATTTGTGGCTAGGTGCATGGTGTGTGACAGGGTGCGTGCTTCATTCAACGCCCCTACTCCACAATTGCACCCTCTTCCGATCATGGGATTGGGCTACAGGTGGAGTCTTGACTTCGCAGGGCCGTTGCCACTGACCATGCGCCACAACAAGTACGTGTTGGTGATGGTGGAGCACTTCTCCAAGTGGATTTGATAAGGCTAGTGAGGGAGCTGCGTATGCATTCTGGATTGTGTGCTTAGCCGATTCGGTGCTCCAGCTGAGGTACTCACGGACCAAGGGAGAGAGTTCTTGGGGGAGTTTCAGGCTTTGTGTGACAAGGCCTTGATAGACCACCGCACCACTTCTCGGGATCATCCTGAGCCGATGGCTTGGCAGAGAGAGTTGTTCAGACAGTAAAGAGGGGTTTGCGCAAGTATGGCTTGCAGAAGGGACACCTAGGAGATTGGGACCTTCAGTTACCCTGGTTAGCCATGGGCTACAGGTTCAGCAAGCAAGCATCACTTGCCTCCTTCTCACCATACTTTCTTCTCTTTGGCCGAGAGAGCCGGATTTGCCTACATCCATTCGCAGAGAAGCTGCTACAGTTCTTAACCTTGACGATCCGGACGTGTGGGCACGTGCATGTGAGCAGCGTGCAGAGTTGTTCAAGAGAGTCATGCCCATGGCTTTCGAGAACCTTGCCATTGCACAACACCGTGATACGTTGAGGTATGCTACCATACGTGGGTGGGGGCTATCGTCCTGGGGTTCGGAGATTCAACCCTGGTGACTATGTCTATCTGCAGCAGACTGCTCCTACGACCCTGGATGTGACTGCAGGACGTGTTATTTTGAGGGTTCGAGAGTCTTGCCCTCAGGCGTCTTGGTCTTGGAGGGTCGGGATGGCATAACTTGGAAGGACCATGTGCGTAATTGTGCGCCATGTCACCTTCCGAATGTCGATGGCAGGATTGACCCAAACCTGGCAGTGGTATCTGCAGGTTTGAGGTGCATGTTGTGTGGGTCTGCTAAAGGGGCAGCCACCATGCTGGGTGTGTGATCGATGCTCTAGAGGTTGGCATATGGGATGCTTGACTCCACCTCTTGAGATGGTTCCGGATGGGGATTGGTTATGTCCACAATGCATTGGATAGTGGGAGTGGATACAACCATGGAGGGCTAACAAGCAACGCAAGGCCCAGCTACTAGGAGACCTTGAATACACGAAGTCCTGGCTCAAGTTCACAGATTGCAAGACGGCGACTAACGATGGGCTACTCTTGTACCCGGCCTCTTGGTCTATAGAGTTTGAGTACGATAGGGACAGTGATAGAGGACTTAGTACGGCTGTGGCTATTACATCTTGTAGCTATCTGGAGGTAGAGGGACCTATCCACCAGCTAGGGGGGCGATTGTGGTAGACTACTTTATTGTGCATATATATGGTGGACGTTTGGACAGCGATGTAGTTGTGTAGCGATATGTATGCGCACGACAGCTGTCAGTTAAATAAGCACAGTGTGAAAACAGCTAGCATAAAACTAGTTATTTGTATTTAACACTTGGATTTAGGTCAAGTGTTAAATCAGGTGTCAAGTTTAGTTTGACACCTGGTCCGTCTTATCTTCACGAGAGCGGCAGTCGCGCGGCTCATCTCTCTCGAGTTGAGCCTGCGCGACCGAGCTTCTGCATGTGTTTAGTTTTAGTGTGCTTATGTAGGGATAGGTTGTTGTGGGGTGGAGTCCCCATAGCTTGGGGTGCCCTGGCTCGACTTCAGTTTCAAGAGTGATAGCGATGGATTTTATATTTCTTTGTTTGGGAGTGTGTCCTTTCAAGTTTCATTATCATTGTGTTAGACTACTTTATTGTGCATATATGTGTGGTGTGGTTTGGACAGCGATGTAGTTGTGTGTAGCGATATGTATGCGCACGACAAATGCCTTTGGCAGGGCCAACCTGCCACTACCAGATCAATGGAGCCAACCCGCTCCAAATCCTGCGCCCCCAGCAACGAAATGTCTGCTGGCAAGGCCTGCTGATATCCACGAATGCAGACACCGACAACAACTCAGGGTACCGCTGCTGCACCAACTGAGCAACATGGCGAAGTGAAACGCGTAAGTGCAGTCTCATCCCTCTCCACATACAGGTAACGCCGAACTCGTACACCTGCCTGTAAACACAGCAGCCAATCCGGTGCTGATCCCGCCAAACAAGTCTAGAAGACAAATGCCTTCATCCGGAGACTGCCCACACAATAGGTGGTGTGTCCAATGGGGACAATTGAGGTGGTCCTGGTGCAATCCCACACCTCTCCTCCTCTCCTGACGGTACAAAAGCCTCCACCCAGGCTTGTGCACCCGTCGATCAGCATCCCGCTGCAAATCTTGCTCGTGCCCCAAATGGAGTCTGAGCAACCATGGTAGGCAACTCCGCCATACCATACATGTCATCCTGCTCTCCCGGAGGTGGTACATCCTCTGAATGAGCATTGCCCTCAAGCAACTCTCTAGGCCAACTCACTGCCGCTGTGAATGCTGCTAGTGTCGGCATCTTGCCTCGCTGGGCAACCGCAACTCCTCCTATGAACGTCACAGGGAGCTGCGCATGCCGGGCCCTCCCCTGACTGCCATGCAGGCTATAGGAAAGCTGACTCCTCCCAAAATCCAGGGTGAAGCCCATGGGGTACAACACTGGCCCCACCAACCAGGACATCGTATGAGACTACGTCTGTCACAATGGCCTTGGCTCGCATCACTGAGCCATCTGTAGGGTGATCCGGCCGTAGTCTGATAGCCAACTCATGCCGTGTCATGCCCCGAGCCTGCTCCGATCCTCCCAGAGACGTCTGATCTGGAAAGGACAAGGCTCATATCCGCCTCCGTTGAGGCCCAAGCCTGCAATAGCAGCTCTGCCCAGCATCAGTGGCTGAGCTCCCGAGTCCAACAAGACTCGCAGTGGCCGGTACCTCTTGCCTGCCGGTCACTCAAAACAGAAAATGCCATCCTGGTTGTCTAACATGACAACTCCACGTGTCACCATGGCGCGCTCAAAATGGCTGGCCTAGCTGGCAGCTCCATCAACCTGGCAGATGCAGCTTGCCATGGCGCCGCCGTGGCAGTCTTGACCCTCAATCCGAGGATCCCTCCGGCACTACACCTCCCACTATCTCCGCAGAAGATGAGTAAACCTCCCCACTCTCACAGAGTGTAGCTGCCAGCCTGAACTCCTCAGCTGGTCTTGACCCCCGGCGTCGCAATCATGGTAGCCGAGAACAATGGAGCCTGGCACACAGATGTGGCCGCTCCTAGCAGCACACTAGCTGCCGTAGCCTTGGCAACACTAGGTAGTGGTGCTACCCGTGTAGCTCTCCCATGGCATAGTACCTCCGCCTCGGTAACAGTCGGGCGAGAACTAGGTGCATGGATGGCGTCGACACTGTCTCCGCCAATGTGAATGACTGAGGAAGCCTAGCCTGACGGCTTGCCTCCCCACGCTGTGGATCCAACTCCACCTCTGCACCTCGTGGCTCAGGAACTCGTGCTGCTCCTCGAGTCACGGCTGCAGCAGACTCCACCTGCACTAGTGGTAGTGCTGCTCCCACATGAATCCCATGCCTCCCATATCTCCTCCCTCAGGAGCAGGAGGTGGACCATCCGGCCTTAGAGCCGGTACCACCTGAGCTGTAGCCATGGCAGCGAGCCTCTGCTCTAGCTGCTGAAGCCGGTTGGCCATGCCTTGGTCAACACCCTGACCTCGCGTCCTTGGCCATGTTGAGCTTGCCCTTGGCCTGCACCTCGTGGCTGGCCACCTCGTCCTCTCTGGGCTGCTCCACCTCGCCCCGGCCACCATTGTTCCCTTGGAACTGGCCTGGGCGCAACTCAGGATGCAAACCATAACACTGGGCCTCTCCATGCCCGTGCTTGCCACAATGCCCACACTGCAACTGTGCAGGCTGTGCATGTGCCGACCCTTTGCCTCCCTCTGGGCAATCCTTCTTGACATGGGGTCCTCCACATGTCCAGCACACCACATCCGCCCGTTGTTGGCCAGCAAATGAAGGGAGAGACCCCTGCATTTGAGGTCCTCTCTGCCCTTCTGAGCTTCACCTGAGCCCCCTTGTTGCCTTGAGCACGTTGAGGTAGTGGTTGGCTAGGAGCACCACTACCCCGTGGTGTCTCCTTAGCAAATCCCACCATGACCACTCGTTCCTCCACCATGTTGAGCTCTATCCGCTCTGCCAGCAAAAACACATTTGCTAAGGTGGGTTGGGCCGCTTGTAGGAGAGTTGCATCCCGCACCCTTCTCCTCAGCTCCTTGTCCAATATCCCATACCAGAATTGGACTGCCTGAGCTTCCGTAACCCCTTGGGTTACATTTATCAAGCGCCTCATGCGAGTGAAAGCCTCCCTCAAGCTCTCGGTTGGCTTCCGTTGGAACTCTTGCAAGCTCCGCAACTTCTCTGTCCTCACCCCTTGGTAGTTCCCTCTCAACTCTTCGAAGAACTCCACAACAGGGTTGAAGGCAGGCACGGGTGCTAGTGCTGGTGCGGTAGTGGCTTGGGTGGACGTCGTAGCTACTGTACCACCAGTCCCACTGCTGCTTGCTGAAGCTGCCGGTGCAGCGGCAGGTGTAGCCACTGCCTCGTGGCTCTAGTGCCCCTAGTGATGGAGACATAGTCGGGTGACCAGTACATCCTCCACTCCTCGATCTCAACCTCATGCCCCCGCCTGAACTCATGGTAATCATCCATAGGCGGCCCCTCAAGGTGCTGAAACAGCCCTTTCCATGCCATGAAAGGCGTAAATAGTTGTGGATTGCGCATTTGCTGCAAATCACACCAACTATCAAACTCTTGGATAAAATCATCCAACTCGATGGTGCCCACCGCCCCAGAGTACCTTCGTGGCCCCTTGGTAGCTCCATACATCTCCTCCATTGTGTCCCACAAATGGCAAAGAAAACAACTTGCACCGCCGGTATGAGTCCTCCTGATTCACAATCCGAATCAGAACCTTCCGTAGAAGACACAGGAGGTGAAGGTGGCCTAAACCGCACACCTCGTCTCGTGTACCCACTAGTATCGCTAGTGCTCGAACCGGCACTGTCCCCAGCAACTAGTGGCACCTCCGTGTTGACACTCAACCGGTCATGAACATGTCCCTAACCCCCTCTCCACAAGGTAACCGGGTAGAGAACCTGTTGCGGCTTATGGTTTGGAATACTAAGTTCCTAACATAGCCTACACCTGAACTTGCATGACCATGGGAATATCATGAAGATACTCCTCAAACCGCCCTCCACGAGCTTCAAAATTCGGCCTTCCAGACCACATGCCAGTCCTTAGTCCACCAGTGCCTCCACGAGTCAGCACAGGCCATCCACAGGTCAACACGGGCCACCACAGACCAGCACAGGCCCACACAGCTCACTGGTCACACAGCCGTCACACACATGCCACTGGCACAGCCTGTCACAGGTCACACCTCAGCCTCCACAGGCCCACAGCCCATCACAGCCCCAAAGGCCTCAGGCACGGCCTGTCACAGCACCTCTCAGCCCGTCACAGCCCCAAAGGCCTCGGGCACGGCCTGTCACAGCCCCTCACAGCCCGTCACAGCCACAAAGGCCATGGGCACGGCCTGTCACAGCCCGTCACAGCCCGTCACAGCCGCAAAGGCCTCAGGCACGGCCTGTCACAGCCCCTCACAACCCATCACAGCCCCAAAGGCCATGGGCACAGCCTGTCACAGCCCCGCACAGCCCGTCACAGCCCCAAAGGCCACTGGGCACAGCCTGTCACAGCCTGACACAGCCCGTCACAGCCCCACAGGGCACAGGGCACAGCCTGTCACAGCCCATCACAGCCTCAAAGGCCTCAGGCACGGCCTGTCACAGCCCCTCACAGCCCATCACAGCCCCAAAGGCCATGGGCACAGCCTGTCACAGCCCGTCACAGCCCCACAGGCCTCAGGGCACAGCCTGTCACAGCCCCGCACAGCCCGTCACAGCCCCAAAAGGCCATTGGGCACAGCCTGTCACAGCCTGACACAGCCCGTCACAGCCCCACAGGGCACAGGGCACAGCCTGTCACAGCCCATCACAGCCTGTCACAGCTTGCCACAGCCTGTCACAGCCCGTCACAGCCCATCACAGCCGCAAAGGCCTCAGGCACGGCCTGTCACAGCCCCTCACAGCCCATCACAGCCCCAAAGGCCATGGGCACAGCCTGTCACAGCCCATCACAGCCCCACAGGCCTCAGGGCACAGCCTGTCACAGCCCCGCACAGCCCGTCACAGCTCCAAAGGCCACTGGGCACAGCCTGTCACAGCCTGACACAGCCCGTCACAGCCCCACAGGGCACAGGGCACAGCCTATCACAGCCCATCACAGCCCATCACAGCCCATCACAGCCTCAAAGGCCTCAGGCACGGCCTGTCACAGCCCCTCACAGCCCATCACAGCCCCAAAGGCCATGGGCACAGCCTGTCACAGCCCGTCACAGCCCCACACATGGCCGCTCTGGCAGTTTAGCCATTTCTCCAAGGGGTTTAGCCACGCCAAGCTAGGGTTTGTGTCTCTTGGACTCTAGGCTTCTTTCCACCGAGCTATGGTGGCTGTGAGGAAATCAGCAAGGTATCCTTGCTCTTTCGGCTCCCACACACCACCATAGTAGCCCTAAGCCATGAGGTGGTTGCCACAAACCAAGCCTTCTTTCTCACTTAGCCTACCCAAACACGCCACTAAACTCAATGGCAAACAACCAAGCCCTGCTGGTTCCCAGCCCTTGTGAGCACTCATTCAAGCTCTCTCCTTGGCCATAGCATCTGTCTTAGAGCCTCTTCCAGCCCCCTACACCTGCTGCTTCAAGAGTTGCGCTCCCTTCAAGCTTGAAGTTGAAACCCCAACTCACATAGGCCCTACAAGTGCTTTTCTTTCACTCCAAGTGGAAACCAGCCCTAGACCTTCCGTTCTAGCTCTCTAAAGCTTGAAAACAAGAGCCTCAATGGGCTGAAGGCATGCTCCACACATGCCCCACTCTCACCATAAAAGAATCAGCTCCTTTGCTTCATTTCTTGCACCCACAAACCTGAAAATACAAGCTTCAGCATGCTCCACATGCCCTACAGGGAAACCAGCCCCTTCCTTCCTTTCTTGCACTCCCACACTTGAAAGTGCAAGCCTTCACCAGGCTGATAGCATGCTCCACACATGCATTGCCCTCACATAAGGGAAGTCAGCCCTTCCCTCTTCCTTGCTTGCCCTCCAAGCTTGAAGATGGAAGCTTCAATGAGCTGAATACATGCTCCACACATGCAACCTCTTCACACAAGAGATATCAGCCCCCTATCTTGGCTCCTTGGCTCCTTGATGCTCTCTAAGACAAGACTAAGCACTCCATAGCCTTTGCCAAGCTCCTGAAACCCTAAGGCTTACATTTCCAGCCACAAGACACTGCTCTTGTGGTGCAAGAGCTCTTCTTCCAAGCTCTGTAACCCTAGGTGCACATTCCATGGCCTTGCCGCACCTCTTAGCTCCTGTTCCAGCCCTGCTCTCGCCATGACAAGAGCCCTCTCAATGCTGAAGCTCGAGATTGAAACCCAATCTCACCATACTCCACAAAGTGCACTGATTTGCCCCAAGCCAAATCAGCCCTTTCGCTTGGTCTTGCAATCCTTCACACAATGACAGCTCGCATTCCCAAGTCCAGTTCTCAGCTTTGCCACCAAAGCCACTATAACCTGCTCTTGACTGGTCCTCTTCCCAATCGTGCTTGCTCATGCATGTACACAATCTGAAACCATCAAGGTGCTCTGGAATTACCTACAGTATGGTGCTTTCATCTCTGAAACTGAAGATCGAATGCCAAGGTTTACCACCTCGTAACCCACATCGCCTCCGCTTCTAACAACCAAGAGCTCCACGGTGCTCCTTGCATAACAACTTGGTTTCTCTCATTCTCAAGCAAAAACCACAAGTGCTACAACTAACTCGTATCTACACTCATAGATACGAGCTCATCTTTCTCGAGTGATAAAGAGGAAGAATACAAGCACAAGCTCATGCGAGCTCACAAAGCTGAAGCATAAACTCATGCATATATAACCTCATCACTCAAATACAAGTCAAGCCAAGTGCACCCCACGCCATGGGGAATCCACACTACGGCGCCATAGCTAGGCGCGGTGAGGCTCAACTCGAGAAAGATGAGCCTCCCGCGCTTGCCGTGAAGATAACCACTCCAGGGCCTAAATCTGCCTTGACCCCTGGATTGACACTTGGGCCAATCCCAAATGTCAATATGTAAAAGCTAGCTATTTCCTAGCTAGTTTCACACTAGTGGTAAAATAACTTGACAGTGCCCCTTCGGACAGGTAGTCGTGTACTCCTCTTCTCATGCCTGTATTTATAAGATCTATGCTAGAGAGAGAAGTAGAAGAGACGATGGGACTAAGTGAGTTGGAAAAACGTGCAGTGGAGGAGGGGGAAGAGACAACAACTAATGAAAGAAATAATACGGAAAGGGGAGAGTCGTCTGGAGATCACAAGGATCCGGCGACTATGCCTCAACCCACATTTGATTTGGACGAGCTGTGTGAAGCCATGGGGGTGATTTCAAATTGCCTCCCGCTTATGAAGATGTTGCTGAAACAAACTGAAGTTCCGGATACCACTCCACAGAAAACTGATCATGGGAAGCGAATGCATAAGCAACAATACCCTGAGTACAACTTAGGGGAGGATTTTGAGTCCTTCTTGGAATTTTTTGAAATCAATACTGAAATGAATAGAGTTCCCCCACAGTTCCAAGTAAAGTCTTTTCGGATCTGTCTCAAGGGAGAGGCCAGGCAACTGTTTGAGTCCAATATTAAGGACAAAAATGATCTTACTTTGGTAGAAGCCAGAGAATTGGCTCGCAAGCTCTTTCGTGAAGAAAAGCCCATAGCTTACACCACACCAGACTTAAAATTTCATTATGGCGACAGTGTGTGGAAATACTACACTGACTTGCAAACTGCAATCTATAAGTCAGTTCTAATTGCCTCAGAGAGACCTGCTATTTCGAAACATTATTTTGTAAAGGGCTTGCCCCCTGCTGAGAAAGTGTTTCTACAAAAATAGCTTACACCACTGAAGGTGAGATGGTGGAATTGATTGAAGAAATGTTACGTCTCAAAGCTGCCAAGGCAGGCCTGTCTAAAGTTACCAACACAAAACACACTCATCTGGCTAGTGATGGTAACTATGTAGAGCATACTGATGGGGACCTTGGGGTGAAAGGTATTGCAGAAGATCTGGTCCGTTCCATTGTGCATTAGTTGTCATCTTTTCGTAATGAAATCCAGGGAGAACTTCAAGCCTTCAAAGCCGAGGTAGGCTGGAACTCTACTGTCACTGCCAAATATGGGCCTCAAGGTAAGACCAATGCTGGCATCCGTCATGAAGCCAGGACTTCTGTGGTGGCATGCATGATTTGCAAGTCCACTAAGCATTACACCAGGTGGTGCCCTTACTAATCTGACTTACCTGCTCTGATTGAACAGTTGCAAAGAGACAAAAAACAGAAGGGTACTTTAAACGAACCCGGTCGTCTGTGAGGGTGCCAGATGACCATGGTAAAAACCCCAAAACGATGGCAAGTGTTGATCTTTCTCATGATTTCAAACCCATGCACTGTGAGGCCTATAAGCGCATCAGCAGAGACCAGATCCACCCATTGATGACACAATGTCATGTGGGCCACCTTTTGCTTTCCATGTGTTATTGATACTGGATATACCATGTCTGCCATTCCACTTAGTATAGCTCGCATTCTTGGATTAAAAATTAACCCTGGCCGTGGCCTTGAAGTTACCATAGCTGATGGCACGACATATGAACCCATAGGGTTGGTCACCTTGCCTATCTGCATTAGTGGGAAAACTGTCTTGTTGACCTGCATTGTCACCATGGGTGAACAAATTTGACTGGGATTGGATTGGATGAAGGGTGCAGAGGCCAGCATTGACATCATGAACAATCTTATGTGCCTTCACAATGGTGAGGGGCAACCTTACAAAGTGAGTCTAAGCCATGTTACTATTGCCGCTGGGACTTCTATGGCCAACTATTCTCGTCTCAAGCTTCAAGCTGAACAGATGAAGGAGCATGTGAGTTTGCATTATAATTGGGCCAGATTTAGCCAACTCCAACCACTTGGTGATACTCTGTACCAATGACATTTCCCTCCGCCAGGTAAGAAGTCTGGACCTCCCTTGCCTGTGGCAAAGAATACCATGTTGCTACGTTCTCTAGTTGACTTCATTATCCCAGCTTTTTCTCAGCGCATAGTACCTACAGGCTTAGCTTTTGCTTGCCCTACAAGTCATTTTCTTGAGGTTGAAGGCTGGAAAAAACTTACCCTCCAAAAGCACTATGTGATTACTTCTGGGGTTTTAGACAGGGGATTTAAGGGAGAGGTTAGATTACTGGTTGTTGTCACAGACATAGCCCAAAGGAACTTACCAGGAGTAAATATCAGAAGTTACCAAATTACCATGTTACCGGAAGTTATCATGACTTACCGTGATTTACCATGATCTATCATGATTTACAGTTACTTACCAAGTTATCAGAGTTTACCAAATTACCAAGAGTAACTTGGGAAACTGCTCAGGAAGCTTCCTTTGGAGAAAACTTCTCCATCAAGATACCTCATTTGTTTAAGGAAGCTTCTCCATCAAGAAACCTCCGCAGGAGAAGCTTCTTAGGAAACTTCTTAGTAACCAGTATATATAGGAGGCGAGACACTCTTCACTTCAGCGTGTTTTATTGACAAAGACTTTGCGAAGCAACACAATTTAACGCTCGTAAGAAAGAAACTCTCGGCCCCTGTTGAAGTCATCGATGGACGACCGTTAGCATCAGGAAATATTGACCTCGACCCCTTGAAGTGAAGCTTAAAAATCAAGCATCACAAATTGTTTTCAATGTCATCCAGTCTCCAACGAGTCCTGTGATCCTTCGACTTCCCTGGTTTGTATTTCATAATCCTGACATCGACTGGCGATCACGAAAAATTTCGGTAAGACAAAAATGCAAAAGTACCAAAGGTATTCAACCCTTGTTTCTTGGAGCTAGAGCCTTCATGAGAGCTACGAAGAAAGACGCGACATTTGCACTTTATACGACTCCGATCAAAACCACAACAGACCAAGGTACTTCAACATTACCCACTCAATATCAAGATTTCAAGGATGTCTTTGAAAAGAAAAATGCAGACATGTTGCCAGAACATCGACCTTATGATTGTGCAATTGAGTTGCAAGAAGGAGCTCAACCACCATTCGGCTCGATCTACAATTTATCTCAGACGGAGCTGGCTGCTTTACGCGACTACATTGATGAAAATTTGTCAAAGAATTTCATTCGACATTCGAAATCACCCGCGGGAGCACCTATCTTATTTGTGAAGAAGAAAGACGGACCGTTACGCATGTGTGTGGACTATCGTGGGCTCAACAAAGTCACTATAAAAAATCGTTATCCACTACCGCTGATTTCTGGACTCCTCAAACAACTTGGACGAACAAATTTTTTCACAAAGATCGACTTGAGAAGAACTTACAACCTTATACGAATAAAAGAAAGAGACGAATGGAAGACTGCTTTTCGCACAAGGTACGGACATTTCGAATACAATGTTATGCCTTTTGGTCTTACAAATGCTCCAGCAATTTTTCAACATATGATGAATGACATCTTTCGAGAATTTTTAGATAACTTTGTAGTCATCTATTTGGACGACATTTTAATATTTTCACATAATGAAGAAGAACATGGTCGCCATGTATCTCTTGTCTTTGATAAATTGAGGGAAAAAACACTATATGCCAAGTTGGAAAAATGTCTTTTCCACCAATCTGAAGTCAAATTTTTGGGCTACATTATTTCCGACAAATGAGTCTTTATGGATCAGAAGAAAATACAAACCATCATTGGGTGGATTAAACCAACTTTGGTCCAAGATGTACAATGTTTTCTAGGATTTGCAAATTTCTATAGAATCTTCATCAAGGACTACTCCAAAATTGTTGCACCATTGACACGACTCACATGGAAGGACAAATTTGTATGGGTCGAGAATGCTGATGAAGCATTTGAAAGGTTGAAGCAGACATTTACAACGGCTCCAATACTTGTACATGCAGACCTATCTAAACCATTCTTTTTGGAAGCAGATGCATCGGACTTTGCACTTGGCGCGGTACTCTCTCAATACGGTATAGATGGCCGACTTCACCCTGTTGGTTTTAGTTCTCGCAAATTTTCCGTTGCGGAGATCAATTATGAAATCCATGACAAAGAACTTATAGCGATTATCGATGCTTTTGAGGAGTGGCGTCATCTATTGGAGGGAGCTAAACATCAGGTCACAGTCTATACCGATCACAAAAACCTCGAGTATTTTATGAGTGCTCGTGTTTTGAATCGACGTCAAGCGAGATGGAGTATGTCACTAGCAAGGTTTGATTTTGTTATTACCTACCGTCCTAGACATCTTCAAGGAAAACCAGATGCTCTTTCTCGACGATCGTACCTTGCGCCAAAAGAAGGGGATGCAGCTTTTGACCAATAGAATTCCATCATCTTGAAACCAGCAAATCTTCAAATGAATACGCTATTCACGTTCACCTATGACGATGTAGAGATCATAAAGGAGATTCAGGAAGCACTGAAGAGCAACCAATTTGCTATGACACTATGAAGTCAACTAAATCGACCTCGAGACGACCCGCATATTACAAACGACTTCGAATTCAAAGATGGTTTACTTTATTTCAAGGGACTTCTCTATGTACCTCCAGGACCTACATGACTTCGAATTCTTCAAACATATCATGATCTTCCGGCTGCAGGACATTTCGGCTTCAACAAAACAATGGAATTGATATCCAGGGACTATTGGTGGCCACAGATGTGGAAACTCGTGAAAGAATTTATAAAATCTTGCGACATGTGTGCTAGAGCGAAGGGACTATGATATCGACCTTACGGCCTTATTCAACCATTACCCATTCCCAAGGGTTCATGGTCGTCCGTGTCTATGGATTTTATTATGGACTTTCCAATTTCCAAGACCACCGATTCAATCTTTATTATTGTAGATCGTTTTACGAAGATGACACATTTCATTCCATGTAAGATGGTTACCGGCGAGGAAACTGCAAGACTTTTCCTCAATAATATCTACCGTATTCATGGACTCCCGAAGGACATAGTATCTGATCGAGGACCACAGTTCATATCAAATTTCTGGAGGGGATTATTTCATATATTGGATACTAAGATCAACCTCTCTACAGCTAATCATCCACAGACTGATGGTCAAACCGAACGTGTAAACCAGATTTTGGAGCAGTATCTTCGTTGTACGATAAATTATCACCAAGATAATTGGACAGACATTCTGTCATTGGCTGAGTTTGCCTACAACAACACTATACATTCTTCGACCAAACAAACTTCATTTTTCTCCAATTATGGTTATCATCCTCGAGCAAACCCTTTCCACATGAAGACTGTTGGAAGCCATGCTGTAGAAAACCTTGCTACTCATCTTGCTATGATTCACAAGGAGCTTACATTCCACCTCGCAGAAGCTCAAAAACAATACAAGGAGTATGCAGATCAACGTCGCCAATTCCAACCCCAGTTCAAGGTCGGAGATCGTGTGTGGCTTCTTCGACATGGCATACAAACTTCGTGACCATCAAGGAAGTTGGATTATCAACGCCTGGGACCATTCAAAATTATTCGACAAATAAATCCGGTCAGTTTTCGGCTTGAACTTCCATGAAGTATTCGCATCCATCCAGTCTTTCATGTTTCATTATTGGAGTTGTATCATCCATCGAATATTCCAGGGGGAGTCTCCGTACCACCTCCACCAATGGAAGTCAATCAGGAAATTGAGTATGAAGTCGACGAAGTCCTAGACTCTCGCATCAAGTATAAACGTCTTGAGTATTTCGTACATTGGAAAGGCTACGACATCAGCAAACGAACGTGAGAACCTTCATCCAACCTCGCCAATGCATCTGACAAAGTCGAAGAGTTTCATTAACGATATCCAGCTAAGCCCCAAGCTACACGTCAATAAAACGTCACAACGATGATGTCAGCCAAGTTAGTTTCAAGGTGAAGACTCCACATTCAATGTATCTGATACACGCTAAGGAGGGAGGAACACCACACATCAGTATATATAGCTATACTTGCAGCATTCTTGCATCTTGTATTGGCAGCATGGAGTCATATGAACCAGATACATTGGAACTGTCGCTTATCCAACTACCAGATCAGCCGTTTCGACTCTCACGACCTTCAACATCACGCCGACGCTCTCGAGACGATAGGCCACCAATGCAACGCGTACTTCCTCGTCTGGACCCCGTACGACAGCAAGTGAAGCCTACTCGAAGTCTGATAATTCTGTTGGAGGTTGAGGCTTCGGACCTAGAGGGCAACGAAATCATGTTTGAAGGCAACTTCGAAAATCAGAATGCTCAAATCTGCGTGGTCCCAGGTTCAAGGTGTTGGACATTATCGATGGTTGCAGGGACTTATAAATTATTTGAGTCAAGAACGAAGAGCCGAATACTTGGCAAGTACCATTCGTCGGATTTTGGATTTTCTCCAACTCTAAGCAAGTCCAAGATTTTACCGCTCCTCGAGGAACTCGGCGCTAGAGGAGGGGGTGATGTCACGGACATAGCCCAAATGAACTTACCATGAGTAAATATCAGAAGTTACCAAGTTATCATGACTTATCATAATTTACCATGATCTACCATGATTTATCATTATTTACCAAGTTACCGGAAGTTTATCAAATTACCAAGAGTAACTTGGGAAACTGCTCAAGAAGCTTCCTTTGGAGGAAACTTCTCCATCAAGATACCTCATTTGTTTGAGGAAGCTTCTCCATCAAGAAACCTCCACAGGGGAAGCTTCTTAGGAAACTTCTTAGTAGCCAGTATATATAGGAGGCGAGACTGGACACTCTTTAGTCTGACCAACACCAGTTCAAGCTACTATTGTTTCCAGTTCCCAGTAGCCCAGTTTCCAACATTCCAGTATTCAAGTCGTGTTCCAATATCTTGTACTATTGTTTATTGTTATAAAGATCGTCTTGATTCTTATTTACTCATCGTGCATACAGCCACGCCGACCTTGACTTCTTGTCTAGTCTTGTACCTCTAGTCTAATCTCTTGTTTGTGTTCAATCATGTTCTCGTCCTTGACAGTTGCTAATCCAGAACGTATCAGCATCAGTGTCCGCAAGGGTCAGGTCCTTGCTAGGCTCACTGCTTCTCCTTCGTCTAAATTGGCCTCTGTTCAGAAAGGCCTCAGTCTTCATGATATTAGACTGGTGGACTCCCCCGTTGACCAACTCCAGGTGTTTGCCTCTCACTCCGGCTCCACTGGCAATGACATGCTTACTCCCGAACATGAGCAACATTTCCAGCAGGTCTTAAAGGATATCAAAGTGGGTGATCACCTTACTCCCTAGCAGATTAGTCGTCTGCACCTGTTTCTTCGTGACAATCTTGACATCTTTAGTAAAAGGCCCCATGACTTAGGCCGCACCACCCTTCTGGATCATGACATCATCACGGATGGTAAGCCTACGAAACAATGTTTCAGGGAGAGTGTTCATGAACGCAAAGTCATTCATGAAGAGATTACCAAGATGCTTGATGCTGGTGTGATCACCCCTCCATATCCCCTTGGGCCAGTTCCATTGTCTTACTGGGTAAGCGTTTTTGCGTAGACTTTCGGAGTTTAAATGCCATCACAAAGAAAGATGTCTACCCTTTGCTACGCATTAACGAAACGCTAGATCAACTTAATGGGGCCACTATCTTCTCCTCATTGGATTTAGCCTTTGGATTTTGGCAAGTTCCTTTAACTGCTGCTGCTAAGGAGAAAACTGCCTTCACCTGCCGGATGGGCCTCTTCCAATTTGAAACAATGCCTTTTGGCCTTTGCAACGCCACTGCTATATTTCAGCGCTTTATGGACATTGTTTTAGGAAACCTTTGTTGGGAGTGTGCTTTAGTTTACATTGATGATATCAACATTTATTCTACAACGTTTGATGCTCATCTACTGGATTTACAGCGGGTTGTGTGCAGACTTCGTGCAGCCGGGCTTAAAGTTAAAGCTAAGAAGTGTGATTTTTGTATAGAACAACTCCATTTCTTGGGCCATCTGCTTTCTGCTGTTGGCATCAGTCTTGACCCAACTAAGATCCAGGTTGTGTGGAACTATCCAACCCCTAGAGATAAAACATGTGTTAAGGCCTTCTTGGGCTTGGGTTCTTACTATCGTCGCTTCATTTTTCAATTTGCCAAATTAGCTCCTCCACTCACTCGCTTGTTATCCAATGATGCTTGTTTTGTGTGGGGTACTGCTGAAACATCCGCCTTTGAGAAGCTCAAAATTGCACTAACCTCTGCTCCTGTGCTTGCTTATCCTGATTTTACCTTGCAATTTATCTTGCAAACTGATGCCAGTGATTTAGCTATCTCTGCTGTGTTGAGCCAGATTCAGGATGGTTAGGAGCATGCCATTGCCTACGCCTCCCGCCGCCTTGATAAACATGAGCATAATTACTCTATCACTGACAAAGAAGGCATTGCAGTTATCTTTGGAGTCAAATATTTTAGGCAATATGTACATGGTTGTCATTTTACCATTGAGATTGATCATTTGCCTTTGAAAGCCTTGCTAACTCCTCATGAACTCACTGGCAGATTAGCTCGGTGGGCTCTCATACTGCAAGGCTATGACTTCACCATAACTTACAAGCGTAGGAAGGATAATGTTAATGCAGATGCTTTGAGACTCGAGGCGAACCCAAAATCCCTTAACCTTACACTACCTTAAATGACCTAGTTCCTCATACTGCACGCTCTACACCACCTGTTGTGCCTGTTTCGGATCCCTTTTCCTTGTGTCATTTGTTGGACTATTTTTATGTTCCTCCCGATCTGCTTGACACTTGGGATCTACTTCAGTTTGATGTTGGTTGAATTTCCTTTGGTATTGGCATGAATTCTAGTCTGGTATCCTACAGTAGGGTCTGGTACTTTCCCTTATCTTAGGACTGTTCATCTTGTCTTGCACCTGCCTTGGTTTGTTTACCGACCGAGGGACCGAGCTGCGCCTTACAGCCTGTTTGTCTCCTCATAGGCAGCCAACTGAAAATAAAGTCAGGGTCACGAAAGGAAGAGAACGGGGGCTGTCACTTTCTTTTCGCCTGCAATAACCTGCTGTTGTGTGGCCATGAGTGATGTAGACATGGATGATCCATTATATGATGCTCTTCTCCATAGGTGCAAAACCGACACCCACCTTAGTGGCATATCCAAGCTGCTCATGAGGCAAGTCAACTATCACTTACCCAGCCACCGGGAAAGTGAAGGGAGATTGTTCAGAGTCACTGCTTTGGAAGGTACCTTTGCTGTGGAAGTCCCTTCTAGGTCCGCTGTCCCTGTTTTACTCGAATTGTACCATGCTTCTACTTATGCTGGCCATTTGGGGGCTACTAAAACTGTCAAAAGATGGTTGCCATATGAAATCCTCACGGATCAAGGTACTGAGTTTTGCAACCAACTTATGGAGATTGTCTTATTTAATCTCAACACTAAGCATGCCGTTACTGCTCCCTGCAATCCCCAATGCAATGGTTTGACAGAGCGATTTAACAAAACTATATGCCAGATGCTCGAGAAGAGTGAAACACAAATTGATGAATGAGATATTGCCGTGCCTATTCTGCTCTTTGTCTATAAGACTTCTATCTATGCTAGTACCAAAATCTCACCTTTTGAACTTTTGTATAGTAGGAAATATAGAACTCCTTTGCATATCTCCTGGCTGCAGGTATCCGCATCTGAGCCTGCGAATTGAGAAGTTTTTTTGCTTTCCATGGATGCTCGAAGACGTAGTTTGCGTGAAACAGCTAAATCTAACATTGTGTTTGCCCAAGCTGCTCAGGCCAAGAATTACAACAGACGTGTTGTGTATTTTGAGTCATTCAAGGTAGACCAATTTGTTTGTGTCAAGCTCCAGCCTGATAAGCAGATATCTAAGGCCAAACGTAGGATTGATGACCCTTACCTTATCTCTGATATTCTTCTTGGCAGATAGTATGTCTTGCTCCCCCATCATGCTTCTACTCCTCACTTAGCTAGCTCCATTCATGTTTCATTGCTTGTTCCATGCACTCTTACTTTTGATCTAACCTATTTGAATGTTGAGAACCGTCAGGTGATCTTCACCCCCACAGCTCGGACTGCTCGTGATCAGGCCCTGACATCTTCTTCTTTATAGTCGTTTTGAATTTCGTGACAGTTTTCTGCACCAATTGTAGCACTTGGGGTTTTTCCTATGGGATGTTTTGTCCTCCACCCAACTTGCAAGGTGAGGTTTCCTTCCCTAGGTTTTTTCATCCCTTGTGTGCCGGGTGTGTAGTTTGTTTTGGCTAGGCTTCGTTTTTATTCTTCCTGAGCTCATTACTCGCAGGAGCTCACAGTTTCTAGTGGCCCTAGCAGACTTTACATATGTGGAGCTGGGATTCCTTCTCACCTTCCTTTTCGACTTGGATGAACGGATTAGGGATGCGCCCCGGATGATTTAGGGCTGGACGGAGCCAGGATGAAGTCTGGATGAACTTACACCTTGCGCATGAGGATGAGTTGACAACATCTTATGACTTTATTAGGTGCTGTTTTATTCTAACAACTAGTTTAGGATTAGATTAGGATAGATCTGGGTGATCTGACTTCTTTCTATGGCTATGCTGGAAGGGCATCTGGCTGGCCTATATGTAAGTGCCACGTGGCACTAAGATTAGATTACGACCTATTACTATTTAAGCTCAACTGCCGTGGTAGTGAGGGGGTGGCTTTTGGGTCTTATGCGAGTGTACGCTTGGTGTAACAGTGTGCTTGAGTGTGTGGATGAATGCGTTTTGAAAGTCCGACTCTGTTGCGTCCTCTTCGTGAGATTCCGTCTTCTCTTCCAGGCCCATCTATTGACTACATTCCCCAGATAGGATTATGTCCGGTAGAGGAAGGGGAACAAACCCATAGCGTTGGAATCATACTTCACAGGGGACAAAACCAAATCTCCACTAAGAAATAGGTGCCAAAAAAAGCAATTTTTTGCTTGTATCTGGGCAGTTTTTCTTTTTTCTTTTTGAGAGGCTCGAGAATGTTGCTCCATACCTGATAACACACATTCTCAGAAATTTTCAGTTTTTTCTGAAATGTTCTCAAGTGGGCTCATTTGTAGTGACAAATTGGGGGGTCAAAATCTGCCATTTTCTTTTGGGCAGGCCAAAATCTCTCTTCATAAAATCATACAAAACAATCCTGCCGTTCAATTCCTAATCCCTCCAGTGGAAATGTAATGGGCATCCATATGAAGTCCTCAAAAACTTTTGAGGCCAATCAGGCAATGCCCTCGCATCTTTAGGTTCCCTGCCCAAGACTTCAATTGGAACACCTATGTTTTAGCCTGCAGGCCTAGGATATTGGAAGTCGGGCAGGGGGTTCGGAAGCTCCTCTGGCCCTGCTTTCATGGGGGCCCACTCCACCTTCAACCCCATCAAACCCCGCCCTAGGTTTGGCCCACTCCTCATGGGAATTTTCTCGAGCTCCCTCCAGACCGCCCTGCTATGAGCCCATGGTGTTGGCCGGAGCTGCCATCGCGGTCGATTTCAAGTTAGGGCGCAGGCCTGGGACCGCCATACCCCTGCAGGGCAATCAATGGGTTTAGGGAAGCGTGCCGTCCATCCCTTTATGGGGTATCATTCATTCACCCTAACCTGACCACAGTTGCCATGACAGCAACTTGGGCAGGTTAGGGGTGCCAAGATGGCCCCAAAAAGCTGAGTTGGGCCCCTTACAATTGGTCCAGACCCCTACCCCTTCAGGCATTGACCAATTGGCCAATGCCATATGAAGGGGGCCCGATTATCTGTCCATTGACCCAAAAAAGAGCCAATCAGCCTTAACCACAGGAAGTTATGGCTGCTTAAGCTAACCCAACCGACCCAGAACTACTGGGTTTGATACTTAAGGGTTAAGCAGGTAACAGTAAGGCAGGGTCGACTGTACGTCTTTACAGGCTGTTTACGTGCAATTTGGAGCGGCCACGCCTGCCACTATGTAAGTTATGGTTGGTTTGCACCAGTGTTGGACTGGTATATAGGTGAAGGACTCGTATAAAGTATTGGTATATGCACTGGTATTAGACACCAGACCACTTGGTCATACACCAGACCAGGCTGGTATCAATTTTTTCATACCAGCCACAATACCAGTACTTGTACCATATTAATTTATGTGTACATTTGCCTATACATTTGTATTTATGTATATTTACTTCTAAAGCCATCTTGAATTACAAGTTTATCAAATAGCAAATATCAAGTGAAAATAAATACAATATTCATAAAGGATGATACCAGAGTTGATACCTCATACCAGCTGGTATTGTGGTCATGATACTCATACTCATACCAGTATTTGGACAAATATACATCCACCATTATATAGACCAGACTTGGTATGAAAACTTTGTGATACGTCTGGTACCAGGACCAGACTGGTATGCAAAAAACTTGATACCAGTCCAACACTGGTTTGCACTGGCCCCTTACCCACCATAATAATGGCCTTCCAAGGGTACCCAAGGGCTAAGAATATTTGAGGGAGTATCATTTTGCAAATAGTTGCTGCTGCTGGGTGTGTGCCAACGATATGTACCACGGCTCTCCCACAATGGGTTGTGCGGTCACGGTCCCTTGGCGAATTCCTGGAGATCAGAACTTCAACTTAATTATTTTGCTGACAATGCTCTTCTACCTACTCACCATGAAGCGCAAACCTTCTCCGGAGACTGATCTCTCTCTTCTCTCTCCTTCTTATCTTCTAAGTAGGTTGAGGAACGCAAGCCAGCCACCTGAGCCATTAACGGCACCTTCTCTTCTGCCACTACACAGCGAACTCATCAGTTGCAAGCTTCGCAAGCAATTGATTACAGCGCCATGACTGCACAGAGACTTTGAACTGTAGAGCGTACAATAATACCCAGCACTGTAAGCGACAGCTCTCGACGTAGATATCTATATTAAGGTCTTCTTCTCGAAACTCAATGAAAATAGTCCAGTGAGCAAACCTCCAATTTTCGGCGCTGAATCCACAGGCACATGCCGATTGATTAAGTGCACTCTTGGGACTATGATAGAAACATGATTGAATGGAGGCCAATAAGATTGAGAACGCCATCAAGGTGATGAAGCTTTGGCTGCAATGTATTTGCTTTCCACTGCATGCGGCCTGCAAGCAAATTCCGCTCTCTGATCTTTCTCTCTCGGGTCATAATCAGATGAGGGGTTGCCACCAACAGGGGGTTTGCTATACCAACAGTCAGTAGCTCAGTTGGTTAAGTGCACTGAGTGCTACCCAGACGATTCTGGGGTCAAATCTTGCTACTGACGGGTGTGGTATGGTTCCTGGGTGGTGCCCCCATTCCTACGCCTCATGGCGGGTTACTGTGAAAGAGGTTATTTTCTCCTCTCACTATAATTAAGGGGCCTGATTTGTGAGCTGTCGCTCCCAGATTAAAAAAAAAAACTATAGAAAAAATTACATAACTTGGGCATAACTTAGAGCACTTTAATGCTGGTATCCCTGACCAGTGACCACTGGAAGAAACCGGCGACCAGATCCTGGTCGGTCTCTGGTCACCTGTAGGACCCCACCATTGCAAAATCTCGTCCCGCTCTAGAGAAATCACACTCGAAACTCTGGCTCGGCATCTACGGGATTACTCCTACAAGAAGATTGAAATGACAGAACAAAGAAATTCAATGATGATCGGGCTTGAACGGAGGTGAGACTAAGATGGGATGCCGAGCCAGGGGAAGGCTTATTCCCGGGATTGTTTACGCTAGCTTTCTCTTTCTTTGTCCTTGTCATTTACGCCTCCCCATCGTTGTCGACGTCAAGCTACCCTAGCGATGTGCGGTGATCTCTGTGCATTACGTGAACAAAGCTTTTTTGCATGTGAAGCTCATGTGCATTTTTACTTTTGGGTGTCTCCTCTCAGAATGAAATGGTTTTCCTATACGTGATTGATAAGGAGCTGGGTTTGGGCTGCACATCCTCCCTGGGCGATGCTCCAGTTCCAGCCTCCAGTCTGCATCCACATTTTATTTACTTGGTGAAGTACACAGCCAGCGCTTCTTCTGTCCCTTCTATCTCTTTGGGAACCAAGGCCAAGCAGGAAGGATATGAACTCCAAGGGGTCTGAGCAGAGGTCATGGTCACCATGGCTGCTGCACGCCGCAGTGGCGGGGGCAGCTTTAGCCTTAACAGTGGCAGCAAATTACTACAGGCAAGCGTTGCTAAGTGGAGCTGGGCGCAGGCGGGCGGTTGGGATCATCCCAGCTCGCTATCAGTCGTCCCGCTTTGAAGGAAAGCCACTTGCCCTAATCTTGGGTAAGCCCATGATCCAGGTGCCGTCTTCTTCCCCTTCCCTTCTCCATGCCTTCACTATGGTTTAGAGTTGAGGATGAGATTCCTTACCCACTGCTGTTGGTTTTGTGAAACGAATCACATTGATGTCTGCCAAGCTAGGTACTACTCTGTCGCTACAGGTGGTCCCGTTCAGACATGTTGCTCCTCTCTGAATACATGCACTGCTCAGTGCTGCCTTCACCCGTGTTGTGGGAGGAAGAAAGAAAACTAATTAGACTAGGACGATTAGAGCAGATATACTCCAACATGTGGCTTTCTATGAATGTAGAGAACATGGGAGCAAGCTATGCGCTCTGACACTTTGGAGGCTGTGGGTAAGTCCATTCTCACTGATTTTTGGTCACACCTGCTTAGTCCAGATTGTCTTCCAACCAATATGAAACCGTAAACTTTAAACCCTGACTGTGCATTTGAAAGTTCAGGTTGAGGTTTAATGGCAAGGACATTGGCATGGTGGCATTGTAAGGAATCATATTGGCTCAATATTCACCCCGTGGTGCTTACTATGTTAGAGGATGCTCTCTCTCGGTGCCCTGGCTGCTGTTCTATTTCACCAAAGGTAACAGTTTGGTTCTGCTTTGTGGCCCAACCAAGGGCTGGAGGGCTTTTATCTCAGAGGGCCATTGCCCACAAGGCTGCATCATCTGTACAGTGAGAAGACATTAGCCTCATTAGTACATTCTTCTCTCTATGATAGGCACTGCTTGAATCTATATTCAGAGACAATTCAGAAGGGAACCCACCTGGCCATTTCAGCGCCGTCGATGAGTTGCACAACTTTGATGGTTATTAAGATGTAAGAGAGGTTTCCAGATGCACACAATATATATCTGCATGATGAATTGTCTGAATCTTGAATATTAAGGTCACTATTTGTCAAAAGTGAAGCTTCCATGCTCCACCCAGTGGATGTAACCAAGGGAGTGTTTGTAATCTGAAGTGCAACTTGGGGTGGAGAGGCAGTGGTGGCCACGGATGATGAGAGGATTGCTGACTGCTGTCGTGCATTTGGCGCCCAAGTTGTTATGACATCAGAGTCTTGCCAAAATGGTATCCACCTTCCACCTCTCGTGCTCTGATTATGGCCTACATTGCCTTGCCTTGGGGTGATAAACGTGTTTTGTCTCTCTTGTTGTCTTTGTCTGCATCTCTATTACTGTGTTGGTTGGTATGCTTCTGTATCATATTGAAGTTATGCATTTTTCATTTTCATGTCAATGCCAAGGTGGCACTTCATTCTCTTGAGCCCAGAAGCCATTCCTTGAAACGACCGTCCTCTGATTAGAGAGTTGTTTAGACTCAGCAATATTCACAGTTATATGTATGAACAGGGACGGAGCGCTGCAACGAGGCATGTGGAATGCTGCAGACCAAATATGATATAGTGGTCAACATACAGGGTGATGAGCCCCTGATCGACCCTGAAATCATTGATGGTGTTGTTATGGCTCTGCAGGTATTGTCCATGGCTTGGTAGGGGCTTGCATTCGCCTGGTTATCATACAATACTCAATTTACCGTGAACAGATTGTTGTTGCCATGGGTTGCCTGCTATGGCAAGTTTAGGCCTGAGTGTAAGGGCCATGTCCCAGATAAAGCCCTAACCCTAATCAGGACTGACTAAATGAAATTACACTCGGGCGGCAATGTCCTTTCTCCAGATTTTAGTAGAATGTTCCTTGACAATTTGCATTTATCATTCTTCCGAATGAACATTACAGTGCGATGGCCTGAAATAAGGGTAAGGCAGAGTTGATATCCATGATGTTTTGGCAGAGTGCTCCAGATGCTATGTGTAGCACGGCTGTGACAGCGCTGAAGCCTGAGGATGCCATGGATCCAAATAGGGTTAAATGCATTGTGGACAAGAACGGCTATGCCATCTATTTCTCTCGTGGCCTTCTTCCCTCCAACAAGTATGTGCTTATCAGCTGGGCCCAGCCCAGAATTTTTGTTCTTGGGGCGGAGGCTGGGGTTCAGGGCTGGCTGATGATCTTCAGAGCATTTTGCTAGTTCCAAGCATTTCTGGTAGAAACATGCTCCTCATTTGCTTAACACCTGAACAGAATGCAAATATAACGTGTGTCATCTATTACTTGGAGCCTGGAATGTCCCTGGCAAGCCAACAAAATTCTCAGGGCAATAAAATGACCATCACTCGTCATCATATTCATGACTGTACATTGAGTTTTGGTGATCGTGGTCGTGTGTCACTTTAGTCAAATATGGTATGGTTGTCCAGCACTCTAGTTTGATGAGTCCAAGGAAGTTCAAAGCTAATGGTCAATGAGTTCATGTATATGGCACCTTTCTGCGCTTGGACACTCAAACTTCTGTTCCTGCCTCTGTTCAAAGCTTACACGCCTTTGTGAATTTTGAGTATGATGTGTGGTTTTTCAGAAAAGGGACCGTAAATTCAAAGTTCCCTTATCTTCTCCATCTTGGAATTCTGGTTTGTTTCGTCTCTCTTGCTGAAATTTCTGTTTATTCATCATGTTGGGGGTGAACCTGGTCATGGTATGGAATAGATGATTAACCAATATCTCTTGGCAACTACAGTTTGGTGTTTGGCATAGTCAATAATCATACGAGGTGCGTGGCCCTGCCATGGTCCTGTAAAGTCCCATGTATCCGAAATATCCCGGTTACTGAGTTGTGTGTGGGCGTGGCGGTGCGTGGGAGGCAGTGCTATGATGCCAAGTTTCTGGCAATGTATCCTGCCATGGCGCCAACTTCCTTGCAGTTAGAGGAAGATTTGGAGCAGCTCAAAGTGCTTCAAAATGGGTACAAAATGAAGGTATGTCTTGCTACTTGTTTGATACCCTGGTTTTTCTGGACTGGGAGAGTAACTGTTGGGCAAAGCAGTTTTGTGCTATGGCATCAATCAGGGTGTGGGATTGTTTAGGGTTGCATATAGAGATCAATAGAATGGTGGTCATAGGAAGATTCTGCTGTTGCAGATGGGGAAAGTGAGATGAAGTCCAAATAATGATCACTAAATTTGAGGGATATGTGGAATTGTGGGAGAGAGTCTCTGAGCTGCCATGCTTAGTATTTGGTTTTTCTGCATAGGTTTATATTGAGTAGTGTTTTTGGAAGAAAGTTGACAGATGCTTACTGTAGCTAGGTCTGGAACACAAATTTGATGAGTGGCATATCCAGGATGTTAAAATACATCACATCATTCAATAAGAATCATGTAGCCCAGTGGGGTGTGTGGGTCTGCTTGTTTGTGAGAATAAAGAGAGACAGAGATAGAGATATGGATGTGCTCATCAATGTTTGAAAATGACATCCAAAGTGGGGTAGCTCTTGTGGATATTCCTACCTGTGGGATTTTAATAACTGAGGCTGTGAAACTGGGCCTGGAGCACTTGCCCAACAAGCAAATGACAATTTAGATTCAGGGGATTGCGTGTTGATTAATTAGGGTAGATGAGAGTGTTGATGGTTTGAATATGGCAGAGAGATAGAGTATAATTCAGGGAGGTTCATGATGACTGCAGGTGATAAAGGTCCAGCACGATGCACATGGTGTTGACACCCCCGGTGACATAGCCAGTCTAGAAGCTTTGGTGAGGGCGCACAACATCCCTTAAGCAGTTCTGGTTCTGGGTGACCATGGACACAACACGTGAGCAGAAACAAAGGATTGAGGATGGTGCTCTCACACAAAGCACAGTCTGGTTACCCCCTATTTTTGATAATTAGAATCTGGAAGACCTCATTCTAGGTACTCCTCAAGATCCCTGTTTAGGGAAGCTAGGTCATTTTCGCCTGTTCGAATTAGGCAAGGTAAAGGGGATCTGAAGACTTGGAGTTTCAAAAGGGCTCGATCAATTTCGATCAAGCAATAGAAGGAAGTTCAAATCTCAGAGAAAGAAAGAAGTCTATTATGTCTGTGGGAGGCGCAGAGGACCCAAAGGACAAAGCAGGAAATACAAGAACATCGGACTAATGAGAATACCATAGATCTACTGAGAAAGTAAATAATCTTTCAGGCCCTGTGCAAAGCCGGAGCTGGATGGAAGCCTATGAGATCCAGGGCAGATATCTCTGTCCTTGTTAGGGACACTCCGATGCCTTTAGCTGTAATGATCCCAAATGCCTTGCATTCTAGCAAATTGAAAATCAAGGAATAAGTAGACTAGTCTGTCGCACGTTTCCAGAGCTCAGCTCATAGGTTCGAAGCTTTGTGTAAGTAACAATCGATATTACAAGTATTGTCTTTGATGTCAAGGGGTTGCAAGTCTTAGCTCATCAGACATGAAGTTGTGCAGAAGCAGGAGTGCGAAGCATGAGTGCGAAGCAACTGCGTCACGTCACAGAGACATCCATATGTCTTCGTCTTCATCCATGCAGAGTTCATCCAATGGCTGCTAAAACCCCGCGCCGCTGTTCTTGAAGTCGTTGTATTCAGGCGTGGAGAGGAAGATCTGAGAGAGCGGAGCCAACGTCCGGGGAGAACCGGCAGCCAGTTACATGCTAGCCGACTGAATTCCAGAATTTCCGAATGAAATATGAAACCTCAGGAAATGGATCCGAGGGAAAAAATGGCCGAAGTGGAAATCAACCGGGTGCCCTACTTTTAGGAAGGATATTTGCCTTTCCATTTCATTACAGACAGGAAATCTGCCTTAGTTGGCAAGGCCTGGACGGATTCCGGCCCTTCTTATATTACAAAAAATGGAAATGGCCGTCGAAGTCCACCACATGGCATAAATCCAACGTGCCAGGCCGGGTTACATCCAAGGAAGGGCGTTTAGGTGAAAAAATATTGAACTCAAAGAGGGCGGGCCCGCGGGCAAACCCTACTAAGTCTGGACGTTGCTCTCGCAGCCCCAGCCCCACGCCTGCTTGCACTCGCTGCCTGCTATCACAGCTCACCTGTCCACGCGGGTTCAATTCTTGGCCTCCATGTGGTTTGAGGGCATTGACAGGTCCAACTTCTATAAGGATACAATGTTCTTCACTTGTTTGAATTGCTTAAAACTGGTTGTGACTATTTATTATTATTATTATTTACTTATTGTTGTGCATTTGACACTTGTGTTGTCAACCGTTTGATATTTATAAGGGCCGTTTTTCTAGTTGAACACAAAATAAATCATTAAGAATATTACCGGTTGTAAAGAAATTATCTCGGAAATTGACCGGGTATAGTTACCACTAAGGGGCAGCAACCGACTGCCCAACCCACTTAGCCGATTGCTGCTGGGAATGAGCGGCTACTGGCTGGTTCAACTGAAATTATTTCCCGGACGCTGAGCGGAGTGTTAGAAGCTCGTTACAAGAAGGGAGCGTCATGAATTTGGTCAGGTTGGCTGCTGCCTTCTGATATTTGTGTTGAAGACTACTCCTTAGTTTCAGTAGATTAATTTCATTACAGTGTTTGTCTTGGATGCTGAATGTCGGTGAATGGTTGCTATCAAGGGAATCCATACATGTAATATCGTTGCCATAGTGGAAACCATATTCCTACCTTAATTGCGCAGTAAGGATATTTCGGAACTTTTGAATGTGACACATAGGTGCAGTAAGTTCACAGATTCAGCCAACTTCCTGCACACAATCCTTGTACTCAGAAGAATGTTGGTCGCCAGAAAGTGTGTTGAGATTGAAATTGAACTGTGGAAGGAACAAGTTATCGGAAATTCACCTCCCTACGATCGAAGTCTCATCTTGTGGATTCAAAATCATGTCATGATTTAATCTTAGATTGTAAGAGAAGTCAGCACTCCGTCTTTCAGTCTGACGGGCAGGTGGTCAAGGTTTCTTTGTCCAGCTCCTCTGAGTGACTGGATTCACTACAAAGTGTTGCATGCATAACACACGCAATATGCGTTGTTACGTGGATGGTGGGGCCAGGTTCTTGAAGAAGCTGAACAATGAGGTTGTGGAAATACATCTGAAGAACGGCGACATTGTGACGGGCACCATCCAAAGTACGTTTCCCCTATTACAACATCTCTACCCGAGAAGTGTTTCAAAGAGGCTACTGCAAACAACGTCATATGAGTACATTCTATCGAGGTATTTTTAGTATGCTGCTGATTGTCAAATCTGCAGGGATGTACCACGTGATACCAATAAATTGTAGCTTACTGTTTTGCTGCCAACTATCTGTCCACATCTCAGTAGAACTTTTTCAGACTTCTAAAGTCATCTGTACATAGCTGTTGTGAGGCTGTCCATGTCGATGCGTGTCATTGGTCACTATGGTTCAGAAATAGCATGAGGCCGATGAATTTCTGGAAGTAGACAAGAGCCATACATGTGCATGTTTACATCTCCATAGACTCGTCTTCTTTTGGCAACATGTATGTTTCCTGTCCCTCTCAACTAGTTTGATTCCATTCTTTAAGTTCTAACTCGATCTGTATGACATAAGTATTCATCTGAGTTCACATGCAGTAGGGAATCTGACTCGGAAAAGGAAAACCTCTTGCAGAAGTGGAAGGCACCATGAACACTCATCTGCAAAACGACATCACACACTTTGTGAAAGAGGACCAGGAGATTATGGACGTGAAACGTCCTCTCTGCATTCGTGGCTCCAGTATCCGATACTACAAGCTGCCTGAGGCCTTGGATCTTGATAAACTGCTGGTCGATGATACTAAAAAGAAGGCTGTTCGTGGAGGTCTCTGGACAGCTCTAGATATTCATGTTTTTCTATTTCCCTCGTTTGTAGTTCTACTATCTTGTTTTGCCCTATCCTGCTCCCTCTGATCTTTGGCAATCTGTCTCAGTTGTGCCGTTTCCAGCAGCAGTCTCACCTTGCTTTGCCCACTTTTTCTTTTGTAGGATCCGTGCTTGCAATTCTCATCCCTCTCTGACGCCTTGTTAGCACGGGAGGGTGCTGCTGATTTTGACTCTTCACAGTTCGCTCCATGGCTTGTAGCCGAGTGGAAGCTGTCGAGGGTTCAGTGACTCAATTTACTGTTTGTTTGCACATAGCCGAGTGTTGGCTTCGCTACATACTGGTTGGAAGAGCTTTGCTAAATAATACTTAGTAGAAGGGCCTGAGTAACGAGTGAAGTCCGCGTGGTCTGCACTCGATCCCTACAGATTGACACATGTGTAGCTTAAGAATGACATCCACGCAGTAGGTACTTCTCTGAATGCATGTCGGTCAATCATCGAAGTAACTTCTTCTTTCACGCACTTATAGGAAAACCAAATGCAGGCGACGGCCGTGGCAGTGGCAGTGGCAGTGGCGGTGGCAGTGGCGGTGGCCGTGGAATATTGGGACCGGGAAAGGGAAAGGGAAAGGCGAAGGCGCCGTTGTGAAGACCTGGTTGGCAGTGTGGTAGCTGTTTCAGTCAATTCAAACTCTTGTGGCACAACATCTCTCTTACCTTCTTCTAGCCGGGAACGGCCTTTTTTTTGTTTAAAAAAAAAAAAGATGAACAGGGGGTAGAGGCCTTGGACAAGTTTATTGAAAATAGGGGAAAACAAGAGAACGGAGGAAAAAATAACCTCCAGGGTTGCCATAAAGGCGTATCACATGGGAACACCCGGCACTAATAGGAAATGGGATGAACAGCAGGAACAAGCCGGATCGTGGCTAAACTATGGTGCCTTAGTGATGATGATGAAAGAGCCCAAAGTCTTGAAAGAAGAAGCTCCAGGATGATGAAGGAGCCCCAAGTCATGATAAGAACCAAAAGAAGGGGCAGAGGGCTGTAGTATGCTACCAATCCCAGGGGAAGGGTAACAGTATAACAAGTCCTGAAAACAAAGAGACTATCAACGACCGAAATCTAGATGCACTTTAGATTTAGATCTGTCGGTCTTGCTGTGCTTCCAGTTGATGTCTGGTGCATCCGACTCAGCCGGTGACTTGCCAAGAGACGGGGAGGTGGTCGTGCCATGTAATTCGAGAGTCATCGATTCTGTAGCAGAGGATGTCGTCTTTGGCCCAGGTGGTGTCGAAATCCGCAAGACTATAGTGGCAGGCTTCTATTCCCATTGGCAGGCCCTCCCACCCCTATCAGCTCCTCTCCTGTTGCTTAGTTTACATAGAAGCGCTGCTTGGAACGGATGCCCGATCTGGGCCTGTCTTAGAGCACACACGCTATGGGCAATATGGAAGGTCAGATGTGTTTTGATCTTTGAGGGAAAACGCCCCAGCATCAGACTGATACTCTGCAAACTGTATTCGGATCCAATGGGCGTAAGGCTTGGGTGTCATTGCAAACAGCCATCAGCAGGTGCAGTGAAGGCAGGAGCCGGCAAAAGAAAGCCGAGATTTTGGCTGGCCTAATCTTCAGCCAAATCGAAGACCATATCGGTGTCCAGTTTGCATTTGCGAAACCCCAGTGAGCCCACTTGCCATTCCATTTGAAGGAAAGGGGAAGCGGATTGTTGAGGGCCCTGTAGGCTTTCTTGGGGGTGTAGGGGAGAAGCGGGGTTGGGGAACGGCCAAAATTCCAATCCCATTCTTTTGGGTCTAGATTGAGGTCAGCTAGGGACCTACCAGAGATCCACACAAACGTGTTTGAAGCTAGCCAAGAGAGGATAGGTGTAGTGAGGGGGGGGAGAGGATCAAAATCTTTGAATTTTGAGGACCAGTTGCAGATTCGAACAGGGGTATGAGTTAAGCGAGGGAAGAGAGATTGTGAATGGGAGGGTCAGAGTATGAGGGTGAATGTGGAAAGCGAACCCATGATAGTGTGAATCAGTGACTTGAAGGACCATGATGATGGTGAGCTGGCCATTTATGATACCCAAAGTCCAGAAGTTCATGGAGGGGGTTTGAGGCCCTGCCTGAAGAGCTGCAATCCAATGTAGTGGAATAGAATTGATAATAAGTTGAAGCCCTGATCTGACCCTGGTCATACCCACTATAGGGGCGATGGAAACTTCCTGCCGGAAACCCGCAGGAGAACACAGATGAGTTTGACTCTGCCTCCACGGTGCACACTATGCTAGCTTTCCGATGGGAGGACATTGTCGCTGACAGACCTAAGTGCAAGCTCTACTCCTGGGCTACGCTTCAGTCTCTAGAAGAGGGACCCGGGGGATCCCGCCCCAACAGCAAGGACGCTCCCTCTGGGGTCTTCCCGTCAGCATGAGGTTTTGCCAGTCCTGCGAGCAGGCTTCACCCTTGTCAACGCCATCTTCGGCTCTAGGGCGTCGCCTGCACCAGGCATGGGGCATACTCTCCTGGGTTTCCAAGTTGGAATCGGGCTCTCCGAGGATCAAAAGTATGAGCCAATTCTACAAAAGCTGCGTAAAAAGTTAGCCTTTTGGAGTTCAGCCATGCTCTCCCTGGCTTGCAGAGCTTTAGTTCTCAATCAAATCTTGATGGCTTCCATCTGGTTCTCTACCTCTGTTTGGTCCCCGGGCTGTAAGCTGGTTAGTAAAATCAAAACTCTGATGCGTAATTTTCTCTGGGGTGCCTCCTCTCAAGCACCAACTAAGAGGGGTCTGGTCTCCTGGGCGCAGCTATCTAGGCCCAAAAAAGAAGGAGGGTTAGGCATCATTGATCCCTCCCTACATATTAAAGCCCTCCTTGTCAAATGGATACCAAGAGCTGTTGTGCATGGTGATAGTCCCTGGTGCAACTTGGTGAGAGCCCACTTGGTGGATTCTACTCCTCTTACCTCCCCATTTTGGGCTCATTCTCTGAGGTGGTTGACCCATGGTTCAGCAAATTCTAGATGCACGGGGAGTGCCGCATGGAGGTCTATCTGGGCTGCCAGGCTGTCGATCAGACCGCACTTGTTTCAAAGAAGGGCGCTTTGCTTTGAGGAGGCAATTCGCCAACCATTGTTCGGAAACAACAATCTGGACTATGCCCCCCTAATCTCTCTTCACAAAAAATGGGCTACTTGGGAATCCAAAGGACTCTCACACATAACCGATATCTGGGAAAATGGAGGCTTTCTGCTTCCCAACATCTTGTCCATGCTCCGTGAGTTCTATCAGACACGGATGGGAGCACATTAAGCAAGGAGTGTCATACGTTCTGCCTTTACTGACCGGGGGGGACAACTCGCAGAATAGCCTCCCCTGCTGGTTCGGCAACTATGAAGGCAACAGATTCTTTGCCTTGCTAGCTATCTCCAGCTCTGCATTGCACTGGGAAGGCCCAAGATTTCTAGCCGACTCTGAAGGGACCCTACTGCATATCGGGCAAGGGCACATGTGCCAGGAATCCTCCTTAAGAATTAGAGTTTTTGAAACTATGACTGGGTTACCAGATCCCAAGCCACCCCCTGGAGGAGAGTTCTGCTGGGCCGAAATGACACCCTTAACATGGTTCTTGCGTTATCCCCTTAGCAGACTTCAACTTGACCTGGGAGAATGGACCTGGATGGACGTCAAGAAAACACCTCTCCTCGGGTACAAAGTTAAGATTGGCTATAAACTGTTGCTGGGCAACGCTAATTTCACGGCTAAGTGGAATGGAAAATGGAACCTTAGCTTGCAGGAAAAGGGATGGAAGCAAATCATTGTAACCACAGTTGCACATCAAGGTAGGAGAATGGCTACAATTCCATGACGCACTCTTGTGCTCGTGTTGTTCCTCAGGAATCATCGAGACCCATGAGCACTGCCTACTCACCTGCACTGCACCGGCTAAAATTTGGTCCTTAATCAAAGTCTTTTACAGGCATTGGAGCCTGAACGACATCTCCCCTCTAGACCTCCTCCTAAACTACAACAGGTCCTCCAGGGCAAGAACCTTCCCATGCCCAGTCTTCGAAACTCTCAGAGCTTCTACCCTGTGGCATTTGTGGCGAGCTAGATGCAAGAAAACTTTCAATGATGAAACGAGCTCTACCTTGGGTTTACTGTCATTGGTTTACAGTGACCTGCGTACGGAATCAAAAAAAGCTTAGGCGAAATGTGTTGCAGATTGCGAGAAGGCCCCAGGCAAGCGCCTGCAATCCATGCCACTTTCAGATCAACGTGGGCCTGCCATGGCATCGTTTGCCAAAGCGACGAGAAAGATCTCTGTGTTTGGAACACTCTCCCCCCTCACCGCCCCCTCACCGTTGGAGAAACCTCCGAGCTCCACTCCATGGCCTCGCCAGAATTTGAGAGAGACGTCAACTGGAAGCACGTCAAGCACCCTGCCACGACCTCCAGGCTTAACTTTCGCTAGTATGATTTCTCGTAGATTAGCCCCTCGATAATCTCGGCTTCATACGCTGCTTTTTGGAGGACTCTCTCATTATTAAGGCTTGGCTTCCTTAGGTTTACCAGTTCAAATACTGTGTTTTATGCAGGGTTTTTGGTTCCCCCCACACTGCCTACGGTGTGTAACCCTTATGGTGTCACTTGGGGTTTTATTTTTTTCCCCGAATTGGTTATAAAATGAGAAATCCTTCCAAAAAATAAATAAAAATAAAATAAAATGTAATACCCGCCCAACACTGGTATCAGTGGATACTACTAGACAGAGGGAAACCGTGACACGTGGTGGGGAAGGTGTGAGAACCGAACCCTAAAGCAGTGCAGGCGAGGATTTGATGGAGGACATGGCGGAGGTGTGATCTGATGCAGGCGTTGCAGGGAGGAGGAATGGCGGAGCTGCAAATGCAATATGGAGTATAAAATGTGGAGGAATCCATCGTGTGTCGTGCCACATTGGTAAGTCAAAGCGTACCTTGCTTCTTCTCTCTGCATTTGGACTGGAAGACTTGTAAGATGATTGTTGAGGTGATGTGATTCTAAATCCATGAGAATTGTGTGCTTGTATCAGCAGAGTGCGGCATGCTTATGTGAGGGTGCTGAACTCGCGCTGAGAGGCTCAAGGCGTCGGAGCAGTTTGATGGTAGATTGATGCTAGTGCATGGAGCCCTGGACTTGAACGTGCAAGCAAACATGGGCTGAACATGTCTCGGAGAACTACGACGGGAGCTTTGGCTATCAAGAGGGCAGGGTCTACTAGAGGAGGGGGAAATTACATTCTTCCGTGGGAGAAGGGATCTTCATACGGGGGTCAATCATGGTCCGCTCCGCACCTCATCGTCACCAGAAAAATTCCAAGAGACTGAAATGGAAACGAATTGTTCACATCACCCTGTTGACATTGGTATTCACATGGATGATATACCAGTTCAATCACAAAAGAAGCCAGACAGCTGGGGAAGAAGAGCGGCATCTGCGGAGAAAAAGCTTGAACGACGTCAGGGTCGACCTCTTCGGTCGGAAGGCGCTGAAGCCGGAACTGGGGGCGACGTCGACGGTACCGGGCGGTGATGGCATTGATGGAGCTCTTGATGGGGACGGAAACACGATGGAGAAGCCTTTATATGCTGATGAAGGTATTGGAAAGATTAAACAAATACCCATATCCCTCCAGGTCTTGTACATTGATCCCGTCAGAGAAATTGGAAGTCCTCCAGATGAGTTTGATGTTAGAACAACCAAAACTATCTGCATTCTTGACTGTGACCTCCTGTCAGAAACTACGAGAGCAAGAATGGAATGAATCTTCACACTGCACTATCTTGATTCTCTGATCTCTCTTTGAGCCCTGAGTATACGTGGACAGAAAGAGATCATCTGCAGGGAAATGGTGGTTGACTTGATTGTACTGTTTGGTTTGCTGGACCTTCGCTATTGGGATCACGGGTCTTTCTCCATTCTATCCATATCACGGATTCCATATCTGTTGCTATTGCGAAATTTTACTAAACAAAGAAATTTTACAGAAAGAAGGAATTCGGATCTCCAATGACCGCAGATTTTGGTAAGGAAGAGACTATCAACAATGACATGGATGTGCTGGAGCGAGGTGTGGAGGAAGGGGATGAGGAAGGGGATGAGGAAAGAGATGAGGAAAGAGATGGAGAAGAGAAGATGGACACTGAAAAGCTTACTACATCTTTGGGTAATGTGCTCTAGTTCCAACCTTATTTATTTGGTTGAGGGAGGATGGATTATCTGATTTCTCTGGATCTTTCAAATGAAAATTTTGAATTTTTTGGACTTTTACCTCATGGACTACAGCTCTTGGATTTGTTTATGGATCAGGCTCATCATATGTGTGCGTGCATCTGCATGCACGCGTGTGTGTGTGTGAGAGAAAGAGACTTTGCTGCTTGCAGTAGCAGTAAGCTGTGTGGCTTTTGAGCCAGTCAAATGATCCTTTTTGAGAGAAAGAAAGCAAATGTGGGGGTGTGAGAGAGAGACACCTACTCTTTGGAAAACGTTTTGCCACTACACAGATGCCTTGTGGCCACCAGTGATTTTTGTGCAGCTCAAGGAGTTAGAAGAGGGTGATGGAAGGGCTGTTTCAGACAACGTAATGATGCCTGCAGGTGAGGGTTCTGCAAATGATACAGGAGACTTGAACAATGCAAAACAGAGACATGAAGGTTCTGGCAGTTCCTATGTGGTGGACCAGCCTCTGCAGACGATGTATGCATTTGAGAACAAAACCTTAGGATTGGGCACTATCAAAAACAGAGGAGATCAATTAATGAAAGGTGGGCCTGTGGTGGGCCTGCTTGATGTAGACAAAACGTTGGAAATAAGTGTTGAGGACAAAAGGGTATCTTTCGTGGAGGCATTAAGTAAAGATCACTTGCTGAACAGAGTAGTTGAAGACTCTTCTGGTGCAGATACAGCGAGTTTGACTGGATTGGAGACAGTCAACTCTGAAAAAGGCCTGCAAAGGCAGGACGAGGAAAAGTGGGATGAAGCTTCTCAACAAAATTTGGGGTCTGTCAAGATGGATGGTGGTGCAGACATGCACGTCAAGGACTCCACCAGCCAGGGTACAGATAATAACCCTTCAATAACGCAATCCACTGAAAATGCCGAGCTGGATGACAATTTAGAAGAGGCAGATGACTCAGATATGGATGACACAGATGATGAGGTTTTCTAAGATACTCGACATCAACACTTGAAGAGAAATCAACTGGTAAGTACAGTTAACCATGGTATGGTGAAATTTTTCTCATTCGACTGCTTGTGCCTTTGCTTCATGTTTTATCCGTAGGCTATAAAATCAATGCCTCAGTTACGGTTTTGAAGTTAAACTTTTAAGCAGTACCCCGTGGAGGTTTTTTGACGGCTTTTTGGACCTTGTGTAAGCAATTGTCCAACCTCTTTTGGGGACTGGACTCTATAATCATGCATCGGTGGTTTGCACAAGAGACATTTTTACACTTCTGAATCACTCTCCTTCTGTGCCTCTACTAAAGAACTTCAAGCCTAAATGTTTCCGCAAGAGGTGTGAATCTAGCAACCAATTTTACATAGCTCTGTGGGATTCGACTTGCGGTGATGAGGTCTTCACCAGAATGTATTATAGGAAACCAGGGTGCACATTGATAAGTTTAGTTGACGAGTTAAAGGATGCCAGTTTATTTAAAGGAAGGTCATATTGGTTCAGAACTATATCACTTGATGGAGGTTTTATTGGTCTCATTGTTAGCCAGAGCCAGCCCCAAAGAGGACATCACCCCATGGGAGCAAGGGTGGGGTATTCTCTCTGGGGTCTTGTTGTTCCACTTTGTCCCATTGGACCTCGGGGTTGTACAGTATCTTTCTTTCTTTCTTTCTTTCCTCCTTTCTTTCTGTCTCATTTTGATGTACCTTCTAAGTCGATGAAACCACTGCAATCTTGATGATTTGAGTTAGAAGTGATGACACGTGATATATCTGAACTGATCATTCCACATTGTATGTATGGATGCAGGTAAACAGGAAGCAACCAATTAATCTTCTAGCTCGGATGCTATATTAATAGAAATATGCTGATACCAAGCCTTCACCAAAGGAGATGGACAAAGAGGAGGAACAAATGACTGAATAACAGCCCTCTAATATTGGGAGGTGGAAATTACACGGTAAAAATTCTGTCGCTAGTTACCATTTGGAACTGTCCAACTCTTAGCCACATAAGATAAAAGATTAAGTTACTTCAATTTGTACATTCTTATAGTAGAGGAGTGGTATTCACAGAACCTTGGGCCATTGGAGGCGCCCCAACTGGAAGCCTTCCTCTCACGCTGCCTCCCTCTACCTCTCCCTGGATGATGCCATCTTTGGCAGTGAATCAAGACTTACCAGGTATTCCACTGACCAGACTAGAAACATGACCCATTATATTGACAGTCTATACGACTTCACTGAAAACTAAGGATAAATTAATTAGGAGTTACTTGGATCATCTTTGAAGGACCACCTGCTCAGGGTGGGCAGTTGCCATTGCTTGTCCCTGAAAGCCATGGCAACACTGGAGATACCAATCTCTTTTGTTTTTGAGGTCATTATGCACTCATTTATGTAGCATATGTAACAATGACTTTCAGAGGTACATTATGAAAGGGGGATAGTGAATGCATGTGCGGGAAGCAGTGTGCAGAGTTGAATGGCCCGAGTGTAGTTGTTATGACTTGGTGGGTCCTGGCCAATCCTGCAAAAGCAGTGGAATTGTCAAATGTCATGATTTTTTTCAATTGTTCTCTCTTTATGTGTAGAAAATATATGCAACTTTGTGGATTGTGTGGATTTCAGGATGGGCATTGACATTGTGCCAGAATGCATGTTGTTGCATATAGCTCTGTTAGTGTAGTCCTCACTCTGGTGTACTATGGGGGACTAAGACCTGAAGGCCAGTGTTTGCAGGAACGTGTCTCTCTTCCTCATAATTACAGAAGGTTACTGCAAACAATGTCTTATGAGTACATTCTCCGAGCTTAATTAATCTCAAAATTCTCCCTTTACTCTCCCAGTCTTTCCTGACTGTCTTTGTAAAAACTTTTAGCACCTTTCTTGAAAGTATTTCACTCTTTAGGTATTGAATTGCACACACTTGCACACCTCATAACAGCTACATATCCAAGAATATTTGAGAACGGGAATCCATAAGCATGGATATTGAAGTTCCTTCAATGTTTTCAAGCCCACTAATGGCCACCACCATCCAACATTTTTTACACAACCTTGTGCGCCCTGCCTTTACACGAAGGCAAGTTGGTATGAGAAGGGAACATTGTTATTTTTATTGAAAACTAAAGTATGAGGATGGATGAATGTACAAGATCAGATCTCAGGGCTAGAAGGAAACCAAGGTACAGGCCTCGAGGGCTTGCTACAGTGTTGGGCAGTTCTCTGGTTTTGGGTAGAACCTGCAGGGTAGGTTGTACTAAAGAGAGAACCTCCAGGCCGGGTTTTTCAAACTCTTAGAGTTACAGAGTAAAAAGAGTCTCAGTAAAACTTTGGCTTTCTGTAGTTTGATTACAAGGAGAGGGCTCTTGGAGAGGGCCTTATGTTTGCCACATCGAGTAAGGTGGTCGGTTATGAATAAGGACAACAAGATTAAGGGAGAGAGAGGAATAGGTATGCTGGCAGCTGCAGATTAATTTCCATCCGCTCCAACCCTTTCTAAGCCAGTGGGGTTCATACATACACAGGTAGAAAGAGGAGAGAAGTGAAAGAAACTTATGTAACATCCACAGAGGCCTTTGAGGGACAGGTGTAACAAGCCAAGAACCACTTCATAAGTCATCAAATGTTCACCCAAAGAGAAGTGCCTCAAGCATGTAGTCACAAGCTCTTACATAGCGTAGGCAACTTGCTGCAATCACTGGATGACTGACCTTTGCCGTCCAGCCCCGGGCAATACAGCAGCAGGACCAGAGTGGCCTTCTAGAATAACCAAGGAGACTGGATTTAATGGAAGCTTTAAAATAGATTTGTCTAGTTACATGAAGTTGCTTGAAACTGAGATACACAAGACAAAATATCAACGTTCTCCCTAACAATCTTGAAGCCTCCCTCATCTCCGTCACTTCTTTATGTGTGTCTTCCTGCAGTTTCCTCATGGTTTGCATATTTCTTGCATTCTCTGCCAATTTTTGTCTTTATAAATGGAAAGCTTGAAACTGCCCACATTTTGAAAAGATCATATTCTTCCTTTCTTTTTCTTCTATGGGGTTGTAAGACCTGAGATGTTATGGATACTGCATGAAACTCCCAATACATTTTGCTGACGTAAAGTTGCTGTTTTCATTTCGAGAACAACAATAGAGTTCTTGAGACCCACAAACTTCAAAGCATGTTCAAAGGTCACATCTGCTTACACTCTGCTGCGTAGTGACTAGTCGCTTCTGCCATGAAAAGAGCCAAAAGCACAGTTTTCTCCCTACATTGGTATCAGGGGTCACGTTTTCCTTGTACAAACTACATAGTTTTCTAACCTTGCAGAGTGGCCTTCATATAGAACACCATTTCGCATCATAACTACACAGAAAATTTCGGATCAAAGATAGATAGTCTCTCACACCGACTGACCTGACAAAATCCTAACATCCGGAGGACAAAGTCTCCTACACGCCCGACGCAGAACCAACAAGCACCCCTTGTGCAGCCCTCTCCTTCCGCTCCTCATCCCTTGCAACATCCTCGTCCCCTCTTCGAATCTTGATCTTGTACTTTGATTCAAACTCGGAGAACTCCTTCCTTTTCTTCTCCAGAGCTTCTGTAAGCCTGCCAATCACCTCTTGTAGGCCGTCCTTATTTCGTTGCACAGCAGGCAATACTTCTCCCACCGTCCGCTCCACCAGTACTCCACCTATCATTCTGTAGCATTTTCTCTTAGGATCTAGGGGACGGATAGCATTAATCACCAGAGTGTGTTCATTCAATTCCAGCTCCAGCTCATTGATCTTGGAGTAGAGCTGGTTGAGCTCCGATCGCAAGAAGCTCCACTTGCCAGCCACTGCCTGCTCATTGATCAGTTCAAGTGGCTTATCCGCTGCATTTGCTCCCATCGATTCTCGCACACAGGACAGACGCTGAAGTTGCTCTTGCAACAAGAACACCAACAAGAAAATCGCTGAACCCTAATTCTGCCATATCCCGGTCGATTTGTCATGCATTGATGAGGATTCTTTGCATGCATTAGGGCCATTTTCCCATCCTATCATTGGATGTAGGCATCCAAATGGTTGGCAATGGGGTATGATGTAATGATCAACATCCTGCACTTCCCGCTGAAGAGGAGTTACAAGAGGCGATGTGCAGATCGATGGCGATGGCGGGTGCCAGATCCTCACAGCTGCTGCGACGGTTCAAAGTGCAGCGCTCCGCACTTTTCGATGTGGTGAATCCCGCTAACTGGAACAGGATTGGGACGTTCCTTCGCAGATGGGCATTTGTTCCTTATGACAGCCAGCATTGCACAAGACACTTCACAAGACGCGAAAGCAATCAAACATGGAATAGGGTGAAGAACAGCACTCTGACTGGCATTCATGTTTTATTAGCTTTCTCACCCCTCATATTGGCATCTGTGAAGTCGCATCACCTTGGACCACTTTTTGGCAAACTCTTAACATGAGTGATTGCAGGTGTCCCTATGAAGTCACCCAAAAGAGTACCTAGGGACAGCTCAAATTCATGCACAGAATTGCGATGGTACTGAATGGGTCGAAGTGAAAATACTCTTGAGATTTAGGCAACTTTGCGAACAGGAACTTCAGCTGACATTTTTGACTCGCCTGAATGGGAACCCTCATGGGTTGCCATGGTATCTAAGCTGCTGGACATGAGCTCTGAGTACTGCACGGCAGGGTACCAGCAGTGCCCCACGGGACTCCAATGATGAGGAGCTCCGGCTGTAGGGCAACTAAAGCAGAAAACTCCAATATGCCAAGACTATTGCAAAATACACCGACTACACACACCGGAAAATGGAACACATCTGAGCCTACCTTCCAACAGTATTAGCCATTTACTTTATCTTGGTCTTAGCTGAGCTCATCATTGGCTTTGCTAATGGTCTCGTCAGCCGCTGCACTTTTGCAGCATCAAACTTGATAGACAAGACCGATAACAACAAGGCCAAAGCAAGCATTGGCTCTGGGTAACCAGAATCAGAAACTCCTCTGCCTTGTGGCTTCTCAAACAGATTTCCCTTCAAAAGGCCCCATGCTATGAGCAACATGCCGAACATGCTCATACGCCCTGGTTTCAGTAGGCTTACCATTGCCCCAGCCAGAGCAAAGTAACTTCCAGCCAACACCTACAACCACCTCAAATGGTTTAGAAGTAGAGCCCAAACTCCAGTGTCCAAATCAATAAGCCTTAGTGACCTGACACATCTCTCTCTCTCTCTCTCTCTCTCTCTCACCCAAACGTGGGGTCTTATGGCCACAAGGCTACGGCAAACAACATCTTAGGAGAACATTCTCCTTCTCTCGCCCTCTCAAGATCTAAATGCCAAAGTACTTCTATGGTGAGGTTCCGTTCGTGGCCCTTGGCGGTTCTTTTTAGCTTCCTGCGGTCATAATAAATGTTCTCTCTTTGTCTGTCTCTCCTCACCAGAACGAGAAAGCTGTACTCCCTTTGACTGTTGGCTATGAAGTACCCCTGAAGTAGGCCTCACAGGCTACTAACCTTCAAGGAGCCAGTCACAGGGTTTCTACCCTCTGGAATATGGACATTCAACCCATGGCGCTTGTGCATAGCCAATCACAACCCAATTCAATGTTGATTGGGGGTTTTGCAGACAGCTAGAAAAAAAAGAATCAAAGGCAACAAGGAAAGGCATACTAAAACTGTACTCTTCCTGTGAACAAGGGATATTACTCCTGTGAACAAGGGTTATGCAGGAGCAGTAAGAAGGAATAACCAGGGAGGTTATCAACAGGGAAGCAATAATTACCAAGGAAATAGACAAGAGAACAGAAAGATACTAGAAGAGATCAAGAGCGAGGACCCAATGGAGAAGAGTTATGCTTCTATTGTAAGAAGCCAGGGTACAGGAAGATTGCTTGTCACTTTTGACTCAAGCACCAAGCAGAGATGGCAAATCCTGTAGAACCACCTAATGTTGCTGCGAACATGGTAGCCCCATGTCGAATACCAGAGGTAAGCTACAACCTACCAGGGTATGATATGATCCCCAACTGAAATAGAGCCTACCCAGCACCAGGTGGCTACAAGGGTGGGAGTGTGATTTGAGGGGATCATTTCAGATCATCTTGAAAAATTAGTCCAATATCAACCTTCACCATGCAAATGCAGCACTGTTGGCTCTCTGGAGAAAAAGGTAAGGGATTTAACCTCAAGGCGATAAGCATCAGATGGAGAAGGGTCTTTGAAGTCAGTCATGTTGTAGTCTTGTAAGAGATTGTTCCACACTTCTGCAGGAGAGTGACCATTCATGACCTGTATCAGACATGCCCCTGGGAAGAGAAATGCCTTCAGCACGACCTCTGGAACGATTTGACTGGCTCCAAGCTGACTTGCTGTCACCTCCATTGGGGAGCTACAAACTCCACTTCGGCATGGAGCCCTGTGCAATTAATGCACACACAATTCTCATTGTGGATTCACATCCCCATGCCAAAAATAAATTTCTGAAAGAGAAATGCCAGTTCGCCACCAGCATAAGTCATGGTTCTAGTCCAAGGACCATAGACACCCCACAAGGGGAAGAGGTGAAGTGTGCTACCACTACCAACCTGGAAACCATAAGAGGCTTGCAAAATTTGATGCTACTAGCACACTGAAAATATTCTTTCCTGCATTAGCCTATGATAAATTGCGAATCTACTGTGCTTGTGACCTTTTCACTAGTACAGTGGGTCTCACCCTGAAAGTCCCTGGAAGGAATATTTCAGTGGACCCAACAAAGACCACTTGCAATTTTTTACATGAATACAGATGTAATTTCAAACAGCTTATGAGACGTACAAAACATGAGAACGGACCATTATTCAATCTGATATTTCATCCTAATCCGAAAAGGTGGAAATTATAATCCTTGGACAAAGGAACTGCAACGCTACTTCCCTCCTCAATCTCAAACTCTCAGTTTACATACATTTCAGTCTATAAAACTTATAGAACGCCAGCAGAGAAGTACGTACAACTCTTGGCTCATCCAAAAATCAGGGTTTAACAAATCACAGCTTTTGTGGCTAATCACTAATCAGGGCTACGTCAAATCTAATGTTTTGCAGCAAACTTCTTCACCAATTTCCACAGGAAACATGTTATAGCTAACTCTGGCCGATTGCTTGCATCTCTAGATTGTCCACCCAGTCCAACCGAATGTACTAGTGGATTGATTGACTACATGTGCCAATGTCTACTTACATGGGCGTCACCTCGTTGAAATTATGTCCAATTGTAAATGTGAAACCTTTGCGTCAGAGACAGGCTGAATCATGAAGTCACTGAAATCGTCATCCTACAAAAAATTCATAGGAAAAGAACATACTGCCCCAATAAGTCCCCCCGTGAGAAGAGCACCAGAAGACCCTTGACATACCTGAAAAGTGGGATCTGCAACACAATGATGAGGAAGAACAGCTGCGAAGCTCTCACGGTAACCCAACTTGGGAGCACCATCGCCCTCCTCCCTCTCCTTCCTCGGAATCCCTTCCTCAACTTGCACCCTACCAAACAAGAGCTCCCTCGTCCAGCGAGAAATTGTGGACGGACGAGAAACTACGAGAGACGAATGCGAGACGACGATAAAAATGAACGGCACATCCAGCTCATCCACTACACAACTCCATCCATCCCTACCTCTTTGCATTCATTCGATAGCCTCTGATCAAGTTTCATCCATCCATTTACACAAACATCCAAATAACCCATCCGGAACCACCATCTAGCTAACCCCAGAGTCATCCACCAGCAATCTGCACAGCTTTATCTGATCTCAGTGTTCAATTACCTTCAAGGAGGATATTCCAAACAACTCTGGCTATCAGTCTCCCTTGGCTTGCACAATGGGACATCAGGACACTGGGAAAGGCCCAATCACCAAGACACCATGGCCCTCCCTGATTTCCTTTATGTTGGCCAGCCACTCGGGGGCCAGCCAGTCATCCAAATGTCTCACTCTTTCTCTCTTTTCCAAGCTCTCCATAGGATCAATCATAACTCTCTGCCGCTCCCTAGTCTCCACTACCACTCTCTGATATTCCCTCTCAACAAGGGCTACAGGTCTAATGACAATCCCATCCAATAAGAATCCCGATCTCCAAATCCCCATTGCACCCTCCGTCATTGAAAACTCCAGTTGCAGCTGCGTGTCTTCACTTTCTACTAGGAAATTCCCTCCATCATATTCCACCCACTTTTGGCTGCTGATTTCAGGGAACCCAGTGCTGCTGAGGTCCTTCGAGTGGTCGTTGCTGCAGTCCAAATATTGATGGGATTCTGTGTGCTGTCCATCACCCGTTGAGAGGTCAAACTTGAACGGCATGGTGTGGTCGACTGTGTAGGAGGAGTAGGGCAAGTAATGGGCCCTGAAGATGGGCTGAATACCTGCGAGCTGGAGCCGCCATGAGAGAGTGTAAGCTCCCCGTGGCAGTGTGCACTCGAAGTTGCCCCTCACTTCAACACTGTTAAGGGCCTTGTAATATGCTACATCCGGAAACCTGCACAAGAGGTGGCCTTAAAAGGAGAGAAACTGCTTACTTCGATATTCTTCTACGCTTTCAAACATAGTCATAGAGTCTTCCCTACCTGCTCTCTCTCTCACCCTGTCATGGACATAATCAACTCATTCTTCTCCGTTGATCTGACACACCAATATGCCCTTAATGTATGGTGTTGCAAAGGTGCTCAGAGTATGGTCAATGTGTACATTCTGTGTAAATTTCTTCCCTTCTTTCTTTCTTTCTTCTTTCACCTGGTACAATGCCAAGTGCTAAAAGCTGCGTTTTAGGTTGAGGATTACAGTAGTGTTCAATCCAGGAATATCATAAGCCAGTCCTCAAATCAATGCTTTAGGGGATCATCTTTGGCTATGCACGAAAGTTTCCAAAGTTTCTTATCCTGGTGGGTTAAATCCATCAGGCTCTGGAAGGGCTACTACACTGCAGGGTCTACCCGGTCAAGGCTTGAGTTGTAGACAAGGCAATCAGAGAACGACCCTGAAAGCTTATGATTCATGGGCTAGTTCCAAGTCTATGCTAGCCATCCTTCTCCCTTAACTTGTAAAAGCATATATTCGTCTCTGCCTCTCTTCTCTGTTTCACCTGATGTCTCTCTTTTGCTCTCTGAAACTTGCTGGAGTGAGTATCCATACACATGGCTCTAGCACAATGCAAATCCTTCCCATTCATCTGTCTGTATGTTTCTTGATTTCCAGTGAAGCTTACTCCCCCCACAACCAAAACCCTGCCTTCCTTCAAAATCTACCTTTTCAAAGAAAGCAGTGCCAAAACCGCAGAGAAGAAACTCTGAACTTGCAAAAACAAATGACAGACCTGGAGCCAGGCTGTGAGAACCACTCCCAACACTGGGGGTCGTCACTCGCAGCAATGCTAAACATTCTTGCCGACAAACTATGGCACACTCCTCCAGTGGCCCGATCCATCCAAAAACCCTGCACAATATGCGGGATGACCAAATGAGCCGCCCATTTGTCTTTCAGACCCTGCTATCATCTATCCATCAAATCTATCATCTATCCATCAAATCTGCATGAATTTGTCTATTTCATGGCACAGCCCCTACAATCACCACAAGAATCATACTGACCTAAAAACAAGGTGGTCTTGAAAGGAAGAATTTCCGAGTCGAGATATGCATCATCGACCTAGTTGCTTGGAAGGCATGAAGAACCGGGCATAATGGCATAATGAAACACTTAGTTCCATGAGTAGTGGCATTGAGTTTCACTTTGGGCATCCTTAGACTTCAATTCTCTAATTGTTTTAGCCACCTCTCCCTTCCCTTCACACTGGAGCTCGCTCTAAATTTGAGATGAGAATCGGTAAAGGTGGCAAGCACTCAATTGTGGGCTAAATGCACACGTTCTATTACCCATGCTGAAGGGTTAGCTCTTGGTTACAACTGCAAGCGTCAATCTGTCCTATTCTGAGCATTCCTCGGTTTCACGAGAGAACGCACACATAGGAAGAAAGTGAAAATACTTCAAGCGACGAGTCTGCAAATGGAAGGGTAAGAGAGTGGGGAAAAAGAAGGTCTCAGAACCTGTGTAGGAGTACCCGAAAAAAACCGATTGGAGAGCCGATAATACTGCTCCTTTCTTGAAGCAAAACGCAAACCCTTGGATGCCACTTCTTCGAGTCCCTCGTAATAAGATGGCATCATGCGTTCCCATACCAAGTCTGCGCGGGAAGCTTCCCAAAACGTGCGATTAACTAATGCAAGTTTGCTAACGTCCAAAGGAGAGGTGTGTGATAGAATGAGTGCAATGCATATCTCCGGCAGGTCTGCCATCCCTCGGCCTGTCCGATCAGCTTCTGGCACAGTCACGTCTTCGCCATGGACGCGTCGAGCGCCTGCCGACTTAGCCGGCTCTGTATCTCGGGAGTTACTTGTCTTCTCCTCCTCCTTCACCATCACTGCCCCCATCCTCTTCCACTGTCACTATAGGCACAGCTGGAGAGAGAGAGAGAGAGAGAGAGAGAGAGAGAGAGAGTTGACTCTTAAACAAATTATATGCTAAACATCGTCACAGCAAGCTCTTCTGGAACTCCTGCACGAAGAAACTCAGGAGGAACCCTTGACGTCAACTGCTAATCTACAGCCGAGGACCTTTTCCTATTAGCCTACCAACGAATCAACTACTGGTAAAGACAAGCCTCCGGCCTCGTCACTTCCACCAGAGAAAGCAAGCAAACAACAGCCAGGTCTCCATGCCTACAAAATGCAAGGGTTGAATGGAGTGTGCAGCATGGTACTTAACCCACAACCCAAAACCCTGGAATCAGGACCCATGTCCCAAAATTCTTTTGAGGTACACTTTTCAGTGATTGAACTCTTCTTCCTCTCAGCATTTCTGTTTCTTTCTTCATCTTCCGTGGATTCCAATGCTTTGTCCACGGTGATTCTTATCGATTTTCTTTACAGCCACAGTTAGCTGTAAGCATGGCCTTTGTGTCTCATCGTGAGCGCTTGGTTTGGTGAGGCCAACGACAGATCACTTGACCACAACACATCCCAATTTTGAGCAGTAAGACCTGCTAAACATTTTGTCATTCTCTTTATGGCAAAGTCTGCATGAAAGCCATTCTGTTTGCAATTATGGACTCCCTTTGGTCTGAAGTAGGGCGAGAAGCAATCTAATTTTCTTTTTTTAACATGAGTGTGAACATGGAGATGATCCTATCTCAAAAAATATATCCTTGGAAAAGCCCACTGGTACAAATCATTACACTCTTTGGCAATTTATCTGGAAACGTTTCATCAATACCCTCTGCTTCCCAAAGACTTCACTGCATGGATGTCAAAGCCTAAAAGCTAACTTGGGACCTTTTAGTCTGTACATGTGTCTAGTAGAGCTTGATTCGGAAATGACCCTTAACCAATGCATTGAGAGAATGAGTTTTTGGAAATTTGGGGTAGCCGGCCTATTTTGTTGCAACGAACTTATGCTCTATGTTGAGAATGCCAACAGAAGCAGAAGCCTTCTCATCGTACTCAGACCATTCACCATCGGAAATATCGATGTCCACAAATTTGGTCCCTGACAACTGACATCCACAACTACAGTCGTAAGCACATACAGATGGTCCCTGACAACTGACCTCCAGTAAATATATCTCAGTGTCAAACGAGAGACTTGCGATTCAAGGAGCAAAATGCAGGGATATTCTCCCCCTAAGATTTGGAGTCAGTAATAAGCGAAGAAATGCAGGAAGCTGACGGAGACCATCCTGCCTTCTACCACTAGGTCAGCTCATTATTTTGACCTGTGTTCTCGTTTTAAACAGCAATCTGGAAGCTATGTCATTCTCAGTGAGCTGAGAGCTCGATCATTTGCCGAAATAAGACCAGCTTCATTTCCACATAACCAGAACATTGTGAGGCTTCTGTTCAAAAAGTTCATACAGCACTAATTTTCCAGAGGTAAGTTATGGGACCGAAAGATACTGTGCAGTCCTGAACCAGGACCAGAGCAGTGGGCAGAGTACCAAATTCTCTCTGACACTCTTTTCTAATTGGGTCTATGGCCACCAAGGCTATAGCAAACAACATCTCGTAAGTACATTCTCTTTAGTAATCAAAATTACAGGAAATAACTCTAGGTGAGAGAAGTACAAGGGCTTACCCCCTCAGCTGCCCAACCATCTCGCAAAGAGAACTCAACAGGCTCAATACCTCTGCAGTCAAAACACGCAATGGGAACAAAATTGCCAGCTTCACTGTCCTCCAGGGTGTAGGGCTTGCCCCGGCCCTCCACGATTGTAATGTTACCGCCTTTCTCACAGAACTTGCACTGATACATAGCACTAATATCTGCGTGAGTTTCATCCACAAAAGAAGGGTGGGGGGGATCCATCTCACATATCCTTCATGAAGACAAGACCGACTCTTGGCCAATATACTTACTGCACTTGCATCTGTCAGCCCATAGACACTTGAATCACTGCCAACAGTGCAGAAGAAATTCTAAGGCAAGACAGTCGAATGGAACTACCCTTACACTCCAGAGTCTTTGAACTTCATGCATGCAACCCAGACAGTCATACAACCACAGCGGAGTCATAAATGATGTTACATTGAGTTCATCCCTTTGTTAGACACACCCACCCACTGAAGCCAGTCATCTGTGTATGTCCGTGACGTTATAGTCTGGTGGCAAGAAGAGGGTCACATGTAAGTAAACTGAAATATATACACAGGGAGAGTTACATCAGAGTGAAGCTCAAGGGAGACCACACCTTCTGTACAAGATTGGCACTGCCACGGCTCCTCTTGATGTCGTAGAGCTCTGATGCAGTCACGGATGAGTCTTTCTCAGTAACTCCTCCACAAGTGGTGCACTTGATCTGTCACTCAAGCAAACCCAGATCAAATTGTGCTAACAAGAACAATTCCTTTATGAAAAACCCTGCACAACAAGAAACTATGGCTGCGTGATATTACCACTTGGGCTTAACCACAGTTAACTCAAATCTAAGTTGATGATTGATTAGGGTTAGTTTAGTCCTTCTCGGAAGTGAAACCAAGCACCCAATTGTGCTTACATTGTCCGTTTCAAGTTAGTTCATCAGGCTACAATGTAAGCATCCATGGAGAATCATCCGATGAGAATGCATAGGAGTACAAATGGTCTGAGATCTTACAGAGATGCTCCAGATGCCATTGCAGCATAACAATAGCATCACTATCAAGCAGAAATCTTCAACGGACAATCAAGGCTAGGGTCGTGACCTAATAGTTTTTACCAAAGGGGGAAGGAGTTGGAAGACACTGACAAAATCCAAAAAAACCCTGTAGTTGAGAAGTGGGAGAGAGAAACAAAAACCAAAAGAGAATACTTGATGATGGAGGTAACACATCAGTCACAATTTTGACGACTCAAGTCAGCCTCTCCCCTCAGCTCCTCTCAGCTCCTTCAATATTATTCTGACACAAAATGTGAAGATCATAGCTGTGACCATGAAATGTCCTAATAAGTCTCTGTCAAGGCCACAAATCCGATGGGTTTATGCCTGTTGTTTCCATTGGAAAGAGAGGGGACGGTATACAACTTAGACGCTGCTCAGTAACGCAGCCCCTGAAGGCTACCCGGAATTGCTCGCTCAAATAAATTGCTGCGCTCTCACATGACAAAGCCAGGTTATACTTACGTTGGTGACGTACGTGGATTGCACACTTCCATAGCGAATATCTCTCCCTCTCTCTAAGTTGGTGACCTCTTGGTCTAATTAGGGCCAACAGCAGCAGTGCTGGAATCATTTCCAGCTTAAACCAGCTTGTACGAAAGACACTCAAGTCCACGTAACGATTTCCGAGCTCTCCCCTGGTGGACAACCGGCTCCTGTGCAGTTGGTATCCCACGGGGACTTACGGCAAGCCAATGTTCGCAGGGAAAGGACAATGAGAACACATCTCTCAAGCCTTGTTTTCTTTACAGAGAGCATGTTTTGATGTCAACATAATGCAAGCCTCCCACTCTTTCTGGGCCGTCCCAGCCACAACCCCCACATGCAGCCACGATTTCACTCCACACTTGCCAACCCACAACCTCGAAAAGAACAATGAAGGAAACGGTACAGACCTTGAAGAAGAAAGTGAATTCAGATCCATCAGAGCCTCCTTGCGCGGTTAGATTAGTTAAATTCTCAAGTTCGGCTTTGATTTGCAGCAACAGCAGCACCATTCTTCCAGACCTCTCTCTCTTCCCCAAATTCTTCGATTCTTAGTTGTTACACCCAGCACACCTAGATGGCCGCTCTTCTCGCATTCAGCAATCAAATTCTTGACTCTGATTCTCTCTCAAACTTGTCGAGCATCGTTGCATAGGTTACCCCGTCGTTTCATCCACCAGGCCCACCCTTCATCGTGGGTGCTCTATCCACACAGTGCTCATGGGTTCAAACCCACAACGTAGATCCACCCCGCCTCTTCTTCACCACCAAGATCCTTTGAAGACCAATGGAATTTGATGGTTTGAGGCAGTGAGTTATAACTTCCTCTTGTGGGTTGGCAGAATACGAGGCAAGAATTGCTGAGTGTGGATGCAAATGAGCTATAACGGGAGCGTGGATTCATTGGAAGGAGAAGTTGAAAAGACATTGACAATCCACGCGGCAGAAGAAAACAGTTCAAGTAAGTGTGTTTTTGTTTCGAGTTGGGAATGTCTAAGCATGTGATGAAAGAGCAAGTTATGGTTCAATCTTCCCATCACAAACATGGCATGCCTTCAATTAGGACTGCACAACAGGAAGGCAGATCGACTTTATCGCAGGGTAATGTTTGGAGATTACAGAAGTTTCATATAATGCTCCATTGACAATCATGAAGCATGCGGCAGAAGAAAATAGTTCAAGAAAGTGTAGATTTGTCTCGAGTTGGGAATGTCTTAAGCATGTGATTGAAGATCAAGATATGGTTCAATCTTCCCATCACTTCTCAGAGCTCGAGAGAGCAGCACAAACAAATATGGAATGCCTTCAATTAGGACTGCGAACAACAGGAAGGCAAATCGACTTTCATATAATGCTCCATCGACAATCTTGAAGCATGCGGCAGAAGAAAATAGTACAAGAAAGTGTGTATATGTCTCCGCCCACTTTCGAATTGGGAATGTCTACGTATGTGATGAAAGAGCAAGATATGGATCAATCTTCCCATCACTTCTCAGAGCTCGAGAGAGCACAAACAAATAGGGCATGCCTTCAATTAGGACTGCGAACAACAGGAAGGCAGATCGACTTTGTCGCAGGGTAATATTTGGAGATTACAAAAGTCTCATATAAAGCTCCATCGACAATCTTGAAGCATGCGGCAGAAGAAAATTGTCCAAGAAAGTGTGTATTTGTCTCCGCCCACTTCTGAGTTGGGAATGTCTAAGCATGTGATGAAAGAGCAAGTTAGAAGTCGAGCAAGTTCAGTCTTCCCATCACTTCTCAGAGGTCGAGAGAGCACAAACGAATATGGAATACCTTTAATTAGGACTGCGAACAACAGGAAGGCAGACCGACTTCATCGCGGGGTAATGTTTGGAGATTACAGAAGTTTCATATAATGCATCATCGATCCGAAGAGTTTTGAAGTTTGAATGGTAGTGGCTTTTTCTCCTTCGTGAACTGTTAACCCTAACTCAGCCTGTCCAGTTTTACCCTCACTTACAATCTAATGGAGATTGTTCCTCCGTGCAGCAACAGTTGCAGTTGAGAACCAGCTGTATACTGACTGAAATGGAGCTCGTCAAGCTGTCATATTCTTCAAGTAGTCAAACAAGAACTTGAGGTATGTTAATCACTCCGATCAGAGACCCTAATATCTGCAACACCACACATAACTTGCTTTGAATTTGGACCATCTACAAATCATGACCTACCCTGCCATTCTAGAAAACCCATGGTCGTCTCATGTAAGTAATGGAGACCCTTCTCACAGCTATGGCAGGGAAGAAGAAGAAGACACCAAACGAGGGCCAGACAGATAGCCCATTGAATAAGAAAGAGCCAGAGTGCGATGATGGTGCAGCTTCCTCTACGGGTATGGCGACACGTTCTTATGCTCAAGCCTCAATACCTCCTGCTGACAATAAGAGAGCGAGTCCCAAAGCTTTGTCCAGTCCACGGAATGCAGAAGATCAAAACCCCGCACATGCGGGATTGCTGTTAAGCGCACTGGATCCAAGCCCAGAATCGCGACCTAGCCCTGGCAAGGAAAGCTTTAGTTCAAGCCAGTTCGGTGAACCTCCTTTGAAGAGTGTCAAGCGAACCCGGAGTCCTCCTGCTGAGGAAAGAAAAGTGAGTCCCAGAGTCAGTGAAGGGCAGAAACGATTAAGTCCAAGATGGCTGTCAAACCCCTCGGATCCAAGCCAAGGAAGGCCTAGTCCTAGGGAACGGGGCACTTGGCCCAATCCAACTTCACAACCCTCCACTTCATTCAAGCCCCGCCCCGTTGATGGGCAAACCTCTTCCTTGAAACAGCAACAAATCTCTTCTCCTCCTAATGAGGAAAGAAGATTGAGTCCCCGAGCCAGCTTATCAAGTCCAAGGCATCCAGAAGGTCATACTCCCACAAGTCCGAGATTGCTGCCAAGCGCTAGCCCTATGGACATGTTGTCCACTTCAAGTTCAGAACCATCTGCCTCAAGGCCGGGTCAATCTTCTCCTTCGAAGCAGGACCAATTTCTAAGCGGCAAGCGACGCACCCCTGATGCAAGACCTCAACAGTATTTATGCGGTCATCGAGCTCCGAACTCCCTTCTTGTCGATTGCAATCCTGATACTATACCGCTAACTCCTTGTCCAAGATGTACTGCAAGTACAAGTGCAAGACGTTCAGCTGAAGAGTACCCTGTCGACAACCCGAACAAGATTACCTCCTCAACCCCTATTCACCCTCAGATGTTTCCATCCTTAAACGCTCCCCGTCAGTCTTGGGCTCCTGTCCCATCTTCTCATGCCCGGGATCCTTTGTACTCCTCCTCACCTTCAAGTAGTCCACGGTCTACTTCTGATCCGAAAAAATTCCGCGTGGATTTGAGGGAAACCAAGACCTCCCCAACCCCACTTCCTTCGTCTCCACGGCACGCAGAAACTATTCTTGATATAGATACTCCTGGATCAAGGATTTCACCACCCTCACAATCTTCGTTCGGAAAATTGTCAGATGCTGAGACTCGCACTCCAACCAGTCAACAACATGTAGCCCCGGGCGACAGTCGGGAACGGAGCGCAAGCGCCCCCCCGGCCATTAGAAGCCCAGGTGTTGATCATTCCAGTACAGATGGTAGTAGAAGGGTTCCTCCCTCGCCCGGCTCGCGCCCCAAACCGTCCCCAAGCTCCAGATCTCCAGAAGCTTACGGAGGAGCCCAGTCTGCAAGGAGTCCGATTGAAAGGCGGAGAAGCTGGAAAGAGACAAAAGGTGTTGTGTTGTCTTGGGAGGGCCTCACCGTCACATCGAGGTTAGATTGCATTCCAATCCGCCCAGCAAATCTAACTTAAAGAGATTGAAGGTCAGTTTCGTTTGCTGAAGATTCAAATCGTTCGAGCTTCACACATTTTGGTTAAATAGTTTTGATTCAACGTAGCATAGTTCATGATTTTGAAATTCTCTCGGACTCTGCACTAATTTGCTGAACTCAGTTTTTGTCATTGATGCTTTCTGGGCTTGTGCACTTGAGGTTAAGTTTCCTTCATAATCTAAAAGCTTGCAGGGATGAGAAAATACTGCTGTTGGACAACTTGAACGGGCAAGTGATTGGTGGCTTCACGGCAATCATGGGTCCCAGTGGATCAGGCAAGACGACATTATTGAACACACTGGCCTGTCGTATGGACAAGGCCGCCACTGTAACAGGGCAAATGCGTCTCAATGGAAGAGTATACACAAACAACGATCTGAAGAAGATATCATGCTATGTCATGCAAGATGACCTGCTCAATGCACATCTGACAGTCGAAGAAACTTTATTGTACACTTCCAAGTTGAGGTTGGAGCCTTCACTGACGGAATCTCAGTTGATGAAACGTGTCAACGAAGTAGTCAGACAGGTAAATTACTTGCACCCGTTTGAAGCGTCTAGAGAAATTTTATTGTTAGATCGAACTGGGCTCCTACATCCTTAGTGTCTGTGGAGAGCAGTAGATGGTCTAAGTTTGTCGACCAGAGAATTCATCACCTTGTGACCCTTCGGTTCCATAGATCTCCCATAGATGTGTATACATATCCTAATAAGGAATCAACAAGTAGCAGTGCCGACCATAGATTCTTGCTTTAGACAATCGTGCACAACTCTCGCACACCTGTGGTACGAATGTTCGAGTGTTGATCAAGATTTCGAACGACTTTCCTAAATTAATGTCCTGATTCACATGTGAATAAACAAGAATCATTAAAAAATTCTGGTCCCGAGCATTGTATTTTGGATACATGTGTGTAGATGGGGTTGGAGCAATGTCGAAAGACGGTGATAGGAAGCCCACTCAGAAGAGGTATAAGTGGGGGCGAGAGAAAAAGAGTGTGTGTTGGTATGGAACTGCTTACCCGGCCCCAACTACTCTTTCTGGATGAACCCACCTCAGGTAAATTCCAGTTGACACTTTTGAACACCCATCCTTCTCTCTCTGCAACCTCATACCCTCTGCATTTGAGCTAAAAATACTTACATCAGTGAACTTGGGGGGGGTTTGGACAACTAAATTTTCTAGACCATTCTAGCTGCTGTCCAAGCCAAGACATGAATGATCTTGAATCCACTCAGAGTTGCATGCTGAACAAAATCACGCCATTCAAGTTCAAGGGTTGATTATTGACTTCTTCACCCTCCAAGATTTCAGTAGTGTAATATATCTGCCTGCATAAAAACACTCATTGAACTCTCAGATTGCTTGGCTATCCATCAAGGCTAAGTTATAAGGAAGTTTTCGGTAAGCTTTCTGGACATTTCAATCTTGAATCTATTGGCAAAAGGCCCAAAAAATTTAGAGTATCAATCCCTCTAGAAAAGTAGGACACACTTTCAAGTGGAAGTGCCAAGACTGGTCATGTTAGATGCATGCGTTCTATATAACGGTAGTTTGATATGGTAACTTTGGTGCTCTATATTGGGCCTCTAAATAATCCAGTGAGATTAATCTCTAATATAAGCTTTGATTATGACTCTCTTATGCAGTGACCATAAAGTCCATCATAGTGGCAGCAGTTTATTGCATGTGGGACTGTATCAAAGTGCTGATAGGAGTAGGCAGGTGATATTTGAAAACAAGAACTTGAAGTACTTCAATCTGCCGTATTTTGCAGGTCTAGATAGTGTGACGTCCTTATCGCTATGCTTACAGTTGCGTAAACTGGCGGACCAAGCACACTGCACCATCGTTTGCACTATCCACCAGCCACAGGCCAAGATATTCAATTTATTTCAGTACCTTATCATTCTCAAAGCTGGCCAGGTATGATTCTAGCAGTACAGTTATGATCATGTAACTTGTTTTCTCCTCTGGACATAAACCGGGCCCCTTGAATCAATAAAGACGCTCTACCGATCAGTGGGTGGTTCTACATTTATAAGTTGTCTGTGGATTACATTGTCCCTGGATATGTGGGACGTAAATAATTAACAGTATGTACATGGATTCCGTGTGACAACTATACTTAAAAGATCATATATGGGAAGAGGTGCAGGTGATCTACCAAGGTAAGGCTTCTGAAGTTCTGAAGTTTTTTGAGGATTCGGGGTTCCCTTGCCCTGAGTACACAAATCCAGCGGATCATTTTCTAGATGTCATCACTCCCTCTATCCACAAGCCCAGAGACAGTCTCAAAGAGGTCGATGAGGTGTTGAGGGCCCGTTTCTCGACTTTGAGTTCGAAACCGGTAAGCTGCGCCCTGCTCTAGCCTCACGTTTGAAGTTATGAGCTGAACATACATCCCCTCATTCCTCCCTCATTGTACTTGGTGCATCCCGATCAAAGGCACATTGCTACCAATTAATTGTGGTCCAAATCAGTTGCATATGATCATTTCTAGAAGCATTGAAGAAAAGAGAATCTGTCCGAGTTTTGGATTAGAAAAGCAATCTGAGAGTGGACTCAGATAGTTCGACTCGAATTCTTTGGAGTATATATATGAATTTAACGAGACGGTATGTACATAACATATAGAAGCAGAGGCGATTATAGAACCTACTCGACAAAACCTTATGCAGTGTTGCCTTGAACCTACTTGTCAGATTGTAAAAGTGATCATAAGAAAAGGAGGGAGGCCTGCTTTTTAAGACAGTCTGATTGCTGGTTCCAGGTGAACCTCAACCGAGGGTCAGATAGGCCAATACAAACAGACCGCGAGCGAATGCCATGGCACCGCCAGTACCTAGTCCTACTCAACCGCGGGTACAAGGAGCAAATTCGCAAGAAAAATGTGTTGCTCACCCAGCTATTTCAAAGTGCAGCCATGGCACTCCTGATCGGAGGAGTTTTCTACCAAATTGGGCGGACGGAGCGCTCTACAGTTCGGCGGCAGCCTGTGCTGTTCTTTTGCGTCATCAACCAAGGCGTGTTTGGCGCCTTGACTGTTATCAACTCGTTCCCCAGCGAGCGAGTGCTTGTTTTGAGAGAAAGGGCTGCTGGGATGTATTATTGCTCCGCTTATTTCATGGCCAAGGTGAGTCGCAGAAAACCCACAAATCGGCGAGGTCTAGAGCTCTCTCCGATGTCTCTGTGAAACAGGGAGAGCGTTTATATAGGACGTGAGAGTCTAGAGAGCAAAATGCTTTAAGAAGCCCGGCCGGATTAGACATATTTGACAATCGTAACCTCATTCTTTCCCTTCACTCATAAATTTCCCACCCGCTGCAGGCTCACTGAAGCAGTGGAATGTTGGTTGGCACAGATCACAGCAGAGACGGCAGTGCAAGTGATCTCCCCCATAATCTTCTCGTGCGTGGTCTACTGGATGGTGGGATTCCAGCATTCGGCCAGCAAATTTTTCATCTTTGTATGTTTCATGGTGTTGTGTCAGCTCTCGGCCACGTCCCTGGCCCTCATGACATCCGCGCTGTGCCGGACTACAGACCTCTCCGTCACCGTGCTGCCCATGGCCCTGGAAGTGAATCGTCTCTTTGGGGGTTTTTTCCTGTCACCCAAGAACCTGCCTCGCTACTTTGCATGGCTGGACGCCCTCAGCTACGTCAAGTACACATACACTGCCATTTCCCTCAATGAATTGCATGGATTGGAGATTTCGTGTTTGAGTTCAGAGCTGGTAAACGGAGCTTGCTCTGTCACAAGCGGTCAACAGACCATTGACAGCTTGGGTCTTGGCTACCTGCAAATTGGGCCTTGTGCTGCTATCCTTGTTTTCTACATTCTCTTCACTCGGATGGTTGCTTACATTGGCATTCGATATATTAAGTCTTGAAAAGGGTTGGGCCACCAGGAGCTCTACATTGTGATTTTGGAGCGACAACCAAGTTGTAGCCAACTGGTAATGGGCACATACCACCTCGGAAGTGGTTGTAGGTTCAATCCACGGATTGGTGTCACAAAGGTGTCCACCTTTCTGCCGGAAGGCAGTAGCCCTTTGAGGTCACCTTAATTTACGATTCCTTAGGGAGGCGGCGTCATATGTTATTATTGTGATTTTGGAGGTTCAAGAAATTTGAGTCATTGGACACCAAGAGCACTAAATTCAGTTCACATTCTATCAGCCTCCTCAAAGGCTTGTATATGATGATGTACAGATGTGAGCAAGTACTAGCAGTGTTTTTTTTTTCACTTTTCCAAAATCGCCACATGTGAATCTACCCAGTGCTCACGTAACGAGGTGGCAGGGTTAGAAAAGTGTCTATATAACAGGTGTCACATTTTAACAGGTCCACGTAGGGAAAATCTGGCTTCTGATATTTAATCATTGGCGCTTTCCGGCAAGTTTCTTAATTTTTACTCCCATCATTCCATCGTAAAAGTAGCTAACCCACTTTCCAGGTGGACACATCTGGCGATTTTCCGCCCGATTTATAAACTGGGAAGTAGATTTTTTTATTTTTTTTATTTTTATTTTTTAGAAAACAGGACTGTAAAGCCAGATTCTCGCCTACCCCGTTATTCCTCTTCCTCTACGGGTATTGAGCTATCACGGGGATGTGTGCTCGGTAAAGCAGGCTAGCAAGATAGGCAGGATCCAACGGAGAGGAGTTAGATTCACGTGGGTTAGGAGTACCCTCACTCACACCTTCTTCTTCCAAACCTTCCAAACCTTCCACACAGGTACACTAGGGTTTACACACCAAACGTGCATAGCCGCCTTAAGCGTCGTGCTCATCAATTTTATAAACGAAGGCCCACAATCTCATCCCACAAATTGCAAGCCCTGATTGGTTATTTCGATTCGAGCCGGGTGTCTGTCCAGATAGGACGTCACCTCATTCTATCTTAGATATAAGCTAGCTATTAATATAAGACAATACTTAGTTTAAAAATAGATTGTTTCCAGCTGGTTTCATCCATGTCCTTTTCCAACGGTCATCATCCAGCGTCTGTCCATCCAAATGCCGAAAAGGTAGATAGAGGGAATCTAGCCATTACATATGTAAAGCCTCCTGGCACACAAAGAAGCAAGCTCCAGCGAGCCAGCTAACAAACACTATGCTCAAGACAGGGATTAGTGTCGCTCAAGGTCACACCAAGATAGGATGAAAAAACCGCAACAAAGAAAACCTTGCTCTGCAATTTGAGCGAAGGACAAAACCTTGTAGGGAAAAAACCCTATCTTGTGAGGTGTGCAACCTGGAGAACTACAAAGAGAAATGAGATGGATCCTAGGTAGGGAGCAGTGGAATAAAATAAAGTGTCACGAGTAAGGCTAGGTAGCAACTGAAGCAGAATCAAGCCGAGCACGCTTCTTGGGAGTTAAAACCACATGACGATTCTCCACGTTGAGGCAGGTCAAATCAAACTGCAGCTTTGAAAGGACAAGTTGGGAAACATGAATAGTCCCTGCAATCTCCGCCGTAGAAGGATGTTGAGGAAGGAGACGGTATTGTCGACTAGACAAAATCGCATGAATCAGATAAGGCCCATCGATCCGCATCTTGGACTTGGTGACCTGTTTGCCAGGCTGCAACCGACATAAACAGTCTGGCGTAGAGAAAAAATTTCAGAGTAAACAACCCTACGGTTATAATTTCTAGCTGAGCAACTTGAATGTTGTGTTTAGCAGTCTCTAATAAACGCAAACGATGAGAAGTGAGGTGAGAAGAAATTCTTCTCATATGATGGGCTCCTCAACCTGAGTCTGAAGCATAGGGACATGAAGAGGGGTGCGAGCCTTGCGCCCATATAATAATTCAAAAGGAGAAAGCGAGTGCTGGCATGTACCAAGGTCATGTAGGCAAATATGAGAATGGGTAGAGTAACATCCCATTCTTCAGTGAGAGCCCCGTTCTTTTCTAACAACTGGCACATGGTTTTGTTGAACCTCTCTGTAAGCCCGTTGCACTGGGGGTTGTAGGGAGTAGTCAAGCGATGCTTGACATCTAAATTAAAGCACACAACCTCCATCAGCTGGTTGCAAAACGTTGTACCCTGATCACAGTTAAAATTTCAAGGGGACAACCATGGCGTAGCAGGATTTCATCAAAGAAGAATTGAACCACCTCGACACTGTCCTTAGCAACCAATGGTCGGATCTCAACCCACTTAGACAGGTAATCAGTAGCCACACCAATGTAGCTATTTCCCTTAGTCGTAGTTTTGAGGGGTCCAACAAGATCAAGACCAACTCGGGCAAACATCTCAGTCACCGGAATTGGTTGTAATTTAAGAGGAGCTCTGGTTCTAGGCAGCAGTGTTTTGGACTTACATGGAACACACTTAGAAATGAAATTTGCCACATCCTTAGTTAACCCCTTCCTATGGTACATTTCCTGGAGTCGTTTGACAGTTTTGTCAATGCCTAAATGACCAGCATATAGTGAGCAATGGTAAAGCTCAAGCAATGCAGGCATAGAGCTCCTAGTAGGGACCTCCACGGCAGTCTCTTGCCCATGAACATAAACTACCTTAAGCAACTTACCTCCATGCTCCCTATGAGAGGGGAGATGATAGCTGACTTGCCTGAGCAGACGCGAAGAGAGGCCCGACAGATGAGTGTTGGTCTTACACTTCTGGAGGAGGGCTTGATGAAGTAGGTCCTCCATGGTTGCAGCTGTCATAGCCAGCCCTTGGGTTAGTGTGAGCATAACGGAGTGTCCGCCTCAGTGATCTCCATGGGAAGGCTTTTAGCTCAACCGAATGACAAGGGAGACTACATGAAGATGCAACCAAGGACAATGAAGCACATAAGCAGATATCCCTATGGAGAGGATTCAGTGCCAAAACCAGAACTAGAAGGAGAAACAACACTCTAAACCAATCTCAACCAGTAGAAAAAAAAAACAAATCCCATTCAGACATGAGATCAGGTGGAAGAAAAGGAACAGTAGCAAACAAAACAAATAAATCAGATCCGTCAGGAGAGGAAGAAGGCAAGGGTGAAGCACCAGATGGTAAGCAGTGTGCAAGGTCATCTAAGGTAACATAAGGGGCAGAGGACTTAGTCTCAATGTGTGTGAGAGCATCGGCATTGCTGTTGGCTTTGTCTTTCTTGTACTCAATGTCGTACTCGAACATTTGAAGAGTAAGTGACCACCGAGCCAAGCGTCCCGAGAGTGCTCGTGGGGTTTTGAGAGCCTTCAATGGAAGATGATCAGTCTGAATAACAAAGGGGCAGCCATGGAGATACTGCCTGAAGTGTTTCACCCCAAAAATGACTGCAAGGCCCTCTTTATCAGTGATGCTATAGTTCTTTTCATGTTTGTCAAGCCGCCTGGAAGCATAGGCCACCACATGTTCCCTGCTGTCTCTCTTTTGGCATAGAATAGTGGAAACAGCCAGGTCAGAGGCATCAGTCTGAAGAATAAAGGGTAGTGAAAAATCAGGAAAGACCAGAATGGGTGCACTGATGAGGGCTATTTTGAGTTTCTCAAAAGCAGTGATTTGGGACCAGCTCCAAAGAAAGCGAACATCTTTGCACAACAACTGATTAAGCGCAGTGGCAATGTGAACAAAGTGTTTAATGAAACGATGATAGTAAGAGGCTAACCCAAGGAAAGCACTGACACAATTTTTGTCACGTGGAGTGGGATATTCCCAGACAGCCTGAATTTTGGCAAGGTCAGGGCTAATGCCTTTAGCTGAGAGAAGGTGGCCAAGAAAATGAAGCTCCGTCATGCACAGATCACATTTCTTGGCTTTCACTTTGAGGCCTGCTCCCCTAAGCTTGCACAAAACTCGCTTCAGATCCAGCATGTGAGAATCAAAGTCAGCTGAGTAAACGTTGATGTCATCAACATATACCAAGGCACATTCCCAGCGCAAGTTCCCTAGAACGACATCCATGAGACGTGAAAAGGTGGCAGTGGTATTACATAATCCAAAAGGCATGGTTTCAAACTGAAAGAGGCCCATCTTACAGGTGAACACAGTTTTCTCCTTGGCTGACTTTGTGAGTGGAACCTGCCAAAAGCCCGCAGCGAGATCCAAGGAAGAGAAGAGAGTGGCACCATTGAGTTGATCCAAAGTATCATTAATGCGAGGTAAGGGATATAAATCCTTTTTGGTTATGTCATTAAGACGTCGGAAATCAACACAGAAACGGGTGGTACCATCTTTCTTGGCAACCAATACGATGGGGTTGGCCTAGGGGGAAATAGAGGGTTTAATAACTCCTGCATCAAGCATCTTGGTCAGTTCGGTTTGCATAATTTCACGCTCTTTGACGCTTTCTCTATAAGCATATTATTTGACAGGGCTACCCTCAGTGACAATGTCATGATGGAGAACATCGGTACGACCCAAGTCATGAGAACCAGCACTGAAAACAAAGATTGTCACGAATAACATGATATAGACGAGACCTTTCATTGTTAGTGAGACTAGAGCTCATTTTGATATCAGTCATGACCTGGTCAAGATGAGCAGATTGTGCAGGAGTGAGGGGGCTGACCTCACGGATTGTGCCAAGAGATGCAATTGATCTACAGGATCATCAGACAGGCCAATGTCAGCAAAACTTAAAGCATGTTGCACCTCTCCCAAATCTGTCAATGGGGTGGTAGTGAGTCATGCTAGGACCTGACCCTTGCGGATGGTGATAGGTATGCGTTCTGGGTTGGCAACAAGAAGTCTGAGCTCCCCTCGAAAGCCCCGATCCAGCACCCCAGATGCAATCAAGCAATGTTTGGAAAGCATCAAGCGTTTCCATCCCTCAACTTCAAGATAACTACCTTGTGGACAAAGAAAGATGAGGCCAAGAGAAACAATCCTTTGGGAGGAGGCAGGTATAACAAAGTCCATGGGATTGCGAAGAAGAGTGGTGTTACCTGGGATTGGAATGGGAGGGCCACTCTTCTTACTAGGCAAAGGTGGTTGCCATTGATACAAGGTAGAAGGAGCCGTCTTGGCAAAGTTAAAGTAACGTGTCCAGTTGTATTGCTCACCAGCCTGCCATCTTGTCTCAGCAACAATGGTGCGCATGTGGGAGAGATGCACAGTGGCACAACCAGAGGGCAAGGAGACAGAGCTGAGCTGCACCTTGTGGGGTGAGGAGCTGCCACTGGCAAGCCACATGATGTTTTCAACCACATCAATCTTGGCCCCTCCAGCACACATCCAATCCAAGCCTAACAGCAATTGCTTGCCAATGGTAACTATGCAAGTCAGTGTGACGGACGTGCAACTGACCTTAATAGGGATGGTGACCAAACCCAGAGGCTCATAACGCGTGCCATCTGCAATGGTCACCTGCAGACCTGTGGCTGGGGTGAGTTTGAGACCAAGTAGTTGAACCACGGATAATGGAACAGTAGACATGGTGCAGCCTGTGTCAACAAACATGAAAACAAGAGGTGCTCTATTGACATTGAGTCATGAGAGGGTGCACTCTTTTCTTCCTAAGCTTCCTATTGGCTTCATAATGCATTAATTTGAATTCATTGGACAACATCACAGAAACAATAGAGTCATCTTTTGCAGGGTTTGTGGGATGCTAACCGTTTGGCCCCTTCACAAGCGATCGGTTTCGTTTAAAGGCTGTTTGCCCTTCTGTTCTCGTTGAATTCGTGTGTGTTCTGCAATCATACCAGAGACAAGATCGACATAGGTGCAGAAGCGGGTCCGGTGCTCAAGTGACCCACAAATAAAACATGGGCCATACGTTTACCTTTAACCTCATACCGTGGGCCAGTCTGAGTATGGCCACGATGAGAGTCAGTAGGAGGAGGCCTGGCAGGTGCAGCCCTCTAGGATCCTTCTGCCCTGACAGCCTGAAGCTGAGTGTGCAGCTCTTGTTGTAGGGTTTTAACCTCCTCCAGTAATGTAGGAGAGGCCTCTGTAGAGCCACCCTTAACCATGACTACCGCATGAGAAGATTCAGAAGTATGTTGATAAGTAGAATGAACCACAGGCAGACAACCTTTGCCTAGCTTAGCATTCTTTAACCTGATGCGCTCATCCATCATTTATACCATATGCCTTTCATTGCGATAAGGATGCTTTTGTAAGTAGACTTGATCAGAGGCAGGTAATCCGGTAATGAAGTAGGTTTTAAGTATGGCAGTGCGTTCAGAAGGTACCGGAATGGCCTTGACCACCGTGGTTTTCAAGTCAGTGTAGTAAATTTTCCAGATACTCTGAGTAGGTTGATAAGGACGATCGTTGATAGTTGATGGGCGTGTCCGCACGAAACAACTGAAGCGCCAACTGCTTGGCCACTCCCCATAGCAACTCACCCTGATCCTTGATACTAGCTTCAAAGGGGTCACGAGCCTCACCTTTGCGACAAAAACGAAAGGAATCAGTAATCATAGAAGGTGGCAGCTCATTGAATTTGACACTCATCTCAAAAAAAATGAGGAAGTTGTCAAAGTCCTGGCCTACCTCATAGTCAGGATAAGGCGGTTTGTGAGCACGATGGACCTCTTTGAGCTTGGTAACTGAGGGCGAACCTACTTGCTTATCTAAAAAGAGCTGCACAAGAGCAGGACAACTAGACAACATAGACATAGCATCACAAATGCCCTGAATATTGAGGTTAGGCATAGTACCAAAGGCTGGAGGGACCCCTTGGGTCGGACTGGTATCATCACTTGGCAGTGGCTCCTTGGGAGACAAGGTTTCAGACATTGGATCAGGAAAAGTGTCACCATCAACTTTCACATCATCAGTAAGATCCACGTCATCTAACTCATCTAGTAGATTCCCTGGCTCCTTGCCAGGCCGAGCAGTGATAGGCATTGTAGTCTGTTTGTTACAAACAAAGTTGTTACCTTCTACTTGAGGATCGTGCAGGCCGCAATTTGGACTCCCAGTCCTTGATACAATAACCATTTATGAATCTGTGTTTCAAGAAGCATGTAAACACCCTCACCCAGAAAGTGCCACAGTTCCTCATCTACTTTGAGCCAGAAAGCCACTCGAACAATGGAGCGGATAAGATTCTCCTTCGCAAGCAGTGTATGCACCGGATAATCAGTAACAGGAAATCCAGGCAAGTAGTAACCCAATCTTTCCTGTCTAAACACAATAACAGGGAAAATCAAAATATCATGCACAGTACGAGGAAAGCGAGAGACGGGAATGCCTGCAACATGGTCATCCCAAGTTATGTCCACATTTAGTCAGGTTTCGAGGTGGGCCTCAGGTTGGCCAAGACAAGAGAAGCCACCTTTCACCAGCTCCCATAGACAATGCAAACTGGGTAAATTGGGCGGAAGGAAGTTCTCGCACTCGCCAGAAACCTCCCCAGCTACTGTGAACTGCGGAACACCAACTTCAGCCCACAAGAGCCGCCAACCCTTCAAGAGCTTGTCTTTGGCCTCAGTTAATGGAGGCTTGCGTGCTATCTCCGCAGCAAAAAGAAGCTGCAGGGCCTTGGTTGCTCTGGCCCCTTCAAACACTTGGATGCACTTTCGCCTATTTTCCACTTCTTCTTGCGGAGTATGGGTGGGCTTCAGACCCTCCAACACAGCGGTCAACTCAAACTGAGCCACCCAGTGATCAGAAGGCGTGTCGAGGACCAATTCAGGGCGTTCAACCGGAGCACTAAGAGGTGGGTAATCAACTTCAACCACCAGGCTAGGATCCACCAAAGCACGCACGATGCTGAGCAAAAATTGACTCAAAATGACCAGCGGGAGTTTCTTTGTATGCGTTAAGCGCAGCGTCAATTGGAGGATTAGAAGACGAGGCCATTGCTGCAGGTTACAGAAACGCAAGCAGATACTATGAAAGCCAGGAGCAAGCAAAAACACGAGCGAAAACTGAAACAGTAGAGCGCCGCCATGGCAACAGTGTCAGTGTACAGCTACCTGTGGTACGAGGAAGGAATGTGCAGCTAATGATTAACGAAATCCTGCAACCCCTTCTCCACCAAGATTCTCGCCCACCCCGTTATTCCTCTTCCTCTACGGGTATTGAGCTATTTACGGGGATGTGTGCTCGGTAAAGCAGGCTAGCGAGATAGGCAGGATCCAACGGAGAGGAGTTAGAATCATTCACATAGGTTAGCAGTACATCCTCACTCACACCTTCTTCATCCAAACCTTACACACAGGTACACTAGGGTTTACACACCAAACGTACACAGCCGCCTTAAGCGTCGTGCTGATCTCTTTTATAAACGAAGGCCCACAATCTCATCCCACCAAGTGGCAAGCCCTGATTGGTTATTTCAATTCGAGCCGGGTGTCTGTCCAGATAGGACGCCACCTCATTCTATCTTAGAGATAAGCTAGCTATTAATATAAGACAATACTTAGTTTAAAAATAGATTATTTCCAGCTGGTTTCATCCATGCCCTTTTCCAACGGTCATCATCCAGCGTCTGTCCATCCAAATGTCAAAAAAGTAGGTAGAGGGAATCTAGCCACTACAGGACAGAGGCCTGAAAACTTTATTAATAGATAAACGGACAGACCAGAAAAAATAACCTCTTTGGGGTGCCGTGAAGGCTGATCGCGGAAGGCTCTGCTTCATGACACAAAGAGGGGGAGATAAAAGTAGCATAAGCTAAGGGAAGGGAAGAAGAGGGGTATGCCAAAGAAGACCAAGGCTTGCAACTATAGTAACCAGTAGTCCTACAACAATAAGCAGGTAGCCTAGAAACGAGACACTAAATCAACATGCAATGCTGAACTAGTGCAAAGATATGCAGGGAAACCAAGGCACTACAAGGAAAGAACTTGAACTGCAGAGAAGAAATTGTAGGGCCTGCATAATAAGAAACTATAAGGCACCCGTCTGCAAGAGGCCAAACAGCAGCTACATGGAGAGATTATCAAAGGAAAGGATCTTAGACAACTTGTTGGTATGTCGTCATTCCACCAAATAGAAGAGGTAGATTGCCTGGAGCAGATAATTGCTCCCCTGCCCCAGGAAGCATCAAAGTCGGCGAGAAGTTGAGCTTCCCTCCTAGCGCTGCATCTATAAATAGCTAACCCCAGAACCCGCCATGCTTTCCGAGCTTCAGACATCAGGTCTGAGTGAGCCTTGAGCAGTATGGCCCTACCACAAATAGGAGAATCCACAAAGACATGACCACACCGAGCTTTCCAAATATTCCAGAGGGTGTGGGCTCTTAACCCCTAAAGGACGACGCGACCCTATTCGGGTGGCATCAAATTACTTGCCACGCTCCAGTTCCTATGGATGATAGTGGATGGAAGTGAACCTTGAAGATGAATTATAGATGTCAGAGAGGAGCACATGTGGGAATTTACAGCGCCAAAAAATCGTAAAAGCTCTGCTCCCTAGAATTTTGCAAAAGTGCCAGGGTGTCAAGAAATCCAGTGTTAGAGCACCATTGACCTGCCTGCCACCACTCTGCTCGTGGAATGGTTAAGGAGAATTTAACTTTAAATATAACTAGAATAATATTTAGCTATTTACGATTAAAACCAGTGTTGGGAGGTTATTGTCTTTGGTAAGACCCGTTTGTTCCGGGTGTTGGTGGTGTGAGATTGTGGACATACCCGCCAGACACCAATACTAGATTTATTTAAGATTTTACATAATGTGGATGGAAATCAATAGGATTCTGTAAGGTTGCAGGCCCGCTGTAGGAAAAGACAAAGGTGTCAATTAGGGGCACCGTGAAACTTGATCGCCCATGGGGGCCCCTCTTAGGGAATATCCTATTTCAACCAATAGGGGCTTGTTGATCTTGGGCGATTAGGGGGGGGCCTTGCAGCTGCCCATGGAACCCGGCTCTAAATCTGTGAAGAATATCTACCAAAAGCTAGGAAAATGTGGATGACGTGCAAACATAGGGACCTTCTACGTAATTTTGTTGGGTAGCGGCTAACAGAAGGTCATTGCATGGTGCTAGAATGAAGGTTTATGTGAGTAATGTGTCAATCAATGATTCTTTATTTCATTTTGGGATATTGCTCGATTGTACTAGGTGAGGTGAACAAAGAGAAAACGAATACCTAAGATTATGTGTTTGTCAAGTCAGTGGGAACGACCCACACAAACTGCCAAACTTGGAATCCAAGATTATGGGATCATGAGGAGAACATGTTGGTATACCCTCCGGAATAAGTATTTCTTTTAGAAAGAAACTTGAGTAGGTTGGCAGACAAAACCACATAGGGTCGAACGCCAGACCCCACTATATGCGCGGTTACCATGTCATAATCTCTTTTATATAAAGAGAAAGCTAGCTGAGAAATCTAATTCTGTAGCATTGATGATCTCTTGGAAAGTGCTAGTTTTTTCACGTGGAAATATTCCAAGTTATGCAGCTTGAACGTACAATATATAGATCTTGAAATAGTTGTGATCATACCAAATTGTATAACTGGGACTCGACACTTAAAATGGATTGGGTCTCTAGTATGCTTGGTCTTCATTTTTTTCCAAGGATTTTGCTTGTAGTAGTAGCTGCAGTGGTTCTCAATCAGATCTTTAAGCTGTTTCGTGATCGAAACGTGAATAAGATACCAGGGCCGTTTCCAAGCTGGCCTATACTAGGAGACCTCCTTTTTCTGGGTAACGCCCCCCATGTGGCACTCTCCAAATTAGCTGATAAATATGGAGATATTATGCAAGTGAAATTTGGATTGAGGTCCGTACTCGTGATTTCTTCCCCTGCGATGGCAGAAGCAGTTCTCAAAACCCACGACCAGATCTTTGCATCTCGACCTAAGCTAGCTGGTGGAGACATTATATTCTATAAAAGAAAAAACTTGGTTTGGGCTCCTTATGGGGAACACTGGCGAGTTTTACGTAAATTGTGCATGACGGAACTCTTCACTACCAAGAGAATCCAAACATTCAAGAGCATCCGAGATGAGGAGGTTTCTTCTTTGGTGCAAGGCATTTTCGAGGAATCTCAGGTTAGAAGTTGAAATTTGATCATTGTTGTGGTATTTAACTAGTTTAGATCACAACTAACTCTTGTTTGATCAGTTTCTATGGTCTCAGCTATGGAGAATACAGTTCTAGATACAGTACATGCGTATATATTTGTTAATAATGTTATAAATCTAGATAATCTACTTTATTGTATCTAAGCTTGAACGATACTTGAGCCATATGAGGGCCACATTGTTGTTGTAAACAAGCTCTTCAAGTTAACTGATGGCTATCCACAAAAATAAAAATTGAGAGAAGAGATATTCGTGTGTTTGAGAGTAATTATTGGAGGGTCCACAATCAAGCTTATCTTCATGTAGCCCAAAGTTCTACAAATTGGAGATTGAATTCTATCACGGAGGAATATGGGCTAATGCATTCGCTTTAGATACATGTAGTAGTCTTGAACTGACGCGGTTTAGGGGTCCATGCAGAATAAAAAATCCGTGGATATGCAAAGAAGATTGAGCGATATGACAATGAATATTATCACTCGCATAGTACTTGGGAAAAAATGGTTTGGAGTAGAGACAACTACTGAGGAAGGTCAAGAGTTTAAGAACCTAATTGTAGAACTTTTTGACGTCACTGGTGCTGTCAACATTGGTGACTACATTCCATTCCTAAAGCCTTTTGACCTACAAGGCTATGAAGCCCGCATGAAAAAGGTTGCTGCAAGCATGGATCACTTCTATAGTATGATGATCTTGGATCGTCAGAAAGATGGAAGAAAGAATTCAAAAGCCCAAAAAGACCTTGTAGATGTGTTGTTGTCTCTTGCTGGAGAGGAGGATGCAGAATATAGGCTTGACGACGCTTCTATGAAAGGACTCATGATTGTAAGTATATTCATCTCCTCCACATGTATTCATATCTTTTCTTTGAATGTAAGTTGTCTAGATGGTGAGTTCACGTGTGGATTTTTTTCAGAATTGTTTAAAGGTAGGCCATTATCCATTCGGTCTCTTGATTGAAAACCTAGATCAGCAAGAAAGTGCACATGTAATTAGCATATAACAACCATGTTTTACCTCATGATGTGACCTCATGACGAAATGAATAGATTTAGATATATAATATCCAAATTAGCAAACATAGGTAGATATGACCTACCATTAGATGAACTGGGGACATGCCAAACACTCGAAAGTGGCAAGAATTCACTCAAATTTGATCTAGCTCGCGACAGGTTTCAAAACTCTTTTAATCTGTTCCTGTCACAAATCACATATCATCCTTTGATGACTTTTTTTGGATTTGAATTGTCTGTCATGAGGGCGGAGCACCTAGGGTAGGGATCGGAAATCGTCATCGATAAAGACCATATGTGGATATCATACACCTCTCCTTTGCTAGATAAGAATTTCATAACCTAGCTTTTGACACGATTTGCCTATGTGTCAAAATTAATTTCGTTTTGAGCAGGCGAGCTACTTATGTGACATGCATATAACTATCTTCATACTTACCCGATAGAAATTTTGGATGCAAATTTTGATGAAACTTGGTTATAACTAGGTTATGTACAATATCCACCAGGGCTGGCTACGTACATGATGCAGCCTGGCAAGCCATAGTCCCTTGGTCACCAACCCATCCCACCAAGTGAACATGGAACCTACAACCTCCAAATAGAGAACATCAAGCTCTAACCTTTCATCCTACAAAATTTATGATTATACTGGATAATGTTATTAAAACTGGATAATATTGGATGTTTGAATGTGCATCATATGCCGCTTGTATGCCTTACAGCCTCATTAGGATTTGGAGGCTACAAGTAATATGGCTCTTTAGGAAAAAAAAATTGTTTTTTTTTGTTTTTTTTTTCTCCCTTGAACTTGTACCTTCTAGCCTAACCAAGCAATGATAAGATGGTTAGTCATTCTTCTTTGGGTAAGCTTATTGTTGGCCTATCATGTTGTACCTAACCTAAAAATGATTTGACACCTTCCAAAACCGTAGCGGTATGTAGAAATGGAAACAATCTATAGAACTTTTATGAAAACAATTCTTACTCAACATGAAGACCATCAGGGTTTGAGATATACAACATAGATTTTTGGAATTTCTAAAAATCATGACCAAATGTATATTTTTTCGTATTTATTCATGTACCACAATCATGGGGGGCTTCTACAATCTGCAATTACTCTCTAGAAGCTTTGGCTGATGCTAACAAAGCCACAAAGTCAATAGGTCTTTACAGAGCTCGTCAACTCTTAAATGCACACATAGACTAGTTAGAAATACTCATGATGATTTGTCGTATCGTGTCGATTCTTGATGTAGGATATGATTGCGGGGGGCACTGACACAGCAGCAACAACCATAGAATGGGCGTTCACACATCTCTTGCGACATCCAAATGCAATGAAGAAAGTTCAAAAGGAGTTGGATGACGTGATTGGGTGTGATAGGTTGGTGGATGAAGCTGACATTCCTCGGCTCCCTTACCTTCAGACAGTTGTGAAGGAGACCCTACGCATCAGCCCTCCAGTTCCTTTTATGCCGCATGAGAGCATTAAAGCTTGCCAGATAGCAGGTTATCATATTCCTGCGAAGACACTGGCAATGGTAAATGTATGGGCTATTCATCATAACGCATCTGCTTGGCAAAAGCCTCATGAATTCATTCCGGAGAGGTTTGACAACAGTAATATGGATGTGAAAGGCCAAAATTTCGAGCTCTTGCCATTTGGATCAGGGCGACGAGGTTGCCCAGGCTTGCCTTTGGGTCTGATTACGGTTCAAAGGTGTTTGGCTCAACTGCTCCAAAGCTTTACATTTGAGCTTCCAGAAGGCCAACATCCCCAAGACTTGGACATGAGTGAGGTCTTTGGGCTCACAACTCGAAGAGTGGTTCCATTGCAAGTTGTCGTGAAAGCTCGTTTGCCTCATTACTTCTATACTTAATTACTTGGTATTCCCACACATGGTTTATGTCGTTTGATATCTACTAATAGCTAATGTGGAGCATTCACAACTATTGACGATGAGTTGTCTCTTCACATGTATTGTTTACAAACTTTAACTACATCTACAAACTTTAAGATTCAGTTCCATGAACTCATGAAATCTTATGCATGCATATCATGCGATCGTCATGCTCCACGACACCACATCTTGTACAATTATATTGTCGAACACTCCACTGGCATCTTTAATCTCCGGAATTGGGTGTCCATTAGGGCCTAAGTGTTCAAAATGACATGTATGGTACAATTCTTTGACAATGTCACATGCATTGTTGACACCTTGCCTCTTTCCAAGGTCTGCCAGGCTTGCACAGGCATTATGTGTTTGTGAAGTCAGTGGGAATGACCCACCCTAACTACCAAACTTGGAATCCAAGATTATAAGATGAGGTCAATTACACCTTGCTCACCGAAGTCAAATACAAACTAAGCAAGCATTTGTAAAGTGACGGTACACATCATTGAGTATTGTTCGCCCATGGCTTATGCCTCCGAGGGTATATATACAATGAAGCATTTTTCTCTCTATGGGTGTTTGGGGTGTTGGCATCTTGTGATGGAAACAACTGTTTATAATTTATATCCTTTGCATTATCCAATGTATGTCATTCGACTTTGACTCATCTCCTACATTTGCACAGTATGACTAAAGTAGAAAGGATCTTGGGGGGGGGGGGGGGGGGGATTGAAGTTTCCGTTGATGCAAGCTTAACCTAGAACCCCTTCCAAAGTCTCCTATCCGCGCATCATATAGACATGCAAGACCCTCCAAGGGGTGCAAATTTTAGCTTGTGATCGTCTACAATCAATTATTGAGGTTATATGTTTCTTTTGTCATAAACCTATTTTAAATTCAGTTCCACTGCATCCTGAGTGGTTTTCAAAACAAAAAATACAGAACAGAAACAGGTTTTACATTTATTTTTATCCAGCAATAGTATTATAAATTTTAGTGTATACATTTTACAAAATAATTCCGTGTCAAAAAAACAATTGCAAGTATGTATGAATTCCTTTCCACTCTTTTGAATAAATTCTCCAGGGCCTCAGTTCCCTGTTCTCTTAAAAAAAAAAAAAAAATCCTTTCATATGCAACTACAATTCAAAAATTTAAGCACCACAATTTGTGGCTATCTATTAGATCGCGTTTGGAGTCCGAGGTCCTTCAACTGCCAGCCAGCAACTTGATCACGTCAGCAAGGGCATGCACTGCCTCACTCTGTGCATTGGCGATGTCCACCAATATTCCCGATGCTGTGCGCATAATGGCAATGATCCCCACCCCTAGAAGGATGTATCACAAGCAATGAACCATGGATCTTCCCTCAATGGAAAGAACACAAAGTCATGAAGAAATAAATTGAGCTTTTCAAGGTCAGACTGATTTAATGAAGAGCTGAGGAGTGTGAGTAGCACAGGAGATGTATGTGTGCCCTTGCTCTCAGGGTCTATTCCCAAAATATCGGAGGGAAGTATCTGATGAATATATCCCTCTCAGCCTACGCCGGTTGCAAATCTTCATATCACAGATCTAGAATAAAGGTGTGGATAAGCAGCATAGAATTTCTAGCACACATACAAATCTATGTAACAATTCCATAGACCCAGGTAACAGAGGGAGAGAGAGGGCGGGAGAGAGGAACAGAGGGAGAGGGACAGAGGGGCCAAAAATAAAAATAAAAAATCAGAAATTTATCAGAAATCTTCAAAGGATAACCAAACACTGCACAGGATATGGGAGCCAAGACAGACCTGATTGAAATGAGCCTTGGGAGCACATAGATGAGGTGGTATACTAATGCCCCAATACCAGTATAAAGGTTTTGCACTCCCTTTAGCCAGCCTGCATAAGCCATCATTTCTGTGTGAAAGGGGAGAGGGGGAAAACTTGTCCTTGGCATCCAATTCAAGGCAGCTATAAGCATCACTCCCAAATTGAAAGAAGTTGCTGAATGCTCCAGCATGTGATGAGGTCATTCAGTCAGAATTGGAAACAGAATCACCATCTCCCCCCTTCACTTTTGCCTCTGCCAGATTGATCTCTTTGCCCTTATCTGCAGCCGCATTGCTTGTAAATTCAACTTCTCGAAATGCTTTTACGTGATGACGATGTTCTGGTGATCCCATAACTAACACATGCAGATAGAAACGAGGTTCATCTTCATCATCACCCCACCATCTCTCCTTCTAGTACCTGTCTAGCACCCATATGTTTAGGTATTGAGCAGAGGGCCCATGCCTATGTATGCTCAGATATTTCATGTCCCTAGTTATGTGTTAGCATTATGATTTGAACAAAGGGGGACTGAGATTCTAATACACTGATCTATAATCCTCTTCTTGGGGCAAGTAGAAGGAATAGATATTGGATGATCTCCAGTCACCTGAGGGAATCACCCACTGGGTACCCAGTCTTCCTCAGTCTACCTAGTTAACCAAACTTTGCTGTCTCAAACCATTCCTGTCAAAATTGAGTCTGCCAGCTAGAAGTATTCTACTGTTCAAAGGTCAAATTGGAATTGGTCTTGTCCCCTAGTACTTACAGAAAGTGCAGTACTGCCTGTTGGATCATTGGCATCCATTATTCGACAAAAATCTACTTTCTGCTTTCGCACTACATTACTTATTTCACCAGTAATCCCCACAGCCCCATCCTCAAAGTGGTGAAACTGGTTGGCATCTCCTACAATAACTGTTTGGCCAACAATCCTTGAGATGAACTTGGTGGCAGTGTGACAGTCACCACACACCTGAAGGTTCTTGAAGACATGGATAGATGTCCCAGTGGAGCGGTTATCAGCCCAAAGCAAATCACGCAATACAAAGCATGTGTCTGGCAGCTACCTTGCCTCTGCGGCCAGGTTATCTTCGCAGCTCAATGTGATTTCCTCAGATCGTGGATGCATTTTGTCGTCTACAACAAATGTATGCACTTGGTTATCCACCTCAATGCAACTGTGCCTTTGGCTCCTTCCTTGACACCTCATTCCTCCATTCTCACCTTTGATTCATCATCCCACCTACCAGCTGCACCACATATATTTGACATTATCACATAAGCTGCAGGGTACTGTGAGTTCCAATTGAAAAGGCATTTTGCTGCATGTTCAGCTACATGTACATTGCCATAAAGTCTGCAGGCACCAAGCAAGGCCCCACACCCCGCCCATCTGGTTCAATTCGCATTTTGTTAATAAAGCCCTCTGCTTCATCCAATTGCCCTCCACGGCCAAGAAGGTCCACTATGCAGCCAAAATGTGCCACTGTAGGAGTGAGGCCATGATCTCTATACATGGAATTAAAGTAGTGAAGGCCTTCATCCATTAAGCCCACATGGCTACACGCTTAGAGAACAGATGTGACAACGTTTCTGCAAAGTACTCTCGCTCTCTTTTTCAATGAGTAGAACAAGAGAAATGCATCTTCGTTTCAGAATTTTCCGGAGATACTTTAGGAGGACGGCACGAGTACAAGCGAGTCATCACACTCCACAACAAAGTGAACTTCTTCGTTCAAAACGGGTACAGATTTCTGCTGAAATTGGGCGACCGCAATACGTAGCCTACATCACAAATTGGAGGCCCAAAAACGAGTTCTAGTGTTGTACTGGTATGTCCAACTGTAGGGCCCAGTGTAGATTGAGACTGGCCAGGGTAGGTTATAGGATGGGTATGGGTATTTCTAATTTTGAGATACCCTGGTCCTAGGCATGGGTATGGCAAAAACTCAAATGACATACTGCACATTAATGGTATGGTATAGCCCAACATTCATCATACTCCAATCAAAGCTGAAAAAAAAAACAGATTGAGGGCAACATACAAAAGTTAAAAAAAAATTCCAATCACAAAGCCGATCTGCTAAATCTTTTGCGCCTCCCCACATCAAAGATCCAACCGCAAAATGGAAACCCCTCCCATAGCAAACACAACATGGCACACCCTAACTTCATAACTGCTACATCTCAAAACATTCCCCTCTGAGTATTGTTCGCAATCGCAGTATTGCTCCGCCAGCTACTGTGACTGGTATGGTATCAGTATGGATATGGTGATTTTTCCACAAGAGAGGAATAATATATTGCGGTAATCGAACCTTGACCATTCTGTCATATGTGCCTCGCTAAGCATTAGATGTTATTTGCTTCTCTCACACATACCAATCCCCGTGACTGTGTCCTGAGGGAGTTTAGAGGCCCTATAATTTCAGGGAACTATGCTGGTAATGCAAAGGAGGCCAGGCCAGGCCAGCCTGTTTGCACATATAAACAAGCCCTCTCTGAGTCTCCCTACCACAAACAGAAATTCAAAGCTGAAACTCCTAGTAGGGGTTACACTATAGGTAACAGCAAAAAAATCCAGTTCATCATCTTGTTTCTGTCACAAAGAGATTCACATGTGTCTGATATGACCATGTGCAAGACAAGCAAGCTAGAGTTACCAAACTTGCTTTTGGGCTCTTGGTTTGGGTCTTGGATTTCTCCCACTAAGTCACGGTTTTGTGAGGCTGATCTCTACTGTTGCAACCTTCTGCTCTCTTCCTCCACCTGGCATGTTGTGGAACTGGGATGTTGAGATAATCATTGACCTCTTTACATTTAGGTGGAGGCATGGTCAAATACATCAGTGGCCAACAATAGCAAGTTAACTTCCAACCATTATCACCATATATAGAGCCTCTAGATAGTTGGCTGACTAAGTTCTTCTGCATAAGTAGAGTGGGTGCAAGAGCAGCAAATATGACAACAAAGAACACATGATTAATCGGCAAAGACTACACAGCGCCTAAACACTGGAGAGATGGAAGCTATCCCGAAACATGAATGTATACTTTTTGGTATGATGAGGCATAGATTGTAAACAACTGAAAGGACAGACCTGTGACCAATCAAGAAGGCCTTCTTTGGTGCTGTGAATTTTTGTCAATGGTGTCTTGAATCTTGATGGGAACTTGGAATCTGTAATCCACATTTATCCATTTAAGCGCAGGCCAAACTCAGTAGAAAAGAGTGTTGTCTTAACTTCATAAGAATCGCGCACTACGTGTCAAACCACATTGAACACACAGAATTTTCACCCAGTAGGGTATGATAATGAAATTGACTTTGGAAAATAGAGAGCCTTACAGGCTCCAACTGCATTTTATTTCTTTTTATACTTGGACGAACTTACAGCTGCTAGATTTTAATTACAACAACTCACAAGTACCAAAGTGGTCACGCAGAACTGTTCTCCAGCACCTTCACAGTCAGAGGCAGTGATGATGGGGCTGGCCACCCACACGAGCCCGTTTTCCTTGAAAAACTGATAGGTGGCATACGCCAGAGCATTCCACACCCTTGCTACCTATGATATGTGCACCTCATTAATATCTTGACAGTTACTGCAAATCCAATCCTGACATCAATTGCATCTCGAGGTCCGCCACAGTTGTGGTTTGGTTGTGTGTCTCTCACTGCTCAGGAACAACAAAAAGTCAATCAAACCCCATAGAAGGGGGAATGAGCAAGGAGATATACCGCACCAAACGTGTAAGTTCGAGGATGTAGATGGGCTACAGAGCACAGAAACTCATGGCTCACTTTCTTCTTTTGTACAGGGAAAGTGGTAGCATTGGTGCTTTCTATCTGCATTCCAGCCTCAGCAGCAGCCCACTAAGGATGTCAGACCACCACTTTCTATATACAAAGGTGATATCATCTGGCTTCAAGTCTTCCTGTTTCAGTTGTTCAAGCCTCCCTAGCACAGCCATGCTGACCATATCCTGCATTCATTGCGTTCCATGACACCACATCTCGTTTGAGCCATACTATACTTGCATCCTCTACACTACCACATTTGGCATACATGTTAGCAAGGGCCACCGCCAGAACAGCTTCTCCTCGTCTCTGTTACCTGTTTTTGGATACTTTCCTGTTGTCACATTGGCAGTATCACTCCAAACTATCATCAACCAGCTAACTTGCAGAATTCAACATGAAAATTTAGGGCCGATTCTGATAAAAGGGAAAAAAAGGTGAAATGTGTTGAAGAAGGTGCATTCCTTAGCAGTGCCTTGTTCTATCAATTGTGCTGTTGCCGCTGTTGTTTCCAGTTGACCATCTACCCACGCAGATCTCTTGTAGCTATTGATCCACAGGGAATCAGAAGTAATCTTGTGTTTGAAATCCGGGCCCCCTTGGATGAATCTGGACCTCTATCCCTGGTCCTTCAGCTGTGTACCAATCATGAATACATCCTTAGCCTTGCTGCTAGCAGCTGACAGTGACTACGTGAAGTTCTTCCAGCAAACACCCCAACCTTATTTACTACACGAGTTCGAATTCTGAATTGCATCTGCTCTCTGTAGTCCAACAGGCATTCACCTTTTTGTCTCCATTGTCCCACCATTGACTGGGGTCGGAAAAGTGTTCATTCCAAAGCTTCCTCATCTCTGTATCTGTTTTTGGATACTTTGCTGCTGCCACATCGGCAGTAACTTGTAAGGGCCGAGTCTGATGAGAGGGGAAAACAGGCTGAAATAGGTCGAAGAAGAAGGTGCCCGGCCACATTATCCTTGACCTTGTGTCATGACCCATAGAGGATTTGACCGACCATCAACCCAAAAGGACCTCTTGTGTGTGCTGCTTGTGTCTGTCAGGTAATGTCGGATTGGTCTGTGAGAACCACCACGGTGCAGCTGAGCAGGCAAAGATTGAAACACGGCCTGCTAAGACCAAGCTGACTCTCCCAAGAACCTTGTAAACATCATGAAGAATGCCAAATCGTGGCACTAACAGGAGCCAAGAGTCCACATTTGCAGGATGGACAAACTTCTTCATATTGTACATTAAGAAAAAGCCACACCTTGCGATTGCGCTTGTCCCTTCCAGCTCTCATGCGGTGGACTCATAATCATCTGCAAATGTCTCCCTCCGCGCTCACAAGCACCCCGCGCTGCAAGACGTCTCTTCCGGTTATTTTCGGGCATTTCGGGCAGGTTCCAAAGAAATTGACGACGACGATGACATGTCTACGAAACGTGGCGACGATGATGTGGCGACGATGACGAGGCACTATGGCACCCTTTTCCTAAACTAGCTTCCGACCTTCGGTCGTCGTCGCTGGAATAAAGCTACAAGAAAACATTCCATAGGGCTCTACGTGCGTGTGAGGGGTGAGAGCTTACATTTTGCAGGCATTTGGACATTGGTGTCATGTAAAGTGCGGTGCTGGATCGGCTTCTGGTCAGTGTCACTTTTGAGCTCACTCAAGCAGTACAGGTGAGGACTAGAGTGAGGGTAGGTTGGAGTGTGTACTTCCCCTTGTTTGTTGCGCTCCTTTGTCCTTTCCTGCTTTGCTTTGTCCATAAAAAACGAAGATGGAATGAAAGAAAACCATAAGTTGTGAGCACATGGATGCATACCTACGCTAACTCCAACAGAGAGGATTTGAAGCCCTGACCACCGCTGGTCTGTAATCAACAGCAATAAGTGAATCAACTTAGCTGGCAGGGAGACCATGAGTCTGTCTTATATGTGCTTCCACTGGTGACTCATCAACTAATATAAGGGCAGCTCGTCGCTGAGGCCCATTGTCCAAGACCCCATGCTCTCTCAATCATCTACCTGGGTCCTGCAGGAAGAACTTTTTGCAGGCAATCAATGTGAGGCTATGACTTAAGTATGACGATCAGTGCACACTCAACTCACTCTTTCACTCATGTCATACAATCTACTTACTGCAACTGCCACTCGTGCAATCTCCACTACAAAGATGATGACTCCATTTTGAGAAATCCTATAGCTTGTGCACACCAGAGCTACTTACTACTCACCTATATATTACCTCCCCACTGGGGACCACAACAACAACAGTCCAATTTTTAAATTTGAATAGGAGAGGGGAGCTGCATCAACTACAGCAGGAGAGGTTTAGTATGTACTGAAGGTCTGCGTCACACGGACTCTGAAGGCTGTCAGCGCACATGCAAAGAGCGAGGGTGCGAGATTGTCAGATGATGCGCGCACACGGACACAGCGCTGCATTCACAGAACTCTGGCAGGGTCATTTTCCCAGTCTCAAGTTACTATTTCTTTCAAGCAGTTGGTGGGTTGTGGGTTCCATGGAGGAGGTGATAGATGGGAACTTGGAATGTAGAATAGCAGAGCAAATACATTTAAACATGGGGAAGGCTACGGGAGTGAACGGCTAGTGCAGCAAGCGTCGGCGGCGAAAGCGCTTGCCGTTGTGCTGTGCTGTACAGTATTGGTGTCAGGGTCGCCAGAAGGGGGATCTTCCGTCAGACCTCTAATAATATCACAGGCTTCTCTCTCTCTCTCTCTCTCTCTCTCTCTCTCTCTTTTTCTCTCTGTCTCTGTGAGTGGGTAACTCACTCTCTTCGTATCACACACCCATTTCTCTCCTTCGGGCTTGAATCCTGAAGGTTTCTTTAAGCATGAAATAGACTAGGTGTTCTTGCACACCTACGTCTTTCTTTTAGACCTGCACCCTGTCTCCGTCTCTCGCTGGATTCTGGATTGTTTTATCCCTCGCCTCCAGGCTTGTATCAAATGGACTAACTATTACTGTGTAGCCGTCTCTCTCTTCTTTTGAGTCCCCTTTTCGTTCTGTCTCGGTCTGTGCTGGGTTTTCTAATGTTGTCTCTTCCTTCTTTCTTTCTCTCAGTCACTTGTGTACATTTATAAAGTGTTTACAAAGTTTTAGTTCTTTGGCATTTATTCTTAGACTGTGCAAGTGGTCGGAGGAAAGTGCCGCCAATACGTATAAGTGATCTTGTTCTTAGAAGCTCAGAAATGCAAGCCCACAGTGACCAGTGCTGTCTCTCCATGAACCCCCATGGATGCCAAAATGGCATGAGCTTCGCTGGAAAATCATTGATTAGATTGATTCTCGTAGCTCTTTGTTTATGTGAGATCGCCTTAGGTCAAGACACCAGTTTTTCTATCTACCAATTTTCTAATAATGAAAGTAGCTTATCGCTTCTGGGAGATGCCACAATTGATGATCTTGCTTTAGAGATCACTCAGTATTCTTCAGGAAGAGCTCTTTATAAGACTCCAATCCAATTCACTGATCCTTCCTCTGAAACCAGCATATCCTTCGCCACAACTTTCATTTTCTCCATAGAAACCAATGTAAATGACCCATCTTCCGCAGGAGAGGGTCTAGCATTCATGATCGCTCCAGATAATTCTACAATAGGAAGCGCGGGGCCATGGTTAGGGCTGCTTTCGTCATCTAACGATACCAGTACAGCTTTCGCTGATGTTCAGTCACATATAGTTGCAGTTGAGTTTGATGTGCATAAAGATGTGGAGTTCTGGGACATAAACGACAATCACGTGGGAGTTGACATCAACAGTTTAAATTCGATCTCTGCAAAAGATGCACAATCTGATGCAGTCAAGGTGAATCTCCAGTCTGGGCAGCATATTCAAGCGTGGGTGGAGTACGATAGCGAAGCACACAAACTCGACATCTCGATCAGTCCATTTGTCAACAACAATTTCATGAAGCCAAATCAGCCACTTCTTTCAGTCAACCAAGATCTGTCAACCGTCCTCAATCAGTACATGTTCGTGGGCTTCTCAGCAGCCACCGGGAGTGGAATCGTCCACCACAAGGTCTTTTCGTGGTCTTTTCAAAGCAAGGTAGTTCCCTTTTATGGATCTGGAGGAATCAGTCCCAGTCCATCACCTTACAATCCAAACACACCCGGCCCTGCTTCTGACGGTTGGAGCTTCAGGGCCACACCAGCTTGTCGCCATGGAATGTCGGTTGCCTTCAATCTTGCTTTATTGCTGTCATTCCTGGCTTGATGATTTCTTTCAGACAAGGGCATTCTTTACTCGTCATCAAATGCAAATGTCAAAGATTCACTAGTGTGGTGAGCTAAAATAAAGTCAGACAACCATGACCCAATACAGGTTTTCTCACGATTACACCAAGACATTGCTCAGTGAGAAGTGGTTTTGCATATTTCTTCTTACCATCAAGTGGTACGTTGTCTCCAGCTCGAGTCTTCTCTTTCTTCTTACAACTACTGCTTTTATTGCGAGGAATTCTTTTCATGTGATTTCATCTCAGAAATTGAATGGCCAGGTCTTCCCACTATAGCATGTAATGTACAACACAACTGTCTTTGCACGAGTTCTTTGACTTGATATGCTTGTAAAGCTTGATTTTGAGTAGGGATGTTCAAGATGATATTCGATTCTATTGTCTCAGCAGTAACCCTTTTATACTATTTATATTCTGCAGGTCGATTTGTGTGCTGTGCTGGATCTTGGACATACATTCACATGCATTTGACTCTGAGATTCTGGTCTTTCTCCTGTTAATCAACCCAACTAGGAAAAAGGGGCCAAGCATTTCTGGGCTCATGAAGCTAGTACTTACATATTGCCTGATGCCATGCTGTACATTAATTGTTCCCGGACGCACTCTGGAGCACAGGCAGTATCCTTATCCATATACATATATATATATGGCGCCAACCGAAGTTAGCATAAATAAGGGCCTCTTCGCCTTGCACTTACTGCCCCATTTCAGGGGTGGGCTCTATATCCTAATCCAAATCTTGTACTAAACACCCCCAACAATTACAGCAGGATCTGCAAGTGCAAGATATACTTTGAATCACTCTTAGGCACGTACTTAAAAGAGGACCGGCACATCTTTTGGATTCCTATTGCTGACATGTTCAAGCTGCATTGCAAGAGAGAAAATCTGAACTGGATACTTTTCTTTCTGTCTTGCCAGCTCCACTCGAAGACCCAACTCTGTATGCACCTTTTTTTTTGGTGTTATCATTCGTCCTTTTGCCTGATCAAGAGTCCTCTTCCAGGTGAACCTGAAATTAGTGGGACCTCTCACCCTGCCATGTTAACGACAGACAGAGCCATGATTTTCTGTCATTGGTTTGCAAAGACACCTATCAGTCTGATTCAAGAAGTTTCATGCTGATGGGAGTCTAACTAGCTACCCAATATCCAGACTCATCACAGAGGGTTGTCCCTGATCAAAGCTTGGAGGTCCCTCCCTGACATTCTAAACTGTTTTGACATGTGAGCACTCACTATAGCACACTCCCCTTTAGTGCAACGGGCCCTCAATGTACATGTCCACTGTTGCTTCTGACTTGAAAGAGAAAACATGTGACAACACAAATCACAAACAACATGCATGTTGATCTACCACCCCACATATTTACATGTACCAGACAAAGGAGAGTGGGAAGTGTGGCTTCCACCACCAATTGCATGGCCAAAACGCAAGGTATCTGACTGAGTGTAAAAGTCCTGTGGGACTCCGCCAGCACACAATTCAGTATTAACAATTAGGTAGGGAATCATTCAGGTCTGGAATTGGAGATAGCCAAGGCTCAATTGGAGGAGCACAAGGCCACCCTGCTGTAGTACAAGTCAGCTCGCCGTGGTGGTTGATTCTATGGAAATGCTTCCTTTCGTACTTCCGACATGATTATGCAGATATTGGCCAAAATCTCAGGAGCCACCAATGGCATGTCGATGTTTGCCATCAGGTGGGGATGGTTGAGGATGGTTGTCATTACCATTGGACTTTGATTTTGAGGCAGGTACTAACAAGTTGACACTCCCTTGTCATCTGACAGTGGAGATATAGGTCATCATTTCTCAGCCAAAACAATCTGGAACTCACTGAGCATAGAATGAAAGTCACTTAAGCATGCAGCCAGGTAAAATAGCTCCCAAGGTCCAACCTGTCTGCCCTGTTTCTATTTCGTTTCTTAAGTACTTTCAACTAGTCAAGTATTGAGCTTTGGGTCTTGAAGCTACCTTGAACATCTGGTTTCATGTAAGTACTACTGTGATATTTGCCATCGGACTCAGCACACATACAGTTGAAAATGTGCCCTTACCTCAAAGTATTCTTAGTGGACCTTTATTTGAGAAATTGAGGAGGCTTCCGGACTTTGGTAGCTTGCTCAAAGGCATATGCAATCTCAATGAGAGTAGGCTCAGAACCCTGCCTACCAACAAACCCTATTCCATAAGGAGCTCCTTCCTTATCATAGCCAGCAGGAACTGATATGCCTGGGTATCCAGCAATGGCTACTAGTGTTGACACACTCTCTGATGGTGCGACTAAAGCATCCAATCTAAGTGCATCGAGGGTGCTATCAATTTCATGCTTCGTAACGAAATGGTCTCTCTCTAAAGCTTCTTGGTACACCTTTGAGTGGAAGACACTGGTATTCTCTGATGCAATAAAAATATCCTGCCCATACAGATAGAGCTCCTCCTGCAAAGTTCAGAAAACCAAATTAGCAGTTTGTAAAGCAACAATTAGTTGGTACAATAATAAGATTTTTTGGCACAGAAGCCACAATGTAGGTGATTTGCAGCTTATGTCAAAGGTTATGCTACAGAGCCTACCCATCAGGGGGAGGGCATTACCTTGCCAACTGGGTGCGAGAGGCTTCTAAGGTTCTCCAGGGACAGTCGGGTCCCCACTTCCCCTGGAAAAATGACAACTCAGAAGGATGGTAGGCCTGCCAGGTGGTTATACTAGCTCTGGCTGGAGTCATTCGTACTCTTTTCACATTCAGCTTGCAATTAAACCTGTCTGTTAAGTTCCCCTACTGTATTTGCATCTGTCGGATGGGATGAATGCATGCCATGTTGACTGTTGATTAAGTATGCTAAAGACCTAAAAAAGATTCATGCAGCTCTAAGTGAGACCAAGAATCTTTTTGACATGAGCCAATGTAACATAAAGGATGCTGATTCCTTCCTTTTGATCCATGGGATATAGCAAGAGAGTTGTCTGATTGTGAGTGCAAGAAGGTAAAAACCAACCTCATTAGCGTGCTCATTATTGAACGCAATAACCTCTGTTAGAGTACGCACTGGGGACTTCACAAGCCCTGCTAAGTATGTATTGAGGTCCTGCTTGAACTCGAATAGGAGAACCTCCTTCTCACTAGCAGTCCGAGGTGCCAGGAATGGTTATGTTGGAATTTGAGCCCCCTGGTTCCTGTGTCAATCAAAGCTCATTATCTCTCTGTTCTAACTCCTGTCATGTTACCATGTACACCATTTATACCAGTAGACTTCCAAGAAATCACAGGGATATGCATCTAGCATTGCTGCATCTGAATGTAACACGGTTGCCATCTATGATTCATGGCATTAGAATGTACCAGCACATGGCATTAGAGAAAGAGGAAGAAATTGACATGCGTGTTAAGAGACTCAAAAAATTCATGCAGTGTGCACCTTAAAGTTGCGATGAGGGAATCGACTGTGCCAGACTGATCTGATAAAGTCTGATGAGCATCAAAGAAACTGTTGCGGAGGACTCCAAGGCGCTTTTCCTTAAGTCCATCAGCAATCAGGAACTGTTTGTATCCTTGGAGAGGAATGAGGTGGGCCACTCTCTTTGTGGCAGGGTCCCTTACATCAAAGCCCACTATTTGCTCTAGCACCACCACTGCATCGGCCACTGTTCGACACAATGGGCTGCTTGCCCCATGTGGAACTTTCAGCACTCTCCAATGTTATACAGCTCTCTGTCTCTGTCTCTGTCTCTCTCTCACAGAAAAATTCCATAATGAAGAGGTCAAGGCTGAGTATGTCCAGGCCTTGCAAGAGGCTCTTCCTCATTTTGTCCATTCACTCCAAGACCTTCAGTCTCGCGCTTACAATGCAAGAAATGAAGCCGAAAGAGCAGTGGATTCTTGGGAGAGTTTCGTCTCCTCTGCGGCTGACAAGATCATTGGGAGGAAACTAATTGTCTGCGGTAGTGCTGTTAATTGGTGGACCAATGAGATTAAACTCAAGATAGCTGAGAGACGAGTCCTTTATAAAGAGTGCTGCAATTTGAAAACCAACAAAGAATTGTGGGCGAGGTACTACCAGATCTGTAAAGATATCAATCTGCTTGTAAGGGCTCAGAAGAAATTATACTGGGACAAGTTATACAGTGAAATAAACTCAAACCACCATGGTGGTAATGACAAGAGATTCTGGTTGGCCCTTCAACGCTTGTACAAGCCGAAAAGCTGTCAGCAAGTACAAGCGCTGAAGACTACTAAGGGTGCAGTGGTAACTTCATCGGTTGACATTGTCAAAACCTTTGAAACCCACTACAGTATCCTTGGCAGAACTTCTAGGTCTAACAGTGAGGGGTCCTCTGATGAATGGAAGGACACAGTTGGTAAAACTGTCCCTATGATTCAAAACAGCCCTGATAAACTGGAGTATATTTCAAAAGCCTACAACGCTCCCATTAGTTCTTCTGAGATTGTGGAAGCAATTGAACATCTAAATGGATATAAAGCAGGTGGTCCTGGTGGCATAGTCAACGAGCTTATCAAGCACGGTGGCGATCCCATGATAGAGGCCCTAGTTCTCCTCTTTAACCTTATCTGGAAGACTGAAATGATCCCCTTTCGCTGGCGCCAGGGGGTCATTGTCAATCTATATAAGAAGGGTGACAGAGAAGACCCGGGGAACTATCGTGGCATCACGCTCCTCAATGCTGTTGGCAAGATATTTTGCAGAGTTATAAGTACTCGTCTCGAGGTTGATCTGGAATCTAGAGGTTGTTTTCACGAAGGCCAAGCTGGCTTTCGGCGAAACAGGGGCTGTGTGGACCATATCTTCACTCTAAGCCAGATTATCCAGGGAAGGAAAAAAGAAGGGAAACCCACTTATGGTTTTTTCTCGGATGTCCAAAAGGCTTATGACACAGTGTGGAGAGATGGTCTATGGCTTGCGGAATCAAGGGAAAAATGTGGAGAGTTGTCCATAACTTGTATGCTCACAAAGGTGTAAGGTAGGGTAATAGAAGATGGGAGAGAGATTGAGGGGAGCTCTTTGCGGGTGGAGTTTTTGGGGGAGTTCCTGCAGCAAAGCAGCCAACAACGTTTTGAAAATCTCTTGTCAGTGTAGAAAATGAAGCAAGGGGAAGGGTGGGAAAGAACCTGGCCCTGCATGCCGTTAACCACCTTCGCAGTTGTGTCCAGCATTGGAGCCTGCTGCGAGTCCTGGGGAGAGCCTGGAGGAGCTCCGATGGAGGATGGACTTGAAGCAGGGGTGGCGGCTGAGAAAGGAAGAAATTATCGGACTTGATGTTGACGGCGACAGCAGAGCCGTGAGAAGTCTGCTGTTGATAAATAGCGCCGCTCACTTGTGATGGAGTTTAGATGGTGCTTGGATGAAACGATGAGGATTAGGAAGTAAGATATGAAATAAAATTGGAAAATGGTGATGTCATCATCAACGGTGAATAGTTCGCACATGTGTTTTGGAATCTCAACAACACGTAGTCAAAGTCTTCTCCGCGCTTCTTGACTGATGAGTTGCTGCCTTAACCTAGCAAGGTTCTCAACACAATGTCTCTCCCTCTGTGTGCACAGCTGCAGAGTGAGGAAGGAAAACCCACATTGCTCTCATTACCCCTGCTCTCTCACCTTCTCTCTCAGTCCCTCAAGAGTAGTACCAACCAAGTGAGGTCTGAAAGGAGAATCGGAACTAAGCAGCACCTGTCATCGTCGGCAGTGGAGATTGTGGACGCATTGAAACGATTAGAAAGAATCACGGGCAGAATCGAGTGTCAAGGGAAGATCTGCGTCCAGGGAAAGTGGACTCGGAGGAGGGAGCCGCATTTGGAGAGGTAGTAGAGCTGCAGGCAGGATGTCAGGGGCTACGTTGGCAGCGGGAAGAAGACCTGACACTGGCAAAGCAGATAGGATGTACAACGGCAGGGCAAGTGATGCGGGAATGCTTGGAGGTGTTATGGGATCGCTGCGGGTAGTGGACCTACAGCTGCTGGCTTTCATTGTGGTGTTTTCCGCAAGTGGGATGGTGCCCATCGGCCTTCTTGTATTTCCTATCTTCATTTCAATCTATATATTCCTTCTTTCTAGTTTAGTGTTTCCTCAGTATGGATCAAGCAAGGCGAATGAAGTCTTCAAGGGAAATCGGTGGTTCCAGGGTTATGTGATAGTGGGTACCGCTGTTGGCCTCTTCTTGCCTTTAGGGTATGTGCTCGGTGGATTTGCGAGAGGCGATCAGCAGTCTGTGCGTGCGGCCGTTCCCCATTTATTTCTTCTGTCATTCCAGATTTTGAGTGAGAATCTGATCATTGGCTTGCAAATTTTCTCTCTACCAGTGAGAGTATTGCTGCCCATCTTCTACAGTGTGCGCCGCCTCTTTCTACTAGCCGATTGGACGCAAGAAGTCTTCTCCCGTTCAGTTAGTTACCCCAACGCCAGTCTTCAGGTGCGACTGTCCCCCTTTATCGTAACTCGTCGTGTCTGCGCATGTGGTGTGTTAAAGAGGAATAGGGACTTTTTTGATTCACTTGGGAAGGAGTTGCTGGGAATGGCGGAATGTCGTATGGGATTGTTGCTGACCTTGCTTGATGTTGGTGTTTGCAGAATACAGCATGGCTGTCGTTTGGCAGAAGCTTGGCTATTGCCAACACGGTTTACTTCAGTGTCAACCTCTTCGGTTTCCTAATTCCCATGTTTCTTCCACGTGCGTTTGAGCGCTATTGGGAGGACAAAGCGCAATACATCGCAGACAAGAAATCTGCCAAGCCACTCCCTACCCCTGCACCCCCACACTCAGAGCAAAGAAAGGAGAGATGATTAAATCAGTTCTAATTATGTATGGAGGAATCTTATGATCCATGTGCGGAGCTGTCGCATTTTGCAAGCACTTGGATCGATTTGTACAGTGGGCCAGCCTTATCATTTGCGATAAAATTGCGAGGCGGAGCTGTGCCTGCAATCTGTTTCAACCCGACTGGGCACAGGTGAGGGTTGGGTAGATCTCCATGCCACAGGCCTAAGTGACTTTTACATAGCTCATTGAAAGGCTTGGGACCGGAGGTATACAAAGATTGAACGGCTTGATGCTTTGATTTTGAAGGTTTCTGCTTTGCAATTTCGCTGCAAACCAAAAAGTTCTTGGGTCGTTAATCAACTCCTTGAGGATATACATACAAAGATTGAACATCTTGATGCTTTGATTTTGAAGGTGACTCTATATCTTGGAAACAGGACCGCCCTGTCAAACAGGCTAAGTCCTGGCAGAAGAGAGTAGAAGAGATTCTCAAGGATCTGAATCTGGACCTGCAAGTCTTGACTTTGCTGGATAAATCTGACTTAGAGACTGTAGTGTCCAAAGCCATGTCTGTCACCAGTAAATTGTCTGATGCAAATGAAGTCAGGCAAAAAACTTCCCTGAACCTGTTTCCAGTCTGTGACATGGGGGAGGATATCATGGTGACCTCAAGAGTCTACTCACTCTCGGCACCAAATTGAAATTTTTAAACTCAGGGCAGGAAGCCGACCTTTGAACAGTAAACAGAAGCAGAGAGGAGAGGAAAGGGAGAGTGCAATTGCCCGTTGTGTGGGCAACCCGAAGACAATATTCATTTTCTGATTCACTGTCCAGGGTACTCTCACCAGAGAGAAGCTCTCCTCCAATCTATCAAGAGAATTGTGCCTGTACCTCTGTTTACCAACTTTGAAAGTCTCGAGGCTGAGCCAAAAGCCCGGGCCCTTCTGAGGCCTAGTTTTTGGGCAAATCACACACAGCAGATTGATGCTTGTGTGAAGGGCTTCCTAGAGGATAGCTGGAAAGCCCGAACTAATGGTTTGTATCAAGGCCAAGAAACCCATGGTGACATCTAGCCCCTCACTCACCAGGGATGATGCCTCGACAGTAAGCCCTCAACCCTACACAGGACCATAGGTTACTTCACCCACAGGTTTTCAACACTTTATCGGCTCAATTCGGGAGTTTATTCTACACACATAATGTCTCCCACTGGGCATTCGACCGACATAATAACTCCATCTTCTGCCTGTATTTCTCCTGTCCCTTCCATGGGTTCTTTGAGCGAGTCCCACGAGATAGGTTATGGAGGTTATGGGATTGTTTTTGTGAGAGCTGTGGATGGCAAAAGTTTGGCTATCAAGAGATCCTTTTCCTCTCCTCTGGATGCAATTTGTCTTCCACAACAAATGTGTGCACCTGGCTGTCCACCTCAATGAAGCTGCACCCTAGTTCCTTTCTGACAGCTTTTGTCCTCCATCATTTTTCTCACCTTTGCTGTATCGTCCCACCTGCCAGCAGCTGCATAGATGTTTAACAGCAGCATGTAAGCTGCCGCATCTTGCGCATGCACTTGAGAAGGCATTTTGCTGCACGTTCTGCTATCCCACATTTCCATGAATTCTGCAGGCACCAAGTAAGGACCCCCATGTTGTTGCACCTGGTTGGATTGGCATTTTGTTAATGAACTCCTCTGCCTCATCCACTCGCCCTGCGCGCCCAAGAAGGTCCACCATGCAGCCAAAATGCTAGAGTGTTGGAGTGAGGCCATAATCTTCACACATGGAATCAAAATAGTGACAGCCTTCATCCACCAGACCTATGTTCTCTCTGCTATGTTGGTCTGGTGGATGAAGGCTGTCACTATACTACATGCAGAGAGAACACATATGAAGGTGATGCCATTTGGCTTCGATCCATCCTGTTGCATCTCTCCAAACAGTTGAAGAACTCCCTACCACAGCCATGCCTACCATATCCTGCTATCATTGCAGTCCATGAGACCACATTTTGTTCTGCCATATTGTCGAATACTTGACGCGCATCCTTCATGCTTCCGCATTTGGAATACATGTCAACCAATGCCGTCTCCACAATGATATCTTGCTCAATTCCAGTTTTGATGATGTCAGCATGAACCTCTCTGCTTTTTTGCAGAGCTGCCAGACTGGCACATGCATTAAGAACACTACTGAATGTAACATTGTCGGGCATTTGCTCATACATTTTGAATGCCTCCCTACCATACCCGGCCTAAGCATATCCTGTTATCATGGCATTCCACGAGACCACATCCTGTTCAGCCATACTGTCAAACACTTCATGTGCTTCCTTCATGTTCCCACATTTGGCATACATGTTAAAAAGGGTAGTCTCCAGAATTACATCTTTCACAATCCCAGCTTTGATGATGTTGTGATGGACGTCTCTGCCCTTTTCCAAGGCTGCCGAGGCAGCACACAAATTTAGAGCACAAATGAATGTGATCTTGTCTGGTGTCACCCCTTCCCAGCTCATTTGCTCGTACATCTTGAAAGCCTCCCTACCACGTTCATGTTGAGCATATCCTGCCATCACCACATTCCATGATACAACATTTTTCTTTGCCATATGATCAAATGCTTCCTGGGCATCCTTCATGCTCCCGCATGTGGCATACATGTCAACAAGGGCAGTCTCGAGAACAATATTGTTCTCAATTCCAGCTTTTATGATCGCTTCATGGACCTCCTTTCCCTTTTCCAGGGATCGCATGCTGGCACATGCATTAAGAATGCAACTGAATGTGACTTCGTTGGGTCTCACCCCTTCCTGTATCATTTGATCATACATCTCAAGAGCCTCCCTACCACACCCATGCTGTACATATCCTGCTATCATTACACTCCAGGAGACCACATCTTGTTTAGCCATAATGCCAAACACTTGACGCGCATCCTTCAGGCTCCCACATTTGGCATACATGTCAACAATGGCAGTCTCCAGAATGATATCTTTAACAATTCCAGCTCTCATGACCTCTGCATGGACCTCCTTCCCCTTTTCCAAGGATCATAAGCTGGCACACGATTTGAGAACGCAACTGAATGTGACCTTGTTGGACATCACCCCTTCCTGTATCATTTGCTCGTACATCTCGAGAGCCTCCAAACCACACCCATGCTGAGCATATCCTGCTATCATTGCACTCCAGGAGACCACATCTTGTTGAGCCATATTGCCAAACACTTGATGCGCATCCTTCATGCTCCCGCATTTTGGCATACATGTCAACAACGGCAGTCTCCAGAACAATATCTTTCACAATTCCAGCTTTCATGACCTCTACATGGACCTCTTTGCCCTTTTCTAGGGCTGCCAGGTTGGCACATGCATTGAGAACAGAAATGAATGTGACCTTGTTGGGTCTCACACCTTCCCGTATCATTTGCTCGTACATCTCAAGAGCCTCCCTACCACACCCATGCTGACTATATCCTGCAATCATTGCACTCCAGGAAATCACATCTTGTTGTGCCATATTGTCAAACACTCGCCGTGCATCCTTCATGTTCCCACATTTGGCATACATATCAACAAGGGTAGTTTCCAGAACGATATCTGGCAAAATTCTAGCTTTGATGATGTCAGCATGGACCTCTTTGCCCTTTTCCAGAGCTGCCAGGCTGGCACATGCATTGAGAACGCATATGGCTGTGACCTTGTCCGGTCTCACCCCTTCCTGTTGCATTTGCCCATACATCGCAATAGCCTCCCTACCACACCCATGCTGAGTATATCCTGTGATCATGGCATTCCATGAGACAACATCTCGTTTTGCCATATTGTCAAACACTTGTCGTGCTTCTCTTATGCTCCCGCATTTGGCATACATAGTGGCAAGGGCAGTGCCCAGAATGAGATCAGGCACGATGCCAGCTTTAATGATCTCCGCATGAACCTCTTTGCCCTTTTCCAGGGCTCCTAGGCTGGCACAGACTTTGAGAACACAAATGAACGTGATGTTGTTGGGCACCACCCCTTCCCATACCATTCGCTGATAGATCTCAATAGCTTCTCTACCGCACCCATTGTTCATATATCCTGTTATCGTTATAGTCCATGTATACACATCTCGTTCAGTCATGTTTTCAAACGCGTGGCGTGCATCCACCAAACTCCCGCACTTGGCATACATCTTGACAAGGGAGTTGAGTAGAAAGATGTTGGGCTTGAATCTGCTTTTGATAATGTGGGCATGCACTTGCTTTCCCATTTGTAGGTCTTTGAGTTTGATGCATTCCTGCACGAGACAAAGATAGGTGTTGGAGCCTGCCGAAGTGCCTTGTAGGTTCAAATTATGCACAGCCTTTTTCAGTTGTCCTGCCTTACATAGTGTTATCGCATCCCCACAACCGTCAAAAGAATTCTTGTCAACTACCTCTCTTGCTCCTCCTGCAAAAGCAATTCTCACGGTGGAAGTGCCTGATCCAACCCTGCCGGTGGCTTCGATGGGGAAGAAAAACGTCGAACGGCTCCAGAAGGGCAGAGGTGAAGAGGACGTAGCAGTGGCCAAGAGCGGCGTGAGGGCAGAGCCTGCAGCCAGAGAGATTCCAAAACAGCTCCTCAATATCAAGAGCTGGAGAATCCAGTTCACTAGGGCCGTGACCGAGGAGGCCTGCCGTAGGAAGGGATGCGAAGTCAGAGGACAGACCCTGGGAGCCCAGACGGCCGTGGACCCTTGAGCTGCGAGCGGAACCACCCCTACGGCCCATACGACAAGATTCGCCCCTGGAGGCCATAGAAGAGAAGAGCAAGGAGAAAGGAGAGGACACGGGGAAAAGGGAGAGCGGGTGAGAAGGGGAGCTAGGGAGACAAAACAGAGGGAGAAGATGAGAAATTGGAGGGTGCAGGGGGTTCACAACCCTGAAAGGCCTCAAAAAGAGAGGAGAATGCCAAGGTCGAGTCAGCAGAGGGGGCAAGCAGTCACAGCAGTAAACCAAGCTGACAATAGGGGACACCCGGCCAAAACCAACCACGCAGAGAACACCAGAGAGGAGAGAGAAGCAGGAATGAAGCGCACAGAGATCAAAACGAAGCCGCCATGACGAGGAGAAAAGACAGGGAAAGGCAATACTCCCGCCGCCAGGCTACAATCACCAAGCATCTTTCAGACGACTGGAATCAACCTTGACCAATGCTACTACTGAGGAAGATAAAGCTACTGATAGCAACACAGCGGTTCTCTTTCCCTGCCGAAAAGCAAAGTTGTCATTGTTCTATGTACACTCTAGTCCACCAATGCACAAATTCGATTGTGCCTCCGACAAACTCTTTTAGGTCCTACACGAAGATGCCCTCACCTTCTTAGACATGTTACCCCACCACTGTAAAGAACCTGAGAGGAAATCCTCCCAGAGCCACTCATTGCTATACCTGCATACATATAGCTGCATAAACATGAGAACTTTGCTCTGCTCACTGTAGAGGAGTACGATTGTAGCTGTTGATTAAAATTCTGCAAGTTACCCTGTGTTATTTCTGTGTGTCACGCACAGAAAGAGCATACACACATACCAATACATATGTTGAAGAAGATACTGAAGAAGCTTGTGGTGGTCAAGACCACCCTTCAAGCCAGGCTGATTGAGGGTGCTACTCACGTTCCGCCACAGCTCGTGCTTGACCAGACTGTGTCGTTCGACCACAATATTTCATCCTACTAGAATCTGGACTTCCACCTTGACATGTCGACAGGGCTCCGACATTCACACCACAATTAGAGCCATAACCTGATATCCATCCGCCACCCCATTGTGCTCGACCTTCTGCCCTCGTCAGTACTTCTGCTCTTACCCAAGGTATCGCCAAGTTGGGTACCCAAAATGGACATCCAATCTCTGCTACACGGCCCGACCTCTCCACGCAAGGAGATGCCAGTGCCTTGGATATGACCTCCCCCCGCTCGCGCAGGAGGCCTCCAGAGCACGCTGACATCCTTGTGCCTGTGATGCAAGGACGAAGCTGGCAGCAACGGTTGAGCAACAAGGACTGAAGCACCAGTTCAAAGCTTTCAATGGGTGGCACCCTTGGTCGCATATCAAAAATACACGATGCCAAAAACACCTTCAACTCATTTTAATGCGCAGATCAACTAAATTGCACATTCTTGGTCATCATCTTGCCCTTTTGGTCATAAGAAACTAGTAACTTCAAGTGAAGCTTTCCTTCTCACGCCACATCTCCCGTCCACTAAACTTGTAGACACCACACGCAGCGTTGGTGATGATCAAAGCTTTCCAGTGCAGCAGTTGCAAGGACGGCGGATCAAGTGCGGTGATTCACATCAAGAGAAGGGTCGTCTAGGGCTGCGGAGGGAGACGAAGGAGAAAGATGGATGGCGACACCACGTAGTGGTACAGTAGATTCCTTCGCGTTTGCCGCACTGTCGCAATTTAGTTACACAAGTGCGCATTTCTACTTAACTTGCCTGACACCATTCCACTTCACTTGCGTATCCCAACGAGCTGTCGACACGAATTCCTCGTTGAGACATACAACACATCGATATTCTTGAAAATCCGTACGAGGCAAAGATCTTTCAGGGATTTTTAGGGTTTCTATGGACAGACTACACTATACACAGGACGGCTGCAAATAGTAAAAGGAAAGTGGGTGGCTAGCAAAGAAGGGTTCAAGTGGGTGAAAGCAAGCTAGGGTGGCTGAGAAAAGTCCTCATTTGTACTCCTTAACCCCTAATGGACGAGGCAGTTTTTGGTGGGCCCCCTCCAAAACAAGACATACCCTCATGGATGAGGGTATATCTCTCACGAAACTAACATCCACACGGATGAACCGTATGAATTGGAGGCTACCTACTTCATCCAGCTTCTATGAAAATTTCAGCTCATTTCGTGTATTTTGGAAGATTATAAGAAATTTGCAAGTCCTAAATTTGGGATACACTCCAAATTTGCAGTGGAAAAATGGTTTGACCAGGAAAGTGGATCGACAAAAAAAAATTCCTCACAACCCTATCCAGATTCCCATTATGTGGCACCTAAAGCATGTTGTGGCAAAATTCCAAAGCATAATTCCCAAATTTTCACAAGGTTGCTTTGTAAAGGAAAACAGGGGGGTCAAAACACACCATGAAGCTCAAATGACATGTAATTCAGGCTGAGGGGGGCCAAATTTCCTTGGAATCACAATTGTTGCGGTGAAAGTCTCCCTTGAATGATGAAGTACCACCTCCAAAAAGAATTTCAGAATTTCAGCAAAAATTGAAGCACTGATTTCTGTTTCTGTGAATTTCTACTTCAATCCCAGCTCAGGCCAAATATTGCCCGAGCCGGTAGACATTTCCGGCTACAAAAAATGGGCTACGTCACCGATTGGCGACAAAATGTCGGGGGACCCCCAATGCGAAACCCTAAGAAGGGCCTGGGGAAGCCCTCTGTTTCGGCGTTTCACCTGACAAGCGTCTGAAAACTAACTACCAACTACCAACTACTTGCTTTACCCCAGTGCAACGATACAAGCTCCCCGCGAGCTCCTGCGTTACCCCAATGCAGCGATACAAGGTCCCCGCGAGCACCTGCTTTACTCCCAATGCAGCAATACAAGTTCCCCATGAATATCATGATCCCAGAACTGGGGGGGAGTTGAACCCCCCGATCTGCCCATTGTGCAGACAGTTCCCCCCCCCCCAAGCCAGCAAGCATCACCCCAAAAAGCAGAACCACTACCATCACTGCTGCACTGCTGCCCCGCCCCCCCCCCTCCCCTCTCTCTTCCCCAAAAGTGTGAAACCACCCAAACACAACGCTCCTACGTCAAATACACCAAGACCCCCATCACCTCCACAACCCCTCAACCAGCAGCAGCAGATCGACATGACCCCCACAGCCTGTGAACCATCAGCAACACACCCCCACATGACCAGCACTGCCCATGAACCAATAGCAACACACCCCCATGACCCCAGACGCCTCCACTGCCCATGAACCAACAGCAGCAGCACACACCCATGACCCCCAAAAACCTCCACTGCCCATCAACCAACACCAGCACACCCCCAATACCCCTACAGCCACCACAGATCAGTGAGAAACACACCCCACGCACACACGCCATCCACAGCCAACGTCAGCATGCCTGCAATGCAATCCAACACAGCAGTGAACCCCTATCCACACAACCAATGCACACACACAAGGAAGAAGCAACCACTGAAAGGCCTAGCTGCAGTCACCTCGTGGCATGTCGGTGTGTCTCATTCCAACACGGCCCAAGGCACAAGTGGCTACCATCACAGCCAGGGCAGTAATAGTGAGTACGAACGTGACACATAACACACAATCATCGCCTTGTCGTGTGAAAGCACTGATGCACAAACGTGCATTCCACATCCCTAGTGGTGTCCATGATGTCAGTGCAGCAGCCCGCTATCAATCCGTATGCCAAAGCCAGATTGAATTCGAGATGTGTCATGTCCCGACGCCCCATCCTTCTCTCCATTGCAGAATGCAATATATATGCATTCACCATTGTGGTATCCAGAAAAAAAAAACCCCACGATGCCACCACTTCTTTGTGCGCAGCTGCAAGCTATACGCACCCCTCAGCTGGTCCTACACATCTACTCCTCGCACATACGTTTGGTATTGCACATGAGCAGGCATAGATGGCACAGGCACTCTTTGGTTTCCCACAAAACGGCATACAGTCGCAGGAGAGGACGGGCTGCATGCTGGCCTGGCTGCAGATGACAATAAAAAGACCCCCTTCTTGTCCCACCATAACATAACAGCCACCTCCCTTGAATCATGCATCATGTACCATGACTTCCCTTGCTTGGCAGTTTTGGATTTCTTCATTTTCAGCAAAGAGGGAGGAAGACCCTTTCGGTTCAATCTGACTGTGTCAGTGGCCCAAGTGCCAAGCTTCGCCAAGTCATAAAGAAGTTGGACAGAGGTAAAGTAATTATCAGTGACAATTTGGGGCCCTCCAGCAAGGTTGACCTGCCACGTGGCCGGCTGGATGGGGTGGGGTTCATGCGTTTGGTGGCGACGGGTGCCACCGGGGGCTGCATGTCCGCCTGTGTGGACAGCCACATATCCCCCCAGCACGCGCGAAGGGTGGCGGGAGGTGGGAGGGACGGGCACTTCGCGTCTTTCGTTCTCTCTCGTTTGTGCATGTCGAGGGCTCGCAGCTTGTTGTGTGCATATCTTCCTTTTACGCTCCTTCTTCCTTCCTGTGTTGATCCTATTTAGCCCGGCATGCGCTTGATTGTTTTCTTTGTGCGCTTATTTGGGCTCTTTGCGATGTGGGTGTGTGCGGGCCACTGTTCCGTTTTGCGCCGCGGAGCTTTTGTTTGTCTTTAGAGCTGGCCACTGCGTTTATATCTACTGCTCCACCTACATTTACGAGGTGCGAGAAGGGCTGCGCAGCCACGAATTCAATGCGCAGCCGTCTGTTCGCCTTAGGTACAAGCTCGCCCATTTTCCTTCTTTGTGCTTTTCTCTTTACACCTCTTGCTTATGCTGCATTCAGCTAGTGCTAGGGTTCTGCATGCCAACTGATTAGATCCATTAGATCCATTAGATCCATTACAGCCATGCCGTCAGGGATGGTAATGCTTGGGTTTTGTGTTTCTTGATGTGGGCATCAGATTTGGGGATTTGTTTTTTTGTTGTGTACGTAGGCTTGTAGTGATTGGGGTGAGCTGTCTGGGTGGTAGGGAATCAATGGCACCTAAGCGCAAGGCCCTTGTTGCACCTGAGCCACCACCTCCTCCACCCAAGCATATTGCAGCTGCAGCCCAGGTTATAAGAGAATGGGCGATGCAAGAACAGCATTGCACTGAGGAGCAGTGCAAGGTAATCTTGGGCTGCCTTTCTCCTGACTTCCTGTTAAGCTTGCCTTCCCCGCCAGGTGCCAATCGCTGGCCTCGCCACCCTCGCCCTCACAACTTCCATTTCCTGTTTAGACGTCAAGTTGCTCTTGTTCTAAGTGGAGAGAGAGAAGAGAGGAGGGTGACAAGGACGGTTTTAGTGAGGTTGTGAATTCTGTGTTGAGAGAAGATGTCTGGCCCGATGCCAACAGTCAGTCGTCTGAAGGTTTTGGCTCGTGCAAAGAGGTCTCTTCCTGCAAGTGTGACAGCACCTCCCAAGGGTGTCGTCAGGAAAAAAACTAGTCATGGAGTGAATTCTGGGATTGGGGGAGAGGCTGGTGGTGTGCCGGTGAATGTAGGGTGTGTTGGCGGGTCTCTGAGTCCGGGGAGGATGGTGGCCGTGGGTCGGGTGGCTTTGAGGGAGTTGCATCCCAATAGTGGGGTGCTGGGGGTACTGTGAATTTTGGGGAGGGGTCTTCTAATGGGAGTTTTGGGCATGATGAGGCCTCGTCGGACATGGACGAGGATTTTGAGGGTGACGATGGCTACATGGGGGACTTTGCCAATGAATGGGGGATGAATGCGACTGGGAGAATGATGGGGTTGACATGGAGTGCGATGAGGAGCCAACCGCCGATTTTGTCAAGACGTTCAAGCCTGCGACTTGGGAGTCCAATGTTGGCTCTGAGTTTGCAACTGATAGAGGTGCTTTTACTGGCCCTGTACTTGGTCCCTACCTGCTAGATATGAAGGGCTCACATCCTGTTTGGTTCTTTCGTTGTTTTGGAGACAATATGTGCTTGCACGGATATGTAGGGAGTCCAATCGTTATGCATGTGAGGCTTTGGGTGCGGGCACTCGTGAGGGGCCTAAGTGGAAAGAGCTCACTGTTCGTGAGTTGAGGGCTTGGATTGGCATTTGTGTCTTCATGGGCATGAAGAAGTTGCCCCGAACTCGCTTGTACTGGCAACACTCGGAGCAATTCTTCTCTTGTCCTATCATCCGCAAAGTGATGACGAGAGATAGGTACGAGGCCATCCTCCGTTGTTTGCATCTTGTTGACAACGCCACTTTGGTGGCGGATCGGAAGAGTAGCAATTACGACAAGCTTGGAAAGCTAAGGTGGGTGTGTGATGAGATTGTTGATAGGTGTAAAAGCCTCTGGAATCTGAACAAAATGGTGACCGTTGATGAGGTCATGATTCATTACAAGGGGAGGTACTGTCCAATTATGATGTATATGCCTAAGAAACCATGCAAGTGGGGCATAAAGGTGTGGGCCAATGCTGACTCGGAGACTTCATATGTCTACAATTTCTGTTTTTACTCTGGTAAGAATGCAGGAGGGCCAGATGGCCAGAGGCAGAAAAGTGGGAAGGGAGAAAGGTTGAATGAAGGGCTGCATGGTTGGGGCCACTGATTTTTGGGTACCCCTACGCTTTCCAAAAAATCCTGCCGACAGTCCTTTAGGATTTTTGGGGTGCCATGAACACAGTAGGGCGTAGAATTTAATTTCCTACATTTTTCATTAGGGCTTGAATTCATCCGAATTCATCTAGATGATTTTCATCCAATCAAAATTTTCCAGCGACCTGATTCAGAAGTACACAACATTTTTGGGTAAAGTTTGAAAAATGAAAATGCAATGCATTGAATGAGAAAGTTGATAGACATATAAGGCAAATTTATTTTAATAAATAAAAAATGTGATTAGATTAAGTTGTTGAAATCCTAAAGTCAACCCTAAACAATAAACCCTAAACCTATAATTACATGAAAAAATCCATATCTTTCTTGGCGATCCTTTGTAATAGGCAAAATATACATTTTCAATGAAGGGAGTTTCTTTAATTCATTCATTTTCCTCCTATAGAAAAATTTGAAAATTCATTGCTTTTTAGGGTACTTAAAAGTACATGAAATTTACATATTTGAAATATATTAATCTATTAGATTTGTCATTTTAGTTTCTTTTAAGAAAAGTGTCTCTTTAAAAAAAAAGTACGACGCCTCCTGAAGACTTGACCCCGAAGGGCTACTAGCTTCCAGCAGGAAGGTGGACACCTTCATGACACACCAGACGGTGGTTTGAACCCACAACCACATCCAACGTGGTATGTGCCCATTACCACTGGGCTACATGTTGGTTGTCAGTGTCTCTTTAAAGTGAGTCATTTTTTTCATTTTGGTATGTACCATGAAAGAAAAAAGTCCATAACGACAACATTTGTGTACTATTACATTTGACCACGACTTTTTCAAAAGTCCAATACTTCCAATTATTTATAAATTGATTGATGATGCTTTAAAGTGGGTAACTATGTTGTAGTAAGAGTACACTATATGAGTCCCAATTGATCTTTTTCATAGAATGTAAAGCCTTATGGGTCAATAGAGAATAAGTATGTACTGCATAAATGATGATCTTATAGTTTTACTGAGCCACCGTAGCTTGCTTTCACCCAAGTACCAGAATAGCAATGCAGTAGCGAGGCTTTTGATAGCAAATACCAACAATAGTTGGGCTCGTGGCTGTGAATTCTTAGAGGCTCAGGGCTAAGTCTTTCTTTCCCCTAATTTTTCTCCCCCGTGCTCCGTTAAGTTTAGGATCACAAGAACACGATTGGAGAGGTTTTGTCACCGACCCCACCTCGGCAATATAAGGAGGAGATTTGGAGCATGCTCCCTTTCGAGTTAGTGATGGTAGTGTTGGCCCTTTGCCCTACCAAAGTCTTGTCTGCTTTAAGTCGGTTTGCAAGTTGTGGAATTCCCTCCCATCTACTGCTAGTTTCCAACAACTCTGTCAGCAGCTCTCTCTTCACGAAGAATCCTACGTCTGGTGTTTAACCAGATACGTACTAAGCCCAGATGTTTTGATCCATCTGATCGACCTCAAATTCCCCAAGGATATTTCACCATGTAGAGCTCGTGCTGCAGATGGAGGCTTATTTTGCCTAACGGACGAGCGCAATGAGGGCGATCATGACGTATCATGGTTTGTGTATAATCCTCTCCTGAACACTATCAGACAATTGCCTGCCCTGCCTCACAATCCATCACGTCTCGAAGTGCCAAGAGTACATTTGATTGTGGATAGATGCACCAAGAGCTACAATGTCATTGTGGTATCATTCGAGTATCGCGACAATGACACTAGACTTTGGAGAACACACATCTATGACTCAATTCGCGAGTGTTGGACCGAGACTGGAAAGATGCCAACAGTTGGTGATCGGGACTGGTGTTCAGCAAGTGTGACATGTCGCCCTACTCTCTTCGGTCTACTTCATGGACCAGAGCTGCTTGGCGTCTACCTTTTGATGGCCTATAACATTAGCAGCGGTGTGTGGACTAAAGTTGATATACAGATGCCTGATTTCTGCGGAAGTGTTTATAATATAGATGGTCCATTGCTTGTAGAGAGTGGGGGGCGCCTATTGCTTGTTGGGAATCTTGATCATGGTCGCAAAGTGCCACCCATCATGTGCGTGTGGGAGTTAAAAGTTTTTGCAACGACTGATGCAGAGTGGGCGGAGATTGCAAGAAGTAGTTGGGCCCTCTACTATTTCAAAGTGGTTAGCAATGACAATCTCATATTCTGCTGGAGCAGAAATGTTCAACGAGTTTTGATGTATGACATGAAGCAAAACACATGACATTCCCTCATGAACTCTTTCCACCTTAATTATGGCCGAACATCAGTGTGGGTAGCAGGGGTCTTAGTTTAGGTGCAAAAGTCTAGACAAGCTTTTCTTCGTTGGCCTTGCCTTCAGCAGGGCACTCTACTGTATATGCTGAGTGGGTCCAGTTGGGCACATGTTTCTTGTGTTCCTTATGTGTTTCATTGATGGATGATTGAAGATATCCAGGATGTTATTACATGAATTATCTACCTTCTAGAGTAGAGATAAAATTCCAAAAGCATTGTAGGGCATAATAGAAAACAAGCGTTTTCCGGTCAACCTCCAAAATGGGTCAGCTACTTGTCCAAAGGAGTTATGGGGGCAAAAATCAAAAAATTCGCCTCAAAGCACCAGTAGTTGAAATTCAGCAGTCTGATTTTTTCTACGTGGACCTGTTAAAGCGTGCCACCTGTTATATAGTCACTTTCTAACCATGCCACCTTGTTAATTTCGCCACATGGGCACTGGGTAGAACTTGCATGTACCCCTGTGGCGATTCTGGAAAAATGAAAAAAAAAAAACATTGGACGGTATCCAAGGAGATCCCTCCCTTTGCTCTCTCTCTCTCTCACACACATAGCTTCTTTTGACAACCAAGTTGTAGCCCAGTGGTAATGGGCACATACCACCTCAGAAGTGGTTGTGGGTTCAATCCACCCTTGGTGTCACCCACCTTCCTAGCGGAAGGCGTTGCAGATGTTGAGCGCTACCATCTCCCAGATATATTGGTATGGGAGAATCAAAAAGTTTATAGGAACTGAACCACTCTCTTCCTTGGTGTGGGTCGTCTATATAGTGACGTAAATATGAGAAAGTGGGTCCATGCCTACTGAAGAGTCGTTTGGATGAAGGCAGTAGCATGATTTCAAAAGGAGCTACAAGCCATTGGAAGTGAACCAGCCAATGCAGAGAGTTTGCAGGTCGTTTCACAAGTACGAGTTGTACTTGCATGAATGCTCAATTGTGATGAATGACCATGTTTTGATCATTCCCCTTGGTTGGGGAGGTGTAAGTTACTTTTGGTTTCTTGTCCAAGTCTAGATTTTTTTGGTGCCTCCAAAGTTGATGTTGTAAGCTTTCTTAGTTATTTCAACCTAACAGTATTTCCTTTGGTTACACGTCACAATGTGGATTGTAAGGAGTTTCCATGCACCATAGCACATCAATGGTGGAGGCCCTTCACAACATCTCTTGCTTCACTATCATGGGGAGAGCTGTGACAAATACTCGTGATGTATGTAGGTGTCACGGTTCCTTCAGGTGTAATAGACCGGAAGCTTATTTAAGAACTCTGTAGGCTGCTTGGAACGTACACTGCAGGAAAAAAAAAAGGGGGGGGGGGGGGGTTAGTGACGCCGCGGCATCGCAAATGCCCCCTTTTAAGGCGGGGTACCAGCCCTAGACGGGCGTTGCAGAGGCGTCACTAAAATAACGTCACTAATTAGCGACATATGGGGGTCGCTAAGTGACGCCGGGCCGACTTGCAAACCCCGGGCGTTGTTAAAAAAATAAAAATAAAATTTTTAAAAAAAAATTCCTTCTCTGCGATGCCGCATTAGCGACCCCCGGACGTCGCAGTTAGAGAAGACTCCGGCCGTGGCCGGCATAACTAAGAGCCACTTCGCCTTACGGCTACTGCACCTTTTCAGGGGTGGGCCCTAAGTGAAAATAACCGGTGTCTAGCGGACACCAAGTAACCAGTCTGGGGGGGAGGCCTCCGGTAGAGACGGTACCGCATGGCACCCAGGGGCAGGTAACCAGCTATATGTATCTATGAGGCAAAAGCGAGGTTTGATTCGAGCTGTCGTTTGTTGGTGATAATGGCAGTGAGAGAACAGAGGGTCCTGAGTTGTATGGCTTTGAAGCATTTGTGGATTAAAATGATGGGGAGTTTAAAGTTATTGTGAAGTTCAAAGATGCTGGCATTGTGGATACCCCATTTGGTACCAGCAGTGATGACAACATTGAGGGGGCCTGCGGCCCATCCCCTCTTGTGGATAGCAAGAATAAGTGATGCATATTTGTGGCATTTCTCGAGGATGGAGGAGCTGGGGTAGCGGTCATGGCAGAATGTGAATTCTAAGAAGTGTATGGTATTGGCGGGGAACAGGGCAGAGGGTGGTTGTCGCGCACCTCACTTCGGTAAGCTCCCCTTCAAGTCATAGTTACTCGCTTTGATGCGCGCGCCTGACTCCCAACCTGGCCGCCGAGCCAACTCGGAGCTTCGGCTGCTCATCGGGACATAATGGTCCCCATTTCTTCCCCCAACAGACCCTCCACCAATTTGGGCCTAGTGGAAATTCCCTTTGGTAGATGGCAGTCCGGAATAGCTCCCCACTCCTTGGTCGCTTTCCGGCTCGCTCGCTTACTCGCTAGTTTTTGGTCACCAACAGGCTTGCACCGTTCTCGGGGTTACTACTCCCTATATATACTTCTGTGACTGTCCGCGGGGGTTTCACAAACAACCATGTCATTTTATGGCGAACCACCACGAAGACCCTCGATTCCCGGTGATGAGTCACGGTGAGTCTTGGCCCACCCACCACGGCCCCATTGGACCGTGGTGAGTCCCAAGACCCCCCACGACTCCCACCACAAGGTCTCCGCCCCACGGTGAGTCCTATGCCACCCCCACTAAGTCCCACTAAGCTACCACCTCCCCTTGTGGAGCCACCCCCATCGCAATCCGGTGTGCGGGGCTCCACCTAGTGAGCGCCTCCGCCTCCTTGAGTGCCTTGGGCACTCAAGGGTGCTTCAGCTCCCCGTACCTATTGCTGCCACTGCCCCCACCACAGGAGCAGCCCCTCTACGTTCCGACCTCCTGCCCTCAAGGCAAAGGGCCGCGACACACACCCCTACCAACAGGGAGTTGATGTCCTCATCAACTTGTCCATTTTGTAGAAACGAACATCCAAGTTGTGGCGTCCCACATCAAGGAGTTGTTTCCGCACCATGGCGTCCCATGACAAAGAACCAAACCCCATACTTGACTCTACTCTCCACTAGCTAGTTCCGCCGACTTTCTCTAAGTCCCGGCCAAGGGTGGAGCCTCTCAAGCTCCTCCCAGTGCACTCTTTTTGGCCCACTTCACGGCCAAGGAACGATCCTCCCCGAGGATCAAATCGCCTTACTGCAACAACATTGCTTGCTACCACTCATGATGCCGCTTTTGGCATCACCTTGAGCAAGGGTTCACCTTGAACCCTTTTTTACTAGGAAGATAACCTTGAACCAACCGTGCGCCCCAATCACTACAATTGGGTCCGCCTTGGAATGCTGGCCTGAGGTACGGGAACACGCCGAAGCCGCACTACGACTTTGTCCCGAGGTTACACGATTATAGTACGTGAACGGAAGCACGTAGCTTCCGCGTTAGCCCGCACTACAAGGCAACCCCTTCGGTAGCGCAATTATAGTACGCACACGCGCGAGGTGCGCACTAGCACGTGAACTCCCAAAGAAGACGCAAGTTTCCTTGCCCCTTGGATATGAGTCACCCGATTTCGGCACTGTGCAAACACACGATTAATCCAATTTACCTCTCCCACTTTTGTAAGCTAGCATGCATTTTACACACTAGCCAACCATACCATGCATCACCATTCCAAACAAAATAGGAGGCGCAACATTTGAAAACCATTTCATTTATAACAAAATTTGTACAACACAAGTTTTTGCAATCGAATTCATGCGCTAGCTAAGCTGGGCTAAGCATGCATTTCCTCCCCCACGATCCAAGGTTGATGTCCCTATCAACGCTTCTTCCGCTTTTGAGGTCGCCCTTCGAAAGCTGCAACCGCCTCGGATGCGTTTCTCATTTCTGAGGCATGCACCCAAGATGCTTCCACATGATGATAGCCCTTCCATTTCACGAAATACTCCGTTTCTCGATTCTTGAACCTCCTCGACTTAAGCACTGCCTCCACCTCGTACTCAGGTTCATTTTCATGATCCAACAGCACATGTGGCGGACGCAACATTTGATGCCGATTCGGACGCGCTTCATCTTTGAAGTAAGGCTTCAAAATGGAGACGTGGAATACCGGATGCACCTTGCTGTTTGCCGGTAGCTCCAATTCATATACATCCTCATTCATAACCTTCCGGATGCGAAAGGGTCCCGCATACGGAGGTACGAACTTCGGACTCACTTCTGGAGGTAGTCAAAAATTCTTGATGTTCAACCAGACCTCCGTGCCTGCCTCAAACTTGACTTCCCTCCGCTTCCGATTTGCCTGCCGTTCATACCATTTCCTACCTTTGACGATGTTGTACTTTGCGAGCTTCAACAAGCGCTCGCGTTCCTCCAACACCGCAGCTGCTGCCAGTTCCTCAACGTCTTGGGCAGCCCAACTTGTCGGCACTATAGGTGCTTTTCCATAGACCAATACGAAAGGGGAAACACCCGTTGCGGAGTGTTTTGTGTTATTATAACAGAACTCTGCCGCGTCCAAGTGCTCCACCCAGCCCGATTGGTCCGCCGACACGTAATTCCGCAAGATCTGCTTCACCACGGAATTCATCCTTTCCATTTGGCCGTCCATCGTAGGTCGGAAGGCAGTGCTCATCTTGAGCCTCGTCCCCATCTTCTTCCAAAGTGCCCTCCAAAATTTACTCGTAAACTTTGGATCGCGGTCCGAGACAATATCCTTTGGGAGTCCATGATTATTGAAGACGTGGGCGAAGTAAAGTCGCCCCGTCTCCTGTGCCGTTGCCGTCTCCTTGGTGGGGATGAAATGGCCCATTGTACTGAACCTATCTACCACCACCACCGTGATTGCATCGAATCATTTTGACCGCGGCATAGCAGTCATGAAATCCATCGAGACACTTTTCCAAGATCCCTCTGGAATCGGAAAGGGTTGTAACAGCCCCACTTGCTTTTTGTACTCGCTCAGATTTTGTTGGCATGTGGTGCATGTCTTGACATACTCCTCGGCCTCCTCCCTTTGTGGGTATGTTGAACATACCTACATACAAGCCCTGACCTAATATGAGTTCGATACAAATTTATTTACAGGGTGAACCACTCATTCCCCATCAACATGAATTTTGATCGTTCTTAAACTTTGCGGGTATGTTGAACATACCTAGAAGAAGCCCCGATCGAATATGTGATAATTTATTTGCAAGATAAATGAGTTATTCCCCATTGACAAAGATTTTTTTTTTCCTCAAACTTTGTGGATATGTTGAACATACCTAGATATGAGCCCTGACCAAATATGAGATCGATAGAAATTTGTTTCCAGGGTGAACGAGTCATTCCCCACCGACACGGATTTCTCTCTTTCTCTAACTTCCGTTGCTTCAACTCGACAAAAGCTTGACCACAAAAGGTGTTCCATACCCAGACTTTGGATTTACACAAGAGGTCTGACAGCGGCCCCGCGATCTTGGCGAAATTTCTCACATACTTCTGGTAATATGAGGCGAGTCCTAGGAAGGATCGCACTCCCGGGACCGAAGTCGGAGGCTCCCAGTCCAAGATCGCCCTCACCTTTCAATCATCCATTTTGATCCCATCCTGTGTAATCACATGCCCCAGGAACTCCACTTTTGTGACCCCAAATTTGCACTTTGAAGCTTTGGCATACAGCTTCCTTTCCCGCAATTTCTGGAACACCATTTTGAGGTGCTCCAGGTGCTCCTCCTTTGTTTTTGAATATACCAAGATGTCGTCGATGTACATGATCACAAAGTCATCTAACCACTCCCGGAAAAGGTTGTTCATCAGCGTGCTAAAGGTCGCGGGTGCGTTGGTGAGTCCAAAAGGCATCACCAAGAACTCATACGAACCATATCTTGTCCTACACGCGGTTTTCTCCTCGTCTCCTTCCGCCACTCGGATTTGATGGTAGCCGAAGCGCAAATCGATCCGGCTGAAATACTTCGCTCCTGCCAACCGATTGAAGAGGTTGTCGATTCTCGGCAAAGGGTACCGGTTCTTGATAGTCACCTTATTCAAAGCCCTGTAGTCGACTCACATCCGCAGCGTCCCATCTTTCTTGTCTACGAATAGGACCGGGGCTCCGTAAGGTGACTTACTCGGCCGGATGTACCCTTTTGACATTAGATCCTTGAGCTGAGTCTTCAGCTCGACCAACTCTCTGTGGCTCAACCGGTAGGGCGCCTTGGCAGGCGGCTCCGATCCCGGTATCACCTCAATCTTGTGGTCAACTCCCCTTCGCGGTGGCAAGCCGCTTGGTAAATCCTCCGGCATCACATCCTGGTATTTCTCCAAAATTCCCTTGATCCAATCTGGGCTCGGCTCCCCATCGCCTTCTCCCTTCACTTGTCTTACATAAAGCAAAAACTGGGGCTCGTGTGACTCCTCCACGGCCCACTCTCTTGCTGACAGAAGGTTTATTTGCCCTCCCACGGGGTTGGGCGTTTCCGACACTCGTAAAACTTCGCCACCATTCCCACACGGTAGCGTGACTACTCCCTTGCGGCCATTTATGACCGCTCCGGATCTGCTCAAAAAGGTCATCCCCAAAATGAGATCCACTCCATCGATCTCGCAAATGGTGAAATTTTCACGTCCCTCCCAACTCCCGAGCTGAAGAGGAACATCGAACGCCAACCTCGTCGCCAATTGTGGTTCTCTTTTAGCAGAATGCACCTCAATAGAGGCCCCCACATCACTTGTTGGGAGTCCCAACTTCCGTGCCGTTGCCGGTGTCATGAAGGAGTGCGACGCTCCTGTGTCCATCAACAACGACACGTTAGTTCCGGAGATTATCCCACTCACAAACATTAACTGACTCCCTTTACGCAAGGCGCCAGTTTCCTGATACAACTAACAAGTGTAGTTGCCTACCTTGCAAGTCTTGGCGACCATCGCCTCCACCAAGCGGCTGATGGAAGCTTCGGGCAACTCCGTGGTTGTCCGAGTCATGTTCAATTGCCGGGGATTCGTACACTTCTTGGCCATGTGCCCGGGTTCCCTACAATTGAAGGACACTCCATCGAAGGTCGCCTTTTGTCTGCCATAAGGCGTCGCACCTGATTTTCCTTACGGAGCACTGGGTGTTGTCTTGGCTTGTGAAGGCCCTCCATTCGATTTCCACGTGCCATTGTCTTCGCGTGGCCTATCCCACTTCTTTTCCGGTCGAAATGAGTCACCCTCCTGCCAGGTCTTCTTGTGGTTCAGCTCCATACGGCCTTGTCTTTCGCCCCTAGGGACATCTGAGAAACATTCAGCCTTCTCAATTGCCTCGTTCAAAGTCTTAGGTGGCTTCTCCTCCAACTTCCATCTGGCCCGCCACAAAGTTGAAGAGCATTTCTGGTTCTGCCATGTCCGCGACTTCGAGCAACAGCACATTGAAAGCCTGAACATATCCCCGAATGTCATCCGTTTGCTTCAAATTCCTCATATTGTCCCCGGGCGAGCCAGGACGCGTTGAGGGGCACAAACTGTCTCTTCATCAGTTCCTTGAACCCACTCCAGTTGAAGGTTTCCGGGTTTGGACCTCGGTCGTGAAGGCGTTTCTGCCACCATTGTTGAGCATAGCCCCTCAAATAGGTGGGAGCCATTTCCACCTAATCCTCGTCACTCAACTTGGACGCCCGGAAGTACTGCTCTAGCTCCAAGAGCCAGGTGTTGAGTGCCTTCCGATTTCGGACGCCCTCAAAGGTGTCGGGTTCCTTAGGCTTCACCTTAAATTTTGCCTTAGTGGAAGTGACATTAGCCGCCTTCAACACATCTCTCAACGTCTCGCCAAACTGCGCCAACAACCCTTCCCAAAAGGCTGCTGGCATGGGAGACATCTGTTGGTCTGTCGGAGCTCTCAGGGATTCCTCGGGCTCCGACTCCTCAGATTCCTCCCGTTCTTGAGAGGCCTCGTATTCAAAAGCATGTGTTGCTTCCTCAAATGGCCGCTTCGGTGACACGTCGCCCCCATCGGGCCCACCGGGATCATCATCTTTCGGGCCGTTCCGCTTTCGCTTTGGCTTGCCCGACCCCATGATAAGGCCGATCCCAAGGATGATCGCGTACTGAACTCTAAGCTCTGATATCAAGTGTCGCGCACCTCACTTCGGTAAGCTCCCCTTCAAGTCATAGTTACTCGCTTTGATGCGCGCGCCTAACTCTCAACCTGGCCTTCGGGCCAACTCGGAGCTTCGGCTGTTCACCGGGACATAACGGTCCCCCTTTCTTCCCCCAACAGACCCTCCACCAATTTGGGCCTAGTGGAAATTCCCTTTGGTAGATGGCAGTCCGGAATAGCTCCCCACTCCTTGGTCGCTTTCCGGCTCGCTCGCTTACTTACTAGTTTTTGGTCACCAACGGGCTTGCACCGTTCTCGGGGTTACTACTCCCTATATATACTTCTGTGACTGTCCGCGGGGGTTTCACAAATAACCACCACGAAGACCCTCGATTCCCGGTGATGAGTCGCGGTGAGTCTTGGCCCACCCACCACGGCCCCATTGGACCGTGGTGAGTCCCAAGACCCCCCACGACTCCCACCACAAAGGTCTCCGCCCCACGGTGAGTCCTATGCCACCCCCACTAAGTCCCACTAAGCTACCACCTCCCCTTGTGGAGCAACCCCCACCGCAACCCGGTGTGCGGGGCTCCACCTAGTGAGTGCCTCCACCTCCTTGGGCACTCAAGGGTGCTTCAGCCCCCCGTACCTATTGCTGCCACCGCCCTCACCACAGGAGCAGCCCCTCTACGACCCGACCTCCTGCCCTCAAGGCAAAGGGCCGCGACAGTGGTGGGGCGTTGATGGGGAGCCCCTGGACTACGAGGATATCCGGACAGAGGCGGGAAGGGCATGTACATGATGTGTGGGGGCGGCTTCGAATTTGAAATTTGAATTTCAAAAACTTGTTGATCATTGACTCTGGTTTTGTCCAATGGTAGTACATTCATTGTTCTACATATATTAGACAATGCATATTTGAACCTAAGACTTCCACGTTATAACATATCTAAGACATTACAGACTAATCAATATATCTACGATACATGTATATATCGCAAAAAAAATCTAAGTATATATATACATATCAAGATGTCTTTCAAGTTCCTTCCAAGGGGGTCCCTCTTGTGACGTTGGGAGTTACCGCAGCCTTTGTGCCCAACCCCTGTAGCGACGCAGTTGCGACCCCATGGCGTCGCAGCGTTGGGTGCCCCAGCGCGGGGCACCCCAACGATGCCTTATGTGACGTTGGGGGGCCGCAAGGCCCAAAAAATAAAAATAAAAAATGAACCTTTGTGGCGATGTCGTTGCAACCCTCCGACGCCACCCCCAACGACACTTTAGCGACGCCGAAGGGTCGCATTGCACAATTTTTTATTTTATTTTCATTGCGGCTCCCGACGTCCCTGGGGACGCCCGACACTAGGGTTGTCGCAGCTGCGACCCCACGCGCTGGGGTTGCGGCGCCCTGGCGTTGCAAACCTCGACGGCTGCGATGCTACAACGTCGCAAGAGGCGGCGCGACGCCACCGTCGCTAGCGCGCACTCCCGCCCGGGCCCGCCAAAGGGGGGGGGGGTCGCAAACCCCCCTCTTTTGCAGTAGTGGTAGTCGACGACGTCTAAACCAAACTTGTGGTGCTTCTACGCATTCGATCACTCAAGAGAAAGCATGATCACATGCAGATGGTAGAGATGAGCATCATATAATAAATCAGCCTGCAAAGCCAAACCAAGGTGCCCGTGTTCTGAGTTGGGGGAGGACGCTTGTGTATAGTGGGTTGCGTTGGGGAAAAGATTTGATGGAGTGAGTGGAGCCAGTGTACACCAAAAGGAACACCATCTTTAAGAATGTTAATGAGTAGAACCACTTGAAAGTTAACAAGAGAGAGAAGAAGCGCGAAGGAGAGACGATGCCGGGTAGGGGGGTGACAGAAAGTGAGGCAGTCAGGTCGCTGCGTTGCAGTATCGTGAGCATAAGCTTGAGTCATGGCGGCGGTCGTAGCTACAGTTGAAGAGAGGGCCAAAATAGAGGAATCTCTAAGAAAGGTTCAAAAGCAACAAAGGCACTGAGACATTTTTGACAGAATCCTAGCGGTGCTAGTTTAACGAAGAAGATGGCAGAGAGTAGCCGCCCTCTGCCCGCAACACTTTTTGGGTCCCTCTTGTAATAAGACAGGATGAAAACCATTCATGTTATGATAATCATGTGCATGCTCAACAGGGGCAATAATCGGAATATGACTGCCATCAATCATCCCTATGCACCATAGTATACCATGTTAGATTCAACATTCTCATTTTGGATGCAGATGGCCATTTGATGTAGAGATCACGACACTTAATGCAAGACAAAATTCCAACACGATATTCTGAGCAGTAGAAATTCATACTCCATAGTAATCTGAGTGTATACTCAAGGTACTATCAGTGACCAACCTTACTATAGAAATAACAACCCTAGTCTCCACTGGAATAGCAATTCGACACCTAGTATTTTGTTTCTAAAAGAGCTATCTGTGCACACAAGTACGAAAAAGGGGGAATGCTTGCGCGTGAGCCTGGCCTGTGAGCCTGTGAGCCTGTGAGCCTGGCTAGGCTCACGCCACGTCAGCAAGCATCCACGTGTTCAGGCCCTAATTCCGTGCTCCCCCCCCCCCCCCCCCCCCCTATTACCGCGGTTCCGTGCTCTCACCCCTATTACCGTGCTTCCCCCCCCCCCCTATGTCCTAATTTTCTATCCCTCTTTACTGCCCCCACATGAATATTCCTTGTGGCCGAGAACAATGGCAGGTTTGCGGATGAATTTTGTGGGAGATCCTGACTTTGGAATGAGGAGATCGCCCACTACAGAACTGAATCTGAAAAGAAATAATGTTTTTTTGGCAAAGCAGTACATTCACTCCAACACACAAACATTTGTGGGAGATCCTGACTTTGGAATGAGGAGATCGCCCACTACAGAACTGAATCTGAAAAGAAAAAATGTTTTTTTGGCAAAGCAGTACATTCACTCCAACACACAAACATTTGTGGGAGATCCTGACTTTGGAATGAGGAGATCGCCCACTACAGAACTGAATCTGAAAAGAAAAAATGTTTTTTTGGCAAAGCAGTACATTCACTCCAACACACAAACATTTTTCAATTCCGCACTCCGAAGAAATACCGTAGGCAATCCCTAACTGTACTTACGGGAACGCGCAGAGAACTTGAAAAACAGTATGGGATGGAAGCAAAGCCAAAACACAATTTATTCAGCCTCAGTACTTGAACCGTCAAGAAATATTGGAGGTTTAAGAGGAACCACTGCCAGAGTTAATAGCAATATCATCTATGAATACAGCAGCACATACATGACGTTTTTTTTTTCCACGACCTTTATGGAGATGCGAATACAGTGTTTGTTCGGATAACACCCGTGCGCAAGCTTCCGCGTAAACCGGCAAGCGGTTGGATCTAGGGGGACTCGGGGACATGTAGTATCCTTGGAATCCGAAAGGTGTCTGCTGATTCAATGACTGGTGCAGAACTCTGGAAAGGAACAAGAGAAATGGTGGCAGATGTTAACATCCAGATATAGACAATGTTACGCAATTTTTTCGAACGGGAACGACACAAGGAAATGCCACATATTTTGAACGACTACAGAAGAACTTACTCACACTCAAAATCGGAGTCCACGTCCAGATCCTCGTCAGGCGCTTCGGGCTCCTCCAGAAGTCCCTCTTTGGATGGGGTAGAAGTAGTGTCCGACTCAAGCTGACGAAGCTCGCTCGAGAAGAGCTCCGTATCAGCTTCCATGCCGAAGAAGTGCCTTCCGGCGCTCTTGCAAGCATGAAAACATGCTCCTGCAAATCCAAGAAGAACGAGAAATAAAAACAGGGTTTCCCTAAGGTTACTGCCCATATGTCAATCACAATGTAAAGTGCCCCACCTGTGCCCATAGACAAGTCGACCACTCGTCCACCATGACGGCTGCATGTCTCCACCAAAGTCTGCATAAAAGCTGGAGATTTCTCCCGTGCACCTCTCCAAGGGACACCAATCGACCTTTTCATAGTTCGACCTGAGTCCACGTAATTGAAGAGAACATCATCCTCCATAGGCTCGCAGGTGGGGTCAATATGAGCTGCAAGGTCCCTCATCTGGAACTCAGCAACACCAGGAGGAAGAGTGTCCTTCCGCCTCACCAGGCACAAAGCTTCGAACACCCGTGTCTGTCAACAATGAGGAAGAGAGCATGAGACAGAAGGCATAACCCAGCATTTTTATTTACCGAAAAAACAACGAAACATGAATTGAAAGGAACCAACTCACTTTCTGCCCCGGGAACTCGCCCTTCGTAAGAGGCAGAGTATTGATGCATGTCCAAGTTTTGATGACACGAAACCCGGAGGCTTTCATGTAGCTGAAAAGAGTTCTTCGGGCCGACATGTCCTTTGACTGCATGAGAAGAAGAGCCCCCGAGTCCGAAAGGAATTTGTTGCTGAACGAGAAAGCCCACTGCCAATAACGAGAATCCGATTTGTTCCAAGTCGGGGTCGAATTGGAAGGGAACACATCAGGGACAGGATAACCGTCAGGAATGTCTAGCACCACAAGGTCAGTCGCGTATGCCTGCTGAACTCCATTCACTCATTCCGGTTTTTTTGTCACCTACAGGGAAAAACAGGAGACAGTGTAAGAAGCCCAATCCAAATCGAGCAGGAGATCAATCCCCTGGAAAAGCCACAACAAGATGCCAAACACAATTATTCATACAACAGTTTAGACACAAGTGTTTACCTGAGTGAGGAACGAAACAAGCATGTCCCATGATTTCGAGGGCACCCCTTTGAATGTGGACTTCCTGGACTCCATCATTGCAAGAAAACTTTCATTCAGCACCCTACGATTGAACTGGCCCAAAACCCTGGAGGGATGTTCTCTCGCCTCGTAAGGCTGCTCCCTCGACTTTGATGTTCTCTTATCCCTCCTTGCGGGAGAAGGCTCTCTGACAGGAACCTCTGACGGTCCCTGTCCTTGCGGAGCTGCACTTTTCCCCTTCCCCTTAGGATCCCCGACAGTCTTCCCCTTTCGTTTTGGAGTGGCAGTTCTCTCGGGCTCTTTTGCAGCCAGAGTAGAAATGATTCTGTCCTGAATGTCTTTGTCTGCCAATGGGGCAATCGCTGCGGCATTGTCGTTCAGGTTTCTCAAAACAACTTCATCAAATGGTGTGTCCTGTTTTGGCAGGTCGAGGTACCACCCACAGTCTCTGAAGTGCGCCCTGCTCCAGTCTCTGGCAATACCAGCCGTGTACATTGTCTTCTCATTGGAGGGGTCAGCCCATGAATAGATGAAGTCTGGGTCATCGCTAAGGTACTTTCCCGGTATGAGGATATGATACATATACCTGAATCAAACACCAAAAACCCAAACAGTCAGTCAATCGGAAAATGGAAAAGAACAGACATTCAGAAGAAGATATTGAAATAAAGGAAGGGAACACCTGGTAATCAACTTTTGCTGTCCAGAATCAACCTTGCGTTGATGCAATGTTGATTCGAGCAGAAATGGGAAACACCTAGTGGTTACGTTGTATTGATAGAGACAACGACTGACAAGTGCAATACAACATTGCGTCAACGCAATGTTGTTTTCACTCACAGATGAAATGGGAAACAATGCCTGAAAACCACCATCTGACTATGTACTGCTATGGATATTCAACATTGCGTTGGCGCAATGTTGAATTCCTTTGTTGAAACAAACATCGATAATATATCTGATAATCGAAAGTCTCCTACAATTGCATGGAAGTTGGGGGATGAACAGGGACATTTCCATCAATCCATACCGCCAAACAACCTTGCGTCAACGCAAGTCTGTTTGTTGGCATAGTGAAAGCTGAAAATAGCATTTGAAATAGACTCCAAACATTGTTATGTTCAAGTTGGCAGAATTGGATCTGGATTTGAACTGCCCCAAACCAGAGGAAAAGGTACATAGTCTGCGTCTCATCAACATTGTGTTGACGCAAGGCTGATTTTCCTGTCCATTCACCCCCATTCACATGCAATAAAACGCCAGTATGGGATACCCAGATATAGGTAAGTGAAACCAGGACCATGGGAAACAACTTTGCGTCAACGCAATGTTGCTGGACAGCACATTCAGAGCCCCCAGAGATCCCTCAAAGCCATGCAAATTCGCAAATCTGAAAGTATGACAGAAGATTGCAGATGCATGCCCTTCAAGTACCACAATTGAGTAAGGAGATCACACCTGTACAACACTCGTTTCATTGCTTGCTCGCTGTTCAGCTGGTTTTTGAACTCGTACGATCTGGAGATTCCTTTGTCTTTTTCAAACTCCCTGAAGAAGCAATTGTTCCAGACAGCGAGCTTCCACCTCCTGATATAGGCCTCCAGTGTGATCCGGGGGCAAGCCATCTGGATTTTGTAGTCTGCCATCGACTCAGCAAGTGCAGCCACTGCACGTTTTTCTAACTGCAACAAGAAAGCTTGCAAGAATTTTGGAGAGGTTGGGAGCGGAATTACGGAGCAACACACATGTCTGAAAATGGTTTGGTGGTATCCTTACCTGGCTCCAAAATGTGGCTTTGTGTAGCCACTGGTCGAATGTCTGGTCGCTTACAACTTTTATTGCTTGTGTCTTCGGGTCTCTCTCTGGAGTTGGAAACATATTCGTGTCTCTCACAAGAGGATCCGAGTTCCATATCTCCAACCACCTGATTTTCGTTGCATTTTCCACCATTGAAATGGAAAGGCGATGTAGTTTCTCCTGAGTCATTTCTGGCTTGGAGCCAAACTTGTCATAGTGCACTTTCACCTGCTCCAGAAATTCTGTGCCAAGCCCTGGATCTGCTATCCTGATTTGTTTGTCGAATGCACTCATGAGGTTCTTCCTTTGATTATTCATCTCGAACTTCATCGTGTCCTCAAGCCCAGATGCAGACCGCTGCTCTTCAGTGTGGGAATCATAGTACTCAGCTTTCGCCTTCAAGCCAGTTTCTGCTATTTCTTGCTGCATACATTGCAGGTAAAAAGAATGAAACACTGTCATTACTTGTGAGAAAATAGTAACAACAGGTAGTGTCAAGAAGCTTGCAGTGTCAAAAAGCAAGCAGTGTCAAGAAGCTTACAGTGTACACGTAGTCAAGGAAAGCCTCCCTTGTCAAGCTATACCATGTGCTTGTCTTCTTCTCAGCACACCTCTTCATCTGCTGTGGACTAAGCACGTTCGTGAATGACTCCAGTGGCATCAGCCCTACCTTCTGGATGCGGAATAGAGTGTGGCACAGATTGGTGGTCACATGAGATGTTTCGTTGGACCTGGAAAAACCGTCAACTCATAAGATGATTTCTAATTGTCGAAACGAGGAACAGACACAAAGATGGAGACTTACTTGTTTATGTCGTGCATGGCTGTCAAGAGCTGCCTGACATGCCCTTTGTGATCCAGAACCATGGAAACCACGCTCCAGTGCCATTTGATGTCGTCAGAGTGCATGCTTGAAATGTAATCCATCCAGGCAAGCAGTCTGTGGTTCCCATCCCAGACAAAAAACATCTTCCCCATGAATGCTTTTGTGGAGGTCTTCTTCGACAGCTTGAACTCGAACTCCCTGTTCACATCCCGCCAGCATTCATCCCAACTTTGCTCAATGTCCTCTGTTAGAAGACACTCCTCTCCTTTTGTGTTCATTGTGGATACGTAGAACACTGCTGATCCCTTCACATAGCCGTGAACAAAGTCGTTCTTCAACTTTGTTATATCGTTCCTCAATGCCGGTCGAACAGCGGGCATGGATATCATCCTGCAAAGCGGAATGACCAGGTTTCCGCCGGGAACCTCCATCGACAGAATCACCTTCGACGAGTTCACTTTTTGCCCACCCATTATCTCCTCGGCCTTGTCTTCATAGTGTCCCTCCAGTGACTCTTCATCACCTTCACCTTCTGAAGCGGCCAAATCTTCCCCCTCGGCTTTCCTTTTTCTTTTCCTCTGCACAGAATTAATAATCTGTGAGTGTGAGATTGAGCTCCCATGCATCAACCTTGCTTTGACGCAAGGTTGATTGATGGGGAAGTAACTTAGACTGAAAGGCATACAGGAAATACGTTTGGACCCAAATTATGTTTTGCGTTGACGCAGGGTTGTTTTGGGAGCCTCGAAGAATGAACATTCCCTACCTTACAGTGAGGAGAGTGGGATATCGGACGCATCCATTGTGCAAAGATATCATGAAAACCAGCCTTGCGTCAACGCAAGGTTGATTCCTGTGCAGCCTCTGTTGGTTTCACTACAAGCTCTAAACATACAATATGCAGGTTGGGATCAACCTTGCGTTGACGCAAGGTTGATTGTGAGCTGTCTTATCGGGGTTCAGCGAAGCAAAAATGTACAGTAAATGGAGACTCCTGTCTCTGCTTCCTCTTTGAAATCCATGATGCGTCGGAAGCATCCATGTCTCTCTACCTTGATTGTAGTGCAGTTTCTACACTGTTTTATGCCCAGCAAAAAAGCATTGAGGTCGACTTCAACCTTGCGTTGACGCAAGGTTGATGTCCACCTCAATGCTTAGCATGAAACCGTACAGATTGTGGTGCAGTTTCTGCACTGTTTTGAGCCCAGCAAATACACTTTGGAGGTCGACTTCAACCTTGCGTTGACGCAAGGTTGATGTCGTCCTCAATGCTTAGCATGAAACAGAGAGAGAAAAAGACAGAAACAGGGAGAGAAAAAAAAAGTTCGTAGCTACCTGGGGTTTCTGCTTTGCACTTGATGATGCTCCTGTCGCGTTCAATTTTTCCATGCGGTCTTCAGGTAGCATGCTTCCAAGGAGGTCGCGATGGTGCGAAACAGGGGCAGACGGCCGCGTTCCTATGTCCGTTTGTTCTCCCTGGTCTTTGAAGGCCAGGTTCTGTACACTCACTGCTTCCTCCCGAGCCCAGCTTACTTCCTCCTCATCCCCTCCTTCGATTGCAGGTTGCTCGTCTGTCGCCTCCTGGATCACTTCAAGACCTTCCTCTCCACACTGCGGTTGCTGTATCCTCTTTTGCCCTGCCTCTTCCTCATCTCGCGGGGTTTCTTCTCCCATTCTAAGCTCCCGTCTCGCCTTTCTCATCCTCTCCTTAGCGCGTGCCCTTTCCTTGTTTGACGTGAAATACAGTGTTCTTCGACGCCTGCTTCTCCCTCGAAGTAGGGACACCGTCTCTGCGGAATCCAGGGTTGCAAAGAAAATGAGTTACTCAGGCAAAACGAACACTATCTGAGGTTCATCGCGGGGCCTTCAACGCCAAGATGTCCACAAAAGGTGAGGGCAGCGGGGTCAGCCTGGTTAAACGTATGCAGAAGGGTGGCGATCTTGGCAACTGCTTCCTTATGTTCGATCATGTCAAGAGAGTTAAAGACTGGACCACAATGGCATGTCATGTTTACGACCCTGTGTACCAGCGGGTCATGACAATTGCAGTGTGTGACATGCAGTCAGAGGACACAGACTCACAGCAGCTCATGTGGGAAGCTCTCATTCCTGTTATGGCCTCCAATGGTCTCCCATCTCCCAATTTCGTTGGTTTCATGGCCGATAGTGCTCAAGCTAACTTCAACGCTGTCCGCATTGTGTTCGGGTCGGGAGATCCAAAAGTGCCAATGCCTGGAAGAGAACGTACGTGTCTTTTCCATTGGACACAATCCCTCGACAAACACACAAAGACGTACATCAAGCCAGATATGCAGAGTATGCATCGTCAACTGTGCAAACAGTACAAAGACGCCAAAACTATGGGGGAAGCGAATACATTGTTCCAGACAATTCGTGCCTGGTGGTACTCATCTGGAGCGGCATCGGAGGACAGCATGAGGGCACTGCAAGACTGGTTCGCATTTTGGCACTTCCGTTACCGACAGTGGGGAGCGGCCATGACAACGGTGAGTGGTTTGCATTCAAAAGTTTGTTTGGGTGCTTCCAATATATCTTTCAGGGTCCAACTCTAATATGGGCTTTGTGTTTTTTTGCCTTGCAGCATATGTCCATTGAGGAGATGGCGGACATGTCTTCTTGCAATCTTGCGGAGACAGTGCACAATGCCTGGTTGCAGCAATCCGGCAAAAAAAGGAGAGATTTGTATGCAGCGACGGCCGATGACCTTATTCGTGCTCTACAGCAGCAAACTAGATACAGGTCATTCTTGAGGGGTGGCCTTGGTGGCAAAGGTCCGGACAGGAGCGAGTTGATGTTGCGGGCAGCTGGAAGATCAGGGGATCCTAGCAAAATAGCGCGGGCAGTGAGCATATGTGCAGATGGCACCCCTCTCGTGGGAAGAGTTCCCCATCTGGAAGGCGAAGAGAGATTCGGGTCTTGCAAACGGAAATTGGACACCCCTCCGGGATCGGATGCAGATTCCCATAGGGCGGACAGGGTCAACTTCTCGACGCCACGTGTTCCCTTGGATCAGAGATGGAATTGCGGAACATCCACAGGTGAGGGCTACTCTGCCCCAGACCGGACCCCTGCATCAAGCACTGTCACTGCAATGGTTGAAGACCAGAACGTGGTGTCGCATATAATCGAGTCTGAGGGCTTGGACGATGTTTGGCATATAGAACGCACAAGTGCTGGATCGCGTGTGAAATGCGCGACGATCAGGGCCACCAATCATGAAAAATGTACATCATTAATATCCAGAGGGAAAGAACGCACTGCAGCTCCTACATTCACGGGTTTGTTTCTCCCTTACGGACAAGGCGAGGCAAAGAACCACAAGTTCTGGTTCTGCGCTGACGATTGTGGGAGATGTGTGCATGGTACAGTGAGGCCTTCCGTGGTAATGAAGCCTACTCCACCAACCGTGTGGCCTGTGAAGATGGGCACAGGTCTCACTCACCGAGAGATCGCAATGCTGGAAGAGGCGGGTTTCTCCCTAGCCAGACATTCCATTGCACGTGAAGGTGCTTCAAGTGGAAGCGGTTCACGGGTACCTCCGCCTGACGCTCACTTGTGGCCAACCAGACGGAATGGGAAGTTGGTTCGACGATTCCCTCCAACCGCAGAACACTACGGAAAAATTGAGTCCGCCAGAATGCTTCACGTTCGTGTTGCGGGAACAATGGAAGTGCCTGATCCAGGGTATGGTCGGGTCTTCACCATGATCTCATCCGCATCTCCGCTGCAGGACAGGACGTACGAAATCACTGTTTCCAATTTTCCCAATTGTACATGTCCTGATTTTGTTGGTATGCTTTCAAGTAGTTTGGGAAAGAGAGGGAAGTTCATACCGTGCAAACACCTTTATTTCGTTTTCTTGAGAAGGATGGTTTGTGATCCAAAGCGGGACTTCTTCATTCACCAAGCCACTATGAGTTTCAACGAAGTCAACACACTTCTACAGCGGGATACAAGCCCATAAAAATCTATGTTTTCCTTGACTACAACTTGTAATGGAATGACTGTTCAAGTCCAGTGACTCTCAATGTATGTCGTCTAACATCTTTGCTATGCGTGGGTCAATGCATTTGTCGCATTGGTTTGTCATTCTCTTTTCATTAGCAAACACAAGAAACTACCTTCAGATAGACAGATGATCAAATCAACCTCGTCTCAACACGAGGTTTACTTGAAGTTCTCCAAATCCTCCTTGTGTTGACACAAGGATGATTTTAGTTCTCAGAAAACAACATCGTGTCAACACGAAGTTCATTTTTGTTCCAGGAAAACAACCTCGTGTTAAAACGAGGTTTTGTTGAAGTTCTCCAAATCCCCCTTGTGTCGACACTAGGTTCATTTCAGTTCTACGAAATGAAGCTCCTGTTAACAGAAGGTTGAACTCCAGGAAAGCCCAAAACCCTTCATCCGTTTCACCTTCATGTGGGGAAATCAGCAGTTGGGGGCTCCACGGTTATAGGCCCACCTTCTTTGTGGTGACGTGGCATGACCTGGACCAGGCTCACGCCACGTCAGCATCAGCGCCATGTCAGCAGCGTGAGCGTAGGCTCACGCCACGTCATCATTGTGTGAGCGTACGCTCACACGCTCACGCGCCAGGCTCACACGGTAGCGTCGTTGACGAAAAAGTTTCTCTTGACATGCGCATTCCTCCTTGAACATTCTGGCACTGTACGATCCCATGAGATAAGGTCTCTCAAATGCATGGATCCTTCCCTGAACCAGACCTGTTGTGTTGCAATATCAAGCATGGTAAATACAGTTTGGAGATGGTTGTTGATTGCTAAAGAATGTCTACTCGACATAGCCTCTAAAATAATGAACATGGAAATTGAAGAGCAAGTGTTGCAAGGAGGTCACTTCCAGAAGGTTCCATGGTTGTGTGTGATACTCTCCACAAGAAACCTTGAAAAAAAAACAGACAGTTTGACAAGATATCTTGTCCAATGGACCCCTTTTGTCCACTACTTGGTTTTCGACAAGATATCTTGTACAGTGGACCCCTTTGTCCATTACTTGGTGTGAAAACACTGTGAAGCTTGTCCGCTAGGTTCCCGCAACTTCCCGCAACTTTTGATGACATAACATCTGTGAAGCGGCCGAAACGGTGGACAAACATTATTTTTGAGTGTTTTGTCTGATCGCTACTCTGGAAGGGACCTAAGTCTCTCGTACTACACACCGCGAAACACGGAGCCCCACCACATTGTGGCCGTTTTTTTGACGCTCACAACCATTCAGAAGAAAAACTCATCCAAATTGAAATAATTTTGCAAACAAAACATGAAATGACATAGCAAGTAGGCATTGAGAAACTTACACTGATATTTCAAAAGTGTGCCGATTGCAGCAAGCCTTCATATGCTCATCGCACTTGAGCAGGTAGCCCAGTGGTTGGGTGTTTGTGCCTAGCCTCTGCATAACCTGCGTCATCCTGGGTTCAATCCTTCAACATGTGCCTTCAAACCGTCCATTGGGCCCTCGATGGCATCTCTGTACAAGGCTCCGTAAATTCACTAGAAGTTAAAGAAACTTTATCTCTCTCTTTCTCTCTTTATCTTTATCTCTCAAGAGTACATTTGTAGTGAAGGTCATCTTCTACCAAATGCTTGTATTGGAAAATAGATATTTGCACAGAGCTGTATGATAAGACCAAGTGACTTGAGGTGAAGGTATTTGCTGGGCTTCAAGATTGTGTATACTTAACACCCGGACCTAAGCCGAAGCTATTCCTATACCGAAGACTCGACCGAACCAATCACCTAACCTAATTTCAGGCGCGGGTTTGCTCGCGTGTTATGTAGTGAGACAGAGGAGGAGAGAGGAGCAGAGAATCTGAGCGAAGGAGGAGGGTGTGCAAGCATGAGTGCCATGGAGGAGGATACGGTGGAGCCGGTGAAGAATCGGGGGGTGGACTATGAGGCTCTGGACAGAGATATTGAGGCTCAGCGCTCCGTGGCACTTGAGGTACGTGTAGGATTCTGAAGGTGTTCGGACACTAGATTTTATGAGCCATTGAGAAATTTGAATTGATTTCAGGTCTGGGAAGTTGGCTTTTTGAAGTGAGATAGCGGAAAGCAGGTTTTCCCTGTGCGGGGCACCGGGCGTTGGAGTCAGGGTTGAAGTATCACGGGACCGAGGACTTGTCTGCTTGTGGTTCTCAGAGACTGCAGCCATCTCTAGTGTGCTGTTGCTCGTGGAGTATATCGCAATGGGTATAATTCTTTATTCGATTGACGGACCCTCTGGAAAGGTGTCAAAGCGAGTGGGCACCAGATGCATGCCCATCGTAATATCATATCGAATGAGGTCAAGACTTTATGACCTCTCCAACACCAGTTTGCATCATTTTGATCTCAGCATTCACACTCATCGACCCGGTCGTCGAAATGTGGGAGCTTTGATTGTGTTCAGAGAATTCTCTGCCCCTTGCAGCTTCTCTGTCCATCATGAAAGGCTGGGTGTGCCGCCTAAAGTTCTTCACAGGGTTGATGTGGTTACCGTGTCGGATGGGTCAAGGTTGCACTTGTGGTTCGTGCCTGAGATTCTGCGTAGTTCTTGATGGCGTATGTGAGACTGTCTTGCAAAGAGTTGATTGAATTGTCTGGGATGGGCAGCCAGGTTTGTGATTGGATGATGCATCATCATTTCCTTCTGTCCTTCTGCCACACTTGAATCAGGGTTGATACCTCACCTAATCTTGGTCTACTTCATCAACCTTGCCAGTTCATGAAGGTGGAAGATCTGTCCCATGAGCTCTAGGGAAATAGATGCACCATTGGCTTACTGGATGTATTGCTGTTTTGCAGGAAAAGAAGCTTGATGCTGCGATAGAGGCACTTTTGAATCTGGAGAAACAAATGCGGCTTGTTGCTGATGTTCCAGGAACTAGGAAGGTGGTCGTTGCCATCATTCAGTTGTGCTATGAAGCAGGGGCCTGGAAGACTCTCAATGAGCAAATTATTCTGCTTTCAAAGCGTCGCACCCAACTTAAACAAGTTATTGACGCCACCCATACACTCTGCTCACCATGGGTTTTGTGTTTAGAAGCTGTAGTAGTGGGCCTCAAAGGCCGAAGCAGACAAAACACTTCAAGGTGGACTGTCCTGACAGCAATAATGTACAGAAAAAACACGTTATTGTGAGACAATGGTTGTTATTTAGGCTTGTTGGAAGTGGTAGTCTTGATGGTTGTTAACTTATGTGTCCCTTAGCTTGGAACAAGCATTCAAATGGTCTGGGAAGCACTTTGAGGGTTGCCATTGTAGTTTTGTTGCATGACCACTCTCCTCACAGTCACTCTTTGGTTACTGGTGAAACAACATGCTTTGTGAATGAGGCCCTGTAACTTTGATATCTGGTTCTAGGAACTCCTCCCTTCCATCGAGTGAAAGGATCCCTGGTTTCTTGCAGATCTAATGCACAAATATTGACCATGGTGGTTGCTATATGTTTAATGTCATATTCAAGTCGACTGCTTCAGAATCTTTTAACTATTCAAATGTCCAGGGCTGTTGGAAATTTGTGGTGAATTAGGGTTTTCTTTTTCTTCTTGGTGCTGATGTACATATGTGCTGGACTTGGGTTGGAGCAGGCAGTAACAGCCATGGTGCAGCAGGCCATGGAGTACATTGACGCAACCCCAGACATTGAGACTCGGATTGAACTAATCAAGACTCTCAACAATGTCTCGAGTGGCAAGGTACACATAGAGCATCTCACTCACTCCATTACACTGTTGTCATAGAAGTTCTACTTTAGAGTCCATTCACCATGAACGAGCTCCTTCTTGTTTCAAAGTTAAACCGGTGTTGAATAGAAGATGGATTCACATGGTGGGTGGCAGATTTATGTGGAGATAGAGAGAGCGCGATTGATCAAGAAGTTAGCAAAGATCAAAGAGGAGCAAGGCCAGGTCGCAGAAGCAGCAGAGCTCATGCAGGAAGTTGCAGTACGTGCTCTTTGTGCAATCTCCAAATGCTGTCAGCAGTGCATAGTCTCCAGCTTCTGTCAGCAGTGGCTGGTTGTCTAGCTATTATCTTCTGTTGTGCAGTGCTTCCATGCAACCATGTACTCATGTTTTGGCATTAATATGCCTGCTACATCTATCCCTGTGTGTGTGAACGACGAAATTGAAATACCAGTTTCTGAGTTCATTCCATGACAACGTTGCAAGCCCAGTGTTTGATGTCCTAGATTGTTAAGATCGGGGGTCCATAGATGCATGCGCCTGATATACCTTATGGAGGTTTTGCGTTGTTGCAGGTTGAGACGTTTGGTGCCATGGCAAAGACAGAGAAGATAGCCTTTATTCTTGAGCAGGTGCAATATTGTATCACGTCTTCTTCCACCTGTGGAGTCTTTTGGCTAGCAGATAATCCACCTATAATCAGAAATTTCCAGCATGTAGGCCATAGTGTTCATAGGGTTTGATGGTCTTTGCCTAGAAGTCAAGACAGCTCACATAGCGCTCTGTGGAGCAACAAACCGTGCAACAGGTTTCCCCTTGGCCATGTGATTAGGGTATTGGGTCTGAAATTGCAGTAGTAAATACTGTGGCCGGTCCTCTGAAGGTATGGGGTGGGCCATCTGCAATATGAGTGAAGTAAGGCAGTGGGTAATACTGTAGGTTGTTATGGCAGGTGCGGCTGTGTCTGGATCGGAAAGACTACATGCGAGCACAGATTTTGTCCAGAAAGATAAGCCCTCGGGTTTTCAATGCTGAGACTGGCAAAGAGAAGAAGAAGCCTAAAGAGGGCGACAACATTGTGGAGCAACCGGGTCCTGATATCCCGTCTCTTCTTGAGTTGAAGCACCTTTACTACGAGCTAATGATCAGGCAATTTTCCTAATATTTTTGGATCTCTTAATGATTTATCAACGTGGTCTATGTAGAAGCCTGTTTGGTGGTCAATTTATAGTTCAACCCATGAGATGCAATTTTGAGCTCAACTGTACTGTATGAGGTACTTTCTCTCAGGGTTCTGTCAATTCAACCTCAATTCCAGGATTGCAACTAATTCTATGTCTCTGGACCTGTGGCTTCCTGTCCAACCAGAATTAGCTTGCACTTTTACAGAAAGAATTATTGGGAAGGCCTCACATTGGCCTCCCCTGGGGCTTCGTTTGCTTGAAGTGTTCATGGGTGAGAATGGGGGTTTTGGTTTTAGAACAAGATGGGATAGGGGAGTGGAAAACTTGCTGGCAGTAGGTGTGATTTTGTGCTAACCATGTGTTTGTGGGGATGGTTGGACATTTTGAACAGGTATTATTCACATAACCATGACTATCTGGAGATTTGTCGCAGTTATCAGGCCATCTATGAGACATTGTCAGCGAAGGATGAGTCCTCTCAATGGATTCCTGTAAGCTCCTTCCCTAGCCTGCTTCTTTTCCTGTGTAGCTGGGATGGTAAGTTGGAGCACACGTGTAGTACATGTGATTTTACTGTTTCACTCAGTATAACGAAATACCATGATTGCTGCTGTCTGGGGTGACACATGTGCATCTGGCTGGGTGGGTGTGGCAGGTTCTGAGAAAGATATGTTGGAACCTAGTACTGGCTCCACATGACAGTATGCAGTCCAGCCTGTTGAACAGCACCTTGGAAGATAAAAAGCTCTCTGAGCTTCCCAAGTTTCGGTATGATACTGCCTAGTTCCATCTTCAATGCCTGAAGTTGATTGCTCTGCTTGACTCATGCACATGCACGGTTGTTACTGTTTTTCAGCTTCTATTTGGTTTTTTGTTCAACTGCTCTGGCGTGCCGGCTTTAATAAGGGTTCAGGTTTAAGTGGTGAAGGTACACTTGGTGAAGACCAGGAGCTGTATTTGATGCTAATTTTTTTGGCTGATAAATTATGGAAGGCCAGCTATTTTGTTGGGTTCTGTCGTTTGCAGAGGGTCTGTGACTGAGAAGGTGAGGCATAATACTTTGTGGCTTAGAGGAGTAATGGTGAGAAATAAGAAAATGAGGTACCGGCTTTGTGATTTTGTTGCCCCAGTGAACGTCCCAACAGATTATTGCCTTTACGTTACTGGTAATTTATTGCAGACGGGTAGCAGAACGTTTATAAAGCTTCCAACTGGCTAGGTGCAGTTCATTAAGTATAAACTGTCAACAATGCCCGTACGTTATTGGATAAGCAGGTGATAAATGGCCTACTATGATCCTGTGCAGCCCTGTTAATTAGGGGGACCAACTATAGCCAGTGGGAACAGGCCTATTGTAGTAGTTGTTAAAGAGATATTAAAGGGCCACAATGACGATTCCAATAGATGCAAGCACATTGTGCACCGCAATATGTTACTGGTGCTGGGACCTCGCATTGTCGGCGTAAGGTCTTGAAGCACCTCAAGACGTTGTCACCTTAACTGGGCTTGTGAGGAATCAGGATTCAGGACGCAATGCAGGGAATGCAATGGTGACAGGTTGTGGGCTGGTTGTCAATGCAGGGCATTGCTAAAGCATTTTGTGAACATGGAAGTGATAAGGTGGGTTGACTTCTGGGATGAGTACCAGAGCGATTTTGAGCAAGAGAGTAAGCTGCCTGGTGGAGAGCTTGGGAGCCGTGCTTTGGAAGACCTCCGCCAGCGAGTCATTGAACATGTCTGTACCTCTGGGCTTCTTTATCTCCCAGCTCTGTGCTTTTACCTACCATAGTTGCTTTAAATTTTATTGCCATTTCTTCTTCCTTGGAGGTTCTTTTTAGCATGTGTGTATGGGAGATAGAGAGAAAGCAATTGCGTCCTTGGGATGCCCAAAGGGCACATGGGACCTAGTAGAGTGATGATAGGAAACCAAAAGAATGAATCACCAATTTTTTCTTTGTGGCGGATTGTTTCATGTGGATAATGCTCAGGCACTTACTCCTCTCTGTGATGAGTGTTGGATGCAGAATATTCTGGTTGTTTCGAAATATTATTCGAGAATCACACTGAAGCGTCTCGCAGAACTTCTTAGTCTGACCCTTCAGGTAACCTGCTTTCTCTTAACTCTCTGCATGTCAATATGTAAATCTTTAATAGGCGTCATTCATGCAGATGCTGTGGTCACAAGCCCAATGCCAGAAAGATTTGCAGGGAAGAGGGCCTTCGTACTTTTCTTTTCTTTCCTCTTTATAGCATTTAATGTTCCGACTTTTGCAGGAAATGGAGAAGCATCTCTCAGAAATGGTGGTTTCCAAGGCCTTGCTTGCAAAAGTGGACCGTCCAGCAGGAGTTGTGTGTTTCCAGAGCAAAAAGGACAGTAACGACGTGCTGAACTCATGGGCCGTGGATATAGAAAAGTTGCTGGAGCTTGTTGAGAAAAGCTGCCACCAAATTCACAAGGAAACCATGGTCCATAAAGTCACGATGAAAGTCCAGTAGAGGTTGGGAAAGTCTCAGCTATAAATCTGGGAGTGGCAAAGGATGCACTCCCCTTGTGTTGCTTTAGAGCTGTGAATGAGGCCTGATCGTGCATGATACTACCCATGGGGAAGAAATTGTATGCACAATAAAACACCAATTTTTTCCTGTGGTGTTTGAGTTACATACATGAGGAGTAGCTTCAACCAGTTGTCCTGGAGATAAGAGGTGAAAATCGTTTCTAGTATCCCCCTCTGACCAGCTCTAAGGGGATTTATACGCCAAAAGCTTACCTTTATGGTTGTATGTTCCTTAGCTAGCTTTTAATGAACGTCTGTTATTTATAAGAACTTGTTGGCTTGAATCTGCCTATACTCCAGGAAGGAGACTCTTCACTGAAATGTTCTCTTCCAGACATCCCCACCACTCCAGCAGTCTATTTATCTTCAATTTCTGGGTTTGTAGCATTGTCACCACCAGGGGTCTCCAAGTATCATCAGGTCTGGGACACTAAGAGTGCAGGAGCCAGGGTTGTGCCCATAGATCTCCCCACTGCTAGCCAACATTGCTTTGGGGGAGTGGGCACTGAAAGGCTGTTTGGCCTTCAAGGGAACTTGCTTGGTCCTCAAGAACATGGAGGTTGCATGTGATGGATGACATTAACACATGTTGAACCCACAACCACTCGTGGAGCAGCTTCAAGACCTAACCACTAGACCATCTCTTCAATGTGTGCAAAAGACCTCCAAACTTTCATCCTTAACTGTGAGTAAGTGATGAGGGTTTATTCACTTATCCTTATGTGGATATACCCGGTACCCTCACAACATCCCTTCTCTTTCTTTGATCGCTTGTATGTTCTTAAGAAAGTTGGGAAGGTGACATAGGATCATTCATGCGGTGATGCCCCTTCAGTCGCTTGTTCCTTTCTTTCCTTGTTTCTGTTTCTTGAGTGTTCCTTTTGTTGCAAACGGGTGTGTTACAGAGAGGGTGTGGTGATGAAGCATGAGATTGGTGGTGAAGTGTTGCCTCTTCAACATTGAGATGTGGGTTAGCTTACTTACTAGTTAGTGTTGGATAGCACAATCCTCTAAAAAGAGACAAGAAAGGAGGACAGATTGTGGACACTTTCGTTTTCATCAGCGTTGTAGCAATTCGGACGTGATAGTGCATCCGTGCCCCTTTCCAGCGCAGGCTTAGAAGCAGAGCCCAGATGGGTCCACATGGAAACAGGGATCTGCATTTTGAGAAGAAGGGCCAGTGAAAAGAACAGGTGTGGTGGATTGGTGCACAGTGTAAATTATAACAGTAGAATTGTTGAGGTGTAATCCAAAACAAGCCGGATGCAAGTCATTATCACGGCAGAGAGGAAGTTACTATATGCAAGCAGCTATACCCCTGAGAGATTTGAATTTATATGGTACCAATCGTGTCAAAGGGGAGGCTTGAATTATTTCCGCAATGCAGATGGAGGGGGAACAAGCAGCGAGCACAAGCTATGCTAGTTTTGAAGATGCAGGGGTGTTTCATGATGACGACGAGGAGGAACTTGCAGGGGCGTTTCATGATGGTGATGAGGAGGAAAATGCAGGGGTGTTTCATGATGATGATGAGGAGGAAAATGCAGGATTGCCTCATGACGATGCACAAGTATCAAGAGGGTTAGGAAGCTTGCCTGAAATTTGTGTTGCACTCATATTGGCTCACGCATCTCCGCGGGATGTGGTGAAGCTTGCGCTAGTCAATCGCACTTTTTGGGAAGCGTCTCGCTCGGATGTGGTGTGGGAGCTCAAGCTTCCCTCCCATTACCCTGCTATCTTAGCCCTTGCCTCTGAGGACTGGGCCTTGCCGCATTTCAGTTCAAAGAGGGAGCTCTATCATCTTCTGTGCCGACAAATCTCACTCAAGAATGGAACTGAGGTTTTTTCTCTCTCTCTCTGTCTCTCACACACACACACACACACACCGCGCCCCCATCTCCCCCCACCACCTGCCCCGTCTTTTGGATTAACAGGATCACACAATATTGAATCAAAACTTATCTCTCTTTTTGGGCTCTATTGGATAAAATAAAGTTGCTTTCTTTCTTTCTTGGGGAGGTTTAGGGGGGCCTCCCACTGTCTGCGGATACTTAGAGACTGGTAGGTGGGATAACCTGCAGCTTAAGGACAGCATGTGCCCGCTTGTGCCAGGGATAACAGGAGGGAAAATGACAGTGAAGAACATTTCTTCTTTCACTGTCCTTTCTCCTATGAGATCCGTGTGAGATACTATTGTCTATTCTGTGATAGCCAGTCTCTCACAGAGGTGTTCCATTACGAGGATCAGAAATGCTTAGCAGCATATTAGACAATTCCTTGATCAATATTTGTTTCTGGGCTGCTTGTGGAGGGCCCCACCCTCTTTCTTGTTTCATGCTTTCACTTGTCCCATAAGCTCTTGAGCTTTCCGCGGACATTATAAAGTATCATTTCATTTCTTAGCATATCTTTGCATTGGCGTCAGGAAGATAGCGGTACTGCATTTGCTTGGTGCTGGCTATATTTGAACTCCTCCCGCCACAATCTAGTAAAGAGATGTAGGATGTACCCTCATTGGGCTCAATTGTGGTGGGCATGATGAGCAGGGATACTGGCTTGACCGTTCTACGGGAGGAGTTTGCTGGTGTCTATCAGCCAAGAATTTTACCATCTTCAGGGGCGATGATGTGCATTGTTGGGAATGGCTACCCCATAAAACTGGCTCCAGGTCTGTGAATTGGCCAAGCTGATTATGCTTTTGGAGAAACAGAAAGCCACTGGGAGATGACTGGAGTGCATGGTCTCTTTTGGACTTCATTGACTTCACAACATTTTAGAGAGAGAGAGATGCACTGACAAGTGATTTTCTCCTCCATTACACACATATTCTAGCCTTGCAGTCATTAACCCCATAGACTGTTACTCACTACGGTTGGGGAAAAATTAGTATTTGAACTGTCATACCTCCAAAATCTGATTTATGTGTCCCAATGAGTGTCACTTGGACTGTGTGGAAAGAACCAAACAAACAAACAACGTTATAATGGAGGGAGAGGGGAGGAGTAGATATAGTTCTTTCCTCCCCTGTTGATATGCGGTTCTCTGAGTGCAGATTTGCAGAGGTAGCATACTCAAAGGCGGCAGTACTGGCCGAAGTGAGTGGTCAATTCAAGTGCCCTCTTCCCCAAGGAACTTACACACTGTCATGGAGGCTACAGCTCGCAGGGGTCCAGCCCATGTCAAGAGAGAGACACCTACCCTTCACAGCGTATACATTAGAACACACGAAGCCTGTGGTATTCTGCCTCTCCACAGATGATGGCCAGCGGTTTGACTCACTGCAATATCTCAATTGTACTAACAAACTTCAAGGTTTCCCTTTGTTGCGGGGGAGCCATAAGTGGCTTGAATTTGATGGTGGTGAGTTCACTATTGAAGATGAGGACAGATGTCTGGAGCTGCAGTTTTCCATGACAGAATTGCAGGGAATCTGGAGCAGTGGGCTTCTTTTGGACGGCATTGCCATCCGTCCGAGTCATCTGGTCACCAAGGTGTGTCAGAGAGTGGTGCTTGTGTCTGGGGAGCAACGCGGGGTCTCATCACTGCGTAAAATCAAAGAGTTGAATGAGGGTAGTATCTTGGTTGTTGGAGGCTTCGGTATACCAGAGCAAACGTTCTCAATGCATGGAGGTGGGGTTTCTTTAAATTACGTATAATTTCCTGTCAGTGTGTAAAAAGGGGTCCTTGTGCATCTGTGTACTTCTGAGACTCCACCTTAGGCCTCAATTTTTGTCCAACTAAGTTTCCTGGGTGAAGTGCAACCACTGGCTCCCCAGTTGGTGTACAGATGTATACTGAAACAGGGGTGTCCGTAGATTGTTGAATGTTGTAACCAGTCCGGGGTATTATATTTCACGCCACAAACTCAGGTTATGCAATCTTCCAAGCAGCAGTGAATGCCTTCTAGCTGCGGTGTGAAAGTTTGGTTTAAGTAGCTACTGGCAGACAATCGTAGTATTGCTCGTGTACGATTTGAGTGTATTCTTAGTTTCCTTTCACAAAAGCTGTGGCTTCATGTGGTGCACAATTTAAAATATTTTGCCTACAAGACTTTCCATGCAAATGGGGCCAAGCAGCAGGCATGTTATGGATTGATTTACATCCACTGTATACATGGTGACAATTGCAATGCAGTCCATTCCAATGTTTGGAGGCACTGAATTGTGTTGAGCAAATCCAAGGAGCAAGGAGTGGGCAATTTTCCTTTCAACTCACCTGAAAGACTCGGTACCAATCTTTTGTGGCTTGATGGAGCATTATGAGCTCTTGATTTGAAACTGTTAAGAAACTTGTTTGTGAACAGTATGTATATGCAATTTCACAGGGGGTCATCATAAGGCCTCAGCATCCAAGGCTTGACTTTAGATACGGGATTGTCATTCTCAGATAGAGAACGGTAGTTTCTTCTATGCAGGTTTTGGATCTTGATCTGGATCAGAGTCGGGAATGTGTCTTTTGGGGCTCTGCTCTTCGGAAAGAGGGCCTCCAGGTACGAGTGGCGTGGCTGTAGACGTTGAAGCATTGTAGAATACATGGATGGTATCTCGTCCGAGCTCTTGTCCAATTTTGGACGATCACCTCCCTCGAAGCAAATTCGGCCCCTCAACAAAAAGGCGTAGCTGTGGCCGCTGTCACTCACAGAAGCTGCATGGACGAACGAGGAGATCCGGGAATTGTGCTTGTGTTGGAATCTGTGTGCAAAAAAGGAAAGATATGGGCGGCGTGGCAATCATACCTCGTGTTCGCCCCCAAGTGTAGTAGGGGCCTTCTTCATGGGGAGGAAAGCTGAAGAGAGAGGGCATTTCATTAGAGGAAGTTTCCACGAAGAGGAAGTCTTTGTCACTCCCCCTGCTAGTCCCAGTAACTTCTCTTGCACCTCAGATTCATCAGGAGACGAAGAAGAAATTCATTCCACCCACAGGAGGCCAAGAGGGTCAGAGAGACAGAGAAGTTTGCTCCCCTTTTCCGAGCTCGTGAGTTCAGAAAATGGGTGTCCATCAAAGTCTCTAGTCTTGTCTAACACAGTCGTATCCACTCCGAGCTTAGTACCGCGTATTTCAAACATTTATGTAACTGACTCTGTGATTCCAGGAGAGCCTTCAAGGCAAACATTTGGCAGAGCACGCGCTGTCAGAGAAGCTGTACACCATAGCAGCTCGCAGTCAGCTCAAAACTCAGATGCTGTGGGAGCAGAAGATCAGTTGCAGAGCCAGCCTGTGATCCCTATCACAGGGCCCGATGTTATCAGACACCCAGAAGTGCAACAACGAGTCTTCAGCTTACCACCAACGTTTGGTCTGAGTGGACAACCACTGTTAAGAGTCCGAATCCTTGAGCTTCTTGTGGGTCTGACACCTGCGCATATCAACCGAAACCGGTATCGCGAGGGTACAATCAGAGACGCAAGTTTCAGGCAGAGAGGCTTTGTAAACCCAGAGGACTTTCCTATATTTGACAACGATGTATGGCTGAGACCAGGTCTGGACACGATCTGGAGTCCATTCTTTGTGTGGAGGCACTCGGTTGACATTGGAGAAGCTCTTGAGAACTATGATGTGCTGATTACCGAAAGACAAGAGGAACGATTCTTGGTTGTCACCATCTGGCAGGTGGAGCCGCATGGCTGGGAAGAACGAGCCACAGCTCTGTACATGTCTGGCACCTTGGAGCTCGTTGATTTAGAAGAAACAAAGACTCGATGGGGGCCGGCAGTCGCACGACAACACTCGGAGTTGTGGGAGTGGGAGTAAAGGTATGTAGAAGCTAGCCCACCTTTTGAATCCTAACCAGCCAGAATTGTTACATACTGAAGCAAGTCGCTAAGAAAAGCCTTAGGGACACTCCTCAAGGAGCAACCGATGGGGTGGGAGAGTCGCGATGGAGTATGCAAATGACGAGAGAGAAAGACAAGTTGATTGCTGTGTGTATACAAGTCACCCCTCTTCCAACCAACTTTGTACTGAGCATTGATGTCTAGTAAACTTCAAATGAAGGAAGCAACAACTTGTAGATGTACCAGCAAATAAAAGTCAAGTGGGATAGCATCTTATGGAACCTCAGGATTTGGCACCCAAGGTTCCTAACCTCCAGACCAGATCTGATTCACTTCAATAAATATTTATGAATTTGGTTGACTGTACACCAGGACGCACTCCCTTGAATGCAAACTGTTCCTTTCAACTTCATCTTGCTAAGAAAGATCACCACCCTTTAGCCATCCCATTTACAGCAGAGAACTAGACACTTTCTTTCATGCATGTGACTTGATACACCAGTAATTCTTGCAACACATCCCATCTTGGAAGTGGTGGAATCTGATGGCATCCCGAACAATGACTGCTCGACCGACAATCTTTGAAATCAACTTGATGGCAGTGTGGCCATTGCCACACACCTGAAGGTTCTTGATTATGTGGATAGGCATCCTAGGAGGTGTGCTGATGAGCCCAAAAGTAATGGCCAACTTCTCACTGGTGGCAAAGAGAAGATTCCTTTTGCTGTGAAATACAAAGTTTGTGTCAGGTATATATCTTGCCTCCTTCATAAATCCAGACAATCTCTTCAGTTCAGCATTGAATTCATCTATTTGTGGATGCAATTTGTCTTCCACAATGAAGGAATGCACCTGGTTGTCAATCTCAATGCAGCTGCATGCTGGTTCCTTTACCACAATTCTACCCTCCATTTCCTCACTTTTCCTTTATCATCCCACCTGCCAGCAGCAGTATACATGTTTGATAGCAGCACATAAGCTGCAGGGTCCTATGGATTACTTTGAAGAACCTTTTTGGCCGCACGTTCTGCGACCTTCACTTCGGCATGAATTCTACAGCCACCAAGCAAGGCCCTCCATACTCCAGCATGTGCCTTGATTGGCATTTTGTCAATAAAGTCCTCTGCCTCATTCAATCGCCCTGCGCGGCCAAGAAGGTCCACCATACAGCTGAAGTGCTCCACTGCAGGAGTAAGACCATGATCTTCACTCATGGAGTTGAAGTAGTGATAGCCTTCATCCACTAGGCCCACATGGCTACATGCAGAGAGAAGAGATGTAAATGTGATTTTGTCCGGCTTCAAACCCTCCTTTTGCATCTTTTTAAGTAGTTGGAGGACCTCTCTACCACAGCCATGCTGAGCATATCCTGTGATCATGGCAGTCCATGAAACTACATCTCGTTCAGTCATTTTGTCAAACACTTGCCGTGCATCCTCTATGCTGCCGCATTTTGAATACATGTTAATGAGGGCATTCTCCAAATTAATATATGGTGCAGTTCCAGCTTTCATGATGTCAGCGTGGACCTCTTTGCCCTTTTCCAGGGCTCCTAGGCCAGCACATGCATTGAGGATACAGATGAATGTGACCCTGTCACATGCTACCCCTTGCTGTTGCATTTGTTCATAGAACTCGAAAGCCTTGCTACCACACTCATGCCCAGCATATCCTGCAATCATGGTGTTCCAGGAGAACACATCTCGTTTGGTCATATTGTCAAAAACTTGACAAGCATCCTTCATGCTCCCACATTTGGCATACATATCAACTAGAGCAGTCTCCACAATGACATCTGAGATGATTCCAGCTTTGATAGCATCAGCATGTACCTGTTGGCCCTTCTCCAAGTCTCCTAGGCTGGAACATGCATTGAGCACGCAAATGAATGTGACCATGTTCGGCGTTACCCCTTCCCGTTGCATTTGCTCATAGTTCTTCAAAGCCTCCAATCCACATCCTTGTTGAGCATATCCTGCAATGATTGCACTCCATGAGACGACATCTCGTTTAACCATGTTGTCCAACACCTGACGTGCATCCTTCATGCTCCCGCATTTAGCATACATGTCAACAATGGTATTCTCCAGAATGATATCTGATTCAATTCCAGCTTTATCGATTTCATCATGGACCTCTTTACCCTTTTCCAGGGCTCCTAGGCTGGCACACACACTAAGGACACAAATGAATGTCACCCTGTTGGGTGTCACCCCTTTCCGTTGCATTTGCTCATAGAGCTTGAAACCCTCCATACTACTACATCCATGCTTAGCATACCCTGCAATCATTATAGTCCATGAAAAGACATCTTGTTCAGGCATATTGTCAAACACTTGGCGTGCAGCCACCATACTCCTGCATTTGACATACATGTTGAGAAGGAGGTTGCATAGACGCATGTTCAGCTTGCATCCAGTTTGGACTATGTGGGCATGCACCTCCTTTCCCTCTGATAAGCCTTTTGTGTTGATGCACTCCTGCAAGACACAGACGTAAGTCTTGTAGTCTGCTGGAATGCCTCGATGACTTAAGATATGGAGAGCTTCTCTCAGTCGCCCCACTTTACATAGTATCCTGATGTCCTCACAAGAGCCGGAAGTGCTCTTGTTGAATTCCTCTCTTCGTCCCCATTCAAAAGCAGTAGGGATGGTGGAAGTGCTACACCTGGGCCTCCAATAACTAACTGTACCTGATTCAATCCTGCATGACTCAACACTCTTCAAAACTTCATACTCAAAACTGACAAGAGAAAGCTCCTAGATGCGTAATTGATCTTTTCATGCACCCAATCACATATTAGGACAGTGAAAGACATACTACATCTACTCAACAAGAAGCTGTGACAATTCAATCTGTTAAATTAAGACCCTTGAATCATCATCAAAGCAATACCATGGTGCTCCATGGTGTACATTGACATTGGAACGATCACCAGATTGTGCTCAACCTTGTATCATGGCAGCTAGCTTTGCTTTCACCCAAGGAGTGTCTGAACACCTCCCAATCCAAACGACCTCCTTGGTGCGTGCATGTCTCATGTCGGATGATCTGGCCCTTTTCTGTAAAGAAGAAAACTGGGCAGCTGAGCAACAATAGCTTCAATCTCAGGCTCACATAGACCACGCTATAACCACCAGAACTATACCATCTTAACAACCTATTTCCATGTCCTGTAATCCAGTCGAACACCATACTGATAGCAACAAGGAGTAATATTGTCACTTCTAAGCTGCTAGATCTACAATCCCAAGTCCTGCCCAACAAAAATTCCGAGTCCTGACCTATTGTCCCACCACCCTGAAGCATCTGAGAAGAACTCCTGCAAAAGCCCTTCTTGGCTGATTGGTTGACCTGCATGCAAAACGGTGCAAAGAATATGAGATTTTCGCCTGCTTCCAATTGCTATTCCAGGTTTGGATACCAATCTTGTAAGGTTACTCTCAGCACTTCCTCTGTCAGCTACACCAACATACAGACATGTTACAAGTAACACATATGGCAGAAGATACTGAAGGAGCTTGTGGGGGCCAAGGCCACCCTTGAACAGATTCTGATTGTGGGCGATACTCACATTCCCCCATAGCCAGTGTTTGACAAAATTTCTATCCTTCGACCAGAACGTGGGCTCCCGTCCCGAGGATTTCAAGAAGCTCCAACGTTCACACCACAATGAGAACCATACCCTGTTATCCATCCATCATCCCAATCTGCAGCTCGCTTTGCTGTCACCCAAAGCTCAATCCTAAAGACCTCCTTCGTGCACTTAGGTCTGAAGTCCTGCGATGGTGGATGGATCTCTGAAGACCACAATTGGACAGCTGGGTCGCATAGCTTAACCACAACCACAACCCTAAACCACTGCAACGGGTGGGACAGAAAAAGATCATTATCCTTCACAACTCAAACCAAGTGAAACTGCATCATGATACAAGCTCATGTTCTCCATATGTAGTAGCTATTTTCTATCCTTATTGTTTGGCCTGCATGAATCCACCACTCAACCATAGAACTTTAGCAGCTCCTCGTTGCCTGAGACTCATTGAGGAACACTAGGGTAGGTTTTCCATTAAACTACTCTCTCTCTCTCTCTCTCTCTCTCTCTCTCTCAGAGATACCCCCCAAAAAATTGCAAGGGTGGCGACCCAGCTAGATACCCTTTTCTGCAGTCTGTTTTTCTGCATTTTACAATGCCTCCGGCCCATTCGCTGCAAGGAGAAGATACGGCCTTCGGAATGCCCAACACCACGCTACACCAAAAAGTGTCTGTGCCTCTGATGAGAGGAGAGCATCCACAATACACTTACCAAAGCCAAAGTGGAAGAGTATTAGGGTTTAGGGCTGAATGTGGATGCCAAAGAGATGCCATCCTGTTTGTAAAACAGATACCGGATCTATAACACTGTTAACATGATCTTCTGTGTGATATAACGAAACCCTCCCTTGATTCCCTGCTGCTCACTAATTTAGGCTAATTAGACTTAGGTTCTCGGGAGACAGATAAGTGCTCAGAAAGTGAAAAGCATGATCAGTAGTTATATATATTTTTCTGCAAGTTGTGAGTGTGAGATGCGCCGAGCAAGAACGTGGGACAGTAATCTCATACATCCGTACCTGGGGAAACACGCACAGCGTTGCAGGAAAGGTGGAGGAGGCATAATGGGCCCACCACACCGCCGTCCTCACTGGCTTGATTCTGGCCAACGGTCAGTGTGTAGGCTGGATGTGAAGATGGGTTGGTTGACGAGCTCTCACTTACCTTGGAATTGGGGTCTTGCGGTTCGAACATGTTTGGTTTGCACGAGTTGCAGTCCAGAGCTGGGGCCGGCGTAGGATGGCCCACTCAGCAATCAGTACATCAATTATGCCTGAAACTTCTCATCGAGGATTGTGTACTCTGTATGTCTGTCCCTCTCCACGCGCATGCAAATGTCGCCAGCTTTTCCATTCTCTGTAGGTATACCGTAATCTAAGCAGCACCCAAACTGACTGGTGATGATTCAAAACTAGCACAGGCGTATATACTGTGTATTGCATTGCTTGCTTCTACAGATGGGGATTGAGCCCCAGGCTCCCCCAGCTGTATCCCGGTACATAGCAGCTTTGACAACCTGGGCAACAACAATGATTGCCAACAAAGAAAGAATGGAAGAGACAGGTTGCAGAAATGGTCTGGAGGTGACAGCTCGCTGCTCTGCTGTCTACATGGCCCGCTGGTTGTCTCCCTTCTCAGATACCAGAGACAATATATGTCTACGTATTGTTGGGAAACCAGTATTTTTCTCTGTCTGGGGTCGACGGTAGAACGTTTGCTCTCTTCCCTGGGCAGTATATCATCTCATCCTCATTACCCACAGGAGTCTCTCTCTGGCTGGCGCAGTGAAAGTTCTCCCCAGTTTCTCACTGTCCTTCAAGCGCCACGCGCTGTTGCCAAGTCGATGGACATGGAACTGCTTAACTGACATCTGATCTCTTTCTCTCGGGGCTTCCTCTTCATCTCTCTCTCACACCCCCTCTTTCTCGATCCCGTTTGTATCAAACACTGACGGATACATCAACTTGAGATCACATTCACCGTTGTTAGCTTCTACGAGGCTTCTGCAGGTCCTTTGGACACCTTGAGGAAACAGAGATGCAGTGCTGTGCCCCGAGTTTGAGTTGCTGAGACAGAGCTCTGGATTGCACCCAAGTGACAAAATGCCAGCATGCGACCAATACGTCTGTAGCCTGATGAGCCTCCATGGTAGAAAAAGTGGCATGGCACGTTCTCTTGGAAGGGCAATGCTCATTGGATTCTTTCTCGCGGTTGTTCTTACAAGTGAGAGTGCCTTCGGTCAAGACGTGATGACTGACATCTCTTTCTACGGCTTTTCAGGGAGCAATGGAAGCTTGTCACTTCTTGGGGATGCAAGCATATCGATTGATGATTTGGCCCTAGAGCTCACGCAAACTTCTTCGGGCAAAGCTTTGTATGAGACACCAGTACAATTCATCGATCCTTCCGGTCAGACCAGCATTTCTTTTAATACCACTTTCATCTTTTCTATAGAAACTGTTCTTACTGACCCACCATCTTCTGGAGAGGGGCTTGCATTTATCATTTCTTCAGATAATTCTACGATAGGGAGCTCTGGGCCATGGCTAGGGGTACTCCAGGCTAGCACCTTGAATCCTTCAGTGGCTGCGACCGGCTCTCAACGTACAGTTGCAGTGGAGTTTGATATCCACCAGGATGCAGAGTTCTTGGACATAAACGACAATCACGTTGGTCTCGACATCAACAGCTTGGATTCTGTTAACGCCCAAGCCGCAGCGTCAGATTCTGTGCCAGTAGAGCTCTTTTCCGGCGACCACATTCAGGCATGGGTGCAGTATGATAGTCAGATCCATCAACTCAACATCTCAATCAGTCAATTTACCAACACTGATTTCCCCAAGCCCCAGGAACCCCTTCTGTCAGTGGAAATTGATCTGTCGACTGTTGTTAATGAGTACATGTATGTGGGCTTCTCCGGGGCTACTGGAAATGGCACTGTCCATCACAAAGTGTGGTCATGGAAGTTTCAGAGTTACTCTGGCAGTCCTGGCACTGGATCGCAAACTCTGAGTCCTAGTCCATCGCCCGGGAATAATTATAACCCTTACGCCCCTGGCTCATCCGCGGGCTTGCAGAGCTTCATCAGTAAGCCGGCTGCTGTTTTCGCGACGATGGCTGGACTCGTAGTCGCTCTATTTCTTTCATGACCTGTAGGATGAGAGCTTTGCCACAAAAATGGGGAATGCCAGAGGCCCTGGGAGGATACACCGTCAGTTCAACGATGTTTTTTAATTCTCGAATGAGGGTGAATCCAACACTCATAAAAACGCCCGAACATGCAGCTCGTACACTTCACTTCATTTCATTTTGGTCTCTTGATCAGTGTGTGGGATTCAAAGCTCTGTACATTACTTACGCTATGGCGCTGTACTAGAGAAGCTGAGATCTGTTAGTAGAGCATGATGATCATTGGTCTGTACTAGAGAAGCTGAGATCTGTTAGTAGCGCATGATGATCATTGGTCAGTGCATTCATATGTACAGTCTGTTGTGTACTGCAGCTCCAGCCAAGTTCCTCGTCAATGAGGAGATTGCAGCTGGACCCATAACTCCGGAAATAGTCATGTTCGATGTTGTAGTGTAGATAGGCAGCTTGTCGATCTTGCACTTCTGCTGCAAAAACAGCAATTCATATCTACATGTACACATGTGGTGGATTTTTGAATCAACTTGAGAGACCACCGTTTTCAAGGAACTGAACGATTCTGTCTCTCTCACTAACCCCCACAATTGCAGTGTTTCATTACCGTCACTAATCAATCTCAGTATCTGAGGAGAGAGATTACAGATATCCTCCAGAATGCAGACATTTGTAGAGCGGTCATCTGATCTTGATTTAACCCCACTGTCACTCAGGAATGGATGGAGCGCCTCATGAAGGTGAGCTTCGGAGGGATATGTATGAGATCTAGAGAGATCTTCTGACAGGCTCTTTCGTCTGTAAAACAATTTGGCAGGCTAGCGACATGTTTTATCTGAAATAATGATGCTTTTCGAGATAATCAACGGATGCCCCGCCACTTTTCCTGACAGGTGAGCACTAACTAGCGCAAAGACTAAAGAAGGTGGGCTTGAAGCCCTCCATCTGTCTAGGTAGGTCCACTATCGTGGCCACAAATGACATGTCCTCTCAAGGCTGATCACAGTAGCCCTAGTGAGCTGCGGAATGACAGTTGAGGAGGCACAATTTTGTCGCAAGATGGTGATGTGGTGATGCTGGCAGGCTCAGACAGGATGATAAGTGTGGCTGCTAATGGCATCCAGTTACTCATACCTTTGTCAGATGTAGTTTCAATACTGTGCAAGGGCAGGATAATCAAGTGCAGAACACGAACCCTTGCTGTAGTTAGGATGCCTTTGGGGGCACGAACAATGATCCACCCTAAGCGCCAGCCTGGTGCGAGCCACCTCTTTGAGATGCCCCCCACAGTGAGCACTGGCACTTCAAATGAGAAAGTTGCCATCGGTGTGAACTCTGTATCACCAAAGACCAAATGTGCATAGATTTCGTCCGAAATAATTGGGACTCTGAGCCTCTCTGCAACAGCTGCAATCTGTCCTGGCGGGAACATGTTATTAGAATCTTGATGAGAGATAGAGGAAGTAAATTATAAAGGGAAAACAAGCACACTAAAACTGTGGCATCCAACAATCAATCGTTTGACGGTGAATCTTCCCCTAAACGAGAACAGTCCATCCACTATATTATAGTTCGCACCTTTGCCAAGTGTCTGTGATTGTACACAGAGCCACATGGGTTGCTGGGATTACATATGATCCAAGCTGCAGTGTTCTCATCAACTAGTAACGCCACTTGATCCAGATCAACTTCCCAGTCTCTTTCTGGAAGTAGGTCGGTGTGCCGACATTCCACCCCATAATAGTTGGCGAAAGTTTCGTAGATGGGGAAACCAGGCCTAGGCAGCAGCATGTTGGCCTGGGCGGCAGTGCTCTCACATTCCTCAGTCTTTCAATTCCTACAGGCTCAAATAGCCCTTCGTAGTTCAGGTCTATTTGATTTTTCTTTTCTTCTTCTATGCACACCGTCTGTCTCCAACTAATTCTTGGCCCAATCAAGAAGTAGAGCCCACAGTGGCTCTTGCCACATTCCTGTCACACACTTAGTGCTCGCAATACCTTTCTTCATTCCAGTTGTGTACAATTACACAATAGCAACTCACGCCAAACATCCGCTCGAGTCCCAGCAATCTAAAACTCCCTGGACAGGTACAGTATGAATTCACAACGATGGCACATGGTACTGGAATATATCCAGTCCTCCCAACCTCCACACCATGCACAATTCTCCCCCGATCTAGCTCTGTTCTTCAATCTTACGGCACTTTCTCGATGCCCATTTTCTCTATCTCTGTTCACAGCTCATATCTACGACTGTTCACACCAGGGAGAGAGAGAGAATCCCTAATCTTTTTGATATCACATCCTATTCACATGTAGCCATGATCACTTAGAGCCTGCCACCTCCTGCTTCATCACATCACATGACAGCCCCATTCTTCTCGCCAGACAGTTGTTGAAACAAGATGAACGCTTCAACGCCCCGCCAAACCTGTCACAGGTTCGAGTTCACAGGGACGTTATAAGTGCGCAGCTGAATCGCTTGAGAGCATCCAACAGTGATACATATGTCAGTCTCTAAATGGTTAAAGAGCATGGCTAGAACTTCGGCTTTAACCCTTAAGGTCCCAAGTGACCCGAATGGGGTCACTTTGAATTTTCCAGTTCGACCTAATTTTTGCAGATCTAATTTGATGGGGCCCACTCCTGAAGCTTTAATGACAAGGGATTTGTCTGGAGTATGATGCAAAAAAAAAATTTAAAAAAAAAAACAAATGTTACGACCTACAAAAAATATCTTAGATCTCTCATTTACATTTTGGGGCCTGAAAATGGCTTGTTGGCCGCTGACATGGCAGGTAAACAAGCCCAGGACAGATTGCACTCCAAAGGCCATTTTTGCAGAAAATTAGCAATTTTGGAAAAAGCGCTTCACCTTGTGGTGTGTGAGCATTACAAACACACAAATTTTGTAGAAAAAAAAATACTTCATTTGGAGGCACATTTTCTCTTGTCAATTTTGAGATTTCAACCCCAATGTAATTGCATGCATAGCAACCATAGGTGAAAAAATCAGTTGGACCTGCAATTTAGTGGGGTCATAGCCACTCCACTATTGATTTGGAAATGGTGAGTCTTGGGGCAAGCAAAATTGGACAAAGCTAGGTTTTGATTTGGTCAAACCAATTTCTTTCTCACTTTTTCTTTGGGACCTGATATTTGAGGTCTCGGCCAACGCTATAGTCTCACAATTTCCACGGTGGACTTGGCTCATTTTTTGGTATGTCATGCATAAATGAGCTGGGGCCATTGCTATAAGGCTGGAATCTCTGGATGATTTTTGGTAGGTTTCTAGGGGCAATTTACTACAGCCGGGTACCCAAAATTGGGAGAAAGTCAAAAAATGGCTTGGGAACTTAAGGGTTAATTTGACAAAACTTTGATATTTTGTGACTATGTAGGTAAAGTGAGCAAGACTCGAGCAGTGCAGCACGCTAGGGAAAAAAAAAAAAAAAACACTGCAGGAAGATTTAGGTTTAACAACAGGATGAGATAAAGCGAGCAGGTAGCAAAATAGTAACTAATCTCAGCAGTGGATATCTTGGCTCTTGCAACGAGCTTTGTGTTGAAAATATACACATGCAAGAGTGTTATTCAAGTAGATTAATCTCTGGCTTATAAGGTGCACAAGTTGGGCATCCAGAAATGCACCCATATAAGGCAAATAAGGAAAGACACTCTTATTACTACCACATTCCTTCTACAGATATGAATGGAAGATAATAGGAATAATGTAAGAACTTAATGTGGGCGCGTCAGGACGGTCCAGCCCTGACACCCCGTACCGCCGGTTCTCCGCCTCCGGCAGCCAGCCGGTTGGGCTCGGACAATCCCTCCCCACCCCCGCTCTCATCCCATCGGCGTCATTGCCCCCGGCGCGTCGTCGTTCTGTGACACCAGTCCGCCGCTTCCACCAGTTCCCTGTAACCCCCTGCACGTCAGCCCCCGTAACCCCCACCCCGGGTTTAACCCTCACCCCCATGTAACCCTCTGTAACCAATGTAACCCCATGACCCTCTGTAACCCTCACCACCATGTAACCCTCTGTAACACTGCAGAGTGTCACCCCACCCTTATGTAACCCTCACTCCATGTAACCCTCTGTAACACCGCGCAGTGTCACCCTCACCCCTATATAATCCTCACTCCATGTAACCCTCTGTAACCCTTTGTAACCCATGTAACCCTCTGTAACACCACAGAGTGTCACCCTCACCCCTATGTAACCCTCACTCCATGTAACCCTCTGTGACCCTTTGTAACCGATGTAACCCTCTATGACCCTCTGTAACCCATGTAACCCTCTGTGACCCTCTGTAACCCTCACCACCATGTAACCCTCTGTAACCTATGTAACCCTTTGTAACACCGCAGAGTGTCACCCTCACCCCTATGTAACCCTCAGTCCATGCAACCCTCTGTGACCCTCTGTAACCCATGTAACCCTCTGCGACCCTCCGTAACCCTCACCACCATGTAACCCTCTATAACCCATGTAACCCTCCGTAACACCGCAGTGTGTCACCCTCACCCCTATGTAACCCTCACTCCATGTAACCCTCTGTAACCTTCACCGGGTGTAACCCTCTGTAACCCATGTAACCGTCTGTAGCACCGCAGAGTGTCACCCTCACCCCTATGTAACCCTCACTCTATGTAACCCTCTGTAACCCTTTGTAACCCATGTAACCCTCTGTAACCCTCTGTAACCCATGTCACCCTCTATAACTCCGCCTCGTGTACATCATACACGTGTAAACTATCTGACGGCCGAATGGAGGTTGAAATGGAGGCCGAAACCCTAATTTGCTCTCTCCATCCGTTTTGCAGATTCCTAGCTCGCTCGTTTTTTTGCTTTGGGGCATCAGCTTTCTGCAATTCCCGTGGCGCCCAATCGGCTTCACACATCAATGTGAAAGATTTGTAGTTCATTCAGTTCAGTATCGTCCTCCCAGCAACATGCAAGACAACGCTTTCCGCGCAGCGATCCGGCAAATCTATTGATACGGTTTTCTCTACGATTGATACGGTTGTCTTTATCCTTTTTCTTTCTCAATGTCATTCTTGTTGTTTTGTCACCGTCCCCGATGGCTATGGTATTCCTGAGATCCGCATTAGGAAAGGGTTTTGTTTCTTTCGGTCTAGCCATGCAAGTAGCCGCTTATTTGACGGGGTGCCCATTCACTCTCCTCTCGTGTATCTTTTGTTCACACACCAGCCGGGGCAGCCTACTCATCACTATTATGGATGCAATACGTATCAAATCCTGCGTGTTCTGCAAGCACTGTCAACCGGTTACATGTCTGATGGTTTATATGACTGCGTCACGTGTGCTATGGTTACACACAGGGGGTTACACGGTGTTTTCTTTCTCAATACATGGTGGCTTGGTAGACAGTTTAGTAATGGAGGTTTAGATGGGGTTGACATGTTTGATGGGTTACGTGGATGTTGCACTTGCGGAGCCACATAGGCTAGTGTTATATGGGTGGGGCGTTACATTGACCATGTTTACCCGATCTATGATCTCGTCTACATGAGAGTCGATTGTGTGGGGTGTTACAGGGATATAACATATACATATAATGGTTTGATATGACAGGGTTACATCGATGTTGTGTTCGGGAGTCACATAGACTAGGGGTACATGAGGTTGTCATGACGAAGGGTTACATCATATGTGGGTACATGATGGAGGGTTACACTCGACGTGTCTCGCATGCGGGTAACGGCCGGTTTGTCGCGCTCACAAGTGTAGGGTTACGGGTTACACTCCGCTATTCTGGGTGACACCGGGATTGCAACTCATACACGTGTGAGTCAGTGCGGATGTAATTGATTGCAAGCCGCCAGATTTTAATGAACCGCCGTCTTTCGCTTAACCAACGTGCCTTACGGGTGACATCTAGCTAGCTTCGTTCTTCGTTCTTTGATCATTGTTCGGTTTTTCCCTTCTCGCAACCCTTTCCTATTCTTCATGCACTCCTTGTTGTGCGTTCTCCCTGATGTGCGTTCTTCGGAATTCTCTTGGACTTCTCTTGTCTTGTCTTGTCTTGCTCTTGCTCTTCTCTTCTCTTCTGTCAGGTTTTTCTTTTGCCATGGCTGATTGTTATCTGTTCCCTGGAGAGGCTACTATTCCATTTGATCACTTGAAGAGGGATGGCGAACGAGTTCGCTTCTGGTACACTGAGCATGAGCATGCTACAATGATCGCGTACTGCCACACCAAGTGTAGAGAGGCCAAGGTGGAGGGAGCAAAGGGCCGGCCTAAGTTCAAATGTCCTTACTGTGGGGAAATAAAGGTAGATAAGAGCAGATTGAATCAGCATATTGTCAATGGAACAGCCGCATGTATGGCCAGACCAAAAGGAACAAAACCGTTTCCTGATGCGGAGCTCAAGCATGCCATGGCTGTTGAAAATGTGGTGAATTCTGTTCCAACTTCTTCTATTGATGCATATCATGCATGGATTCTGCAAAATAGGGTAGCTTTGGGTGAGATTGCAAATCCTTTTGAAGTGCCTGCTGTTGTACTTTCTTCGGCTACTTCTGCTACAGAGGTTTCATCTTCTGGTGCTCCTGCTGTTTCTGTCCCTGGTCCTTCTGTTCGGCAGGTTCCTAACGAGAGAGACAAGCAGCGATTGAGCCCGCCTCTACCTGTCCCTATTGCAAAGAAAATCAACATTGGAAACCGGGGAAACCGGAGCTCAAGGTACATCTTGCGAAAGCGAACTCCAGGCTCAATCCTTCTGCTACCGCATGGCCTTATTCCTCAGTTCCCATTTCCGAATGTCAATGAGAAGGGGTTTTGGCCGGCATTCCAAGAATTTGTTGCGCGAGGCGAGGGCGCAGTCCATGCGACAGCTGCAAAATCAAGTTGGTATCTATCGACGGACAATCAAGTTGGATTCCCTGCCATTTCTCTGCTTTTCAAATTTCGGGCTGTTGTCTATCCGTGTAACCCTTTGTGTTACCCCCCCTGTCTCTCATGTGGTGTGTAACCCAAAGTGTAACCCACCTACAGAGGACCCCTTTAAAAATCCCTATGGTGTGTAACCCACCTCTGTGTAACCCCGTGTAGCCCACCTTCCTTGTAACCCATTTTTCATGTGTAACCCCTCGTGCTGTAACCCTTTTATCTGGTGTAACCCCTCACGCTGTATTGCGCAGGGAGCTCGACATCATCTTAGAAGCGATGATATGGACAGTGTTGTTGCTGCCCACAAGGCGTTTACAGCCCAGCCGGATCATGGTCCGTTAATGATAGATGAATTGAATTGGGTGAAGGAGTATTTGGAGAGCATTGGGTATCCTGACATGCCAAAGCAGAAAAAGAAAAAAAATGGGAGACTTACACGAGTCCATCGAGAGAGCCAAAGCCTCACATGATGATGACACGATGGACGAACCAACTGTTGGCAATACCGACCTTGACGATGCCAAAACTTCAAATCCTATTGTCATCACTATTATTGTAGATGGAATCAAAGGTTTGGTTGTTCCAGATCCGTTGGAATTCACTCGCGGTTTTGCGGAAGGATTGATCAGTCAAATAGAGAATCTCACCAAACCGCACATTGGACCGCCACCACTCCTTTTGATAATTCTGGCCCACAACGATGTAAGAAATCATGGCAGGTTAGTTTCCCAAATGCACCCCAGGATGGGGTTCACGACTGACCTTCTGGAAAGTGCTCTTACGGCTCAAAGGTGAAGGACCTGGTCGATGAGTATTACGGCTTTAGTCTGATGTACTTTGCACAACCTGGTGACGGAATTGCGACCTTGGATTCTGAGCTCGAGGACTTAAGATCGAGTTTGAGTACAGAAGAGTGGGGTGACAGGTCAGTTAAGATCAACGGAGCTATACAGTTTTGCAAGGCAAGCCGTCGTCGCCCCGCCCATCACTTTGTGATCCATCAGAAAGAATCGTTTATCCAGCTTTGGTATTGTGGCCTCTTCAGCGAATCACCAATATAAATGGACTTCAATGCGCATTTGGGCATCTAGTATATGAGAGACCTTGGGTCTGTAGTGCCTTGGTATCCCTGTAAGTGTTACTCCATCCACTATCACCCCTCTCGTTGTGTAACCCCTTTGTGTGTAATCCTGTAACCCTCGGAGTATGTAACCCTGTAATCAGTGTACCCCTAATGTTATCCCTCGTTGTGTTACCCTCGATTTGTTACCCTCTCGTTGTGTAATCTCACTAGTGTAACCCATTGCAAACCACTGTCTCTAACAGGGTGGTGTAACCCACATCGTGTAATCCGAACCACTATCTTGTCCTAGTCAGTGTAACCCTTATATAGTGTAACCCTTGCACTTTCAAAAACCTCGTTCCACGACTAAAAACCTTTGTCTTTTCCCCGATGCAGATGAGTCCGAGCTCATGACCAATCAAGTCGCCAATGCATTCAAAAACCTTTTTGAGGCTCAACGTGAGCTTCACGAAGTTGTGTATGGGGCCCCTCCACAATGTGATACAGGGGGCGCGCAGACGAGTGATGGGCCCTCTGTGTTACAGGATGAGGAGATGGTTAAACCTCATCTTCATTCAATTTCCGCCCCGCAAAGCGACGATGTACATGACGAGGACATCATTCCAAGTCAATCTGCCATTGTATCTTTGTCGCAGGTTGGTGAATTGTACTCAACCCAGCTGCACTTAGGGGTGAACCTAGCAAACTTGACGTGGGATTTGCCCGTGAATTCTGATACTGATACTGAAGATGATACATCAAGGTGGAACACCCAAGTGCGAACCTCTTTGTCCGCAGCCCCAGTCATTTCTTTTGGAGGTCTTAATCGAAGAACCGGGGACCCGCTTGACCCAAAGTCTGTGTATGACTTTGAATGTGGAGATGCTGGGTTGAACCCTCCATGCATCAATGTAAGTATTTGTGAGGATCATGTGGTCAACCTCTCTCAGAATGACACTGTTCGAATGATGCAGACCGAAGATCCAAGTCATTTCGCGCCACAACATGTCACATTGGAGGAGGTGGTCAGTATTGAGGGTGACATTGTCCGGGGGATTGAGCAGACAGACAGTCACCGAGCCTTCGTGGGTCACATTGATGCGGAGGGTGACACTGCAAGGGGAGGAGGCCCTGAAACCGAGGGTTACACTGTGCAGAGAGGAGCAACAGTGTCGCGGCCCTTTGCCTTGAGGATAGGGGGTCGGGACGTAGAGGGGCTACCCTTGTGGTGGGGGCGGTGGCATCAATAGGTACGGGGGGGCTGAAGCAACCTTGAGTGCCCAAGGCACTCAAGGAGGCGGAGGCACTCACTACGGTGGAGTCCCCGCACACCGGTTTGCGGTGGGGGTGGCTCCACAGGGGTGGTGGTAGCTTAGTGGGACTTAGTGGGGGTGGCAGGAGACGATCACCATGGTGGCGGAGACCTTGTGGTGGGAGTCGTGGGGAGTCTTGGGACTCATCATGGGCCAAAGGGACCGAGTGACCATTGAGTCCATTGGCAATGACACTTATTTTGTGATCACCAGTTTTAATATGAAGTACATGTCTGTTCATGGGGTGTTATTCACTTTGCCATTTCCATCCACATTCAACTTATGTAACCCACTCATGGGACCCCACTGGGCCGGGGTGACAACAACGCAGGGTTACAACCGTCTTGGGTTTCATAACGTAACATAGCTCTACTTAGTGTAACTCCTCTGTGGTACTCCACACAATGTAACACAACGATGTAACCCCTCTTCAGTGTAACCTAATTGTGGTGTAACTCCAAGTGTAACTGCAATGTAACTATCAACAGTGTAACCCAGTATGTAACCCCATAGAATATTGCTGTCAGTGGTGTAACTCTGAGAATTAGAAGTCGATGACTACAGTGTGACTACAGGGTCTGGGTTAGTCTGCCGGGGTTACATGACCCTTCAATACAGAGTGGGAAGACGCTGAAGTCGAGCACCTTTAGTCGCCAACACTAGCCCCTGTATATGTAACCCCTCTATGTGCAACCATCTATGTGTAACCCACCCTGCATGTGTAACCCATATATGTGTAACCCCTCTCTGTGCAACCCCTCTATGTGTAACCCAATTTGTGTGTACCCACCCTGTATATGTAACCCATGGACGTGTAATCCATGAGATAGATAACCATTCCGTTCAACCTATGTTATGGACCAGTGTAGCCCTCCGGAGTGTAACTTATTGTTGTGTACCCCAAGAAGTATGTATCCTTACACATGTAACCCCCATTTTTGTCACCCATCGCATGTAACCCATTGTACATTTGGGGTGCATGTTTGTAAACCCCGATGCTACATCACCCCATCTTATGTATCCCCACGACACGTAGCCCTTGTACAGGCAACCCTGCCCACTGTCACTGTGCACAGTGTAACTCAGAACTGTGTAACCCTCTTGAGTGAGTGTAACCCAGAGTGTTGTAACTCCAAGAAGTATGTAGCCCGACCAGATGTTTACCCCCACTATTGTGACCCATCGTATGTAACCCATCGTACATAGCCCTCATGTATGTAACCCCATGTATTATAACTCTGAGAACTTCAGTGCACAAAAACTTCAGTGTGAAAAAAAAAAAAAAAAAAAAAAAAACAAGTGCGCATTGTCAAGGTGGGGTTACGTGCCACGAAACTATACTTTTTCAGCTACGTGACCCTGACATAGCCAGGAAGGCCCACCCTGCATGTAACCCTGAGAGGCCTGGCATTGCATGTAACCCATAAGTGTAACCCCACATTGTGAGACCCGGCACGGTGTAACCCATCACTTATGTGTGAACCCACAGAGTGTAAGCCCATTGCCCCAGGGCCCCAAGGTGTACCCAGTACTTGTCTATGACTCCACTTCATGTAACCCAATAAGGTGTAATCCCATGTAAGCCCATTACATGAACCCAAATTGTGAGTGTTACGAACAAACCACATAGAAATCAAAAAATGCATCAAGAGATGCTATTTATTTCTTTGGCCATTTGACCAAGTCTTTGTCCATCTCGTCACACAGACAACTAATCATATGAGTATGGGAAGCTATCATGGTTGACTCGTCGAACCAACTTGCAGTAAACGCCCGCCTATGACGGGTTCGATCTTCTGTGGTTTTCACATTGAAGTTCCACTCCAGGTAAAATTGAACAAAACAAAGTGCATAATAGCCGCACTCCCAACAGCTCCGTTGTTGGGGGACACTGGCCTCAAACCATTCCATCCTCTCCATGACGTAACTGAAGTCATCAGATCCAGGCATGCAATCAAAGAACGCTATGGCAAAATTTCGCACAATTCCTTCAATGAACTTGGGTCGTGCATGGTTTTATGGAGTCCAACTGTACTATCGACCTCGGCGCTCTAAACAGCAACACTCCAGTGATCACTGCAACACAAACAAAGCCGTAACGTCAGAATATAAAAAAAAATCTCCAATGAAACCCATTGTGGTGTAACCCTCAGTGTCGCGCACCTCACTTCGGTAAGCTCCCCTTCAAGTCATAGTTACTCGCTTTGATGCGCGCGCCTGACTCCCAACCTGGCCGCCCGGGCCAACTTGGAGCTTCGGCTGCTCACCGGGACATAACGGTCCCCCTTCGCTTCCCACTAACCCTCCACCTATTTGGGACTAGGAGAATTCCCTTTGGTAGATGGCAGTCCGGAACAGCTCCCCACTCTTTGGTCGCTTCCCGGCTCGCTCGCTTACTCACTAGTTTTTGGTCACCAACGGGCTTGCACCGTTCTCGGGGTCACTACTCCCCTTATATATACTTTTGTAGCTGTCCCGCGGGGGTTTTCACAACCAGCCATGCCATTTTATGGTGAACCACCACAGAAAACCCTCGACTCCCGGTGATGAGTCGCGGTGAGTCTTGCCCACTCACCACGGCCCCTATGGACCGTGATGAGTCCCAAGACTCCCCACGACTCCCACCACTAGGTCTCCTCCGCCCCCTGGTGAGTCCTATGCCACCCCCACTAAGTCCGCTAAGCTACCACCACCCCTTGTGGAGCCCCCCCACCGCAACCCGGTGTGCGGGGCTCCACCTAGTGAGCGCCTCTCTGCCTCCTTCAGTGCCTTGGGCACTCAAGGGTGCTTCAGCCCCCATACCTATCGCGGCCGCTGCCCCCACCACAGGGGCAGCCCCTCGTATGTGTCCCGACCCCCTGCCCTCAAGGCAAAGGGCCGCGACACTTAGTGGTGTAACCCAGTAGTGTAACCCATCTCATGTGTAACCCATAGTGTAACCCTTGTACTGTACTCTAAACGGTGTAACACAACTAGTCAGCAGTGCAACTCCAAACTAGTGCAACTCAGTGTAGAACAGAGGAGTGTAACCCAACATGATCAGTCAACGCTCAAATTACTTACTCGAAGACAATAGGGATGACAACCACATCCACAAGATCTCGATTCTTTGTGAATACCATCCCTCGGGCATCCTGAGTGTACCATTCTTGCACCAACCCGAATGCGTCTGCAGATCGTTACCATTGGTACGCATGACATGCCACTGGAAAGGAGCACAGATGACAAACTCAGGTGCGATAGCCTTAAACAATTTGGGCTCCAGAAGTTTGTTGTAACCCGAGAGCAATGCATCTGTGACAGTTGCTCTTATTTTATACATCGGCTCAAAATCTGTACATCAGCTCCAATTCATACACATCCTCATTCATAACCTTCCGAATGCGAAAGGGTCCCGCATACGGAGGTACGAACTTCGGACTCACTTCCGGAGGTAGTCGAAAATTCTTGATGTTCAACCAGACCTCCGTGCCTGCCTCAAACTTCACTTCCCTCCGCTTCCGATTCACCTGCCTTTCATACCGTTTCCTAGCTTTGGCAATGTTGTACTTTGCGAGCTTCAACAAACGCTCGCGTTCTTCTATTACCTCCGCTACTGCCGGTTCCTCAACGTCCTGGGCGGCCCAACTTGTCGGCACCAGAGGTGCTTTTCCATAGACCAATACGAAAGGGGAAACTCCCGTTGCGGAGTGTTTTGTGTTATTATAACAGAACTCTGCCGCGTCTAAGTGTTCCATCCAGTCTGATTGGTCTGCTGACACGTAATTCCGCAAGAATTGCTTCACTACGGAATTCACTCTTTCCGTTTGGCCGTCGGTCGTAGGTCGGAAGGCGGTGCTCATCTTCAGCCTCGTCCCCATCTTCTTCTAAAGTGCCCTCCAAAATTTACTCGTAAACTTTGGATCGCGGTCCGAGACAATATCCTTCGGGACTCCATGATGCTTTAAGACGTGGGCGAAGTAAAGTCGCCCTATCTCCTGCGCCGTTGCCGTCTCCTTGGTGGGGATGAAATGGCCCATTTTACTGAACCTATCCACCACCACCATGATTGCATCGAATCCTTTTGACAGCGGCATAGCAGTCATGAAATCCATCGAGACGCTTTCCCAAGTCCCCTCTGGAATCGGCAAGGGTTGTAACAGCCCCGCTTGCTTTTTGTACTCGCTCCGGTTTTGTTGGCATGTGGTGCATGTCTTGACATACTCCTCTGCCTCCTCCCTCAGTTTGGGCCAGAAATACTCTTTCTTCAAGAGTGCCGCAGTGCGCTTGGCTCCGCGTGGCCCGCAAGCGGACCATATCTCCTATCCCTCCCTTCGGCACGTAGAGACGCTTTTGCTTATACCGGAGCAGTCCATTTTGCAAGTGGAACTGCGATTTAACCCCCATCCTCAAGTCCTGCATCACGGACTTCGCAAGCTCATCCTTCCGGCAAGCCTTCCGGATCTTCCTTTGGAGCGCCGTCTCGCCCTGTGCACCAACAAGAGCTGCTGCTTTCTACTTAAAGCATCGGCCACCACGTTGTCTCGTCCCGGTTTGTACTGGATATCCACGTCGAACACTGCCAAAGTATCTTGCCACCTAAGTTGTTTGGGGACAACTTGGTTCTGTGGCAAAATACTTCACCGTGACATTGTCCGTGAACACCTTCACTGGGTTGGAACCAACATAGTGGCGCCAAAGCTCAAGGCAATGCACCACCGCCTTCATCTCTTTTTCGTGCGTAGGCCACCGTCGCTCCACTTCATTCAGTTTCTTACTTTCGTAAGCCACTGGACGTCCATCTTGCATAAGTCCGATGCATCTGTATGAATCTCAAACGGACGATCGAACTCCGGGATTTTCAAGACTGGAGCTTCCGCCATCCGCTGCTTCAATTCAGCAAAAGTTTGGCCACAAAAAGTGTTCCATGCCCAGACTTTGGATTTACACAGAAGGTCGGACAGCGGCCCCGCGATCTTGGCGAAATTTCTCACATACTTCCGGTAATAGGAGGCGAGTCCTAGGAAGGATCGCACTCCCGGGACCGAAGTCGGAGGCTCCCAGTCCAAGATCGCCCTCACCTTTCTGTCATCCATTTTGATCCCATCCTGTGTAATCACATGCCCCAGAACTCCACTTTCGTGACCCCGAATTCGCACTTTGAAGCTTTGGCGTACAGCTTCCCTTCCCGCAATTTTTGGAACACCCTTTTGAGGTGCTCCAGGTGCTCCTCCTTTGTTTTCGAGTACACCAAGATGTCGTCGATGTACACGATCACAAAGTCATCCAACCACTCCTGAAAAGGTTGTTCATCAGCGTGCTAAAGGTCGCTGGTGCATTGGTGAGCCCAAAAGGCATCACCAAAAACTCATATGAACCATACCTTGTCCTGCACGCGGTCTTCTCCTCATCTCCTTCCGCCACCCGAATTTGGTGATAGCCGGAGCGCAAGTCGATCCGGCTGAAATACTTCGCTCCTGCCAACCGATCGAAGAGTCGTCGATCCTTGGCAAAGGGTACCGGTTTTTTATAGTCACCTTATTCAGAGCCCTGTAATCGACACACATCCGCAGCGTCCCATCCTTCTTGTCTGCAAATAGCACCGGGGCTCCGTAAGGTGACTTACTCGGCCGGATGTACCCCTTTGACATTAGATCTTTGAGCTGAGTCTTCAGCTCGACCAACTCTCTGTGGCTCAACCGGTAGGGCGCCTTGGCAGGCGGTTCCGATCCCGGTATCACCTCAATCTTGTGGTCAACTCCTCTTCGCGTGGCAAGCCGCTTGGTAAATCCTCCGGCATCACATCCTGGTATTTCTCCAAAATCCCCTTGATCCAATCTGGGCTCGGCTCCCCATCGCCTTCTCTTTCACTTCTCTAATGTAAAGCAAAAACTGGGGCTCGTGTGCCTCCTCCACGGCCCACTCCCTTGCTGACAGAAGGTTTATTCGCCCTCCCACGGATTTGGGCGTTTCCGACACTCGTAAGACCTCGCCACCATTCCCACATGGCAGCGTGACTACTCTCTTGCGGCCATCTATGACCGCTCCGGATTTGCTCAAAAAGGTCATCCCCAAATGAGATCCACTCCATCGATCTCGCAGATGGTGAAGTTCTCACGTCCCTCCCAACTCCCCAGTTGAAGAGGAACATCAAACGCCAACCTTGTCGCCATCTGTGGTTCTCCTTTGGCAGAACGCACCTCAATAGAGGCCCCCACGTCACTTGTCGGGAGTCCCAACTTTCGCGCCGCCGCCGGCGTCATGAAGGAGTGCGACGCTCCTGTGTCCACCAACAACGACACGTTAGTTCCGGATATTATCCCATCCACGAACAATAACTGACTCCCTTTACGCAGGCGCCAGTTTCCTGATACAACTCACAAAAATAGTTGCCTACCTTGCAAGTCCTGGCGACCACCGCTTCCACCAAGCGACTGATGGTATCTTCCGACAGCTCCGTGGTTGCCCGAGTCATGTTCAATTGTCGAGGTTTCGTGCAATTCTTGGCCATGTGCCCGGGCTCCCCGCAATTGAAACACACTCCATCAAAGGTCGCCTTCTGTCCGCCATAAGCCGCTCCACCCGCTTTTCCTTTCGAAGCACCGGGTGCCGCCTTGACGTGTGAAGGCCCTCCCTTCGATTTCCACGTGCCATTGTCGCCGCGTGGCCTATCCCACTTCTTTTCCGGTCAGAAGGAGTCACCTTCCCGCCGGGTCTTCTTGTGGTTCAGCTCCGTACGGCCTTGTCTCACACCCCTAGGGACATCCGAGAAACATTCAGCCCTCTCAATTGCCTCGTTCAAAGTCTTGGGTGGCTTCTCCTCCAACTTCCGCCTGGCCCATGGAGCCAGTCCCGCCACAAAGTTGAAGACCATTTCTGGTTCTGCCATGTCCGCGACTTCGAGCAACAGCACATTGAAAGCCTGGACATACCCCCGAATGTCTTCTATTTGCTTCAAATTCCTCATCTTGTCCCGGGCAAGCCAGGACGCGTTGAGAGGCACAAACTGTCTCTTCATCAATTCCTTGAACCCACTCCAGTTCAAGGTTTCCGGGCTTGGACCTCGGTCGTGAAGGCGTTTCTGCCACCATTGTTGAGTGACGAGGATGGTGGCCCGCCGGAAAGTACTGCTCTAGCTCCAGGAACCAGGTGTTGAGTGCCTTTTGATTTCGGACGCCCTCGAAGGTGCCGGGTTCCTTAGGCTTTACTTTAAACTTTGCCTTAGTGGAAGTGGCATTAGCCGCCTTCAACACGTCTTTCAACGTCCCGCCAAACTGCACCAACAACCCTTCCCAAAAGGCTGCCGGCATGGGAGGCATCTGTTGGTCAGTCGGAGCTCTCAGGGATTCCTCGGGCTCCGACTCCTCGGATTCCTCCCGCTCTTGAGCGGCCTCGCTTTCAGAACCTGCGTCGCTTCCTCAAACGGCCGCTTTGGTGACACGTCGCCCCCATCGGGCTCACCAGGATCATCATCTTTTTGGCCGTTCCGCTTTCGCTTTGGCTTGCCCGACCCCATGATGAGGCCAATCCCAAGGACGATCGCGTACTGAACTCTAAGCTCTGATACCAAGTGTCGCGCACCTCACTTCGGTAAGCTCCCTTTCAAGTCATAGTTACTCGCTTTGATGCGCGCGCCTGACTCCCAACCTGGCCGCCCGGGCCAACTTGGAGCTTCGGCTGCTCACCGGGACATAACGGTCCCCCTTCGCTTCCCACTAACCCTCCACCTATTTGGGACTAGGAGAATTCCCTTTGGTAGATGGCAGTCCGGAACAGCTCCCCACTCTTTGGTCGCTTTCCGGCTCGCTCGCTTACTCACTAGTTTTTGGTCACCAACGGGCTTGCACCGTTCTCGGGGTCACTACTCCCCTTATATATACTTTTGTAGCTGTCCGCGGGGGTTTCACAACCAGCCATGCCATTTTATGGTGAACCACCACGAAACCCTCGACTCCCGGTGATGAGTCGCGGTGAGTCTTGGCCCACTCACCACGGCCCTATGGACCGTGATGAGTCCCAAGACTCCCCACGACTCCCACCACGAGGTCTCCGCCCCCATGGTGAGTCCTATGCCACCCCCACTAAGTCCCACTAAGCTACCACCACCCCTTGTGGAGCCACCCCCACCGCAACCCGGTGTGCGGGGCTCCACCTAGTGAGCGCCTCCGCCTCCTTCAGTGCCTTGGGCACTCAAGGGTGCTTCAGCCCCCCATACCTATCGCTGCCGCTGCCCCCACCACAGGGGCAGCCCCTCATGTGCCCCGACCCCCTGCCCTCAAGGCAAAGGGCCACGACACTCAGTGGTGTAACCCAGTAGTGTAACCCATCTCATGTGTAACCCAATAGTGTAACCCTTTGTACTGTAACTCTAAACGGTGTAACACAACTAGTCAGCAGTGCAACTCCAAACTAGTGCAACTCAGTGTAGAACAGAGGAGTGTAACCCAACATGATCAGTCAACGCTCAAATTACTTACTCGAAGACAATAGGGATGACAACCACATCCACAAGATCTCGATTCTTTGTGAATACCATCCCTCGGGCATCCTGAGTGTACCATTCTTGCACCAACCCGAATGCGTCTGCAGATCGTTACCATTGGTACGCATGACATGCCACTGGAAAGGAGCACAGATGACAAACTCAGGTGCGATAGCCTTAAACAATTTGGCCTCCAGAAGTTTGTTGTAACCCGAGAGCAATGCATCTGTGACAGTTGCTCTTATTTTATACATCGGCTCAAAATCTGTCTCTTCCAAGTGAAACTGTAACTGGGTAGAAGCCAGGAAGGCATCGCCATAATAAAACTTCACTTCAGGCGCCCCAGGAGGGTCCGACACCATTCTGAACTTCGTCAAGTACCGTTGTTTTAGTCTGGACAACAAACCACACATTACAAACATTACGATGCATCATACAAGAGTTATAATCAATATTCACAATCAGAGAGGATCAAAGTTCAATGAGGTACCTCGAACACTCCTGCAAGTGCTTGGCAAGGACCTCTTGCTGCTGGACAACGTCAACCTCGGAGACCCCTGCACTTTTGCCTTTCGATTTGGTTCGTTGTTTTTTGGGTGCGACAAAAACATGTACTTCTTTGTCAGCGCTAGGGGGTTCAGCCAACCGCTTTCTTTGAGCAGGCGGCCGTTTTGACCTCCTGGGATTCTCTGCAACCTTGACAATGCCACCGGTAGGGGGAATTTCTGGGCCAGAGGTGCCTTGTTCTGAGTTTACTGCAAGTGCTGAAGACTGCACTCCCTCGTCTGAGACGTGCTGGGAAGGTGATTGACCAAGGGCAGAAGTGTCACAGCTCACCTCCTCGGTGCTGCCCCTGTCAGTGTCACCCTTCTGTTCAGACCCCTTGTCAGAGTCACGCTTCTCAGTGTCACCCTTCTCTTCGGCTACGTACCTTCTCAGTGTCACCCTTCTCTTCGGCTACCTCCTCAGTGTCACGCATCTCAGTGTTACCCTTCTCTTCGGCTACCTTCTCAGTGTCACTGTTCCCTGTGTCACCCTTATCTTTGGCCACCTTATCAGTGTTACTCTTTGCAGTGTCACCCTTCTCATCGGGTTCCTTCCCAGTGTCACCATGCTGAGTAACAATCTTATGTGTGTCATCCTTGGCAGTGTCAATCTTCTCAATGTCATGATGCTCCGCAACATCCTTATCTTCGTGACTCTCCGCAGTGAAACGCTTCTCAGTGTGACCCTGCTTTGTGTCACCCTTCCAACTGACAACCTCCTCGGTGACACCCTTCCCCATGTCACCCATGTCGATGTCACTCTTCTTTGCATCAATCTCCTCAATGCCATCCTTGATTGTGTCGCCCTTCTCCGCACTGTCACCCTCCAAGACCATGTTGACTAGCGGAAGAGCGTCATCCTCCCGACTAGTGGCCGTGGCAAAGGAGTGTCACCCTCCACGACCAGTGGTAGTGCAGTGTCATCCATGGCAGTGTTACACTCATGGACATCTATCATGTGGGTTGGCTGAGGGGTGTCACACCTACCAGTGTAACCCATGTCAATGTTACGCTCAACGGAAGTTGTTCACGGGCAATGGTGTGTCACCCACGACAATGTCCCTCACAGCAGTGTCAGTGTCGTGCACCTCACTTCGGTAAGCTCCCCTTCAAGTCATAGTTACTCGCTCTGATGCGCGCACCTAACTCCCTAACTGGCCGCCGGGCCAACTCGGAGCTTCGGCTGCTTACCGGGACATAACGGTCCCCCTTTACTCCTCCACAAGACCCTCTCCCAATTTGGGCATAGTGGAAATTCCCTTTGGTCGATGACAGTCCGGAATAGCTCCCCACACCTTGGTCGCTTTCCGGCTCGCACGCTTACTCACTAGTTTTTGGTCACCAATGGGCTTGCACCGTTCTTGGGGTTACTACTCCCTATATATACTTCTGTGACTTTTCGCGGGGGTTTCACAAACAACACCACCATTTTATGGCAAACCACCACGAAAACCCTCGATTCCCGGTGATGAGTCGCGGTGAGTCTTGGCCCACCCACCACGGTCCCATTGGACTGTGATGAGTCCCAAGACTCCCCACGACTCCCACCACAAGGTCTCCCCCCCCATGGTGAGTCCTATGCCACCCGCACTAAGTCCCACTAAGCTAACATCACCCCTCGTGGAACCACCCCCACCGCAATCTGGTGTGCGGGGCTCCACCTAGTGAGCGCCTCTGCCTCCTTGAGAACCTTGGGCACTCAAGGTTGCTTCAGCCCCCGTATCTATTGTCGCCACTGCCCCCACCACAGGGGCAGCCCCTCTCGTGACCCGACCCCCTGCTCTCAAGGCAAAGGGCTGCGACACACACCCCTACCAACAGGGAGTCGATGTCCTCATCGACTTGTCTAATTTGTAGAAACGAACATCCAAGTTGTGGCGTCCCACATCAAGGAGTTTGTTTCCGCACCATGGCGTCCCATGGCTAAGAACCAAACTCCCACTTGACTCTACTCTCCACTAGCTAGTTCGTCCGACTTCCTCCAAGTCCCGGCCAAGGGTGGAGCCTCTTAAGCTCCTCCCAGTGCACTCTTCTTGGCCCACTTCAAGGCCAAGGAACGATCCTCCTCGAGGATCGAATCGCCTTACTGCAACAACATTTGCTTGTGACCGCTCATGATGCCATTTTTTTGGCATCACCTTGAGCAAGGGTTTCCCTTGAACCCTTTTTGACTAGGAAGATAACCTTGAACCAACCGTGCGCCCCAATCACTACAATTGGGTCCGCTTTGGAATGCTGGCCTAAGGTACGGGAACACGCCGAAGCTGCACTACGACTTCGTCCCGAGGCTACACGATTATAGTACGTGAACGGAAGCACGTAGCTTCCGCGTTAGCACACACTACAAGGCAACCCCCTCGGTAGCGCAGTTATAGTACGCGCACGTGCCAGGTGCGCCCTAGCACGTGAACTCCCAAAGAAGGCGCAAGTTTCCTTGCCCCTTGGGTGGGGGTCACCCGATTTCGGCACTACACAAACACACGATTACCCAATTTACCTCTCCCATTTTTGTAAGCTAGCATGCATTTTACACACTAGCCAACCATACCATGCATCACCATTCCAAACAAAATAGGACGCACAATATTTGGAAACCATTTCATTTATAACAAAATTTGTACAATACTAGTTTTTGCAATCGGATTCCTGAGCTAGCTAAGCATGCATTTCCTCCCTCACGTTCCAAGGTTAATGTCCCCATCAACGCTTCTTCCGCTTTTGAGGTCGCCGTTTGAAAGTTGCAACCGCCTCGGATGCGTTCCCTATTCTAAGGCACGCACCCAAGATGCCTCCACATGATGATAGCCCTTCCATTTCACGAGATACTCCGTTTCTCGATTCTTGAACCTCCTCGACTTAAGCACTGCCTCCACCTCGTACTCAGGTTCATTTTCATGATCCAATAACACAGGTGGCGGACGCAACACTTGATGTCGATTCGGACGCGCTTCATCTTTGAAGTAAGGCTTCAAAATGGAGACGTGGAATACCGGATGCACCTTGCTGTTTTCCAGGAGCTCCAATTCATACACATCCTTATTCATAACCTTCCGGATGCGAAAGGGTCCCGCATACGGAGGTACGAACTTCGGACTCACTTCCGGAGGTAGTCGAAAATTCTTGATGTTCAACCAGACCTCCGTGCCTGCCTCAAACTTAACCTCCCTCCGCTTCCGATTCGCCTGCCGTTCATACCGTTTCCTAGCTTTGGCAATGTTGTACTTTGCGAGCTTCAACAAACGCTCGTGTTCTTCCAGCACTGCCGCTGCTGCCGGTTCCTCAACGTCTTGGGCGGCCCAACTTGTCAGCACCAGAGGTGCTTTTCCATAAACCAATACAAAGGGGGAAACTCTCGTTGCGGAATGTTTTGTGTTATTATAACAGAACTCTGCCGCATCCAAGTGCTCCACCCAGTCCGATTGGTCTGCCGACACGTAATTCCGCAAGATGTGCTTCACCACGGAATTCACCCTTTCCGTTTGGCCGTCCATCGTAGGTCGGAAGGCGGGACTCATCTTGAGCCTCGTCCCCAATTTCTTCCAAAGTGCCCTCCAAAATTTACTCGTAAACTTTGGATCGCGGTCCGAGACAATATCCTTCGGGAGTCCATAATGCTTGAAGACGTGGGCGAAGTAAAGTCGCCCCGTCTCCTGTGCCGTTGCCGTCTCCTTGGTGGGGATGAAATGGCCCATTTTACTGAACCTATCCACCACCACCATGATTGCATCGAATCCTCTTGACAATGACATAGCTGTCATGAAATCCATCAAGACACCTTCTGGAATCGGCAAGGGTTGTAACAGCCCCGCTAGTTTTTTGTATTCGCTCCGGTTTTGTTGGCATGTGGTGCATGTCTTGACATACTCCTCGGCCTCCTCCCTCAGTTTGGGCCAGAAATACTTTTTTTTCAAGAGTGTCGCGGTGCGCTTGGCTCCGCCGTGGCCTGCAAGCGGACCATCATGGCATTCTCTCAAGAGACTATCTTTGATCCCTCCCTTCGGCACGTAGAGACGCTTTTGCTTGTACCGGAGCAGTCCATTTTGCAAGTGGAACTGCAATTTAACCCCCATCCTCAAGTCTCGCATCACGGACTTCGCAATCTCATCCTTCCGGTAAGCCTTCCGGATCTTCCTTTGGAGCGCCGTCTCGCCCCTGTACACCATCATGAGCTGCTGCTTTCTAATTAAAGCATCGGCCACCACATTGTCCCGTCTCGATTTGTACTGGATATCCACGTCAAACAGTGCCAAAGTGTCTTGCCACCTAATTTGTTTTGGGGACAACTTAGGCTGCGTGGCAAAATACTTCACCGTGACATTGTCCGTGAACACCTTCACCGGGTTGGAACCAATATAGTGGTGCCAAAGCTCAAGGCAATGTACCACCGCCTTCATTTCTTTCTCGTGCGTAGGCCACCGTCGCTCCACTTCATTCAGTTTTTTACTTTCGTAAGCCACTGGACGTCCATCCTGCATGAGTCCACCCCCAATTGAGAAGTCCGACGCATCTGTATGGATCTCAAATGGACGGTCGAACTCCGGAATTTTGAGGACTGGAGCTTCCGCCATCCGCTGCTTCAACTCGGCAAAAGTTTGGCCACAAAAGGTGTTCCATACCCAGACTTTGGATTTACACAGAAGGTCGGACAGCGGCCCCGCGATCTTGGCGAAATTTCTCACATACTTTCGGTAATGGGAGGTGAGTCCTAGGAAGGATCGCACTCCCGGGATCGAAGTCGGAGGCTCCCAGTCCAAAATCGCCCTCACCTTTCTGTTATCCATTTTGATCCCATCCTGTGTAATCACATGCCCCAGGAACTCCACTTTCGTGATCCCGAATTCGCACTTTGAAGCTTTGGCATACAGCTTCCCTTCCCGCAATTTCTGGAACACCCTTTTTAGGTGTTCTAGGTGCTCTTCCTTTGTTTTCAAGTACACCAAGATGTCGTCAATGTACATGATCACAAAGTCATCCAACCACTCCTGGAAAAGGCTGTTCATTAGCGTGCTAAAGGTCGCGGGTGCGTTGGTGAGCCTAAAAGGCATCACCAAGAACTCATATGAACCATACCTTGTCCTGCACGCGGTCTTCTCCTCGTCTCCTTCCGCCACTCGAATTTGATGGTAGCCGGAGCGCAAATCGATCCGGCTGAAATACTTCGCTCCTGCCAACCGATCAAAGAGGTCATCGATCCTTGGCAAAGGATACCGGTTTTTTTATAGTCACCTTATTTCGAGCCTTGTAATCGACACACATCCGCAGCGTCCCATCCTTCTTGTCTACGAATAGCACCGGGGCTCCATAAGGTGACTTACTCGGCCGGATGTACCCCTTTGACATTAGATCCTTGAGCTGAGTCTTCAGCTCGACCAACTCTCTGTGGCTCAACCGGTAGGGTGCATTGGCAGGCGGCTCCGATCCCGGTATCACCTCAATCTTGTGGTCAACTCCTCTTCGCGGTGGCAAGCCGTTTGGTAAATCCTCCGGCATCACATCCTGGTATTTCTCCAAAATCCCCTTGATCCAATCTGGGCTCGGATCCCCATCGCCTTCTCCCTTCACTTGTCTTACATAAAGCAAAAACTGGGGCTCGTGTGATTCCTCCACAGCCCACTCTCTTGCTGACAGAAGGTTTATTCGCCCTCCCACGGGGTTGGGCGTTTCCGGCACTCGTAAAAATTTGCCACCATGCTCACACAGTAGCGTGACTACCCTCTTGCGGCCATCTATGACCGCTCCGGATCTGCTCAAAAATGTCATCCCCAAAATGAGATCCACTCCATGGATCTCGCAAATGGTGAAGTTCTCATGTCCCTCCCAACTCCCGAGTTGAAGAGGAACATTGAACGCCAACCTCGTCGCCAATTGTGGTTCTCTTTTTGCAGAACGCACCTCAATAGAGGCCCCCATATCACTTGTTGGGAGTCCCAGCTTCCGAGCCGTTGCTGGTGTCATGAAGGAGTGCGACGCTCCTGTATCCACCAACAATGAGATGTTAGTTCCGGAGATTATCCTACTCACAAACATTAACTTACTCCCTTTTCGCAAGGCGCCAGTTTCCTAATACAACTCACAAGAGTAGTTGCCTACCTTGCAAGTCTTGGCGACCACCGCCTCCACCAAGCGGTTGATGGAAGCTTCGGACAACTCCGTGGTTGCCCGAGTCATATTCAATTGTCGGGGATTCGTGCACTTCTTGGCCATGTGCCCGGGCTCCCCACAATTGAAGTACACTCCATCGAAGGTCGTCCTTTGCCCGCCATAAGGCGTCGCACCTGATTTTCCTTTCGGAGCACCGAGTGTCGTCTTGGCGTGTGAAGGCCCTCCCTTCGATTTCCACGTGCCATTGTCGCCGCGTGGCCTATCCCACTTCTTTTCCGGTCGAAAGGAGTCACCCTCCCGCCAGGTCTTCTTGTGGTTCAGCTCCGTACGGCCTTGTCTTTTGCCCCTAGGGACATCTGAGAAACATTCAGCCTTCTCAATTGCCTCGTTCAAAGTCTTAGATGGCTTCTCCTCTAACTTCCGTCTGGCCCACGGGGCCAGTCCCGCCACGAAGTTGAAGACCATTTGTTTTTTTGGCCATGTCCGCGACTTCGAGCAACAGCACATTGAAAGCCTGAACATATCCCCGAATGTCATCTGTTTGCTTCAGATTCCTCTTCTTGTCTCGGGCAAGCCATGACGCGTTGAGGGGCACAAACTGTCTCTTCATCAGTTCCTTGAACCCACTCCAGTTCAAGGTTTCCGGGTTTGGACCTCAGTCGTGAAGGCGTTTCTGCCACCATTGTTGAGCATAGCCCCTCAAATAGGTGGGAGCCACTTCCACTCGATCCTCGTCACTCAACTTGGCCGCCCGGAAGTACTGCTCTAGCTCCAAGAGCCAGGTGTTGAGTGTCTTTCAATTTCAGACGCCCTTAAAGGTGTCGGGTTCCTTAGGCTTCACCTTAAACTTTGCCTTAGTGGAAGTGGCATTAGCCGCCTTCAACACGTCTTTCAACGTCCCACCAAACTGCGCCAACAACCCTTCCCAAAAATGTGCTGGCATAGGGGGCATCTGTTGGTCTGTCGGAGCTCTCAGGGATTCCTCGGGCTCCGACTCCTCATATTCCTCCCGTTTTTGAGTAGCCTCGCTTCCAAAGGCATGCATTGCTTCCTCAAATGGCCGCTTCGGTGACACGTCGCCCCCATCGGGCTCACCAGGATCATCATCTTTTGGGCCGTTCCGCTTTCGCTTTGGCTTGCCCGACCCCATGATGAGGCCGATCCCAAGGACGATCACGTACTGAACTCTAAGCTATGATACCAAGTGTCGCGCACCTCACTTCGGTAAGCTCCCCTTCAAGTCATAGTTACTCGCTCTGATGCGCGCGCCTAACTCCCTAACTGGCCGTCGGGCCAACTCGGAGCTTCGGCTGCTCACCGGGACATAACGGTCCCCCTTTACTCCTCCACAAGACCCTCTCCCAATTTGGGCATAGTGGAAATTCCCTTTGGTCGATGGCAGTCCGGAATAGCTCCCCACACCTTGGTCGCTTTCCAGCTCGCACGCTTACTCACTAGCTTTTGGTCACCAACGGGCTTGCACCGTTCTCGGGGTTACTACTCCTTATATATACTTCTGTGACTGTCCGCGGGGGTTTCACAAACAACACCACCATTTTATGGCGAACCACCACAAAAATCCTCGATTCCCGGTGATGAGTCGCGATGAGTCTTGGCCCACCCACCATACTATGGAACCGGTCTACAAAATCCATTTTCCTGGCAAGGGACATGTTGTTTCCATCATCATTTTTTATGAATGGAACTGCCTGAAGAGGGTGCAACAGACCTTTGTCGATTCTGACTTGTAAAGTGGACAGCCTCCCACAAACACAACGAAGCTCGGCAAGCAGATGTTTGTGCATTGTTTCACTCTCATTGCCAAGAAGCGACGGGGACTTCATCTTAGATTTAATTGATGAAACATCCGACGGCTCCTGCCGACCACGTTGGGATGATGTTGAGCACTCCGTAGGCTTTGCTAGATTCACAACTTCCTCCTCTACATCAATATCTGGAAGTTCCGATTCATCAACATGTCAAGACCTCCATGAATGGTCCCAAGCTTTGTGCCACAGAGCTTCACAATAAGCCCTTCCTCAGATTTGGCTTCATCAATTGAAGAACGCGGATTTGATGTTTGCACAAGTTACCCTTCAAAGCCCATAGACAATCGCAACAAGCCCAGGTGGTTGCAGGTGCATAGATTGTGTAGCTTCGACCGGCCGTTTGAACACTATCCACAATCGCCGGATGACCAGGAACAGTATGCAAATGAACATTGACACTAGGGATCTCCCTCGCAGTCCAAACAACATTGCTGATAAATTCCTCCTGTCGTACATTCCTTTTGAAACCTTTCGATTTCAAGTTATTTCTATGCCAATACTGGGTTAGAACAGGACCCACGAGTTCGCTGATCAGCCAATCAATTCTCCTGCCATCAAGCCTTTGCTTTCCCGAGCGTAAACGAGCCTTCAAATTTCCATGCCAAGATTCAATTGCAGCATTAGTATCCTGACTTGCATGGGGAATATTACGAGCCCCCGTGATCCACATGCTCAGTTTTGGGACCCATTCTATTCTGATGTAATGTAGGAAGTCACACGCAAGCGGATAGGAATAATGCAAATCTTCCAGTCGCTCCAGCGCCCACTCTTCTGGGGTGACTCCCACACAGGCGTTAATGCCGTACATTACGTCGCCAAGCTGTTTCAAAACAGCATTGCGAGTGTATGGATCGGGCATCTTACACCACGAATGTTTCAGCTAAGCGCGGCGAACATGCCAAAGGCATAGAAATATTGCTACGTCCCCAAACGATTCCCTGCACGCACACATCAAATGCCACCCAATCCATCAGTGTAACTCTTAGCAGTGTAACTCTTGTCAGTGTAACTCCTTGAAGTGTAACTCTTAGCAGTGTAACTTTTATCAGTGTAACTCTTCGCAGTGAAACTCTTAGCAGTGTATTTCTTATCAAAGGAACTCTTAGCAGTGTAACTCTTCGCAGTGTCACTCTTCAAAGTGTGACTCTTAGTAGTGTGACTCTTAGTAGTGCGACTCTTAGTAGTGTGACTCATGTAACCCCTCGTGCATCTGGCCATGTAACTATCAGTGAAACTCACAGCAGTGTAACCCAACGCATATAACCCCTCGCAGCGCTGTAACGCAATCCATGTTACACCGTGTAACTCTCAGAGCGACCCAACCCATATAACCCTCTGCGATGCTCCCAGTGTAACTCACAGGCTATAGCAGTGCAACCTAATCCATGCAAGACTGCAGATGACACACCGTGTAACTCGCAGTGTAACCCTCTGTCTACCTCATAGCAGTGTAACCCTCGGTCTAACTCACAGCAATGTAACCCTCCGTCCAACTCAAGGGAGTTTAACCATCTGTCTAACTGATAGTGTAACCCTCAGTGTAACAGACAGCACTGCAACCCAATCCATGTAACCCCTCGAGTAACTGACAGTGTAACTCCAAGTGTTACAAGCAGCAATGCACCCCCTCATGTAACTGGCAATTTAACTCTTATTGTGATTCTCAGTGTAACTAGTAGCAGTGTAGCCCGATCCATGAAACCCCTCATGCATGCAACTTGTAGTGTAAATTACTGTGTGACTAGAACATTGTAACTTCTAGCCGTGTACTTGATAGCATTGATTTCTACGTTTGCATCGTCGACAACAAAAGCATTTGGCCTCCAATCTGGTTTGTTGTGAAGAAGTCGGTCGCGAAGACGTTTAATCCAGGGGCTCAGGTCAGTCGTTTTGTTTCTCGCTGATATAATATAAGCAACAGGTATGCCGTTGAACCATTCGTCGAACACCATCATGGTATACATTGGGAATTGCAATTTCGCAATGGTACAAAAATGAATAAGGTGAGTGTTGTAATATTGGCAACAGTTGCATGGCACTCATATTTCAGAATGCAATGAAAGGTAAAGCGTGACACGAATACCTTATTTTCGTTGGTCCCAAATGTTGCATCGCAGGACACCACACGGTTGTGTCCCAGGTCGATCATTTTCTGTTTTTGTCACTCTGTTTGTATTCCAATCATGAACTTCAAATCACCCGCCACTGGCGCTGTCTCTTCATGGTAGAAGAAGATGCTTTCAGGATTGCTATCGACCCACATACGTACACTTTGTTCATCATCTGGATGTTTTTTGTAACTCTCAATGTTTCTCACGTCGTACTCGAACAAGAAACAATCGCGACTCCACTCCATGCCTGGCTGAGACGCACAAGCTTCCTGAAGCTGTTGAGTGTGTTGTGTCATAATCATAGCTAGAGATAGGCCACTGCGAAGACTATCGACGATCCACTATTTCATATCTTGGCTGAGACGAGAGGCATGCACGAATCGCGTGAAATGGGAAGAGGGGTCAGCTGAACCATGACATGGCTTTCTTTTTGCATCCACATGTTGTTTCTGGAAGTATGTGATGATTGCCAACTCTGGATCTAGAAAACACTGGCCAACTTTGAAGCTACACGTATACCCACGTTTGTATGACTCTCCGAAATCCGCTGCCTTACGTCTGATTTGCTTGACTGGTTTTTGATTATCGGAGGCTGCTATCGATTTTTCTTTCTTCTTCACAATCGGCAGGTCCGTGTGCCTATCTACCGGGCCGTAGCAGCAGTGGTACCTGCAAAGAAAGCATACAAAGCGATGAGGGTTATCGCCATATATGACTTTGCTAGGCCAGCAGAAAGAAGTGGGGCTGGGAATGTTATACAACCCTCGTAAGTGACTTACTTATGCCACTGACGATAACTGTTTGCACGCGGTGTCGTCAGATCTGGCATCTCACGGTACCTTCGATCTTGAACATAAAATTGGGTCTTCCCATCCACTCTACTCCATTCTCCCTCCAGAAAATCAGGAATGCGAGACCATGGAACGACAACTACTTCGATGGATATCCGTTTCTCTTTTCCCTGGGAAACCTGGCGTATCCAACGGAGGTTTGTGTGATTGAAAAGCCCGTCTATGGGCAGCTGTAGGATGCATTTCAAATGAGATACCAAATGCTGCAAATGATAGAGTTATCCCGCCTCGTCTTTCAAACCATTTGATTCCAATGCTGCTTTGCGTTCCTCGTCTAGCACCTTCGTGGAAACACACGCCCTTAGCGGCAACAGTACCACCAGTACAATACAAATCGTAGAACACACACAGGCAACGCAGCGGAGCCCTCGGGACCGCACGACGTCTGCGCACCTGGTGAAAATGACGTGCGATGATGGAGTTACACGTGGGTTTTGATGTCACCAAATCGTGTAACCCAGGTTTGAATTCAAAATATTTGATACCTCTTGAAGCCCGCCAATTTTTGCCGGGCACCAAGGGGCTACACGAACAGGGGTGACATGCGTTGGGGATAAAAGATCCGGGGTGACACGATCGGGGGTTACACAGAGGGGATTGACACAGTATCGGGGTTACATGGTGGGGTTACAATGTGAGAGTTACACAACGAGGGTTACACAAGGCGGAGTTACAAGGGATGACGTGCAGAGGGTTTCAAGGATGATGGGGTTAAACGAGGAACTAGAATTACATGGAGAGGGGTACATGGGATAACATGATACAAGCTTGCATTGGGATTACACGATGCGGGTTATATATGGTGGGGATTACATGAGATCACATAATGGGAGGGTTACATGATGCGAGATAACATGGAGTGAGGGTTACATAGGGGTGAGGGTGACACTCAATGGTGTTACAAAGGGATACACGGGTTACAGAGGGTTACATGGTGGTGAGGGTTACACCTGGTGAGGGTTACAGAGGGTCATAGAGGGTTACATGGGTTATAGAGGGTCACAAAGGGTTGCATGGAGTGAGGGTTACATGGGTTATAGAGGGTCACAAAGGGTTGCATGGAGTGAGGGTTACATAGGGATGAGGGTGACACTCTGCCGAATTACAGAGGGTTACATGGGTTACAGAGGGTTACATGGTGGTGAGGGTTACAGATGGTCACAAAGGGTCACAAAGGGTTACATGAAGTGAGGATTACATAGGGGTGAGGGTGACACTCAGCGGTGTTACATAGGGATACACGGGTTACAGAGGGTTACATGGTGGTGAGGGTTACAAAGGGTCACAGAAGGTTACATGGGTTACAGAGGGTCACAAAGGGTTGCATGGAGTGAGGGTTACATAGGGGTGAGGGTGACACTGTGCGTTTTACATGGTGGTGAGGGTTACAGAGGGTCACAGAGGGTTACATGGAATGAGGGTTACATAGGGGTGATGATGACACTCAGCGGTGTTACAGAGGGATACACGGATTACATAGGATGACATGGTGGTGAGGGTTATACCTGGTGAGGGTTACAGAGGGTTACAGAGGGTTGCATGGAGTGAGGGTTACATAGGGGTGAGGGTGACACTGTGGAACGGCAAAATCTATCCCGATCCTGAGGTCCATATTCCAATTTTGCCAGGATTCGGTATCATTAGTCATATCGTCTCTACCTCGGTGTTACAGAGGGTTACATGGGTTAAGAGGGTTATAGAGGATTACATGGTTTGCAAAGTTTTACAGAGGGTTACATGGAGTGAGGATTACATAGGGGTGGGGTGACACTCTGCGGTGTTACATAGGGTTACACCTGGTGAGGGTTACAAAAGGTCATGGGATTACATGGGTTACAGAGGGTTGCAGAGGATTACATGGGTTACAAAGGGTTACATGGTGGTGTGGGTTACACTCGGCAGAGTTACAGAGGGTTACATGGGTGAGGGTTAAACCTGGGGTGGGGGTTACAAGGGCTGATGTGCAGGGGTTAGAGGGAACTGGCGGACCGGTGGACTGGTGTCGCCGAACAACGACGCCGCCGATGGGATGAGAGGGGGGGTGGGGAGGGATTGACCGAGCCCAGCCGGCTGCCTTTCGATGGCTGCCGGAGGCGGAGAACCGGCGGTACGGAGTGTCAGGGCTAGACCGTCCTGACGCGCTCGCATTAAGTTCTTACATTATTCCCATTAATATCGAATATGACCGCAGGAATATGACCGTTGGGTGATTGCAAGTTTGAAACCCCGCCCTTGTCCCTCTTTCTTTTCTTCTGCTGTCTCCCGCTTCCTGTTCCAAGATCTGTTCTTCGGTTTCGTTATCCGCAGGCATTGTTTCACAGGAAACAGGATTCAGGAGCGCGGACATGAGGGATCGATCGAGGTCGTAGCTGGTCTGTACAGTAGGAGTGTTTGCTTGTTTTGTTAGATCGAAAGTAAGTGAGAGAGCAGAAGAAGCCACCGCATGCAAACAGATGGGGATCACTGTGGCAGTCAAAGTGGAACATCTCCCGACCGCGAATGCTCCGGTCACTACTCCCGTATCTGATAGGTTTCGTTCAGTGCTGGTGCCTAATCTGGATCACCATGGCACCGTCAAGGCCACCCTCAATACCTTCATTCGGGACCATCTCTTCATCCCGGAAACATTGCAGTTGCTCTCGGCGCCTCTGTTCACCAGATTGAGCGAGAAGGACAACGTGGAGGACATCTACAAGAGATATGCTTGCCAGGTACTTGCGATCCTGGTTAGATGTGATTTCCACCCCCTTCTGTATTTTGCGGCAGTAGGGAAGCAACAGAGAGTCCATGACGCTCAAAAAAACTGAAAAGGGAAGGGATTGGAATGGGTGCCCACAACACAATCTGCAAAGTATAGTTGATTGCACTTTGCTACTGCTGTGTGCTGGGTATGACAAACAAAAGTATGCTGGTACAGGCAGACCTGGATGTCTCCGAGCTCCACCTGGACGAGGATACGTTCACGATGTTTGGCCGCGAAGGTGGGCGATTTGTCGATCTTGTCGACGAGAAGCGGCTGGACGACTACCACATTTTGGACAGAACAGCTCTACAGTTGAAGGTATGTTTCATGGCTTCATGGTTTCGAGAACAGAATAGTATGCAAAGGAAGACTCGCTGAATGACGACAAGTTCCATGAAAAATGCCAAAGAAAGTTGACCTACAAATGAGTCATTAGAAGAGCTTGCAGAAAGAAGGAAAGCCCTAGACTGCTAGAAAGTAACCAAATATCCCTGTCTGGAACGTGCTGCAGAGGCTTCCTAACCAACTTCCTGATATCGGGGGCCGCATTTTTGTGGAGACTAAGGATGGAATCTTGTCCTTGCTTGGAGTTACTCCTTCGACCCATGTAGCTGGCCTGAAGCACACTCTGGAAGAGTTGACTGGAATACCAGTGGCACAGCAGCTACTTTCGTCTGTAGGGCGTGTAATGCATGATGATTTTATCATCAAGGATTTCAATGGGCTACACACTGTGTATGAAGATTCCATACTTGATCTCTGCAAATCAGGTACAGACTGGTGCCTTTTGAGAGTGTATCTTGGTGACTGACTGCATAACCAAACATCAGATGCTTCACCGAATAGTGGCTTCTTTTTGTGTAGTTTCCCTTGAAAACCCATTGATTTTTACCATTACGTATCATATGGAAGTCTATCTAACCTTGTCCTGATGATGGATTTTTGGATGCAGAGGATAGGAACAATGAGCAAGCTCACCGGCGCATGGTAGTGTTTGTGAATGTGATGGGTGAAGAGGAATTTACACTTGTTGTGCAAGGCCGGGACTCAGTCTTGTCAATTTTCAAACTGGTCGAGTCTCGCACAGGAATAGCGCCATGGCAGCAGCGCATTACTTACTCAGGTGAGTTTTTTGTGTGTCATGCTGAGCTCCCGTTCAAGTGGCTTTTAGCTATCATGCGGCATGCATGATATGTGCTATTCTTCTGCTTCTGCTATTGCGTTGCTATTCTTCATATAGTTGATAATCGCTGCCAGAAGTTGCATGATGCACTCCTCATTGATAGGGGTCATCTGCATAGATTGGGAAGAGTCTCCAAAGACTGCAAGATAGAAAAATGTAGATCGAACGACGCCACTTGTGATTCCTCTTTTCTTAGCAGATGACCCCCTATCAGTGAGGGGTGCATCATGCAACTGCTAATAGTGATATTATTGACTACATGAAGAATAGCAATGCAGGTGGTCAATTGCAATTAATTATCTGCTTACACATTCAAATTATACATTCAGTATCATGCAAACAGCAGTCAAATTGAAGTGCATATAGATTTCAACACCTACATGCCATGGCCCACTATTCAAGTATGTCAGAGCTCAGGAGGCATGCTGAGTATTTAACCAAATGGCTGGGGACACTTATTTGGGGGGTTAGGTAAGGTAATGCAGGAGAAAAAGACACTGGGGAGCTACTTTGTGCAACCAGAGAGCACACTACATATAACCATGTTCAAGAGCCCCAGCAAGCCTCCTCATTCCAATAGCAGCTACATTTCTGAAGAGAAAGAAGGTACTCTCAATGTTTGTCATTCTCATGTAAATATCATGGTGACAGACAATGCACTCAAATGCAGTCAAATGCACTCTTTTTCCAAATGCTTTGACCAAAGTTTCTCTCTAATCTACCGGCTGGCCTCATCAATTTCTCAAACCTGTCCTCTCTACATATTGCGCAGAGCTACTGGAGGAGGCCCTGGGCAGGAAACCAGGTGCCAGAAAGCTGAAGTTGATGCGAAGCAGCAAGGGCCACCTGAAGGGAACACTCACCATTCCGGTTCTCACCACAGACACTGTCTCAGACCTGAAGAGAAAACTGCGACGAACTCTGCAACCCCTGGTTGAACGCAACTTCTCGCCGGCCAAAGACCAGACTCACATCGAGGTTACACCCAAGACGCCTTCCATGAAAACCCCAGAAAGTATTAAGAAGCCGGGTGAGCGTCGGACCCTCTCCTTCGAATCCAAGAATGTCGGCCGTTCCCTTTCGTTCTCCAAGCTTCTTACGAGAAGTCCCAATAAACCCTCTGTTTCTCCTGCTCGCAGTTTGCTCGCAGTCTCCTCCAGCCCCAGTCCTGCCTCTCCGGCTGCCTTGAAGTCGACCCCGTGTCCACTCCCTCTCTCCCCGGGAGCTTCCTTGTCGCCGCGTGGTTCAAAGAGTGGGCCACTGCTCCCTCGCAAAGCGTTGGACGAAATCTCTCCTGGTCAATCTCCACGACATTTGCTATCTGCCCCATCTTCGGCCCGGAAGCTCAGATTTGGGAAGCCCAATTTCCAGAGTTCGACTTCCCAGCGACAATTTGATCTGGTGAGCATTGTTATTCTCATGGTTGCTGTTTGTGGAGCTCATTGTTTCGGAGCTCCCTAGCCAGATTCAGTATTTGCTGTGTGGGGTGAGTGGAGTGGAACTTGATATCATTTGTTAGTTCCTGGACAGACAGGGAAGTTGAGAATGAGTTGTAGGTCCAGGGGACCCTGGTATTGTATGCGCATCGCATAGGATGGTTTGTTTGGTCATCTGCCTGGTTTTCTCGACCCGTCTAAAACCGAAGCTGTGTGTGGGTAACGGTTTGTAAAGAGCTTAGTCAGAAATTTGCAGGAGTTGTAACATTCTGTGTGTGCCTCTTCTGGTCTCTGCTGGGTTATCAGCTGCGAGAAAGGTCTCGGGTAGATGATCAGAATGTGTTCAAAACGGTAGTCAATATCCTCACAGCAGTGTGTGGTGATTTGCAGAGCCAATCGTCTTGCCGAGACCTGATGCCGGAGCTTCTGAGTCTGCCAGATCCTGACCCAAAGGAAAACCACATTCATTTACTAGTCCGAGAGAACACAGACTACGGAAAGGAAAACAACTCGAAGGGAAGGTTTGGTGGTCTGGACAAGAAAAATATCAAGCAATGGTTTAGCACAGGAGTGGAGTCTCTGAAGGAGCATATTCGTGTGCTTGCTGTGGATTGATAGCGTGGTGAAGTGTCCGTTTGACCTAGTGTGATTTAACATGATTCCTTGTTATGTCTCGCTTTTCCAGGCTTGTGAATTTGCTACATCATTCAATTTGCGCAGAACAAGGTCTTCTTGTAATGCTGTGATAGAGTTCACGATTTTAGTTAAGGGCAATTTGGCCAACTCGAGCACTGCTTGGGATTTTTCCTCAGCCGCAGTGTCGGTTGATTGAGGGGCAATTTGAACTCGGTGTTCAAAACATGGTGTCTCTCTTTGTAAAGGCTCACATGTATTCTCACTCTCCTATGTCGTTATAAAGCACCATTTCATTTCATTCATTTCATTTCTCCTATGATGTAAAAGGTATTCAATGTGATGTAAGGTAACCACAAATGTCAGTCATATTCGGAGTGGGTCCGTGAGGGGGTTCTGGAATATTGAAACTGATGCATCACTGTAGTCAAAGGAGGTTAGACCTGCTATGTTTGACTGCTGTCAGAGCTCAAGTTGTTGGGTGGTTAGCCTCGCGCGTGGTGTTGTAAGCATCTCTTCCATCGCCTTTGCCATGCACCTGTCTCGTGCTTTGGAGATAAATGCACACAAGCCAGACCCCTCCTCAATTTTGACTCATTTCAAAATCAAAGGCAACACAATGGGACACGTCGGCAAGCAGCGTCCTAAACTCAATTACGAATGCCACAACTCCCAACAATTCCAGTGTTTCATGACCGTCAAGTGCAGCTAATCTCTATCACAACTCCCCCCAGTTCCAGTGTTTCATTACCGTCAACTGCAGCTAATCTCTGTCACAACTCCCCCCAGTTCCAGTGTTTCATTACCGTCAACTGCTAATCTCTGTCACAACTCACAACAGTTCCAGTGTTTCACATTCCGTCAAGTGCTAATCTCTGTCACAACTCCCCACAGTTCCAGTGTTTCACATACCGTCAAGTGCTAATCTCTGTCACAACTCCCCACAGTTCCAGTGTTTCACATACCGTCAAGTGCTAATCTCTGTCACAACTCCCCCCAGTTCCAGTGTTTCACATACCGTCCTCTGTCACAACTCACAACAGTTCCAGTGTTTCATTACCGTCAACTGCAGCTAATCTCTGTCACAACTCACTGTTTCATTGCCGTCAACTGCAGCTAATCTCTGTCACAACTCCCCCCAGTTCCAGTGTTTCATTACCGTCAACTGCTAATCTCTGTCACAACTCACAACAGTTTCAGTGTTTCATTGCCGTCAACTGCAGCTAATCTGTGTCACAACTCCGCCCAGTTCCAGTGTTTCATTACCGTCAACTGCTAATCTCTGTCACAACTCACAACAGTTCCAGTGTTTCACATACCGTCAAGTGCTAATCTCTGTCGCAACTCCCCACAGTTCCAGTGTTTCGCATAAGTGCTAATCAGAGACGTATGTCAACACACGCAAAGCACAGCCCCTCGACACTCACGGATGAAGCTGATTTGTCATCCTTTAGTACGATAAAAATAGTGCCAATGGTGCACTTTATCATTCAAATATGGATGATGAGGTGAGGTGGCGTGCTGTGTTTGTAAAGGACGTGACAGCGCAGAGAGGAGCTGGGATCGGTGTAGAGAGCTTGTAGCTCTGAGAGGGAGAAGCTGGTCAATTCTGAGATGGGTCTTTCATTCCTTTTTTTTTGAGACTGGGTTGTAGCTTTCATATAAGAGTTCAGTTTCAGCCATGGCGGTAGCTGCTGGACATGCAGCAAGCGACTCCATGTCTTCTCACATATTCCTGGACAGAACCCCTACCCTCACCATATTCCCCAGAATCACACTCTTTCCGTTTCATCAGCAATTTCGCTCGAACGGAGCACCCCTCCACAGCTTTGGACACAAGACACAGAAGAGAGTTGCTAAACGGCATGGCGACGGTGGAGCAGTAGGGTATAATCTCACAATCAGAAGGCGAACTGGAAGACGAGGTGAGATTGCCACAATTGGAATTCGTTATCGACAGCTAGGAGATGACTGAAATTCCACGCATACCTCAAATTTCACATGTTGTGTTGACATTTGCAAGAGGTACAACCAGGCTTACAAAATCAATGGATGAGTCACAAACGTGCTAATCACAGCTCTTTCGTTATATCAGCAGTTGATACAGATGAGAGAAGTGGGGTCAAAGATTTTAGTTTTGATGCCGGTGTGATCGATTGTACATTGAACTGATACTAAACTTAGAGATTTCCGGTGCTTGCAGTCAGTTATCACGAGATATCTTGTAAGGAGGAATCGCAGTGATTCAGCACGACTATATGCATGACCGGCCTTGAGTGTCAAGTTGAAAGTCTTAGTGTTCGTAACAAAAGGACAGGGGTCCAACTTCTCTTCTTTTCTGTTACAGCATACGTCTTCTGTGCCAACAGTCCTTTTTGAAATACACTGGAGTGGGATGGACAATCAGTATTATGAAGTAACAGTTGGCACAAATATGAATATTCAGGACCTTCAGTATGCAGAACCTGAAATTGCTGGCAGTGTATGATTGCAAATTTGAAAATGACCGCACAGTTTGCATGCTTGTGGCTCCAAGCGCCTAATTACCGGACCTGCATACACGGTACTGCACAGAATAGAATGTACTCATAAGACTTGTTTGCCGTAGCCTTGTAGCCATTGACCCGGCGCCCAGTTTTCTTAAAACAAAGGGACAGAAACTACCTTTGTCAGGGGCTGACAATAGTACGACTAACCTTGAAACTGACAATTGATCCGAGTTTTCCAGATACCCTCTTGAAATCCTTTCACACAAACATCAATCTGCTGTGTGTGATTGGCCCAATAACTAGACCCCAAAAGGGCCTGGGCTTTTGCTCAGCCTCAAGATTTTCAAAATTGATAACCAGAGGTACAGGAACAATTCCCTTGATGGATTTGAAGAGGACAATGAATCAGAAGGTGGATATTGTCTTCAGGTTGCCCAGAAAATGGGCATTTGCAATCCCCCTTTGCTCTCTGAGTCTGTTTGCTGTTCATAGGTGGGCTTCCCGCCCTGAGTTTTAATTTCAGTCTAGTGCCGAGAGTGGGTAAACCCTTGAGGTCATCCATGATGGCCTTAGAATAGAGGAGGAGTGGATTGTTCTTTCTGTCAATCCTTGTGCAGCAAATGTTATAGAAGGACCCAGTACTCGTCTCACGGTTGTGAAGGATTGTCTGTCAACATCCTCCACCTCCCAGGTCTCTCTTTCTCAACTTTATTCTCTTTGACTGAGGTTAGCTCAATGCAGCTCATGGACACACAAACCACACTGACAAGTACATTAAATGTTCCCTTACATGGTGTGCTTCGAAGGTTGCTTTGCTGAGATGTACATAAGCCTTTGAAAATGCGATGAGTGTGTTGCTGCTGTTGACCACCACTTTCCCCTCTCGCGTGTGCTCCATGAACCAGGTGTCATCTGTGCAGCTTACGTTGGCAAGGGTTCGGCGATAGATCATGGATATGATCTTTATGACCTCTTAGGAGTGGAATCTGAAGCACCCCTACCAGAGATTAAAAAAGCCTATCGATGGCTGCAAAAGCGATGCCATCCTGATATTGCAGGGCCAGTAGGCCATGATATGGCCATTCTGCTCAATGATGCATACACCACTCTCTCTGACCCCATTCAACGTGCTGCCTACAACATAGTGAGGCACCTCTTTCTCTCTTCTTTCCTTTTCCCTTCTCGTCATACTAAGGCGACTTGGCAGTTGCACTCTGATATGTATAGAATCTTATGTGAAATGTTTGGTGATTTAACAATTTATAGTCTCTCAATCCGAATATTACCAGTGTTCTAAAGTCTGTCGTGAAGCAATGGAGATGCAAGATTAGCTGGCCACTGGCCGGTGCCTTTTTTTAGTTCCAGGAGCTTGGTGTTTGAAGAGACAGAGAGTACCAGAGTAAGAGAGCAACAGTTGAGGGCAAGAGACAACATATAGATTGTACTCATAAGACGTTGTTTGCCGTAGCCTTGTGGCCATTGACAGAGACAACATATAGATTCAAATGGAGAGATGGAGATAAGAAAGTGACTAAATAGCTGGTGCCAAAGAGCAGGTGCTTTGTTGGGGATGAGGTTTAAACTAGTCATCAAGCATTTACCACACATATCGAGAACTCCCTATTAGATAAACCACTATGATATGTTGCAACATATTCAGTTGGTTACGCTTGTGATGTGTCTGGCACAGAGACGTGCAGACAGAGCAGAGTTTGACGGATTCACGGGGGAGCCAATGTATTCAAAATGGTTGGGGTCTGCAAAAGAGGACAGAGCAGTCTTTGTTGATGAAACACGGTGCGTTGGATGCCTCAAATGTGCACTCATTGCTTCAAACACATTTGCCATTGAGAATCAGTACGGCCGTGCGCGTGTGGTTGGCCAATGGGGTGATTCAGAGAGCACGATCAAAGACGCCATTCGTGCTTGCCCAGTTGACTGTATCTCGTAAGCTCTCAGCCCCTCACCCATCACACATACGTTAGAGTAGTGAAAGCAGTGAGTGAAATCATATTTCCAATGCCTTTCAACTTTGGCAGTTTTAGGTGGTTTAAGCAGGGTCTTAATGGGAGACTTCAGAGCCAATTTCAACAGGCTGACATCAGGCTACTGAACAGCTGGACATGTGAAGATCTTTAGCATCCATTGCATCTCTTGGTATCTTTGCTTCACATGACTCATGGACTAACTTATTTGCCTTGCGTGAATGACACTGTGCCAACAGACTTGTATGCCCAAATTAGGTGCACTAATTTCTGAATAACCTGGAGATATGTTGTGCACACAGATGGGTTGATAGGGACCAGCTTGCAGCGTTGGAGTTCATTATGTCCAAGCAACCTCGTCTGCCTGGCAATGTTGATGTGTATAGCCATGGTGGTCAGAGAACTGAAAATGTGTTCATTACTGCAGAGAGGTTTCTCAGAAAGTGTGCTCAACGTGAGCAAGCCAAAGCATCAAACATACAAGTAAATCTATTCTGCTCCTCCACCCTCCTCCTATGGGGTCCTTGCTGCAGAGTGTCGATGGCCACAATGCTTGGCAAGCATTCTGTCTGAGGACCACTAAATATCTCCTTTCCTGGGTTGTACGACTTCAAATATTTGCACCGTTTAATTGAACAAGTTTGAAAAATAGCTGGCTTGTAATCTGTCTAGTATGCACTTAATCATCTTCCTTGTGCCACTGACAGCTATGATGCAAACTCCTATCAACATACTTTTCTGCCAATAGTCAGGTGTCTTGGAGCCCAATGGGAAGCAATAGGACATGCAAATGGTCATCTGGATGAGAATCCCTTGAGCTGACAGAAAAAATGCTATTGAGCCATGCAGGAAACACCCGATCAGAGAGAGGCACGAATGGCGGCTGCAGATGCCATACAGGCCCGAGCAGGACGGTGGTGGCATCTTTTCGTAGGCAAGAACGCTTCACAAGAGAAGTCCTTCAGATGGGACCCTGATTCAGGCCGCGCATTGCAGGGGGCAATCATTCCACTGGAGTGGGTAGCTGTGCCTAAGAGTGACACATCAGTGGGAGTCAGCTCAGAATTCCAGTACCGGAGGCACACTGGTGGTCCAGCTAAAGGGGCACAACGCGGTGGACATGATGAGAGCTACTTCTCTTTCATACCTGAGGAGCTCAGCCCTCTATATGAAGCAGCTGCACAGAGACGGCAAATGGGGGCAAGTTTTCAGAGAGAGAGATCTTCAAGGGGTGTTCAAGACAATGAAGAATACTGGACTCCCACAGAACCCGTTATCAGTCCCCTTTCTTCTTCTGACAGTTCTCCTAGAACAAGACCCAGAAGGGAGGAGGAAAGTATTCAGAAAGGGGATAGCAGGTGGGCCTGGATCTCTGAGATGCCCGTGGATGACCTGCTCAGTGGCTGGATGAAATCCCTCCTTTCAGTGGCGCCTGTGTTAGCTTCCATTACTGCAGCTATTGTTGTTGGCATGACCAGTGGGATTGATACTGCCCAATCATCTGAGGTCAGAGATGCCATGGGGCCTTTGCCAGCGGAAATAACTTCTGGTGTGGTCATGCAAATGTTTCTGGCGGCAGCTGTTTGGTATATTATTGGCGCTGTGTGTTGTAGTGTGACAATGGTACTGGCAACCCTCTTTGTTGTATGGAGGGAGAAGAAGTCAGAATGAGGTGGATATTTGACTGCCTATCTGGAGATTTCTTTTGTGAAGGTCAAGGAAATCAAGCCCTGATACGTAGGAAGTAGTTAAATGTCAGAACATCGAAAAGCCTTTGAATAGCTGTAGAAAGTCCATAGAGATGAGGTTGAAATAGCTGCTGTGAGGAATTACAGTAATCTGCTTGCTTCAGTTACGTAGAGAGTTTCCGAAGTTCATCTGGTAGTCCGTGCACTTTGCAGGAAAGATTAGAGACAGGAATTTGCCGAAATTACTGAGGGTTGCCCAATCCTCAAGTTTGTATAAAGCCTTGTAAATAGATTTGCTGTATAGCAAATTTCATGGTTTTGCAAGTTAAAAAACCACATACTTGATATTCCACACATGGCATGACATGACATGATTGAGAAGGCTCCTACATCATGACAGCAGCTCCTCTGTATGTGATCCTGATGATTTGCTGGGGGAGACTTTTCAGCAGTGACACACAAGATGCCAAAGATTCCAGTACCCAGTTTTCCCCAGTTTCTCATGACAGTTTAGCTGTTACCTTGTGCAAAACTTCAACCCTCCAATGCAGAACACTGGTAATCATAAAAGAAATTGAGACCGTTACCATGGGAAGCTCACAGAAAGTAGTACTTCTTGAATGTCACAAACCATATCTTTCAATTTGACTGTCTGATATACAAAGGACAAATTAACACCACTCGCCTTTCAATTGAGGCACTTCCTTTCATGCATGCTACTTGTTGACCAGTAATCCCCACAAGAACAAACACCATCTTGGAAGTGATGGAAGCGGTTGGAATCCCGTACAACAATCGCTCTCCCAACAGTCCTTGAGATAAACTTGGTGGCAGTGTGGCAATCACTACACATCCAAAGGTTTTTTATCACACGAATAGGTGTCCCAGAGGGCGTACTGATGAGCCCAAAAGCAATGGCAAGCTTCTCACTGTGCAGACAAAGAGAATATTCCTTTTGCTCCTCCTCCACATTATGCAAGGCAAAGCACATGTCAGGCTCGTACCCGGCCTCCTTCGTCAGGCCAGACAACCTCCTCAGCTCAGCATGGATTTCCTGAATTTGTGGATGTAATGTGTCTGCTGCAACGAATGAATGCACCTGGTTTTCAATTTCAATGTAGCTGCACCCTGGCTCCTTTCTGATACCTCTGTTCTCCAACAGTTTTCGAACCTTTGCTTTTTCCTCCCACCTGCCAGCCGCAGCATAGATGTTTGATAGTAGCACACAAGCTGCAGTGTCCTCTGGATCTGTCTGGAGGATGCTCTTTGCTGCGCGCTCCGCTACCTCCACATGCCCATGCAGTCTGCAGGCACCAAGCAAGGCCCTCCACACTCCAGGATGTGGTTTGATTGGCATTTTGTTAATGTAGTCCTCTGCCTCATCGATTCGCCCTGCACGGCCGAGGAGGTCCACCATGCAGCCAAAATGCTCCACTGAAGGAGTGAGACCATGATCTCGTCTCATGGAATCAAAGTAGTGACGACCTTCATCCACCAGGCCTACATGGCTACACGCTGCGAGAAGAGATATAAAGGTGATACTGTTTGGCTTCAACCCTTGTTGTTGCATTTTCTCAAATAGTTGCACAGCCTCCCTGCCACACCCCTGCTGGGCACATCCCGCAATCATTGCACTCCATGAGACTACATCTTGACGAACCATACCATTGAAAACTTGGCGCGCGTCCTCCATGCTGCCACATTTGGCATACATGTCAACAAGGGCAGTCTCCAAACTAATATATGACACAGTGCCAGCTTTGATGATGTCAGCATGTACCTCCTTGCCCTTATGCAGAGCTCCTAAGCTGGCACAAGTGTTGAGAACAGAAATGAATGTAACCCTATTGGGTGTCACTCCTTCATGTTGCATTTGCTCATAGATCTCCAAAGCCTCCCTGCCACACCCATGCTGGCAATATCCTGCGATCATGGCACTCCATGACACCACATTTCGTTCAGCCATATTGTCAAAAACTTGCCGTGCATCCTTGATGCTCCCACATTTGGCATACATATCAGCAAGGGCAGTCTCCAGAATGGTATCTGGCACAATTCCAGTTTTAATGATGTCAGCATGGACCTCTTTGCCATTTTTCAAGGCTCCTAGGCTGGCACACGCATGGAGAATGCAAGTGAAGGTAACCCTGTTGGGCTTCACCCCTTCCCGTTGCATATGCTCGTAGATTTGGAAAGCTTCCTTACCGCAGCCATGCTTGGAATATCCTGCAATCATCATATTCCACGTAACCATATCTCGTTCAGGCATTTTATCAAACACTTGGCGTGCATCTACAACGCTCCCACACTTGGCATACATGTTGACAAGGGTGTTGGAAAGAGAGATATTTAGCTTGAATCCGCTTTGGATAATGTGGGCATGCACCTGCTTTCCAGCTGCTAAGGCCTTCATGTTGATGCACTCCTGCAAGACACAGATATAAATAATGGAGTCTGCCTGAATACAGTGTTGATTCAGAATGCACAATGCCTCTTTAAATCGTCCTGCCTTCCAAAGTGTCCACACGTCCCCAGAAGTGCTAGAAGACTTTTTGTTGACTCCCTCGCTGGGTCCACTTTCAAAAGCAGTAGTAATGGTGGAGGTGCAAACCCTGCCACCAATCTGATATCCAATAAGTAATTGTGCCTGATTCAACCTTGCCATCCTGCATGCCTCAAATTTCTTAGTTACACAACTCTATACTCCAAACTCTGTCTCCATACCTCCATGAAAAGTTTCTTCACGTGGACTGGCTTATACTTATTAGCAAAAACTACTTGTCCATTTTGCACCAAGCACCGTAAATTCAATCTGTTGAGTGATCATAAGCCATATACCTTGGAGCTCTTTGGTGTACATTCACATCAGAACCATCAACACATCGTGTTTCAGCTTGGTTTGAAGGATTCATCTCAAACCAAAGGTCCTTATGTCTGGAGTCCACTGAGCTTGGACTCATCTGCGAAAGCGAAATGGGTGCAACTGAGCAGTAAAGCTGCAGGCAACTGCCTCATACAGACCGAGGAAAAACAACCAAGCTACAAGCATCTTTCAAATACTGAGAACAAACCTTGCAAAACTACTCTGGTGGCCTGCTAACGACCCCTCCCACACATGGTAGAAGTGAGACTTTACTTTGCTGCTATTTCACAGCCAAGAGAAAAATCTTCATCATCTAGAATACTGGAGCCAAAGTCCACTCCAAACTTAATCATGCCAGCTTCAGTCCCACCTTGACAAACTCTTTCACGTTCTAAATGAGGAGAGCATCACCTTCTCAAATGTGCTGTCACAACACTGCGAGGGATCGAAGTCCTGCCAGACCCATTCCATGTTCAGTAATTGACCTGCATGCAAGAATTTTTTCGCCAGCTTAACAATGCGCACTCTATACAGTAGTTGTTGTAGCTGTGAATGAAATAGAAGTTCTTCTGGCTGTTTCTCTGCCTTAAACACCAAAGAGACCAAAAAACATACCAAAAATCACAGATGTTGCAGAAGATACGGGAAGAGCTTGTGGTTATGTCCAGCTGATTGTGGGTGATACTCACATTCACCCATAGCCAGTGTTTGACCAGACTCTGTCTTTCGAACATAACCCGCCATCCCATCAGATTCTGGATTTTCTTCCTGAAATTTCCGTGGAGCTCCACTGTGTACACCAGAATTCCACTGGTACGTTGATATACACCCACCATCCTGCTGTGCATCGCTTTGTGCCCTGCTAGCTAGGTCTACTGTCATCCAAGCGTTTGACAAACTGTCATTCCAGAAGACCTCCTTTGCATGCTTATGTCTGAAGTCTGGTGATCTTGGACAGTCCTGTGAAGATCACCAGTGGGCAGCTGAGCAGCAATAATGTTAACCACAGCCTCATATAGATCAGGCTATAACCACCAAAGCTCCACCACACACGCTTCCAACAGCAGGTCACCACAACCAACTTCAATTGTAATGTGAATTAGCAGTCGACTGAACCAAACCAGCACCACTATATCACGTGTGACAGAACGTAGATCTTCACTGCCATTAATCAAAGCAACTGAAAGCATGGTGCAGTCTACAAAACACATCAATTTCCAAATTAACTCAAGGAAAAGATCAGCTCCTTTTGATCCTCGGGGCGAAACTGTAGAATAACACAAGAGATAACCTCACCTTGTAGCACTTGTCCCAAAACGTGAACTCACGCCAAAGCCATTCTATGTTTACTGTGAGGTTTCTCGCCCGCTCACCACAAGCGGTGAACAAGGCCTTGGGTATGGCCTCTCCCTGCGAGCGCATAAGAGCTCGCGCTGCCATCCTCGTAGTTCTCTTTGAGGATGATCTTGGTGCGTTTCAACCACCCAGCTACCCAGGATTCGGCAAGCTTTCCATTCGGCCAATGCTCCTCCGTGAAGATCGAACGAGGGTACGTGGGATCATGTATAGGCTCTGGGCGAGTGCTCATAGAGCGCGAATGCTTCAGAATGCACGCATGATTGGGCATTGTAGAGAGCCCATACAACTTCTCCAACACAATACCTCCACATACGGCACTAAAGTAAACTGACAAACGGTGGATTGCGTCCATCTCCCTCTTCCAGTCTCCATGGTGCTAATTCCAATCATCTGGAGACCACATTCATTCCTCAAAATGGCTGTCACATTTGCTGGAGTCATTCAACCAATCGCCCACTTCACATTCTACTCTCGTCTCCTGCCGAAAGCTTTTCGAACTGGATGATTTCTGGGACGCTATTCAATTCTAATGATAGAACTTGACCGGCCCTTACCAGTTTTTGGTTGAACTATATTCCACTACTGGGAACACACTAGACATAGGATGGGAGTTGAATTCCACTGTGCTTTTCCATAAGATGCATGTATGGATGTCTTGTTGCTGCTGTTTCTTCGATAGAAACAGCAAGTTCTGACATCGGTTTGGGACTCTGTTAGAAGAGATCGAGGTTGCGGCTCAGGGTCCAGAGAATAAATGATGCGTTACCGGCAGGACAGCCAGCAAAGTTGGTTCGCTGTCAGAGGAGAGTAAGGTGGTGCAGCTGCTGTGCTTGGGTGTTACCATGAAGCCAGTCATATTATCAGCTGATGTTGCAGAGTCAGACCTTGCAGATTCATCCAGTAATCGCCATGTCCAGAAGGTTATCGCATGTGCGGCCAGCCGCAATGCTGCAGTGGCGGTGGTTTCTGCCCAGGTGTGCTCCCTTCTTGATCTTTGTTCCATTCGTTGGTGGCAATTACATCATTCTCAAGTAGCAGCCACTTGCAAGACCTATACACATCCTCACAGTACAAATCATCAGACTGCTTCACCTTGGATATCTACAAACTGCCAGAACCTCCAATCGGATATGCAATGTGACAGTAAGAAGCTGGAAACAGGGTGTGCGTAAGAGACAAAATGTACTCGTAAGATGTTGCCTAGCCTTGTAGCCATAGACCTCGCACGCAGTTTGGGCAGAACGACAGGTGTGAGGGACTCACCTTGATATAATTAGATCGGGCTTTCCAGATTTCCTCTAGAAAGCCCTTCACACAAGCTTCAACCTGCTGTGTGTGAGCTTCCCAGCAACGTGTGTGTGTCTGTGAGAGAGAGAGAGAGAGAGAGAGAATGTACTCATGAGACGTTGCCGGAGCTTTGTGGCCATAGATCCCGAGCCCACTTTTGGGCGAAACAGAGAGCTTTGTAGCCATAGACCCCGACCTTGCTTGCTCCTTCAACAAGTCCAGCTATATCCATAAATTCCACATTGATAGGAACAATGCGCTCTGACTTACTGAGTAGGGAGACGACATCTCAGAAGTTAATGATGGTGTCCTGTCTCTCCCTCTCTCTTGTGGGTCCTTTCTCTGCAACAGAGTGGTAGTGCAACCACATTCACATGTGTTGTTTCACACACACACACACCCTTTTTAACCAGTTCACTCAAGGAACTAGTGTCTGCCAGGTAGGGTGGGTTGTCTGGTAATGTATTGCAGCTACTTGCAGCAAGGGAAGATGCATTAATTTTATTGGGTAGGAACGGAGAGCTGAAGGAGGCAGGAATGGATTGTGGGTGCAGATCAATCCCAGAGGCCCAGATTTTACACCCAAGAGCACCAACCACACATCGTGGATTGGTGACTATGAGAATCCTGCGCTGGTAGGTTGTCAATTGGAGAAGCTGGAAGCAGTTAGCCAAGTGTCTGTGGCGAACCCTGGTGGATGGGGGATACTTCCTGTGGCAGTCCCTCTTGTACAGATGCAGACCTCACAGACTTTTGACCTTCCATTCATGGTTGCATGGGGTGGTCTGCTAAGTACTCTCATCATAATCTTCATGGAGCTAGAGAGTGAGCCATCCTTTGGGTATCCTAGGGGAAGGGATCTTATGTTTTGGAATGAGAGGATTGTTGCTTCTCTCCCTTTAGAAAAATTTAGCAGAAAAGTCGTGCGTTGGTGACATTCATAGGAGGTTCCAAAGAGGGAGTTTTATACAGATATTGTAGTGCAGCGTTGTGTTAAGCCATTGTATTAAGCGAAGGTGAACGCAGTTCTCAGCTGTGGTTCTCTGCATAGAAGGACCAGTAATGCACTTGCAGCTGCTGTCTGAGTTGGAAAAATTGTTCGAGGTTCATGTTGTGACGTAGAACCAAGGAGCCTCTCCTCATGAAGGATTCTTCTTGAACTATGCAGGAGCTTTGAGAATGTTCTGAGTTGTTACTGTCAAGGTTTGTCTCTAAGACTTTTGAGTCATGCAGGATGGCACAATTCAATCAGGCATGGTTTTCAGAATCATTCGCCTCCCTCGTGAGTACTACTTTTCATGAAGGACCAGAAGTGGGAGTCAACAAGGAGTCCTCTAGCATTTATGGGGATGTGAAGATGCTGTGTAAGGCAGGACACCTGAAGGGGGCACTGCACATTTTGAACCAACAAGGCATTTCGGCAAAGTTTGATACTTATGCCTGTCTGCTGCAGGAGTGCATCAAGATGAAATGCCTAGTAGAGGGTAAACAGGTGCATGCCCACATGATCCAAAGTGGATTTAAGCCAAGCATTTTTCTACTCAATATCCTTGTTAACATGTATACAAAGTGTGTGAGTCTCGTGGATGCACGCCAAGTGTTTGACAATATGCTTGAACGTGATATGTTTACGTGGAATACAATGATGGCAGGATATGCCAAGCATGGCCGTGGTAAGGAGGCCTTTGAGATCTATGAGCAAATGATACAGAAAGGGGTGATGCCAAACAGAGTCACATTCATCTGTGTCCTCAAGGCGTGTGCCAGCCTAGGAGCCCTGGAAAAGGGCAAAGAGGTCCATGCTGAGATCATCAAAGCTGAAATTGTACCAGATATCATTCTGAACACTGCCCTTGCTGCCATGTATGCCAAGTGCGGGAACATGAAAGATGCACGTCAAGTGTTCGACAATATGCCTCAACGAAATGTGGTCTCATGGAGTGCAATGATCACAGGATATGCACAGCATGGGTATGGGGAGGAGGCTTTTGAGACCTATGAGCAAATGATACGGGAAGGGGTGACTCCCAATGAGGTCACATTCACTTGTGTTCTCAATGCATGTGCCAGCTGGGCTGCCCTGGAAAAAGGCAGACAGGTCCATGCTGACATTATCAAAGCTGGAATTGTGCCAGATATCATCCTGGAGAATACCATTGTTGACATGTATGCCAAATGTGGGAGCATTAAAGATGCACTTCAAGTTTTTGACAGTATGGCTACGCGAGATGTGGTGTCATGGAATGCAATGTTAGCAGGATATGCACAGCATGGGTATGGTAAGGAGGCTTTCGAGATGTACAAGCAAATGATACAAGGAGGGGTGATTCCTGACAGAGTCACATTCATTTGCATTCTTAATGCGTGTGCCTGCTTGGCAACCCTGGAAAAGGGCATAGAGATCCATGGTGATATCATTAAAGCTGGAATTGCCCCAGATGTTATCCTAGAGACCTCCCTTGTTGCCATGTATGCCAAATGTGGGAACATAAAGGATGCTCGTCGAGTGTTTGACAATATGGCTGAACGGAATTTGGTCTCATGGAATGTGATGACCGCAGGATATGCCCAGCATGGGTGTGGGAAGGAGGCCCTCGAGCTATTTCAACAAATGCAAGAGGAAGGGTTGAAGCCCAACATAATGTCATGGAACGGCCTCATTGCTGGATATGCTCAGCGTGGGTTTGGTAGGGAAGCTTTGATGATGTATGGGCAAATGATACGGGAAGGGGTGATGCCTGACAAGGTCTCTTTTGTTTGTGCTCTCAAGGCGTGTGCCAGTCTGGCAGACCTGGAAAAGGGCAAAGAGCTGCATGCTGACATCATTAAAGCTGGGATTGCACCATATATAAATTTAGATAATACCCTCGTCGCTATGTATGCAAAGTGTGGGAACATAAAGGGTGCACGGAAAGTGTTTGACAATATGAGTGAACGAAATGTGGTCACCTGGAGTGCAATGATTGCAGGATATGCTCAGCATGGGTGTGGTATGGAGGCCCTGCAACTATTTGACCAAATGCAACAAGAAGGGTCAAAGCCAAATGATATCACCTTTACATGTGTTCTCTCTGCATGTAGCCGTGTGGGCCTGGTGGATGAAGGCCTTCACCACTTCAATTCAATTAGTCAAGCTCATGGCCTCACTCCTACTGTGGAGCATTTTGGCTGCATGGTGGACCTTCTTGGCCGTGCAGGGCGATTAGATGAGGCAGAGGTTCTCATTAACAAGATGCCGATTGACCCAGGTGGAGCTGCATGGGGGGCTTTGCTTGGTGCATGCAGAATTCATGGCGATGTGGTGGTGGCAGAACGTGCGGCGAAGTGCCTTCTCAAGTGGGATCCCCAGCATGCTGCCACTTATGTGCTGCTATCAAACATCTATGCTGCTGCTGGCAGGTGGGATGATGCAGCAAAGGTGAGAAGAATGATGCAGGACAGAGGGGTCAGGAAAGAGCCAGGGTGCTGCTGCATTGAGTTGGACAACCAGGTGCATAAATTTGGTGTTGAAGACACATTGCATCCACAAACTGAAAAAATCCATGCTGAGCTTCAGAGATTGTCTTTGCGGATGAAGGAAGCGGGTTACATGCCTGACACGCGTTTTGTGTTGCATGATGTGAGAGAAGAACATAAGGAATTTTCTCTTCACCACCACAGTGAGAAGCTTGCCATTGCTTTTGGGTTGATTAACACTCCCCCTGGGATGGCCATCCACATCATTAAGAACCTTAGGGTGTGTGGTGACTGCCACACTGCCACCAAGTTCATATCAAAGATTGTTGGGCGAGGAGTTGTTGTACGAGATGCCAACCGCTTTCACCACTTCCAAGACGGGGTTTGTTCTTGTGGGGACTACTGGTGAAACAAGCACCATGCGTTTCACTTCATAGGTGAGGCTGAAAAAGTCATGATGGAAGGGTGAAACAATTTATTGCATACAACAGTGAGTATGCGCACTGTAAGCTGCACTGGGTACCTAACTGCCAGCCAAGTTGCCAATTTTGCAAGTACAGTTATGAACGAGAAGAATTCAGGTGGTGCGTGGGACGCCATAGATTTTTGGTTTTCTAAAGCACCCTGGTGATTTGGACACTCCAACCTGTTAGCAGGTTGTTCACCTGATTTTCAAATTTTGCACTAATGTAGACGAACCCAAAATGGACAGTTTACCTAGTTTCCATGGATAGTGTGAACAGCACAACATAGAACCAATTTTCATGGATTAGCAAATCGAAAAGAAGTAACCCAATTTTCGCGAGATAATATGAAATTGATATGATTTTTCAAAGTTTGGACTCATAGACACCTATTTGTGACACATAGGCCCCCCCCAAAAGCAAACAGAAATATCCTATTATGGTTACTTTGTCATCAACAATGAGTAGGCTTTGTTATCCAATTCTAATATTAATTGGGTCAGAGTGCAGAGAGAAGAACATGGCGGTTGCCATGTTGGTCACATTAGAAACAGTTCAGGACACCTGTCATGAATATGAAACTCTGTTGTTCTATGATTATTTCCCAACTGGAATGGTCATCATGCAGATCTTCATGGTTTTCTTTGCTACTGTGTGTGTTGCACCACAGTCAGAAAGCAGTACACTGTCACCAAAGAATAGTCACACACCCACAAGCCCGAATGATCAATACTTGCTAATATGAATGTGGTGCTTTCTAGCATTATATGTCAATCACCACCAGATCACCTGTGATTGAATTGTTTTGCTGAATGTCACGGGCATAATCTTTACCGCAGAAGGCAAGTTCTCCAGCTGAGGTCAGAGATCACTCAGGAACACTGGAGCAAACTGCAATGCCCCCTTGTGAGTGAGAGCGGTGGTGGAAGCCATTTCGTGACCAATGCAAGAACCAATTGAACCACATTCCTCGGTATGCAGGAAAAACTATGCAGCTTCAAAGACCACGTGATGTTGTTGTGCATGAGAATACCTCTCCAGCTCCTGTAGTGAGTGATCAGATGTGACCATGTGTGATCATGTGACTGAAATTTCCTTGTCAATCAAAACAAAATCACCAAGACTGCATCAACCTATTTGGGATCCCCTTATTCAATAGTATCCAGTGGAATTTGTTTTTAGTTTTCTTCCTGCCAGTGTCCAGAACTCTGCACAAAGGGATTCTACCGGGACTTCTCTGCTACTATTGAATAGACTGCATTATGATCATCGCCTTGCGGAAGTCATAGAATGGTCTGTATTGCCGACTGCATTCAAAGACACACAATTTCTTTCAGATTGACTTGCTTCTTAGACATTATAGCCTTTCCACCCAACTGTTTGACTCCATGCCTCCTCTCACGTCATGTTGCCCGTCTCACCAATAATCCCCACAAGAACAGACCCCATCTTGGAAGTGGTGAAAGCGGCTGGAATCTCGCACAACAACAGCTCGCCCAACAATCTTCGAAATGAACTTGATGGCGGTGTGGCAGTCACCACACACACGAAGGTTCTTGATCACACGGAGATGCGTCCCAGGGGTAGTGGTGATGAGCCCAAAAGCAATGGCCAGCTTCTCACCATGGTGGCAAAGAGAAATTTCCTTCATCTCCTCCTCCACATCATGCAGTACAAAGCGCGTGTCAGGCACATACCCAGCCTCCTTCATCTGCCTGGACAATCTCTTCAGCTCAGCATGAATTTCCTCAATTTGCGGATGTGTACTATCTTCTACGATGAATCCATGCACCCTATTGTCCACCTCAATACAGCTGCGTCCAGGCTCCTTTTTCACACCTCTATCCTCCATCATCTTTCTCACCTTGGCTTGATCGTCCCACCTGCCAGCTGCCGCGTAGATGTTTGATAGCAGCACATAAGTTGCAGCATCCTGTGGATCCCACTTGAGTACGCATTTTGCAGCACGTTCTGCTACCTCCACATTGTCATGGATTCTGCAGGCTCCAAGCAAGGCCATCCAGACCACAGCACCTGGTTTGATCGGCATTTGATTAATGAAGTTTTCTGCCTCATCCAGTTGCCCTGCACGGGCAAGTAGGTCCACCATGCAGCAAAAATGCTCCACTGTAGGAGTCAGGCCATGATCCCAACTCATAGAATCAAAGTAGCCACAGCCTTCATCCACTAGGCCAGCATGGCTGCAGGCAGAGAGAACACATATAAAGGTGATACCATCCGGCTTGAAGCCTTCACGCCGCATTTGATGAAACAGTTGCAGGGCCTTCTTAGCACATCCATGCTGACCATATCCCGCAATCATGGTGTTCCACGAGACCACATCGCGCTTGGCTATGTTGTCGAACAGTTGACGTGCATCTGTCATGCTCCCACACTTGGCATACATGTCAACAAGGGAATTCTCCAGAATGATATCTCCCGCAATGCCAGCTTTGCTGATGTTAGCGTGCACCTCTTTGCCCTTCTCCAGGGCTGCCGCGCTAGCACACACATTGAGAATGCATGTGACTGTAACCTTGTCAGGGATCACTCCTTCCTGTATCATTTGCTCATGGATTGCAAAAGCCTCCCTAGCACACCCATGGTGAGCATAACCTGCTATTATGGTGCTCCATGAGACCACATCTCGTTCAACCATTTTGTCAAACACTTGACGTGCATCCTTCATGCTCCCGCATTTGGCATACATGTCAACAAGGCTGTTTTCCAGAAAAATATTGTGCCCTATTCCGGCTTTGCTGATGTCAGCATGAACCTCCAAGCCCTTTGTCAGGACTGCCAGGCTGGCACAAGCCTTGAGAACGCAGCCGAATGTGAACTTGTCTGGTGTCACCTCTGCCCGCATCATTTGCTCATAAATCTCAAAAGCCTCTCTAACCCACCCATGCTGAGCATATCCTGCAATCATGGTATTCCATGAGACGACATCTCGTTGAGCCATACTGTCAAACAACAACCGTGCATCCTTCATGCTTCCCCATTTCGCATATCCTGCTATCATAGCATTCCATGACACTACATTTCGTTTAGCCATTTTGTTAAACACTTGTCGCGCATCAACTAAGCTTCCGCATTTGGCATACATGTCAACAAGAGCAGTCTCTAGGATGATATCTGGCACAGTTCCAGCTCTAATAATGTCAGCATGGACCTCTTTGCCCTTTTCCAGGGCTGCCAAGCTGGCACATGCGTTGAGAACACAAATGAATGTGACCCTGTTGGGTGTCACCCCTTCCCATCTCATACGTGCATAGAACTCCAAAGCATCATTGCCACACCCATGTTTCACACATCCTGCCATCATCATAGTCCATGTAAACACATCTCGTTCAGGCATTTTGTCAAACACTTGGCGTGCTTCCACCACGCTCCCGCATTTGGCATACATGTTGACAAGGGCATTCTGTAGAAAGATGTTTGGCTTGAATCTGCTTTGGATAATGTGGTCATGAACCTGTTTCCCCCTTTTCAAGTCTCTAAGTTTAATGCACTCCTGCAAGAGACATACATAAGTATTCGAGTCAACCGAAATGTTTTGTTGGTTCAAAATGTGCAGCGCCTCTTTGACTTGTCCTTCCTTAAATAGTGTCAGATCCGCACAAGTGCCAGAAGTGTTCTTGTCAGCTCGCTCTCTTTGTCCTCTTCCAGGAGCAGTGGTCATGGTGGAGGTACGCACTTCATACAACTGTGCCTGATTGCACCCTGCCATCCTGCATCCTAGTATATTTTGGTTCAAAACCCTTAACACTCCAACTTAACACAATTTATTTTCGAAAGTTGTTAGTTACTTGACCTCAGGACCCCTTCACGAGGACAGGCTCCATGCTACATATCACCAAAGTATAATTAACTACTGCCATCAAGTAGTTCAAGAACAAATTGGACCAATTCTACATGTTTGAATTAAATCATCATCAAGACAATACCCGCTGTACTCCTGGCCTGGAGCTCCATGCTCTACATCAAAGTAATATCCATCACCAGATTGTACTCGACCTGGTGTCATTGCAGAAAGCCCTGCATTTGCCGAAGGAGGGTTCAAGCGACCGTCAATCCCAAGGACCTCCTTGAGGTGCTTATGCTGGAACTCTGGTGATCTTGGACTTCGCTGTGAGAACCACCAGTGGGCAGCTGAGTGACCATAAGTCCAACCACGTCCCCTCACAGACCAGGCTACATCCATCAAAGATTCCAACATCTTTCAAATTACCGGAACAACGATGGACACCTACCTATAGCAGTAGCCAACATTGCTGCTTATTCATGACAAAGCAGCATTTCATTAATGTATGCAATTTGAGATAAATCCAGCCCATAGTTTCAGTCACAGGCCCTCTTGACAAACTCTTTCACTTCAAACAGGAGATAGCCTCACCTTATCAAACCTTTCGTCCCACCATTGTAAGGGGTCAGACAATAACTCAGCTGTCCCTTGCTCGTTGCTTGGCCTGCATGCAAACACCACTACACCATAGAGCTGTGACACAAATGCTATAATAGGCTATAAATTAAGATAACTTCATCTCTCTCTCTCTCTCTCTCTCACACACACACACACATAAGACCTGGAAGCTCAAGCACGGCACCGTGGGGTTGGGGACCAGAGCAACATAGCTGAAATCGACGAGAGTGCTTTCTAGCATGATGAATATTCCTGGGCGTGTAGTATGGCATTGACGGGTTGATATTCTTACCCAGGTGGATAGAATAGCTCAGGGACGGTTGATATTTCCCTGGGATCCCTCAAGGGAACGTCATAGCCAGGAAAATTCACGAGTGCGTCTCTCTGCCTTATCCGTCCTCACAATGACGGGTAATTCTGGCTCTGCTTTGCTCCACAGATACCACAGCAAAGTGGTCAACATCTGTGGTAACTAGGCCGCTACATTGAGGAGTGAACTCAAAATGCCCGTACCTCTCCGACCTTGCAGCGGGATTGTGCAGACATACCATACCTGTCACCATGAGAGAAAACTTGCGGGTAGATTTCCTAAGGCGTTTCCCCCGGGCAAACAATGCCAAGTTCCCAAGAATTTTACCCTCTCCCTCATGCATTCACTGAAGGGAAAGAAAAGATCAAAAGTTTTAGGAAGACACTGAAGGAGCCGATGGAGGGACGAGAAAGCTGCCCGATGACACTCATGTTCAACAAAAAGTCAGCTTCTTCCACCAAGATGGATACAGTCCGCTTGAATGTGTCCACGACAATATGGAAACCTGGATCACAAAGCTATAGATCCAAAAACAACAAGGAATGTTCTGCATGTCTCTACCTCCTTTAGCTATCCCTGCAGGCTGGGGAGGAATCATAACCATCACTCGCAAGGGTATGATGCACAGCATCGCCGGGCAGCATGCCCCTTTCAGCTCCACAGCATGGCCCCATAATCTGCTGCATAATGTGAGGCTTTCCATTGGGTCACCACAGGGAGGATATAGGCCCTTGGTGATGGCCTCTACCCGCATCCGCAGGAGGGTGGCGGAGCACGCTGCCATCTCTGTGCGGGGAGAGAAACGCTTCCATCCCAGTGGATTCCAGCGCAACATTCACGTGATGAGTGAATGAACGCAGGAAGATGAAAAAGGCAAGAGTCGGCCCCCATAAACGAACAATACGTAGTGTCATTTCTAGATTACTGCGCTGTCTCGATCTTGGTGGGTAAGTTTTTGAAACTAGTATAGATTCGTTGGGATTCCCCATCTTTTGCAAGCTGACCCACCAACCTGAGTCTCCTCTTCCTCTCTCCAGAATCTCTCGTCTCTTCTCAGTTTGCCTCAGCCCTTCTGCGCTTGTATTACGTGAGAGGGGTGAACATATACTAGAAGTGGGTTTAGCATACAATTGCGCTGCGGGTTGGAAAGGAGACGGAATTGCGAGGGAATTCTGGCGGGCTTGCGACTACATGCCTACGTTTGCATGCATGTTTCATGACCTCGCAGAAGCTTTGAGGAGGAAAAGGATTGAATCTCTCTTCCTGTTATGTTAGTGAAATTCATAGGTGATACGCAAGAAACATCTCTCATAGTGGTTACTGGCTGTTGAGGAGGTGGTTTGGATCACACAATTCTGCTTGCAGTGAGATCTGGGTTGGAAAGGCTCAGAAGTATAATGACGGAACGCTGGACTTTCATGAAGGGTGCCACAGATGGTGTGGCCGGGGTGCTGCTTGTTGTGATAAGTGTCTTGTTACTTGGGGGAAATCTTGCTGACGGCGCCTTGAATGATCCAGTGTCAGCGCTCTTTGTGTTCGGGGACTCAACAGTAGACTCTGGCAACAACAATCGTCTCCATACTATCGCCAAAGCCAATTTTCCGCCATTTGGCAGAGACTTCGATACGCACACTGCAACAGGCCGGTTCTGCAATGGCAGGCTCACTCAAGACTACATATGTGCGTTTGTCTTTCTTCAGCTTGTCTGCTTTACTTTTGCAAAGTCTGGCGTTGGTTGTAATGATACATATTCATTGTTCTCTCACTGCCGAAGCACCTTTTGGGTACCTGCGATTGTTGTTTCATCCTTACATAACCAACCATGAAAAATGTGTGCGCAATGGTTTCAAATCCTGTATGGGTGAAACTTGATGAGACTGCATCTGAAGAGGGATGGACTACGTAGCATCACGGTAATTCATCTTGGAGTCATCCTTGAGTTCACCTATTGTGATGTATGAGTTTTTCCCGGTTTAGATCAACGCTCACCTAGTTAACCCTTTCAATGGAGTTCACTGTCTGGAGATCTGCAGTGATCAATTGTATGTCGAACATTTTGAGTTGATAGCACTTGTTAGCTTGGTGATTGTATTCTGTCATAGGTTACAAAATCCAGTCAGTGGATTCGCCCCTCAAAGTAATTTCTATGTTTTTGTTGACTTTAAAGTCCAGGCTGACATCCTGATCAGTATGGAAGCCTGACTTGAACATTATTGTCTTAGGCTTTCCACTGGTAGAAGATTGTGCACATGTTGATGGTTGAGAAATATATTCAGATGTTTAGGCCCTTAAATTACATTTCATCTCTTGTTGACTGAAGGCAAGGCCACAATTTAAAACCTCATTTCAAGGCACTTTTGACTGCTGGGAGCTCTGCATAGCGTGCAGTACTGACCCCAGGCTGGAGCTGGATCCAGCACAGAGCCCATCGAGCTGAGGACACAAGGAGATCGGGTACTACAATAGCCAGTTGTTTCCATGTGAAGTGTAGCTGATGGGTGCTTATCATGCAGGTGAGTACTTGGGGCTGCCCCTGGTGCTGGCATACGTGGCCCCAGAGGCCAGTATGTTTATGAGGCGAGGCGTCAATTTTGCATCAGCAGGGTCTGGCATTCTCAATGACACCGGCAAAGACCTTGTAATTTTCTTGAGCTTGTGCATGTCATGTTTCTTTTCAAATGAGGCATCACCTTAATCTTTCCAGTATTTACAGCTCATCAGCTATAAAGATGACGGACACAGATTTATTTGGAATCCCTTTCTTCCATACATTGACAAGTGGGCAGGATGGAACTGGTGCTGTTCACATATTAATGAAGCTGCTGTTCTTCACTGATGACTCCCCCACAAATATATATATATCTAGCGCTGATCTCCTTACACGTTTCTATTTGGGTCAGACAAGGTTCATGAAGGAAATGGTTCACAGTGATTGGCCCAACAAATCCTTGCCTGGGGGATTGCAGTTTGTATTAGGTTTACACCTGGAAAAGCATTCAAACCTTCCAACTGTTTCTATTGCCTTGGTTACTGATTTGACCCTGCAGACAGGCTAAATGGTGGAAGGGTCTGAGATGTATCACCACTAAACAGTTGTTATTGAATTTTGGCAGGGTGAGCACATACCATTCATGCAGCAGGTGAATCACTTTCTGCAGAGGCACAGGGAGATGGAATCGACCGTGGGCACAATAGTTGCACATGAAATTATAGCAAAGTCCATACTTTACATCTCGATTGGTGGCAATGACTACATTCACAACTATATTGTGGGGGGTTCCCAGTCGTTACTCTCTGCTGATGACTTCAATGCCCTGATCCTCTCCAATTTATATAACCGAATCAAGGTCCGGATGCTGACCTAGAATCACCAGATTGACGAGAATTACCACAAGTCCACACTATGATATACTGAATTGCCTGGTGTGACTACTTGTGGATTAGAGCTGTTTTCAAGGAATGGAATCCAGGCCAGTTAGGAACCAAATTGACAATATGTGGAAGGTTCTGGATTCCCTCATCTTGGTATAATCTTTGCTCTCCCACAATCAAGTAACTGATCATGATACAACATCCTATTTTACTGAAGGGATTTCTGGTCTTGATTCTTCTTTGATATGTAGAAAAGTGCCACTGGGCATAAATGGAACTATAAGGAAGTTGCAATTTTGACTTTCATGAAAATTGGCATATTTTCAGGACTTGTATCAGGGGGGTGCACGAAAGATGGTGGTCATAAGTGTGGGGCCAATAGGGTGTGCCCCCTTTGTACTGTATAAATACAACAGTAGCAATGGCGAATGCATAGCCAGTATCAACAAGCTTGTCATGGACTTCAATAATCGCCTGCAGCTGAAGGTGGAGCAACTCAATGAAGATCTCATGGGGGCCACCATCATCTACTCGGATATTTACAACATTATGCTCAACTTAACGCATGCTCCACATGCTTATGGTAAGACTCCTTCATGCCTGCCTAGCCTGCAATGGCCACACTGCAACAAAGACAAGAACCTTATTTAGTGGTACTCTAGTAAACAATGCCAAGTACATACCCAAACATTGAATGGTGGGCAGTCTTCACTCCATCCACATTTCGTGTACATTGACAGGTTCCAATTGACCTCTGACAGTGAGGGCTCAGTCACAGAAGTCAGTCACAGAAGCCATATTGTGCGTACAGATCTGCCTGGATGTTTGCTTTCTCCAGTGAGAGTTTTTCTGTTGAGAATCTTGGCAGCTCTGTGTCTCTTAATGGATCAGCTTCTCCTTTTGAGTAGCACAGGGCCAGCCAAATTCTGAGAAATCTTTTCAGATGAAGTACGTGAACCACATAGTTCCATTGCAATTTGGGTCAGCTAAAGGTCAAAATTGTGTACCAAAACTCAAGAGACTTATAAGACTCAGAGGTTTGCAAAGGCAATCAGTACTGAAACTCAGTCAGGCACGTCAATAATCCTCTCCAGCAATTGAAAACCCAGGTCAGCCTCAGTCTCCAGGTAATTGTGTCCAATGTACAATTTTTATCTTAGCTTAACTCACATTTTTGAGCATTTCTTGGGAGATTTTTCAGCTTTGTTGCAGTGAGAGCTACTTCAGATAAGTAGGGCTGACAAGTAAAGCTGTGCTGGAGCGGTGCAGGATTTGAGGTAGGAGACACAGCTTGCTGTGGTGTAGGACCTTATGGAGGTGCCTTGCCATGTCTCAACACCAGCATGGTGTGCGATCATCCTGCATCCTATGTGTGGTGGGATGAATACCACCCCTCCCACGCAGCAAATGCTTTGCTGGCAAACGCCATTTGGAAGGGCTCAAATGCTCACTTCAATTTCAGTTTCTCTGGCATTGGTCTTCAAGTGTTAGCTTCCATGTGATCCTTCTCCTTGTCACTGCTTCAAAGCCAGACTATCTTCAAATCCCAAATTTCAAACCCCTGGAGAGAATGGCAAAGTGACCACTTTCCGCCCTGAAGGATTCTCATGTACATATTATGTAATATTATATGTTATGTATAAATGTAATATATTATATTACATTATGTATACACATAATATATTATGTAATATTATTTTTCCAACAGCCATTCAATTCAAACATATCCATGAACAGACAAATAATGGATTTCAACCTTCTCAATTTATTTTTTTTGAATTTTGAATTTTGTCAGTGGCACACCAATTTCTAGTCCAAGAAACTTCTTGGACCTTGACTTGCAATATCTGCCAGAATTTCTCAGCTAGGCATATGACAAAATCTCAACGGGTTTCACTTCATACATGTCTTTGACAAAATGCAAACTCCCCTTCAATCACCGCAAGTTTGCGACATTTTGTCAAACCTTCAGCAGTAGGGTGTCCTGCTTCTATTGTAGCCACTAGTCAATTGCTTACGCGATATGAGCAGCCTCGATAAAGAGGTCTCTATCTATTAACAAGGTTGCAAAAAATTTCCATTGCTAACCATTGCTTACCTTGCAACGATTCAAATGAAAGTGGAAAGCTAGACAGCAACCGGTGACTCTATCTTGGACAAATTGGGCTCTTGCAATCTTATGTCGGTTGATTCACTTTGCGCCATCCATGCCTCAATCTCTGAAATCTCTTTAGGTACGGAAGCTGTAAGCACCTGTGCACAAACACACCACCACTCTCAATTCCCATTTGACCTTGCAATTTTCAAGCTTCCCACTTGCTTTGCAGCTTCCTGTGGACATAACAAACAATTTGTCTGTGTCTCTAGCCTACCAAGGATGGACTTAGGATTATGTGGAAACTCACGAGAACATTTCAGGAACCTCCTAGGAACATGGGACCAAATTAGTTCCAGGATGCCAAACTTCTTCATATGTCAAGGGCTGGTTTTTGCACTGACTAAATGGGTAAACTTGACATGGGACTAGATAAACGTCTCTATGACTAAAGGCCAGCCTTGCGACCCCTTGCCTGTTTGACATGAAGCAGATTGCTTCAGGTAAAGGTAAGGTAATGCATTGGATGAAGGGCCAACCTACCCTTGGCACTAGAATGGAAATTTAAACTCAGGCCAGGGAGTCTTCCTTGAACAAAAAACAGATGCAGAGAGGAAAGGGAGATTGTCAATGCCTGATGTGCAAGCAGCCTGAAGACAATATACATTTTCTGATTCGATGTCAGGGGTATTCTCATCAGCGAGTGACCCTCTTCAGGACCATCAAGAACATAGTCCCTGCACCTCTGTTCACCAACTTACAAAATCTTGAGGCTGAGCCTAAAGCCCGGGCCCTGTTGGGATCTAATTGCTGGGCAGCTCACACACAGCAGATTGACGATGCTTGTGTGAAGGGCTTTCTAGAGGAAATCTGGAAAGCCCGAACTAATTGTTTACATCAAGGTAAGTACCACTGAGTGAACCCCTCACAAAGGTAGAATCTGCTCCCTCTTGCTCTACCCAAACTGGGATCGGGGTCTACGGCCACAAGGCTACGGGAAACATCTTATGGGTACATTCTCTCTCTCTCACTTTTCAGTTGGGTCTATGGCAACAACTACATCAAACATCATCTTATGAGTACATTCTCTCACTGTCAGCTGGGGATGCAGAGAAAAAGCAAGACAAACCTCATAGCCCAATGTTGTGATTAAAACCTCATCCTCAATTCTGATACCAATGCCTTGATATCTGCAATTGCCACTTAGAAGTACCCTTAGACACCGATTAACCAAACCAACTCATTAGTGATGTAACCTCTGGCTCCACGTACATCTAATGTGTATGTCCTGAAAGCGTAGAGTACTAGGCCAATTCTATCACTGCAAAGATGAATTCTGATGCACGGAAAGGAACCAAAGAGAACTGGAGGGATGAAACTAAAAAAACCACAAAAGTTTATGCTGTACAGTACAGCTCAAAGATTTTCTTGAGAAAGACAGGGAAAAATGAAGGAAAACAGGGGATGACACAGAACTCCTGATATCCACACTGAGACATATGAGAGAAAACAGAAGTGAGATGAAAGATGAACTGGAAGCCTGGGACCCTACACGTCCAAGTCCTCAGGAGGGCTTGCATACTGGAAGCTACCGATTCCAAAAGGAAGGATAAGAGTCCAGGAGGCTCTATATCCTTGAAGGTTACAAGTTAATTTGGGAACCATTTTAAGTTTCAGTGTTATATCTTTAGTATCAGGCCCATTCACAGCGCCATTGGCTTCAAGCTAGAGATGTGGCTTGTGCTTCAAGTTACTTCCAGAAGCTTGAGCTTCTTGTTCCAAAAGGCCTTATTTTAGAGGTCTTTGGTCTTCTGTCATTTGTGCCTCCTGTGCTCTGGAGGGCTGGTGAAGTACTGCAAGTTCAGTTCTGGAAGCTCAGGGTTCTGTTTCCCTAGGGCATCTGTTATGGGTCTTTGAGGTCCTTGGGCGCCTCTGTTGCCCATATGGCTTTTCATTGAGGACCAGTGTCACACAAAGAGATTTCCTATGTAGCTACTTCTGGGTGCCCCCTTCCCCTTACAACCTCATTCAGAACAAGAGGGGTTTTAGGGGGCTTTACAGTGCATGCACACACAAGTTTGGAGAGTAGAAGCATACCTTTCAGGAACGTCCTGTTTGACAGAAATATAAAGGCCTGGTTCAATGGTGATCACCTATTCACCACAGCAGCCTCCCTTCACTCTTCTGATCCCTTGCTGATTGCATCTTGTCTTGCTTAAAACAAGTTTGGATGAATAAATACCAATTTAACTTGCAACTTCTCGAAGTTCCTCACAAAACAAAACACCTTGCAATAATTGAAATGACAACCTAATTTTCAAAGAGAGACCATGAATGAGCAACATTTTTCTATGCCTTTGCATCTGTTGCTTGCTGCTTACCACACCAGGCTGGAGGGGTCTATCGATGCCGACAGTGGCACAATCATGCACATCCAGACCCAAGTAATGTCCTGACACCAGATCAATTTCAAATTAGCCATGCCATTCATACTGTGTTTCCAGTTGCATGGATACATTTGAACAAAATGTTAGGGAGGGAGAGGGAGAGGGAGAAATGTACTCAATGACCAAGTTCTTATCCTTGGGGCCTTACTCCTTACAGTATGCAAACCCTTCTTGAGCCAGCTATAAGGTTTCAACCACCAAGGTACACCACTAAACTGCATTTGCCATAACAGCTGACAACAATCGGTGTTAGAGGGGATTGCAGGACTAGGAAGATCCAGTATCCCTTCTCCTGCATGGCAACGCAGGCTTCGAATGAGACATGAATCACATGAGGTTCTTCTCTGGACAAGCGTTTTATAAATAGTTACAACCTGAGGCACCCTAGTCCTCCTGTCTTCTCATTTTCCACCTTCAGGCCCTTCCCCCGAAGAACCTTCTCTAGGGCTGATGGATGCCTCTAATCTTAGTTTGGCAAACGCAGAGGACCTTACCCAGAAGGTGGAGGCAATCATTATGGTCGCATTATGCATCTCTGTTCTCGTAAGGAAAACTTTTCTCAGGGTGAAAGAAAATAAGAGAGAGTAAGACAAGCCTCCGGCCGAAGCAGTATAATCAGAGTCACTTCCCCTTGGGGGTACTGCCCCTGTTGGGGTTGGGCTCAATAGGGCGCCCAAAGGAGTAACTTTACAGGGGGACAAAGGAGCCTGACTTACCAACTTTAGTGCAATTGAATCGGTAAAAGTGCTGTAGATTGAAGTTGCCTTTTGCAAGTCCAAGATTCACAAGTCCTTGCCACAGCAATGTAGCCTGCAGAGCAAAAGTCATTGCTTTACAGGATTCAATTCAAATTAAAGTCTCCAAATAACAAAGTATGTATCAAGTGCTATCATTACAGAAAACGGACAAATATTACTTCCAAATAGCTTCATCAGAGTCTCCCATCAGAGTGTACTGCTTATAGAACAGCATGTACCACCCTCATGAGAATAACTGGAAGAGCTGCACAAGCTTACGGAGTGATTGTGAATTTGACCAAGGGTCACGCCGGGGGAACACATCTTGAAACACTCTTTCATCACATCCAGCACAACCTCATACACTTCTCTCTGCAATCATGACACCCCAACAGAGCCACAATATGGATGCCATCAACCCTGTAACCAACCTCGTACACTTCTCTCACCAGTCACTACACCCCACATCATGGATGCCATCAGTCCCGGTTCCAACCACTCCTTCCTTCTGCAAATAGAGACTTGGAAAGTAGCAGCAATTTGTTTCCTAATGTCGAACTCAACCTTGTGTCTGGCAACACTGCCCAGCTAGTTGCTCTGGCAGTGATGAATGACAGCAAAAAACAGTAGTTCATGACGACTGTTGGAAACCATTCCAGTTCATCCCCCAGGATGGCACCTCCTGGAACTTGTTGGGCGGCATTACCCAGGTGAAGAGTAAATGCACATTGGTAAAGCCATATCAACCTTGCAAAGACAACAGTTGAGTACGCACTTAAAAAAACAGACAATCCAATGCATTATATTCCACAGACAGAGAGTAAGAAAGTGCAAGGGAGGAAAAGCTTACCTGAGCAGGGGAAAAGTGGCCGCAAGGGGGCCAGCTGCGAGTCATGTCACTGACATAGCCATGATATTCACAGCCCACATCCATGAGCACCATTTGGGCCTTTCCAATCTGCTCAAGGCAAGCAATCAGCCAACACTCCCACACTTCAAACGTCAAAAGCTCACAACATGTGCTGTATTTCATGTACCACGCCAAACATGCTACCACCATAGAGCTTTGTGAATACTTCAACATGGCAAATAATAGAACACACCACATCTGGTTCGTCAAAACACCACCTACAGCATCATGGGAAGACAGGTCACTGGCTCTGGACATCCCAGAGGCAGAATGGAACGGTGATATGCAAGAGTAAAATTAGAGAAGGAACACCATAGACATGTCTAACCACCTGACTATTCCTCACCAGGCTGTACAGTACTTATCTGGGGCTACCCATAATGAACCACTATCACAATCTTAGATTTCAAGGCATGCTGTATATCCACCTACATGCAGAAATAACAACTACATTTGCAAGGTAAGGAAATATCATCTACAATACTAACGGCTGATAAACACGAAAAGACATAATTACCTTAAAAATAACATGACCAAACCAGAAAAAAGAAAATGAATGAATTTGTTGGTCACTGCTAGGAATTCATCAGCTCCCAGCAGTGAGTGCAAGCATACTAAGTTTTGTGGTCTTTGAATGCATACTGTGGTGCACTTGACTGTACCTTCAAGCAGTAGTAGACCAGCATGTAACAAACAGCCATGATGGAGTTATATGCAACAATCAGCAGTAGGATCTAGAAACCCAACAACTAATACTAAGTGAAATACCGGTTTATCATTACGAGAATAGTGAATGATGGTCCCATTTGCTCCCCCACCTACAATTGATGGAAATCTGTCCATTCACAACAAGCCAACTTTAATTTGCAGATGATATCATGATGAAGTCAGTTGAATAATAAGTAGCAGTCAAGGTACTGTCTTCTTTGGATACCTCTCTGAAGCTGGTGGTTGGAGTTCAAACAGCCAGGGTATTTAAGGCTCAGCAATAACCGGTGCTGAACCAACAACAAACCAGACATGTGGAATCAAGCATCTTCTGAAGTAGACACTGTATTGATGTCATCTTTAAAAATTGGACATGTACTCCAGCCCAGCTGATATGGCCCTCCTCTAATTGGAAATATTTGACAATGGTGTGCGAGAGGAAAGGAGAGACATCCTTACGCCATAGATTGGGCTCCCCTTATCTTACACTCATATTCCACCGTCGCTGCGAGCAAATGCTCGTGACGCCACACCTTGGAAACTTGCATGCTCCGTAGCATTGCCTGTCCAACTAGCAATGAGATGTCTTCAGGATACTTTGCATGGCAGAAGTATGTTAGCCACTTCTGCCCTTCCTATCCTTGGCCACCTTGGCCACAAATCTCCCTAATCTGCACTGTGGATTGCGTCTAATTCTCTCTAGATAATGAGCAAATCACCATATGAGGCAGACTTTGGGATGACCATACAAACCTGATGCCAAAGAACTGGATTCTCTAACTTGCATGAACAAGAAGGAAAGAGGGTGATATGTGCCCTAACCGAACCTGGCATGTGATGGCTGCAGCCTGCCGCATAAGCTTAAGCTCTGAAGGTGACTTGATCCAGCGGACTAAATGAGAGTACCTACTCAAGCTCCGTACTTTACCCTGCCTATTGGCATCCTGGAAGGCTGGTAGCTCCCTCAGCAGTGGACTTAGCAACCCGATGTCACCATAGACTGACTTTGCTTGCAGTATCATAGCTGATAAATACTGCAGTCCCACCACACTGTAAGAAACCGCTACCTTCCCACTGCCCTTCTCCTCCCTTCTACTCCATCCACATAGTCAGATGGCATGCAATTTATTAGCATGAAAATCTAATGCAGAATGGGTCAGAAGTAAACATGCATGTCCACATGAGGGAAGGTACCTCAGGAAGCAGTCGCAGGGTATAAGAGCGGTCTGCTCCAAACACATTTACAGCATCCTCTGTGCCTGCAGAGGGCCCCGCCCATGCCTCCGTCTGCCAAACAGTGCACATTTCACACTACAGGAATCAACATCCATCTATGCCTCTGAATAAGCTAGCAAAATACTAATTTGAAGAGGAAAACCATCAGATCACCTCCTTCCACACTCTATGCTCTCAAGAACTTCACATACTTCCCATAGGGGAGAAGTGAAACCATCTAAAGCCCCCCACCAGTGCTGTTGTTGCCAAAGAAGTTGGTTCTTATATACCATCATATCAATCTGAGGTAAAAGACTGGGTACGGCACAGCCATAATCCAATGATCTGGCAAATCATACAACATAAATGAAAACAACATTTCACAGGCAGACATACTTCCATGGGGCTCATGATTGGGAGGAAAATGACATTCCCAAGCCTAAAAAGTTGTTCAACGACCCATGTTCCGGTGCAGTATCTCTTTGGGTACAAGGAAAGAAGTAAGAATCAATATAAACTCACAAAGCGCACCTGAGTATCATGATCAGGCATAAACATGCACAAATCGGATTGGTCATTAAGCACTGCAAGGCCGCTGGGCTGCTGACATCCCGTGAAGTAGAGGTAATCAGTATCTTGTCGGAATGGATATGGCACTACCTCTGTCTTTTGTTTCACAGAGGCCGATCCCAGTATGACTAAGCTTTCTGTGGGAAGATATGACCGTAGTGCTTTTCTTCTCTCTGCAAACTCTGCAATAGCAATGCCCGGCAAGATCTCCCCTGCTGAGAGTAGCTGCCATCCTTCCAACCATTCCAACCCAATCATGCCTTTGTCATGACAATCCTCGATGACTTTCCTACGTGTATGCCAAATAATGTGTGACTGCCATATTTGTTGAAATCCAGATGCTTAAACACCTGCCGGGATACAAACAAAACGCTACGAACAGAGTGTGCCAAAAGTGGGATGGGGCAAGCTCAAAGCCTGAAAATTCTCTCTCTATCTTCCTAAGTCCCATCAGGAACAAGCCTTCTGCAAAGATACTGAGTCCCATTTAGCTCTCCTCTGCTGCATCCCAGAACGGCACAGGATCCACATTCACACATCTCCCAGACTTCCAATCCTAAGACTATAGGAGAACCTATGAACACAGCTGCACACAGAGCACAGCAACCTGCTAAAAGCCTGACCTTAGGTGGCTGGTCAAGTTGGCAAGAAGGCCACAAAACATTGCTCGATTCTTGTCTCTTTGGAATCAATCTTTTGAAGACAATCTTAAGACACTAGCTAAGTCTATTCTGAAGACAAGTAAGGTAAGAGATAAGATTTTTCACAAATCTAAACTGGGTCATGTCCAGGGAGCAGACTAAACCCACGACAAAAAGGGACAGATACCTCAGGATGTGTTCCGTGAGTAGGCTGGCCTGCATCATATTGAGCCCTCGCACTGTGTCGCGAAAATCCCCGGCGAGTGCCATCATAACAGTAGTGATGGTGCCCCCCTGCCTGCCATGCCAATTTCACCCTCAGAATCACTCACATTCTTTGCAATCAAACAATCCCTTCCTTACAAAGTCGGCCTTCCAAAACACACAAGGCAAAGACTCTCGATGATTCACAAAGACCTTATTCAAATGAAGCGTCGCTCTCACCTACAATGTGCAGGTATATCCGCCCTCGAGGTGAGGGGGGCAACACAGATTTTGCTCCATCTGTTAAAGAGCTTTTGTACACGAGCAAATTCATGCACGTACTTAGTACTATAAAAGGTAAAAGGTTGTCTTTTTCCCCTTCTATGATAGGATACAGTTATGGCCCAACACACATACATCGAAATCTAGCATCTTGGATGGAAAGACACTGCTGCAATCAGCAGTGTGAGGTAGCTTTTGTGAGACCATCGAACTTCTTCTCATAAGAAGCCGCCAGCTGCTTACCACAAACACAGCATTGCTGAAAAACCTTGGATGGAGCAGAAGAGCTCGCCTCCAAGCTGCCATCTTGACTGCCCAAGTCCCTAACTAGATTGCCCCATCAGAACTTGTTGTCAGCACCCAAACCTTTGACGTGCTCTTCAACACAGAAGGACACAGAAGGCCATGCTCTGCATCTCCTTACCCAAAACCTCACTTTCCGTCGCTGTTAGAGATTTAAAGAGCGAAGCTGAAAATGATGTCAGCTTGCCCGAGTGTTTACTTTTCTTTCATTTTATCTATATTTTTTCTTAAATAAGCCTCAAACTGTCCTTAGGGCAAAACTTAGGAGGAAGGGAAGACTAGGGAGCGTAACTCAGCAAACCACACCAATCGGAGCCTTGAAAGCTCAGTTGACCACCTCATTAAATTCACATGATGGGACTGAGGTCTCTCTGTACCAGAGCCTAGCCAAAGCTGTGAGTGAGAGTATGAGGTGCCTAAGACCGAAAGGGATAGGGCAGGCCAAGGATAATTAGGAGGGAGGAATGATGAAAAGAGTAAGAGCTTAGCAGCAGGGAGAGACAATACCCATGGGGAAACATAGAAAACTACACCAGCGTTTCGAGATGCGAGTTGCGCCCTGTAAGGTGTTTCGAGCCTCAGTCACTCTCATCACCGTCCACATGTGGACTCCCAAATGGTGAGGAATGAGTCATTCCATTTAACTCCTGAATGTGACAATCTGGAGCAGAGGAGGTATTCCTTGGCTCAGGAGCACCCCATAGCTCGCAATTATTATGCAAGACACAACAAACAACTGCAATTCTGGCAACTCTATCAACTCTAGAATTGAAATGTTTCGGAGTACACCATCTGCTTTTTAGAGATCCAAAAACATTTTCTATTGTCACCCTCTTTTTGATCGTGCTAGAGTCAAATCTCATCTTCTCTATATCAGTTGGATTGAGGTTTTCCGATTCTTCTGCAGGTGAGTGCAGATATGATAAGCTGCATCTCCAATCAGATATGGAGTGCATCTCATGCCTCCAATTGTGACCATTGGCTCTTGAAGAATGTCACGAGTCCTCAATTGTCTATACAGACTCGAGATCTTGAACCGTACACCATCATGAACCCTTTCTAGTTGGTCCACACATACATTCCAAAATCTCTTGTCTGCATCATAAACAACTTGTAACACAATATTATGGTTTTTTTTTTTCTTTAAAGAAAAGGGAAACACATGGGAGCGACGGCTCACAAATCAGGCAAATCAGGCCCCTTAATTATAGTGAGAGGAAAAAATAACCCCTTCAGAGTAACCTTGCCGCGAAGGCTTTCGCAAGAGACACCGCCCAAGGGAAGGGGGAGAAAAGCATACCACAGCCATCAAGGTAGGAGGATTTGACCCAGAATCATCTGGGTGGCAGTGTGCACCATCCAACTGAGCTACCAATTGTTGTTGTTGTTGTTGTTTTTTTGTTTTTTTCTATGGGAAAAATCACTAACTGCAAGTGTGACTCTTTTATTTGGAAGCTCGGCCAAAGGATGGTGACTGCGATCTATTGCTCCTGAAGGAATACTAATTTAGTTCTTGAACGATTTATTTCTATCAGTTAGAATGTCACAAATAGTATCAACAAACTTTTGTATGGTTGATGCACCCTGAAATGATCAGCCATATTTGTAGCAATATCCATGAGCAAACCAGTGTTGGGCGGTTACCCGCCGGGACCCAGGTTAACCGCCGGTTCAGGTTCAGTTTAACCGGAACCGGGCCCATTCCTACATAACCTGACCCGGAACCGGAACCTGCCAATGGGGATCGGCGCAGAACCGAACCAGCGGTTCCTGCTAGGTGTGAGAACCCGAGAACTGGGCACAGGGGGGTAAAAACAGGTTCCGGTTCTTGACCCCTTAGTGGAGCTGGTGGGCCCAGGGCAAAACTTATTTAATGCTCTCAAACTCCTGAGATCCTGTGTTCAATGCTTGAAGGCCATGAGATTCTATGTTCAATGCTTCTGCGCCATGAGATCTTGGGTTCAATCTCCAGCTCCATGATATCCTGGCTAAGTTCATTAATAAAATGTTTGAAGATGCCAATACTTGCCAGGTAGCTGGATAGTACTTTCAACCCATAAAATTTTACCCATTTTCTTCTACCAGTTTATTTAGAGTATTTTTGTTTGCTTTTTTGTGTTTAGTGAAAACTAACAAAATCATTGGATTTTAGTTCAAATATGTGAATACACTGCTATTTAATCTACCGGACTGATAAAATATTTTAAATCTAATTAAATTAAACAAATATATTTTAAAAATAGAACCGGAACCTAACCGGAACTGATGGTTTTTATCAGCAACTAACCGGTAACCGGAACCGCCCCCATGTTTAAAAGTTGGATCCGGAACCGGACCGGAACCGGCTCAATAAAAAAAAACCGGAACCGGATCCGGAACCGTCTCTTGAAATAATTGTGGAACCGGAACCGAAGGTTCCTTCACAAATGCAAGAACCGCCCAACACTGGAGCAAACCTATATCGAACAATGGCCACAATTTTCTTGATCTCTAATTGTGGCCTCATAGGATTGAGACATCGAGATTGCACTAAACACTTGTGTTAATCCTAAAATAAAGTTGTTGAAAGCTTTAGAACTCATTCTGTAAAGCATTAAATGTTTTTGTCTCTCATTTCAAGTGTACTATGCCAAACATTTCTTTCTACATGATCTCAATGCATGTATTGTCTATGTTCTTTCCACCACAAACAAGGTGGATGTCTCTTCATCACTGAAATGACACATAAGATTAGAAGGAAACTAAACCCTTATTGAAGGTTCTTGTCTGCAAGCAAAGTGCCTCACTCTAGACTTAAATACTGCACAGTTTTTAATAGAAAGACGGCAAAACCAGCTCGGTCCATTTCTATGGAGGGTTTTGATAAACAAGCAAGAAAACATATGATACAAGCAAAGCATGATCAACACTGTTTTTTTCTTTTTGCCCATTTGCGTTCACCTTTTTCTTTTTGGTATATGCGTATGATAGCATAAATGATTTACCCGGGTTGGAGCATTTCAGTTATCCTTACACTTACCTATCCTTCAGACGGATAAATAATTTGAGATAACCTTACCCTTACCAATCTGAAGGATAAATAATTTCCATATACCCTTTACCTATACATAAATATATATTTTTAGAGGGTAAATAGTAAAAGGGTAAATAAATTATTTTTTTTTCATGCCTAAGGACGAAGCCCTCAGCTTGTCACTCACAACACACGATACTTTTTTGTTTTTGTTTTTTTTAACACAATCGGCCTCATGATACACCAAAAAGTACACCAAAAACTGATTAAGTTACCTTAATTAATTGATTATGTTTTTGAGTTGAGCATTTGCAAACAAAAAAAACTGTATACCCTTCTATATATCCTTTATTTATTCAATGAGTATATAAAGGATAGATCAATTATCCTTACTCGGTATTTATCTTTACCCGGTGAAAAATATTGGCCCTTACCCTTTCCCCGCACGATAAATAAATGGACATATAAATATGTAGAGCAGTTTCATTCGGCCCTGTTCATTCTAGAGTGGTCCAGGAATTACTGTGGCCCAGGAATTAGAGTGGGGGCTTATGTAGTAAGGCCACGTGTATTAAGGAATGAGATGGAGGGGTCCAGTAAAATAAGGGAGGAACGCGAGTTGTATTAAATTGGCCAAATTTAATAATAGGATAAATAAATGGATATCAATAATTTACCCTTTATCGGAGGATTGATTTGAGTCTATTTACCCTTAACCGGACGGTAAGCAAAAATGTATTTACCCTGCAACACCAAAAAGGTAAAAAGGGCATAGAGTATATGGGTGTTTCTGTGACCATGCTAGCTGCAATGGGCTTTTGTGGGAGAGAGAGAGAGAGAGAGAGATGCCCAGGATTCCTGCCTTCCAGACTTGAGGGGTAGTGTGATGGTATGGTGGTGGAGGAATGGCCTCTTGTGTGTCATTGCACTGCCCGCATGCGGGCTTGCGTGTGCCTCACCCTCTTCAACCAGGTCTCACACCCCCCATATTGAGGAGGTGCGGTCGTCTGTCTATTCCTCGTCTATCTAGATCAAGTGCTTGGTCCGGTTCTGCTGCTGAATTCATTACTGGAGATCTCAGTAGAGCTGACAGAGATACACGCAGAAATTTGGGTGCAGTAATATCCGGGCCTACAGAATGGGAGAGCAGAGATGCAGAGACTAGGATTTCAAATCTTGGACAGAGTAGGAGTTCCAGCTGGAGAAGTACTGGTGTTGTTAGCGATACACCAAATGACCAATCTAGCAAGCCTTCATCGGAAGGGCCTGGGCTGATGGAGCGGGATGTGGGGAATGAAAGCCTTGCACATGATCATAGGGGAGGTGATCGCCACACAGAAATTTGGAGACGAGAACCTCCAGATAGGAATTTTGATAGCAGGGAATGGCGCAATGGCGAGGAAGCCCAGTGGGCTGCTAGAAATAAGAGGGCAATTTTGGGAGATTATAGTCGTGGTGGGGGGGTGAGGAGTGAAGCGAGTGTCCCCAGTAAACGAGATTGGGGTTCGAAGGGTGAAAAGTCATGGTCATGGCTGCGGACAGGTGAGGGACAGTCAGACAGAGACGAAGGACGGGAATTTTCCCAACAGCAAGGAGAAAATACAGGTAATAGCAGCCCTGCACTTTATGTTCAGAAGAGTGAGTGGCTGAGTCTGCACGACAGAGAGAGAGGGAAAGATATGAGAAAAGGAAGGGATGATTACGCTATGGGCGGCAGTGAAAGCCCTATAGGAGGAGAGATGCCAAAGCCGTTCGAGAGCAGCGGAATACAGAGAGAAAAGAACGTCCCTTTCACATCATCACCAGTGCAGAGGGAGGAGACAAAGCAGAGTCTGACTGCTTTCCTGGCTGCCAAGTTCTCCGGGGAAATCACAGATCAGCCGTCAACATCGTATGTGGACAGGGGAAGCAATGTGGAGTCTCAGTTCAAAAGTTCCTTCGAGAAATCACGGGCAACGATTGGGCAGTATGAGCAACCAATTTCTCAACAAAAACCGGGAACTAATACGGGCAGCCCACCACTTTCTCCTGGAAGGCCCTCCTCTTTGTGGCAAAGTGAGCGATCCTCTTCTTCTCAGGTTTACTCCTCTTCCGAGGCGCCTGTCTCATCCTCTGGCTCCTATACTAGACCTGAAAGCAGGAATGAGACCTTCTTATCCCGTACTGGAACTTCTTCGACACACCCTCCCTCATATGAAGTCCCCTTTGTAGCATCTCCAAGTATGGTCTCAGAGACACCATTTAATCCTTTCTCAAATCCCCCATCAACTCCAAATTTACAGACTCGGAGAGTCATGCCTGCACCCCGTGGAACCCAGGCAAAGGATTCAATGGATGCAGGTAGCATATCAGCCTTCCCCTTTCAAAGTAGTGCCCAGTATTTAGCCAGGTCCACAGGGTCACATTCCATTCCATCTCGACCATCTATACCTGGCAAGTTCTCCAAGTATTCTCAAAAGGTTGAGCCCAAGCCAGCTTACAAGAAAAAACCCCAGTCCAGTCCAGCCTCCACCGCAACTCCATTGTCACCTACAAGAGAAATGGATACATCTTCACTGCCCACCAATCTATCTTCCCCATCTGCTAGCCACCTCCCAGCAGATATTTCTGATATTTCTGGACCTGCTCCTTCCTCTTCTTCCTCTTCCCCATCAAAGGATGATGCAGCGGTGCCCTTACCTAGAGAACTGCCATTTGAGTACCAGTTCAGTTACACAGAAACCCCAAAAATGCCACCAGTTGGATATCGTGAACCACCTTATTCCCCATTCGGCCCCACAACAATGCCAAGACCATGGACAGGAAGGGCACCTCTCAATCCGAGCAAGAAGAAACTGCCAGAATTCGACTCATTCGTACTTCCTCCGAAAAATAAGAAGGGCGTGAAACCTGTGCAGGCTCCAGGGCCTTACCCAGAGGGACAGACCCCAAAACAGGCAAGGACAAGAGAAGATGTTATTGGGGAGCCCCTAACAACAGCAGAAGTCAAAGAGCTGATTGAGAGTTCCTGCCACTCCAACCGCCAGATCAATCTTGGTAGCTCTCTTGTTTTCTCATTTCCCACCTTTGGCTTCCTTTCTTCGTTATTTTTCGAACAGGGATATGCTGCTGGTAGAAAGGGGTTGTTTCATGAGTACATTCTCTCTCTCTCTCTCTCTCTCTCTCTCTCCCTCCCTCTGGGCTGAGCCTAAACCCCTGGCCCTGTTGGGGTCTAATTGCTGGGCAGCTCACACACAGCAAATTGATGCTTGTGTTTGGGGCTTTCTAGAGGATATCTGGAAAATCCAACTAATTCTCAATCAAGGTAAGTCACACTACCGGGGTAAGCCCCTCACAAAGGTCGTATCTGTTCCCTTTTGTTTCGCCCAAATTTGGTGCAGGATCTATGGGCTACGGCAAATGTTTCCAGTAAAAGAAAGAATGTACTCATAAGACGTTGTTTGCCGCAGCCTTGTGGCCATTGACCCCATGCCCAGTTTGAGCGGAACACAAAGGGGCAGAACCTACCTTTATCAGGGGCCGACGCCGGTAGTAAGACTTACCTTGGAATAAACAATTGATTGGGGTTTTCCAGATGTCCTCTAGAAATCCCTTTACACAAGCATCAACCTGCTGTGTGGTTTGCCCAATAAGTAGGCCCCAAAAGGGCCTGGGCTTTTGGCTCAGCCTCAAGACTTCCAAAGTTGGTAAACAGAGGTACAAGCACAGTGATAGATTTGAAGAAAGCGTCTCTCTGGTGAGAGAACCCCGGACAATGAATCAGAAAATGAATATTGTCTTCAGGTTGCCCACACAATGGGCAATTGCACTCTCCCTTTCCTCTCTTCTGTTTGCTGTTCAAAGGTAGGCTTCCCTCCCTGAGTTTAAATTTCAGTCTAGTGCCGAGAGTGGGTAGACCCTCGAGGTCATCCATTATGTCCTCCCACATGTCACAGACTGGAAACAAGTTCAGGGAAGTTTTCTGCCTTACTGCATTTTTCATCCTTGAGAATCTCTTCTACTCTCTTCCGCCAGGACTCAAGCCTGTTCGACAGGGCAATCCTGCTTCCAAGATATAGAGTCGATTAACTTAGGATATCTGATGTTGGACATACGTTCTGTGTCATAGGCCTTTTTGACATCCAAGAAAGAAACAAAAGTGGGTTTCCCTTCTCCAATGGCAATAGGCTTCCTAGAGGACAGGGAGAGAAAAAGAGAGAGACTGAGAGAGAGAAATGTTTGCAGTAGCCTTGTGGCCCTAGACGCCGCGCCCAGTTGGAGCCGAACAAAGGGGAACAGACAATAACCTTTGTGAGGCCTTCGGTAGTGGGACTTCCCTTGGTATAAACAATAAGTACAGGCTTTCCAGTTATCCTCTAGAAAGCCCTTCACACAAGCATCACTCAGCAGAGAGAGAGAGAGTTTGAGTTGGAAGGGTGGTCCATATCTAATGGATGGTGCTGAAGAGAAGTGTGGGATGGGTTAATTCAAAGGGTCTATTGTGGTCCTAAGTACTCATCGGACTTCTGATCAGGGTTAAGGTTTTAGAGCTCAAGGTGTGCAAGGTCAAGGAGGTGGTGAGGATGGACAATAGCCAGGAAGGAAGATGTAAAAAGCGTGTAATGAGGAGGGTGTGTGCTTTGCTTGTAGGGAGGGACGGATTAACTCACAACATGCTTGACTTGATACACACACACTGGAAACGACGACGTTGCGCAAAGGTCAAATGTAAGGGTGTGCCCACTGTGGATATGGACAATGTCTGCCAGAAGCTGGAGGTTTGCTAATTTCTTTATTGCTTCTCACTTTTCTACAGACCTTCCTTGTAGATTATTACCTTTATGTAGGACTTTTCAGGCTTTCTACAAGCTGATCCAGTAATTCCGATTATCGAATCAGGCATTACACCACTCTCAACCTTGTATATCTAACCTGATATAATCATTCATGTATTCCAACATCAATACGTTTACTGTCCAGTAGAGGATGAATTGTAGACTCAATGTTACTTGGCTTTGCCTCCATTTAACACAGTACTTCAGTTCATGTCATATCCCTAAAAGCATAGCTTAACATCCATTATGGAGAACCTGGACAGGTAGGTTTTGAAAGGGCACCATCTTAATTATTTAGCCATGTTCCATTCATGTCATTTCCAGTGCAACATGACCACATCCAGACTGAGGTGTTCCCTTGCCCAATCTGAGCAAGGATATAACAAAACTGAGAATCTTGGAATGTTTTCCTTAAGAGGGCCTGCTACTCAGGTTTGCCGATAGAATATCAGGTGTGCCAAGTAACAAACTACATATTGTCCAAACACTTGCCCTTAGCATGTGTCACGATGAAGTTGTGAGCAGCCTTTATTTCTGGCTTTAGGAAGTGTAAAGTGACCCATGACACCTCCTTGTGCAGATTCTGGAGTTGATCTAGCATCCAATATGGGATCCAGTTTCCTACTGTTGGTGTAAATGACAGTGTGAGAGAGATTCAACTCCCACTGCCCACAAAGTCACAAAATGCTTGCAGACACTGATTATAAGCTAGTGTTATTATTTTGTGACGTATGCTTTGGACCGATGTCAGAAAACAAATCATCAAACAATATATAACAATCTGTCAGGGTCTCCCTTGGCAGGCCTTACCCATTTAGCTAACTTCGCTAGAGCAACTACACGTACAGAGTTTGGTGAACCACTTCAGTTCGAATGCAGTGATTCCTAGCATGCACTGACAGAAGGGTGGTATGGAGAGCAAGAAGGAAGGAAGAAAGATGGTAACCCACAGAAACCAGAGAGGGAGAGTTTCAGTGTGTAGGGTGTCTTTGGGTACATGAACTAGAGGGAAAGTGTCAAATAGATAAGCTGGTGGTGGGCAGGAGAAGACAGGTGGCAAAATCATACAGCGCCATGGAGGCGTGGTATATCTATTCCGAGGGCGCAATTACAACTATAAAGACCGTCCTAGAATACCGCTCATGCTCTGGAAGCCACCAGCGCCCATCTACCCAAAGCTCATTCAACCAGACCCTGGAGGATTGACAAAGGAGGTGGCTGACTTCATGCGGAAACGTGGCAAAAAACTGCCACCTGTCTGTAAGTTGGGTATGTGCTTCTGCGAACATGCACTGCATGTCCACAACTTCTCGTCTCCGTTGTTATGCACTGTGGGATACAGTCCACAATCTTGCAAGCTTTATTATTAGGCTACTGGTTTCTGGGTTTGTCTTGTGGGGCCCACTTATCACTGTCCTTAAAGCAAGTAACTGGTGATTGAGATAGCTATGCAGTGTGACAGGCTTTTGGCATCATGCAAACTATTGGCTTGCCTATGTGTAATGAAGCTGCATCTAGGTTGAGATTGTCCCTTTGATTTGGCGGAGGAGGTTTTTGGTGACAATGACTAGAAAGGGCGGGATACAGGAAAGAATGGGGTGTACCTGAATTTGGTCAGGGATGTGAAGGATGCCTTTGAGGTGGACGAGTTGGTGCGTGTTGACTGCACAGGCCTCAATCCCAGTGACTACAAGAAAATCGGTGCCAAACTCAGGGTACATCCCCATCCTATTAACTCTTGTTTGTAAGAGTCTAAGGTACTGAATGGTCAATCATGGTGTGTGTTCCCCAGAAAAGCTGGATCATTGTCTTTGGAAGGATCCTACAAACTGGCTCAGTGATGGGTCTGTACTGAGCTACTGTGCCCCAGAGAGCAGCCATCAGATTCCTTGCCCTATAGTATTGTGTCATCCATTTATTTTAGTCAATGTTTAAGTTCTTCGTTTAAAGACGACAGTGAACAAGAGCTGACGGGCTCTTTGGTGTGGTTTGGGAATTCAGGACTTGGTGCCATGCGTGCTACTTTCATTTGAAAAAGAATCCATTTTGATGTGGAGAGGAAATTGTGAGACTTCTGTGGAGTCTGAAGACAATGGTACTTGCTCTACAGCTGCCTCTCCTCTGGAGGAGGGTGCCACAGAGGAGTCTAAACCCGAGGCTAGTAAGCAAGAGAATGTTGCCACTTTCACAGCTTTGGCCGAGGCAGTAGGTATGGCAACTGTTCCTGAAGTTGGCAGCCAACTTTTGGGCCCTGTTGCCAATGACCGCTTAGGTTCCCTAGTTGCTGCGGATGCTTCTGGATTAACATCCCAGGAGGATGGAAGGGAAGAGCCTGTCCATGACACACCTATCTTCAATAATGGTGTACTCTCTGGAGACACTGGTTTGGCAACTGTGCCTGAAGTTGGCGGCCAACTTCTGGGCACTGTTGCCAATGATCACTTTGTTGAAGCAGGGGATGCTTCTGGATTGAGATCCCAGGAAGAGGGAAGGGAAGAGCCTATCGGTGACACTCTTGTCTTCAGTAATGGTTTACGCTCTCAACAAGATGTGACTGGTTTGGCAGGACAAGATGATGAATCAGCACAAGCTGACAAAGCTACACAACACGGGGCATCTGCTGGTGACAACCCCTACAATGTGGATACTTTGTGGCAAGAAGCCATTGCATCAGGAACGGCCCTGCCACTCAATGAACCTCATTTAGACCCCGACACTCTCCTGGAAAAGGTAGATGCCTTCTCCAAGATATGCCCTGCTGGCCCTGTCCGAAAAGTTTATACTCGAACTCCCAAGAGTATGGGCAAAAGGTTGAAGCAGGGTAAGGGTTCCTCCAACACAGATGACTTAGGAATCCCCTTGGAGGCTCCTCCATTTGGAGAGCTAGCTGTTGATCAATTGGCCAAGCTGCTAGCTTCATAGCAGTCGTGTACCAGATCTTAGAGCCTGGCAACTTGTTGGCGATTCTCGTTGTGAAACAGATGATGCTGCACATTGTCAGAGATCACTGCCCTGCAGGTTTTGCATTTATATTGTATAGCTTATATATCGTCACCATCGTTAGCTCGCAGACCCCGTAATGGTAGTTCTCAACATCTTGGCAGCTTGTCTCAATGTCGACAAAACTCACTGCCCCCTCAAACAAATCAAGAAATATCAATTGCATCTGATTTCGTGTGGGCTCCTTATGAATCCTCTTCCTTGTTGTTCCACATCAACTCTGCTAAAGGTATTTGTGGGTAAACTATTGTACACTGCACACCCATGTATGCACTCCCACAACTCAGAAGCAAAGGAGAAAAAGAACAAGAAAAGCCAAGCCTTCATGCTGAGCTGAGGGGACCCTGTGACATATGAAAAACTACCACAGGCTCCAGGACTTGGGCAAATTACCTGTTGCCGTGAACTTTTTCCTTGCTGTTTCCCGACGGCAGCCGAACATTTGCCGGCGGACCACGAATCCCGGGGAATATGATTGATGCTACTCAGTATCAGCGGCGTATCGTATCTTTCCGTATATCGTACTGGATACTGTGCATATTATATAGTGTTTTTCTTTTCAAATTTGGAAAATAACATGAGTGGCTACTGAGTTTTGCAGGAAATAGCCATATTTTCTGTTCATCCACTGAAATTTGGACAGAATCATCCTCCTCTGTAATTTCATCCATGTGTATCATTCATATTAGGCGAATTCATCCAATATTTATATTTTTTTTGGAGAATTTTGGAGATTTCATCCATGAGAAAATAGGGAATTTATGACAGAATATTCGATTTGTTTTTTGAGGTCGAAAAAGTGCGAAATTTCGCCAGAAATAAAAACACTGATTATGTATATCTACGCTGTTTCATGAGTATACGGTACACTGAATTGCTGACAGCCGCCTTTCTTTGATGTGACTGTGGTAATCATAAATGAATTTGCTCCACGCCCCAACTGGACAAGAAATTTGAAAACGCGTCTTTGGGGATTTGAGCCCAGGACCGGCTACTGCGGGCTTTCAATTTTCGTCGTGTTACTCTGTCTGCGCGTCTTTCGCTCTGTCTGTCTCTCTCTCTCTCTCTCGTTCTCGTTCGCGCTTTCTCTGAGAGACAATCGACAGCATTCAGGAATCTCCTGAAATTGTGTCGAGGTAGTCGTTCAGAGCGATCTCTCGCTCGTGTTTAAGATATTCTGGACGTGATGAATTCAGAAAGAAGTCATAAGAAGCGTGTAATGGTGGAGAGTCCTGCTTCATCCTCAAGGTCCAAGCGCAAGAAATCCGTGCGCATGGATGGCACGGGTGACGTTCAGAAGCTCCCCTCGAGTGCTGTGACTGGAACTAGGAGCTCCCGCAGGCGTTTGAGCAACTTCTCGGAGGGAAGTATGCAGGTCCAGAACACTAGAGTGCAGTACAGGTTCGAGATGTACCTGCCAAATCGGTCCTGCGTTGAAGTTCAGGTGGACGGTGAGGAGGCTGAGATGAGCCTTACTGTTGAGGAGTTTGTGAAAATGACAGAAGAGGCTGCGAGTAGGAGTGCCACCAGTGCGAAGAAAAAACAACGGGAAATATTGTGGGGGTCGCATGTGAAAATTGAGGATTTTGAGGGAAAAGAAATAGAGGACGGTGAATTCTTCCCTGCGGACTTCACCTCACCCAGAATCCTCCTGCTACAGGTCTGTCACGTGACTTTCTAAGTGCAGCTGGTCTTCCTTCCTTTCTTGGATTTCATTCCATTTCCTATCTGCTTGGAAGTTGGTAAATGTGAGCTGGAGAGTTTCCGCCAGGCGAATTCAAACTCGAAGAATTTGCAAAACGTCACCAATGTGCTGATTAATTGTGATTTGCTTCCTTCTTGACAGGATGGCCATCCCAATTCTGTTCATGCTCATCCGGTAACATCCTAAAGCCTGAGGTCTCATAAGTTAATTTTGTGGAATTGTATAATTGTTGCAATCCTGCACACAGGAATATTGGATTCTTTTGGGTTAGAATTGAGTGACCGTTCACATGGGATTAATCAACTATGAATTGGAAGTTTAGCACTTTCCTGTGCAAACATTACACTGTCTTTTGAACTGCCATGCGAGGTTTGAGTGATTTGGGGATGGGTTTGGCAGGGATTTTGGAACGTGACGCCAGAGCCACAGATGCTGGGAGTCCTTCCCCAAGATTACACCTTCTTTTCAGCGTTAGCAGACGAGCTGGTTGTGCTGATTCCATTCTTCCCATATATAACTGCATATAAATTCGTCGCTAAATAGTTACTTCGATTATTTAAACTGACTGTGCAGAGTTGCAATCTAATATAGCTTATGACAGACTCCAATTTTCTACACCACTAATGACAATGTGTAGCCCATCCCATGTCGCTGTCGTTAACTCCATAGAACTTGATTGTCCAAATATGATCACTGGAGTTCTAGGGAAATGGGAACTCTAGTAACGCATGGTAATTGCTTTGGAACAGGACAACTCGCTGCAAGCCGTTTGGGAATTGAAAAGTGGACAGTTGCGGCTCGTCTGGTATGCATCTCACAGTCAATTTCCTCTTCTCTAAAGAGGCATAGTAGGGTAGCCCCAACATTGAAGCAGGTGCTCAATCACACAGAGTGAACTGGTTGGTGGAGATTGTGCAGTGTGGACTTGGATCCCGGAGCTGGCAAGATTACTATCTTTGACACGGGCAAGGGCATGGATAGTAGTCCAGAGCGCTCCATTGCCAAGTGGTACGTGAGTACAACTTCATTTCTTTTCTCTTCTCCCCTTCTAAGTCTCTGGCTTCATCCCTGCACATGTCTGTGGGGTCCAGTCAAGTCCAGGCCAATGGTATGGTTTTGGTGGAGTATATGGAAGGAGCGTTGTGTGGTGTGACATTTGCACATGGCCTGAATTTTGTAGCTGTTGAGAGTTTTCTGCAGATGTAAGGTAGTCATGTCACTCCTTGCTGAATTGCAGGGGTACTATAGGGAGCTCCACAAACCGAAATGTGCAAGCTCTTGCTATTGGAGGAGAACCACCCTATCTAAAGGTATGTAACTTGCCCGGATTGCAGGGAGCACCCACCTTCGAAAACTCATGGTTTCAGGGATATGCTCCCTTGGAACAGTGTTTGTGTCGGAGAATTATATTCTTGTTGACTCTCATCCAACGGATTTTCTGTCCCATATTTATACAGCAGATGAGCTTTGAATCTGTAGTAAGTGATCCTGAAGGTTTGAAGTTGGTGTAGATTGCACACAACCTTGAGAAGCCCATGTTTCAGAGATGCTGTGGTCACTCTATACTACATATATATTTGTCATCTACAGTGCAAAGCACTGGCATAAAGAAACAGAAAAGGTTCTTGTGTCTGCATGAATGGAGCCGAAGTTTTAACTGCCAGGTACAGTAAAGGAGTTATAGAGAGAGTTTTTTCCATAAGTGACAGATGAGGAATTTGGTTTTTGCAGCCACACTTCGGAATGTATGGATTTGGAGGGATTGGTGCTGGATTGCATCTTGGAGGGTGAGTCACGGCCCACTTTCCCCTTCCCCATCAGCCTGTCAGATAGTGGATTAAAGCATAAGCTTGTCAACCTTGAAATGAATCTACTGGAACAAGCTTGGTGGACTGAATTCAAGATATTACTTTTACGTCACTTTGTTCCTAAAAACATCTTGAAGGTTAATTATTGGTGCCCTGTCCTTCTATGCTGCTGCAGAAGCATAACAGTGTCCTCAAAAACAGCGGTATCCAGAAGAGTGGTTGTCCTACATTTGGGAAGGGATGCGCTGCAGAATGAAGTCAAGGCTGGAAGTGCCTGGAAGGTTGTGCTGTCCGCTGTTACCGAATTCAATATTTGCTATAAACTTTTTATAGTTTTGAACTGGCCCCTGAGTCATCCTGCATGATTACTTCTACTGAATCACCATGAGAAATTGTCGGGTACCCTTTTTCAAAGAGCTATGAAGTATCATCTTTCTGGAAAGCAACTCCAAGTTCATAATATTGTCATGGCATAGCAACCTTTCTAATCTATTCTATGTTGCTCGTGACTTGTGGTTCCAGACGGGGGGAGAATTTCGTAGTCCAACAGAAGAAGAGTGTAATTTGTCACCCCATGGAAGCTTTACAAAGGCAAGCATCATGTTCATAGAGTGCGTTTGAATTGTTCTGTAGACCTACAATGAAGAATAATATATTCATGGAAAATGCATACCATAGACTATAGTTCTGTCCGGAAAAGTCACTGGCACACAAAGACATCTTTGTGAGGCCTTAGGGCAGCAGAGACTGACATGGCAGGGATCATCTTATGCCCACTTGTAGACTTATCTTCCCAACTCCACATGTTCCAACTTATACTGCATGGAGTCTGACCGCAAACTCCAAAGAAGAGTGTCCCTTGCAGAGATTGACAAGACTGGCTGCACCCCATCAACAGAGTCATGTACCTTCATTGCCTGAGAAAGAACATTATCTTAGGGCCAAACTACTTGTCTACAACTCCATCTCCATCTCCATCTCTTCTAAGGTTATTGGGTCAATGCATGGTGAGATCCCAAGGATCCAGACTGGCAGATGGGACATGCTGCAGCCTGCCAAACACCTATGCTCTGCTTGGGCTAAACAGGCAGGCTGAACATTGAGACTGAACAGAATTCTTCCTTTGCTGTTCTCTCTACTGTGAACTTTGGGGTCACTACTACTGGCAGAACTTTTCTATTATGAGGATCAGAGATGCCTTTGGCAAATCTACCAGAGGCTGTCTATGTTAGGGAATCACTCGAGGACGAATTGTAGCTTCATGGTTGTGTGGTTGGTTTCCCCACTTTTATGTTCCTGATGGTATAAGCTCTGTGAGCTGCCTGTGGACGTATTAAAACTTGTGTCTTTTCATGCTTTTCTGACCTTCTTTCTCATCCATATGGTGAAAATATACGCTACCCATTGTACCTTAAATTCCATACTCAGTGCTTATACCCCTTCAAAGAGGTTTTTGTACCCTTTCAAGCACCTTCTGAATGCGGGGAGTCAAAGGTACAAAAGTTCAAGAAGTTCCAACCCCAAGATAAAGGTAACATACAAGAACATTAAGTCCTGTCTGAAGAGAGACCATTATTGAGGATGCCTTTGAGTAGGACACTGCGTAAGCACTTTAGAGTTTTTCATGTCTCCCTCTCTGCCTGAGGCTCCACCCAGACATTCTTTATGAAGAAATTTTATCATGGTTTGACAAATAACACTTAGTACCACTATGACAGGTGGAGATTACAGATCTTAATCAGCAGGTCTTGGAATGGAAAGTTGAGGAAGTGCGGCGCAAGCTGAAGGACTACTACTTCCCATACATTCAGGTAATATCAAGTGATGGTTTTTCCCTGTCTGTTTCCATGTCAACCACCTTTGTTTGTTAAGTTGCGACCCCTGGTTTTCTTCCTTGTTCTGCTTTTCGCCATGCTAGAAAGGTTGGTTAGGACAGGTGTGTTGACTTTTATGTTATCATACGACCAAACTCTGCACCCCACTTTGTCAGAATGATGAGGGAGGCTCGTCTGGCAGGACTGCAACTCCGGTGACGATCATGGTGCGTACTCCTACTTTATGAGTAACTAAGTGCTTTTTCTGTGGATAGGTTATTGACTTGACTGGTGCCTAGTCATCTAATATGCCCTGTTTCTGATTGCATACGAAGTTGCTTTGTGCTGCTGTAGTGCCACCAGTCGCTCAGAACCAGGACTCTTAGTTGAATAAAACTGAGAGACTGCTTCAGCGATGTAGGATGAATATTGGTCCAACTAGAACAAAATTCCTGGAATTTTAGGCTTCGGGGCACTGATCTGATTGGAGACCAGCACGTTTCTCCTTTGGGTGCCTGAAGTTTCTCTTAGTTGGTGTACATTGTGGACTTCACTTCTGATAGTGGCCAGGTTTGCTTCCAGGTAAATAAACTAGATCTGGCAGAAGTGGTGGGTGGTGAAGTGGCAGTGACCAATTCCCTCACCGGAAATGGCAAACCATATGTTCTACAGCTACAATTCACGAAAACGAAAGACATCAAATCAAACCAAACAGGTACATACAACCCAGCTTCTGGTATTTCTTACCTTATATCCCATATATTTATGTTTGATTACTTCTCAGTTGTGAAGCGTACCTATTTCAAGAAATCAAACTACTATCTACACTTAAGCAGGTTCATTTTTGGTGGTCTGACAGTGGACTGTGCAACTCTCTACCCCTTATGTCTCCCAATGTTATCGTCTACTTCCCACAGGTCCTTGGGCTTCCAAAATCTGTTGTTGGCTCACCAAATTTCCCTGTTCCTCCTCTCTCAATCCCACATCTCTATCATTTCTAAAGTTCTACTGGTTTGGATGCAGGAGGCAAACTAGACAAAGCAAATGCTCGTATTACCTGTCACTACTTTCCAATCACAAAGGTGCAACCACTAATCAGCACCAGTAGCTGCTAGATGCTTGAGAATGTGCTCCAGCACATGAAGGATTTTTTTTTGAAATAAGGTCCAAGTTGGGATCAGGAATACTGAAAACCTACTGGGACGTTATGATGTAAGCATCACATGAAGTAGTATGTACCTGCAGGGGAAGGAAGCGATTGACTCTATACTAACTAAACTGAGGAAGGAATCCCCCCATCAAGAGGAGTTCGAGACATTCTCTCGAATTGACATCCGAAGACTGGGGAGGCTACTGCCAGATGCCAGAGGAGTACGTCTCTTAAACCCTGTGGGCGCAAGTCACATGGTGACATTGAGTATGTAAATGGTTCAGTTTGTTAGGCTTTCCAGGGGGGAAGTTGCCCATGCAATCTGGTTTCAAACACCGTCTCGTAATAGAACTACATGGACTCACAACCACCCAAGGGTGACGAATGTGCACTTTGTGGTGTTACAGAAGAGGCTTCCATTCATGGAGCCAAAGAAGGGTCCAAAGGCACACGAAGTTCCCCAACAATGTTTTAAGCGAGTGAAAGCTTTTATTGGTGAGTTGTCAAAATAATGCCAACTAGTTAAGAAGAGAAATTGTCAAGGATGAAGAGTTCCTTTTCTAAGACTTCTTTCACCTCCAACTGTTCCATGACTTCAGGTTTGTATGCATATTGATATCAGAGAATGCTGATGTTGTGGGTGGAATGATTGTTATTTGCAGATGTTGATGCTGGATTTGTGCCTACCACTTCCAAAGTGAGTGCTACAATGTCTGACGCTCAATAGAAATTTCATCCTGACTATTAGTGTGGCATTTGGTGGTCTAGAATGGCTGCTGTCAGATCAAAAGCCTCTGGATACAATTCAGACAGTCCATGGTATTCCTGTCAGTGAATGTAGATTTCGTGTCTCTATGTCTCTGTATAGATTTGTTGAGCATCCACTGTCACATCATTTTCACAATCATGTAGAAGCAGAAATCAATTTATGTAAAGCATCTCAATAGCTGTGGCATGTATTCTCCAGGTATGACTACGACATTGCGAATCTTATTAAAAGCACATGTGGTCTCTGTTACTGCAGATGGATTTGGTAGGGAAGCACCCTTTCACGGAGGCCCTTCTGTCTCTTGGTCTTTTGCAAGACTCATCCAAGTCAGAAAGGAAAGGTAAGTCTATTTATTGTTATTGTTGGAATTGAGAAAATCTGGTGGAGTTCTGTATGAACATGCAATGTATTATGTGTTGTTAGTTTTTGTGTGCTTACCGTTGTGATGGAAACATTTTATGCTGCAGATGTGATTGTGGTGATTAAGAAGGAAGGCAAGACATTGTCACCTGAGCACTTGCGTGGTGATTTCTCCAAGTGGGTCAGTGAGTCACATGAAAGGTTCGATGAAGGGGCAACCTTTGATGACAAGAACCCCACCATCTACATCACCCAGCCCCACAACAAGCAAGAGTTGGGCATCAACCTTGAAGGTAAGAAGAAATGAAATGAAATGAAATGGTGCTTTATAACGTCCGCGGAAAGCTCATAGAGCTTATGGGACAAAATGGAAGGAAGAACATGAGAGAAAATAGGAAAACCAGAGTCAGAGAAAAGAACTATTGTTCGAGTGATTGTCTAAGGGTGAATGCCTCGTGCAGGTAGGCTGCCAAACATTTCTGATCCTCATAGTGGAAGACTTCAGTGAGAGATTGGGTTCCACGGAATAGACAATGGAATCTCCCACGGATCTCATAGTATAGGGGGCAATAGAAGAAGTGTTCTTCAGTTTCAATTTCCTGGTTGCGCCCTGTGCAAGCACGACATAGGCGGTCCTCCCGCTGCAGGTTTTCCCATCTGCCAGTCTCTATCCGTAGGTTGTGGGAGCCCACCCTGAACCATCCCAAAGCCCTCATGATGGAGATAAAGAGGCCGAAAGGTAATTGGGCCGCAAGATTCTATCATCCCGGAGAACCAAGAATGTTCTCGATAGAAATGGAGCTTTGTTGTGAGGTTGGGTAACTTCCAAGTTCTCCTGACATGTAACTCCATGAGCTCCTTTCTAATGAGTTGGTTGCGGTCATGCCTGAATGTGATTTCCACCTCTTCTGGGTTCACTGGCATAAGTGAAGCTATAGAGAGTCCATGGCGTTCAAAAAAGGTATCCACACGGGAATACCAGGATTGTTTGAAGCCTGCATTTTTGAGTCTCATAGATGTTGTGAGGGCCCTGGCCACAAGCCCCTTGGGGGGAAGGCCTTGTAACCTAGCAGGAAAATTGTAAGCCGGAAGAGGGCCTCAGTTTGGAGTGGCACACAGGCGAATTCTGCATTCAATATGTGCGATGGAGTTGTGCCTCTGGCGCCAAGCATTGCTTGGAGGAAAGATGACTGCAATGGTTTCATATTGTTTTCCCACCAGGAAACTGGGACTGCAGGAAAAACTGGAATGTCCACGGAAGCCACAAGGGCCCATGGGACAGGGTAGGACAAACCAATATTTACTTCAATAATCAAGTAAGCAACTATGCAACATCCACAGAAGAACAAAAACAGATTTATTCTGTCAATAGAAAGAGAACACTAGCATCCACTGTGCCCAAGGGCTCATGGGACAAAACAGAACAGAGAGTTGGGTTTGGTTATTGAGAGAGTAATAATGAAACATACAACTACTTGCCATCAGAATGTAAGACTTGACCTCCAATTCCTACCAGATGGACTATGCTTGCTAGCAGTAACATGGCCGCCGTCACTGCAGTTTTCAGCGTACATTATAACATGAAGACAAGAGACATCTCTTGGAAGGTGAAGGACAAGAAGAAAGGTCCAATCAGATTGAAGCTTCTGAAGGGTCTCCCAGGGCTACAGAGTGACAATCAGCTGTATGTTACTGTGGAGTGCTTTGTATGTGAGGGTCTCTGCGAATCGCCAGGTATGCAGCAAAAAACCATCCTACGCACTATGCATGAGGTGAATACATGCACGTCTGCAAACAACTGTGTATGTTGGCAGAAAAGTGAATGTGGGATATTGAGTGTGAGATTGAATGCGAGATTGAAGCTTTCAGGTTGGTTGAGTGCAAGTAGGAGGGTGTGTAGATCACGTTTCAGCTTCTACATGCTTTCTTGCACTGGAAAGTTAGCCAAATTATTTGCTGCATATAAAGCATATAAGTGCTAAGTAAATATCCTGCAGAGAACCAAGACATTTCTGCTACAGATTTGACATATGAAGATATACTAGAATGGCTGACGAGTTTTACTTGATGATGCCAGGTGAAATATGGATCATATGCAGGTACTGTCTTTTCTCTGTCTCTCTCCGTGGATGCAATTCTACTTCTCTTGTTGGTCCACTTTGGCCCATGGGCCCTGCAGGACCCCTGTAGACATTGTAAAGTTTCAGAAATAGTTGGCAGCAGATGTGCATGAGAGTTATCTTTGAGCTGCTTGTTGAGGGCGCCAGTTCTTTCTGTATTCTGCTTTCTTCTGTTCCTTAAGCTCTTTGAGCTTACCGTGGATGGTATAAGGTTACTTTTCTTTAAAGTTTCATTTCATTTCTTCTGTCTGTCACTCCTTGTAGTCACCTCAGAAACCATTATCTTAAATATCTCCATAAAGCCATTATGTGGCCCTTAATAGACCCATGGATGTGCCCGCATCACAAGGGAGCAGTTCAACAGACGATCAGGACCCAAAGTTCTATTTAGGAATGTCAAGGGCATTTCCACTAGATATTCTCTTCTCAGAGAAGGTATTTCTACATTCCCTTGACTTCTGGTGTTTTCATTCTTGTTTCTAGTGACGGGTAACAACAGATATCTGCAGTGAAGTATCAGTCTTGCTGCCATAATTATTCATAGCTAGCAGAATCCCCAATCAGTCTACTACCTGCATAACTTTATTTTGAGTTAGTTTGCATGCTTCATATTGTATTCAAACTAGGCAGCATTGATGTGTGTTGGAAGATTATGCCGATCAGATTGCGCTATCTTGTGAGTACAGACTCAGAAAATCGACGAAAGTACGTGGAGAAGACAAGAGGAAAAGATGCATAACAAGTCTCCTGCCTTTCTAGAGCTGCTAAATGCAGATGAAGTGATGAAGTTTGATGTTGATAGGGTCAGTTTTACTTTCCTACCAACTTGTTTTCCAAAACTTCATATCCAATTCAGGTTGGTCTTCAACATCTGTTGTTGCTTGTTACCGGGGTGCAGTATCAACCACTTGTTTATCATCCTCACAGCAGATCTGCTGTAGCTATTGTAATTCAAGAATGCAACGGTATTTATCTTCCAAGGTGGGCCCACAAGTCACTTGCAATAGAATTTCTTTTCCAAACAGGGACTTCCGACGGAGTATAATGTCAAAGCTGGATTTGCCTTACCAAGCGAGCTCATTGCTGTGGTGAGGCCGAAAAGTTGTCTACCAGGTGCAACACACACACCTGGCACATCCAAATCTGTGCCTACATGCAGAACAGAGCAGAGAACAATTTTTCCCGAGTCTATGGATGTGAAGCTGGTTGTCAAATTCTTGAAGAATGTCCGAGGAGAGGATGCAAATAAGCGCGAAAAGGACAAAGCAGAGCTGATATACAGCAGCACAGTGAAGGCGTGTACCAAGCGCAATGTGAAGGGCCTTTATTGCTTCAGTACTGACAATACTTTGGGAAATGTCCTAAGAAAAATGGGTGCATACTTCTTCATTTTCTCACTGGTGAGCTATTTGTTCTCTGGATAAACTCAACACTTCCTCTGAAACACCATGAAATAAGAAAATTCTTCTCTCCACAGACAAACGGGAACAATCACACACAAATGTAGATGACTAGAGAGCAGGGTCAAAAACACATCATGTTCTCATTGCTATCCTAAGTCAATGAAATCCTGTGACCGAGTGGTCTTCGTCCATGCATGAGCACTTTTGCAAGTTTGGACTGACTTCCATTCCGTTGTGTTAAAAGTTCCAGTGACCTGCCCTCTGTCAGAATCAGCCCATTTCTCATGTGACTTGACGAGTGTTGTTGGATGTGATGACAGGAAAGTGCAAAATACTGCGACGTGACTCCAGCAGCAATATGCCTCAATGTGGTGGCATCTGATAAAGTAGACACCTGGAACTTGTGCAGTCACGTTAGCGACTGTAACAGACACCACCATGGGCGTAAACTGAAAGGCTACGCCAGGTGAGTATCTCAAAACTTCTGACACTATCCACTTGCTTGTGATCCATGAGGGTCTCTTATGAAGCAGAATGCAATCTGAATCATGAGGAAATGACACATTGTCTGCATAGTACAGTTTCTTATTCTTCTTCTCATCTTCTTTCTGTAGGCTTATGTTAATAAAAAGCAGTGTACTTTCTACGCTTCTAATATGAGGCTTGATTGTGCAACCATTTTCTTGACCCAATCGTTGGGATGTTGCAATTGTCAATTGTACTCTGCCCTCTCCATATCAGGGCTACAAATAAAGACTGATTTCTGAAACTCTTGCAGGCTGGGAGGGATGCTGGATCATCCTCTCTATCTTTCAAGATCTGATGAGTTTGGAAACGCGGTAGAATTTCTAAGTGTCCCAGAGGACGTTCAATGCGAACTGTGGGATGCCAGTGGCCAACATCTCCAGATTTCATCAACAATAGCCAAGGACCTCACTGTTTTGACAAATGACAACTTAAGTCTTGTGTTTCAGGTGAGTTGTATAAAGGTTGGGAAAACAACTCGTACCCTTGCACTTGTATCTGCCATATATTAAACAGATGTACACTGGTGTTGTGATAGTCTTCAAGGACCTGCACCATTTGTAAACAAAAGATGATTTCCAACGATCAGATGCAGAAATTGCCACATGGAATGTTACAAGTCTCATGCGTTTAGTGACTCAATGCAGAAAATTGAGGTAAGTGGAGGAGATTTGACACCAATCATTCCAACCTATGAGGCCAGCCTCCGGATCTACATTTCCAGCGCTTTGGTGGCCTCAATTGAAATAACTGGTTATCTCTAGCCTGCCTATTCACTCCAGGCCACCCTCTATTTGATTGCCCTGTATTTTATTTAATATGTTCAAGCAATTATACTATCTCCCCACCCTCTATTTGATTGCCATGTATTCTATTTAACATGTTCAAACAATTATACTATCTCCACAGTCCTTCAAAGTGGTTCCCTTCTCTTTCCTTGAACAGGCTCAGTACTTATCCTGCAACTCTTTGCACTGACTGAAATACATTTCCCCTGTGCCTCAATTCTGCTTGCGTGTTCTGAAAATCTGCAGTATTACCTGGAGCGCTGGCAACTGCCACCTTAAAGGACGGTGATTCGCTGGACAATTGTCTCAGGCCTGGTCAGATAATTCAAAACATCATATTCCAGGTAGAATCTCCTGTTATGGAGTAAAACCAAATTCTTTATATGGAAATTTAGGTTGACCATTACAATTTGAATAGTAGTGTCTTGTCCTCTAAAGAGAAATGAAATGAAATGAAATGGTGCTTTATAACGTCCACGGAAAGCTCGTAGAGCTTATGGGACAAAATGGAAGAAAACATGAGAGAGGAACAAATCCAGAAACCACAATTAATGTTCTAGCGATTGTCTAAGGGTGAAGGCCTCGTGTAGGTAGGCTGCCACGCATTTTTGATCCTCATAGTGAAAGACATCAGTGAGAGTTTGGGTTCCACTGAATAAACAGTGAAATCTCCCACGGATCTCGTAGTATAGAGGGCAGTAGAAGAAGTGTTCTTCAGTTTCAATTTCCTTGCTGCGCCCTATGCAAGCTGGACATAGGCGGTCCTCCCGTTGCAGGTTTTCCCATCTACCAGTCTCTATCCGTAGGTTGTGGGAACCCACCCTGAACCGCCCCAATGCCCTCAAGAGGGAAGGAGATAAGGGTGCTGAAAGGTAATTTGGTCTCAAGATTCTATCATCGCGGAGCACCAAGAATGTCTCTCGATAGAAGTGGAGCTTTGTCGTGAGATTGGGTAGCATCCAAGTTCTCTTGACATATAATTCCATAAGCTCTCTCCGAATGAGTCTGTTGCGGTCATGTCTGGATGTGATGTCCACCTCATCTGGGTTCATTGGTAATACGAAAGCAGTAGAAAGTCCGTTACGTTGAAATAAACTGTCCACTCGAGCATACCAGGAGTTCCTGAAACCTGCAGCTTTGAGCCTCATAGATGTTGTGAGGGCCCTTGCCACTAGCCCTTTGGGTGGAAGGGCCTGCAATCTATGGAGAAAGATTGTAAGCCTGAAGAGGGCCTCGGATTGCAATGGTACACATGCGAACTCTGCACCTAGGATCTGAGATGGAGTTGTGCTCCTGGCGCCAAGCATTGCTTGGAGAAAAGATGACTGTAATGGTTCCAAATTCTTTTCCCACCAGGAGACAGGGACACCAGGTGCCCAGAACTCACAACCATAGATGGTAGCAGGGCTGACGACGGTGTCAAACAGCCACTTTTTGGTCGGGGGATGCTGCAGATGTATTTGCTTGCATTTGGCCTGAAGGCGGACGGAGGCCGCCTTACCTTTAGTCAACCTGTCCAAGGCAGTGGCTGCAAAGTGAAACTTGGGGGAGTGGATAACCATACCTAGGTACCAGTATGATTTCATAATCTCAATTTCCTGCTGGTTGAAGATGAATCTACGATCAGCCTGGCCATTGAAGACCATGATCTTGGTCTTGCTAAGATTGACCTGCATCCCATAGTCTTTGCAGAACTGTTCCAAAATTTTGAGATGGCGTTGCAGAAAGACCGGGGATTGTGCCAAAAGGGCAACATCATCAGCATAGAGGAGATCTGATTGGGTTGGTCCCCCATCCAATGGGACCCCAACCCCACGGTTTTTTGATATGTAATTCTCCAAGGCGTCAATGTAGATCCCGAACAGGGTAGGTGAAAGGGGGCAGCCCTGTTTGACTCCAATGTTGCTGTGGATCTCGGCTGAGAATTCACCAGCGACGTTGACCATGCCAGTGACAATCTCATACATAGAAGAGATGGCACAAAGGATGTCTGGAGGGACTTCCACTCTATGGAGCCGTTGGAAGAGAAGGTCCCGAGGAACTGAATCAAAGGCTTTGTGAAAGTCCTAGAAGCAAACATAGACCATTCTTTTGTCATAGCGTGCACTTTCCACCATAACTTGAAGAGTGAAGATGTGGTCAATAGTGGATCAGTTTCGACGGAAACCAGCCTGTCCCTCAGCACGAATGCGAGAGTACTCAGCCCAATCATCCAGTTCCATGGCCACTACTGCCCCAAACAGTTTAGCAAGTAATGAGGACACCATGATAGTACGATAGTTTGTCGGTGCGAGCCTGTCACCGCTCTTAAAAAGTGGGTGGGTGATGCTCTTTGTCCACTCTGTTGGAAAGCCCCGTTGCACCACCTCATTGAAGAGGTTAGCTATAAAAGGGGCTAAAGTAGGTGCAGCATGCTTGATGAATTCACTCTGAAGTCCTGAAATGTCCACCGCTCTGCCATTTTGCAGCTTCTTGATTGCCTTACTTAGAGAGAAAACTAGAATGTTGACATCGATATGATTGACAGACACTACGACTGTGCAGGCCTTCGATAATTTTGGAAACGCTGTTGAGAGAGGCGAGGGAGTAAGATTCAATCTGGAGGGGCTTCAATTCCTAGACAAGCAGGGCAACATGAGAAAGGTGCATAGCTCAAACCGTTTTTGGCATAGAACTTCCAAATGCATGTGCTAGATGCTCTTGTGCACACCTGCAACCTATCTTCATGTTTTTGGTCCAAATGAATTATCCATGCTCATATGAAAAGCATGATTGATTTGGATCCTCCTTCACTGTGGTGATAAAATTATTTTCAATTATATCCAACTGAAATAGTACAAGACCTGGGTTTGAGCATGATATTGCAGGTTGATGAGCATGGATGTATTGTGCTTGGAGGGCTACTAAGGGTCACAGCTGGTTATGGTGGAAGAGGTGACCCTTTCGTTTGAGATTCATAATGTGGTCTTGTTTTGTTGTGTATGAGTGAAGATAGCTCCTAAGAAATGTTCTTTGTGTTGGAAATGAAATGAAATGGTACCTTATAAAGTCCGTGGAAAGCTCAAAGAGCTTACGGGACAGAGAAAATGAAATGGTACAAGAAAGAGGGGGAGGGAAGAGAAGAACAGAGGTTGTGACATCCACTGGGCACAGCGAGAGACACAAGCTGCTGGCCACTCTTCTCAAACTAGTCTTGCTATCCTTGTTTTGCAGTCTTACAGAATGTTGATACGTTAAGGATTCTTATCTGAACGTTTTCTAAGCCTCCAAATAATGTGTCACAGGTTCTATTGGAATACACTTATATGGCGGTGACTCTCTGTGGGAGATTGATTTCAACATCATTAAACGAACTCTTCGCACCAGAAATGTACACTCTTTCCTCTTTCTTGGAGAATAGCTTACAATGTAAATGCAAAGAAATTCCACAGAGATGACTGCATGTGATATTGTGCAATGAATCAGGTGCCAGAGTTCGCAGACATGGGCACCCAACTTGAAGGAGTGATTGTTGAAGTGATCAATGACAATGGGGAAGTGGATCAAGAAATGGATGGATCCGCACACACACTCATACTGGATTGGAACAACACCATATCTATACCACTTCGGCATGGATCCTGCAGCCTGCCTGCTATTGATCTTCCAAGAATACCCGGACTTTGGCGTGGGGTGGTGGCATATTCTCTTACCCCTGGCCTACAGACTTCTCTGAAGGTTTGGATAAGAGCGAAGTAGGAATTTATCATTAAACTCCCTTGTTGAGTGTTGCTGTCCTCCTCTACTTCAAGTTCTGGTGAAAGGCACAAAGTTTTTTGGTAATGTATGTTTGTGCACAAAGGGACCATTGACACAACTTGACCTGTCCATCTTCAAGGATTGAGTGTATTAGATTTGAATAGTACATGAAAGAGATGAGATAGAAAGGGTATTGACAAGACAGACAGAAACTGCATTCTTCTTCTTGTTCTCATATATCCTTATCACACAAGGAAACCTGCCTTTCTTCCAAGGGATTGTGTTGACAAGTGACTATACCAGGTGGAGCTTATTGCTACAGCAGCCCCTCTGTGCTCAATTGTACATGAAGAGGTCGCTTTTCCTGTAGATGTACAGGCGAGCCCAGACAATGCCGTGCGGGTGCAGATTCAAACCACACTTGAGCACCAGCAGGTAAATAAATACATCATTACCTCCCCACAGTGTAGTGCACAAATCAAAAGCCTTGCTTTCCATAACAGGCCTTCTGTTGTCTTTTCTGAACCTTATGTCTGTATATGAGGTAATAGAATAGTATTGTCTCTCACACCAAAGACAATCTTCCATTATATTACTGGACTAATGTGAAGTTGCTTCCAATCAGAGCCTTAGGGAGAAGGTAAGGAGACAGGGCCGGAAAGTGAAGCAACTAGAGGACGAAATCGAACAGCTCCAGAAGACAAAGAAACATGGAGAGGATGCCACTGACTGTTACCAAGGTCAGAAAAGAGAGACCCTTTCTTTGACATTAACCAGACTTCCTTTCTACTTGCTCACCAGATGCCCGTTCATGAAGGTGTTATGCCTTCAACCCTAAACCTCATGAGCTCCTTTGTCAGTTGCAAATCAGCTTTCTTCTTACTCTTCTTAACCTTAACTGTTGACGAGATTATGGAAATGAAATGATACTTTAAAATGTCCGTGGAAAGCTCAAAGAGCTCATGAGACAAGAGAAAGCATGAAACAAGAAAGAGAGAGGGGCCCAAACACAATTACTGCTCAAGGGTGTGTCTAAGAGTCAACGCCTTGGCAGATATGCAGCTAAGCCTCATGATGGAAGACCTCAGTGAGGGATTGGGTATCTCAGAATAGAAAATAGAGTCTCCCATGGATCTCATAGTAGAAAGGACAGTGAAAGAACATCATCAACATCCACAGAAAGCTCAAAGTTATGGCACAAGAGAAAGCATGAGACAAGAAAGAGAGTGGGGTCCTCAACAAGCAGCCCAAAACCAAGTATTGATCAAGGGATTGTCTGAGAGTGAGTGCCACATGCAGATACGCTGCTGAACTTTGCTGATCCTCCTAATGGAACAGCTTTGTGAGAGATTGGCTACCTTGGAATATCTCCCCCGGATCTCATAAGAAAACTTCATAACTTCAAAAAATATTGACATTGAAAAGAATGGGGTTGTGGGGAAAACCAGGGCAGCTGAGACAGCTGGATGATCAAGTGAAGGTAGAAGGTGCACAGTGTGGAGCTGTTTCTTTATGGGAGAGAATGCAAAAAATCAAGTACACAACAAAACAAGCAGTTGATGATGTCAAAATGCAAGGCAGTCCACCTGGCACCCATGCTGCCAGCATACTCTTGGATGCTATCAAGGAAGGGAACTACCTTCATGCCTCTGGCAGGGAAGGCAGTGAGATTCTTGGCATTGTGGCCTTGTTGGCTTCCGTCCAAAGTGATTTACTAAGCCGGTGAGATTGTCTCTACATGCTTGTCCACACGTATGCATTGGAAGTTTCTTGTATCAAGTAAGGCTTGGTAGGGCAATTCTCGCTTTCGATGGCAATTTTTCAACATACGGTTGCCATTTTCCTTTTCTCCATACAGGTACTACTAACTGGCAGTGTCATGTGTCATTGTGTGGTGAGATAAAGGGTTGCCATATCAATAGTTAACAGTATTCTTTCTAGTATGATTGGGTCAAATCATCTGTCTAGAATAATGGCAGTGCCAGCCCTGTATTGGGGTTGCCATTAGCTGTGACATCTTCTCCATACCACAGGCCCCACGAGTGGCTGTGGAGGCCTATATCCCACAGGTCATATGCCCCATCCCTCATTGGTACAGTATACTACTCCATGGAGTGTTCTCTGTTCCATGCATTGTGACCTGTTGATCTTATAATCAGGTAGTTTATTACAATGAATAGAGAAGTGAGAGTAGCAAATTGTAACTTCCTGTGTTGTTTCTGTATTGGTCTATGGTCTACAGGGCACTCGCAGATTTTCTGGGGCTAGAGAAGATGCTGATGATAGTCTGCAAATCTGAGAAGGGTTTGAAGTGTTTGGAGATGTACGATCTTAATAGGAAGATTGATGAGAGCGCAGGCCTTCATGGTTTTGCTCAAAGTCAGAACCTGAAGATCTCTGGCAGGTTCCAGGTGCTTTTTGTAAATGAAACCAGGTAATCACTCCCAAGTTACATAGCAAGTTTAGAAGAGGTCCATAGAAAGCTTAGAGGGCTTATAGGACAACAAATAAGATAGAAAATGAAATGAAATGGTGCTTTATGACGTCTGCGGAAAGCTCATAGAGCTTATGGGACAAAATGGAAGAAAACATGAGAGAGGAAACAAAAACCCAGAGCCAGAGATCAAAACTATTGTTCGAGTGATTGTCTAAGGGTGAGTGCCTCGTGCAGGTAAGCTGCCAAGCATTTCTGATCTTCATAGTGAAAGACTTCAGTGAGAGGAGAAAGAAATGAAATGATACTCTAAAACAAAACAACGACTTGAAGGCTTATGGGACAAGAAACAAGAAATGAAATGAAATGAAATGAAATGAAATGAAATGAAATGAAATGAAATGAAATGAAATGGTCTTTATAACGTCCGGGGAAAGCTCATAGAGCTTATGGGATAAAATGGAAGATAATATGAGAGAGGAAACAAAACCAGAGCCAAGAATAAAAACTATTGCTCGAGTGATTGTCTAAGGGTGAAGGCCTTGTGCAGGTAAGCTGCCAAGCATTTCTGATCCTCATAGTGGAAGACTTCAGTGAGAGATTGGGTTCCGCGGAATAGACAGTCTCCCATGGATCTCGTAGTATAGAGGGCAATAGAAGAAGTGTCCTTCAGTTTCAATTTCCTGGTTGTGCCCTGTGCAAGCTTGAAAGAGAGAGGGGGACCTCCACCAAAATGAAGTGAAACGGTACTTAAGAGAGAAGAAACTTTATAACACCCAGGGGAGCTCATGAAAGAGAGAGAGAGAGAGTTTCTGACCAGTTTAGGTTCCCTGTATTTGTTAGCCTCCCATCTTTTATTACAAGTTCCACAAGGCTACCTTTGGATATGGCATGGGTGGACTGATCACCCCTTCTCTCTTCCATTTCATTTCATTTCTATTGTTCGTCTCTCAAACTACATGCGATCCTGACAAAAGATCTCCCTGGACTTTTGACAGGCATCGTGATGGCTTGCCAGTTGTCGATAACAACCATCCACAGAAACTACTCAACATCTCAAGGCCAGGGAGTCCTGAAGGCCCAGGTCCAGACGGATTTTTAGGATATGCAGTCAACCTTGTCCATCTTCACCCATCGCATGTCCAAATCCGAGAATCAGTTTTCTTCAAGCTATTCTCGTTTTTGCAGGTTTATGACACAGCAGTTCACATGTTCGAAGCCAAGCAGCATATAACAGCAGGGGCAGTATCCCTTGACGGGGGGCTTATTCGGGACAAAGATTGCATGGAGCTTGGAAGAAGGTTCTCTTCTCACTTTCCTGGCAGTGGACCTTATAAAGTTCCTCTCTCTCTCTTTCTGTTATAAAGCCCATTTCATTTCATTTCATTTCTCTCCTTCTGTTGGGGGACCTACTACTTTTTTGGCTTCCCTCAAACGGTATAGAGTTGAGTTTAGTTTCGTTTTGGTTCTTTCCTTTTGAGCTTTCCGCGGACATTTCATTTCCTTTCCTTTCCTTTTGTTTGTCCCATCTTCCTGTGCATGTTATAGTTTCGTCCTATCTGTCTTATGGATAGCCATCTCATTTCTCTTTCTTGTTTCATTCATTTTGTCCCATAAGCTATTCGAGCTTTCTGGGATGTGATAAAGTATCACTTCATTTCTATCACCAACTCTCTTTAGAGAGCTTCATTGTAAAAACCATGGAGTGGAGTTGCCCTTGGATGGGAGTCCAACACGTCAGTGCTTCTGCATTCTGATGATGTTGTGCTGCTTACAAAAACACCTCCGCATTGTGGAGGAATTCACAAAGGATTACAGATCAACCTCAACAAAACCGAAATCACGACTGTCAATTGCCATGCTGATTGAAGGTTCTTCTTCCAGCACCAGGAAATTTCTGTAAATTTCTTTTTCTTTTTCTTTTCTTTGTTGTTTTTGGATTTGAATTCTCTTTGGGAAGGCCTTTGGTCTTCTGGGGGTGTAAAAAGCTTTGTGGCAGAAGGGTTGTCATGAGGAAAGAGCCCTCAAGTTAACCAACTCTGGTTTGACTACTGGCAGGGAAGAGCCTGTGATAAGATTCCCAACAGTTCCAGCCGAGGAGGCGGCGTCTCTGACAAGCTGGGCGCCAGCAAGCGAGATGGATATACAGAACCAGAAAAAGATGCTCCGTTTTGAGTTTTCTCAAAAGATCGAGGAGTTACGCAAGGAGATTGAAAACCTGAACAGCGCAATTTCCAAGGCAGAGGAACGTCTCGACAAAGCGATAGCCAAAGTCAAGGCAACGGAAGAACAAATTGACGAGGAAGCTAGAAAGGGCCACTATCTTGTCAGCAGACTGGGATTGTGTGGGGCTGGAACAAAGGCATAGTATCTCTTCTCCCTCCCCCCCCCCCCCCCCTCTCTCTCTCTCCCTCTCTCTCTAGATGTATGTCTTGTGTGATCTGCTCCTACTTGAGATTGACCACATAGATACCCCTTTTGTAGAACCAAGGTCAATAACTCAATCATGCTCAAAAACATTGTAGATATTTGAAACCACATGTGCGCTTCAAAACAACATTTTACTGAGAAGATAAGGGAATGCTAGAACTTTTGACTGAATATTATGATATGGCCTGTACATCAATTACACCTTCTGGAACACAGATGCCTGGCACCCTAGAGGCTTGTATGCGTTGTACTCTTCGTTATGAAATCGTTGTTAAAATTCTGTCATTAGTTGCAGAATGGTTGTGGGATGTATCCTATAACCATGGAGTTGTTCAGACAAGTTAAAGTCCTCATTGTCCACACAAACTTTTATCTGTTAGCTTACAAGTAATAGAATTCCTTAAACGTGCGAATCTGTTCAGATAGCATCGCAAAAACATTTTGTTAGTCAGACTAAAGGGACCCCAGGATCGGGCCGTGCCCTCTCTAGGCCTTTTTGGCTTCGAAAAGAAAATTTTAAACAGAAGGATACATGGGAATGTATGGCAGTAAAAGCCACAGCCAAATACTGCCGTGACATGAATGAAGGACCTCCCGTGGGTGGTGCCCCAGGAGGCAAGGTTTTTTAGGGACCAGTAACTGGCCTTGAGAGGGGCCATGGCTTCTCATTGAACAATATTAGTGTGTTGATTGCCCGCGCGTGTGGCTGTGGCGGGCCCGCGTGTTGTATAGGGGGTCGCGGAGGGTGGGAGCACCTACCGGCCATCCTCCCTACCCGGCCAGTCTGCTGCTGGGTCTGCCCCGCAAGCTCGTCTGCTGGGGCCCACAATATGCACATACAGCATCAGTTATTGTAGGGGTTGGCAGAAAGTGGCGGGAGTGGCGGGTAGTGTGGTGGTTAAGAGCAATGAACACGTTTGGTGTTCAAATCGTGGGGTTGTACCCTGGCAGTAATGTGTGTTACTAAATTTTTTGTCGAAGGGTCTGCAAGTCCGTTCGGCTCGAGGGTGTGCCCAGTCCGCTCTGTTGGAGGTCTGCTGGAGGAGGGTGTGCCTAGTCCGCTCTGCTGTCACAAGGATTTTACACTTGTTTTCTCTTATCAGATTGATCACACACAACTGTTTGAGATTTTCTACAGTGGAGCTTAGCAATCCGCAACCTGGCGGCCATTGCATGGCTCAAGAAGAAAATTGAAGATTAATGCAAATTTGAGACATCTGCACAGAAAGAACATGATAATCTATGTACAAGGAAGCTCCAAAAAATGATGCCAGAGAAACGTTCTAAGAAAAAGGTTGGGTGAGAATAATGGTGATGCGATGTCTCGGCGCATTATTTCATCCATAACTCAGAAGATACATCCATCGATTCCAGTTACACAAATGGATCCATGGGGGCACTTTAGGGGGGAACTTCACCCATCACATCAGCATTTCGGTTGGCATAGGGACTCTAAGCAACACCACTCATAAAACCCACTTATGATCTCTATGTGCCATCTTCTAAAAATAATTTTTCAAATCAACAAAAATATACTCCCTTAATCAGGCCCATGCTTAATCACAAAGAGAGGAGAAAATAACCTCTTTCCTTCTGCCTTCATGGCCCCGCCTGTCATTTTTTGATATTAGCGACTTGAATGCACCTATGGGCCCGCCAGTATGGGGTGAGCTCATAAGCCCACCTGCCAGTCACCGCCCAGATTCTGAAATTTTTCTAAGTCCTTGTTCATTTATTGTGGCGGATCTTCTAGCAGACTGGGCAGACTCTCCAACAAACCGACTCCAACCTTCTAGCCGACAGGAAGACCCTCTAGCAGACCGACGAGCGGATTGGGCAAACCCTCCTCCAGCAGACTCCTAGTGGCTCCTTTGTGAAGAACAGAAGTGACCACTGAGTTCTACTGAAAGGAAAACAATAGTAGGAGTCCGATCTGACGGTAATTTGCTAGTTGCCGGCGGCATGATAAATCCCCAATCCCCTATTATAGACTCAATTTCAATTAGACTGCTAATCATTGCTGTGTAGTGATGAGTAGTCTCTTGGTAAAATGATGGTGATGGTACTTAGCTATGAGACACAAGGCCCAATTTTTTCTGGATTGCCCTGGCTCTTGTCTGACGTTAATTCCTTTCAATGCTTAATCAAATTCCATGACGGCATGTTGAAGTTGAGAAGACCTGCCAGTTTCCACTAGGCATCTTAAAGGTGACCACACTAATCATCACTTAAAGCTTTGATGATGTAAGACCAATTAGAGTGTCAAGGATCTCAAAAGTGAACTCTCAAGATGGGGTGGGGGAAAATTGACTGACCTAAGCCTGCATACCATTCCATCCGAGATTGCATGCTCGCTTGCATTATTGCTATATCTTCCCTACTGAAGCACCTGTTCAGCCTGGATAAGGAGATAGCATACCCAACGGCATCAGGGGCTGTGGTGACGATCTCAAGGTTATATGTAGCATAAAACCACAAGGGGTAAAGGATTTTCCAAATCAAGGGTTCCCTTCTATATCTCTGCGTAGGGGTCCCCTAAACCTGGCAACTTAAGTACTAGTCCACAACTCTAACTTATTCAGTTATCCTATAATTTAGTACACGATTACTCCTCCCACACAACAAATAGACCCGCAATCTGCATTATGTTGAGATCTATTCACAATGATCAGTTCGAAGACCAGTGACATGGACAAACAGAAAATTAGTGGCAGACTGTGACAAGATTGATCTCATATCATACAATTAAAGCAGACTGGTAACATCCGTTACTTCTCAAAAAGATGACACCTTGATGTTACCTACGTGCCATAAACATGCCTAAATACAGGGGCTGGAAACTGTCGCAATATTTCTATCCATGGCTTCTCCACAACCAGGGCAGCGTTGCAGTCGGTATGTCCCAAAAACAACACCGGATCCTTGAATGGAATTATCACAAAATTGGTGCCCATAGGCTTCTTAGTAATGATACTTGAAACATGATTCTTTCCATCACCATTTGCATATACATGCTTCTCTCCATTTTCCAGTGCCTTCGCTCTTCCTGTCTCGCCTGCATCACGCTGACTGTCTTCCACGTCATCCCTTATGGGCATTTTGAAGTCGATGTGACACATTGCACTGCACATTTCAGATTCCAATTAAAGAGCAACATTTACAGTGATAATTTGGCACACGAAAGGGGAAGAGTAGTTGAAAAGAGAGATAAGGGAAAAGGGATGCACTTGCAGTCCCGGACCCAGACAAGGTTATTTCACTGTCATTTGTGGGTTGGCCATTACAAACACCCTGGCCATGTGCCCCAGCCTATTGCCGACCAGCATCCCAATTCAGAATAGAATTTACTCTAGTTTTGTGCCCCATGAAAACATAGGTTATTTAACAGTTGACGTCAGTGGTTTATATCTAGAAAGCTTACACGTCCGCAGAAAAGCTCGAGAACTTTTGGGATTAAATGAAGAACAAGCAAGAGGAAGGGGAAAAATTTTAGAAGTTCACAGAGGTCCCCTATAAGCAGAACAGACATAGAAACCCTATCAAGGAACAGAAACATTAATGGCAAGACCTTTACTTTCTGATAGAACTCTGAACCAACAGTGAGATCACCTTGGCTGCAAAGACACCAACAAAGACCAGACATGATCAGGTGGGAAAACTCAAGGTTCCAACCTGGAGCTGTAAGCGATGATGGAGGTAGACTTTGTTGACGGCGCAACAGACAAACCCACAATACCCCCTGGAAAATCCATCAGGTGCTTGGCAATTTTCAAACTATTGAGCTTGGACCACTCACCAAGAGCCTTCATCTCCACATCCAAAACATGTATCCGATTGGCAGCACTGCTTACAACAAGCGCATTACTACTGCCGGTGTGGAAGACTGCAGCTGTTGCAGGAGTTCCATCCAGAACGGGTACAGTCCAATGATGCCTATCCCCCCACACCATGACCACATTGTATCACTCCCTGCCTGCTTGCATGTACTACAGCAGTGCACTTGACTATTTCGGATATCAGAACTTAACATTAACAAGCTATATAGCTGGGAACCATGATGCAACATCCCTGCGAGGTACCACGAATTTTCACATGTTGCTTCACTTGTGCATGACTGACTTAAATTGAAACTGGACTTAGAACAGGCTACTGACAAAATGTGACATTTCAAGAACCTGTCATATATACCCACCACATGCAAAATGTACTATCTTGAAACACATCCACCACACAAAGTCTTCAGGATCAAAGTTTTTGGTTTTAGTGATTAGGGTGCATTGGCAAACAATGCTGCCCTCACCAGCACATATGATCATCCTCAGACTTAGTGGCCTGTCCTGCAATTTCCTCCCTTCATTTCCTTTCTTAACCCAGGAAATATCGCTAAAGAAAGAAAGACTAAGAGCGTTGTCACAATGACACTGTCACCAGACTGAGCTTTTGGTGACGAAAAACCCCTATTACATGGGAGACGTCAAGATGTAAGGCCATCCAGGTGACAGCATCACAAATCTTCCTCACAGCCAGCTGAGAATATTCCTAGCTTCAAAGCTGTTGTGTAGATATAGCGCACATTCAACACTTTTGAATCACAAATTTGTGAAGATGCTCACCGGAAGGTTTCCAAGTTGAAGACGATGATATGGCCAGAGCTTGTGGCAGCAGCCAGCCATTGGCCATCAGGACTAGTAGACATGAGTGTTATAGGAGAACTTGCTGGATTAGGAACAGAGTTTTGGGAGGGAACTTGAAATGTGTGTACTACATCCGCATCCTCAATGTCCACCACCTGCCACCCTCTCAGAATATCACAGGTCCATCCAAAATAGCCTGATAGAGAACAATGTAGTAGGACTCTCAGAAACTGACACATTCTCAGCAAAATACCTCCAAGTAACTGGTCACAAGTACACGGAGGACCTCTGCCAATTAATAGTGGTGAGGCCCTTCAGCAATAATCAACCGCTCTCAAAAGTATCTCAACAGACATGCATATTCAAAACCCTGGCAGAGTGAGACGTAGCAAAAGGATTTGATTCCTCAGCATCCACGTTCTCCTTGGTTCTTCTTAAATAGCATTAGCCTTTTCGAGTTGGGTGGGATGATTTCTACGGACTTGAGAGAGAAAAAATACAATGAACCTGACAACAGAAAAGACTTGATGCCAACCAGGAGACAGATTAGGACAGACAACCCATACGCAGCAAAATTTCTCAACAAGAGACAACAGGAAAATACAACACATACCAGAATCAACCCCAGTGGGCAAGCAACAAGTAGCCGTGTGGAGTCAACACTAAACACCAGGCAGTGTGCAGCCGGCAAGATTGCTGGAAGTTTTCTCTTTTTAATCTTCCACGTTTTTTGATCTGGCACATTGATGTGAATGTGTTGCTGCTGCTCCAACTCATATAACCGAGGTCTCACACAGTCAGAAAATGCAATTAGACGACCATTGCCTGATATGGCACTACATCTGATATGCTCAGCTGTTTTACATTTTATCCTTGCGAGGAGAACTGGAGGCGTGCCCTGAGCCGTGCCCTGAGCCTTCTCCATGACCCTTGGATGATATTTCGACAAATCCCCATTGCCATAGTTCTCAACAACCATGGCAGCTTCTGCCCTACCATTACATTTTAACATTTTCGATTGGTTCTGGTCCACTGCCTTCCCCACTTCTCGTTTCCGTTTCCCTAAGACAGCAGGGTCAGCACAGAGGCCATTTCCATTTATGGACTGTGAGGCTGCTGACCGCTTGGTGCAGATCTTCCAAACATCAACCCAAGTCGGATGCTGCGCCATCATCAATGTGCCTCCCCTCATTGTTGACTCACAGGCCAGATGTATGAAGGGACGCTGAGGAGCTGGACAAATATCATAGGGATGGAATGAGAGGAATGCATTGGCCGGGTATATAAAAAGTTTGGAATCATTGCCTCCTGAGATAAGCATTGCAGTGCCGGGCTGTGCCCACTTCCTATGATCCAAGGGACCCAACTTCTTGTTATTCATGCGCCACCTATTTCTCTTCCTCTTGGCTCCTGGCAGATCTATAAACACATTTACACAAGTCATCCACATGGTGTGCATTTACTCTGATTCCCTTGTTTCATCACACAAAATACAATACCCAAATCAAAGCGATTGCCAGACAAGCAAGAGAACATATATAACTCATGCCTCCAGATTTCTCTCATCTCCCAGAATTACTTCTCAGATACAAAACCCCTAGTGGGCAACCAAAATCCGAAAAAGTGAACTTCCTTTCTATGGGACCCAAAGTTGGAGCAATGCAGAAAGATAGCAGTTAGAAGCTATAGGAGAAAAACGTATTAAGACCCATCTCACCTTGCTGAACAACCAATGGGAAGGCCATGGCCAAGGCCCTCACATCATGAGTGTGAGTGCGCTTGCCTCCAACATACACCCATTTGTCACCCAGAGCCCCCATTCCAATGTCAACAAATCGAGAGGTAGAAGCACCATCTGCTATTCTGCTACCCTGCTCCACCCACTGGAACTGCACCACCTGCTTTCCCAAAAGCTCTGGTTAACCACCTTCATAAGGAGCCCTGCCTAGAGCAAAAGCTGTCCTTCATTAACTTTGATTCAGCAGGAAAGGCAAACGACACATAAATAAACTTTTCCCACTTGAATTGGAATTGCCAGACGGTTGCAAGGAAAATATTCTCAAGAGAGTGCATGATGCTGATCCAGAGTGGGGTCTGGAAACTTGCACACATGAATCACATTGCTTGCGAAGCATCCATAAGACAATTAAGTGTTTCAAAATTATCTTGAAACACCACCCAGATGATTCATGAACCAAAAGGTACAGGATCCAGCTGCTACAGAATCATCAGGCCCCTGAGCATAGCAGTTGCAGGCTAGACCATCTCTTATCTTAACTTACAGATGATGAACTTGCCACCACAAAAAACTAACCGACGCTGGCAAACAAAGCTACCCATACATCAACCCATCACAATCAACACAACCAAGGACTAGAGTGGGCTTGAATAAAAAAGAAGGGTCATGTGAACACTAACTCAATCCCCAAGTCCCGAAGTGAGCCACAGAAACATATACATTATAGACTAACCCAGGGAACTTGGTAAATAGTCCACAATATACAGGTGAGCCCACAAAGAGCGCAGAAGTCCAGCATTCAACTCAAAAAAAGATTGGTTTTAGCGTTAGTGAGCCAACCTGCCCATCAGCACCAGCAGCAAAGACAGTGTGATGAGAAGGCGAAGCAGTCAAGGCAAGCACATCAGCACCATGTCGAGTCTGTGCCTGCAATAGGGTGCCTTGCTGACCATCCCAAAATTGAGTGCTTCCACTGCTGTCACCACTCACAATGCTCCCATCTCTGCATCATCAAAATTGCACTCAGCCACTGCAGTTACTCTGGGCAAACACACCTTCGAGGGTAGCAAATGGTTCTTTCAGGTCAATCATTTACGATCCCAAGCATTGATATTTTTTACAGAAGAAGCAGAAAACTCCAGCAGCAGAAGCTCAACAGTTTCACAATTAGCCAGCGGAATCTTCCAATCTTGATAAGAGTGCCTTCCTTTCTGGTACACACTATATATTGCCAACACTTGGGAAACCCTGACCTTCACTTTCCCCTTCATCCTACCTTGCATGGAGATATCATCCCATGCCTCAAGCGACCACTAGCAACAGCAGCCAGTGTATCTAGTGCAAAAGCACAGAACTCAGGATACAAGACTCACCTGAGAACCAACAAGGACCAGATGCACAAATCAGAAGAATTCCCCTTGCCTCCAATTCCGGCTGTTATTCTGTAGAGCTCCCGCATGCTGGTAATATCCCAGCACCGTATGCAGCTGCTTTCGTAATAACACAGCTGTAAGAGTTAAAATTCACACACTATATGCACCCGAGGCTGTATAAAAACCTTTTGTTTCTCATTGAAGCAGCTACTGGTCCCTAACTAGTTGAAGTTACAATCTTTCCTCTAAGAGAACAACTTTGAATACCCCGTTTGATGACTTCAGACAAAACGGAGGCACCATGTACAAAAGCCAGTATCCAGCCCACGAGTATTTGCAATTTCAAATACTCATCATCCTAGACAGACAGTAGAAGCCATGACTTTGTTGATTTACCACATGACCTTTGACCTAGTAAGGTATACCAGAGGCACAGTTCACATTGTGAGTATTGGACAGCAATCTCGAAATGTTATATGCTGTTCATATAATATTCAGATTAGATATTGCAAAGCCATGTCAGTTCAAGGGTTTTTCACGCACCAAAATCTACTTCTTGGCGATTTTGAGCATACTTTACCTCATATATGCTCATACACAACAAATATACTAGAGCCCTTATTTAGCCTTCCATGTGCCAGCGAAGTTGCTCACTTACCCATCCGACCCACCCGCTACCACGTGTGTGCCATCCAAGCTCCATGCCACGCTCAATATCCTGCCTGCTCATAAACCCACTCGATAATCAAGTTTCCACTTCACCTAACAGGTTGGCAAAAAAAATGCACCACCTTGTACTTAAATCAAAAAAAATCTTGTCATATTCCGCAACTCTCCCAGATTTCATGCCAAAGCATCAGAAAGACAAGACATCCTCCAATCTGGGCATAAATTTAGTGCTACAAAAAGTTGGTAAAAAGAAGCGGGTGATTTTGACCACTGACAGACCTAAAGTCAGCAATGCAGCAAAAGGAAGGGTAGGGACTCACCTTTGACCCGAGGGCAGGAGCGGCGATACACCATGCCAGGCTGGGAGTCAGAAACAGCAAAGAGGCGTACGCAGCCATCGTCGCATGCAACTGCAACTCTCTGCTCCTGGTCCTCAGCGTCATCATCACTCTCACTGCTACAGCTCTCATCATCACTCTCAGTATCATCCCTTTGCAGTTCAATTGGCACCATGCCACTGACTTCCTTAGATGGTCTCACCATAGGCTCTGCAGCCAGTTGCCAGACAGATCCTCCATTTGACTCCACGACTTCCTGTAGCCCAATAGACCGTCTACTTTAATTAAATAGTACTGTAACCGATTTCTCTATTGAAGGCCTGATCCACTAACAGTATGTTCTATCAAGGTACTCCAACTATACTATTCTGACAGGTTAAGAGAATCCAATTTTGCACTGAAGACCCTTGCAGATCATGGGGTTGAAGTAGTTACAAGACCCACAATACCTTGGGTTGAAGTGTATGAAGATCCCATTCAGTAATGAAGCCATCCAGACCAGCAGAAAACAGGCGCCCTAATGGTGCATCTTCCTCCTGAGTTTCACACCATACCAGAGTCGAGACGGCAGCATCTTGCCTGCCCGGAATCCTCTGCATCCATCCATCAGAGAACCCTTCAACATGGAGTGTACAACAAGAAACCCCAACTGTGTTATCTAGAATCCCTGCTATTGCCTTCAGCAAACGACCCCTTGCATCACAACCTTCTCTTGACAATATTCCTTTACCTTCCATCACACCAAGCCGTCCATCAGCAAGATATATGAGGAGGCCAATACACGACAGGGATCGATGCACAGTCTCCATCCTATAGTTATGGCAAACCACCACGCCATTTGAGGATACCCTGCATCTGGCTCGAAGAAAACGGGACAGACCTACGCTGACCCTTCACTTGCTCTTGTGAAATGCATCAGATCCCATTTAAGACTGCTGATTGGCACAGCATGAACACCACAGTGCATTGGAAAAACCCCGGGTACCAGGGCATTGCCAAACCCCTGAAAAGCCCAAAACCCCAATCACTAAAAGATACTTCACAAGCCGGTTCTTTGTGCACACAAGCATTTTCATAGCCGAGAAACCTAACGTAAAGCAGTTGATAGGTGTGACAAAATTGCCTACCAGCTGACAATGCCAACCAACGGAACCCGCAGCAACACTCCACAGCTCAATGGCTCCATTCTCACGTGCAGCTGCCACCACAGCACCATTCACACTGGTGGCTAGGGCCACCACCGCACTCGGTGCCCACTCAATCTGCCGGCATCTGTGCACCTCCAGCATCGTACTCCCACCCTAAACGACACTCGAACCGACCTACCCGCCAGCCTGATTCCTTCCCCAGTCTGGGATTACGCAGTCTTGTTTCACTCGCGCGTGCCCACACATGCGGACGCAATTAGTATGGGAGGAAGGATGTTCGGGTGATGTCCTGAAACTGGACTCACAACCTAGATCGTCCTCTGAGCCTACAGGGGCAACAGGAAAACTCAAATCAGTAGCTCCGCCCTCGGCAACGGAGGCATGAAAAGGCTCTTCAAAGGAGCGTGTAACGGAAGTCGGAGCCCACCAGCCATCTGAAAGGCTTTCACAGTTTTGTGCCTACCTTCAGTGGAATGCAGAGCTGCCATGCTCTTGCCTTCCGAGTAGAGCCGGAATGCAGCTAGGAGCGACACGTCGAAACCAGAACAGATCGCTACGATTCAGGGACGACGAGTTGGAGAGGCACTAGGCTAGGAGAGAGGAGATACACCTGGGTTGAAACCCAACAATTTCGATTTGTAAACTTCTCGGAGAAGGAGGATCTGCAAGAAAGGAGGAACATGAGATAGATGGAAGCACAGTGACCGAAAAGAATTTCTCAAATCAGGCCAGCGATGGCGGCCGTGGCGGCGCAGGGCAGACGGAGAGGAAGAAGGGCCTCGGCTCTGGTGTGTGTGAGGCAGAGTGTGTGCTGGGGGCATTCGTCACCTTTCTTCCGTGACTGCATGTGCTGGGCTGTACCGATGGATGGACGTCTATTAGGGTTTGCACCCTCTGGATGATACGCCGCCTTGCTTATCACTCATCGAGCTCTTATCACATGTATCTGCCCGCCTTTTGTCGTTTATTTTTCCTTCTTTCCCCACCCTTCTACAATTTTCCTATCACTTTTTATTTTATTTTTTAAAACCTAAAGGACGCGACCGAATCAGGTGCATCAGAATTTTTGGCCATGATCCAGCTTTCATGGATGTCAGTGGATGGAAGTGAAAAGATAAATTGTAGAGGTAAGTTAGGGAGGAGCACACCGATGTTGATGTTGTACTGGTATATAGGGTTAACCCGGGTATCAATAGTGGGTATCAACCTGGTATGAGAGAACCTACCAGGCGGGTAGGTGACGGCCACAATACCTAGGACAGACCAGTGTTACCCTATTTCGGGCTGCCACCCAACCATACTCATATTGATACCTCCCGTGAATGCGAAGCGCGATACCAGTTTCAAAGACCTCGATTTCCTTCTTGAGCCCTGGGTAGGGTCTTGCAATATACTAACACGCATTCTACGGAAGGGTGACGGCTGTGCAGAGGGAACCTTTGGGCGGCAGATTGCACTTAGGGTGAGAGATTTATCAGATTTGGGGTGGTTGTGTAATTGCAGCTGTGATTACACCAATGACGGTGGTGGCAATGGACAAATCGTGGCTGGGTATGCCTATGTATGTATTGGAAACCCTTGATGTCACATGGAATTCAGCCCAGCTGTCGTAAGAATAAACTTCATACCGGGTTGATATCTGTATGGTATTGCACAAGTCTGAACCAGTGTTGGGCGGTTACCCGCCGCCGGTTCAGGTGCAGGTTAACCGGAACCCGGAACGTGCCAATGGGATCGGCGCAGAATCGAACCGGTGGTTCCTGCTGGGTGTGAGAACAGTAGAACCTGGGTGCGAGGGGATAAAAACATGTTCCGGTTCTTGACCCCTTGGTGGGGCTGGTGGGCCAGGGCAAAACTTATTTAATGCTCTCAAGCTCCTGACATATCCTGGGTTCAATGCTTGAAGGCCACGAGATTCTATGTTCAATGCTTCAGCGCCATGAGATCTTGGGTTCAATCTCCAACTCCATGATATCCTGGCTAAGTTCATTAATAAAATGTTTGAAGATGCCAATACTTGCCAGGTAGCTGAATAGTACTTTCAACCCATAAAATTTTACCCATTTTCTTCTACCAGTTTATTTAGAGTATTTTTGTTTTTTTTTTTTGTTAGTGAAAACTAACAAAATCGTTGGATTTTAGTTCATACACTGCTATTTAATCTACCGGACTGATAAAATATTTTAAATCTAATTAAATTAAACAAATATGTTTTTAAAATAGAACCGGAACCTAACCGGAACCGATGGTTTTTATCAGCAACTAACCGGTAACCGGAACCGCCCCCATGTTTAAAAGTCAGATCCGGAACCGGATCCGGAACCGTCTCTTGAAATAATTGTGGAACCGGAACCAAAGGTTCCTTCACAAATGCAAGAACCGCCCAACACTGGTCCGAACCCTATTATTGATACCACATACTGGTTCTTGCAAAAAGCAATATTTATACCAGTATTGTATTTCAGAAATCCTTGTTCTGCAATACCTAGGGCCATACGAGTGTTCACATTTCAAAAAAATCAAGCCCCGGACCCGGCTGGTATGTTAAAAATTCAATACCAGTCCAACATGCCTTTGTTTAACACCCTAAGTGGGAAGCTCCCAGATCGACACAACGGAAAGCAAAGGAACTAGCCAAGGTTAACTGATGCAAGAAACCAGCTGCTACGAACCAGGCTACGAAGAACAGTCAGAACATAAATCTAGGACAGATATGCCACCATCTATGAAACCTGACTAATAAGAAGATCATAAGAAGTTAAGGTTTGGATATGAGGGGTTTGAAATTCAGATGACCCTTGAATTTTGAAGTTTCTATTTTTCCTATGTTTCCAATTAACCCCTAATGGACGAGGCAGTTTTGGTGGGCCCCTTCCAAAACAGGACATACCCTCATGGAGGAGCGTATATCTCTCAGGAAACTAACATCCACAGGGATGAACCGTATGAATGGGAGGCTACCTACTTCATCCAGCTTATGGGAAAATTTCAGCTCATTCCACCGTGTCGTTTGGAAGATTATAAGAAATTTGCAAGCCCAAAATTTGGGGTACACTCCAAATTTAGAGTGGAAAAATGGTTTGACCAGGAAATTAGATCGACAATATATTTTTTCCTCACAAGACCCATCCAGATTCCAATTATGTGGCACCTAAAGCATGTTGCCCCAAAATTTCAAACAAAATCTTGATAAGGTTGTTTTGTATGGAAAAACAGGGGGGGTCAAAACACACCGTAAAGCTCAAATGACATGTAATTTAGGGGGGGTCCGAAATTTCCTTGGAATCACAATTGTTGCAGTGAAAGTGTTCCTTGAATGATGAACTACTACCCCCAAAATGAAATTCAGAATTCTAACAAATATTTAGGCAAAGATTTGCATTTGTTTCCATTTGTACTTTTGCCTTGTCGTCACCCCTTCAGCCTGCCTCCACGATGTCCGGGGGGACCCAGAGGCCCTGGTAGAGCGACTCAGAGGTAAGGGGGAGAGCTACTCGGTTGGCATGAGAGATGAGACTGAGAATCATACCAAGACCAAATGATCTGAGGGAGAGAGGAGATTGCTTATGGAAGTGAGGATGAAAGGATTGTGAATTGTCCATATGAATAAACAGAATAGACGAGTTTTATAAATCTGTCATTGAGTGGTTGGAGCCCTTGGTCCAATGGTGGTGACCACAAATGTAATTCTTATGCTTGATCTGATTTTGGGATACAGTCATTTAGGTGCCATATAATCAGATTATGGAGGGCCTTTGTCTTGGAAAATTCAAATTGATACTTGGAGTTTGTGGTCAAATCTTTTTTACCATGCAATTTCGGAATACATTTACAAATTGGGGCAGATTCAATCTCCAAAATTGCCTACACTTTTGACTATACATGGATGTATATATAGCCTCTCATTTTAAGATAATAGGGTCTTCAATGGGCACGTGCGATGTGGCCGGTGGGCCCCGCGCACGGACGCCCGGCTCCCAGCACCCCGCCCGCCCCGCCCGCCGCTGCGCGCGGTCGCCCAGCCGCGGGCGCGGCTACAGCAACCGCGCCCGCGCCCCCGTCCGCCGCGCGGCCAGTCCCCGCCCATGAGTCCGCTGCCCTCCAGTCTGCCAGTCCGCTGCTGGCCAGTCGGCTGCCCAGCAGTCTGCCAGTCCGCCAGTCCGGTGCCCAGCAGTCTGTCAGTCTGCCGGCGAGTCCGCTGACCAGTCCCCTGCCATCCAGTCTGCTGACGGCGCAGGATCGCCACCGTCCATTCCCATAACCCATCCGAGCCCTCCATTTTTAGGGCTGCAATTCAAACCTGCATCTCTGCCGCCTGCCACTTGCCAGCAGCCGCGAACGTGCGCATTGTTCTCATGGCACGTTGTCGATCGTGTCCTGTAATGCGGCGCGTTTCTTGCATGTTCAGAAGCGTGTCCTTTGTACTATATAGGGCATGGACGTGGAAGCAAAACCCGATGATATATTGATCACGGAAAGCCCGCTTATACGGCCTCTTCGACAATGTTTGCAAACAGCAAAACCAGGACCCTTCAACAAGAAGAATCTCCATTGGAAGAGTGAGACGCAATATGGGTTTATGGGTGTGCGAGCGAATGTTGAAAAGGCCTGCATACCTTGGGATAGAGTTGGTGACTTCGTCCTGGGAGAGGAGAGTTTGGAGGACTACCCCACTCAGTTTTGGGTGAATGTCCATTCTAAAGTGGAACCCGGCTCGCGAAAAGCCATTTTTTGTTTCACGAGTTCTCTGATTTTATGCTTCCTCAAGTCGTTGGATATCAATTTTAGAATTTTCTGTCCAGGTATCAATGCTGCTACGGTCCTGATGACAAGCGCACCAACAAGGCAATAGTGGAGGATCCAAAACAGAAGCGTGGATGACCTCTTGTGGGTGCTGGAACATCTTGCCCTCATAAAGGCCCAAGGAGAAAGAAGTCGGAGTATGGAGAGTCTTACAAACGTGGTTGCCAATGCTGTTTCAAGGTCCAGCAATGCTATCTCGCCCCTGACATCTGTGTCCTCACGTACTACAACAACATGGAGCATACAGATGCGCAAAGGGAAACCCTCGCATGGGAAGTCCGCAGAGTTCAGGAACACCCACCACGCCTATGCACCACATATTAGCGAGGAATTGAAAGCCTGGGTCGTCGAGTGTTTGTGCCGAGGCCTGTCGGTCGCCCAAATCATGATGGAGCATAAAGAGCACGTGATAAACAACACCGGCTTGGGCGATGTATGGACCCGCGATGATTTCTTGTTGGAGCAAGATGTTCGCAACCTTGCCGAGAAACGTGCGTGGCAAACCTTCAAAAAACACGCCGATGATGCAAAGAGTGTGCGCATGTGGAGAGACCAGAATCCTGTGTCCGTTTTTTTCTATCAAGAGGAGAAATTAGAGCCAACATTCGAGCATTTTGATGGAGATTTGACATTCACTATTGGCATACAGACTCCATGGCAAAAACGACGAATGTTGGAACTAGGACATGACCGTATCGTTGCATGTGATGCAACCTTTGGGACAAATCATGACAAGGTACTATTCGAACGATTCCATGGACTTGTACGAGCATGATAGCATAGTACCATGCAACATTCACATAAAATTTGGTGTGTTGACCCTTTCTGTATGTTTTCATGTGTACGTTGCGGAAGACCGAGGGGCAGACCCATTGTGAACCGTTGCAGACCTCATCACTCTTATGAAGTCTTCTCGTGCAGAACTGAGCGGAATTTGCATGCTCTGACCATCTTACATTGTGCATTCCAACAGTTCCCATTGTACACGTTGATGGTCTTCGACGAGTGGTTGAACGGTATACCAGTTGCCTATATCCTATCCGCGAGGAATCGGACAAGAGACCTGGTTCCGTGGATGAGAGCCTTGCGCGATTCACTCCTCGCAGATTTGCCAAGTTGGCGACCCAATGCCTTCACTGTGGACGATGCCGAAGCAGAAATCAACGCTATTCGGTAAGTCTGTTGGTCCACAGCACCGGTCCATTGTCGAGGTCCACTGCAGCAGTCCATTGCTACAGTCCACTGGCAGACTCCTGTGGCGAAACCCGATGGCAGTTCGCTGGGCAAATCCACTGGTAGTCTGCTGTCAAATCCGCTCATCAGTCCCCTGGCAAGTCCGCTGGCAGTCCCCGGCAAGTCCGCTCGACAGTCCGCTGCCAAGTCCGCTGCCAAGTCCACTCAGAAGTCCCTGGGGTCGGCCGTCCGCTGCCAAGTCCACTTGGCAGTCCCTGGCAAGTCCGCTCGGCAGTCCGCTGTGGTAGTCCAATGGGGCAGTCCGCTGATGCAGTCTGCTGCCCCAGTCCTAGCTAGGGGAAGTCCACTGTGTAGTCCAATGGGGTTATTCCAGCACATCAACGTTATGGCATTGTACTGTCCACTGGGCGAGTCCAGTGGCTCTGCCCGCTGATACAGGTCGCTGTTACAGTCCACTCCGGCAGTCCACCATTGCAGTCCGATCCTAAGATTCTAATGTGTACCATGTGTGTTGTGCAGAATTGTTTTTTAAGGAGTACTCATTTTCCTCTGCCTTTGGCATGTCCGCAAGGCATGGGTGAAGCAATCATGCAAGAAAACGAAGGATCCGGTGACTGCTGTAAATTTGTTGAAGGATATGGGAGACCTCATGTACTGTAGAGGGGGACCACGCAACGAGAAAAGAGCGATTCGGTGGGTGGCAAGGAGAATCCGTCGTATGAGGTCAAAATACCCGAAAGGACATGAATTTCTTGACTATATCGAACAGTACTGGAAGCCCAAAATAGCAATGTGGTGTACAGCAGCCCGCCATGTCCCTCATGCGAGCCAAGACACAAACGCAAGCATTGAGGCATACCATGGAAATCTGAAGGCAAGACTTGCCATGGGGAAAAGCAAGACACTAAAAGTCTGATATAAGATTTCCTGATTGTTACTTTATGACAATCATTAGGGCGACTATCTCTTGTTCCCTACGGCATACCGATGTGACAATGGAGCAATGATATGACAAGCTGATGGCTTTAAAGAGATCTGGTAACATGCTACAATGTAGGGCAGACCTGTTTTCATGACCAGACAGTGCTCTTGAATGTACAAGCATTGGAAACTTAGCCTCTTTTAGAAGCTGGTTACTTTAGGACACTTGATACCACGCCAAACTGATATGGATGGATCTTTTGTGGCCAAATCTGGTCCTTGGTTATATGCCCTTGAATGTTTACCTATTTTCCAAAACGGCAAGACATTGGTAGATGTGAAGAGAATGATTCAGGCATTGTATTTGAGTTGCTTTAGGATAAATAATACCAAAGTAACCTGCAGGCCTGATGGGATGAGCAATTCAGATTCTTTGTGTTTCCTATGGATGATTGCATGGCATGTAAATCTGATTACAGCCTGTTATGGTAATGATTTCCCTACCCCAGACATAGAACTTGGTCTTGGGGCATGGAATGAGAGGTGGGAATATTACTCTACCCTGTCATTGAAGTTACACACCAGCCCCAGATCTAAAACAGATCATGGGGCAAAAAACATGGTGTCAATAAAGTAACTTGATGTGCAAAATAGGGCAGCCGATTACACCCTCTTGTATAAGCTGCCAAATATCAGTCCGTAACCCTGCTTTGGTGATGTTCTTTTATGTAAAGAAATGCTCTTATTTTGTTCTTAAGCCTTCTATGGCTTATATGGGAACTCACTGGCCGTGTGCTAACACACTACTGGTACGCAATCCATTTGAAGACCCATGGGTTCATAAGAAATGACAAACACGAAAAGTACATATCCAGTTCTATACTTGCGGCACGAGACATTCCTGCTGAGAGTGTTACTCTTCCCTTGGGTCCTGGTGAACCAGCCTACGTTCTCAGCAGCAACCACCCCGGCACAACATACATTGTTTACAATCCTGATTGCGATTGGGGTTGTTGCACGTGCCCATGGGCAATGAAGGGAAACTTATGCAAGCATCAGGTCCGTGTCCTGAAGATGCTTCACCCTGACCTGCAGGATGGCCTCTTTGTGCGCGTTTGTGGCACGGCACTGAGAACCATTCATGGAGGATTACCTAACTTGCTCTTGGGCAATGATTCCGGTGGCAACGACGAATCCAATCAGTTCATGGAAAGACATCATCCGGATGACTTCCTCTACGACGAGGCACCTCTGGAGGTCTCAGCCTCAATGGAACAAGAATTCGCGGACATACTTCGCATTGTAGGTGATGACAAATACCTGGAGGCACATGCCCGATCTGCTCTTCATATGTGCAGAGGGCAACTCGTTGATATCCTGGCGAAAAGTGCGACTGGAATGTTGCACCCTGCGGCAGCGAAGGCTTTCCGTCCTCTGAACGACAACAACAACATGTCTTTTAAAAGGAGACGAGATTTCGTGGAGGCCTGGAAAACCCGGCCTAGGGTTTTGCGGAGAACCAGCAAGAGGGTGTCTGTACCTGCACCTACAGCACATATATACTCGAAAATTCGCAAGGTTTCAGGTTGTGTAGATGTCACGAAGAAGACAATATAAGTCTGCAATGCCTCGAAAAGAGACAAGGTTTCACGTCGAGAAGACAATATAAGTCTGTAATTCCTCGAAAAGAGACAAGGTTTCATGTCGTGTAGGTGTCACGAAGAAGACAATATAAGTCTGCAATTCCTCTGGTAGCATTGTCCCTTTCTGAAATACAAGTCCGCAATGGACTAATGCACAGTCTCCCAACGGACTCTTCCAGTCTCCCAACTGACTCCCACGTAGTCTCCCAAGCATAGTCTCCCAACGGACTCACGCAGTCTCCCAACAGAGTCACAGTCAACAGACTGCGAGCGCCAGTAAGCCAGTCTGCTGGTCAGTCTGCTGCCCACTCCAAAAGTCTGCTCACCACACTTCCACCTCATCCCTGCAACTCTTCGAACAGACTGCTGGACAGACTAAGTCTCAAGCAGACTCATCCACAACAGCAGACTCAAAATGGACAGGCTCCAGTGGACTACCTCCCTAACGACTCATGCCAATCCAGCGTCCCAGCGGACTCATGGACATGGTGCCTACCAGACTAGGTACCAGACCCACCAGTCCTAGCCTCGGCAGCAATTGCTCGCACATTCAAGCTCAGCAGACTCGGGTGCATAGTGCATGGAAAAATTGACACCATTGTGTCCATTGAGTTTAGTGACAACATTACAAAACATGCCAGCACCCACAGTACACAAAAGTGCTCATCACCACTGGAATAGTAAGCGGAAAGACTCGCAATTTTTATTTCGGTACATAGACTTCACAGGACAAGTACATCATACTCATGAGAGCAGTTTCTCTACATTGTCCAACCCCCGCACGATATACTGGGCACACTGCATTCGCTGCCCAAGTGCAAACTTGAAAGTAAACTAGTCCTTCGTGAAAGGTGTTCCTCTCTCTGGCTTTGCACTCTTGGAGACATTTGCTCTGACTTTTACCCACTCATAAAACACTTGAATGAATGACATGACGTAAAAGCCACACTCCCAGCTGAATGGTTGTTGGGGCACATCAGGCGCGTGGAACTGAAATGCTTGGACAATCTCATGCCACTCTGGTGAGTCCATCGAGTACCCTAAGCACTCAGCATGAAGCTTCCAAATCCACCCTAGAACAAAGGGACATTTATGCGAGTCCCTCATAGAGTTCAGGTGAGTGTAATAGCCCTTGCGGAGGTCGATGATACAAACACTCCAGTGCCCCCTGCAATGGTATCAAACAACATGACGTCATTGCACAATCATGATGGGCAGACTCAGCAGACTGATACTTAGTAGACCGACCACTCAGCAGACTCAGCACTCAGCAGACTCAATCTTCAAACCCAGTCCACTGCACAAATACAGAGGTCAACTTAATCGCTCAGAGTCAAGACGACACTGCGAAACCAGACTATGACTCAGGAGACAGTCTCAGCAGACTCAGAAGAGTTCTTACTCGTCCCCAATCGGCACCAAAATGAAATCGCACTCTTTCAAGTCATTACCCAGTCGTTCAGTGCTGAGGCAACCTTTCAAGATCTCCAGAAGGCTTTCATGTTGCCTCACCCCCAATGACTTCAACACCGTCCACGTCGACGTTGGAAGAACAGCAATAGTGTTGGTGAACGCAGCCTCAACCAACTTCTCATAGAATCGACACCACAGCTCTAGGAGTCTATCTGTGCACTCCGACTCAACCTTCTGGAGCGCCTTTATGTCATCCCGTGACAGTCCGCATTCAAACCGTGGGTCCCCTTCAAAAAACATCAGCATGGAATTACCCGCCTTCACGTGCAGAGCATGTGCTTTGCCAAACCGAGCACCCATCCTGCACAGAGCAGACCATCCTTCGGGAAGCCTCATGTACTGAACAGACTGACGTCAACACGGTACCAAACACTCTACAGGCTGAACAATTCATCAGACTGACAAGACTAACCACAACAGACAATGATGAAACCAGCAGCAAACTGACCAACGTGCAGACTGACCACAACAGAGCGCAAAGCACTTAACGACAAAGACAGACGAGGAGACTGAGCACAGTACTCACATGTGCTGCTCCAGGAAACGACCCACATCTTTGTCCATGTCCAAGGCCAGCTTGCGGTTCTTGTTCATAAAGACGCCAGACTTTTTCTTCGCCGGTCTCTTGGTACTCGGACCCTCTTCGACCTCCTCAGCATGGTCCACGACAGTCCGCTTCTTGGCTTTGCCTCTCCCCTAGGAAGCAGGGACAGCTGTAGGCGGGCTGGATAGAGCAGACAAACGCAGCGCTGCCGCCCTACTTCGCAACAGAGGCTGGTCAGCAGGTTTGTTTATACTTGATGGACCTGTCTTTGCAGCTTCGTGGGTTGCATGCGTAGAACTGACCCGCGCATCAGTAGGCGTGCTCACCCCACACCTTTCTTGGTTGTCGATCCCACGTTTGCATCATGGGCAGAAGATGTCATGTCCTCAGAAGTAGATAGTCTGCCGATGGAGGGACAAACATCCTGTGAGGATACCGAGCAAAATGACGAATTAGCCCAATTTCACAATGTGCTAAAATATAAATAATAGTCCTGAAAGAGGAAATGACACAACCTGCCCAAGGGGTAAGGGAGCAGACTCCATGTAATCCAGCGCTATACCAGACGGTGTCTGCGCTGCATGTGGTTCCTTGTCAGTGTGCCTGCCAGCATGTTCAGTCTGTTGCTCAATGTGGGCAGGTTGTTCGGCCGCCGGTTCTTCGTCAGTCCTTTCGTCTGTGAACTGTGCAGTCTGCTGGCAACTCTGCGGTTCAGTCTCTTCTTCAATGTGGGCAATGTGCTCGGTGGCAGGTTGGTCGTCAGTCCTTCCCTCTGTGAAGTGTGCAGTGTGCTGGTCAGGCCGTGCAGTCTGAATTGTGCAGTCAGAGCTGAGCTGTGCAGTCTGCCGCTCCAAGCCATCCTGGTCAATCCTTCCATCTGTGACCTGTGCAGTCTGTTGGTTAGTCTGCGGTTCAGTCTGCTCATCAATGAAGACAGTATGCTGCCCCGCCACAGGTTGCTCGGCAGTCATTCCATGTGTCCACTGTTCAGTATGCTGGTCAGTCTGGTGGACAACCGGCTGGGTGTTCGGATCTCCATGGACTTGGGAAACATCAACATATGTATGGAAGACCCACCAGCAATTACTTCCTCAGACTCTTCTATACGATCTATGATATGGTTTTGTGTTCCCAGATTGAGTTCGGTCATCACGTAAGACTCATCTATGGCTTTCGCTTTCGTCACTGAGCGCACGAAAATGGGACTAAGCTGGAAGGTCATAGAAGACAGACCACGGGGAGCTGGATAAGAATGCTTTACCGGTGACCTGATGACGTCGTCAGTGAATGTGCCTGGGGAAAAGTGGACTCGGTCAAAACACTCATACAGGCAGATCCAAAAACATGTTGTTGGGAACTCAGCAGAAATTCGTCCACAGGGTCCCGGTGAGGCCAGTGCATCCGAGTCTGTTGCACAATCCAGGGAACAGACTGGCTGTTAGTCTCCTAGATAGTCTGCTCGGCCATCTGCTGAGTGGGTTCACCAGTGTGCTGCACAGTCTGCTGAGAGGCAATCTGCTGGCTGGATTCGTCGGTCTGTTCTCCAGTCTGCTGCAAAGTCTGCAAAGTTCGCTGCCCGCTCAGTATTGTTTGCACATACTGAGTATGTGTGTACGGGGCAGTCTGCTGGGAGTGATCCGGCCTATTACCCGGGACGGTCTGGTGCACATGCTCGGTCTCCATGACTTGGGCAGTCTGCCCACATGTGTCGTGGGGAATATGTTGTTCGACATTCTTGTGGCCAGTCTGCTGGACAGTCTCCCGAACTCCTTGTAAAGCCAGGACAATGTCCCTTGCACCTCTGGCAAAAGAGTCGAAAGCAGCCTGCACTTGCTTGTCTCCCAGATCAACTCGCCCTGTAACACATGTTTATGCAAATGTGAACTTGTAAAAAAGTTGGCAAAAGAAATTGAGCTGAAACACGAAAGTTGCCCATAACATTTTACCTTCCAAGAGATTTCCGACGAGGCCAATGTCCTTGATTTGCCGGCACAGGCATGCTCCATCGAGATGAGCAATGGCGCCGATGCGGTCTTCAGTTGGGATCCCACACCACAAGACTTTGAAGACATTGGGATTCTGCAAAATAATGTCGAATACTGCTCGCTCCATCACCAATGCAAACTAGTGCAATGCATCATCCACCACAAACTTCTGTGAATGGTTTGTTCCATGGAGTAAGTCCATCCTCAAACTATGCAGATCCTTCATCAACTTGTTGTATGAGCGGAAATTGCCAAATTGCATCTATCTGTGTTGTAGGAAGAAAGCTGCCATGCGCTCAAAGTCCTCCTCAGTCAATCCGAACAAGTGCTTTCTTCACACCCCAAAGGTTGGATGTGCCATAGGCATATGTCTGAGGTCTTCAGGCCGTGGGTCATCCATGAGAATCAGCTGCACAAGTAGAGGCGGCGCATTTTGGTCGCTTGTGGCTTCAATGGCAACAGCAGAGGCGGCTTCTAGAACATGGTTGGCTTCCTCAATAGAAAACTCCATGGAATAATGAAAGGGTACAAATGACCACCGGCGGTCCGCAACAATCCGGTGGAGCTCATTATGCCAATCCAAATGGGGATTAATTTCTCCCACCCTAAGCCGGGGAAGTGTGAGGTCTTCAGCTCCGGGTCGAATTACCGGTGATGGCGATCGCCAAACTGCAAAAAGCGCCGTGCTATGTGAGAGAAAGGCAGTCTGCTGGTCAGTCTGCTGGTCCGCAGTCTGTTGGATGACAGGACTTCCCATTGGCATGGGCTGCATGATGGGCTCCTGGAGAGGAGTCTGCAGGATGACAGACTGCTCGTTGGGAGTCTGCTCCGTTGGAGTCTGCTGGATAACAGGCTGCTGAACGGGAGTCTGCTGGATGACGGCCTGTTGAATGGGAGACTGCTGGATGGCAGACTCGCCTGTCCCAAATGCATTCCTCCCCGACGCGTCTTGAATATGTAATGCCGCTATAGCAGCAGATGACCCATGATACTTCAATAATATGTACTCTCGCACGCGGTCCACTTCCACACGCACTGCAGTCGCTTGTAAAGGAGCATCATTGCTAGGTATCCGCCAAGCCTGAATGGCCCTACGAATATAAACACGTTCATCCTGGTACACGGCAGAGAACTTGGACATCAGGAACATGGACGTGGATTCTATATTCACCTCATGCAGCGGACTAGACTCACAGACCAGCAGACTGTAACGTGCGTACGTAGGGTGGAGGCAACTAGTAGACTATACCAGTGGACTGACAAACGGACTCAGTAAGTAATGTAGCGATATAAAACAGACTAACTGACGAGCGGAGTGAGCCAGCGGACTGACCAGACTGAATAGGCAACGTGACCCCCCGATGATGGACTCAAATAACACAGAGAACAGACTGGACGGTCAGACTGACCATTACCTCCTCTACTTCATCATCGTCATCTTCATCTTCAAAGCTGTTCAACCAGTTCTGTTCCGCCTGTCGGATGAATGTACGTAGCAGACCTGACTGGGCAACTCTGTAGAAATAACGGAAGAAGTCTGGATCCCCAATTGGTGGGCACTCAGGTGGGAAAAGCCCAAAGTCAACGAGGCGCAATGTGCCAGGGCAAACTGGCCCTTCAGTGCTCTATTGAGTTTTTGGTTTTGACCCTAAACCGATGGCATGGGTCGCGATATTTGTGTGAGTCTACTGCCGAGTCTGGTCAGGCAAGTCAATGTCCACTGGACTTGTCACCCTTTCCAGGCCCAAAGCAGATTCATTTTCAGTATCAGTTTTGATGGTGTGGGTCTGCCGCCCAGGACGGTGTTCAGTCTGTTGCGTGGATTTTGCCTTTGCCTCGCCAGCAGACCTTGCAGCCTTCTCCTTTTTTTGCCTCTCCTTCTTTTGGGCCCCATCACTCAGTTTACGTTTTCTGGGAGCGTCCGGCGTTCCCTGCACTTGCAAATCCTCCATGACGGGCCACCACAATGGATGCCATACCGTGCGCGCACTTCGTCTAATTCCAAAGTGCAGGGGTCAAGCACTGATCCGCGCAAGCGCATTGTGGCATCTTTGACAATCGACATTTCTTTCAGTATCGGCCAAGGCTTGAAATCCCGTGGAATCATTGCAACAGTCTCCTTGCAACCCGTGTCAACACAATGCCGATTTAGTTGGATTTTGTCCTTGATAACCTCTTCACAGAAGAGACAGAAGAGCTTGTCCTTCTGCCAATTCGAGTTTTTGGGCTTCCGGGCGCGGAGGTCTACAAATGCTTCCACTATTTTATGATCAAACTCGTCTGGTGAGTACTAGTACCTTCGCTCCTTCTTCAGTCTGGTTTGGTGCACAAAATCCACCCAGTCCGCTCCACCCTTTTCACAAGCATCCTCCATCGCTGCAGAATGAAACGAAGGTGCAAGGACAATGAGCGACAGATAGAAGTCCTATGAAAAGACTCACCCTAAGCAAGAAGATGACACAGAATGGAATGAAAACACCACAGCAAGTGAGAACCTCACCGAGCCGATGAACTTTGAGTTGTTACGAAGGCGAGCGTGTTTGCGACGCTTCGCGGCTCACCGCGACTCTCCACACCTGGGGAAGAACGGTCGTCTTTCGTTACGGTGATGGAAACGCAAAGAGGAAAACAAAACAGTGCAAAACAGTGCGAAGAAACATACGCGAAGAGAATGGAGTCGATCGCACATGGAACATGAGAAGAAAGTAGAAGTAGAAGGGGGAAAGCGGGCATGGCACTGCCAACGTGCCGCGATTTCACAGGCGCCAACTATCCACCGTCATCGCATTGAGTACGTCCACCGAACGAACGCATCGTACTTAATTCATCCACGGTCCTCGCAAGTGCAACAGACTCATTTCTCATCGGGCCGAGAGTCCAGCGGACCGCCAGTCCAGCGGACTATTTGCTTTGCTGAGGCGAAGCGGCTTCATATTGGAGGCACTTCCCTGCCAGCGGAATGAAGACAAAAGAAAGTAAGGGGAGAATAGGAAAGTCGAACACACCCATTGCGAACAGACTCGTGGCACAACAGACTGATGCATGCACAGTCCAACAGACTGATATCCATAGAGGAGAACTGTCTAGCAGACGGACGTTTCGGCAGACTGGCGGGAGAACAAGCCAAAAGACTGACGGGAGGGAAAATAAGAAGTCAAACAGACTTAGTGCAACAGACTTCCGACACAACAGATTGACAAATTCACAAGTGTGACAGACTGATATCCCAACAGACGGACTTCCAGCAGACCGCCTCCAAACTGACTGTTATGCACGCGATAAGGGGAATATCCGGAGCACTGACGGGCCAGCAGACCCACTATGAACAGACTCGCGACACAACGAACCTCAAACATCCACGCGCATTTGCAGATGCAATTGTCTCAGCCTGGTCTGTCTCCTGGCAAATGCGACAATGTACCGATTCTGCACCTACTCCCGTCGTGGCTCAGACATCTGCATTCAGCAGGTGCGTGTGGATGTTTGAGGACCTTACGACTGGATGGTGTTCCTTGACGACTCGAAAATTATTTTTTTGTGCTGCCATCCCTTATATAATACCATGTGGATCCATCACAAAGCTGGGTTTCTTCAGATTCTCCACCCTTTTCCACAACTTATGCACGACGGATGCAAGCCGCTATACTTGGTCACATAAACAGTCCCATCGTGCGATACGAAATCTGCAATACACGCCCTCATGTGCATACGCTTCCACCATTTTCGCGCCCATGTTACCCATGGGTTCCTTTAACGAACTAAACTTGTGAAGGCTCTCATGAGGGATGCAGTATGAAGGGGCTAAACGTATCATGACGGATCACAAGCAGAGGACGTTATCGACGACAGATGTCCGCATTTTCCATATTTATGACATAGAACCAAACCATAAAACGAAGGTTCCCGAAAGCACAACAAGAAGGCAAAAATAGTGGAAGCATATGCACGATGGTGGCTGTAGTGCCCAGACAGTCTTACCATGTTCAAGCACGCGCTTCATCATCATCATGAGCGCAAAAGAGGAACAGTCGCGTGCATGGAAACGCCTACCGCAACATCGGACAACAAACAGCCGTCAAAAGAGAGCGGCCGGGATTTGGTGGGAAGATCATTGCCATTTTCGCAGCCCTAAAAATGGAGGGCTCGGATGGGTTATGGGAATGGACGGTGGCGATCCTGCGCCGTCAGCGGACTGGATGGCAGGGGACTGGCCAGCGGACTGGCGGGCAGACTGGCGGACTGGCAGACTGCTGGGCAGCGGACTGGCCAGCACCGGACTGGCGGGCAGACTGCTGGGCAGCCGACTGGCAAACTGGAGGGCAGCGGACTCATGGGCGGGGGACTGGCCACGCGGCGGACGGGGGCGCGGGCGCGGTTGCTGCAGCCGCGCCCGTGGTTGGGCGACCGCGCGCAGCGGCGGACGGGGCGGGGCGGGCGGGGTGCTGGGGAGCCGGGCGTCCGTGTGCGGGGCCCACCGGCCACATCGCCCGTGCCCATTGAAGACCCTATTATCTTAAAATGAGAGGCGTATATATATGCGTATAATTCATCCCTATAGATGATTGGGGGTCAAAAGTTATACCCTCATCCATGAGGGTATGCCCTCTTTTTAAGTGTGCCCACCAAAAGGGTGCTCGTCATTGGGGGTTGGTACCGCGTGAGCACAAATGGCCAGAGCACAAACATTGCCCCATGAGCGGGATCCACGGTTATAGGGGTCAACAGAAATGCATATAATAGACGGATATAGGGTCTTTCTACGGTAATAGGGTCTCCATGGTGTCTAAATAGAATCTTAAACATATATAAGGAGCTTGAAACCATTTGCGTTTAGCCAGCGAAAGCTGATTTCTGTGTGGTTCTTGGAGATGATCTACACACAATGTTACCAAATGCCACAACGTGCGCTGATCTTTGAGTTCTAGCATATATATTTGTGGGTCTTTGTGCTCACGCGAGTTAAGCTTTGGACGATTAGTTTCATGATTTTTTTTTGCGTGAGCACAGTTTTCAGATAGTTTCATATTTCTTACCGCACATTTTGGATTTACAGAGCATATTTCCAAAATCTTTTGGAATACTTGGAATATGCCTTTGTGCTCAACCTCCTCTCATTTAAGGCTTAACCCCTAAGCGTCCATACGGCCTGTTTGAAGCATTTCTTTTTGGATTTTTGCTTGCGGTCTTTGCATATTTTGATCAATTGGGCCCAACTTTCTGGTCCCAGACCCACCTGACCAACATGTCTTGAATGAGCAATCTTCCAGATTTTTCCATTATGGTTATGAATTTTGGCATCCAAGATAGGAGGGTCAGGATTGCGGCACGAGAGCAAGTCTCATGTGCTTTTAGCTTCTCTCTCACGGAGCTCGGAGCTCCTTGCTACTTGAACACTTGAGTTTGCACATTGTTTGGGAGCTTTACTGGCGTGCAGAGTGTGTGCATGTTGTCGTTGCGATTGTGGCAGGGGGCCATTGCGCATCATATCTTTCATCTTGCATGTCTCCCTCAGTTTCGCATTCATAACACTTACCAACTATGATCCTGTTGTCTTGAGTTGTAGGCTTCAGTATGTGAGAAGGCTGCAAGTTCATAGCCAAGCTACATTTGTGGGTCCTGCATGCAAATCATGTTTCCTACGAGAGAATGAGAGAGTAGGGAAGTAAGGAGTGCGGTCAGAAGTGTTGTGTCGAGTGAATGCAATTCGGCAGTGGTGGCAAGAAATCTGCTCAAATTGAGATGGGTTCAGGTACTGGTGCCCCACCTCCTGCACCTGCACATTTGGCTGCTCAAGCGGCTGTGATTGCTGCCTGGACAAGGTCAGTAGGTGAAATTGGAGTTTGCAGGAGGTATCCCAAACTCCCCCAAACAGCCACATTAGCTGTTCTAGAACAAACCGATATACTTTCGTTGCGTGCTGCGACCTCAACGGACTCTAGGGATTTAGCATGATTGGAATTGTCATTCCCAAGAGTGGGCACTATTGAGGGTTGACAAGACAATCAAATGACTTTACATTATCAGAGCAATTTACTCGATTTAGAGATCTCATTTGCATAGGGACCTGCAACCCAAGACAATATCCTTCTACACATGAGATCCCCATACTTACAGGTAGCAAAAACAAAAAGTACTGAGAAGAACTGGTCCTTTAGAGGGATTTTCAGAAGAGAAAATCAGAAACAAACAGGAAAGGAAAGATAAACAGGCCTATGACCTAAGACAAATATATGTAAGTGAGGCTAGTAAACTTTGAACTCACATTTGTGAGGTCATCTATGAGCATGCAGAGTGCAAACTCCGTAATAAAATAAAAGATAACCCAAACAATTGAGGCAGAGTCCAAGATAAAATGTCAAGTAGATTGTACTCATAAGACGTTGTTTGCCGTAGCCTTGTAGCCATTGACCCCGCGCCCAGTTTGAGCGTAGCCTTGTGGCCATTGACCCCGCGCCCAGTTTGAGCGTAGCCTTGTAGCCATTGACCCCGCGCCCAGTTTGAGCGGGAACAAAAGGGACAGAACCTACCTCTGTCAGGGGCTGACGTTGGTAGTAAGACTTACCTCCATATAAAGAATCAATCCGGGTTTTCCAGATATCCTCTAGAAATCCCTTCACACAAGCATCAATCTGCTGTGTGTGATTTGCCCAAAAACTAGGCCTCAGGAGGGCCTGGGCTTTTGGCTCAACCTCGAGACTTTCAAAGTTGGTAAACAGGGGTACAGGCACAATTCCCTTAATAGATTTGAAGAGAGCGTCTCTTTGGTGAGAGAACCCCGGTCAGTGTATCAGAAAATGAATACTGTCTTCAGATTGCCCACACAACGGGCAATTGCACTCTCCCTTTCCTCTCTGCTTCTGTTTGCTGTTCAAAGGTAGGCTTCCTGCCCTGAGTTTAAATTTCAGTCTAGTGCCGAGAGTGGGTAGACCCTTGAGGTCATCCAAGATGTCCTCCCCCATGTCACAAACTGGAAACAAGTTCAGGGAAGTTTTCTGCCTAACTTCATTTTCATCAGACAATCTCATGGCAACAGACATGGCTGAGGACACTACAGCCTCTAAGTCAGATTTATCCAGCAGGGTCAAGACTTGCGGATCCAGGTCCAGGTCCTTGAGGATCTCTTCTACTCTCTTCTGCCAGGACTTAGCCTGTTTGACAGGGCGGTCCTGTTTCCAAGATATAGAGTCGATTAATTTAGGATATCTGGTGTTGGGCATATGTTGCAGCTGACCCCACCATCTGACCTTGAATTCATCTCGTCGGGAGCTTAAGGACGGAATGCCAAACTCACCCCGAACAGCCACATTGGCTGTTTTGGAGCATGCTGACATACACTCCTTAAGCACCCCCACTTGAATGGATTCTAGAGACTTAGCCTGGTTGGAGTTATCAACCCATATAGCAGATCCGTACTCCAAGGCAGGTCTAATAACGCGACAAAGCATGGTTTTCTTAACCTCAGAGTTGACCCCTCTGCAGTGGAAAAATTTAGTGAGCCCCAGAGCTTTGCCCTTGCCAGTTTGAACAACTTTCCGGATATGTGCATCCCAATTACAATTGGAGGAGAACTCAACGCCCAGGTAAGTGTAGGAAGGGAGGACCGGGATCTCTTGGCTACCCCACTGCAACTTAAGATCACTTCCTCCCTCTCCTCTGTCGTTGAATGCTACCACTGCACATTTGCTGACATTAGCCAAGTAGAGCCATATAGAGAGTGCAGTCTTAACATTGTGTTGTCAATCCCGAAGTCTTGGACCATCAACTTCATTCATCTGTAGCAGTGACAAGTTGCAGCTCCGTGACATGGGGTGTAGATCATACATATTACTATGCTCAAATTCATAGGCAGATCTGCATACATAGAACTTTCGGGGACTTCTGGGGGAGTAATGGGAAAACTCAGCCATAATGTTAGCTAGCCCTCAGCAGGCAACATGATATTGTCTAGTAATCAATAGAGGAACCAAAAATAGAGCAAAACCACTCCAAGAGGTTTGCTGGAAGGATAGCTGAAGGGTCCTGTGCACCCTGAAGATACCCATGAGATACCAGCTGGTCACTACTTGGATGCTGAACCTCCGCAAAAATGGCAAATAAGAGGTAATGCCAAATCAAAGAGAAAGAAGGAACTTCCAAAGATCAAAACAGAAGGCACAAGAAAGGCAAGATTGAACAGAGTAAAATCAATCAAGTAAACCCTGAACGAAGTAGAAAAGAGAAAGGGAACAAAAAGAATGCTGTCTAATACCTTATAATGAGTAGAAAGACCAATCAGGCACATCCTATAATATTGACGAGCTGTTACTAACTCCCCACTAAATGTTCCAGAACCAAAGGAGAGTGTAGACGTACTGAGTCAACTTTCTAAGAAGATACAACTAACACATAGGTTTAACATTCAATTGATTAAATACTCCACAGCTTTATCCAATGACAAGCAAGAGAGAGAGAGAGAGAGAGAGAGAGAGAGAGAGAGAAAGAAGTAAACAAGGCCTTGTTTCATAGACTGCTTGAATTTCATTGAAGTGTTCAGTCTTCGTTCAGCAGAAGCTTCAACCACCCACTAAAGGCCCCTCTCATGAAATAAGAGCGAGTGTATGGAGATATGGGTGTATCCTGGACAGTAGTTAGAAACCGTAGGTAAAGTTTATAACGACCTTAACACAGACATCGTTATCCAAATCTCCGTGTTTTACTCCTGTACAACATCCACATGGCGAACAAAAACAACATATACAAGGAAGACTTTGCTTTGTTTGAATGTGATGGGTAGGCCATACTCACAAATAGACGGGCTGCTGAAAGAACCAAGTTTCACCTCACTGTTGAGCAATGAACATACTCAGAAAGCCAGAATCAAATAGGTTGATTGTACAACAAGACGAAAGGCGTTGCAATACCAGGAAAGTACTGGGCGAAAGGAGCTGTATCATTGCTACATGAGGGGTGCATCGCAATAGTCACCCTCACTGGTACTGGCATCGGAAATCCAGTTGTAGTGTGGTCATCCAGAACCTAAGGAAACAAATATGTAGAGGAGCCAGTCAAAAAGGAAACATGGCCACTGATTCATGAGCAAAGTTGATTACAGTCTCTCTGAAAGACTACGGATTTTGCATCCTATCCACCAAAAACTTCCAGAATTCCAACACAAAAGCCCAAACTTGCGTCCAAGATAACCCTTAACGCTTCCTATCGGTTATCACGCTTCCTATCAAACCGAATCTCTCATCAATGCCGGAGCAGTAAGAGTCTTGACGTTTCAGTTAGTCAGAGAAGGAGCGAAGCCAGGGCCACCACATGCAGACGTAGTTGTGCGCATGTCCCCAGTCTCTTTCCGGCCTGGTCTCTCTTCAAATCAGAAGCTTTTCGATGGCATCCTTGAGTTGCTGTATCTGCGACTTCAATTGACTGCCCTCATTCGTAGTCACAGAGCATGCGATGACAGGCCGTGACACCCCACATGCCCGCCCTAATGCCTGTTTTGATGGCACAAAAACATAAGGAACATTCTTATCCTCGGCCAGTAAGGGCAAGTGCAACAAAATCTCCAAAGGCTCTGTATCTGCCGCCATCACCACGAACTCCGCAATGCCTCTATTCAGGGTCTTGGTTGCTTCATTGGCTCCCTTCTTGAGCTGCTTGTAGTTGGCCGCCTGCTGCACGATGTCCATGATGGTTATGGTGAGCTGCGCCTCCGCCAACGGGTATGCCTTGGGATTTACTGCCTCTGAACCCATGTCGCTTCGAAACCCAACTTCCAAATCACAAGCCACACACCCCTCGCAGCGTGAGAGACGGAAAGATAGAAGAGGGAGAGAGCAACAGGGCGGCCGTGACGGTGGAGCGGAAAGGAAGACGAACAAGCGCTGGAGATAGGGTTTAGAGTTCAGAGCAGCTGCTCATAAACATGATAAACACGTTTTTTATAGTACTTGCCACAAAACCTAATAATGTGAGATCCCTACTTTTGCAAGGATGAATCTATTCTTAACCTATTCATTCCCTGCTTGGAGTTTGTATGTCTGTGGCTGTGTTGCATCTCCTTTGAGGGAGACTACAGTGAGCTACTAGGATGCAGTTCAAGAATCCAGATTGCCAAATATCTTCAATGCACTAGGAAACTGGTGAATATGTAGGAACTCTGTGCAATTTGGGTCATGGTCATTGCTGCTGGAAGGGGGCATGTAGTCCCAGCACCATGAAGGCACCTCCTCTTCGAAGATGTTACACTTCCTTGGGTCGCATGGATTTAGAAGGCAAAGGCAACAGATGTTGGGCACAGGGAGAGTGAATTCCACTTGCACTCAGTTAACTTTCATAGGGAGAATGTTGCACTTCCTCTTCCACGAGTGAGCAGACATTGGTCATCAAAACCCCCAAAACCCACTTCTAACATAATGCTATACACCACCACATTGATAAGCAGTTCCAGCTGAAAAGGCCAAAATTGTGTACATTTTTACACAAGTACTGTCAAGTTAAATCATGTACAAGTCTATTTCAACAGACAATCGGAGCTCTGAGGATCATATGGGAGAAGAACCTAAATTTAACCAGAATGTTACAACATAAAACATCTGCGTAATACCCCTCCCCTCATGTAGAAGTCTATGCACCTCCATTTGACTAAAAGGGAGAAAAGAAACCAAGCCCTCATTCAAAAACTTAAGAACTCTGCCTAATGGAATTTGCAATGGGTGGCTATTGCCTCCCCTCATTGTTTGCATCATGAAGGAGTATTTTGTAAAACCTCCTATGCATCCCACATAAGAAGATCAGAAGTCTGGGAGGTCTCCATCTGTAAAAGAGGAGGGGCTGTTAGGCTGGGAACGCCCTGAAAACCCTCCTCCAGGCTGTGGCCTACGTGAGTCCAACTTCTCCAGTTGAGCATCTACCCATGCAGGTTTCTTGAAGCTATCAATCCACAGAGCCTCATTGGTGGTCTTGTGCTTAAAATCTGGTCCTCTGGGATTGACCTGCACCCACACTTCACCCCAGACTCTTCAGCAATGCATCAATCTTTCCTCACCATAAGTGGCAGACAATTGGCAACCCTGAATTTACAGATCAAACACCCTACACTACTGCTGGACAATAGTTCCTATCCTGTATTCATTCAATCTAAAAGGGTATGGAAGTTCAGGCCATAATTTTGGTGTTAGTCAAAGCATGACCTTTATTACCACTAATTCTCCAGCACCTACTTTGAGACTGAAATATGCCAAAGTGGTTGCACTGATGTTGAGGAGAGAGCGAGATTGAAACCATGGTAGCAATCGTTACTTCACAAGAAAATTAAACAATGCCTCTCTGCTGTAACATAACACATTCACCTTTTTGCCTCGATTATCCCACCATTGACTTGGGTTAGCAAAATATTCATTCCAAAGCTGCTCTGGCTCTGAAGAATTTTTCGGATATTTGACTGCACCCACAGTACCAACAGCAGGTCACATCCACCAGGAAAACTACCTACAGTAAAACCCATATTGAAATAGAATGCATGTCCGTTAAGGTGACCCCATTGTTACACCAGACCTAAATCACCTGTCATGTTGCTGGGCAATGGATTGAAAAATGGCTGTTTTGAAAATGCCAGCAAGAGGGTCACTTCCCATTTTACAAAGGCTGCGTTACTAAGCACAGTTGATATATATCTAGATGATTACCTAAGCAGTTTCTTGAGAAGAAATACGGATAATATGAAGTGGCCGGAGGCCCTGGAGTCCCACTTGATAAGAAAGACAAAATAAGCTGATTTGACCACTGCTTAAGCTTTTGCAGTGATTCTCTGAGGCTTGGCCACAGCCTTCTCCACCAACTCCTCCAGATGGAAAGGGCAGGAGAGACAGAGACAGAGAGAATGTATTCATTAAGACGTTTGCCGTAGCCTTGTGGCCACAGACACCACGCCCAGTTTGGGCGGAACAAGAGGGAACAGACTACCTTAATGAGTGGCTCAACGCAGTAGTGGGACTTGATAATAAACGATTAGTTCGGACTTTCCAGATTTCCTCTAGAAAGCATTGAGGGATCTGAACTGCTTCTCATCTTACCCCACACCTTGGAGGCACGGAAAGGTGCCAGTGAAGAGATCATGCATATGAAGAGCCACCAACTTGAGCCTTTTAATGAAGGCAAGTTGGCATGTGGTAGTATCTTCTAGAAACCCTCAAAATTGAGCGGTCGCAGGATGGCATGAGGAAGGTCTTACAATCACTGAAGTCAGGTCCCTAGTTTCCAGGGATCTGTGTCCTTCAGTAGAGGCATTCCATTTAATGCCCTCTGTTCAGAAAATTACCGGTCAGTGGATAGAGGCAGAGATCAAACTGCTTGCTCCTGGCCTGGTGGTCATAGACCCCAGACCCAGTTTGGAGGGAGAAAGGGTTAGAGAAAGGGTGACCTGAATTCTCTGATTCCACAAAGCTCAATGTCCTCACGACAATCTGTCACACACAGGAAATAAGACCAATTGTCAGGCCCTTACAATATCCCAAGATGTCCGAAGAGTGTCAAACGGACAGAAATGAAGACAGAAGTAAAAGCTTATGTGTATATGAGACTCTCCACAGAGGCAGCTAAGAGAAGGAACCCCATGCCGCTTTATCTAAAGCCTGTGACATATGGAAGTGACAACGACCTTGGTACTTTTTTGAGGTATGTCGTTCTTGTTGATGTAAGAGTCAACTACCAGACGCCCTGTAACATAAATCTTGTCCCCTTTCTTAACGTGGTGCCCCGCACTCTCGGCCAGAGTATCCCAGATCTCCAACTCCAACCTGCCATCCCACCCTGTTTATTAATCTTACTTTTGGTGTACCATAAACTGTGACAATGACATTCACAATCGCACCCCAAACGGACCGACTGAGCCTCGTCAAGCTCTAATCTAGTCACGGACGTTAGACTATCATAACACATTTGCTCCGATTTCTTGTACCGCACAGGCATGCTAAGCATATCTTCTGAACTGACACTTTCTCCCTCGAACAGAGCCTTATGTAGCTTATTTCTCTGTATCCCTGTTCAGTGGAACAAAAATAGTTTACAAGCTCAGAGGAACATCTGTAGTAGTCTTTTAAGAGTTATCTTGGGTACAGCAATGCTGGATTTTGCCAAAACTACTGGAGCTGAACTCGTCCTTTTGCCAATTTTCTACACGGAGCAGAGCCCTAGGTAACTCATCTCTATGTTTTCTGTCTCCCTGTTCACTGGAACAATCAGCTTACCAGCTTGGAGGAACCTCTGGCGCACTCGGAGAAACAGTAGTAAGGGTTGTCTTGGGTACAGCAAGGCTGGATTTTGCCAACACTTTTCCAGTATCGAAGTACTTAATCTCCATGTCACGGCCCACGCGACCGATGAGGTGCACTGTGTTGGAAATTTCCTTGTTGAAGGAGACAACGGGTGGCCGTGGCCACTCAGCGTTCTCGGCCTCCAGGTGACCTCCTTGCACACCCCCATCAACCTCCTCCTCCTCCACTGGTCGCCACTGCCCCGCAATTGGCCTGAAACTGTTCGAGACACATCTCACTGCTATAAGGTGCGGAGTACGCAGACAGGAATACAAAGAGTACAACCCACACCTTGACAATTTTAGCGCGGGGCCAATCTTGCAAGCACCATAGCCCCGGGAAGACTTCAGAGGCAATCCGAAGATACTTCTCTGGCATGCCTGCAAAGAGGCGATAAAGAACAAGGGGGAGCGGTGGAAGGCAGGCAGGCTCGCAACCCGTGCCATGCCAACTGTATGTGCAGCCATAGTGCTCCTTCACTGATACTCGATTATTACTCTTCTCAGTACACAAAGACTCAATCTGAGGCACACGAGAAGAAAAACCCAAAGAAAAATTCAAACCCACAGAGGCGGCAGGCATTCAGAGCTACCAGCTTCCAAGAAAGGTGGATGCAAGGCACCTGCCGGGATGAGCCAAGCAGGCAGCAGAATGCATCAACCCACCAGTACAGATGCACATATTAATACGCAGACCCTAACTACACTCGACCTCAACATCAATAATCATCAATACCGCGCCTCCATCTCTAATAATTAGCAGCGCCAGAATTGTGCAACTGAATGTCCTGCTCGATGAATGATAAGTAACACGACCTTCTCTTTTCTTGTATTCGAACCGAACCCAGTTCAGTTTCCAACTTCTGTCTCATGTGCCAGGGAACCTTCAGTGTTGAGAGTTGAGAGCCCTTTGGTTACGATGACCCAGCATCATCCTAAGTGACTGGCTGGGTCCTGCAGGACCTATACAGATAGGAAGCTGTGTCGATCCAGTGACCATGGGAAACACTCTTTCTTCAAGTAGAGAAGAAGAGTCCTGCAAGAAGAGCGTTGAACTTCGCATATAGAGAGAATCTATAGGTAAAGGTTGGCGGTTGGCTAAGTGGGTGAATTGTGCTCGATAGTATTGCGTTAACTTAGAGGGTGCTGGGCTAGAGGGAGTCGAAATCTGTGGCTCAGCAGTCGCTCAAAACGTCGGAGACTTGGCGTTCCTTGAAGAACTGATGGGGAACTGATAGGCGAGTTAATGCCAGCTTCACATTAGAGGTCAACGTGAACCCATAGATTCATAGATCGGAAGCCCCATGACTATGAATACCAAGACCCGTGACAGACAAGTTTGATCGTGATAACACACTTTCAATTTCAGTGGTCTCCAGGAAAAGACCAGGAAGTGGCAATTGAACAGGCCGGGTAGTTGAAAAAGAGGAAACAGAATTGGCTGAGACTCCAGCAGAAGGGATCTAAACACGTATTCAGGCCACCCAACTGCCGGATGATCTCAAGGCATATATCTGATCTATCAGGTTGTAGCACACATTTTCCTTTGATAAACAGAGCGAACTCTATGGCACTCTTCCATCTCTTAGAGTGTTAATCATGGATGGCACTCCAGCAGCTGAAGTGTCTAACATGTTTACTCCAAAAACCCTTTTTATGCAGGGAGAACTTGCTTTGCCAAAGGACACCGGTGATACTGAGGAGAGCTCCAATATCTTACTAGAGCTCATTGAGGGCTAATGGGTAGAGCAGAAAGGATGATCAAGAAGAATGGTTTGCTCAACCAGACAAACCTAGATTAGAGCCTCGTGTTTGGAGAGATTTTTAGATACTAGCAGCCTTTGCTTCCTACCAGATGTGCTAAGGACTGTTGCCAATTCACTTTAAATGATGCTGCATCACAGGATCAATTAAGAGATGAAGATCCCAGAAATGGTGTCATTTGCATACATACAAGATATATCGTGAAGGGTGAGGGGGAGATGGCTTGTTGAATCAGATCAGAGTTAAATTTTTGAGCAATCAGAACATGGGCCAACCTTGTGGACATTAATATGGTCAAAGACATTGCTCAAGAGAGGACGTACGTCCTGCAGAAGAAGAGACAACGACTACCTCGAGTTTCCAACCAATGCAATCTTGCTGACTCCTTCCACTCCCCTCTTTGCAATGACCTTGCTTTTACTTGGACTACCAACCAACAATTATCAATGGCCAGATTGGATCATCTTGGAGCAACAGACGAATCAATCCACAACTGGCAAAACCACAGTATCTGACTAGGCTGGGCAAGCCAGGAACCACAATTTCGGAAGACAGCATACCCCTATGAACAATCGCAACATGCTCTTTTTAGGTCTTCACAAAGGTGATGCTCACACAATTGAACCAAGCAGATATGAGCATCCCAATGCAACCAACCAAGACAAGGCTGCAGAAGTTGGGCATCCAAACTAACTAACGTCACACATAATCTTTTGCCCATGCACAACACAGGGCCAATGGACACACGCTTCTCAAGCCAGCTGAATTATCTCACAAGGATGCCCATGTCCGTCTGAACTTCCAACCAAAATGTGGGCCTGCACCTTTTGCACCGGTTACATTTCTCGTAAGAATAGAACTCCCAGTACCTAGTGTGTTTCTTCTTACAGTTTATGGACCAATTGTGAGCCGATCCAAGTGTTAGCCATGGGAGAGCTAGGGAAGAGAATTGTTGGGAGCCTCTCACTCTCAACAAGCTCAGGGAAGTCAGTGGTATAATGAAGCCCCCGGCTCTCTTGCCGACCCAAAGCACTACTAACCACAAAATTAGCCACAGATATCAGATTGCGCATCTCGCAAACCTCTAGACTCACCATACTGGGTTTCCACCCATTTCTGAGCAAGTGATCCTCCCACTCATGTTCAAGTTCACCCAACTCTGCCTGTGCAACTTGAAGGCGCTCTGTTGATCGGACAATGCCCACATAGTCCCACATTATTTGCTGCAGCCGCTTCCGTTGGAGAGCTGTAACTCGAAGTACCTCCTCTACCTGGAAGTCCATCAAGGATACTGCCACAACTGGTCGTGGCCACTCCTTGGCCTCATCGGTCTCTCGCTGTCCACCTCCCACTTTCAGAGCATGGTCAACTGATGGTCCCACAGCTCTCTGTGCAAACACCAACGCTTCCAACAAGGAGTTGCTAGCCAATCTATTTGCTCCATGCAAGCCAGTACAGGTGACTTCCCCTGCAGCAAAAAGCCCCACAATTGAGGTCTCTCCAAGTAGCCCAGTTTGCACCCCCCCACACATATAGTGAGCCGCAGGAACTACTGGTATAGGTTGCTTGGTTATGTCAATTCCATACTGTAAGCACTCCGCTGCAATATTAGGAAAATGGGACAGAATTTCATCTCGTGGTTTGTGGCTAATGTCAAGGTACACAAATCTTTCATTACGTTTCTTCAGCTGGTCATCAATACTCCGGGCTACCATGTCACGAGGTGCCAGCTCTGCTCGCGAATCATAGAGAGGCATAAATCTCTCCATACTCTGATTGTAGAGGATTCCCCCAGCACCCCTCATTGCCTCAGTTATGAGGAAAGCATTCTCCCGTTTCTCGGGCCTGATTGGTAATCCCTCGTCAGCCAAGGCTGTGGGATGAAATTGCACAAACTCCATATTTGAAACCACTGCATGTGCCCGTTGTGCCAAAGCCACCCCATCGCCAGTTGCCACCAAAGGATTAGTGGTGGTTGGATAAATATGACCTGCTCCGCCTGAAGCCAGCATAGTTACTCCAGCAATGAAGCGCACCACCTTTTGATTTCTTATGTCCAGAGCATCCAAGCCATAGCAGATTACAGTTGCTCCTTCCTGAAGTGTGAGCAGATCCACAGCAAAGTGATGTTCAAACATGACAATGTTGGGATTAGTGCGAGCAGCAGTAAGAAGGGCTCGTTCAATTTCTCGTCCTGTCATATCAGCCGCATGCACAATTCGATGGTGAGAGTGGCCCCCTTCCCTTGCCAAGTGCAGCTGTCCATCCTCACTCTGATCAAACAGGGCACCCCATGCCATCAACTCCCTCACTCGCTCAGGACCCTCTCGACAGACCACCTCAACTGTCTCTTCATCACACAGGAACGCCCCTGCAATAATAGTATCCTGGATATGGCTTTCCACAGAGTCGGATGGGTCCAAGACTGCACTCACACCCCCCTGAGCATAATTTGTATTGCTCTCATGAGGTTCCGACTTTGTCACAATCGCAACCGACCCAAACTTAGCCACTTCAAGTGCATATCTCAGGCCTGCCACACCACTCCCTATCACCAAAAAATCGAAGTGCCTTGTCAGGTTGCTTTCAACGCTGCGATCAGATTTCAGTGCCCCTTCATGCAAATCATCAACAGAACCCATTACAGGTTGAAAACCTGCCAGGGATTTTCCCAACACTTTTCCAGTATCCCAGTGCCCTATCTCCATGTGATTGCCCACATGGCTGCAATTGTGCGGAGTCTCAGGCATTCCCTTGTGCAGAGTGGGCCCTTGTAGCCACTCATTCTTCTTCACCTGTAGGTGGCCTCCTTGTTCATACTCCTGTCCATAAGTCTCAGCCTGGACTACTGGTCTCCACTGCCCTGCAATCGATCTGAAACTGTTCCAAGTTCTTCCCAGTGCCATAAGCTTCAGCAACTGGGGAGGAGAGTACAGAGTGTGCAACCCACGCAATATGGAGGCTTTCAGTACAAGGTCAGAGTTACAGACACCGGTGCCTCGGGGAGCCTTGTTACGGAACACTAGGGCACCTTGAGGGCGTGCCTGCAACGAGGCGACGATGGACATAGGGGATTGGCGCACGGCAGGGATCCCCCCTTCGCTTGCCATGCCTACTGTTTGCATGGCATGGCTCCTCCTTCTTCCCTCTTGCAAACCAGATCCGCAGATATCTTCCTGTAGAAAGAAGCCAATCAACCAACTTCCCTGCAGCACGAATGCCAAAGGCGCAATGATCAAAAAATCGTTAGTTAAGAGACCAGCGTGGCGTGCGTCAAAGCATGAAGAAGAAGGAGCAAGAGGCAGGAGAATGAAGACGATCCAATTACTTCCAAGCAGGGCTAGTTTGAATCAAAGTTGCCAGAACTAAACATTATCGTCTCCGATACAGTTGTCACTGCAAAACAGAAATTATCTTCATGCCTACTGCTCCCCACAAGAAGGTCTCTCCACGACCTCACTGCTCCTGTTCTCTCAAGTGAATTTTCCCCCTTTCACACAAACCAAACGGCAGCTTACCTGATGGGCCGGCGGTGCAGAAGACCGAGCAGATACGCAGCCTAAACAGGACGAAAGATCCTCTCTCTCCCCGCCCCCCCGCCCACCTTACTTCTATAATAAGCAAATAGACCGCCAACCTATTCCCTCACTTCAACGCCTTCACACAATGGGCCAAGCTAGGCCCCGCCTTGGATATCAAATCCGAGGTGAATACATGCATCAAACTTTCACTTCTCCCTTTTGAACCCAGCAGACAGATACAATACACTTCCACCTCCAGTACTCGCTCAATTCAGGAACTCCCAGAGCGCGGCCCGTCTAAATTCTCTGAAAGACGCTTGCAACCAGTCACTGATCACTTTCCGTCTCCCAAACCATGCAAGACTCTCTACCCGCTCAATTCGAGACACTCGAGGAAGCTGTGGTCCTCCTTGGGTCTAGATTCTGTGGAAATTCCTTTTCAGGTCTTGCTGTGCTCGAGGCTGAGTGCCGAATGGCCACCCTCTGCTTTTATTGCGATAAATATAGCAACTTCTGTGGGGCCCCTTCAATGCTCGGAAGAAGCAACTACCCTTTTACTGAAAATACCCACAGAAGAATGTTAGTGCATCGTAAATGGGTCAACTGTTGTAGACTCAGTATGATTGCCAAAAGAAAGGATGTCAGCCACACTGTTTCTGAAGGATTTGTCACCACCGAAACTCCAGGTCGGAATTAAATCCTGGCCACTTGGACAAAACCGACGACTTGGCATCAGCAAAAGACCGAAGTTCTATTGCCAACCCTGTGTCTCAGGAATTTCGATGTGAGAAGGTCAGGCTAGGAGCAGGAAAGGAAGACTAATAAGTTTTATTACTCATATCAGAAAGGACCCACGAAGGATCTCCAGGCTCAGGTGCCCACCCGCCGCCCTTTGAGTCAGATGAATAGTTATTGTAGATACGTACAGATTCACCTTACTGTAGCCTGGCACGGGGCCTTTTATGTACAGCGTCCAGTGTCCTGACAGGTGACTTCAACCAAACAAGACAGCAGAAATGCGCAGAAAAGGTCTGCGGACTTTTAACGAACAGAGAGGGTGAGGTGTGGTGGTTGAATGCATGTGTCGATTGTGATGTCGTGGGTTGCTGCATCATCGTTCAATACTTAGAGATTCCTTACATGATCTTGCCTACAAACACGGTTTGATATGGCCACCCATATGGCATAATCCGAGCCATGAGACCTCCTAAATCGATTCAAGTAGCAAATGCTGCTCTTTGATCTCGAAAGGCGTACTTAATAACTAATAATCACCGAAGGAAATGAGCATGAGATCCCTCAGCACTCCGAATTATTTTTGTTGTGAGCAGCAATTGAAAATGATGAAACCCTGTAAGACTTTATTTACAACATGTACAATGGATGAACGTGCATATGATGTGAAGTTCCCAAAAAGGGGGGGGAGAACAAGAAACAAGAGAAGAAAACAAAAAGCTATAGTAAGCTACTCAGCTAGAGAAAAAAACAAAAGCTATAGTAAGCTACTCAACCAGCGACGAAAACAGAAGCTATAGTAAACTACTCAAGCAGAACGACCCTCCCAGCCAACAGCCTGGAGGAGATCAGGCAAGGAGATAGGCAAAGTGTCAGGCAGAGGCGGAAGACAAGATGACGCGGAGCTAGCCACATCAGCCCGATGCAAAATAGAGATGACATGTGCTCTCTGCAAAGCAACTGAAACACGTTGTCGATAGTAGGCGACAAGGACAGAGGCATGTGGGATGCCAGTGGACCCGCTCTTGGCTGCATGATGTGCACATGTCCGCAGGAAATCGTCGAAGTGCCGGTGTAATGAGCCAAATATTTCGACCGCCAGCGGAAGAAATGTGTCGGTGGGGTGACGATCGCTATAGTCGCGCTCCTTGGCCTGGGCTGCTACAGTGGCTGCCATGCCTAGTGTGGTAGCTGCGCGAGATAGCAGATCCACTCGAGTGGGGTCGGCGAGAACGACATCTGCTAAGGTACGCAAACCATCTTTAGATAGGACGATGTCAACACGACGGCGTGTAGAGTGGGACGTGAGCGTGGGTCGTAGATGTGGTTGCTCACGCAGTACATGATACCCTGCCTCCCGAGCAATAGATGTCACCGCATCGCGAACCATATCATGAGATGCAGTGCGCTGACCACCACATGGACAGCGGAGGAGATGGATGACAAGGTCATCGATGGGCTGAAGACAAACGCAGCGTTGAAGGCCCAATGCCGAAGGATGAGGCAAACCGAGTCGAAGGCGGAGCGCAGTAGTGAAAATAAGGGATGAGAGGCGAAAATGTGCGATAGTGGGTCATGCTGTCAACCATGCCCCTGCTCCGGGTCCTGCGCATGATAGAAGTCGGATTCGATGCAACTCAGAAGAAGCACTTGAGAGCATGTCGGAAAAGGAACGACGGTGCACGCGCTCGGAAATGGACTCCTGAAGATGGTCGAGGCCTTGAGCAACCAACTACTCAAATGGTGGTAGACATGTTCGCGCCGGTGCCGGAAGAAGATCTCGTGCAGAGCGGAGATGCTGCAGGAAGGGTAAAATGCCACTATCGACATGTGCAACGGCGTCCATAAGGATGGGACGATGGTCACAAAGAAATCGTGAAGCGAGGGCTGGCGCCACCAATGCCCAATTGCCGAGGAAAGCTGACGGGGCGGTAGTGACAGTGGACAAAAGACCCACACCACCGGAAGAGACGGGCAAGGTGGCTTGCTGTCGTGGAAAAAGTCCCTGAACACCCTCCAGAGCTTCTGGTCCTAACAATCTCCCGAAGATAGTCATCATGGTAGTATCAAACACAAAATAAGAGGTGTAGGAAATCTGGGCTGGGTGGAACAGTACGCAAGAGATATGAGGGACGCTGAAGGAAACATTTGGTCAAGATTCCATATGCTACCTGTACATCTCCGAGCATAGGAAGGAGATCGGCGTGGGTGGCATCCTGGTGGAGTGCATCTTCCAAGAAGAACGTTGTGAACTGGGTGGTGCCAAAAGGGACTCCCAGGATTCTGATGCCATTGGGCGGAGCAATGAAGTGAGCAGGGAGGACAAAATCTGCAAGAAGACCGGACGGAGACCACACCGCACATTTGCGAGGTTGCACTGAAAGGCCCACGGCAGAGAGTTGGGTGACAAAATGATAGTAAGTTGAAAGTACTTGTGAGGCAGGGCCTACAATGTGCGTGTCGTCTGCCACCGACGGAAAAAGACAAGATGAGTGAACTTGTGCAGAAACCGTGAGGGCGCGGACATGAGCCATGGCAAACAAAGGTTCTCCTAAAGGGTCGTCTTGGCGGGTCCCAACCTTGAACTGAATGATGGAGCACTCACCTAGGTGAGAATGATGACTGTAGTATAGGGGAGTGGTGGATGCATAGAATAATCGAACAAACGGAATGAGCTGGTGGAAATCTCCTCCAGCTGAACGGAGCTCCTGAAAGATAACCGCTCGTGACACAATGTTGAAAGCGTTGGTGACGTCGACCTAGAGAACCACCCAATCCGGATGAAGATCAAGAGCTGCACAAATCCCCTGAACCACCGCCTCGCAACCGCCTGGAGTGGCGACCCCGAACTGGTGCGGAAAGAGGTGTCCGGAGAAGGCATCTCGAAACTGAAGACAAAGTGAGTGGCTGACAAGGCGGTAAAAAACCACTCCAACTGCGATATGGCGGATGTCAGTATCTGAGGGTTTGCTCATAGCCAACAATCTGGAGGCCCCAAGGAGACGGGCCACTGGGACAGGAATACGGCCAGCAGCAATAAATGAGCAAATCTGAAATAGCTGAGAGAAGCCACTAGCAGAGTCTTGTGGAGAGAAACAGTCGCGTAAGTGTTCATACAGGAGACCGGAAGGACCTGCCGCTGCAAGATGGGGACTGCGCGTGAAGGCCTGAGTGAAGAGCTCCCGAGATCCTGGTCTGGCTCGAAGTCCTCAACAAAAAGCGGCAGAATATCCTGAGCTGATGGGTGAAGGGCTTCGAAGGCAGTAACAGTATCCGGTTATGGAGGCGTTGGTGAGGAAGGTGTTAAAGCCTTGGTCGCGCGTGAATACTCGCCAACGCGGCCTAACATGAGACTATGACGAAGTCGCCTGTGGGCCGATGAGGGTGGCTGCATGGAGGAAGCGGGAGGGGCGCGTGCCGCAAGAACTAGTGCCCGTAATTGATGCGCATCTTGCAGACTCTCTCAATCTCCAGATAAAAAACGGCGAAGACGGATGCGCGTCTCTCTGTGCCCTGACTGACCACCACGAGGGGGCAAAACCAAACACCACTGAGGAAATAACAAGAAAAATACCATGCTGGTATATCATCAGGATCACGAGCCAGCATGTCTAAGGGTAGACGGAGTGTCAGTTGGACCTCATGACGTAGTGCCACCGGAATTCTTGTATAAAGACGAGGCCTTGGCAGTCCTAGCTGAAATGCGCCCAGAACATCTAGCGCTGAAAGCCAATGCCAAGCAGAGGCAGGAGGTGGCGCGTTCAAGACACTGGGCTGAAATGAAGAAGTACCATTTGTGTGGGACTGATAAAGAGCCGCACACGTACGCTGGTGTCGCGCAAGCCTTCTGATGCGCGTAAAAAGACAACCTGAGAGACAAGGGTAGGGTGGGTGCATGAATGATGCCATTCCTTTTTGTATAGATTAGAAAGGTCGGGACGCTGGGCGCATTGATCTGGTTGTGATGCGCAATTTAATTTCAAGCTGAGTTGACATGTTGTTGAGTGTCGATCTGGAAAGCCCAAGTCTGACCACTGGCAGCTCCGTGTGATGGTTCTTAATTTAAGGTAATCCATATATCCAAAGATGCCGTGAAGATGACACGCATGACAGTGGAAGGGGCGCTTGCTCTTTCCCTGTGCAGCCTCGGATGAATCCACATCTTTGCAGTGCTGCAATGATGAACCCTCTGAGGATGTGAAGAGGACTGGAAGAAAGTGGAGGGACTCGGGAGCATCATAATATAGAAAACACATGAAACTTTCTGAATCTTGTGGAATCAGAATCTTTCTAGTTTGCTGAAAGCTTGGGTGGGGTCATTCAAAAGAGACCGCAAGATCCAGATGAAGGGCTCGGGAGGTACGTGGACAGACACGGAAGGGCGGAAAGAAACTGCTGCTGTCCCCAGCAGCAGCGCTAGAAGCTGCCAGCCTTGCTTCTCGTCCGCACCTACCTTGACCTGCTGCTGCCCCTATGCCATGGATCGGAGACCAGTACACCAGTGTCTCACTTTGTCTTGTCTCCAGACTGCTCCACCACATTTGTAGCAGTGTCGCTTTCTAGCTTCTCAACCAAGCTATCCGTGGCGGGGCTGGTGGTCTGCGTTTGTTCGCTGCGGATTGGCTTTGATCACTGTGTTTGTGTAACTTCTGCTGGCAGCCACGCGTGCATCACACTGCCGAGGGTTGAGGGGCATTAGCTCCTTAGCTACTGCACTGCGTGCCTTCCCTGTGCATGTGGTTGTGGGCTGGGCGTGATAGTAATTGAGGTCAAGCGTTTAGGGGCCTCTGCTTGGCGTGGCCGGCACCATGGTGGTGTTGGGGTCGATGGCGGTGGTGAGGGAGGTTGTGGGCGCGACCGTGCTGGCCAACGCTGTAGGCCCTCGCTCATGCACGCAGGCGGGCACATCCTCTTCTGCTTTGAAGGCTACACCTCAAATGATGCCGTTGGTGCAAGGATGTGGGATTTACGCAGGCCGCTCATCAAGAAGGGTAGGCAAGTTTGTAGACCGCAATGGATGCTCGGAGTACAATGTCGCTAGATGTGGGGTGAGTTATATTTTTTGTTGTTTAGCGTTTGGAATTTGGTTGTGGGTTGTATAAACATCTACAGACTAGCGAGGGGATTCAACAGAGAATTGTCAATATGGTCGAGCGCTGCAAGGAACCTTTTGTGGGTGCGGTTTACATCGAGGAAAGAATCCAGAGGTTATTGCGAGAATGTTCGCAGGAGCTGCTTTGATTCACTCGCTGGATGGAATAGGTGTTTACAGGGCAGTCAATTTTGTTTTCAAATACTTTGCGAAGAGTACTAGGAGGAGATCAAGCGAAGTTTCCATCTTCTTACACCCAACTGCAAAATCCTGCAGGGCAATGCTAGATGCGCTCTCATTGAGCATGATGTCATGTCATCAGCTGGCCAGGAAGAGGGTGGGGCTGACAAGTTGCAGCGGCTGGTTGAGGAGATCTCGAAGCTGAAGGATATTCGCTCTCGGATGCAGCGAGTGTTGCAGTACGCCGCGCGGCTGCCACGCCTACCGCCAGAGGCACATGTCCCAGCAAATCGGGTCATGGGTTGCACAGCGCAGGTTTGGAAAAATTCAGTGTTGTATATCCCATGCACTCAAAGTTATGCAACGAGGTTAGCTTTGTCATGTTGGTCTGTGAGTGTCAAGTTTTGGCTGTCTCAAAAGAATCTTTGTTGTTCTTGTGGTGCCCAGGCAGAGATTAGCTAGTAGTTGAAGCAAACTTGGTCAGAGATATTGTTAACCTCTCAGTGCAAATAATTTCTGGGTACAGGTGTGGATCACAGTGAAACTTGGCGCCGATGGCAGAGTTTACTTTGGGGCAGACAGTGATGCAGAGGTTACACGAGGGCTATGTGCACTACTGCTGCAGGCGCTTAATGGGAGTTTACCTGAACATGTGCTGGCAGTGCCAGCAGACACCCTGAGAGGGCTGGGCATTGGCATGGAGGCTCAATCACGCTCTAACACCTGGTACAATGTACTCCTCACTATGCAGAAACGTACCAGTATGCTCGCTGCACAGCGGGCTGGCCTTGCGCCCTTTGAGCCATTCCCTTCTCTTCTTGTCACAGCTAATGATGTGAAGGCACAGGGGGATTTTGCTGAAGCCCAGGTGGGCATTTCTCTTGACGGAAACCAAATTGGGGTGTTGTATTGACCATGTTTGTTGTGGACAGACTCATTTGAGTTTACCATGATTAGGGGTCCTCCAGGTTTTTGGGCTTTTTCTCCATGAACTTGAGGCTTCTATTGAGGTAGTGGGTTGGGACATTAATTTGGGTCTCCCATATGTGCAGTTGGTGTGGCTAGTTAGATCTCTGATTGGCTAGCATTTTGTTTAGCGAGCTTCCACAAGATAGCCAAGTGGTTGCCACATTGCAGGCAGCTGCACTTAAGAATTTGGTTTATGTTGACATAGTCCACCCAGCCGCATGCAGCATGTTAGTCGTGGCAAATTTGTCAGTTAGGTTTCATGGCCCACAGGGTGCATTTGTGTTGTATGACTTCTTTGTTGGTATTTGCTTGCTAGCATTGAATTGGAGATACGAATTACATAGAAATATGGTAGGGTCTGAACTAAGGTTGGGGTTTTCTCACAACGTTCAGTTGGCTGCATTTCATTATGGTTAGGGTGGTTAACTGGTCTGGGAACGGTCAAGTTCTATTGTAGGCTGTCACTGCCCTTGTTTTGCAACTATGAGCTTAATAATCAGCTGTGGGAGCAGCAATCACTACATAGGAATATGGAGTTGGTGGACTATCATGCTTGACTAACTGGATGTGTCCTGTTTGACTCATTGTATGTGAAACATGGATGCTGCAGGTTAAGTACTTGATGCCTGACACAACAAAAGTGCTGGAGCTAGCAGAGCTGCTGAAGCAGAAACAGATAGGTGTGGTAGCACACTTCTACATGGACCCTGAGGTGCAAGGGGTGCTTGTAGCAGCTCAAAAGATATGGCCGCACATCCATATCTCAGATTCATTGGTGATGGCTGACCGTGCTGTCAAGATGGCGAATGCCGGTTGCCAGCATATTGCAGTGTTAGGAGTGGATTTCATGGCTGAAAACGTGAGAGCCATCCTTGATCGTGCCGAGCATCAGCAGGTGGGTTTGTTGTCCTTATCTCCTTTATCCCATAGATACAGAGAGGATTTGGGCTCTTACATGGGTCCCAGAACCTAGTGTCTTGCCCCAGTCCAGTCAAGGTCCTGTGTAGTTGGCCCAGAGATCTGCTCTGGGGGAGCACCTTCTTTCTAACTTTGAAGGTCACTTCCATATACCTATTGGATAATTTCTTGTTAATGGGAGAGTGACTCCCTGGATCGCACTAACTGGACTGGTTGGATGGTTGTTATAGGTGGGGGTATTTCGCATGTCAGCAGATCATATTGGATGCTCTTTGGCAGAGGCAGCTGAGAGTCCCACCTATCTTAAGTTTTTGAATGCAGCATCGGCAACTCCGGCATCACTGCATGTGATTTACATCAATACATCACTTGAGACAAAGGCGCATGCTCATGCTTTGGTCCCCACCATTACGTGCACATCATCCAACGTAGTGCAAACCGTGCTGCAGGTTGAGTCCTTGGCTTTGTCCCCCTCCCTAAGGTTGGTTGCGTTTTATTTTTGCTGGTTGATATTTACTAAGTGTCTTCTACTGTCAGGTCTTGGTTGTGGATCAGGTTTTGTGGTGTTGAAATGGAAGGGACTGACGAAGGGGGGTGGAAGACAAGTGTATGCTCACTGAATCAATGGAAATTTGTCAGTAAAGGTTATGAGGGCGAAAGATTGAAACTATGTCATCTGCCCCCTTGGGATCAGCACTGATATGGGCTATTGGATGGTTGGTGCAGGCATTTGCCCAAGTGCCAGACGTGACTGTATGGTATGGCCCAGATTCGTACATGGGCGCAAACCTGGTGGAGATGTTTCAGCAGATGCTGGCTCTGAGTGATGATGAGATAAAGGCTGTGCATCCTTTGCACACAAGGCGTACCATTGCTGCACTCTTACCCCGTCTTCACTACTTCCAGGTCCGTTCCCTTGCTTTTCGCCTTTCTGTTCAAGCTCAAGTTCAAGGTGTTCAGAGTTTGGTTGCGATGGAATTTTTGATGGTAGCAGTGAGTATATTATCTGGTCTATTATGTAAAGTAGTAGTCTAATATGTAAAGTTGGTCAGCATATGAGTGTGAGGGTGGTTTGCAAAGTTGTCAACTCCTGCATGACATTTAGGAAGATTCTGCCCCTATGAAGATTACAAGCTTAGGTTGTGTCTTGATCATCACTACCGTGGCAAAGGGATGACAACTGGAGTGCAGGTTCAGACTCCCCTCTGAGAAATACACTCTGCCCTATCTTTGTTCCTCAACAACTTAATTGTAAAACAATGGAGAGGTCCAAGTTCTAGCTGAACATACACTTGGGCATCAACCAGTTGTGCAGTATCAGAGAGGTCTTTTGTGCATTATTCCTGGAGAGATGTGCTTTGGTGGCTTTGAATCACGGAGCATGCAATGAAATAATGCCTCTGTTCTCTAATTCTGCGTTTGACTGAAAGGTAATGTTGAATATTTGCAGGATGGGTCATGCATGGTGCATGATCTGTTTGGTAAGGATGTGGTGGATAGAGTTCGACAAGGCTATGGGGATGCGTATCAGACAGCCCACTTTGAGGTCCCCGGGGAGATGTTTGCACTAGCAATGGAGGCCAAACAGCGGGGTAGGGGAGTAGTTGGATCTACACAAAACATACTAGACTTCATTCAGCTGCATGTGCAAGAATCATTAGACCGTGGCTTTGACGACCGTCTCCAGTTCGTGTTGGGAACAGAATCTGGTATGATCACAGCAATTGTAGGAGCTGTGCGCAAGCTTTTAGAGCAGGGTCAAGCTAAAGCCAATGACAGAGAGGTAAATGTTGAGGTGGAAATTGTCTTCCCAGTTTCTTCCGATGCCATCAGTGCTACATCAACCTCACAACAGACTGTGGGGTATGAATCATCTTTGGCAAAGCTGCCAATTGTTCCAGGAGTGGCTTCTGGAGAAGGCTGCTCGCTTAATGGAGGCTGTGCTTCATGTCCATACATGAAGGTCAGTATTTCTCGTAGAATTGTTGCATTTCCAATGGATTGTTGTCAGGTTGTCTTGGTCGCTGACTGAGTCAATTATGCCACGCTGGATCCAGACGAACTTAAAAAGTGAGGCTTAGTAAACCCTGTTTCTTGTTCATGGTTTTACTCTTTTGATATTCTCTGACTTCCAAGTAAGTGGTACTTCATTAAACCTACTCCTATCAGTTTTCTACATTGATAGTGAAAGAACTTATGTGAGGGGTGACATCAGTTGGGGTTTCCGAAAGCACCGCTACAGACAATGTAGTACACAAACATGGCTCACTGTACATGGATCGTTGGGATTGGCTGTGATGGGTGCTCAGATGAATTCTTTGGACTCCTTGCTCCGAGTCTGTCGACTCGTGAAAACTCCAGGCGAGCAATTGCTGGCTGCCAACCGTGCACGTGTGTTCACAGCTGAAATAGCTGGGCAGAAGGTGGCAGATCTTGGATGCGAGCCCATTCTTCACATGCGCCACTTTCAGGTACTTACTCTTACCATATAGCTTTCCTAGAGCCTGACTTCAGGATGGGTTCTGAAAGAGGTACGGTGATCCTATTTGACGTCTTTTCATGTGCTTTAAAGAGCTGGAGCATGGGAAGTTATGAATTTTATGCATGAGGAGGATTTATGTGGGTTTGATATTTGCAGGCGACGGGAAGGTTGTCAGAGGCCCTGGTACAGCACATTCACAGATAGCACGGGTGTTTGCCAGCCGGAACTTTATTGACCCGACTGGAGTCACTTGGAGATTTTTGTACTTTTCCGTAATACCATAGGTCTGGGTTGTGCTTTTAGGTCTATTTTGTAGTAGCTGAATCGAACAGAGTCCTTTGATTGTGTCCTCACGTATGAAACATGGTTGTGTCATGTCTCTGCTATCCGAGACCAGAGGTCGGTCCAATTTGTTTCTCTTTTTTTGCCCCTTAAGTCTAGCTCTTTCAAGCTCATTTATTGACTGAGTGCCAGGGTCAAATAAGTCTGCCAATTTAAATTCTTTAACTGAGATAATAAAAACTTTTTTGTATGGGAAGTATATTGTCAATTTCTGTTGTGGTAGTGTGTTCTGCAATGTGTTCATGTGTTCTTGTGGTAGTGTGCTGGGGCGCCCCTGGTACAGCACATTCACAGATAGCATGGGTGTTTGCCAGCTGGAACATTATTGAGTCACTTGGAGATTTTTGTACTTTTACGTAATAACATAGGTTTGGGTTGTGCTTTTGGGTCTATTTTGTAGTAAGGAATCCAGCAAAGTCCTTTGATTGTGTCCTCATGTATGAGACATGGTTGTGTCATGTCTCGGCTATCCAAAACCAGAGGTCGGTCCAGTTTGTTTCTATTTTTGTGCCCCCTCAGTCTAGCCCTTTCATGCTCATTTATTGACTGTGTGCCCGAGTCGAATATGTCTGCCTGTTTAAATTCGCCTCTCATTTTACAACAATTGGGACGGTATGGCGCACGCCCGAGCTGACCGGTGGGCCCCGTGCACGGACACCCAGCTCCCACTGCCCGTTGCTGCGCGTGGTCGCCCAGCTGCTGCTGCGGCCTCAGCAGCCGCGGCCCACCAGGCCTGCTCGCAGTAGCTGCGCCCACGGCCAGTCCGCTGCCCGTGAGTCCAGTTCCCGTCTGTCCGCCAAACCGCCAGTCTGTCGGCCAGTCCGTTGTGCACGCCAGTCAGCTGTGCCAGTCCCCGCAAGTCCACCCAACAGTCCGATGTGCCCGTCTGCAACCCCCAGTCTGCCAGTCCGTGCCGGCCAAAGGATTTTGATCGTCCATTCTGAGAAACCCATCCGCGCCATCCATGCCAGTCCGCTGCGCCATTCCCGGCCAGTCCACCCAACAGTCTGCCCGCCAATCCGCCGCCCATGAGTCCACTTTTCTCCGGTCCACTGATGATGCCGCATCTGGACCGTCCGAACCCTCCATTTTTAGGGCATGAATTCAAACCTTATCCCCGCCGCCTGCCACTTGCCAGCAGCCGCGAACTTGCGCACTGATGCTCTTTGCACATTGTCCATAGTGTTCAGTGTACTGCGGCGCGTTTCTTGCAGGTTCTGAAGCATGTCCTCTGTACTGTACAGGGCATGGACGTGGAAGCAGAAGGCGATGATATACTAAAAACGGATAGCTGGATTATACCAGTGTTGGGCGGGTATATGAATTACCCTGACATACCCGATATATATATATACCATGGTGTGGCAAGTTTAGGTACCCGGAAGTATACCCTTATATCAGGGTATATTTTTATGATATACCCTTATCCTTATATTTACCCTACATCAAGACGCTCAATATACCCTACTTTCCTGAAGGGTATATGTTAAAATGAAAGGTATATCTAATCAGGGTATAGAAGGGCCTTTATGTGCCTTCATAGCCTTTATGTGCTAGGTCTTTTCTCTTTTTGTTGTGTTGTTAGGGAGCTTTGAGCTATAAGAAAGCTCCAATCATAGCTAAAACAAATGTTACATAAATATCATTCCTTAAATGTCATATAACCCAAACAATACCTCTTCAGATCTCGCATATATATATATATATAAATGAAACCTGACAGCCCACAATTTAGGTCATTGAGGGGTTTTTATTTATTTATTTATTTAAGGAAATCTGGGAGCGACAGCCCACAATTCAGACCCTTGAGGAGGGGGAAAGATTAACCCCCTTTCATTTATGGGCTTACAGGACGATCAACGCCCAAACATACCGTCACACGAACAATCCCACACACGGGGCAGGGCAGCAGGTTCGAACCCCGAACCACCTGAGTGACACACACTGTGTACTTACCAGCTGAGCTACCAGCCGATGTGCTTTTTTTTTAATCTCAAACCTCCTCCATCTTGCATTGGAAATTAACACCAAAATATTATGCAATATCTTATCAATTTTCTCTTTTACCATAGATTGTTTTTTTTTTTTTTTTTTTTTTTTTTTTTTTTTTTTTTGTTTTGTTTTGTACATATTGAAGAACATCTTGTGAGCAGTCGCTCCCAGGTTTCCTTTTTTTTGGAAAAACAAAAACACTAATATATTCTTTAAAACCATTAAATTATATATTAATGGAAATAACTATCCATACCCGGAAACTATTCATACCCTCAGGGTATATTTTGGCATATATATCCATACCCGGGGGTTATATAGAAATTTGAAAAGTTAATTTATCCATACCCAGAGGGTAAATGGTTTGACAAAAATAATTTACTTACACCCTAAGGGTATATTGAAATCAATATCCGCACAACACTGGATTATACGGCCTCTTCGACAAAGTTTGCAAACACCCAAACCAGGACCCTTCAACACGAAGGACCTCCAATAGAAGAGAAACACGCAATATGGTTATATGGGTGCGCGAGTGAATGTTCAGAATGCATGCATACCGTGAGATCCGACATGTTAAAAGAGCCGAGAGCCAACAATTTTCTGAACAGTATCATGTGTGCACCATCCTCATCATCCTTTTGTAGTCTGATTGCATGTCTGTTGTCATTTTTCGTATCCACGTACTGTGATTTCATGCTTACCGAAGTCGATGGATATCGATTGTGATTTTTATGTCCAGGTATCAATGCTGCTACGGTCCAGATGACAAGCGCATCAACAATGCGATAGTGGAGGATCCCAAACTGAAACGTGGTTGATCTCTTGTGCTGGAACATCTCACCCTCATAAAGGCCCAAGGATAAAGAAGTCAGAATGTGGAGAGTCTTACAAACGTGGTTGCCAATGCTGTTTCAAGGTCCAACAATGTTATCCCGCCCCCGACATTTGTGTCTTCACGTACTACAACAATATGGAGCATACAGACGCGAAATGGAACGTCTGTCATGGGAAGTCCGCTTAGTTCAGGTATGCACCACACATTAGCGAGGAATTGAAAGGATGGGTCATGAAGTGTCTGTGCCGAGGCCTGTCAGTCGTCCAAATCATGATGGAACATAAAGAGCACGTCATGAACAACACCGGGTTGTGTAATGGACATAGCCCAGAGGAACTTACCAGGAGTAAATACAGAAAATTACCAAGTTACCGAAAATTACCATGATTTACCGTGATCTACCATGATTTACCATTACTTACCAAATTACCAAGAGTAACTTGGGAAACTGCTCAGGAAGCTTCATTTGGAGGAAACTTCTCCATCAACAAACCTTTGTTTAATCTTGGAAACTTCTCTAGCAAGAAACCTCCATAAGGGAAGCTTCTTACTAGCCAGTATATATAGGAGGCGAGACTGGACACTCTTCAGTCTCGCCAAATTGTCAAGGACGAGAACATGACTGAACACAAACAAGAGATCAAACTAGAGGTACAAGACTAAACAAGAAGTCAAGGTGGGCGTGGCCGTATGCACGATGAGTAAATAGGAATCAAGATGATCTTTATAACAATGAATAAGAGTACAAGATATTGGAACACGACTTGAATACTGGAATGCTGGAAACTGCACTGGAGTACCAGATACTGGAAACTGGGCTAAAATATTGGGAACTGGACTGGAGTACTGGAAACTGGAAACAAGAGTAGCTTGAACTGGTGTTGGCGAGACTGGCTGGAGAAGTTTCCAAAATCTGGGACGAGATCAAGATTTCGCGGTTTTGTTCAACAAGTACGATTGTTCCTACGACTACATCCACAACACTACCCTGATGAAGGTATTCAAGTGGGATTCGTAGGCACTGCCCTATCTTGGTTTGCACCGCTATTAGAGAAAAATTCGCATTTACTATACATTTTGAAGCGTTCATGTCCGAGTTCACTGCAACATTTGGAGAGAATGATAGAGAGAGAGTTGCAGAGACAAAGATGCGAAGTCTTCGACAAGAAGCACGTCCAGCTTCTGTTTATGCTGCCGAATTTCGACAACTTGCGTGCGACCTCGACTGGAATGAGAAGAGTCTCATTAGTCAGTTTCGATGTGGCCTAAAAGAGGATGTAAAATATTTGTTGCTGACGATGCCAAACGTGAGTACATTGAGCGAATTCATCACCCAAGTCATTGCATGCGATAATCGTTTGTTCGAAAGACGTCAAGAGAAGCGATCTGGATGGTCGACGACACACCATGCCTGTCACGGCCCTTTGCCTTGAGGGCAGGGGGTCAGGACACATGAGGGGCTGCCCCTGTGGTGGGGGCAGCGGCAGCGATAGGTATGGGGGGCTGAAGCACCCTTGAGTGCCCAAGGCACTCAAGGAGGCGGAGGCGCTCACTAGGTGGAGCCCCGCACACCGGGTTGCGGTGGGGGTGGCTCCACAAGGGGTGGTGGTAGCTTAGCGGGACTTAGTGGGGGTGGCATAGGACTCACCATAGGGGCGGAGACCTCGTGGTGGAAGTCGTGGGGAGTCTTGGGACTCATCACGGTCCATAGGGGCCGTGGTGAGTGGGCCAAGACTCACCGCGACTCATCACCGGGAGTCGAGGGTTTTCGTGGTGGTTCGCCATAAAATGGCATGGCTGGTTGTGAAACCCCCGCGGACAGCTACAGAAGTATATATAAGGGGAGTAGTGACCCCGAGAACGGTGCAAGCCCGTTGGTGACCAAAAACTAGTGAGTAAGCGAGCGAGCCGGAAAACGACCAAAGAGTGGGGGAGCTGTTCCGGACTGCCATCTACCAAAGGGAATTCCACTAGGCCCAAATAGGTGGAGGGTTTAGTGGGAGACCAAAGGGGGACCGTTATGTCCCGGTGAGCAGCCGAAGCTCCAAGTTGGCCGGCGGCCAGGTTGGGAGTCAGGCGCGCGCATCAAAGCGAGTAACTATGACTTGAAGGGGAGCTTACCGAAGTGAGGTACGCGACACTTGGTATCAAAGCCTAGAGTTCAGTACGCGATCGTCCTTGGGATTGGCCTCATCATGGGGTCGGGCAAGCCAAAGCAAAAGCGGAACGGCCCAAAAGATGATGATCCTGGTGAGCCCGATGGGGGCGACGTGTCACCGAGGCGGCCGTTTGAGGGAGCGATGCACGTTTCCGAAAACGAGGCCGCTCAAGAGCGGGAGGAATCCGAGGAGTCGGAGCCCGAGGAATCCGTGAGAGCTCCGACCGACCAACAGATGCCTCCCATGCCGGCAGCCTTTTGGGAAGGGTTGTTGGCGCAGTTTGGCGGGACGCTGAAAGACGTGTTGAGGGCGGCTAATGCCACTTCCACTAAGGCAAAGTTTAAGGTGAAGCCTAAGGAACCCGACACCTTCGAGGGCGTCCGAAATCGGAAGGCACTCAACACCTGGCTCTTGGAGCTAGAGTAGTACTTCCGGGCGGCCAAGTTGAGTGACGAGGATCGGGTGGAAGTGGCTCCCACCTATTTGAGAGGCTATGCTCAACAATGGTGGCAGAAAACGCCTTCACGACCGAGGTCCAAGTCCGGAAACCTTGAACTGGAGTGGGTTCAAGGAATTGATGAAGAGACAGTTTGTGCCCCTCAATGCGTCCTGGCTTGCCCGGGACAAGATGAGGAATTTGAAGCAAACAGACGACATTCGGGGATATGTCCAGGCTTTCAATGTGCTTTTGCTCGAAGTCGCGGACATGGCAGAACCGGAAATGGTCTTCAACTTTGTGGCGGGACTGGCCCCATGGGCCAGGCGGAAGTTGGAGGAGAAGCCACCTAAGACTTTGAACGAGGCAATTGAGAGGGCTGAATGTTTCTCAGATGTCCCTAGGGGTGAAAGACAAGGCCGTACGAAGCTGAACCACAGGAAGACCCGGCGGGAAGGTGACTCCTTCCGACCGGAAAAGAAGTGGGATAGGCCACGCGGCGACAATGGCACGTAGAAATCGAAGGGAGGGCCATCACAAGTCAAGGCGGCACCCGGTGCTTCGAAAGGAAAAGCGGGTAAAGCGGCCTATGGCAGACAGAAGGCAACCTTTGATGGAGTGTGTTTCAATTGTGGGGAGCCCGGGCACATGGCCAAGAAGTGCATGAAGCCCCGACAATTGAACATGACTCGGGCAACCACAGAGCTGTCGGAAGATACCATCAGTCGCTTGGTGGAAGCGGTGGTCGCCAGGACTTGCAAGGTAGGCAAATATTCTTGTGAGTTGTATCAGAAAACTAGCGCATTGCGTAAAAGGAGTCACTTATTGTTCGTGGATGGGATAATATCCGGAACTAACGTGTCATTGTTGGTGGACACAGGAGCGTCGCACTCCTTCATGACATCGGCAACGACACAAAAGCTGGGACTCCCGACAACTGACGTAGGGGCCTCTATTGAGGTGCGTTCTGCCAAAGGAGAACCGCAATCGGCGACGAGGTTGGCGTTCAATGTTCCTCTTCAACTAGGGAGTTGGGAGGGACGTGAGAACTTCACCGTCTGCGAGATCGATGGAGTGGATCTCATTTTGGGGATGACCTTTTTGAGCAAATCCGGAGCGGTCATAGATGGCCGCAAGAGGGTAGTCACGCTGCCATGTTGGAATGGTGGCGAGGTCTTACGAGTTTCGGAAACACCCAGACCCGTGGGAGGGCGAATAAACCTCCCGTCAGCAATGGAGTGGGCCGTGGAGGAGGCACACGAGCCCCAGTTTTTGCTCTACATTAGAGAAGTGAAGGGAGAAGGCGATAGAGAGCCAAGCCCAGATTGGATCAAGGGGATTTTGGAGAAATACCATGATGTGATGCCGGAGGATTTGCCAAGCGGCTTGCCACCGCGAAGAGGAGTTGACCACAAGATTGAGGTGATACCGGGATCGGAACCGCCTGCCAAGGCGCCCTACCGGTTGAGCCATAGAGAGTTGGTCGAACTGAAGACTCAGCTCAAGGATCTAATGCCAAAGGGGTACATCCGGCCGAATAAGTCACCTTACGGAGCCCCGGTGCTATTTGCAGACAAGAAGGATGGGACGCTGCGGATGTGTGTCGATTACATGGCTCTGAATAAGGTGACTATCAAAAACTGGTACCATTTGCCAAGGATCGACGACCTCTTCGATCAATTGGCAGGAGCGAAGTATTTCAGCCGGATCGACTTGCGCTCCGGCTATCATCAAATTCGGGTGGCGGAAGTAGATGAGGAGAAGACCGCGTGCAGGACAAGGTATGGTTCATATGAGTTCTTGGTGATGCCTTTTGGGCTCACCAATGCACCAACGACATTTAGCACGCTGATGAACAGCCTTTTCTAGGAGTGGTTGGATGACTTTGTGATCGTGTACATCGACGACATCTTGGTGTACTCGAAAACAAAGGAGGAGCACCTGGAGCACCTGAAAAGGGTGTTCCAAAAATTGCGAGAAGGGAAGCGTATGCCAAAGCTTCAAAGTGCGAATTCGGGGTCACAAAAGTGGAGTTCCTGGGGCATGTGATTACACAGGATGGGATCAAAATGGATGACAGAAAGGTGAGGGCGATCTTGGACTGGGAGCCTCCGACTTCGGTCCCGGGAGTGCGATCATTCCTAGGACTCGCCTCCTATTACCGGAAGTATGTGAGAAATTTCGCCAAAATCGCGGGGCCGCTGTCAGACCTTCTGTGTAAATCTAAAGTCTGGGCATGGAACACCTTTTGTGGCCAAGCTTTTGCTGAATTGAAGCAGCGGATGGCGGAAGCTCCAGTCTTGAAAATCCCGGAGTTCGATCGTCCGTTTGAGATACATACAGATGCATCGGACTTCGCGATTGGGGGTGTACTAATGCAAGATGGACGTCCAGTGGCTTACGAAAGTAAGAAACTGAATGAAGTGGAGCGACGGTGGCCAACGCACGAGAAAGAGATGAAGGCGGTGGTGCACTGTCTTGAGCTTTGGCGCCACTATGTTGGTTCCAACCCATTGAAGGTGTTCACGGACAATGTCACGGTGAAGTATTTTGCCACGCAGCCCAAGTTGTCCCCAAAACAACTTAGGTGGCAAGATACTTTGGTGGTGTTCGACGTGGATATCCAATACAAACCGGGACAAGACAACGTGGTGGCCGATGCTCTAAGTAGAAAGCAGCAGCTCTTGTTGGTGTACAAGGGCGAGACGGCGGGAGTCAGTCTGTTGTGGTGCAAGTCTGTTTGCGCTGGGTCTGTTGAGCCGTCATTATGATCACGTGTAAGTCTGCTGGACCTATTAATGCAACGACGGCGGGAAGGGGCGCCAGTGATCTCGCGCCGCGTTCGAACTCAGACAGAAAGTGCGGTTTACGGTTCAGCCTCTACTCCCATATCACCCGGCCGCATATGAGATACTTTGTCTTTTGGGATATTAGTCTGTTAGAAACACTACTACGTTTAGGGGGGGGGTTAGCGACGCCGGGACCCCGAGCGCGCCAGACGCGACGACTCTCCTGCAACTGCTGCGCCGCGTAGGCGCTCGGCCCGGAAATAGCGACGTCGGCACGTCGCCGCAACGCCGCTCCGGTGACGCTTCGCCAGCTTGCGATTCAGGTACGTCGCTGCAATTGGGGCATGACCCGCCAGCAAGCTGGGGAAGGTAAAAAAAGACATTTTAATGAAGTTCAGAAAGGCTATAGTGCCAATACATGTTCAAACCCCAATGTTACACAGGTTTTGAAGTCATAACATCTGAAAAAAAGGCTGTGTTGCCAGATATCAGAGCAGCTGATATCTTCAATCCAACCCAACCTTCTGGAACCAAGAGTCTATAAAGCCAGTACATGTTTTTCTAAAAAACAAAAGCTTGCTTTTAGAAGAGTAATTTTGGGTCCCCACCAGTCCATGTTTCTTGTGGAGCAGAAACAATGAGTCTTGTGTTCTTTTATTGTAACCCAAAAGCCATAAACACAACTGTATACAATCTGTAATTACAGAGTGACATGAAGAGGTAGCAAGTTACTTACCTTAGCAGATTGTATGCAAGGTAAAAAAGGAAAGGGGGTTCAGAAAGCCACAGAGGTTCCATAGATTGAGCACATAAAGGCATACAGGGCTTAGTATAAACCAGATGCAAGCTCTGGCCTCTCCCCTACCGTGTTGCTAGAAAGTGTACATATCAGAGTAGCAAATCGTGCTCTAAGCATGAAAAAAGAGCATATATTTGGTCTGGAAACCCTACTTCCAGTACCATATTTCAATGCAGCGGAAATCATAACCCAGAGTCCTTAATAGAATTCATGTATTCTAAAAAGGCTCACTAATGCACTTGCTGCTTCAACACAGAGATAAAGGTTGTAAGCATATCCAGATTGGTCAAGGTAGGGAGGCAAAAATGAGACATCTCCTTGGATAATCAGCTGATGTCAATGTCACTTCACTTGCAAGTTTGTCATCAGATTCAAGCTTCAAAAATCACATTAAGTGAGGACCCTCACCTGGTCCCATCACAAGCCCCCACAAGAACCAAGAGGTTAGTGAGAATTGTGGAACCCCAGGTGAATCAGGTCTCACGCTTGTTATCGCTGTACAACATGAGTTCTAAAGCAAGAATCAACTCTAAACACAAGTTGGGTTATCCACAACCTTAATCGATTGCGGAAGAGGACTCGACATCGCTCCAAGCACTTGACAATCAACAGCACAAACAAGCAATGGTTTGCTGAAATCTATGCGCATTTTAACAGGTGAAGAAACCCCCTGAGTTTTTATGAGCAGTGCTGAAACTTAATGATCCAGAGATGATCTACAAGCAATCGGGCAGCCTAAGGTAGATTGCCCGCCAAGGGAATAGGCCACCATACTGAGGGAATTGAAGCACTGCCGCCGTTACGCATCCCAAGGGAAAAGAGAAATGACTGGAATCTTGCCAGAGTACTTGTAAGCAGCATTGAAGCGTCTTCATAGCCATCAAAATCATAAAATTCATGCTAAGAGATCCCTCTGACACCATCACTTCATCTCCCGTAGAAAAAACGCACGAGTATCGTGCAAGTTTTATGGCAGGAGAGGAGATATGGCAAACCATTGCGATTTCATCCATGTCGGATGAAAAATAAGGAATGAAAGGTGAATATTCCCCTGTTGTCATCGCCATGTCATCCAGCAGGGATGACATCCTAAAATCGATGACCAGAAATTGGCATTCATTAGGGTTAGATATAAATGACCTTAATAATCCAAAGGAACCAGGTAAAAAATGATAACCAGAATTAATGTTTAATGGAATTCATCCATTATTAACTATATCCGGTATGGATGAAGATAGCAGAAGTTAATTATAGTTTAGTAAAAAATTACCTTAGTACCAAACCCTCTGGGTTATGGAATAGGTTACCAACAGGATCCATGTACAGAGGGAAGATATTCATGTCATGTCAAGACATAGACAAGACTTGATAAAAGTCATTGTCAAGAAAAATGACATAGCAGCCTCATTACAAGGCATTGTCAAACATGTCTTTACATGTACAATCCAAAAAAAGATCCTTATAACAAGGTATCCTCCTATCATCATGTTAACACTTTCCCTCCATAAATATGTCATCTTAAATAAAAGAGACTGGATTTCAAAGTTCTTGAAATCATAGGGTGGGAGGGTGGGGTCTTTTAATAAAACAAACACATAGCATGAGCCTATAGGGTTCTGAAGAAGGTATGCATATTTGCATACAGTCAATCAATCAGAGTCTGAACCACTTTATTTAAAACATGCTGAGTTTTAAACAAGAGCTGTAAGTGTCCCACACAAGCCGCCATAATCTTTGCCATCATTGCCATGTTTATTAACAAGCTGAAAGCCAGTTAGACCATGGCCTAAAAATTGATGTGAGTGTCCCACACAAGTCACCATCTTCTCAGTCATCATTGAAGGGTTTCAACAAGGTCTAAGAACTGATGTGTGTGCACAATCATAAGGTCGTTGTTCTGGCAACATGTCTGCATTTTTCTTCTCGAAGACATCATTGAAAAATTGATATTGAGTGGGTAATGTCGAAGTACCTTGGTCTGTGTGGTTTTGATCGGAGTCGCATAAAGTGCACCTCACTTCGGTAAGCTCCCCTTCAAGTCATAGTTACTCGCTTTGATGCGCGCGCCTGACTCCCAACCTGGCCGCCGGGCCAACTTGGAGCTTCGGCTGCTCACCGGGACATAACGGTCCCCCTTCGATCTCCCACTAAACCCTCCACTTATTTGGGCCTAGTGGAATTCCCTTTGGTAGATGGCAGTCCAGAACAGCTCCCCCACTCTTTGGTCGTTTTACGGCTCGCTCGCTTACTCACTAGTTTTTGGTCACCAACGGGCTTGCACCGTTCTCGGGGTCACTACTCCCCTTATATATACTTCTGTAGCTGTCCGCGGGGGTTTCACAACCAGCCATGCCATTTTATGGCGAACCACCACGAAAACCCTCGACTCCCGATGAGTCGCGGTGAGTCTTGGCCCACTCACCACGGCCCCTATGGACCGTGATGAGTCCTAAGACTCCCCACGACTCCCACCACGAGGTCTCCGCCCCCATGGTGAGTCCTATGCCACCCCCACTAAGTCCCGCTAAGCTACCACCACCCCTTGTGGAGCCACCCCCACCGCAACCCGGTGTGCGGGGCTCCACCTAGTGAGCGCCTCCGCCTCCTTGAGTGCCTTGGGCACTCAAGGGTGCTTCAGCCCCCCATACCTATCGCTGCCGCTGCCCCCACCACAGGGGCAGCCCCTCATGTGTCCTGACCCCCTGCCCTCAAGGCAAAGGGCTGCGACACACACCCCTACCAACGGGGAGTCGATGTCCTCATCGACTTGTCCATTTTGTAGAAACGAACATCCAAGTTGTGGCGTCCCACATCAAGGAGTTTGTTTCCGTACCATGGCGTCCCATGGCAGGAGACAGGGCGACTTTACTTCGCCCACGTCTTTAAAGCATCATGGAGTCCCGAAGGATATTGTCTCGGACCGCGATCCAAAGTTTACGAGTAAATTTTGGAAGGCACTTTGGAAGAAGATGGGGACGAGACTGAAGATGAGCACCGCCTTCCGACCTACGACCGACGGCCAAACAAAAAGAGTGAATTCCGTAGTGAAGTAGATCTTGCGGAATTACGTGTCGGCAGACCAAACAGACTGGGTGGAACACTTAGACGCGGCAGAGTTCTGTTATAATAACACAGAACACTCCGCAACGGGAGTTTCCCCTTTCGTATTGGTCTATGGAAAAGCACCTCTGGTGCCGACAAGTTGGGCCGCCCAGGACGTTGAGGAACCGGCAGTAGCGGCGGTACTGGAAGAACGCGAGCGTTTGTTGAAGCTCGCAAAGTACAACATTGCCAAAGCTAGGAAATGGTATGAAAGGTAGGCAAATTGGAAGCGGAGGGAAGTGAAGTTTGAGGCAGGCACAGAGGTCTGGTTGAACATCAAGAATTTCCGACTACCTCCGGAAGTGAGTCCGAAGTTCGTACCTCCGTATGCGGGACCCTTTCGCATTCGGAAGGTTATGAATGAGGATGTGTATGAATTGGAGCTGCCGGCAAACAGCAAGGTGCACCCAGTATTCCATGTCTCCCTTTTGAAGCCTTACTTCAAAGATGAAGCGCGTCCAAATCGGCATCAAGTGTTGCGTCCGCCACCTATGCTGTTGGATCATGAAAATGAACCTGAGTACGAGGTGGAGGCAATACTTAAGTCGAGGAGGTTCAAGAACCGAGAAACGGAGTATCTCGTCAAATGGAAGGGCTATCATCATGTGGAGGCATCTTGGGTGCGTGCCTCAGAAATGGGAAACGCACCCGAGGCGGTTGCAGCTTTCGAAGGGCGACCTCAAAAGCGGAAGAAGCGTTGATGGGGACATCAACCTTGGAGCGTGGGGGAGGAAATGCATGCTTAGCCCGGCTTAGCTAGCTTAGGAATCCGATTGCAAAAACTTGTATTGTACAAAACGTGCTATAAATGAAATGGCTTCCAAATGTTGTGCTTCCTATTTTGTTTGGAATGGTGATGCATGGTATGGTTGGCTAGTGTGTAGAATGCATGCTAGCTTATAAAAGTGGGAGAGGTAAATTGGGTTAATCGTGTGTTTGCGTAGTGCCGAATCGGGTGACCCCCATCCAAGGGGCAAGGAAACTTGCGCCTTCTTTGGGAGTTCACGTGCTAGTGCGCACATGGCGCATGCTCGTACTATAACTGCGCTACCGAGGGGGTTGCCTTGTAGTGCGGGTTAACGCGGAAGCTACGTGCTTCCGTTCACGTACTATAATCGTGTAGCCTCGGGACAAAGTCGTAGTGCGGCTTCGGCATGTTCCCGTACCTCAGGCCAGCATTCCAAGGCGGACCCAATTGTAGTGATTGGGGCGCACGGTTGGTTCAAGGTTATCTTCCTAGTCAAAGAGGGTTCGAAGTGAACCCTTGCTCAAGGTGGTGCCAAAAGCGGCATCATGAGCGATCGCAAGCAATGTTGTTGCAGTAAGGCGATTCGATACTCGGGGAGGATCGTTCCTTGGCCTTGAAGTAGGCCAAGAAGAGTGCACTGGGAGGAGCTTGAGAGGTTCCACCCTTGGCCGGGACTTGGAGGAAGTCGGCCGAACTAGCTAGTGGAGAGTAGAGTCAAGTGTACTCGCTCCGGTTTTGTTGGCATGTGGTGCATGTCTTGACATACTCCTCTGCCTCCTCCCTCAGTTTGGGCCAGAAATACTTTTTCTTCAAGAGTGCCGCAGTGCGCTTGGCTCCGCCGTGGCCCGCAAGCGGGCTATCATGGCATTCTCTCAAGAGGCTATCTCTGATCCCTCCCTTCGGTACGTAGAGACGCTTTTGCTTATACCGGAGCAGTCCATTTTGCAAGTGGAACTGCGATTTAACCCCCATCCTCAAGTCCTGCATCACGGACTTCGCCAGCTCATCCTTCCGGCAAGCCTTCCGGATCTTTTTCTCCCCTATTTACATGCCAGAAACAACATGGTACAGTACATGAGTACTTACCAACATGTTCATAATGCATTCATGGCTATATTGGTGTCACGCACACCATTAAATAAAACATACATGAGAGTAACAGATGACGGACAGTCTGCCCAAGAAAATGAAACAAGATAAAGTCTAGGAGGAGGCACCTCTTTCTGTGGGGAAGTTGCCTGGTGAGGAATAGGTACATTCTTGTCTGCCAACACCCTACTATCACCCTTACCAACATTGTCAATGGAGTAGACGTCATCACCAGCAGCTAGTGTTGTCCCACTTGCACCTCCCTTCTTGCGTGGCAATTTTTCAGGAGCCCCCTTGCGCCCCACCCGTACAGTAGTGATTACAGGGTCCTCAACCACTGAATGTGGCTTTTCCCCAACTTGTGGAGCTTCTTCCTACACCTGAGCAAAAACATACCACAACAGCTCATCTCAAACTCAAGAAATACTTTAGGGACGCCAAAAAAAAAAAACGTGGGGTGAAGAATAATGTAACCCACCTCTTGCACAAAAGTGTTGCCTTCCAAGCCTGCATCATCATCCATTGGTGCAATTAAATGACATGTTGGGATAGCAATTGGAGGAGGGGCGTCGATATTCCCAGCATCATTGCCATCAATGCATCCAGTTTTTGGGCATTGTCCTTGGAAGCCTTAGCCACTTCAGCTTTTATAGTGGCCAATGTGCCCTCAATCGTGGGGATCTGGGTTTCTGACAAGGCAACCACACTACCCTCAAGATGGGACAGTCGAGCCTACATCGCACTCCCTCCTCCCTACAGACCCAAACAACATGGAGATAATGTATGAATCACTTGCACACCACTCTGTTAGTGGTATATGTGAGACTATCACAGTAGGCAAGAGTGGTTGTACGCCTCCAGATGCAGGTAGTAGTTAAACGGACTTTCAGCTGACCGATGGTTCAACAGACTGACGAGAGGAGAGACTTCGGGGATACGACGAGAGAAGACACTTCGGAATTCGGCAGGCATTGACGGCCAGGTAGTCCAGTGAAGAACAGATTTCGCGCCACACTAGACTGGTATCCCTACAGACCAACAGTCCAGCAGACCAGACTGATATCCCATCAGAACCACGCTTGGCATTGCCGTCATGCTGTCGTTGCATTTCATCCGTCTAGCAGACTTACATATGCCCATACTCATGGCACAACACCCTGCTTAGAAAAAGTACTGACAAAGACGCAGTCGAAGAGCCTGTTGATCCACGTGCATTTGCAGTCGTAAGGACCTCGAACATCCACAAGCAACATGAATCCACATCTCTCAGGCTACGTCTCCTTTTCCATTGTCCAATTTTCAAGGAGACGGTAGTGGTTGAGATATGATGACTCAGGAGGTGCATCTGGATGTTTGAGGACCTTCGGACTGGATCCTGTTCCGTTCACACTCTCCGCAGTTCCCAGACATGTGGTGGCAGAGACGTCCTCCCTTGAACAGTCTCATCGGTGGACATAAATTCTGCAATGTATACACGCCCCCACTTGCATATGCATGGATGGCGCGGATGGGTTTCTCAGGATGGACAATCCAGATCCTCCGGCCGGCGCGGATTGGCAGACTGGCAGACTGGGGGGCAGCAGACGGGCACAACGGACTGTTGGGTGGACTTGTGGGGACTGGCACAACGGACTGGCGTGCACAGCGGACGGGCGGTTTGGCGGACTGAGGGGAACTGGACTCACGGGCAGCGGACTGGGGGTGCGGCGGAGCGCGGGCAGGGCTGCTGGGGCCGTGGCAGCTGCTGGGCGACCGCGCGCGGCGGTGGGTGGGAGGAGCCGGGCGTCCGAGCGCGGGGCCCACCGGTCAGCTCGCGCGTGTGCCATAATGTCCCAATTATTGTAAAATGAGAGGCTTTAAATTCTTCAACTGAGATAATAAAGATTTATTTTGCATGGTACTGTCAATTTCTGTTGTGGTTGTGTATTCTCCAATGTGTTCATGTGTTCTGCAATGCGTTTAGTTCTCTATTTAGATGACAAAATTGTCCTTTCATGAGAGGAGCTGGCAAACAATGTCCAATCTGGTATGGCATCTGTGTTTGATGCTAGTGTCAATTTCACAGGTGTTGACAATACTCAAATGTAAGTTTGTTAAAGTGCCAATCTGTGAGGATAAATAAAGATGAGGTAGGTATGGATGAGGTGCTGAGTGAGACTGAAAGAACAAATGCATGGAATACATGCAAGCCCTACCTCATTGTAGTTACAAATCTGTTGTAAAATGATGATCATAGATTCTTAGTTGTTCATAATATCACGATAGTCGAGGTTGGTTGTGAGTTGAACAAATATTCAATGTTTTAAAAAAAAAATGATTGTATGATTAGATTTGTACAATATAGATGCTGTGAATTTAATGTTTTGTTTCTAGTTTGTGTATTACTTCGCGTATGTTATCATCTACATTGAAATTTTTGACTTGAAAATGAGCTAAGAGGAACAAATTTAGTTTTTTTCTAAAACATAATAATGCTGCATATGTTAGTCCGTGACTATTTACATTTGGCGGATCACATGCAAACGCAAATACAAATGCATGCAAGCCACCCAACCATAGAAATACAACAGCTGGTATTCCCTTTCGAGCTCTTCCTATTTATACTCAAGGTCTATACTAGAATTAGCTTAGATAACTAAGCTCAATTTGAGTTATCTCCAACTGCTATTTTTTTACTCTAACTTGAATCTTTAGCTAAATTAGTAAAATCAATTGAGATAACTATAATATAACTACATGCTGAACTTGAATTATCTCTCTAATTGCTATTCTAGTATTTGACTTGAGTTTCATTGCTACTGAAGCTAATTGAGGCTGTGACTTAAGTATCATCACAACAACTATAGGTAAAATTAACTTGATAAAGAGTTGATATAATTTTCAATAAATATTATTATAATATTATTTATTAGTATGTGTGTTGGTGGCAATGACTTTTCTTTTGGACCAGTTCGTTATTCCATCTGCTGCTAGATTATTACATGGCCATCTATAATTCCTGATTTCATAGAGTTCATGGGAGGATAGAGCATGCACCTTTTAGACTGGAGAAATCCACTGTAATTAATTAGGATTGCCTCCGAGTATGCGGCCTCTTTACCTCACAACTCCGTTATAGAGCCTAGATACATCAGTTTATTCATTATCTAAGAATCGCATCATTTCTGATCTTGGACAATCATTGCCCGTTTTCATTTTATATGCCCAATTGACAACTGGAATCAATTAAGCTCTCCCTTGGGCCCTCGGAGTGGGATTGGAAACTAGTTCAAATCACACAAAGGACCGAAGAAAATACACTTGAATTTAACATGTAATCATTTTTTAGCTGATGAAGCTTTTGCTTTGTCACTTCTGCAAATACCAAGTGACCCTTGCTGATAGCTGATTGCTTATGGCTTATGGCTGATTGCTTTTAGCTGATGGCAAATATATAAAGATATAAACCGATCTGATGACCAACAAAACATTAAAATAATAAACATGGAATAATTAGATGCAATGAAACATGCAGAACTTGAAACAAACTACATTATGGAAAATTTAGGGGCTACAATAGGGTTATCTTGCTTATTGTTGTCACTACTGTCCATGTGGAATATGAGCAAATACCAACAAAGCATTTTTAGCATTACGGCTGTTGAGTCAAGTAGGTCTATAAATCATGGTGCAGTGGCAATGTTTGAAGTGGGGAAGGGAGAAGAGAGAGAGGGAGTTTTCTGATTTGCTGAGGTACTTTGTGAAAAGGGTTTCTGATACAGTTCCAACTTAAAGAATAAACTAGAAAAGATAGTTCCCAAGGGCAGAGAGTAATTTGAAAGAGTGCATGAATCTATCATGCAACGGATTTCATTCATTACAAATACGGACGTAATATTCCAGTTACACTTGTCTCAATGTAATTCGGAGCGTAATCCAAACTATCGGTGCTAAGCATCAAAAACCCATTGCGTAGTCCTGCCTGCCTTAGGAAGGCAGGGCCAACAAAAGCATATGTAGGGCCTCTCATAAGCCATAGCAAAAAACTCGACAGTAATCTTCATGTGTTCTTATCAACTACAGCGAGTTCAGTTTCTTACCTGCACTTGGACTGGCATTGGAGGTCCTGCCACAGGTCTTGCAAACTCATCCATAGTAGAACTTTCCCAAATTTTCTCTGTAATGGGTCTTCGATTTTAGGCCAGACTGAAACAGTTTCTCAGATGGGAATTGGTCCACAAGAGAGTTGCGATTCTACTACCCTTTTTCCCAGACAGTTACTTGGTGTGTGTGCTCCCATAGTGGGATTTTTGGCTTTTCTTTCATTACACTTTTCACCATTTTAATTTGGCACTTCGAAAGTCTGGGGTGAAATAGAGAGAGAAACCCAAGGCCAAATGGTGATGTAAGCTTCTGACCAATTCATGAGCTTGTGATTAGGTTGAAAGTTCCTCTTTCGAATGTGCACCCACAGGAATGTGCACTGTTCACCAGTGCCTTCGAGAATCAACCAATCTACTCATTCATTGAGGCAGGAGAATGACCCGTATAGTCAATGATGCTATATGGCTCAGATGGGTAAGCATATCCCTGAATTCCACATACATCGTCTGGCATATTATGGCTGTGGACAAAGGATCTTGCAAATAAAAAAATCGAATTAACCCAAATGTTGCATACTTTTAATGTTTAATTAGCTTCCACCTATCTAAGGCCAGAAGCTACAGTGAAGATGGAGAGCAAATTGCTAATGTATTAATAGTATGCGCAAGTTTGCGCCTCTAGTTTCTACATCAACCTAAAAAGAATCATAGTGTTCAGCTGTAAATACTTAAATTAGCTTTCCAAAAGCTCTAAGAAATTGAGTGCACTTTACAAGAGCAATACAGCTGCGAAGTAATCAATGGGTAGGGAATCTTCACACAGCTCATTCCAATGTCTCCGTCGGCCACATCCGCTCCCATATAGATATCTCTTCCTTGGTGCGTAATTTCCTGATGCCCCCGTAGAAACCCTCTGCATCATTGCCCTCTTCCCGGTGGCTTTTGCGATCAATTGCAGCTCGTCGCCAGCGTGATGCAAATGTGTACTGGTTGAACTCCAACCAAACTGTATCTGCACACAGATATGCACCTGTGAACATACATTGGTACTAAGGTGCCTTGAAGGTGAAGCTGCAAAGGTCAGTGGAGCCAGAGGACAACTCGGCACTGATGTGCAACATCACCTCAAGCTGCATGCACGATAGGAGCTGGCTAGTGGAAGTTAATAAGGAGAGAGAAGCAAGAAAAAACATAATCGCTGGTCTTTCAAGCATTCATTCAGGATACTTAAAACCAAAGGTCAACATTCCAAAGGAAGGAACCGTTCAAACATACGTTCTGATTGTCCTACTCTCCACGAAACTCCAACACACATTGTAACAGCTACATTACTACAAATCATGAGGTGAGATATGATAACAGACCCTGCAAATGGCAGAGGCAGCGGTGCCTGTCCCGGCTGCATGTCTCCGCGTGTCCCACCACTCCATACCACCATCCTGCCATCCTCAATCTTATCCCACTTAATAAATAGCCCCCCATACATAACATAGTTCGAATGTATGAAATCACACTAAGAGAGCAAACCAGCCTGTGGACACTAAAGATGAAAAATATGGCTAATTTATTTAGTTTCGGCTAACTTATTGTTGTTGAGAGTGAAAGAAGGCCTCATGGTAATTACTTTTGCACCTTTTTTAATACTATTCAGGGGTACTGTCCCCTTTTTCCCCCAAAAAAAAGAAAAAAAGAAAAAAGAAAAAGAAGGTACACTGTTGGGCTGTGGGGAACTTCTGGAGCTCCAAAGACACAGAGATGAAGGGGCTTCAAAATTATCTCAGTGCGTCTGTATGGGTCAAGTAGAGCAAAAAGAGAAAAAGAGCACCTATAGTAAACTAGGGAGAGAGAAAGATGACAAAGGAAAGAAGCTATAAGGTCTCTGCAGCTACAAGGGGTTCTGTGGTGCATTGTGGGCAACTTAGCAAAACTACAGGCTGGTGGTGGGCTACTCTAGGTAACAAGTATATAGCAGAGCCATCTTCTACGGCTCAGGGTCAACACGGCTCTCAAGATCCTCAAGGCATGGAAAAATGAAGACTAGACATGGGCATCCCTGTTGTTGATATGCCTATCAACTTGCAGCACAAGCAATGCTTACAGTACCAAGTTTTGCACTGCTAGGTGAACTCACCAAATTTTGTGACATGCACCTACAAAAGTACATGCTTTAGGAGGAACAGGTAAAACTACAAGCATGCCCTGATAGGAGGGTGCACACTTACGGTGGGGAGTTGATGAGCAGGAAGAGGAAAAAGGGAATAAAATTAAAAATCTCCACTAAAGGGGGGAGAGTGAACCACAAGGATTGATTGCTTTCAGGTTTCTTTAAATAAGGGAGAGGTGAGAGAAGGTTCAAAGGAGGTAATTTCACCATATGGGAATTCCTTGTTTCTGCGCCACTGCACCTCGACATGGTCACCAGGCACCAACTCCTCAAGGCAATCAGACGAGTGCAGGTCATGTGCTGGTGTATTGATAGGCGGAGCCCGCAAGCGCTCCCATGGGACTCCCTCCTCCACCACTATTGTGCGTGGTCCATGTGGTGGATACCTGGGGCAAGCCAACTCTTTCTAGTTGTAATGGGGAATCTTAAAGAGAGATGTTACTGCTATTATGCAAAGACAGGATATTGCTGACTCATACAAAATCAGTCCAGAATTTAATGACATCCATCTGCCTGAAACAGGCCTCATCATACTTTACAGTCTCTTTTTCATTTTCAGCTTACCTTTAGTCCCCGGGGGTGGGGTGGGAAGTAGATACTGAGTCACTTTTAGTTCCCATAACCACAAAAGGTTTAACACCACCTTCAAAGTCCAGCATTAGATAACAAGACTAGAACATCAGATACTACCCAAGCCAATGCTGCTGACCACCTGTATTTTAGAGCTATGATAGATATTGAACCACAGCATCATAGACGAATCGGTCAGCATATAGAAAGAATACCCCTCATACGCTTTCCAAACTCTTATGCTAAGCAACCAAACCTCATTTACAAGGTTGGGAGAAGAAAGCCATTAGACAGCAGCCACTCCTAGCTATCAAGGCAAAAGTGACGCCTCACCTGCTCCCATCCCATCCAGAGCCACAAACAATAGCAGGTGGTTAGTGAGGAATAGTAGACTCTGTCGGCCTGAACTAGTGGTTATCCACGTACACCAAGAAAGGTAAGTCTAAATGACCATCAAACATAACAGCCCTGCAAAGCTCTAGCATTTAGATCAATGCATGAGGTAGTAAGGAAAACCTGTTAGCTCATGCCCTCTACCCAAGTGTGCTTGAGGAAGAGCCCATGGCTGTCAATCTCTTCCTTCAGTGAGAAATGCAGGCTGAACTGCCTCTCTTCTCCACACTTTGGAAGCATGGAAAGGTGCAGGGAAGAGATTGTGCGCATTAAAGAGCCACCAGCTTGAGCCTATTATCGAAATCAAGTTGGCATGCGGTAGCATCTTCCAGAAACCCTCAGAACTGAGGCTGGCATGACGAAGTCTTCCAATCACTGAAGCTTAAAAGCCAGATTTCGTGGATAGGACTAGTGAGGACGTCATACAATGAGTGAGGGTTGTATTGTGGTCCTGGGTTCGGGACTTAACTTCCAGGGATCTGTGTCCTTCAGTCAAAGCATTCCATTTAATGCTGTCTAATCATCCAATTAACGGAAAAAAAAAGAGGACAGACAAGTGGATAAAGAAACAACTATCCTTGAGAGAGTTGTGGCCATAGACCCCAGGCCCAGTTTGGGCAGAACAAGAGGGAACAGACTCTACCTTTGTGAGGGGCTCACTCCAGTAGTGGGACTTACCTTGATATAATCGATTAGTTCGGGCTTTCCAGATTTCCTCTAGAAAGCCCCCCACACAAGCATATTTCTGCTGTGTGTGGGCTGCTCAGCAATCAGACCCAACGGGTACAGGGCTTTAGGCTCAGCCTTAGTTTTTTGGAAGTTGGTGAACAAAGGTACAGGGACACTACGGATGTGGACCACTACCATCACTTGGGGCCCACCATAGTAGTGGGACCTACCTTTCCTTGTAGATGTGGCCTCCTCAAAACACTTACCACCTTTCATCCCAAAATTATGGGCTCAAGGAGGGCCACACTTCTTGCACCTCTCAAACTGAGTACAAGGGAGTGCAGTGACATCCAGCCTGGTGATTTGCAGAGGACACCTAGACCAACTCAATATCCCGACAAATGCTACCTTCACCATCATGCCCGGAAATTGGACACATGCATTTCCTTTTCCGCAAGTCAGTTCAGGGATGTACTCGTTAGACGTTGCTCGCTGTAGCCTCGAGGCCGTAGACCTTTGAGCTGGGTAAGGGGTAAAAGAAGGCTCGCTCCACTAAGGGAACTTAACTTTGAGACAAATGCAGTTCCTGGCCTGGGATAACAACAAAATAGTACACATGCAAAGAGGTGGACCCCAAAAAGGTCGATTACAGATCAACAGACTAGACCAAAGAGTGCAAAAGAAACGGGGTTTACCTAGCACGGAAGGAGTCTGATTGGCGATCATAGCTCAATTCAGCATCATAGCACGACAACATAAATCCCACGTGCCCGTTCTGCTACAGAAATCCATTCAAATTATGATGCACACTGTCAGCATAAACCATGCATTTGGAAGGAGAGGAACAGAGATGGGATCAAATACGCTGGCTTTGCTTGCCATAGACAAAGAAGAGAAGGCAGAACACAACAGGGGATTCATGGTGACCAAGTGCAGAAGGCTCCTCCAGTTGTGGGAGTCACCTCAAACAATCAAGCTGAGAGAGGTGCAGAGGTCTGGCTAGAGGAAAGAAAGGATTAGGAAGTGATCAGGTTGCAAGAAGCAAAGGAGAACCAAAGACAAGCAGTACGTGAGGGTGGACAACTTTCTTGGGTAATAAAGTGTGCCGAATTCATCTTTCCAAACTCATTTGGTGGGATGGATCTCAGAAAACTGCAGCAGAAGAGAGTGGGCATGTGAAGTACTCAACAAGCTGATGAGGGTGCAAAAACAGGTCGACCAGATCACCACCACCATGGCAGTAGCCATAACTCTAATATAACACCAGCTCAGAGTACACGGGCAACTACATTTTGAGGACAATGCCTGGTCACCTCCTTCCAGCCCTTCCATTTCGTGAGTATTAGTCTAATAGCCACTTGTATCATATTAGGAAATTCTGTGAAGCTGATAGCTCCATAGATCTTTCCACTTGAGGATACTGGAGGGGAGACCTTGTGAAAGATGAAAGAGGAGCTGGTACCTGGCAGGAATAGGTACAGGTCAGGTCTAGGGACCACAGGGTACAGACATAGAGCGCTGTAGGTGTCATATGCAGTGCAGCAGAGTACCCACCTCCCGATTGTAGACTTGAGCAGGGAACCAGAAAGTGCCGCTCTCCAATGCACAATACCAGGCCATGAGTGAGTTGGGAGGAGGGCTAACGGGAACCTGCCCCTGTAGATTGAGCCAAGAGAAGGGCCAGAGGCAGGACAGTGGCCAACCCCAGAGGCCTGCACTCCGCTCTATCGCTGTACCCATCTCTGCTTGCACCAGCAGATGCCGCTGCCACTCGCAGTAGGACGATGGCCCTGCAATAGTTGCCCATTTGGCATGAAACAAGTGCTTCCAGAGATGGTCGCTGCCACACCTCTTCCGCAAGTCTCGGCAGACACCTGCCACCTGACAGAGTGAGGCAGCTGACAGGCGAGAGAGTATGCCCTCTATTGCAAGCTCTGGCAGATCCAACACCGACATACACTCCTGCCTGTCGTCTACACTTTCCACCTTCTTGATGCATCGTCTCTTCATAAACATTGTTCTAAGTCTCACTTTCGCCTCGCCGCCGAGTTCCAGCAAATACTCTGACGACAACAACGCCAGCCACACTGACAGGAGGCTCATTTCATACTTTGCTTCGGTGATGATGGTCAGGAAGTCCGCCGATTGCGTTACCTCGTCCCCACCGCCTCCCACAGCAGCAACACCCCCTGCTATAGGGGAACTGATAGCTGCAGACATGCCACACCAGTTTGGAACACGCACACAAGGGACAAGTCAGCCCTGCCCACCAAACGAACGGTCGCCAGTAGTAAAGTCTGGAGATCTGCAGGGAAAATGTATGTTGCTACAGCTAGGGGCATGAAGGGTGTTATGTTGTTATGTTGCTATTTCCCAACATGTTGCTACACACCGACGGTACGATACAAAACTTGCGAACAAATCTCTCGGCAAAAATTTCAACAGCTGGAGTGTATGTAAAGATCAATGCAGGTCTGGAACAAGGGCACATCCTACAGCTAACACAGGCAGACGAGTTCCGAGCCCCAAAACTATGCCCGCTGCAAGAAGCGCAGACAACAATTTGCAAAAGATGAAAATGCCAGTGAACATCACGCAATCAACCGCACCTGAGTACTCTCTGCAACTCGTCCGATCCTTCCTGCTTTGCTTGCACCCCGAAAGGTACCACGAAAGGGCAGTCGGAGCATTCTCTTACCCCCACAGGCATGATATGTCGTACAGTCCACCCTACTCCCACAGCTTCCTCCCGTCCCCGGTCCTCATCTCTCTTCCCCCCTCTCCCTCTCCCCCGCCCTCTCTTAACTGAATCCCCGTCAAGCCTGCTCCCACTAGCCCGAGTCCCCAGATCAAGCTGCTCACGCAAAATCTCTCCTCACAGAAAATCTCTCCTCAGAGCCAACAATGCGCCGCCAGTGCGCCGTCTCCTACCTCATGTGCCCCACTCCAGCACCGAATCCGCCACCATGAAAGCTCGATCGGTGCTCCCCCGACCTGCTCTCGCACTCTACCCTCCAGAATCCTTGGTGGCAGCCTTCCTTTGCTTGCGTGCTTGCAGTTAGCAGCACCGCTATCCTCCTGCAACCGGAATGCCGCCCATCCCATCCCATCCCATCCCATCGCATCGCATGCCATCATACGGATTCTGTATATAGTTCTCTTTAATTATTTCGGGACGCATGCATGCATCAGATTCAGAGGATGGATGGATGGCCTCGGGATGCGGTCATGGATGAGAACGAACATGAAGGAGGGGCAAGTTGCAGAGTTCTGTCCGCCGTCCCGCCGCCCTCGCGGGCACTGCCAATTGTAGGGGGGCCCCACACGTCTATCGCGGCGGGCGGCCCGAGCGTCGGCCGGGCGCTGGTAATCGGAGTCCATATACGTTGATATATATTGCCTACCCCTATGGAGTTTAGGGAAAACGGTATGGGATATATCTACGGAATCCCAAAAAGTAAATATTCCAATAGCCCGGGCCTAAGATTCTATAATTCTCTAGAATATTGTCTAGCCCAGGCCCAAACATTCCAATATTCTTGTAAAGATTCTTTAGCCCGGGCTTAATTTTCCGAAAAGCCCGGGACAGATTCTAGAGCCCGGGCTTAAGATCTGGATAAGATTCCCATCCCAGGGATTTGGATGAAAAACATGAGTTATGTCGCATGTCCCCTAACTAACCCTAGTCGACCTTGGGTCAGCGTATACTTCGTGTATCTAAGCATAATGCATATTTCTCCTGTACTAGTACACCTAAAGTTCGTGTATGTTGAAAGACCTGAAGGGGCCAGATGTTGTTGACAGTTTCCTGATGGATTTTTCTGTGAATACTGCAGAACATGCGAAGCTAAGACCTGCTCAAGAGTATCGCTATTTGAATCAAAGCGCTTCAGTGGGAGAATCATTGCTCCGTTCGTGCAATGATGGTTGGTCCAATGCCTTTCTATAAGATTGATTTTTCAATCCACAGAAATGCTACAGTGGTATTGTGCATCAGGATTTCTGCAGCCTGTTGTTTTAACTGACTGTTGATGCGGTTGCCAAAATATCTCCTTTGTAATCCTACATATCAGACATCCACAATAAAGCCACAAACGGCCTTTAAGTAAGAGCTTCCATGCAGGTTTAAAAAGAAACGTGGGGAAGGCCTTCCACATTTAACCCTTGTACTTCATCGAGCTACACAGCGTAGAACTGAGTAGGACCTCATTGCATGCATACTTTGCATGCGAATTACCTCAGTTGTCCACGTCAAAAGCTGACTCTGCTTGCCCCATATGTTGCTAGACCTGGCAGACCAGCCTGTAAACATGGCGGCGTCTCTTCAAGCAAAACAGTCTTGAAGAGAGCCCCCTAGATCCCAAAAGTTATCGTGAAAAGTCCATTTTTGGGCAACTCCATTCAGGTCGCCTTGGGAATTTTTGAGTTATGAGGTACAGAATTTCAAACTATGTGGCCTCCTGAAATACCTGCTTGACTTCAGAGAGATCACCACGACTGTTCCTGCCCAGTTGTAGCAACTGCTCATTCTGTCCACAATCATAAGTTCACCTCTTCAATACTGTAGTCATCAATTTGAAATAGAGATTATTCAAGCTCGAAAAATCTACAATCTTGGACAAACCTTTTCCTTTGGTTCTTTCTTGTATTGCTGTTTGGGGAGGCGCGTGGTGTGCCGAATTTGGAATCTTCACCTGAATCGAGCCGACATAGATGATCAGCTACTACATGTAACCTAATTCTAGGCTCTAAAAGAAGTGTAAGGCGGTTTAGTGAGTTACAGCTCTTTGGAGAAAGCTCGGGCACTCCAAGCTCCAGCCATCGTGCAAACTGCTCGTGCTATGTCAGGTACAACTAATGCATACGAGTTATTTGTACTTTAAAGACATACAAGTTAAATACATGGTATATACCTAGACCCTTGGTCAACTAGGGTTACTCAGGGTACATTAGAGATGCGTCATGTTCTTCAACCAAACCACAGGCATGAGAATCTTGTCCGGGGATTTTGGAACCTTAATTCCGGGATAGAGAATCTTCTATATATTCCATATCCCGGGATAGTATACTAGTATGGCCTTTTTGGGAGTCCGTATGTATCACCTTCCCGCCAGGAACCATAAAAAAATGAAGCCGGTCGGGACTCCGTACGTGTTTGTGGTTGGTCAAAGGGCTGGTTTTCCACGTCCGAGGGGTGATTAGTCATTTAATGTGCACAGATGCGTTGACCGGAATTTATGAGCTGAACGGAGGTAATGTTGCGCCATGGCCCATAACCCTAGCCATCATTTATGGTCACATCGGTGGGTGGGTGTGTGCTAAGTAAACAGTGCTGCGTTGTAAATTCTAGGAAAACGTTGATAAGTAGTGGAGACGCCGGGTATCGATCCCGGTACCTCTCGCATGCAAAGCGAGCGCTCTTCCATTTGAGCTACACCCCCTTCCATGATCCCATTTGGGATTGTTATGCTCTTAACAAGTGTTTGATAGGATGATTCAAAGCTAGCAAGGCTTCCTGCCTGTGGAGGCTGCCTGGTGGTTCTGCAGCAGAGATGGGGAGAGGAGTGGGGGATGGGAGGATGTGAGGGCGAGAAGGAGAGATGGAAGGCATGGAGGTGTGTGCGGAAGGAGGTGAGACAGGGGAGGTGGTGATTGAACAGCCGTCGGGAGTTTTGCCGCCGACAAACAAGGTGACGATAGCTGGTATGTCTCTGATTTAAACTCGTGTAGGGAAAGGAAGGGTCGAGGGGTTTCAGACCGCATTGGTGATCATGTCTAGGTGCTGCAATGCATTCAATCTTTGCCCGGAGCACGCAATGTCAATCTGTAACCTGAGAAATGTATGGGATACTGCGGGATAAAGGTCAGGTATTGATAATATTGGTGACATATAGCTTTCACTCCCTATCTAAATTGTACTCCAGGAAAAAAATCTGTAACACAAACTGAAAGACTTCGTGCATTATATGACCGCGAGGTAGGAACATCCATACTTTCTTCGCCAAATCGGACAATACCTGCCACAATGTTTGCGCTTTGTTTTCAATCTAATACCGACAATATTCTCTACGTGTTTCATTTTCTTTCACATTCATGTTACAAAGTCTTTCACGAGCACCATATACATTCTGACTGAAAGCTAAGACACTATGTACTTTCAAATTAACTTTCCATAATCAGCTCAGTGTTACAATTGGCATCTATGCATACGATTTTCCTACAAGATAATAATCTGCAAAGCTTTAGCCACAACTAAGTGCTGGTTCCTTTGTTCACATCACAAAGAACAGGAGCTGGCCAAAGTCACCAATGTGGCGAGGCAGTCTTCCTTTGGACCTATGCAATGGACAAGGGAAGGGGAGAGAGGAGGGATCCAACAGATGTATGGTTCCACAGTTCTGAAAGAGCTGATTTGGGATTTGAACAGCACCAAGAGGGTTATGTTTGAGTCTGTCAGGCATGTTGCAGTGGCTGGTGCAATTTTGGGCTGAATCTTTAGCCGCAAGCATCAGTGTGTGTAAACAATTGCTGGAGGGTTGTCCTGCTGAAGAAACCAAGTGTGGCTAATGTATACTTTTGTTCCACCTTAGTAAGGGGCATTCTTTGTGGATGGGACCATTGAGACAAATATGCAAAAGTTTTTAGCTATTGTGGTTAAGCCAGTAAAATCTGTAACAGTTTGAACATTGTCTGACACAGTGGAAGTATGCTTGAAGATGACGAGCACTGTGTCCCATGATGATATCCGTGTGGCTGTTGAAAGGTGACGTCTCTTTCTTTCGATTTTCCTTTGTTTCCTGTCTCTGAACCTGTTCATGTTCCTGTTTCTGTTCCTGTTAGTTGGAGTGGGGAGGGTGTGTAAATGTGCCATAGGGTCTCTTAAATGACACCAAACTGAAGCGTGAAAATACAAAAGGGATTCATGTCAGATACACCGACAGAAAGAAAGGTAGGTAGTTAGAGGCAGTATCGACAGGTTTGCCTGAATGTGGCGGGTAAAGTGTCTGGTGCAGAATGCTTGAGAAGCAGGTAATGACATATGCTGATGGTCCACTTTCAATATGCCAGGAGGATGAGCCCTACTTGTTCGAACATGTTCACTGCATCTGCATCTGTGATAGTGGTATTGTCATTGTTCACCACTATTGTTGGTCTTCTGCCCACCATTTTCTTGCATTTTGACAAGTGATAGCTGACACTAGAATGCTCTAATCACTCAACTCAAGGCATGCTGGCTCCTTTAACTACCTAACGTGTCTCATGATGCTATTGTTGGTTCTTTGTGGCTTGGCACATCTTGCCAAATTTACTCTGAGAAACTTTGATCTGTAAAATCTCGTCCTTACTTATCCTAGGCTTCTCTCTACCGAAGGAATCTGGTATTTGAGGGAGATAGGCATAGCCACCACCCTTGTCCCAGCAGGTTGACATAACTCACATATATGGGTTAAGAGTGGCAGAGGGGCAGGGAGTACTACTGTTCTGGCAAGTGGCATTCCAAGTGTATGTTTATCAGGTGCAATTTTCTGTCCTTCATCCTGTTTTCAATGTCTGGAATTAGAGGAAAGATCCTGAAGTGTAGTCATGTTATGAAAGTTCTGAAGTGTGTGTCTGGCTTCAGCTGAATCAGGATGGCCCAGGGGAGGAAATAGAGGGCAATGAGTCCGTTGCAAGCTTTCAAGAATGGTTGCTGCCGGCCCAAGAATTCGATGGTCTCTGGGAGAGGTGCACTTGCCATGTATCACATCCCTTCTCTCTCTCTCTCTGTCTCTCATTCCGCTCAAAGTGGGCTACGGCAAATAACATCTTATGAGTACATTCTCTGTCTCTTAGACACTCTCGGCACTAGACTGAAATTCAAACTCAGGTTGGGTAGCCTACCTTTGAACAGCAAGCAGACGCAGCGAGGAAAGGGGGATTGCAAATGCCGGGTGTGTGGGCAACCTGAAGACAATATCCACTTTCTGATTTATTGTCCTGGGTACTCTCACCAGAGAGACACCCTATTCAAATCCATCAAGGGAATTGTTCCTGGACCTCTGTTTACCAGCTTTGAAAAATCTTGTGGCTGAGCCAAAAGCCCAGGCCCTTTTGGGGTCTAGTTATTGGGCAAATCACACACAGCACATTCATGTTTGTGTGAAGGGATTTCTAGAGGATATCTGGAAAACTTGATCCATTGTCTGTTTCAAGATAAGTCATACTACCGGTGCAGCCTTTTGTGTTCCGCTCAAACTGGGCGCGGGGTCAATGGCCACAAGGCTACAGCAAACGACGTCTTATGAGTACATTCTCTGTCTCTTATCGGCGTCAGCCCTGACAAAGGTAGTTTCTGTCCCTTTGTATTCCGTTCAACTGGGTGCGAGGTCAATGGCCACAAGGCTACGGCAAACACGTCGTATGAGTACATTTTCTGTGTCTCTTAGTTCGGAAAACCCGAACTAATTGTCTTTATAATGGTAAGTCATACTACCGGAGTGAGCCCCTCACAAAGGTAGTGTCTGTTCCCTTTTGTTCCTCCCAAATTGGGCGCAGGGTCTATGGCAAACAACGTCGAAAGAGTACATTCTCTCTGTCTCTCTGTGGCCCATTGTGCAATTGCCCATTGTGTGGGCAATCTGAAGACAGTATTCATTTTCTGATACACTGTCCGGGGTTCTCTCACCAAAGAGACGCTCTCTTCAACTCTATCAAGGGAATTGTGCCTGTACCCCTGTTTACCAACTTTGAAAGTCTCGAGGCTGAGCCAAAAGCCCAGGCCCTCCTGAGGCCTAGTTTTTGGGCAAATCACACAGCAGATTGATAAGGGATTTCTAGAGGATATCTGGAAAACCCGGATTAATTCTTTATTTCCCATGCATGTCATTTCTGTTGTAAACGCAGGGCTATAATACTAAAATCCATAACTCTGCAACCGGGCTGTCGAGTTTGCATGGGGACAAGTGCCTCTGTGAGCACCTTAATGGCAGTTGCGAGACGAGAAGTTTATACCTGCAGCTGAGCTGTGGGGATAAGCTAAACCCTGGTGCGTGCAAACAGAAAAGGCTTCGGGAGGGTTAGTTTCTCGCAGGGTCAATGGCCATAAGGCTATGGCAAGCCAACGTTTGCAGGGAACAGCATGAGTACATTCTCTCTCTGGCCCTAGCCCTGTTGGGGTCTAAGTGAGGGGCAGCTCATGCACAGCAGATTGATGCGAATGGCACTCTAGAGGATATGTGGAAAGCCCAAACTAATTGTTTATACCAAGTCCCACTACCGGAGTGAGCCCCTCACAAAGGTAGTGTCTGTTCCCTCTTGTTCCGCCCAAAGTGGGGGTGGGGTCTATGGCCACACAAGACTAAGCCGAACAACGTCTTATGAGTACATTCTCTCTCTCTCTCTCACACACACAATTGGGGACAGAGCTTCATCGTTCCATTTTTTTTACTGTACTTGAGTTGGGTCCACAGCCTTTGACTATGGCATAACACGAACTGATGAGATACTAGGAAAACCATCCATTCTACTTGGTTTTCAGATTAGAATTGTTCCTTGCACTGACAGCGAGTGAAACTTGGTGGGACAGTTTGATGCTGGAAAAAGGATTAAAGCAGCGTCTCCTGCGGTATGTTGGCAGAGCACTGCTGTTTGCAGAGAAAGGCGTGAATCCACACCTTGTCTCCTGGAATCGGTACTTCATCCTCCAGTGTGAAGTTTTGAGCAATTGCTGGTTTGGATTCCAGGTTGATGGAGTGATCATTATTTGAGTTCAGACAGGACAGTATCTGTTCTCGAACCCAGGTGAGGGTGCATGGTGCAGTGTTGAACCATTCAATAGCTGCATGGTTAAGCTCATGTCTGTTTGGTGGGGCGGGATTCAGGGTGATATTGCTGCATGGGCCCCCAGGCTCAGGAAAGACATCTTTATGTAGAGCACTTGCGCAAAAGCTGTCCATCCGCTTCCGCAGGCTTGTGTCAATTCCCTCTTGTTCTTACCCCACTAGACCATGTTTTCCGCAGTTGTTTACTTGCATAGCGTCAGCATTTGTAGATATGTACTCCATTGTGGTATGAACATGCTCTGGACCTTTGAGAAGAGTATGACTCTCTAAAGAAAACCGGACATGCCTAACCAGGTACGCACAGGTACTGCTGGTGGAGGTCAATGCTCACTCGCTGTTCAGCAAATGGTTCTCTGAAAGCGGCAAGCTGGTACAGATGATATTTCACCCCGCTGCACTTCTTCAAAATTTTCAAGCATGACTATGTTGGAGGGTGAAACCATTCCACTTCTACTTTGATAGGCAGGACACAGAGGCCTTCGACACTTGAGTTTACTCCTCTTCATCTTTGCTGCAGTGCCCCTCAACCAATGGAGAACTAATGTGAACGTGTGTTGCATAATTGGACAACGGAGCAGGTGACGAAGCTTTTTCAAAAGATTCATGAGCTTGTAGAGGATGGTGATACCCTGGTTTTGGTCCTCATTGGTACCTCCTCCTCTTTGACCTCCGAGGCAGGTTAACTGCATATTTGGTAGAACAGGTGTTGTGGGTTGAGTCTAGTGATACATCTCAATAGCAAATACAGGACACACAGGAGATAGACACTGACTGACCAGGCCGAAGAAGCAAGACAGACGGCATTAGGGTGGGATGCCCATCATTCAGGGTATCTCACTGTAACTTTCTGTATGTGACTCTGTATTTGCATTCTGGACCTCTTGTTGCAATTACTTAGGGTATTTGTGAAGCAGAGCACCTTCCAAGATTGCTTGCCTGGTAATGGTGATATCGTTAGACTTTGGGCATGCCATTTCATGCGATGGAGGTGCTTGTTGAACAGATGAGGTGGAAAGCTTGGCAGCAGCAAGGCAGGCAGCCCTGTCTGGCTCAGAGCCATCTGATTCTATCAGAGTACGTGCCCTGGAATCATTCTTATCCCTTCATAAATGGGAGTAAGCTGAGTGTCTGACCATTGATCTAATCAGCAACATTCAGAAGAGCACTGCCAAGTTTGCCACAAATTGTGCAGAGATACTAATCATGAATTGCATTATGACAACTTGAATGAATCATATTCATATTCTCAACGTTGGCAGCTGTATACTTTTCTGCTTAGCTCAAATCATTGTGGGTGTTACTTATGGATACAGTGAAGAATGTGCCCAAGTCTCAATTCAGGAGAGGGCATGGGCTTGGACAGGCTGTAAATGCTCTACTCACACAGCTGGACCGCCTCAAATCATGGCCCAACGTTGTTGTGCTCACCACCTCCAACATAACTGGTGCAATTGGTATGTACTGCTGCCATGTAGCTTCACTTTTGTTTCTTGTGCATAGTGCATAATAAAAAGTAAGCTAGCTTGATAAAGGGACTGTTGAAGGTGTTAGGTGGCCTTAAAAGGGCAAGGGGTGCAGATGTTGCGTTTGTGGACAGAGCTGACATAAAAGTGTTCATCGGGCCACCTTCTGTGGAGGCACGCTATGCCATACTTCACTCTTGCCTGCAGGAGCTGATCCGCACTGGAATTATTATCATGGTAGGCACACTGAATACACCCATGTGAGTGCCATGATTGTTCCATGAATATATACAGCTCTGAATCCTTAGGGAGTAGCATCTCTACTATCAGCATTGTGTAATACATTGCTGGTTACATCTGTTGCAAACGAGAGACAAGTAGTAAGGCAGAAAAGTAGGTAGGAGGAAGTGCAAGAGGAAGGGTCGTAGGAGGTTTAACACTGATGCCTTCTTTGCAATCACCTTTGGTGTTTTCTTTGCTCAATCTCTCTTTGAAAGTTCGAATTTTTTGTGGGATTTGGCAGCCAGGATGCTCCTGACAAGAAACGATTGGTGGGGTGCAGCAGCCAGCAGGCCATGAAGAAAGAAGACTGGTCAGCTACGAGACCCTGCAGTCTTTGTTAAAGACTAGCATGCAAACTGGTCAAGTGGCAGACACATCTGTGGAACTGTCAAAGCAACTGCTGGTTATAGCAGACGATTGTGAGGTATTGCAATTAAACCTCCCCTTTGTTGTGCCTCACATGTTTTAGCGACTTCCAGTTATGATGTGATGATGACCAGCTCTGTAGTCACAACATTGCAATATACAAGCTAATGCCACCAGTGATCTGTATATGTTGGCATAGTAGCTGGGGACATTTACAGAATAAACCTAGAAAACTCCCCAGACCCCTGATGGCTTGTGCTTGACAGCAGTTCATGTATACCGTGGAGAGTTTTTTCTAAGTACATACAACCAAGTGCCATGCACCAGTAATTGCTCACATATGACTAGCTTGACTGATTTGAATCTCTGACAAACTCTCTACCAAAGACAACTATATTGGGGCAAAAACTGCTGGACATGGAAGTCCAGAATGTCATCTTGCCTGGGAAGGTGACAGAAAGTGAATATCAAGTTGATCAGAAACCTTAACAATTTAGGATGCGGTGCTCTGTTGCAGGGGCTGAGTGGGCGAGCATTACGTAAGTTACCTTTTCTGGCACACACAAACTTGAGCAGCAGTGATGCTTGCGATCTTTCCACATTTGTGACGACTTTGCATACTGCCGTTCTGCAGGAGCACACCGAGCGCAACCTAATTTGATATCAGTGAAAGCCTCCCATTTCTAACCTGAATAGTTGAATCAGCTCAGACATACTTGTGCTGGAGCTCTTTACTTAGAATGCTCGCGCCCCACAGCAGCCTGCACTTAGATTGGAAGCAACAATGTGCTTCAATGTGTCTTCCTAAGGGTGACTAACCAAAGGGTTCTAAGTTTGCACCCAGCTTGCAAAATGAATGCTTTGTCATGCCAAGCCCATCCAGCTAATTGCTGAAAGATGGTGTGATAATTTCTAGGTGGCAACTTGACAGCAGATCTACACCTATTACTCAAGCATGGATATCTTGCATTCAAGAGTAATGCAGGTCATTCTCGTGATGTTGCCATTTGAAGTCGTAACTTGCTGTATATAAGTTTGGCTGACAAGCCATCACTATGTTTCGCCCCCATAACCTTGCACCCTTCTGTCATCACTTGTGTGGGTCAAGTTGCAAGTTAGCTTTATGATTCCCAATCAATTCGGAGAAGATATGAATTCCCCATCAATTCCGAGGAGAATGAAGGGCTGAAGTTTGTGGGTGCTGAGAACAAGCGATGGTGGGGTAAGCTTGTCAGCAGGCCCAGCGGCACGTTCCGCTCTCCAATGCAGTCTCACACAGTCATCAAGAGCAACACAGACGTCGTGGACTTTACCAGTTCTCATTGATTTCGTCCTGCTGATGACACGAAGGCAAGCTTCTCCTTCGCCTTGTTGTGCTTCAATGTACGTTCCTTTCGTTGCTGGCTCACACTGGAGGAGATCCCACTCCATCCAGTTGTCACACAGTCTCAGCGAGAGCATATTTTACTTGAATGTTACGCCAATCTGCCTCTTGTTGCCCACTCATTGGAGACTTCCCTCCTGCCATGATGCGAATAAGTTGCAAAACCACGTGAGAAATGAAGTAAGGCTAGCGCTGCAGCGATTGTCAGTTCCGATCCACGGATGTGCCCACAAGTAGGTACCCTGTGTCTTCCCATTTGGGCATTTGTGCCTTACGACTTTGTCACCCCATGGTTAGCTGGGGAGTTGCATATTCAAATTCAACAAAATGGGCTGTGTACCTTCTTGCAGGAGTTTTTAATTGTAAACAGTCAGATCAAGTACCTGAAAGATCCTTGAGAACCCAGTCTCTCTACACGCTAGGGGAGCACAAGTCAGTTTGCCGAGCTTTTGTCCAGGACAGTACGATAGATATTGTCCCCTGGCCTATTATCAACATAAATGCAACTTGAGTACTTCTGCCCTTGTTAACTTTACTTTGTAGGCTGGAGTTACTAGCCCATCGACAGTGGACACACTAGTATTTAACCTGACCTCCCAGCGAGAACCCATTCTCCGTCATTGGACTCCCAGATGTCTTCCACCTAATTGACAGTGACACAGGTCGAGATCATGGCGGTGGTGAGGACCCACACCTAACAAGATTTCGGTGGATCACAGACTACCCAACTGGCTCCTCCTTCCTAACCACTGGAGACAGTTTCATCTGAGGTCGCTCTCAACCTGTTCTGTGTGCTACTCTCAACCTTTTCTGTATACTACTGTACTATTGGAAGGACGGAGACCACAGTGAAGTAAACATCTTAGGAATGATTAGTCAATTCAAGCACAGCCTGCATGCATGATGCTATTACTTTGAACACGATTACCAACTTTGGTACTTAATACGGTAAAAGTTTTCACAGATGCTAATAGTAGTGTCTTTCACGCATTACTTTAAGTGCGCTCCTGGTGAAAGTATTGAGATTTTAGTTGTGAAATACGCTGTGACTGCAGGCATCGTTGGCGGCTGCAGGAAGTTTGTTATTGGCATGGCCATTTACAGAGTAAAAATGATCCTGGCCCCTGGGCTTGCATATGTCAGAACTTGTCGATAGCCAGAGCTCCCCAGTAACTGTAGTGCCCAAATTGCATCAGATTTCAAATTTGACGGCAGGGATCCGGTCTGCGCAACTGAAATTTGAATCTACGCCCTTCACTTAGAATGTCTGTGAATGTTGACGCCTACGACAGCGGAGCAGAAATCTAACCAAGAGATCTTGAATCACTGATCACATATCAAATGTACAGCAGTTGCTTAGTCAGATCCGAAGATCTTAAGTAACTAGTAAGAAAAACAGTTTTCATAATTTCCCCAGAAGAGTGGTCCAAAATGGTTTGTAAGAGAGCTAGACGAAGTTCAAGTGCGCTTTAGATTGCCCGTGTCACACTCTCTCCTTGAAAGGAAGAATGATCAATAACAACTAGTGAAGAGAGGGAGACCAAGAGTTAAAAGTGCACTGGAGAGGAAACCAATTTTCCATAAGAAATTTAGTCCTATTGTACAAGTGTAGTAGCTTTTGCCAACCGACTAAACCTCCCTTGCTAGAGTGGAGGTCCACAAAAAGAAGAAACTTGCACGAGTGGCCGGCTCTGCAGACCCCTGCAGGTCAAGTGAAGATCGTGAGTTTCTTACTCAGCAAGCAAATGATGTTTTTGATGCAAACCATGCCGCCACATCAGTAGTGGAAAACAACCTCCGACCCATTGCGGAATTCATGTAGATGGTGCCACCTTGTGGATGGCTTGACTTTGACAACCGACTCTCTAAAGATCTACACCTCCCTGGGATCCACAAATATAGGTGCAGTCTGAGGAGACTTGCACCAGTCGAATGGTTCCGGAGACGTCTGCAGGTCAAGTGAAGGGAGTGATACAGCGTTCTTCGTCGCAATGCATTTGATGCACCATCGGTCGCCGGTGCCTGATAACTTCTTCCAGTGGGGAATGCACGCAAGAGCAGGGTCAGAAGGTGACACCTCGGCCATAATTGCTTGACAGCCATGCTTGCGGGCAACGTTGTGAGCATGCCAGCACAAGGCTGTCAGCAGCTCAGGGCCCCTCTCACCCTCACAGTGTAACCCAAACATGAACTGCATTCCAAAGGAGGTGAAGATGTTGGGAATGGAGGACACCCGGCACCATGGAAGTGCCCAATCCACCCATCGAGACAGTGCTGCCCATGCCTGACATGCTAGTGAAACTCCCGCCACTTGAAGCTTGAACAGCTCGTTGCTTTTCCACACACTCAGCATCGCCCAAGATGCTCCGTGAGCCCACCCACCTTGCATTGTCATACTACCGCGCTCCTCAGAACCTAGACTGCTCAGTGCATTGTATTGTTCATCACCAAAAGTGGCCACCCAGGTGCCTGCACAAAGCTTATTACCCAGCACCAAATCGATGTCTTTTGGAAAGAATTCGCGCGTACCCATGGTAGCTCGGTACAACGAGATAGACCGGTCCACACTCAGTTTGGTAAGCTGAATTCCAGCAGGGATGGACCGTGAATGCATGAAAACCGGGTGCACAAGTAAGACTGGCGTTCGAAATATCATGTACTTCAAGCGCTTAGTGAAAAGCTTCACAGATGCCACGTTGTCCTCCTCTGTGGCCATGTAAACAAACTCGGCGTTTTCGTCTTTGCACCATTGTTCCATTCGTTCTACCAACCTCGACCCGACTCCCATCCTCCTGGAATGTATATAAAGAGACAACAAACCGTGAGTTCACACTCTTGGACTTCTTTCTGCACACCAGCATTACCAGAATGGAGAAAGAGGAAGAATCGCATCTGCTATAACTGTGAGTTTACATCGTGCAAGGGGAAATGCTAGGCCTCACATAATGCATTGCCACTGTCGGATGAAGGTACCTGCGTGAAGGACAAACTCGAAGGCCAAGTAGGTAGCCAACACGGGCGTATGAAGGCAGCTGTTTCGAGCTCTTCCCATTCACCGAGGAACTTTGTCTATACACTACATCCTTGACGCCTCCTCTGATCACCCCAACAATCTCACCCTCCACCTCGGCCACCTGCTCATCCATAGTCCCAGGCAATAAGCTTCAGTTGCCAGCTAAATGAGTACTGATACCATGCATTCATGGGGCAGTAAGAGACAGCGACTACAAAGAGTCTGCAAAACGACAGTCCATTGGAAGACGTTGAGACTTCACAAATCCTGCTGTACTTGAACTGGTTGAATGGGGCCAAGTCTTCCAAGACTCCTGACAAACAAATGCTCCAGCCGTGACAAGAGCTGCATGACGACAGTAATGTGTGTTTGTGCGAGAGAGAGACGATACCAGCATGGAGAAGGCAGGAAGATGCCGTACTCGACAGAGTGGATCACCCAACAAGTCTGCAAAGAGGGAGATGGAGCTAGATCCTGCTATCCCTGCTTCACATCGCTGCTCCAGAGCTTCCACTTGCAACAAGTCTCTCTCCGCCTTGAAACTGCGAACACTTACTTCTTTAGACATGATTCCTGTACTGCCCACCAATGCCTGCTCACACTGTCCCCTTCTACTCTACTCTTCTGTCAGGTCGTACCAAAATGACTCCAGGTGCGTCCCTCCATCCATTCCTTCCGCTTGCTAGCGAGGTTGCTCCTCATTAAATGATAGATGCTGCAGGATTTTCTGACACAACGCTGAGATCGGCCTCAAGTGTGGGGAGAGAGACACTTCCAACTTCCAAAGCTGTCCACAACGCCGACATGGGCTGCCTTCAATTCCTAATTATTTCACTCCTCTGTCTTTAGCTACTCATTTTTCGTTCTTCCGCCTATCATAACTTTTTCATTTACCATCAATACAATACGAGGATGGCGGGATTATAATGCCTCAAGTGGCAATTTTTTTACCGACACGCTGGGATGCGTGTCTCACAGGAACCCACTGCATGTGATCAGCTCCCCACCCCATTTGTTTCTCCTCACCTTATGTCTCTGCCTCTGCGCTCCAGCAAACATTTACCTACTCCACGCCTTTAATGTCTCCCCACACTTGATGCCATGACAGCCCAGCAGGCCTAGCTAGCAATTGCTCGACTTTGTGGAGTCGAGACAGTTATGTAGATTGAAAAGGGAGGCGGGATTGCTGTCAGGCATTGTGGGTCCTCCTGGTGTATTTCTAGTAAGGAAACATTCCCAGGGGATAGGTACTAGACGAGTGCAAATGTGGTGGACCCAATTCTGCAGCAGTCACTAAGTACGCCCGTTAGGATGCCCACAGCAAGGCGCAGGCCATGCTGTGACAGCCGACCGACGGCCGCACTCACAACACAACCTCCCGTGGCCACAGGTCATGGAGGTTCAGGACATTCAATGCCGGCTCTCATAACTGTATGACGGCCGCCGACTCTCCCTTGACGGCGCGCAGGCTGTTGCATGCAGGATCGGTGCGAGAGAAATTTCTCGCAATTCAGCTCCTATCATCTCTGATCCTTCCACCAAACCACCTTCTCTCCTTCATTCTCAGTTTTCTCAGGAACTAAGTTACTTAGTCCCGGACGCCAACGATCACGCGCAGCTCTCCGTATCATCCGAAAACTCGCTATACTTTGCATCCGAATTGCCATTTCAGGCATGCATTTTGCACTCCCCACTTTTTTGGTTTGGTGGAAGCACGTACTCGTAGCTTCCATCTGTACAACCTAACTCTCTCTGTGCATGTGTCGACTTCCTCCGGATAGAAAATTCTCCGATTGTGACACCCACAGCGTAAAAGCTCGTCACCGTGCGACAACTGCAGCACTGATCTTCACCTAGACAGGGTTCATATAGTCGATGATGTGCAAAGTCCTAGTGTAGGAAGGTGGGGGCTCAGAATTCCTGATGACCATTTGAATGGAGCAGGAACCTTGTGAATGATGCGACATGTATCTTCTCAAGAGCTGCTAGTTGTTCTACAAATGCATGCAACCTTGAAGGTTTCAATTGTTGCTTATCAGGAGAGCAAGGACTTCATCAATACAAGTCAGATTTAGGGTTTTTGGTCAGATTTACACTAAATGCCGGGTTCTACTGCACTATAACTTTCAATTGCAGCATTAGCCCTTCAAGACATGGACATCCATTTAGCGAAATGAGGAACTGCATCGTTCATCAGCAAATGATTTCCAACCTACTCAAATGAAGGAGGTGCTCGGCGACCCTTTTCAACCTTGGAGAGGTTGCCTAGTTTGTAACTAACTAACTTCAAGAACAATGCCATGCTTAAGAAAGTAATGTAGCAGTGAATAAACCGCTCAGAACATTACTGACCGAATTGGAAACACAATTTCTTACCACCTTCAGGTGGCACAAAGTTAAACTATGAAAATATGAAGACTGACATTATGCTCAACTATCTGTTGGTCCTTCATGATTTTTCAAGGCATTAAAGCTGCATAATCACACCTCTCTTTTGAGTGCCACAGCTGTCAGTTCATGGAAATCACATTCACCACATGAACATCTTGTATGCAAGAGTAACACTAACTGATTGGAACTCCCTGAAGTTTGAAAAATTGTTCAAAAACAATCTAATTTATAGCCCTCATTACTTCGATCACCTGGTTTTAGTTGCAACAGTACTTTCAGTCAACAAAACGATGCCCCACTATACAGTCCAGTGTCAAATGCTTGTGCCACAAGCCGCAATTCTTCATGAGGCAAGGCCACTTCAGGCTACAGCCCAATTGGGAACCCAGACTGCAATGGCAATGAAGTGACTCGCCACAGTTTGACAAATGACCTTGGAGACTTTACATTAAGGCTCTGAAAAGAATACCAAAGCCTTGCTGGCAGCCGAGTCAGGGGAAAATGAGGGCACAAAGCTAGGATGTCCCATAGCACTGGTTTCCCAATTTTCCCTGAGACAGCAGATGGCTACATGCAGCAGCCTAACATGGTGATGCCTGATACAGTGGCAACTCACATACAAAACTAAGAGAACTTGGGTTTCCACTTGATCGCTGGGCATTTTACAGAGCAAACGCTATTGGGTTTTCGAGGATTTTGGACAGAAATAAATTGAAAAACAAGAAAGAAACAAAAATTCCTCTTCTGGATTCTCAACCATGGGCCATGGGGTAAATTGGCCCTTGGAACATTTGGCACTTCTAGTCTGACATCCAAGGTATAAGAACTACACAATCAACAATTTGTCTCTATACTACTTAAAATAACAGAAAAATGTAAATTATAGGTCTACCCTCTAACAAACATCATCCTTCCCCAGCCAAACCTGGCTTTCATTGAAGGCAGCCAACTCCAACTTTCAAACAAATCTCCTTTGAAATGTAGGACACACTGTGTGGGTAGGCTCCAAAGACAAGGCAAGGACAAACCTGGAACAGAGTAGGATGTGACCAAAACTGCTTTCCAAGATAATCTGGTAACCTGCAGTACTTCTAGAAGCAAGCACCACCAATCAAGCAACCCCAAGGTCTCTTGGGGTAGAGGTTTAGCGCTAGCGCGACACCTTCAAGTAGGGCAGAGCTCCTATCACATTGGCATAGTCACATAGGTCTACCCCTACCTGCAAAGCCAGCCCACTTGTTCATAAAATCATAGAATCTAGTGTGTCGCATGCTATGGTCAGAATTGCAGCAGCTACCTGACATCTAGTAAACACAGGCAGTAGCAAGCAGAGAGGGAGAAGCCCAACCACCCTGTGAATTACTTTCATCACACTAATACAAAGATTTGATAGAATGCAATAGTTCCTTTTTGGAGACAGAAGAAAAGAGAGGCAAGCTAAGGGAAATATACCTTGCCCGTAAGACGATTCCTCCGTTTGGTGTTCTTCTTTCGTAGTAGATGTTGCTTGTATGCCTGTCTGCGCATAATCCGACCACTACCTGTGACAGAAAATCGCTTTGCTGATGCCTGCAGCCCCATATCCCTCTCTCTTTAGTGCAACTTGTTTGCAGCCATATAATCTGTCAGCACCTCTGCCAAGTAGTCTCCCCCCGAGTAAATCTTACTAACAACCGAATCGAATTCGTAGCCACCCCAGCCATTGATCAAATTTCCAAGTGAGGTCACACTCAAATAATGGCGGCCACCTTGACTTCATGGGCACTGGGTTCCGTAGATGGACTCCTGCTTCAATGACTTTTGCTTCTTTTAAAATGTAACCTTATCTGAAAAGGGAGTTGTGAGGCAATCCCGAAGCGCTACCTCACTAGAATAACACGGAAGTGGAAGGCAAAAGACCACCCAAATGTGATAAGGGTATCAATGCAGAACAGGCAAGCATGTTGACAACAAAATGCGCATCATAGCTCGCAATAAACAACAAGACAATACAATACAAAGTCGTACGCCCATGACAAAGCCCCATCTGACATTGGAACCGAGGGGTTCGCAACTTAGCTGCGTAACATCCAAGAGAAGAAAGCCACTCATAGCCTTTCCCTGAACTCCATATCAGAAAACCTCGATGGAGGAATTGCGTGTGAGGAAGAGGGAAGACATTACTTCAGTTGAGAAAATGAGAAAATGGAGCGAATGAACAGGTAGCGACGGGAGGTACTCTTACACGCACCTTATGAGACTTCAACTTGTACCCCGTATGAGCCACGGGCTGCACAGGAAGCTTAGCAGGGGCCTGCAGCACAGGCTGTGACTTGAGAGACAAGCGCGAAAAAGCAAGGCTGGCGTTGTGCAGAGCAATACCCTTGAAGGATGACCTGAATGCAGCAACGGGTCGCGACAGCGTGCAAGGCTGCAGCATCGCTGTTGCCGTCACCATGGCCATGGCTGGTGTGTGGAGGAGTGTGGTTGATCTGGTATGGGAGCTTCGAACCCCGCCGTGTCTGAGCTGCTTGCCCTCCACACGTTCGGCAACGTTACCTGCCCAAACCCACACAAGAAAAATGTATCATTTGCGTTGGAGTCTCTTTCGGCCCACTAGAATTGAGCCCATGTCTGTGGGGGTTCCCACACCACTCCACACTTTACATCTAAGAAGTTTGTACCGCCTGAGTGGTGAAGGCTTGAAAAACCGAGCCACTACGAAGGGCTTTTTTAAACAATTTTTAGAAAATTTCTTTTGTATCTTGAAATTGGAAGATAACAGGAATAATGTAAGAACTTAATACACACATGCAACCTCTGACAGGATGGTACGCCGGTTTCCGGCATGTCAAATCTTCCCTACCCTCTCTTGAGAGTGACATGGTACTGAAGGAGTATAAACTCCACTTCACTTGGGGTTACATTGGGTTACACGACGAGGTGTGTAACTCCACTCAGGGTTACACTGGATGGAATTCCGTGTAACTCACACTTGGTCTCGAGTTTTGGCTAAGTATAAATGAATTAACCATAGTTACATGAGGGTTACAGAGGGTTACAGAGGGTTACACTAATACCCGGGTTATACTACAAGAGCCTCCCATCAAGAGTCAAACCCAAAACCTCACCATCTGCAATGCTACCTCCTTACCATTGCACTACCCACCACAACATGAAACCCTCTTGGATTCTTAAGTATTTAATAGTGAAACCGAGGTAAGAGGGGGTGGGGAGGATTTGATAGGGCATGGCCAGATCCAGGGGCGCCAAACAGAATGAAGAATTGTCCGAATCGAGGACTGGGACTATGGCCAAATCGTTGGAGCCAGCATTGTTATCCAAGTTGCGCGAATATTTCTGTGAGGAGCACAAGCCCTCTACCAAGAGCTTTCTAGCTTCGTAAGTTGCAGATAAGTAGGGGCGGCTGGCCGCGCTTCCCAATTCGACTGGGACCGAACTACCAGAATTCCACCTTAGCGTTGAGTCGGCAGCCTGTAGGGAAGAAACGTCAGATAGCTTGATGACTGGCAAAACTTGAACGAAGAATAGATTGCTGTTAGAGGCAGATTGATGCACTCTGGAGCCAAAAAACACAACAGTTTCCGAAGACAACTGAAAAGTGGGAAGAGAAGACGAGAAAATCTCCCTTATTTTGGCAAGAATGAGCTCCAGCTCTTTTCCTTGAGAAAGGGTGAAAACGTCCTTCTTGGTGATCCAGGCAGAGGCGAACTTGTTGCCTCCCGAGAAGAGCATCGAGGGGATCCCGTCCGGGAAGCCGTAGATAATGGGGGCTATAGTGATTGCCACCGAATGAGCCCTTGCCAGCTGAGAAGCATCAGGCAGATGCACATCTGCAAATGACTTCAAATGAAGGCAGTACGTTGCCAAGCTTTGAGTCCCGTCCTTGGGGTTGAGCGGAAAGACAACCAGTATTTCTTCAGCTATATAAGGAGTTCCCTGGGACGGTGAAGAGAGCAGGTAAACTCGAGGGCTGATTGCAGCCGGAGAAGCCACGATATCAGGCCGCGATCTTTTGGACGGAGGAGGCAGAGGTGGCGTGACATCAAATCTTTTCCTAGAAGGCCCTGTCATAGCATCTTGGGAAGCCAACTGTGCATCGTCTGAAGGCTTGGGAGCCATCGGTCTGCCTAGAAGCTTGGGGCAATCCGCCTTAATGTGCCCCTCTACATTGCAATGAAAGCAAATCACCGGAATATAGACCTCTTTGACTACCACTGTGACAAAGGAGTTGTCCAAAGTCGATAATTTGAGTGTGGGGATGATGGAGGCCTCCACTGGCATCATGACCACAATTTGGGGAGCTCCTCCGTCTCTTTGGGCATCAAAGGATAACACTTCATTGTCAATACTTTGAGCGTCAAGATGAATCTGATCAATAACATTCATTGAGCCAATATACACCCCAAAATGAGCATCTATCTCAGGCAGAGATCTGAGGTAGTTTCCAGGGAGGTAAGGGAGAGCCAAGACTCTAGGTTTGCATGTGATACCACCTCTATGTCCCCAGTCGGCTGACCATGGGAAGATGTGCACACGACACTTGGAGAGGCTAATGTTGAAGGCTAGAGCCCTGACAACAAACTCGGGAGAGCTGAACATGAGCAAGTAGAAGTTTCTCCCCAACGCCATACAGAAATGATTAGTTAGACCCGCTTCAAGGCCAAAATGTTCCGTGGCCCAGTTCCTGGCGAACAATCTGTTGCGGACCCTGTCGGGGAAGTATAAGAGAACACCTTGCTCAGCAAGCAGCTGGGAATGTTCCATGATAATCTCCATGTTGAGTTGGAGAATGGGTTGAGCCTCTTCCACTGGGGCCACTTCTTTGCTCCAACAATAGGAAGAACTGATCGGGGAGGCTGGTCGCCTGGGGCCAGCTCCCAGCACTCCAGGACCAGTGGAAGAGGGCCTTCTGCCATTAGCGTTTTTTCTAGCTCTAGAGTGTCGGTGAGCTTCCCCCCTATGATTGTTGGCACCGAATGCAGCAGGGACGTACGCCATGGCAACGAGAGCGAAACTTGGGGAGATTAACAAGGGATGCCTCGTTAGACCTTGAGGAACCGACTAGGGGGTCGCACTTTGAAAATAAGAAGACCAAAGAGAAGGGGACTAGAGCAAACGACGTAGAGATACTGTTGGAATTAAGGCGGAGCGTGGGGAATGAAGAGCGTCGGGAAAATGGTGGGGCGTTCCCAGAGAAGTAACATCGCTCACTGAGCTGTCTAGACACCAAGTCCAAAGAGCCGACCAAGGCTGTTCAGAATTCATGTTGATGTAAGAAAGGGAGGGAAAGAGATTCGTCGAGCATAGAGAAGAGATATCTCCTTGTGAACGAACGAAGGAGGGGACGCCTGAGGAGGAAGAACGAGAGAAGGGAGCTGTGAGGAGAGCTTGAAATGGCTAAGTCCAAGCCACAGAGACCGCAAGTTGCGGAGCTCCCCATCGGTCCGATCCCCTGATCTTCTGATCTGTATGCTTTCTATCCTATTACTTCAAAAAGTTATCTGATTGTTTTTAGTAGCAACAATTTTCTTCAAGAGCTCCAAGCTGACATAAAAGTTGGGTGTGTAGGATGTCAAGAACTTATTGCAAAGGGAAAATGCCGCTCAATGTATTTGGTTTTCAAAGTTCAAAAATGACGATCTTCTACGAAACATTGCCATGCAACATCAGACTATTGATTGTTTCCTTGAGGCACATGCCACCACCACTAGCACATATGGTGGTTTATTTAAACAACAACAATAAACATTTGATATAGTAACTTAAATTCCTACCTTGTTTGGATGTTTCTCTGCTTTCTTGTATGAGATGATACACATGAGAAAATAAATTCATCACCGATCACCTTGCTCAAGTTTTGTTAGTTTCTAGTGAGTCAATGATTGTATGACTACATATAAAGGATAAAGTTTCTTTAATGTATGTCTGTGACTACAGATAGAAAAGCCATTAGTGAACATTGTTAAGTAAGCTAATAACACATTTTTTATCTTAGGGTGAAGCGTGCAAAAAATCATCACTTCCCATCAAATGCTGGCTATCGTACCTTTGGATGGGATAGTACCCGTATGGTATTGAAGCTTTGAGAGTGCTCATGAGGTGTCTACCCACCACGTGTGTTATTTGCCATGTCACTTCAGAGCTATCATTTTCCATGGTGAATTCCGAGCATTGGATGATGTAAAGCCTTTTTGTGACATTTTGCAAAAGCTCAAACGGTCGGATGGATTTTCTGAATCGTTTCTTTTATGTGCATGGAGTTGGTGGGATGTATTCCATCTTCATTGCTTTCTCAATTCCACTGACATTATCAGTTCTCTTGTAGTCCAATTGACATTATTTTACATGGAGTGTTGTGAATGAGTTGGTATGTTTAGCATAATTTAATTTCAATGCTTGTTAGTTGTAGTTTCTAGCACTTTTCTTTAGAGCATTGCATCAATGCTTTAAACTTCTAACTGTTGCATAAGCAACTTGAACTTCAACAAGTTTAAGCACGGTTCCTAAAGTTAATGTAAGCACTTTGAGTGATTCACGTAGTAAAATACAAGAAGCTGAAACCACTTACAAGTTCGCTTGATGAGTACATGTCCCCTTATGAGCACTAAAATCCACTGATTTTTTTTCTATTAGAAGTTATATAGAGGTTAAAGTCTAGTTGATTTTCCAACTTGCATGTATTAAATCTTACATGAGAAAACAACTCCTCCGATCATATAATTAAATGCTCCAAAAATCAAAATCAAAGACTCACGCAGGCCGTAAGAAAGCGACACGTGGTTCTCTTTCAATAATGTAGAACCAGTAAATATTATGTTGTCTATAGTAACTAGTCTTTTAAGTTAGAGTCGGAGAGTCGTTTATGACTCAAAATGAGTCGTAAACAGAGTCGTAAAAGAGAATATCCTTCTAGTGCTGCATGTGAAAAGTCTTTGTCTTTTGACAACAATGTTTATCTCCACATGAATGGGCGTATCCACCCTACAGATTATAGCGCACGCGCAATAAATGCTTATATTTTGTAATTACGCTCCTAATTAACAATTCTCACATATTGTTTTTTTCTTTGTCATGGTTTTAGTTATGGTTAACTAGAATTACCTACTTCTAGTTAACTATGACATTTTAGATATTTATATATATATTTTGCGTGTTGGGACTTCATTTGGTCTCACATGCCAAGTGAGGTGTCAAACCTCACTTGGGACATGGGGATGGGTGAAACCCTTATAAGGGTTGAGAAGGGCTCATCTTCTTGTAGTTGAGCCTCCATGAGCCTCTCTCACCTCCATAGCTCTAGGTATTGAGAGGGAGTATGATGAGTGCTTTGTAGGGTGGATTCCCTTAGCAACGATGCCCTTGGCTTGACTTAGTTTATGTGATTGAGTGGATTCATGAGTGGAGGGATTCCATTATGTTCACTTCCATTATCACTACAAGAAGATCTCATTATGCTTGTGAGTGCAGAGTGTAAGGGTTAGTTTAGCACTTGTGTGTTGAAGAGCTTGAGAGCTTGTTGAAGAGAGCGTGGTAGAGAGCTCTTGTGTTGCAAGGTGTTGCAAAGGAAAATCCTTGTGGCGTGAAGAACATGGATGTTAGGGTTTGAGAAGCATAACTTTGTTCTATAGAGGTAGAGCACTCAAGGATAACTCTCTTACATCACAAAGCTTGCATGGTCTTGCAAATGAGAGGGCTTGTATGTGCACTAAGGGTTTGAGAGCTTGGAAAAAAGCTCTTGCATCACAAGAGAAGCATCTTATATATGAAGAAGATAGGCACTAGGGTTTCAAGAGCAAACTCTAGTTGTTCATGGTGTGAAAGAGAAGCTAAAGAGCGGCACCTGCTTGGGTTGGTAACACCATAGAAGGAGTACAACAAGGGTAGCTTGAGGAGCATTGAGTAGCTCAAGAGAAGCTAAGAAGTGGTTGTTCTATCCATGGTGAAATGAAGCCAAGTGAGGTTTCATTTGGTTGACAAGAAGGAAGCTAAGGCGCTAGAAGGAAGTGCTTTTGCTAGTTCTATGAGTTCTTGGATTGCTCTTGATGAAGCAAGTGGTTGACCAAGCAAGTAGGGCATCTGTAGAACATGCTTTCCAAGTGTGGCTTCCAACTTCAAGCTTGAGGAGAGCTAGAAGGTGAAGTGAGCAAGTTCATTCTTTTGTGTATGAGATGGTGGATGTGTGGAACATGTTTTTGGCTTAAACTTTGCCCTTTCAATCTTGAGAGAAGTGGCTCTGAGCTAGCAAGTGAAGGGAGCTTGAATCACCAAGGCTTGAGAGGAGACAAGGTTTGGTGGCTTGCTAAAGGAGGTAAAAAACTTGTTCTTGAGTTCCAAAGAGAGGTGAAGCTTGTTGTGTGGCAAATGCATTACTAGAGGAGTTGGAACCAAGTTTGGTTGCACCTTGAGGTGAAGAAGATTAAAAGAGCTTGTCTTGGTATCACATGGAACTCATGAAGGCTTGAGAAGATCAAGCATGAAGCTAGGAAGCACAAACCCTAACATGAGATGCACATGAAACCCTAGATTCATGGGAACAGTCACCAAAGTATGGGAACGGTCACCGTAGTCTAGGAACCGTCACTGTAGTATAGGAACGGTCATCAAAGTCTGGGAACGGTCATCGTAGTCTGGGAACCGTCACTGTAGTGTAGGAACGGTCACCAAAGTGTGGGAACCATCATCGTAATGTGGGAACGGTCATTATAGGCTGGGAACATAGTGACATATAAAGACAATATAGGGGATTTTCAAGGGCCTTTAGGAAGATTGTTTGAGGGATCTTTGGGGTCCTTTTAGGAGCTTTTGGACATCTACACTCTGATGAGCTTTTGTAAGGCATTTTGAAGAGCTCTTGAAGGGGTGTTTGGATGATTGTTTGGAGGACTATTTGGGGTCCTTGAATGCCAAGTTTGGACAAGTCTTTGGAGCCTGTGGAGGGCTGTTTGGAAGACTATTTGGGGTCCTTGGAGGCCAACATTTGGCGAGCTTGAGGAGTCTTTGACGACTTGTTGAAGGATTATTTCGATGGGGTCCTTGAGGGCCAAGATTTGGCAGGCTTTTGGGGTTTTGGTGGACTATTTGGAGTCCAATGGTACAAGCTTTGGGAGCCTTAGTGAGATTGTTTGAGGGACATCTTGAGGGCTCTTAGAGAGTTATTTGAGAGATCCTTGAAAGGTCTTGTCTATTGCTTAAGCTTAAGCAAAAAAATGTGGAGATAGGGTAGTGGGATGAGACCATGCTGTGATAGGAATTGCTTTAGTCTCTCTTCCTTGTAGTCTTCCACCATCTCTGTAGGCCAAAACCTTTCCGTAGGTGGAGGCAAGAGTCAGTCCGGGTTTGGGCTGGGGTGTCTTGCAGGAGCGACACTGTGGAGTGTTTTTGGTGCGGGGGAGTTATTGTTTTGATTTTCTTGTGTTTGGATCCCTTCCACACCTACATGCTTGACTGTGCGTCATGTCAATTTTGTGTAGGCGCTTGTTTTTATAGGAGGTTGGTCCGGATTTGATCACCGGCCAATCCTAGAGCATGTTGTCGGTGGTGAGGCTGGGTTGATGACCATCAGACCATAGGAGTGCTGGCGGTGGATGCAGGTGCAGGTTTATATTATGAACCTAGTCGTCTAAGCCATAAGCTACAACATGTTCTCTACTTGGCTACCTTGTGGAAAGGGGGATTAGGGACAGGTTTACAACAGGTGTGGTCGTGAAGCCAGAGCAAAGTGAAGCATGAATCGAGAAGATTACTTTTCGGAAGAAGATGACGACGACTTTGGAAGTCAATTTTCACAAAGCTCTTTACCTCATACCGACTGTGAAGCATGATCAATGAGTTTCGAGATGATTGTTGATTGCTAGAGAATGTCTACTCGACATAGCCTCTAAAATAATGAACATGGAAAACTGAAGAGCAAGTGTTGCAAGGAGATCCCTTCCCCAAGGCTCCATGGCTGTGTGCGATACTCCGACAAGAAACCTTGACAAAAAAAACCAAACAATTGAGCGCGATATCTTGTCCAGTGGACCCATTTGTCACATATTCGTCTGAAAACGCTATGATGCTCCGCTGGTTCCAGCAACTTTTGATGACGTGGCATCTGTGAAGTTGCCGAAACATTGGACAAACGTTGTTTTTGAGTATTTTGTCCTGTCGGTAGTCTCGAAGGGACATGAGTGTTTCTTGCGTAACTTGGAAGGTTCTCCGATTAGGGTAGCACTTGGCAACTCCTGGGCTGCAGCTAGGACTTCAGAGATTTCGTTTGTCCAGATAGAGGATAATACCTGTAGATAGGACCTGCAAGCTTGTGTCGTGCAGTATGGATGTACCGAGGATGTGGCCGTAGGCGAGAAGGAGAGATGCAAGAGTGCTGCCGCTTTGGGGATTAAGGGTACGGGTGTCTGCAGAGGGGGACAGCATGCTGCGTGCGGCCCATACATGTAGCTGCCACGCAGGACCTCGCAGCAGGTCAGTCATTGTGGAGGGGCCTTGTTGTGCACCGTGTGGCCATTTCCCAACGCCGACTTCGGCCGGGTACGCGCGCAAGAATTTTTCTCTCTCTCTCCCGGACATCATGGACATGGCTGAGGAGGGCAACTGAAAGTAAATGCGGAAACAGGTAAGTGTGGCAAAGAGATTGATGTGATCATAGACTCGGCATGCATTTGAAGCAGCATCACGAAACGGACGATTTTGGGAGGGTGCAGCGGGAATCAGTTGACGTGTGATGGCAAGAACTAGAGGCACATGGCAAAACTTGTTCTGTGTACGTTTGCCTACAGCCCTGGTGTCCGATCCCTCATTGTCACTCGTTATGAATGGTAGTCTCTTCTTTTCACGTTTTCTCGGGCCTCTGCAAGGAAGGTAGTAGGTCCATTATGTACTTGCGCACTAGTATTACATAGTCCTATGACAATTAGCTGCATTCAACGGTGGACAATCTGTTGAAACATTAAATGTTCTAATGTTTCAATGTGGTGATTAAAGTGACAGTATGGCATGGTAAAGTAAGGCTTGCATTTGTGGAAAGTCGTCAGTCACCGCCGGTGCTGTGCAAGTGGGGATTGGGGTAACAGTTTCTCACTCCACACAAAGTAGAAGATGAGGGGGTGCTGACAAGATTGGTGAAGAAGCCCGGGTGGTGCACATCTACTTAGCCATGTCAGGCTCCTTCCACACTTTCCCTTATCCTGGTACTCCAAGATTGTTAATTGTCTGTTGAGCAGCGTCCTCTGCTGACTACCGTGAACATCAGACCTCCCAAGAAGATACCTTCTTGCAGCAGGGATTGAGCATGAGGAATCCCGTTCTATCTCTAGGCAGTATAGGATTGGTCAGTGTCAGTAACTAAAAATAAGCAAGAGTAATGCATGCTTTTAGCTTTAAGCACTGCTTATGAATAAAGTACTTTTTTAGGGGTGGAGAATAGAACCAGGGCTAGGGGATGCAGAATGCAGAGGCAGGGGTGGTAGCCTCTTAAGTGCAAGCACTGCCTGCATGGCAATTCATAGCTTTATCGGTACACCACTGCGCTGCTTGTGAATGTGGAAGTTATGTGGAAGTTTTCTCAATCTTCTCATTAGCAGAGTGTTTAAACACGTCTTGTCCCTAGCTGTTTCTTTTGCAGACCTGGTTATGTCTGTCTATCGCTTCTCTCCCTCCCTTCATTAATGAGACTTCTATGCATCACCTCCAAGCAGCACTTGTTCTGATTTGTTTGATTGGTGGCAAGGTCCTGGTTGTCTGTGTGAGTCATGCATTTTGGTGGGCTTAGAAATAGAGTTGCAATTTTGGGGCCAGATCCATTGTGGCCAGATGCTGCCAAGGAGCTGGTCTGGGTTAAGTTGCAGGCAGGCAGTCCTCTTCCATTGAATTATGTAGCTTTCACCAACTTAGATGTATTGAAGGACAGCACTTTAAGTTGATTTAAGCAATTTTTACATGTTGACAGTTTTTGGATGGGTTTAATTTACTCAGGAAGTCATTGTGTTCACTCCATCAGAGATGTGTGATGACTGTAACTACCTGTGTGCTGAATTGACATGATACTTCCTTGTGTAACTATCCTACTCTACAGAAGAGCAAACGGACGATTGGAGCATTCTAATGGACCAGTCAGTGATTGCCGGGATCGGCCATCTATCGATCAGGTACTGTCATGTATATTTTAGTGAAATGTTCCTACTTTGCTCTGTTTTCCTTCCATGCTTACCTTTCTTCCTCTCTATCTTTCCAAAAGTGTGATATATAAATGTGGGCAACATGGTGTTAGATGACGTTAGTAGGTGATGCTCCTGGCCTGCTGGGTGCAGAGCTATTGTTTGTGGTGGGGATACATCCAGACCAGCATGCTTCTTCTCTCTCTCGTTCATCTTTCGAGTCTGTGGATAAAGGTTTGCCACCTTGTTCATTCTGATGAGGCATCTTTGGTATGCATCTTTGATGCTCACCATGCATGTCGGATCTCATCGCAATGGAGAGGTTTTCAGTCCAGATCCCTCATGGGGTAATATTCTTTTTCTGTTTGGTAATAATGACCGATTTGCTATTGTTGCATGGAGAGAGTTGGGAGTGCGTTGTTACCACTTCAGTGCCAGTGCAAACTGTACCCAACAAACCCTCCCTTGCAGAAAGGGACAGGCATGGTCTATCTAAGTGAATGCGTAAGTCAACCTGGCTTTGGGAAATGGTGCCTTGAAATTGTTGGGCAGGTATGTAGGTCTTGCTGGTTATCAACCTGGGTATTAAAGAACTGACCCAGTTGGTATTTACTTTTGTAATAGTATGGTTAAGAACCGGATGTCCTGATTGGCACGTCCAACACCCAGGTCATTACCAGTGTTGGGAGGTTCTTTGATTCAGCTACAAACCCCCGGAGGTTATCAAGAAGGTTATATGGATATATAACCGTGGTTCTCAAAAAAACAAAGAACCGGCAAAGGCTCATAACCGCCGGTTACGTAGTTTTGAGATAACCAGCCTGAAAACTGTCAAAGATCCGCCAAAGACCCGCTGGTTATTTGATGGAAACCGCCGGTTCCTTGAGGTTCTTACAATTAACTAGACCCGGTGGTTCTTTCCATAAAAAATATCGGAAAAAACCGGAACCGGAGGTTCTTTGATCCTAAGATTTTGTGAAAACCGGAACCGGAGGTTATGAAAGAAATCAAATCACAATTCTCTAGGCTGGTATTGTCAAAAGCAATTACGGAGCAATATGTGTGGGGATAAATACAAGGACTGTACACAAGTATCAGTATCAACCACGGTAGGGCTGGGGACTATTCCTTTACCTCCCAACCCCAACTGCTGGGCCCACCACCTGTTTGGCGGGCATCTCTCTATCCTGTCCAAATACAATATGAATTAAAATCTTCATTGCAATGGGCCCATGTTTGATGATGAGGCTTGGAGCTAATTTTGTAACTGGTTTTTCATGAGTTTGCATATATGTAGAAAATATGCATATGTAATGTAAAAGGCTTGGCTCCTATTTATTCTAAAGAGGAGACTAGGGTGTCAAAAATTGCTAAGCACCTATTGTGCCTTTCCCAAGTGTCACCTCTTTTTTTATGAAAACTACTTACATGATGAGCCTTCTTTAGGTAACACCTCCCTCAAGTAACACCTCCATTATATAAATGGATGAAACTGTCTAGGAAGAGGAATATACTTATAAAACGATGTTTGTCGTAGCCATGTGGCCATTGACCCCGCGCCCAGTTTGAGCAGAAACCAAAGCGACAGAATCTATCTCTGTTAGGGGCTAACGTTGGTAGTAATTTACCTTGATACATAGAATTGATCCGGGTTTCCAGATAGCCTCTAGAAATCCCTTCACACATGCATCAATCTGCTGTGTGTGATTTGCCCAAAAACTAGGCTTGAGAAGATTCTGGGCTTTTGGCTCAGCCTCGAGACTTTCAAAGTTGGTAAACAGGGGGTACAGACACAATTCCCTTGATAGATTTGAAGAGAGCGTCTCTTTGGTGAGAGAACCCCGGACAGTGTATCAGAAAATGAATACTGTCTTCAGATTGCCCACACAACGGGCAATTGCACTCTCCCTTTTCTCTCTGCTTCTGTTTGCTGTTCGAAGATAGGCTTTCTGCCCTGAGTTTAAATTTCAGTCTAGTGCCGAGAGTGGGTAGACCCTTGAGGTGTCACTGACTGGAAACAAGTTCAGGGAAGTTTTCTGCCTAACTTCATTTGCATCAGACAATCTCATAGCAACAGACATGGAGAAATGAAATGGAAGAGAGAGAGAGATTGTACTCATAAGACGTTGTTTGCCGTAGCCTTGTGGCCATTGACCCCGCGCCCAGTTTGAGCGGGAACAAAAGGGACAGAACCTACCTCTGTCAGGGCTGACGTTGGTAGTAAGACTTACCTCCATATAAAGAATTAATCCGGGTTTTCCACGGATCCCTTCACACAAGCATCAATCTGCTGTGTGTGATTTGCCCAAAAACTAGGCCTCAGGAGGGCCTGGGCTTTTGGCTCAGCCTCGAGACTTTCAAAGTTGGTAAACAGGGGTACAGGCACAATTCCGTTAATAGATTTGAAGAGAGCGTCTCTTTGGTGAGAGAACCCCGGACAGTGTATCAGAAAATGAATACTGTCTTCAGATTGCCCACACAACGGGCAATTGCACTCTCCCTTTCCTCTCTGCTTCTGTTTGCTGTTCAAAGGTAGGCTTCCTGCCCTGAGTTTAAATTTCAGTCTAGTGCCGAGAGTGGGTAGACCCTTGAGGTCATCCAAGATGTCCTCCCCCATGTCACAGACTGGAAACAAGTTCAGGGAAGTTTTCTGCCTAACTTCATTTTCATCAGACAATCTCATGGCAACAGACATGGCTTTGGATACTACAGCCTCTAAGTCAGATTTATCCAACAGGGTCAAGACTTGCGGATCCAGGTCCAGGTCCTTGAGAATCTCTTCTACTCTCTTCTGCCAGGACTTAGCGTGTTTGACAGGGCGGTCCTGTTTCCAAGCTATAGAGTCGATTAACTTGGGATATCTGGTGTTGGACATATATTGCAGCTGACCCCACCATCTGACCTTGAATTCATCTCGTCGGGAGCTTAAGGACGGAATGCCAAACTCACCCCGAATAGCCACATTGGCTGTTTTGGAGCATGCTGACATACACTCCTTAAGCACCCCCACTTGAATGGATTCTAGAGACTTAGCCTGGTTGGAGTTATCAACCCATATTGCAGATCCGTACTCCAAGGCAGGTCTAATAACGCGACAAAGCATGGTTTTCTTAACCTCGGAGTTGACCCCTCTGCAGTGGAAAAATTTAGTGAGCCCCAGAGCTTGCCCTTGCCAGTTTGAACAATTTTCCGGATATGTGCATCCCAATTACAATTGGACGAAAACTTAACGCCCAGGTAAGTGTAGGAAGGAAGGACCGGGATCTCTTGGCTACTGGCATTGATTTGGGCCTACTCAACTGGGTCTTTCAACAGGGCGGCCCGTACTACAAATCCGAAGGCAATTAAGTCTTTCAACATGCCCCGGGTATGGCACTAGTATTCATTGAGGAAGTATGTTGTCCAACACTAGAATTCATTGAAGAATTTTGCGGTCCAGACCTTCTACTTGGGTGGAACAGACAGTTGGTGTTTAGTAAAAATCACCACTCTCATGGCAACAAACAACTACAAATATGTGGCGATATGTGGAATACATGGCTGTATAGCTCTATGGTATCGAATTACTATGATGTCGAAGACAACATGCAACTTAAGTGCAAGGCCAAATGCACCCCACGGAATCATTGGAAGATTATAATACAAGTGAGGTAAGCAATTTCTTCACCCACAGCTCCATGAAAAGATTTCCATGTTATGATCGTGACACCAAAATATGTACTTGAATCAATTTCCGTAGGATGTGCAACCCTGCTTTATGTAACACCAAAATCTGCATCTAAGTACTTATGGTTAACATGACTATGACCAATTTGTATTTCCAAGAAGAATGAAAGGTTCCTAAAACTTATCCCTTTTGCTGCTCCATTGTCACTAATTTCTCACTCCATAATGCCATATTCCCGAGAGTATCCCCCAACTCCTTATGAGGTGGACTGCCCCTAATCCTCCCCTTTCGACCACCCCCACAGGCCATGCTACAAGATGTAAGAGCATGCCCAACAGGCGCTCTATCTGGCGCTCTATCTTCAAAATAGCGCGGTTCCCAATTTCTAACGGGATCATGCTCCCCCAGCAGCACACTCTGGCACTTCGAAATGGTGACCCTCACCAAATTTCGTCCCACTCCCACGCTATCTACAGCCTGTTTGGAGTGTGGCATTTTCCCGCAGGGGAATGCTTGCGCGTGAGCCTGGCCGCGTTAGCAAGCATCCATGTGTGCAGGCCCTAATTCCGTGCTCCCCCCCTCCCCCTATTACCGCGGATCGGTTATCGCCTATGTCCTTATTTTTTGAACCTTCTTCATCAGACAGTGGTACAGGCCACAACAGGGCCATCTACTCAAGAGGTAAACCCTGTAACACTACCAAGCGTCCTGGTAGCATCAACTTCAGTAGCAGTGGATGATTTCCAAATCATGCCATGGTCGACGACGCACCATGCCGCTGCTACTATGGCACCAATGCTGTCCGATTTAAGCCATTGTCGCCATAAGAAAAACAAAGACGGCGCTCAAATGGATTATGCCTTTATTGCGGAGAAAATGATCACATAGCATTAAACTGCCCCAACAAGAGAAGATTCAAAGCTCGGGGCACAACTCAAGTGTTCGATACGAGGAGGTCGGAAAACGAAGATGTCCAGTCACAGTAGGGACCATGCGGCTGGACACCCCAAATTCCTCACAAAAAAAATGTCTCTTTCTACCTCCAGACCCTGTACCTTGTTTCACAGTTCCAGTAAAGATCAGGATGCAAAATCGAGATATCTCCGTAGAAGCACTTTTGGACTCGGGCGCTTCAGCGTGTTTTATTGACAAAAACTTTGCGAAGCAACACAATTTAACGCTCGTAAGAAAAAAATTCCGTAAATACTGGAGAAGGTTTTCAAAACCTTAACTCCCTGCAAATCATTGGGTCAATTGCATCTGCTCAATCAAACTCTTATTCCTCTGAGATATAGGATGAGGCCACTGGCTAAGGAGGAGACATGGTCAGGGGCAGAATTGGTTCAATTCTGGCGTCAGGCTCCCCTGGAATACAAGGAGCTAGTAGCTTACATGTGGGCAGTGGGGCAATTGAAGATTAATCCTACCCCGGCAGTAATCATTGTGATGGGATGCCCAAGTTTTTATATTCGCAGTTACTTGTACCGCATGTTCGTGACAATGTGGGGAAGCTGGTAGTACTATGAGAGTATTGAAAAAGATACTCACTGGGAATTACCCAAATTCCAGCCACCAGATAGAGTCACAAGCACTTCAGCATAGACGGCTAAGTACGCAGTACTTAGCCAATGGCGGGACAAAAGTACATTACCACGAGAGCAGTAGTGGGTAGTGTAGTAACCATGAGCCGTGAACCACGATATCACACGGCCACGTTTAGCATCGGCTCAACATGGCAATGGTGAGGCAGATGAAGTGCCAGTTGGCGAAATTGGTGACAGACATTTATGAGGAGTTTCTGCCACCAAATTCCAGAACAAGAGGAATTCATGGACGAAGAGGATCAAGAGGAGCAAGATCACGAACGAGAGACACCAATACAATCAACAATAACAACACAAACACAAACACCACCAGCAACACAACCACCACCAAACAGTTAAGACATATGTGCTTACCTGAGTGAGGAACGAAACAAGCATGTCCCATGATTTCGAGGGTACCCCTTTGAATGTGGACTTCCTGGATTCCATCATTGCCAGAAAACTTTCATTCACCACCTTACGATGGAACTGGCCCAAAACCCTGGATGGATGTTCTCTCGACTCAAAAGGCTGCTCCCTCGACTTTGCTGTTCTCCTATCCCTCCTAGTTGGAGAATGCTGTCTTTCACGATCTCTGACGAGCCCTGTTCCTGCGGAGCTGCGCTCTTCCCCTTCCCCTTCGGATCCCCGGCAATCTTCCCCTTCCGTTTTGGAGTAGCAGATTTCTTAGGCTCTTTTGCAGCCAGAGCACCAATGATTCTATCTTGAATGTCTTTGTCAGCCATTGGGTAAGTGCCGCGGCGTTGTCGTTAAGGTTTCTCAAAACAACTTCATCGAATGGTGTGTCCTGTTTTGGCAGATCGAGGTACCACCCACAGTCTCTGAAGTGCGCCCTGCTCCAGTCTCTGGCAATACCAGCCGTGTACATTGTCTTGTCATTGGAGGGGTCAGCCCATGAGTAGATGAAGTTTGGGTCATCGCTAAGGTACTTTCCCGGTATGAGGACATGATACATGTACCTGAATCACATACACCCAAAATCCAGACAGTCATTCGATCTGAACAGGACCCAGATCACACATCACGAAAAGGGTATTGGAATGCAGGTCAGTAACACGGAGAAACTAACTTTTGCCAGCCCGAATCAACCTTACCTTGACGCAATGTTGATTCGAGCTAAAATGGAAAACACCAAATGTGGAGAACTGTACTTTCAACGAGCACTTACGAGAGGGAAAGCCCATTATCCTAAACCATCGCATGCACAACATGGAATCCCCAATCAACCTTGCGTTGACGCAAAGTAGATTGGCGGATACACATATGATAATGTTGCATTGAAAGAGACAGTGATTGACAAGCGGAATTCAACATTGCATCAACGCAAGGTTGTTTTCATTAACAGAGGAAATGGAAAACAGTGCTAGAAAACAACCATCTGAAGATCTGCTGGTATGGATATTCAACCTTGCGTTGACGCAAGGTTGAATTCCTTTGCTGAAAACACCTGTCCATGGTATTTGATAACCTTAACTTTCCTACAATTGTATGGAAATCAGGGTATCCCTGCGGGACATTTCTAGCAATCCATACCGTCAAACAACGTTGCGTCAACGCAAGGCTGTTTGTTGGTACAGTGTAAGCTCTAAACAACATTTCAAACAGACTCCAAACAGACTCCAAACAAACTTTATGTTCATCCTGGCAGCAGTGGAACTGGAAACGACAGCAAACAACAGCCCAAGAATACAGGAAAACCTACATAGTCTGGCCCTTCATCAACCTTGCGTTGACGCAAGGTTGATTTGTCTTTCAGTTTTTGCCTTTTCACATGCAAAAAACGACATCATTGGATACCCCAGGTACAGGAAAGTGAAACCAAAACAACGGGATACAAGCTTACGTTAACGCAATGTTGCTCGGCTGCACGTCCAGAGCCCTCAGAGCTCCCTCAAAACCTTCAAATTTGCAATTCTACATGGAAAAAACGACACAAAAAACAAAAAACATACACTTCTAGTACCAGATTTGTTTCTTGGAGGTCACACCTGTACAACACTCGTTTCATTGATTGCTCGCTGTTGTACTGGTTTTTGAATTCGTAGGACCTGGAGATTCCTTTGTCTCTCTCAAACTCCCTGAAGAAGCAGTTGTTCCAGACAGCGAGCTTCCATCTCCTGATATAGGCCTCCAGTATGATCCGGGGGCAAGCCATCTGGATTTTGTAGTCTGCCATTGACTCCTCAAGTGCAGCCACCGCTCGTTTTTCCAACTGCAGCAAGAAAGATCATAAGAATTTGGGAGAGAGTACGGATGTGCACAAACATTTGAAAATGGTTTTGTGGAAACCTTACCTGGCTCTAGAAGGTTGCTTTGTGTAGCCACTAGTCGAATGTGTGGTCGCTAAGAACTTTTATTGCTTGTGTCTTCGAGTCCATCTCAGGAGTTGGGAACATGTTGGTGTCTCTCACAAGTGGATCCGAATTCCAGATCTCCAACCACCTGATTTTGGTTGCATTGTCCACCATTGAAATGGAAAGGTGATGTAGTTTCTCTTGGGTCATTTCTGGCTTGGAGCCATACTTGTCATAATGTGCTTTCACCTGCTCCAGAAATTCCGTGCCAAGATTTGGATCTGCTATGCGGATTTGTTTGTCGAACGCACTCATGAGGTTCTTCCTTTGATTGTTCATATCGAATCTCATAATGTCCTCAAGCCCAGTTGCAGACCTCTGCTCTTCTGTGTGGGAAGCATAGTACTCTGCTTTCGCCTTCAAACCAGTTTCTGCTATTTCTTGTTGCATACATTACAGGGAGAAAGAATCAAACACTGGCTTTTCTTGATAAAATTTACACTAGCAACAAACAAACGGATGTCAAGAAGCTTACCGTGTACATGTAGTCAAGAAAAGCCTCCCTTGTCAAGCTGTACCATGTGCTTGTCTTCTTTTCAGCACACCTCTTCATCTGCTGAGGACTGAGCACATTCGTGAATGACTCCAGTGGCATCATCCCTATCTTCTGGATACGGAATAGAGTGTGGCAGAGATTGGTCGTCACATGGGAGGTTTCATTGGACCTGGAAAAACCTTCAACTCATAAGATGATTTCAAATTGTGGAAACGCAGATCGGAACGGAAACAATGTTGGTAACTTACTTGTTTATGTCGTGCATGGCTGTCAAGAGCTCCGTGACACGTCCTTTGTGGTCGAGTACCATGGAAACCACGCTCCAGTGCCATTCGATCTCGTCCGAGTGCAAGCTTGAAATGTAATCCATCCATGCAAGCAGTCTATGGTTCCCATCCCAGGCAAAAAACATCTTTCCCCTGAACACATTTGTGGAGGCCTTTGTGGACAGCTTGAACTCGAACTCCCTGTTTACATCCTGCCAGCATGCATCCCAACTTTGCTCTATGTCCTCTGTTACAAGACACTCCTCTCCGTTCGTGTTCACAGTGGATACATAGAACACTGCAGATCCCTTGACATAGCCGTGAACAAAATCGTTCTTCAACTTCGTGATGTCGTTCCTCAATGCGGGTCGAACCGCGGGCATGGAGATCATCCTGCATAGTGGGATCAAGGTTCTTTTGGGGGCTTTACATAATCAACTTTTCCTACCTTGCGGTTCATGGCAGCGGACTTCGGATGCTGGGAGTGAACAGAAGAGGCATCCAAATCAGCCTCGCGTCAACGCAAGGTTGATTCGAGTGCTGCATCTACTTCGTTTCACCTTCATCAACATACACTTTGGAGGTCGACATCAACCTTGCGATCAACCTTGGTTGATGTCGAGCTCTCAGAATGGAGTTCAACAAACAAAAAAACCAAATGGAAAAAGAGATTGCAACCTCTGGTTTCTCTTTGGCACTTGATGATGCATCGGGAGCATTCATCTTTTCCATGGTTTCTGGAGGCAGCAAGCTGCCAAGCGGATACGGGAGGTGGGAACGAACAAAACAGGCACACGGATCAACCTCACGTCAACGCAAGGTTGATTCGAGTGCAGCATCTGCACTCGTTTCATGCCCAAAACATACACTTTGTAGGTCGACATCAACCTTGCGTTGACGCAAGGTTGATGTCGACCTCTCTGTTTAGCATGGAACAGACAAATAAAAGAAAGGGCAAAAGAGGGTTGATAGCCACCTCCGGTTTCTTGTTTGCACTTGATGATGCTCCGGAGGCATTCAACTTTTTCATAAGGTCTGGAGGCAGCATGCTTCCAAGCAGGTCCCGGTGGTGCGAAACAGCGGCAGAAGGCAGCGTTCCCACGTCCATCTCTCCTCCCTGCTCTCTCAAGACCTGGTTCTCCACTCGCAGCGCTTCATCCCGAGCCCAGCTGACTTCCTCGTCCTCCCCCCCTTCTATTGGAGGTTGCTCTTCGGTCGCCTCCGGAATCACTTCAAGGCCTTCCTTTCCAAACTGTGGTTGCAAAATCGGGTTTTGCCCTTCGTCCTCATCTCCTCCACGGAGATTCTCTCCCATTCTAAGTTCCCATCTCGCCCTCCTCATCCTTTCCTTAGCGCGTGCCCTTTGCTTGTTTGATGTGAAATAAAGTGTTCTTCGACGCTTTCTTCTCCCTCCGGATGGGGTCACCGTCTCTGCAGAATCCAGGGTTGCAAGGAGAGTAAGGAGAAGAAGGAAAAAAAGACACTACGGGAGGTTCACCGCAAGGCCATCCACGCCAAGATTATAGCTCGACCTATGTGCCATATGCTCATTCCACATGCATGGCGAACACGTGTCCATCTAACCGTTATGAATATCTGAGCCGGAAATCATTAGTTTCTCATCCACCGAAATTCGTTCGGGTCCACCTTTGGGTATCCGCTTTTGGGATGTTTCAGAGGAGTGTGCAGTTGGTACAGTTGTACAGCGGTGCAGGTGCCGTTAACATTGAATGGAAATGGGCACCTCATTTGGACTCTCTGACATGACAGCCAAATGGCGGCTCTGTCAGTCAAACTTGCGGAATTCGTTGTCCAATGCACCGGTGGGGCACCTGTGAAAAAACAATTGGATTCTTTAATTGGGGCTGATATTATCCACTCCGCATTTGGGCACTCTGTGACCTTTCATTTGGTTCGCATGGGGACAAATTTCTTTGATGTGCCGAACCGCGTTAGGAGACCTGCATGCGAAAGCGACACCTGCAATTGTGTGTAAGGACGTCTTCTATACAGCCAAAAAACTCCTCTCTAGTACAACCTACAATCAGAAGCAACATTGGACTGTGAACTGTGCGCTTTGAAGCAACATTGACAGATGGCCTCCCAGGCCGTGCGCTCCCTTGACGCGGACTTCTTCAATGAGGACCACCCTGTGCCATTTTCTTACGAGGTGGAGATGACGGTTTTGCGGTGGTGCATGAACACGTGCTCGCAACGCAGTTTTGGTTGGAAAATGGAACTCTAGAGAGGGAAGTGTACGATGCCAATGGAAAACTGCTCAAGTACGCGTTCCAGAAACCTTCGCATACTGCACCAACCACACAATGGAGAGTGCCTCCAGGCAGATACAGGGTGCTCAGTGCTCCTCGGAGACAGTCTGCAGGATTGTTCTTTACTCCTGGCACGGCAGCATCAGTGGCCCAGGAGAAAACACCCGTGGTTGTCAAGAAAGAGTCAAGTACCGTTAACATTGTAGTTGAGCTTTCGGACTCATCCTCCGATGACGCCTGTGAAATACCGCCCGTGGATCAGCCATGTCCAGATCAGGAAGCAGATGTGGAGGAGATCACCAGTGTCATTCCAAAACTGAAAGCCATGGGTGGGATGGCAGGATTCAAGAGCGAGTTGAGGGGGATTGACTGGAGCACTTTCAATGTTCAGAGGGTGGCATTCTTGCCGGAATCTTTTGATGGTAATACTGTTTTTGAGCTGCCTCCTCCGGGTCGCGTGGGGGGCATTTCCAGTCTCATGGAAGGATTGGACAAAAAACACGATGGGCACCCTTGGTGCCGCACAAAAACCTCCAATATTCACAACCATGACAACCTCATATTCAGGCGAACAGTCTGTAATGGGCACTTTAAATGCGAGAACATAAAATGTAGACACTTCACACTGTCAGGTGTGCAAAACCAAAGCGAATGGGATGGTGTCACTGAGAATCCATTCAAGCCTGGGGTGACACCACCATACAGTAACACTTTTGTGTGCAAGTTTTGTAGGCTACCACCTTGCTGCCTTGCATTGTGTGGCGCCAGAATGTACTATGTGGTGCATCGATTCAAAACTCTGACTAGAGCCTGTGTCCATTTCGGTTTTCACAACCACCCTGTGTCCAAGGGGGATTACAGGGAGAGCGTTGAGACAGTCTCGCGTCTGATATAAGGCAAGAGTTGGATACCAATCCAACTGGAACTACATCTGCAATTGCCATGGGGGCGAGCAAGTCCTTTCTGGAAAGCCGTATTTTGTGTGCATCGGATTCGGTTGGAGGAAAACTGGAGGGACTAGCTTTGAACATTGTTATGGACCATTTCTCGACTTTGACTTCTCCAAACATTAGGAATCAGGTGAACGCTTTAAGAATGGGCTCTGGGAGCCGAGGTTATATGGACAATATTATGGATTTGAAGAAAAGGAGCATGTACGACTACATCCAAGACAGCGTTTTCCCGGGACAAGGAGCCAGGAAAGTATTCCTGTTCAAAATGTCCACGAAAGGTGAGGGCAGCGGAGTCAGCTTGGTTAAAGGTATGTAGACGGGTGGCGATCTTGGCAACTGCTTCCTTATGTTCGATCACGTCAAGAGGGTTAATATCGCGCACCTCACTTCGGTAAGCTCCCCTTTAAGTCATAGTTACTCGCTTTGATGCGCGCGCCTAACTCCCAACCTGGCCGCCGGGCCAACTTGGAGCTTCGGCTGCTCACCGGGACATAACAGTCCCCCTTTTCTCCCCCAACAGACCCTCCACCAATTTGGGCCTAGTGGAAATTCCCTTTGGTAGTTAGCAGTCCGGAATAGCTCCCCACTTCTTGGTCGCTTTCCGGCTCGCTTGGTTACTCACTAGTTTTTGGTCACCAACGGGCTTGCACCGTTCTCGGGGTTACTACTCCCTATATATACTTTTGTGACTGTCCGTGGGGGTTCCACAAACAACACCATCCTTTTATGGCGAACCACCACGAAGACCCTCGATTCCCGGTGATGAGTCAAGGTGAGTCTTGGCCCACCCACCACGGCCCCATTGGACCGTGATGAGTCCCAAGACTCCCCACGACTCCCACCACAAGGTCTCCGCCCCATGGTGAGTCTTATGCCACCCCCACTAAGTCCCGCTAAGCTACCACCACCCCTCGTGGAACCACCCCCACCGCAACCCGGTGTGCGGGGCTCGACCTAGTGAGCGCCTCTGGCTCCTTGAGTGCCTTGGGCACTCAAGGGTGCTTCAGCCCCCGCATCTATTGTTGCCACCACCCCCACCATAAGGGCAGCCCCTCTCGTGTCCCAACCCCCTGCCCTCAAGGTAAAGGGCCGTGACAGTTAAAGACTGGACCACAATGGCATGTCATGTTTACGACCCTGTGTACCAGCGTGTCATGACAATTGCAGTGTGTGACATGCAGTCAGAGGACACAGATTCACAGCAGCTCACATGGGAAGCTCTCATTCGTGTTATGGCCTCCAGTGGTCTCCCATCTCCCAATTTTGTTGGTTTCATGGCCGATAGTGCTCAAGCTAACTTTAACACTGTCCGCATTGTGTTCGAGACGGGAGATCCAAAAGTGCCAATGCTTGGAAGAGAACGTACATGTCTTTTCCATTGGACACAATCCCTGGACAAACACACAAAGGCAGACATCAAGCTAGATATGCAGAGTATGCATCGTCAACTATGCAAACAGTACAAAGACGCCAAAACTATGGGGGAAGCGAATACATTGTTCCAGATAATTCGTGCCTGGTGGTACTCATCTGGAGCGGCATCGGAGGACATCATGAGGGCACTGGAAGACTGGTTTGCATTTTGGCACTTCTGTTATCGACAGTGGGGAGCGGCCATGACAACGGTGAGCGGTTTGCATTCACCTTCCTTTGGGTGCTTCGGATATATCTTTCACGGTCCCATCCTAATATCAGCTTTGTGTTTTTTCGTCTTGCAGCATATGTCCATTGAGGAGATGGCGGACATGCCTTCTTGCAATCTAGCGGAGACAGTGCAGAATGCCTGGTTGTAGCAATCCAGCAAAAAGGGAAGAGATTTGTATGCGGCCACGGCCGATGACCTTATTCGTGCTCTGCAGCAGCAAACCAGATACAGGTCATTCTTGAGGGGTGGCCTTGGTGGCAAAGGCCCGGACAGGAGCGAGTTGATGTTGCGGGCAGCCAGAAGATCGGGGGATCCAAGCAAAATAGCGCGGGCAGTGAGCATATGTGCAGATGGCACCCCTCTCGTGGGAAGAGTTCCCCATCTGGAAGGCGAAGAGAGATTCGGGTCTTGCAAACGGAAATTGGACACCCCTCCCGGATCGGATGCAGATTCCCATAGGGCGGACAGGGTCAACTTCTCGATGCCACGTGTTCCCTTGGATCAGAGATGGAATTGCGGAACATCCACAGGTGAGGGCCATTCAGCCCCAGACCGGACCCCTGCATCAAGCATTGTCACTGCAATGGCTGAAGACCAGAACGTGGTGCCGCATGTAATGGAGTCCATGTGCTTGGACGAGGTGTGGCATACAGAACGCACAAGTGCTGGATCGCGTGTGAAATGTGCGGCGATCAGGGCCACCAATCATGAAAAATGTACATCATTAATATCCAGAGGGAAAGAATGCACTGCAACTCCTACATTCATCACGCCACGTCATCATTGTGTGAGCGTACGCTCACATGCTCACGCGGTAGCGTCGTTGTTTCCCGCACTACCACAAGATCCGTTGCTACTCAGCCTCACATGTACTGACGAGTGGTGTGGGAGGAGGCGGGGCCTAGGGTTCACCTCAGCCTGGCGCCATAACTTTACTATGGAAATGGTGGGTTGTTGCTGGGGCTCTTTCCAGCCCACGCACTATCCACCTTGCCTGCCTCACCATACGCCTGACTAACATAGTGAATGAGTGGCAGTTTTAGTGAGCCATTGCTGGTCATGCCCTAAGCACAGCACTCAACCAGACAGTCAAATGAAGTGGACACTATAGGGCCAATCTTGCGAGGTCATACGTGCTTACCTGTGGGTTGTGCCCATGCTTGGACTTCCCAGCTGTTTGTACGGCATCATTGCCAGCACCTCCAATCTACACACACGATCAAGAACGTCATGCAATTAGAATATTTAGCAACAACATGCTCAATAGTGTCTCAATTTCATTATACACGAAACAAGCGTTGTATGAATCAGCAAGAAATTCAATCACATCATGAATGAATCACCTGTGGAAGACCTGTGTTGTTGGCCTTCAAACTCGCCTGCATGGCATCCTCTCCAGTTGCTCAAACCTGCACAAAATAAATACCTTCCACATTGGAGTTGTAGAACAAGCTGCTCATGAAATCATTTCCAGCATAAGAAAATGTGAGCGTGACTATGTATACATGACGTCTCACCTATACACTAGAGGGTTTGTGGGTAAGACCTGCGTGTATGCCAACCACGACACCAGCCCCAACCTTCAAAGAGCAATGCAAGACAATTTAAAACCACACGACTGAGTACATACAAATTGATACTTGCTCATAACTACATACATTTCAGCATACAAGCATCTTCGTAATCTGTATTTTGAATTAATAGATATTCTAGCCAAATGGTAGGATAATCACATGAGCGGCATACAGATTCCACCGCTACCTTAGAAAACAAGACTCACAACACATACCTGTTCACACCTACACGGGGCTTGTCCAAACAGAGGCATTGCCTTCACACATTTGAAAATATCTTGCAGCTTTGGCAGCCCCCTTATGATGTGGATTGAAATAATAATGTACAGTGGTAAAGTATAAGTGGTTAACTTTAACTTCCTACAGATAGAGTTTTTTTTCCCTTTAAATTTCCTACCCCTGGACAGTATAACTAAGCTACCCACCTCCCATAGTACATCCAAAAATATAAACCTTATAAATTAGTTGCTACCTACCACACACATCCACATACCAAATTGCAAAGAATTCCACTACAATTTTTTTAAGATTATAGGGCTTTGGTGGGGGTCATATCCCATGGCCATATCCTATTCCAAGGTATGCAAGCATGCACGAAATTTCATGCCAAATTGCCAAAGGATGCTACATGCTCCTGTGGATGTGTTCCTTGAGGGGTTCAAATATGGGCCAGAACATAGAGTTTCTAACATTGTCAAAAAGTGTACAGAAATCCAAAAAAGTTTTCTATCCGAGCCTTGAGAAAATGAGTTCCTATGATCCTCATCAAAATGTCATTTTATTTTTGGAATGACTAAAGCCGACTGTTGCATGCACCAATAGAAAGTTGTCACGTAGGTGGTCAATCCTGCCTCGCCCCTCTCCTTGTAAAATTCTGCAGGATTTTAGATTATGTACATGCATGAGCAAGCACGATTGGGAAGAGGACCAGTCAAGAGCAGGTTATAGTGGCTTTGGTGGCAAAACTGAGAACTGGACTTGGGAATGCGAGCTTTCATTGTGTGAAGGATTGGAAGACCAAGCGAAAGGGCTGATCTGGCTTGGGCAAATTAGTGCACTTTGTGGAGTATGTTGAGATTGGGTTTCAATTTCGAGCTTCAGCATTGAGAATGCTCTTGTCATGGCAAGAGCAGGGCTGGAACATGAACTAAGAGGTGCGGCAAGGCCATGGAATGTGCACCTAGGGTTTCAGAGCTTGGAAGAAGAGCTCTTGCACCACAAGAGGAGTGTCTTGTGGCTGGAATGTAAGCTTTAGGGTTTCAGGAGCTTGGCAAAGGCTGTGAAGTGCTTAGTCTTGTCTTAGAGAGCATCAAGGAGCCAAGGAGCCAAGATAGGGGGCTGATACCTCTTGTGTGAAGGGGTTGCATGTGTGGAGCATGTATTCAGCTCACTGAAGCTTCCATCTTCAAGCTTGGAGGGCAAGCAAGGAAGAGGGAAGGGCTGACTTCCCTTATGTGAGGGCAATGCATGTGTGGAGCATGCTTTCAGCCTGTTGAAGGCTTGTGCTTTCAGGTTTGGGAGTGCAAGAAAGGAAGGAAGGGGCTGGTTTCCTTGTAGGGCATGTGTGTAGCATGCTTTCAGCCCGCTGAAGCTTGTATTGTTTGTGGGTGCAAGAAATGAAGCAAATGAGCTGATTCTCTTATGGTGAGACTGGGGCATCTGTGGAGCATGCCTTCAGCCCATTGGGAGCCCATTGAGGCTCTTGTTTTCAAGCTTTAGAGAGCTAGAACGGAAGGGCTAGGGTTGGTTTCGACTTGGGTGAAAGAAAAGCACTTGTAGGGCATATGTGAGATGGGGTTTCAACCTCAAGCCTAGATAGACCATGGCTCTTGAAGTGGCAGGTGTAGGGGACTGGAATAGGCTCTAAGACAGATGCTATGGCCAAGGAAAACGCTTGAATGAGTGCTCACAAAGGCTGGAAACCAGCAAGGCTTGGTTGTTTGCCATTGAGTTTAGTGGCGTGTTTGGGGAGTCTAAGTGAAAAATAAGGCTTGGTTTGTGGCAACCATCTTCCTCATGGCTTAGGGCTACTATTGGTGGTGTGTGGGAGCCGAAAGAGCAAGAATACCTTGCTGATTTCATCACAGCCGCCATAGCTCGGTGCAAAGAAGCCTAGAGTCCAAGAGACACAAACCATAGCTTGGCGTGGCTAAACCCTTGGAGAAATGGCTAAACTGCCATGAGTGGCCATGGATGGGGCTATGACGGGTTGTGACGGGCTGTGGCATGTAGGGCCGTGATCGTGTGACCTGTGTAGGGCTGTGATGGGCTGTGATAGGTGGCCTATGGGGCTGTGACAGGTTGTGCCCTGTGGCCTGTGATGGGCTGTGACAGGCTGTGCCCTGTGGCCTGAGGGGCTGTGAGGGGCTGTGAGGGGCTGTGACAGGCTGTGGCCTTTGGGGCTATGACCCCTATGACCTGTGTAGGGCTGTGAGGGGCTGTGACCCCTGTGACCTTTGTAGGGCTGTGACAGGCCGTGCCTGTAGCCTTTAGGGTTGTTGGGGGCTGTGACAGGCTGTGCCTATGGCCTTTGGGGCTGTGACCCCTATGGCCTGTGTAGGCTGTGACGGGCTGTGACCTGTGGCCTGTGGCTTGTGTGGGGTTGTAATGGTTGTGACCAGTGATCTGTGTGGGCCTGTGCTGGTCTGTGGTGGGCCATGTTGACATGTGGACGGCCTATGCTAACTCGTGGAGGCACTGGTGGACTACTTGAGGACTGGCATGTGGCACGTGGAGGGCGGTTCGAGGAGTATCTTCATGATATTCCCATGGTCATGCAAGTGAGGGAAGATAGGAGAGGAAGAGTATTGGGATGAGGGCATGCTGGGGTTAGGCATTGCTTTAGCTTCTCTTCCTCGTAGTTTTCCACCCTCTCATTAGGCCAAGACCTTTCTGTAGGTGGAGGCAAGAGTCAGTCCGGGTTTGGGCAGGAGCAACACCGTGGAGTTGTTTTTGGTGTGAGGGAGTTGTCGTTCTGATTTCTTATGTTTGGATCCCCTCCATACCTGCATGCTTGACTGTGCGCCATGTTAGTTTTGTGTGGGCGCTTGTTTTTATAGGTGATTGGTCCGGATTTGATCACCGGCCAGTCCTAGAGCATGTTGTCGATGGTAAGACTGGGGTGATGACCAGTCAGACCATCATTGTTTCTCCTGTGGTGAGGTTGGAGGTGATGATCAGCCAACCATAGGAGTGCTTGCAGTGGATGCAGGTGCAGGTGTAGGCTATGTTAGGAACCTAGTATTCCAAACCATAAGCCGCAACAAGTTCTCTACCCGGTTACCTTGTGGACAGGGGGTTAGGGACATGTTCATGACCGGTTGAGTGACAGTTTGTCAACACGGATGTGCCACTAGTTGCTGGGGACAATGCCGGTTCGAGCACTAGCGATACTAGTGGGTACATGAGACGAGGTGTGCGGTTTAGGCCACCTTCACCTCCTGTGTCTTTTACGGAAGGTTCTGATTCGGATTGTGAATCAGGAGGACTCACACCGGCGGTGCAAGTTGCTTCCTTGCCATTGTTGTGGGACACAATGGAGGAGATGTATGGAGCTACCAAGGGGCCACGAAGGTACTCTGGGGCGGTGGGCACCATCGAGTTGGATGATTTTATCCAAGAGTTTGATAGTTGGTGTGATTTGCAGCAAATGCGCAATCCACAACTATTTACGCCTTTCATGGCATGGAAGGGGTTGTTTCAACATCTTGAGGGGCCGCCTATGGATGATTACCATGAGTTCAGGTGGGGGCATGAGGTTGAGATTGAGGAGTGGAGGATGTACTGGTCACCCGACTATGTCTCCATCATTAGGGGCACTAGAGCCACGAGGGCAGTGGCTACACCTGCCGCTATACCGGCAGCTTCAGCAAGCAGCAGTGGGACTGGTGGTACCGTAGCTACAACGTCCACCCAAGCCACTACCGCACCAGCACCAGTACCCGTGCCTGCCTTCAACCCTGTTGTGGAGTTCTTCGAAGAGTTGAGAGGGAACTACCAAGGGGTGAGGACAGAGAAGTTGCGGAGCTTGCAAGCGTTCCAACGGAAGCCTACTGAGAGCTTGAGGAAGGCTTTCACTTGCATGAGGCGCTTGATAAATGTAACCCAAGGGGTTACGGAAGCTCAGGCAGTCCAATTTTGGTATGGGATATTGGACAAGGAGCTGCGGAGAAGGGTGCGGGATGCAACTCTCCTACAAACGGCCCAACCCACTTTAGCAAATGTGTTTTTGCTGGCAGAGCGGATAGAGCTCAACATGGTGGAGGAACAAGTGGTCATGGTGGGATTTGCTAAAGAGACACCACGGGGTAATGGTGCTCCTAGCCAACCACTACCTCAACGTGCTCAAGGCAACAATGGGGTCCAGGTGAAGCCCAGGGAAGGACAGAGAGGACCTCAGATGCAGGGGTCTCTCCCTTCATTTGCAGGTCAACAACGGGTAGAGGTGGTGTGTTGGACATGTGGAGGACCCCATGTCAAGAAGGATTGACCAGAGGGAGGCAAAGGGCCGGCATATGCACAGCCTACACAGTTGCAGTGTGGGCATTGTGACAAACACGGGCATGGAGAGGCCCAATGTTATTGAGTTGCGCCCAGGCCAGTTCCAAGGGAACAATGGTGGTCGGGGGCGAGGTGGAGCAGCCCAGAGAGGACGAGGTGGCCAGGCACGGGGTGCAGGCCAAGGGCAAGCTCAACATGGCCAAGGACGCGGAGGTCAAGGTGTTGACCAAGGCATGGCCAACCGGCTTCAGCAGATAGAGCAGCGGCTCGCTGCCATGGCTACAGCTCAGGTGGTACCGGCTCCAAGGCCGGATGGTCCACCTCCTGCTCCTGAGAGAGGAGATATGGGAGGCATGGGATTCATGTGCGGAGCAGCACTACCACTAGTGCAGGTGGAGTCTGCTGCAGCTGTGACTCGAGGAGCAACACGAGTTCCTGAGCCACGAGGTGCAGAGGTGGAGTTGGATCCACAGCGTGGGGAGGCAAGCCGTCAGGCTAGGCTTCCTCAGTTATTCACATTGGCGGAGACAGTGTCGACGCCATCCATGGCACCTAGTTCTCGCCCGACTGTTACCGAGGCGGAGGTTACTATGTCATTGGGGAGAGCTACACGGGCAGCACCACTACCTAGTGTTGCCAAGGCTACGGCAGCTAGTGTGCTGCTGGGAGCGGCCACATCTGTGTGCCAAGCTCCATTGTTCTCGGCTACCATGATTGCAATGCCGGGGGTAAGACCAGCTGAGGTGTTCAGGCTGGCAGTTACACTCTGTGAGAGTGGGGAGGTTACTTCATCTTTTGCGGAAATAGTGGGAGGTGTAGTGCCGGAGGGATCCTCGGATTTGAGGGTCAAGACTGCCACGGCGGCACCATGGCAAGCTGCAGCTGCTAGGTTGATGGAGCTGCCAGCTAGGCCAGCCATTGAACGCGCCATGGTGACGCTTGGAGTTGTCATGTTAGACAACCAAGATGACATTTTCTGTTTGAGTGGACCGGCAGGCAAGAGGTACCGGCCACTGTGGGTTTTGAAGCGATGCTTATACCACCATGAAGTTAATAAAGTTTTGGAGGAAGTTCATAAAGGAGTGGCAGGAGGTCATTTTGGAGAAGAGACTACCAGTAGGAAGATACTACATGCAGGTTACCGGTGGCCTACTGTGTTCAAAGATGTACACAAGTATTGTCAGAGTTGTGATGAATGTCAGAGGCTAGGACCTTTGCAGAGATCTGGGAAGATGGCTTTGCATCCTACAATGCCTACGGAACCATTTCAGAAATGGGGACTAGACTTTGTTGGACCAATTAACCCACCAGCCAAGAATACACAGAACAGGTACATAATTACAGCCACTGATTATACTACGAAGTGGGTGGAAGCTAAAGCTTTGAGGGACAACACAACCAAGTCCACAGCAAGGTTCCTGTATAAGAACATACTTACACGATTTGGCTGTCCCTTGGAATTTATCAGTGATCAGGGAAGTCACTTCATTAATGAGACCATTGAATTATTGACTAAAGAGTTCATGATTGTGCATAGGAAGAGTACAACATATTACCCACAGGGTAATGGGCAGGCAGAGGCTACCAACAAAATACTATGTACTATCTTGGCTAAGATAGTCAATGCAAACAAAACGGATTGGGATACAAAGCTGCTGACAGCTTTGTGGTCATACAGGACTTCATATAAAGTCACCACTAAGTATACACCATTCCAATTAGTTTATGGTATGGAAGCTTTACTTCCAGTGGAATTCCTATTACCTACCATGAGAACGGAATGGGAAAAGAGAATGGAATTGCAAGATTCAATTAAGGTCAGAAAACATGAATTATACCATGTGGAAGAAGTACGTGCTGATGCAGCTGATAACATGACCAGAATTCAGATGAAGAGAAAGGAACAGTTTGATGAAGGCAAGATAAAGACTTTTAAGATGGGAGATTTGGTTCTCTGGTTGCAGAAGAAGGGAAAGATTAAAGCTTCTAAGCTTAAATCACCATGGAAATGACCTTATGTTCATAAGAGGAGTTGCGGTTGCCCAACGGGGCAAGATGCCGACACTAGCAACATTCACAGCTGTAGTGACTTGGCATGGAGAGTTACTAGAGGGAAATGCTCATTCAGAGGATGACACATCTCCAAGAGAGCAGGATGACATGTATGGTATGGCGGAGTTGCCTGCCATGGTTGCTAAGACTCCATTGTGGGGCACGAGCAAGGATTTACAGCGGGTTGCTAATCGACGGGTGCAACAAGCCTGGGTGAAGGCTTTTGTACCATCAAGAGATGAGGAGAGTGCGGGGATTGCACCAGGACCACCTCAGTTGTCACCATTGGATACCACACCTATTGTGTGGTAGTATCCGGATGAAGGTATTTGTCTTCTGGACTTGTTTGGCGGGATCAGCACCGGATTGGCTGCTGTGCTATAGGCAGGTGTACGAGTTCGGCCTTACCTATATGTGGAGAGGGATGAGACTGCATGACGCGTTTCACTTCGTCATGTTGCTCAGTTGGTGCAGCAGTACCCTGAGTTATTGCCGGTGTCTGCAGTTTGTGGATATCAGCAGGCCTTGCCAGCAGACATTTCGTTGCTGGGGGCGCATGATTTGGAGTGGGTTGGCTCCATTGATCTGGTAGTGGCAGGTTGGCCCTGCCAAGGGCATTCATCAGCCGGGCATGGCAATGGATTGCGAGACTCGAGGTCGGGTTTGTTTTGGGAGATGATGCGGGTTTTGCACCACTTGCAACTTCATCAAGCTGTATCTCCAACATACATCTTTGAGAATGTGCCACTGATGGGCGATTCTCGGGCCAGGGTGATGGCCAGTGTGCATCAAGTCCGGTCATGGCTTGGGTCAGCAGTGTTGCTAGATGCAGCTACAGTGGGGTCACGGGCTCATCGTCCACGGCTATGGTGGACTAACTTGATGCCACCCGCACTGCTCAAGCGTGCATTTGATGGGGTGCAGCGGCCAGCACACCTCACAGTGGATAGCATTTTGGACACAGGGAGGCAGTCTCAGCGTGTGAGACATGATGACCATTCGCCTTTGGCAGTGGTCAACAAGGTGGGTCAACCACAAGCAGCATTACCTACACTGCTCAGCTTCCCAGGATCGCATGCTTTCCGGGATAGTGGACCTGGCCTCCTGTGGGATGCTCAGTTGCAGCAGTTAGTGGAGCCTAATGCTGACGAGCGTGAATGGGCAATGGGTTTTACCATTGGTATCACGGCGGTGCTGTCTCTTTCTGAGGCATCACGTCGTCATGTGTTAGGGCAAGCAATGGATCTCAATTGCTTGACCTGAATTATCAGTTTGGCTATGGCTGAGCAACGCAGAGTGCGGAGTACACTTCCCTCGATGGTCTCTCTGCCTACCGAGACAGTACAGGCAGTGAGTGGGGGCGAGCATGAGAGGACCATGGGGTGCATGCATCCATGGCACTCGTGGGAGGTGCTCGAGGTTCAGAGGGAGTTGGCAGCCAAGGTGGCGGTGATAGATGAGGTTGGGGATTTTTCTCGGGTTGAGGAAGTCCTCGAGGATAAGATGATGGGGCAGGATGAGGCCTTGTCATTGACAGAGCAGATATGAAGTACTTCTCAAGAGGTTGCAACATAGCAACCATTGGACGCGTCCTCTACCTCTAAGCCCACTGGACTTAAGGTTGCAGTTACGGAGGACAATTGGGAACCTGACATTGGACCCATTGTCACCGGAGGAGAGAGACGACGTATACGGCGGTTCCTGAGGGCTTACAGGAATTGCTTTGCCTTCAGTTTGAAGGACTTGGGAGCACTGAAGGGTCAGGAGATTCGTATTGAGTTGGCCACTGACACGCCAATCTTTCGGAGATCCTATAGATACTGTGACATGGAGAGGTCTTTGATTCAGATTAGGAGTCAAGATCTCTGGGAGGCTGGTTTGGTGGAGCTCTCTGGTGGAGAGTGTGCTTCAGCCACAGTGATGTCAGCCAAGAAGGATGTCTATGGGAATTGGACGGAGAGACGTATGTGCGGTGATTACTGGCCTGTAAATCGTCAGACCAAGTCCGATAAGTATGCCATGCCAACACCAGAGGAGATCTTTGATGCCATCGGGCATGCTAAGGTCTTTAGCACTTTGGATTTACGATCCGGATATCACCAGTTGCCGATCAAGGAGGCGGACAAGCAGAAGACGACATTCTGGGGGATCAATGAGCACGGCAAGGATTGCCTATATCAGTGGCGGTTCTTACCATTTGGGCTTAAGAATGCTCCTGTAGAGTTTCAGAGAGTCATAGATAGGATTCTAGCAGGGGTGGACTTTGCTCGGTGCTACATAGATGACATCATCATCTTTAGTGCTACGGTGGAGGAGCATGAGAGACACCTTCAGGTGGTATTGGAGCGCTTGAGAGTGCACGGATTGAAGTTACATCCGGGCCACTATGGCAGTCACTACACAATCGCCCCCCTAGCTAGTGCTTAGGTCCCTCTAAGTCCAGGTAGCCACCTGGGTCACATGATATATCCTGGAGGATTGGGGGTATAGCAGACTAAGGTAGAGGCCATTGCACAAATTCCACGCCCCACGGATGTGAGCCGAGTTCAAGCTTTCATGGGGTTGACAAACTATTATAGACGGTTTGTCAAGGGATTTAGTGCCATTGCGAAGACTCTAACCAAGCTGACCAAGGTGGACCAGAAGTGGCAGTGGGAAGATGAGCAGGAACAAGCTTTTCAAGAGCTCAAGGCAAGGTTGACCTCGGCGCCTATCCTGAGACGACCTATCAGGGGGTGTCCCTTTCAGCTACATACGGATTGGAGCATGCTGGGGCTTGGAGCGGTGCTCACACAAGTGGATGATGAAGGAAGAGAGTTCGTAGTGGCTTATGCTAGCCGCTCAAACAACGCTGCAGAGGCTAAGTACAGCTCATATGAGGGAGAGTGCTTAGCTGCAGTGTGGGCCGTGGCACACTTCAGGTGCTATCTATCACCCTTGTCACGGATCACCAGCCACTCAAGTGGTTGATGGAGTCAGACAAGCTTACGGGGAAGCTTGCACGGTGGGCACTCATACTCTAGGAGTATGACTTTGAGGTTGTGCATCGACCGGGTTTGGTCAATCGGGATGCGGATGGATTGAGTCACAATCCATGCACGAGCCAACAAGATGACACTGGAGCTCGGTGGCATGGTGAAACGGACGAGGAGATGGTGTCGGGATGGCATGCATCTGCCTTTTTGTGTATCTTTGGCATCGGGAGGTCAGGTTGGACCTACAAGATGGATGACTGTAGACGGAGTGTCTGAGGACCCTGAGGCTAGTGATGAGCCAGGTGGTACCCGAGATATACATGAGGATTCGGCTGTGTTGGACTACCTCCGTACTGGAGACACGGCAGCCACTGTGACTGCCAAGGAGAGGGATCGGATCCTGCAACGAGTCAAGAGGTTCAAGTGGGAGGGGATACACCTGCTCCGAGTATGGGAGGATGGTCGGGTGAGGATTGTGCCTCACCCCACACAGCGTGCACGGTTAGTGCGGCATGCCCATGAGGAGTTGGGGCATTTTGGAGTGCGACGCACTCACAGTTTACTGCAGGGGCAATATTGGTGGCGTGGTATGCATACAGAGGTGCAACAGTTCGTGGCTAGGTGCATGGTGTGTGACAGGGTGCGTGCTTCATTCAACGCCCCTACACCATAGTTGCATCCTTTACCAATCATGGGATTGGGCTACAGGTGGAGTCTTGACTTCGCATAACCGTTGCCACTGACTATGCGCCACCACAGATATGTGTTGGTGATGGTGGAGCACTTCTCCAAGTGGATTGAGTTGGTTCCATTGCCTGACAAGGCTAGTGAGGGGGCTGCGTATGCATTCTTGGATCGTGTGCTTAGCCGATTCGGTGCTCCAGCTGAGGTACTCACGGACCAAGGGAGAGAGTTCTTGGGGGAGTTTCAGGCTTTGTGTCGAGCACCTCACTTCGGTAAACTCCCCTTCAAGTCATAGTTACTCGCTTTGATGCGCGCGCCTGACTCCCAACCTGGTCGCCGGGCCAACTTGGAGCTTCGGCTGCTCACCGGGACATAACGGTCCCCCTTCGCTTCCCTCTAAAACCCTCCACCTAATTGGGACTAGGAGAATTCCCTTTGGTAGATGGCAGTCCGGAACAACTCCCCACTCTTTGGTCGCTTTCCGGCTCGCTCGCTTACTCACTAGTTTTTGGTCACCAACGGGCTTGCACCGTTCTCGGGGTTACTACTCCCTATATATACTTCTGTAGCTGTCCGCGGGGGTTTCACAACCAGCCATGCCATTTTATGGCGAACCACCACGAAGACCCTCGATTCCCGGTGGTGAGTCGCGGTGAGTCTTGGCCCGCTCACCACGGCCCCTATGGACCATGATGAGTCCCAAGACTCCCACCACGAGGTCTCCACCCCCATGGTGAGTCCTATGCCACCCCCACTAAGTCCCACTAAGCTACCACCACCCCTTGTGGAGCCACCCCCACCGCAACCCGGTGTGCGGGGCTCCACCTAGTGAGCGCCTCCGCCTCCTTGAGTGCCTTGGGCACTCAAGGGTGCTTCAGCCCCCGTACCTATCGCTGCTACTGCCCCCACCACAGGGGCAGCCCCTCTTGTGTCCCGACCTCCCTGCCCTCAAGGCAAAGGGCCGCGACACACACCCCTACCAACAGGGAGTCGATGTCCTCATCGATTTGTCCATTTTGTAGAAACGAACATCCAAGTTGTGGCGTCCCACATCAAGGAGTTTGTTTCCGTACCATGGCGTCCCATAGCAAAGAACCAAACCCCACACTTGACTCTACTCTCCACTAGCTAGTTCGGCCGACTTCCTCCAAGTCCCGGCCAAGGGTGGAGCCTCTCCAGCTCCTCCCAGTGCACTCTTCTTGGCCTACTTCAAGGCCAAGGAACGATCCTCCCCGAGGATCAAATCGCCTTACTGCAACAACATTGCTTGCGATCGCTCATGATGCCGCTTTTGGCATCACCTTGAGCAAGGGTTCACCTGGAACCCTCTTTGACTAGGAAGATAACCTTGAACCAACCGTGCGCCCCAATCACTACAATTGGGTCCGCCTTGGAATGCTGGCCTGAGGTATGAGAACACGCCGAAGCCGCACTACGACTTCGTCCCGAGGCCACACGATTATAGTACGTGAACGGAAGCACGTAGCTTCCGCGTTAGCCCGCACTACAAGGCAACCCCCTCGGTAGCGCAGTTATAGTACGCGCACGCGCCAGGTGCGCACTAGCACGTGAACTCCCAAAGAAGGCGCAAGTTTCCTTGCCCCTTGGATGGGAGTCACCCGATTTCGGCACTGCGCAAACACACGATTAACCCAATTTACCTCTCCCACTTTTGTAAGCTAGCATGCATTCTACACACTAGCCAACCACACCATGCATCACCATTCCAAACACAATATGACGCACAATATTTGGAACCCATTTCCTTTATAACAAATTTTTGTACAATACAAGTTTTTGCAATCGGATTCCTGAGCTAGCTAAACCGGGCTAAGCATGCATTTCCTCCCCCACGCTCCAAGGTTGATGTCCCCATCAACGCTTCTTCCGCTTTTGAGGTCGCCCTTCGAAAGCTGCAACCGCCTCGGATGCGTTTCCCATTTCTGAGGCACGCACCCAAGATGCCTCCACATGATGATAGCCCTTCCATTTGACGAGATACTCCGTTTCTCGGTTCTTGAACCTCCTCGACTTAAGTATTGCCTCCACCTCGTACTCAGGTTCATTTTCATGATCCAACAGCATAGGTGGTGGACGCAACACTTGATGCCGATTCGGACGCGCTTCATCTTTGAAGTAAGGCTTCAAAAGGGAGACATGGAATACTGGGTGCACCTTGCTGTTTGCCGGCAGCGAGTCCGAAGTTCGTACCTCCGTATGCGGGACCCTTCCGAATGATAACATGTGCTTAAAACCAATAGTTTACTAGGACGGAATGCGTTGCATTGCAACCACAACAATCACAATTTATTTTATGTATTTACATGGTAGCCAAACTAATTTCAAGTCTTGGTTTTGTGGCCCCCTCTGCAACCAAATTGTAAGGCTCTAGATCTACAATGGAGGATTGCTGTTTGGAGACCTTCTTTTGGTTGCTGCCCATTGATGGAGGCTCTCAATAGTCCTGAACCTAGGCTTGATTATACGTAGGACTATGGAGAACCCCATTGAGCGGCAGATCATCAGGGGATCATTTTCTCTTGGAATTGGGGACCAAACTGAGGGGCAGCTCTCTCCATATCCTTCTTCTTCTAATTATCGTTAGCTTTGCGACAATTCATTGTCAAAGCAGCAACTGAAGGATCTAAGAGTGTAGTAGGTGTAGTAGGCATGGACTTGATCTTACCCTGGCATTTCTATCATCGTATGGATGAGATATTGTAGACCAAAAGCAAGGACGAGAGTTGTTGTATGAAAACGTGACATTTGTTTCGCGGCAGCGCGACAATGCTTATTTAATATAAGTATCGCTTAAACCTGGGTTTAGATTAACACCGGAACCGACCGCAGCAACACGACAGTGGCTTTTTCTCAGATCAACAACGGCATTTAGGTGACGAGTGAAGATGTCACATGACGGAGAGGGGAGTGTGAGAGATCCTTGTGAGAGATCACATTGTAGAATAAAATGAAGTGGCCACACAAAGAACTTCTTTTGCACGACATCGTGTTTCCAAGAATCTTGAGGTTCACCTAAGTGCATTGGATTACCAGGGCTTCAGACCGGAACAGAGGCTAGTGCGACCTTCAATCAAATTCTATCTCCTTCGTGAGAATTCTCTCTTCGAATGGAATCAGTCCTGTGAGAGGCACATAGCACAGGATGCCGAGTTGATACAACGCAAAGAAAGTAAGGGAAGAGGACAGACGTGATAAAGAAGAGGTCGGTGTCTGAAACAACAAGTCGGTAGTCAAAAAATGAATAAGAGCCCCTTGTAACAAAATGTACAGAATGTACCGAAGAAAGGTTCTGGTGTGAAATTCGTTGCCCCAGCTAATAATTAGGTGTCCAAAATGTGTAATACAACCATCATTTACATGCGAGCAAGCCAAGGAACTGCATCTACGCGACTTGGATTGCAGTACCTAACGGCCTCTGCACCGGCCTTCCAGCGTTCTCCACTCCAACAGCTTGAGGACTTGGAGCTCAGCCAGAGCTAAGTTCCGAACTGACACTCCTGTGTTAGAGGCAACCTCCGACGCCTTTGGGATCAACGTTTGAGCGTCGTCAAGCTTGGCAGCCAACCAAAGACAAGCTGCTAAAGTGCTGCGAGTCAATTCCCCCGAGGAGGTCAGAGAAGGTTGCAACGTATAAATCGCTCTCCGAAACAAGTGCAATGCAAGAGGAACTGTAGCAGGGCTGCTAAGCTGGAGATTCCAATGCCACCTGCCCAGAGCTCTCATCAACCTCAACAGTGACCGTGCTGGTGGTTGCCTGTCATTACCATTACCAACCTGCAAAGGAGGTTGCACCAGAAGACTTCTGCTATCAATAATGCGCTGTCGTTTACACACATAGGACACCAGGGTGTGGGATCTTCTATTAGTAAACCGCTGTCGTTTCGAGATGAAAGAGACCGGGGTAAGGGTGTCTGTACGAACTGCAAAAGCGTCTTGACATCTTCTCTTGCGGGAGGACCTGTCCGTCGGAATGATGCTAGCAGGAGAGCAGCACCTAAGCTTATCGGATTCACTCTCATAGAAATCGCCAACTGTCCGACTTCCCTTCAGAGCCACTTGATCGTTCTTGAGCACTAGGTGTTTCCTACAAAACTGGTACCTCCGATGAACAGGTCGCTCCCCCGCTTTCAGGCCTCGTTGAATAGCTTTCCTGTCCGATTTCCCTAGCTCCGAGCTACCTAGGTGCTTTGAAAGACACTCACGACCAATACTTTGACAGCAAGAGCTTGACTCTTCTTCATCAGAAATAAGGGACGTGCAAGACACCCTCTGAATCTCGTCGCTATCCTCACCAAAGTCCTTATCGCTGCTAGTATCTGAACATTGTACACACAAGCGTGTAAGAGGGGTGGGATCGGCCCCTGAAGCCCGCCAATGCGTAGGCATATTACACATTCTGCATAACACGGACCGCAAGTGCCTAGCAACTAGAAAGTTGGCACTGTGCACTTTCGCATCACAGCTCCAACACACATATGCCTCATCCGCCTCACAAAAAAGCGCAGCGCGCTCTCCGCACAGCTCACACCCTATTCCCATGCTTACAATCCGCGCACAGAACGTAAGACGATACAGAAAGCGGAATCCCCCCCGCACACGCCCCTCCCTCCCAGGGAAGCCTCCAGTAACTCCTCCACCACGAAATTGATCCAACCAAACCTCTTCTCCTCCTGCGCAGCAAAGCGAACAACCCTACGACTATCCTCCAAACCTTCGTTCCTGTTAAGATCAGCTACTGACCGCCACAACTCCAAGGCAGGCGCAGGAAAAATTTAAACGATCTAATAACAGGACGACGATCGCTGGCCATACACAACACTGACACACTCTCTCGCAGGCCCCATAGCTGCAGAGCTGAAGATGACGACGGGTGAACGCCTCCGAAGCTGCCTTACCCTTAACCACGGTCAATCCGTAACCGATGTGGGGCCTTATATGTACTCACATCTCCGCCTAACCAAGCAAGGATCGAATCTTTTCAACAATTAGCCCGCCAATCACAGCCCTCTTTTATGTACCCACCCCGCTATCTGTCGCCCCCTGGATCTTTCATTACATTTTCATTTGTCGTTAATTATTTTGATTATTATTAAGTAAAAAAATATCAACCCTGCGGTGGGGAACGTGCGGGCGCAGATATGAGCGCGGGCGAACGGTAGCCGGGTTAAAGATCGCAAAGCTGGGCTGTGAGCCACAAGAAGCGTCGGCACGTGGCGGGCCCCGGATGGTACACCACGGAAAGGCCACGCGCAGTGCCAGGCCATGCCGCGACTAGGAAAGTCCTGGGCCACTCGCTGCTGGAGTCAGGTTGGGTCAGCTCGGGTGACCGTTCCGTTCGGATTGGAGAGGCGAATGCGAGGCGCGCAAGAGATTGAGCCGCAAAATCCACAGCCACGCAAAAGACCTAAATCAAATCGTGTGTGCTGCCACGTCCGCGCACGCCCGTGTCTGAGTATGCATTGGGCAGCCCCGCGAGGGGCCCGCCGTGACAGCGCGGCGGGTGAAATATGGGCAAACGATATGGGACAATTGCCGCTAATGAGGCAATTAAAATATCTACGCCTTTGCGACCCTTACGGCATGCAACATCCGCCATGTGGCCCCTTCCCGCCCATACGTCTCATTCTTTCACATCTCTGCTCGTTCGTTCATATCTGTTCGTTCGTTCGTTCGACTAAGTTCCCGTCTAGTTGCTGCCGTCTTCGTTCGTTTGACTCCGCCGTCTGTCTGTGGGGGGAATGGGATATTTCGGGTTGTGAGCTGAAAGGGGAGTTGTGTGGACGAAACGAAGGTTGGCGAGCAATGCACAGTAATGCAGACTTTGAATGGAGCGGAAGTCTTGCATATATATAACTGATGAGTCCTAGTCTCTCATCGCAAAATCGTCAGAAAATCGCGGAGGGCTCAAATAACGCGCAGCCACACAGAAGAAAGATCTGGAGTAGTGTGAAGATGAGGGTGCTGCTCCGAGTGAATCGAAGTTGTGTTGTGACTTGTGACAGGTTATCTCCGGGCCGTAGAGCATGAATATTATGTGTGACAGTGTGGGCGGTTGAAAGGTGTGATGCAAGTTGACACAAAAAACAGAAGGTCAGAAAGTTGGAGATAACTTATTGTTGGTGATGGACTGACTCAGAAACTCCGCAACCCAGCTTTTAGACCAATGATGCAGGAAATATCTAACTGTACTTACAACGTGTACCTGGCTGTGCTGGAGTTGATAGTGGTGCGAGTTCATACAGACAACAGCAAGCCAGACAACTCTAGGTTATTGTTAGTTCCCAAGCGCTTCTGAATTCTCTACTTTTCGCAGATGAATCCTGATGGGCCCCACTCCCGAAAATGATTTCTCCGCATTTCTGTTGAGCATCTGCTCCATTAACAAAATCTGCATTTTGATAAAAATTGCGATTTCTAGAAAATATTGAATATGGGTCTGAATCAGAGTTTTTTTAATTCGGAAATAGCTCGAGTGGCTACAGAGTTTTGCCAAACATAGACATATATTCCGTTCATCCATTCAAATTAGGACAGAATTATACACATCCGTACTTTCATCCATTCATATCATCCATATTTGGTGAATTCATCCATACGTTTTTTCTTAGAGAAATTTGGCGATTTCATCCATGAAAAAACAGGGAATTCGCGACAGAATTATCTTTTCTATTTTTTGAGGTCGCTATTTGGCGAAAATTTGCCGAAAACAAAAACACACCTGGGACAACCTATAGGGCCTTGACTGGACAAGTTGCAGGCAAACTCGCCGAAATGTCAGCTTAGGGCTAACCCAAGCCGGCAGGCCACCCGACGGCTGTGGAAGGCGCCACGTGGGCCCGCTGGCATGAAAGAGAGGGTGAGAGCGGCATTTCTGTGCCGGCCACAACTTGGCCCCTAAAAAGGCATATTACACGGGAAAATGTCGCCTGAGGGCCACCTGAAAGGCTGGTGGGGGCCCTGACTTAAATGAGCCCAAGTCTTGGTGTGCTTTTTATCCAAATCCAAATTTTTGTGCCCTGCTGGTGCATGGCCTTGGGGCCCTTGGGTTGGCCAAATGCTCTAGGTAGTTGCATGCCGTGAATGTGCAGTCTTAGCAAGTCATGCATATTTTTTAATTTTTGTTGATGAAGTCTCACAATTTTGAAGTCCACAAAAATATTATAATATTTTTTTCAACAGTGAAAATGGCCCGAAATTTTGGAATGTCATGCACATGTGAGCTGGGCAGGGGAGTATGCGGCTGGAATCTGTGGATCTGACAGAGTAGGTAACTGCGGGCTGCAGGCTACTGAAATTGACGAAATTGCAAAAAGGTAACAGAAGGGTTTTACACAGGTTGCCAAGCCGCATGCAGCCACAAGTTATATAAAGTTTCAGGAGCCTATTGGGCGGGACGGCAGAAGATTTCAACCAAAACTTGACAAAAGCTACCGGCTGGGAATGCCTGGCCGGAAGTCTGGCAAATTCTGTAGGCCCCAGGACACTTCTGGATGGAGAAGAAAAAGAAGCAATGAAGAAATTTGTCATGTACAATTAACAAGATCATGAGGGAAGACGTTTACATACCTTCCATAATCAGGCCTTCATTTGCGTGTTAATTCAAAATTACACTGATGGCCTCTTCAGAGTCGAGGAAATCAAGCTAAGCTGAAAGGGTCAATTGACTATTTCCGGCCTTAACAACACATATCAACAAGTTAGAAAACCTACACCTAACCTATCCAGCCTCCTATCCATCTCTAGTTTGCCAAACGCAAGAAACCTCTCAGCTGGTCTCAAAATTTGTATTTACAACATTCTTTTCCCTCAGTCCAGGACCCTGGATTCCTGAGCCTTCCCTATGTCACAAGCAAGCTAAGAGTGCAATAAAACTAGACACCGTAAAGACCTTGGTACTAAAGTATATTCTGAACACAGATGTAGGCTTGACCTGAGCCAGGCTAACCCATCAACTGATCACGTCTCCAGATGAGGGATGCTCAATGTACAATTGCATGTCCAAGAAGTCACTGCACATTGACTTCATTGGAGTCATGAGATGCGGTTGCTGCCATACTTCTTCACTATCAGATGGTATCCAGAACTGCCCTTTGTTCGCGGTATCTCCAGGAATTGTCTTCAAGTAGGCGACTATCTCCCAGGAACAATCTGTCAGGGCAAAATTCGTGTTACCAACTAAACCGGCACAACCTTCTCCCTGCACGTCCTCTTTGGTAAAAAACTTCACAGCAACTCTCCTGGAGTGGTCGTGCTAAAGTATTCAAACTGAAGAACAGTTCCACATGCACCAGTAATACTCCCAAGCATTCTGCTGCTTCTTTTTTAAAACTCCACAGAGAAAAGTAGTCCCAGATATTAGCATACAGTACTCCCAAGTCTATGCTCAGTCACACGAGAACAATATAATCATTCTAGATTGTGTTTTCTTAAGCCCACAAGCATGGGCACCAACGTGTACATGGATGCTCTTGGTCTCCAGCCACCCGTCTTAAAGTTTTAAGTGACCTTATACCTTCACCCATACCCCGTCCAAGTTACCAGCAACACCGAGGCAACTACCAAAAGAAATTGGAGCCTCTGTAGCGTTCATCAGGGCAACAGACCTGATGGCAAAGGCTTTAGCTGAGTCTTGAAGACGGATAGTTTGAGGAAAAAGGCACGCAATGCAAACTCCAGGTCATTCAGTGGCAAGCGTAAACTGACAAGCTGCTTCACACATAGTTTGAAAACAAATTTCTCCACAGGTGTTTGGTTACTGTCCAAAACTGTCACTGCAAGCTTCTCCACCACACCCTACACAAAAGTTTGAGCACACCCAAAACAGTGACCACAAACATGGTCAACTTTCTTGTATGTAGTTACAAGCTCGCTACTTTTTTCGCCATCCGCGACCCTAATGCCTTCCCTCCTTGGTCAATTGGAAACAAATAGAGTAAGTAAACCTCTACATCTAATCTGAGTTGGGAATCATACTTGCTGAATCCAAATGTGCAGGTTTGTGACAGCAGAGTGTATGTAATCTCTCAAGTCTGGATGACGAGCCCACTGAATTGGCACATTGAAGTGCCATCGCCGTTCAAATATCTCTGCGTCCATGTAGTCATAACCATGCAGAAAGATTAGAACCACTCTCATGCAATCTTCCCACAACCCTTAAAGAAAGATTGTCCATCTTTCGAACCTGGTCAGTCCCAGCACTCCACTAGTTCCCCCAGAGTGATAGGCAATCCACCTAAAGAATGTGATTATTCCGAAATAGAGAATCCGTTGCAGAGGTGTTCCACTAAGAGTGCTTGGCAACATATCTGCATGAGACGTTACATCTTGTCCCCTAAACCCTTTGAGCTTCCGACATTACAAAGTGTCATTTCATTTCTTTCACTTTCTCGCTCTCTCTTGGGTACATTTCTTGAGATGCGGCAACCCAGAGTGTCTTTTTGCATTGGAGATTTGCAGGAATCCCTAGGAAATGGGCCCCCGACATCTGTAGGGTTCACCATAGGGCCGGTTGGCCTCATCAACAATTTTTCCATCTACGTACTTGTTGTTGTTTCCAGACTCACAGACTTTAGACTCCCCATCAAGCCTAAAGCCACTAGCATAAGGGAACATTTCTCCTGTAACCATATGCAGGAGCCTGCATGGCCAGATTTAAACAACCGGAAAAACCTCATTTTGAGACTTGCATATGGTGAAGATTGGGTAACAGTCGTCGTCCACCAGGAGAAACCGTGAAACCGGATTTTCAATATTTAGTCTAGGAAGGACTTGACTGTGCATTGATTGAGATGGTTCCTTGGGGTTTGAAGAATAATAGGTATTGCAGCCAATATGTAGGGACTCCTAATTGTAGTTACAGGCTCACCTTTCTTGTTTCAAGTTGACAGATGGTATGCCTGGGTGGAGCAAGACACTCCCAGCTTTCAAACACGGGTGAGATTTCTTCATTGGTGGTGAGAAAGCTGGCAGAATATTCAGAACAAAGAGTGGCGGTGAGTTCAATTCATCAATGGCGTGTCTATTCTTAATTCCTTGTATTGGACTTGAAGTGGTCCTTGTGGTAAGGACACGTGTGCTGCTCCAGCTAATTTGAAGCCACGTCTTGTCGATACCTACTGAGTAGCATTTGTCTGTTTACTTCAATAAAGAAACAGTGCTTTCAGTTAACCGTATTCACGTTTATTGTACATCTAACAGCACTTCATGTACATTAGCACATGTGTGTGGAGAACTTTCTATCTATCTCCCTTTCTCACGCTCTGGCATCACAGCATGAATCATCATCTGAAGTTTCATTGCAGCAACATGATGGGAAATACCTGCATCCGCCGAATCAGAACAGATTAAATCCGAAGTTTGCTGAGGCAGAAGTTAGGCAAATCTGCAGTGGAAAGCATTCCGACGCTCATCCACCTTCCCAAGGATTTTCACCCAGCCAACAATGGCATGCAACGTCTGGAAGGGTCGGTCATTTCTCTCCCAAGGGAGTCCTTGCAGTTCCGATTGCTTTGCAACGAATGCGGCGTCCACCTGAACAAGTCCAGGTGTGTCTCTCTGGAATTGAAGCTTCCTTTTCTATCTATAAGGTTGGACCTGGATCTTTTGTGTAGACCCTAGTGGCTTGACTCCCAATAATGAGCTCCTGGGGCTAGTCTCCCATGAGACTATGCCCCCCTAAGGGCACCTATTGGCATCAATTTTTTGGGGTCAACACAGGGAATGGATACAGGCAGACATACCATGTGTACGTTGATGAATGTGATTCATATTCGCACCCGCCTCTGCTTGGATCGGCATCGGTGTGACGCACCGGTGGATTCATGCACCTTCCATATCAGCCTCAACCTTCTCGGAGACATGATCTTATACATGGAAGAATTTAGCGTCGTCAGACCCTCTTGTTTCTCCCACTTCCTCCACCCCTGCTCTAGTTACTTCTTCACCTTGAAATGTTGCTGCCATGGTGTTCCATACTGTCAAGCAGGAAGTGTGAGAGTCGTGTTGCTTGGTGAATCTGGCACATCAGACACACATTTTTCCTCACCCCCTCCACAAGTGTCAATGTATGCATTTCTGTAGAAACTAGGGTTGCAATTGCTTGTGCTATAAGAGAGATTCGAGTGCCAAGTGGAACACAGCTGGAACATAGTGTGTGCAGAGCACAACAGTTAAGTACAACCCTAATGTCATCTGCATGCTCATGATCCAAGGTTACCTTTTTGGCCATATCTTTGTAAATTCTTTGATCTATGGCAGTGAACCGTTGGATTATGTGGCAAACCAGAGCATCTACATGCACATACAATCTCACAGAGTTCCACCGTATGGATTGCAAGATCCATAATTGTTTTGCGAGTTGTAACGTGGAATATTCAACCTTTTTTTAGGCCGTATAAACTTAAACCCCTAATAAGTGGGTCACCCCAAAACAGGACCTAGTCTTGTGGATGAGGCTGTATCTGCCAGTGAAGATTCATCCACAGAAATGAACCTTACCAACATTTAGCTACCTAGTACATCCACCCACTCACAAAATTCTGGAAGAATTGACAGTCAGAATTGGCAGATTATAACAAAATGTATGGTGGATTTTTCAACTCCACAACAAAAAATTGCAAGTAAATGGCTGTTGACCAAGGTGATTTGCCATCTTTATGATTTTTCCTGAGGCATGGACCATGGACCTTAGCATCTGAAACTTGCTGGCTACTTGAATCGTAGTTAAAGCTACGTAGTCTCAATCATTATAAAAAACAAAATTAAATATTTATTTTAATGTCGTCGTATTTATGTATATTCAATTATTGATGATGCAATGCTAACAAAGCAAGGGATCCTTGATTATAAGATCAACACTAATTCAATCTAGTTTCAACATTTCACCTACAACATAGCCAATTCAAGAGTGGCACAATGTAAAATCAACCTAACAATTAAATTAGAATATCATATGTATTGTAGCAGTTTAAAATGGATAGTTACTAATTCTATATTGAATCAATGCAATGTGTAGATACTAAACTAAGCCTATGTTGTTACGTCTGTGTAAGTTGCGCTTGCGTAGATTCAACATCACTTTCCACTAACATCGATTAGCATTGAATGGACAGTTTTTGGACGAGATAATGCAGTAGAGACGTCCCTACAGCGCCTGGTCGCTCATTCCCACTCAGGCTGGCAATGTTGATCACGTTGTGACGAGCTTAAATTCAAATTCATAGCGGATTTTTAGTGCAATAGCTTGCAATGTGTGTAGGAACTGTTCGTTGGAAGTCGAACTCCCTCGCATATGTACTCTTTCTGTGATAACATAGTGTTTTTCTGCAAGTTGAAGAGGAGGAGAGGTTGTGGACGGAGGTAATTGACAACTTGTACCAAAAGGCTGATGCTGAGCAGTGGGTTCCAGACATTGTGGCAAGAGCATGGGGTAACCGCGAAAACACTCGCAGTCGCCAGGTCAGCCTTTCTTTACTGTCATCATAACCCAAAACGTCAGGCTTTTGTTGTCAAAAATGTCTATTCAGTAGTCTTCTGTCTAGATTTGAGTTTGGGTGGAAATACATGTGATACAAACGAGTATGCACAGGAAGAGATCCAGGCAGGGAAAGTCCTCTGCTGTGAGTTCCTTTTGACACCTACCGGAAGGGGTGGATCTCAATTTTGGAACAATTTAATAGTTTTCCACCAGACCTTTTACAGTGACATATTTGTATTCAGAGCAGGGAGCCTCTTTACATGTCTACTATCCCAGGAAAAGAAGACCTGATTGAAGTCTCTTTAAGTCTGAATGCCAGCTTACCATGTAGCACCCCCCTTGCTCGCAGGGCAGATTGGAGCACTGCAGGCACTGGGAGATTTTGATCACTCCATTCAATTGGCTCCGTCTGTACATACTAACCCTCCTTCCTTCTATGAGGCGGCACCCTTTTCTGACTAACACACTGCACGTCTTTGTAATATATTAGTCTGAGCTCCAGTGAACCAAGGTGTTGATAGAAGCAAGGAGTGTGGTCCATATAGAAGTTTGAATAAGAGAGGGGTGCTCCACCCCAGCTGGTTGGGAGGTTGGGAACAGCCTATACCATGGGGGGATAGTTCTGTCTTGAGGCTGTATTTACGTGTCTTTCATACAAATTGGACCTGGAATAGGGTTTGGCTAGGGATTATGCAGGGCCCCTTTAATTGCTCCCGATGTGGAGCCATCAACTTTGCTCACAAATCTGCACTAATGGCACACCAAAAAAGCATAGCCTGTCGATCCCATGAGCTTGTGAGAGAGAAGAGGCCGGCTATTGACTTAGCAAGGGCTCACCATAGGTCTTTCATACCACTTGACCAACCTTCTGGTACTAGTCATGACCTTCTTGAAGAGCTTGAATATTTGTCACCGCCCATTGAAGAAGTTCCCGCCCCCCAATACAATCCCACGTTCTCTCTTGTGCATTGGATCAGAAATTGCAAAAACAAGACAGGATTGTCAATCAAGGATATCAATTCACTCTTTAGCCAGGTTTTGTTCCATCCCTCATTCAAACTGGAGGAGGTTATTGTGAGGTCTGACATAGAAAAATACGAGGAAACACTATTCAAAAAAGAGGATGGTTGGTTTGAGCACGCGGTGCATATCGAGGACGGAGATATTGGACAAAGAATGTACTATCGAGATCCTCTTGAGGCTCTAGCGTCTCTTTTCTCGCCCCCACAAGTTGCAGAGGGCTTTCAAATGGCTCCAAGGATAGTACGCCATGACTCGGGATTCTCTACACCCGACACTGGCCGATGGTAACAAACAATGCAGGTATGTTTGTCAATGGGAGTGGTATATCACATAAATTGTCCAATCCCTTAGCTTAATGGAGATTGTTTGACTCATTCTGAATCCAACTTGTTGCTTGAAGACCAGCCACTCTTCTTGTATGATGACAAACTCCCCTTAGTTCTTCACCAATACCTTGTGAGCTAGATCTTCACATCTTTTTTGTCCATAATGCAGGAACACATTAAATGTGATGGAGCAGTGGTAGCACCATTGATCTTTTAGTGATCAAACAACTTTATCCAACGATGGAAGGGTGTCTGGCTATCCACTTGTTATGACGATTGGAAACATTGCATGCGAAAATAGATATATGGACGAGGGACATTTGTTACTTGCAGTTCTACCTATTTTTTCGTCATCTGAGGTGTCACACGAACGAAGGCTACAGATTTCTCATGAATGCCTCAGCCACATCTTGGAGCCACTAAAGAAAGCTAGTTATAGGTTAAATCATCACCAATCTTTCATTTCCACTAAATGTTGAATGTTGAATGTTTGTATGAGCAATAATCAATTGAGAAACTCCATTTCTAACTTTTTGCCTTTGTTTGCAGTGGCATAGCTTTATCAGACCCTTTCGGCAATGAGCAGTGGGTATTTCCACTTCTTTATGCGTACATTTGCGATCATCCCGAAGGATGCAAGGTGAAATGATATAAACATATGACCTAATTAGGTTTTGGGAGGTTTCTTGCAACATTCTTGTCTAATGAGTATCTTGTTTTGGACATGTCACTGCAACTTACGACACAAACCAGTGTCAACTACCTTGCAGTATGTGCCTTTGCCCTAAGGAAATGCTAAGGGAAGTTGGAGAGAAGTTCCCATATCGAACTGAAGTTGGAATGAAAAGGGTTGTGGAACGGATGCTCAAAGCATCAAAGCAAGCTGCCAAGGACTTGTCCAGAAAACATTCGTTGCATCCTGTCAAGGTTGGTAACTCACTCTTAAATTATCTTTGAATTGCTTACTAACACATGATAAGCATTACTGAATTCAAATATATGTGATATTTTGTTTGTCTTCTTGACAGTGGGCGCATACGTGCAAGTACTTGCTGACATAATCTTTGACTACTAGTTCTGGTATGTTATCTGCAGTGTGCTTTGTGGGGTTTTAATGGGGGCGACACAGAGTTCGGGAATCCCTACAGAGCAGTCAATGTGGACATGCTCCACCAATCGGACTTGGGGGTTTTCAAAACTTTAGTGGACATTCTACGAAACATTGCAATGTCCGTGCCACGACAAAAGATCCTCTTGGAGTTGGATCAACGGCTTTTGGCAATCAAGCGTGTATCTAGATTTTCAGAATTCAGGGTGCCAGGCACTGACAAAGGAGGATACTTCTCCTCAAATGCAAATTTTGCTGCGTTCGAACATCGCTCTGTTATGCAGGTAATTTCTCATTCCATGTTTGCAAGTGACTCAAGTACCTGAAGTGCATAAGAAATTCCTCATGACATTGTGACCTCAAATTGCAGGTTATTGTACTTTCTATGGTGGGTCTCTTTTCTCCGGACATTGTGGGAGCGGTTGCAAAATATTTGCGGTGGTATGAGGCTGCTTGTCGCACCAAAGAACATCATGACACTTGCACGAATGGATTCGTTGATGCTGGAGTAAGAATTTCATAACTATACACTGGGACATCCTTCTTGAGCAAACATTGAATTGAACTTTTACTGGTAAGCAAGTCGTATATATCATGTGCCTCACTGAACTCGTGTTGGATGTTGTATGTGGAGTCAGAGCAATCAATACATTCAAGGTTACTTCCTCAACGTGGCAGAAATCCGACTTTAACCTGGTCAAAGTGCATGCAATGATCATTTTGCCGATGCCATCCGAAGATCCGGGGCACCTTTTGAGTACAGCTCAAACATGTACGAGCATCTGCACATAGTGCTCATGAAGACTGCGTACAGAGGAAGCAACCGCAAAGATTTTTCAAGTTACATTGTCAAACATAACCAACGACTTCAAGCTCTTCGAGAGGGTGCTAAAGATTTGGAAGGGTCTCCTCCTTCCTTTGAGAAGGTCACAGCACTAGATATGGTACAATTTGAACCTTATGCTTTCAAGTTTTATTTGGTTTCTTGTGTCCCACACTCAAATTTCAAATTTTGTGGATGAAGGTTCTAAGTCAGATGGACATCGCTTCTTGTTGATTGATGAGGTAGTATAATGGTGGTATTCACAGGCAGTGCAAAGCGGAATGAATGTACTAGTAGGAGCTAAGGCCAACCTACGATTGTCCTAGCTGTCTTCTTCCGAATCAGAGACTGGATCACATTCAAATGTTTGTTATCCCAAACGGTTGCAAGAGATTCTCTCACAACAACCAGAGATCATGCAGAGGCTTTTGGATGCTCTTGAGAACTATTTTTCCCAGACAGATTTCACAAGGATTTATGAGGTATGATGCTAGCCTTTTTTGGCTTCAATCCATGCACGTTTTAAGTAAATCATAGTTGTTGAGTCTTTTGCAGTATGCTGATCGAAGTGTGTGTTTGTTGAAGAGCAGGTTCTCAAGATTTACAATTCTCTAGCCATACCTATGGGAGCAACTGAATGGTTTGCGGGCCTATGTATGGGAGGGCTACTTCTAACTTTCATGGTGGGGCATGGTTCAGCAATGTTGCATTGCAAATGGAAACAACAGGGGAAGAAGAGAGAACACACTATGGGCAAGTACGCCTCTTCTTTCAAGCAAGCTTTGTGACACTCAACAATGAGATAGTTTCTAAAGACCTTGCTTTCTTGCGCATGTATCGAAATGTTTCTGCAAATGTTACCAATCAATTAGTACAATGTCCAGAGTTGCAATGGCCGAGCACAGTTATCTACACGGTCATGGGCACAAGTCACATCCTACGGGCTGTCCACTTGGTGCCAAATTTTCTGAAAGATGGACATTTTTTTGTCAATACATTCAAGTTTTGAGATTGGAAGTACGAGGATTGAAATCCCACCTCCAAGTCGATGGGAGAACGTTTTATGAAAGAATGATAGATCTTGCACCAGAGTTCAAGGTCGCCGGCTTCACCTATATTTTATTTCCACCTTGCACAAGGAGCAAGAGATCCACAAGGGATTTGCAGGTTTTGCTCTTCTGGCCCCCAACCTCATTATCTGTCTTCTTCATTTGTTCCTCCAGCCCCTTTTTTGTTTGGTTGTGTCTGTGTGTGTATGTCTGTTTGTGTTTGTGTGCTTTCAGTGTCTATGTCTACAGTAAAGCCTCTCAATATGCCGCAGCTGGCAGGTGGGATGACACAACATAGGTGAGGAAACAATTTGACTTTGAGTTGGCTCAGTTAGCAGACGGAGGGGCCAGATTCCCACAGTATCTGAAAGGGAAGGGATTTACCACAACACAGGGAGGGAATCTGGTTGCAACAACTGCAAGGTTGTCATCAAATGAGCAGCTTGTTCAATCTGAGGGCCACAGAAAGAGAAATTTAATGCTGCTAGAGAGCTTCAAGAACTCTAACTTTTTGGTTCGTATTGGAAGTAAGGGGGTTGAGCATTCTGGGAGGCACCGGAGTTGGGAGGGACTGACACATATTGGGTCCTCAGACGAAGAGGAATCAGATGGTGCTAGGGAAGCCATAGCATGTCGTTCTTTGGGAAATGGAGATGTTGCGGTACATCCTCATTATGTTGCTTTCTTTCATTTTTGGGTAAAACAAATGGAAGGCTGTTGTTTGTGTGATATGTCATATTGAAAAGTAATGAAGGGTGACTATCAGAGTAACTGTTCAGACACGGTGTGTATCCAATGCATGCTGGTACAGGTTTGGAATGAAGGTTGTGTAGTAATTCCCTGATTTTTGTATAGAAGCTACCATGGTTAGAAGCTAGGCACTTGTGTATTGCCAGTTCACTTGTAATTTATTGAAGCATCCCATAAGAATTCATGGTGGATGCGCTTCTTCATTGGGCAGGTCATCATAGGTCTTGACAATGGCATGGAAGTGAGGGGCTTCTCTCCTTCAGGGGGGCTGTCCTGGAGTCCCAGCGATTCTCTGCTCACTGTGGGCTGCAATGGCCCTATGTTCCTGGGAAGCGATGGAAGCGCAAGTTGGCCATCCTGCAACCCATTAGATTGGAATCTTATTTTGCAAATTGCAACACCCAGGATCTCATATGTGTCTTTGTTGAGGTGCCTCTCTTCCTTATCTGGTCTCCCTCTTGTCTGTTGTTTGCTGTATATTTCCATTTGCCCTACATGTCTGTTGTTGTTGTCTCTCCCTCACTCCCTCTCTCTAGGGTACCCCAAGCCAAGCTTAACAAGTACTGCTCTCTTCCTTGCAGTCCCTTGTAAAGTTACTAAGCAACCTAGATTTTTGTGGGGCCTGTGACTGAGAGCAGAATATACTTCTAGCTACAGGTGTAACAACAAATGTAGTCATGTACGTGGATTCTGTCAACATTGTGTGCCAGTCTGCAGCCCCTGGCAGCCCACCTTTGTCTGCTCCTATTGCTTGTGTTGAGGTTGGAGAGGATCACAGTTTGCCAGGTCTTGCTCTTAGGTTAGTTTTCCCACTCTCTCCCTCTTTTTCGTTCTTTTTGTACATTCATGCACTTGCAACAACTGACTAGCCTTTATACCTTCTCTATCAGTTTTCTTGGGCTTCAACTAAATGTTCCTCCATTCATGCGACCTGGCAATGTCAGAATTGTTTGTGGTTTTTTGTTCTCTTTGTCATACTTATCTTTCATCTCAGAATACCAATTGGAGTGGAGATTTTGACAGGGTGCCCAGGAGAACAACACTCCTTCATTCTGAGGCCCATCAATCAGGCATGGGAGCACTTTGTTGTTGAGGAGAGCAGGAATCCTACCAGGTCTCGACCCCCAAGGGAGGCATATTCTTTGCAAGTATATTGCACATCCAGCATTGCAAATGGAATCTCCTAATCTTCCTCACTCGCTCATACCTCGGTCTCACCTCTCCCCAAACTACAAGAAAGAGTACATGCAGGGTATTGTTTTGCAATTTGTGCAGCATTTTCTGGTAGATTGGCTGTAGAATTGTATCAAATACAGAACGTTGTAGAAGTTTTGTGGATGCAGCCATTGTTCCGTAAGCCTCTGCATGGCTGTCAGATATCTGCTGGACGGATTATACTAAAATGTAGGCATTGAAGTTTCAGGAACATGAGTAGTTGAGAATATACCCCTAAGGTACCTGTGCCACTTTGCTAAATATTTGATAGAAAGTTGAAAGTTTCATCATGGAGACACTTTGGGAGCATTTGGACTTACACTCTTGTTTGAGCCCCAATTACTGCTGCCATTACCCCCCTACCCCTGTTCAAGTCTTGATCTGAATTTAACTGTTATTAGCTATAGAAGGGGGCATTTGTTCAATGGGGATTATCACCATTAGCAGCATGTGAACTCCGCATTTGAGCTAAGCATGATCAAAAGCAGATCCTACATCATCAAAAGCAGATTTGAGCTAAGCATGTCTCTAGGAAACACCCTTCTCAGTTTGTATTGCAAGTGTGGGAGTGTTATGGAGGCAAACCAAGTGCTCAATAAAATTCATAAATGGAATGTTATCTCCTGGACTGCAATGATTGCAGGATTAGCTAAGCAAGGGCATGCTGAAGATGCACTTGAACTATGCGATGTGCCCTATGCCGCTATGGGAAAGTTAAAAATCTTTTTGGACCTGGTTTTCTTAAACACATGCGGGTACTCTCTTACCTTGGCCCTGCAAGAGTTGGGAACTATTGCTCTATTCTAGCCTTCCCTTTTCCGATAAGACTCAACATATTGTGCAAATGGGATTGTAAACAAAACTGGATGGAGCTTCTACAGAGGCCACATTGTAATGACTTGGTCTACTATAAGATCTTTTAGTTTTTGGGGGGGCTGCTATTTCATGAGCAGCATGAGCATGAGCGGAAAAAAAAAAAAGCATGAGCAGACCATTGTGAGTCCACGGAAATAGGGTTAGGAGGCACGGAAATAGGGTCATGTGAAGTTGGAATGTGGCACCAGTGGACTTGAAATGCAACATTTTATTGCAAATTTTGTGGCAAGCCACGTCTATACAAGTGTGTTCTAACTGTCATAGCCGGAATGGGCACTACTCTCCTACACCCTCCGAGGAACTTGCCCCACCTTCTTCCTCATCCCCCTCATCCCCCTCATCCTCCGAGCTCTGTGATGCATCAGTTCCACTATGCCTCTCAAAAATCCCGTCCTCTCCTTGGGGGACTGTCCACCTCACCTCCTGGGAATCTTCTGCGTCTTCTCCCCCATTTTCCTCAGCAGAATCCAAGACAAATCTACGAGCCCGACGGGCTCTAATAGCTGCTGCCTCCTCCTCATCTTCATTTTCTTGAGGCTTGCCTCGTCTAAAATCTGCTGTACACGACTAGGTTCGGAACACCTCCTAATGGACACCGAAGCAAGCCGGGCAGCATAAGTAGGAAGGATGTACTCCCTTTCTGGACTAGGCATGAAATCCCCCCTGGCAAAAAAAGCACGTTCCTCCTGCCCATGAACTCCGGTGTAGACGTCCCTCCTACCGTACTTGGCATCCTACAGTAAGAACAAATCCACTTCAAGAATGTCAATACCAGCAGAAGCAGAAAGGGTAATAAGAGAGCGAAGGGAGGTGCCTCACGAAATCTGGAGGCAACTTACAATGCCACCACTCACTCGTAAACCGGGGGCTCCTCGGCCTCGATCCCAACTTCCTCCCCCTGCTCCTTCTCGGATTTTTCCTCATCCTCCGAGGATGCCTCTTCCTCTTTCGGCAGACGTTCAGCCGCTGCAAGTTCCGAGTTGTGGAGGGCAGTATCTGGCTCGAAGGCGAACACATGCCTGTCGGACAACGTCCCTGCCCACATTGAAGCACCTGAGGAACAAAGCGGGCGGTTAATAGCTTGCGGCATGCAATTGCAATCGGGCCAGGGGACAAACTGAGCACGTGAAGGCTTACCCGTGCCGCATGTGAAGTCCAGAATCCGCCCTTGGACATCTGAGCACGTCTCCATGAGGGTTTGGATGAAAGCAGGGCTCCGGGTCCGGCTGTACCGCCACGGTTTGCCTGGGGATCCAGCCTGTATGCTCCGGGTTTGGGGCCTGGGGATGTCCGGGAGGATGTCATCCTGGTCAGAAAGCTCCCTATCGTCCTCCTCAACAGGGTCAGCCACCTGCGAAACCACCTCTAGCACTCTCCCCGTCTCTACTGCCCTCTCCCTGGCTTCACCTCGAACTTGCACAATCTGTGCTCTTTCTGGTGTTCTTTCCTCTCCTCCACTCTCCACCGTATGGGTAATTGCAGGGGCTGCTCTTGCCCGCGATGGTCTAACCGGTGTGTTACTGCCTCTCTGTGGTGTCTTGGAGGGATCCACCGTCTTTGTGCGTCCCTCGCTGACATTGGCATCTGTCATTTGGGCACCCCTGGCCTCTTTAGTGGCCTTTTCTCTTTCCTCCTGGCTAGCATTCTGTCTCGTCTGTTCTTTTGCCCTCTCTTTTGCCCTCTCACGGACTTTCTGTTTCTTACTAGGGCTAGCAGCAGGGGAGCCCTCCAGGACGACCACCTTTGATTGAGGTGAACTGACACCCTCGCGCGCACTGCTCACTCCCCCCTCCGCAGCCCGTGACGGCTCTCTCGCCGGGGATTGCATGTGCTTAGCTTTCTTCTTTTTCCTTGCGTGGGCGGGCCCTACTGCATGTGCATGAACAACCTCCATTGCCGGATCTGATGTCCTCATGTCCTCACGCCCTTCACCTGCATGCCGCCTGCACCAACCTCCCCAATGCCTATTCTGTCGTACTCCCGTTGCAAGTCCTGCCGTCCACCAACAAAAGGTTTAAGTTTGCCCTCTCGCCCCAAGTTGGGCGATTCAAACATGCGATGAGTTGGAGCTGTCAATGATACCACCAGCGTGCCGGGCTCGTCGTCACTCTGTCATTCCCAAAAATCGTGAAAACCAACATCGGTGCAAAAACCAGCATCGCAACGAGCAGCGCAACCACCATAGCAACAATCGTGTAACAAAAATGAAAACATAACAAGTTTAGGAAGTATGGAGAGCCATGCAACAACAATGAGAACAAATGCAACCATTGCCTGAGAATGACATGCACAAGCAGCCTTCTCCAGAGCTGCTGGATGAGTGAACTTTAGATAGTTGAGTGAATGCCACGCCCTTCAGGCGGCATAAGTCCCAGCCAAAATGGAAAAAGATCTCCGTTTTTGGGGTACATGCCTCGAATAGCATGTTAAGCCAAGATTAGCATGAGATTTAGGGTACGTATCCAGGAAGCCATGTGTCGCCAGCCCGAGTGAAAACCGACGGCGGTGGACATTTATTGCCCAACTGCGCAATTAAATGTCGGATGAAGCCCTCCATGTCGGATGAAAATCGACGGAAAGAGGCCCGGAATTTCCAACGTAGAGGTAATTCGGAGCTCTGCACGATGGAATTCCGGCGTCGGATTTCCATCCTGCAGGTAATTCGGAGCGCAGCAGGATGGAAATTCAGCGCCGAATTTCCATCCAGCAAGGTAGGGCGGCGTGCGAAATTTCCCTCACGCAGGTAATTCAGAAGCGGATGGATGGAAATCCGGCGCCGGATTTCCATCCGCGCAGGTAGGGCGGCGCGCCAAATTTCCCTCACGCAGGTAATTCAGAAGCGGATGGATGGAAATCCACCGCCGGATTTCCATCCGCGCAGGTAGGGCGGCGCGCGAAATTTCCCTCAAGCAGGTAATTCGGAGGCGGATGGATGGAAATCCGGGGCCGGATTTCCATCCGCAAGGTTGGGCAGAGAGCGGATGGATGGAGATCCGGCGCCGAATTTCCATCCTGCAGGTAATTCGAATCCCGGATGGATGGAAATCCGGCGCCGAATTTCCATCCAGCAGGTAATTCGAATCCCGGATGGATGGAAATCCGGCGCCGAATTTCCATCCTGCAGGTAATTCGAATCCCGGATGGATGGAAATCCGGCGCCGAATTTCCATCCTGCAGGTAAGTCGGATCACTGGCGTAAGGATATTCGGCGCCGAATTTCCATTCGCCAGGTATTTCGAAGCGCTGAATTACCTTCCTGCAGGTAATTCTGAGCGCTGAATTACCTTCCTACAGGTAATTCTGAGCGTGTCGGATTGATTTTTCAGAGAAAAACAAACCTAACTGTTTGTTTTGTGGCTGAAGTGCACTTGTAGACACGTTTTTCTTGGAATCCTTGACTGCTAGAGGCAAATCGGAACAGCCTCGGACGGAATTTGGCGCCGTTTTCCCATTCTGGGAGGTTTCTGCGACTTCCTTTGAGGGGGCCCCGATGGAAATTCGGCGCCGAATTTCCATTCGGGGGATGGTCTCTGTCGGAGAGGTGCCGGCCTCTCCGCCGCTCTGTTGGATATTCGGTGCCGAATTTCCGTCTGGGGGTTGAAATATGACGGCCAGGTGCCGGCCTCTCCCCTCTCCCCGACTGCATTGGAACGGCCCCGGATGGAAATTCGGCGCCGTTTTTCCATCTGGGGAGGTTTTTACGACTTCCTTTGAGGGGGCGCCGAATTTCCATCCGGGGGATGGTCTCTGTCGGAGAGGTGCCGGCCTCTCTGCCGCTCTGTTGGATATTCGGTGCCGAATTTCCGTCCGGGGGTTGAAATATGACGGCCAGGTGCCGGCCTCTCCCCCCTCCCCGACTGCATTGGAACGGCCTCGGATTGAAATTCGGCGCCGTTTTTCCTGGGGAGGTTTTTATGTCGGCCAGTTTTCGGTCTGACCCCCCGACACGACTTCCTTTGGGGGGGCCCGGATGGAAATTCGGCGCCGAATCTCCATCCAGGGGATGCTCTCTGTCGAACACGTGTCGGCCTCTATGTCCGAGGCGACTTCATCCGGGCGTCCCCTGTTGGATATTCGGTGCCGAATTTCCGTCTGGGGGTTGAAATGTGACGGCCAGGTGCCGGCCTCTCCCCCCTCCCCGACTGCATCCGAACCGCCCCGGATGGAAATTCGGCGCCGTTTTTCCATCTGGGGATGTTTTTATGCCGGCCAGTTTTCGGCCTGACCCCCCGACACGACTTCCTTTGGGGGGGCCCGGATGGAAATTCGGCGCCGAATCTTCATCCAGGGGATGTTCTCTGTCGCACACGCGCCGGCCTCTGCGCCCGAGGCGACTTCATCCGGGCTTCCCCTGTTGTATATTCGGTGCCGAATTTCCGTCCGGGGGTTGTAATGTGAGGGCCAGATGGCGGCCTTTCCCCCGAGCCGACTACATCCGAAAGGCCTCGGATGGAAATTCGGCGCCGTTTTTCCATCCGCGTAGGTTTTTATGTCGGCCAGTTTTCGGCCTGACCCCCCGACATGACTTCATTTGGGGGGATCCGAATGGAAATTCGGCGCTGAATTTCCGTCCGGGGGATGTTCTCTGTCGGACGGGTGCCGGCATCTCTGCCCCAGACGACTTCATCCGTGCGGCCCCTGTTGGATATTGGGTGCCGAATTTCCATTCGGGGGTAGTAATGTGACGGCACGGTGCCGGCTTCTCCCCTTCAGCCGTCATCATCCGGACGGCCCCCCACTTTCTGACTGCGTCGCTCGGACAAATCGGCACCGCATTCCTTCCCATCGCTGCATCCCCCTTCTACCAGGGAGCTTCCCCGCACGCCATCCTGGCAGTCTTGTGTGCACATCTCCCATGGTGGAAAACCCGAGCGCTACAGTGTACTGCCCTCCTCACGAGCATAGAGCTTCATTTCCGTGCAGAGGGGACATCGGCTGGGTGATGGAGAAATATCTGTGCGTTCGATACCACCTGAAACCGGGGTCGGTTTTTTTGGAGGAGGAAATGAAGGACTCAAACGGCCTTGTTGTCGAGAGTATTGTTGTGCTCCATGATGATTTCGGCGATGGCAGGGAATGACGAGTTCCACCATCGGACAACGTCATATACAGGGCTGTTGGGGACTTCATTTGCCCGCCAAATGCACCTTCTATCCTGGCGCCTTCCACGAAACAATCCGCGAATCAGAGAGTGGCTACCTCAAAGAGAGAAGTCCGCAACGAAGTAAATCCAGAGCCGAACCCATCCATGAAGACGAGCGAGAACCGGGTTGTTCACAACCTGTCTGCAGACGAGGTCATGGAAGTTCCGAGGTCGTCCTGGAGATCAGGCAAGTCCTTAATGGACGTCAGTGGAGGAGGGAGTCATATTCCCAGCACGAGCACCGCAGTTCGATCTATTCTTGAAATTCTGCGAGGGCTTCACCTGGAGGGACACCGGTCGGAGTTGGCCGGGCTGGATAACAGCAAGTTTGCAATTAAATCGGTTACATGCCTTCCCGCCGACGTCGACGGTAATATCTTCTTTGAGTTCCCTCCTCGGGCGGACTACTCGAAGGCGTCCGGAATGTTGACAGATATGGATAGAAAACATGACGGTCATCCTTGGTGCGTTACCAAAACCACCAGCATGAAGATGCTCGATGGTGTGCGGGTGCGCTACGTTGTTTGTGCGGGCGCGTTGCGGTGTTTCTCCCCAACTTGCTTCCACTTTAAATCCAGAGGTCACAGGAACGAGACCGATTGGACAGGCACAGCTCATCAACCATTTCGAGCTCAGGAGAAGGTTCCGAACTCCACATTTAAGTGTGCGCATTGCAAAGAACCACCACACTGCATGTCTGTTTGTAATGCCAAGCAGTTCTATGTGTTGCACCATTTCCATGACCTCACCCGAGCTTGCATACACGTTGGTTCCCATTGTCACAAATTGGCGAGGGGGAACTCGCGGGAGGCTGCCCACAAAGCAGAGCAGCTCGTTCAGGAGGAGGTTAAGTTGAGACCGGGTGCCAAACCCAAACAGATACAGCTCCAAGCCGCCCATAAGATGGCATTGGCCAGAATTATGTCGGAAGACGGCTCCGATAGAGTTCATCTCGACGAGAAGGAAATGGAGGCATTGCTGGAGTCGGTGTCCCACGTATGTTCACCGAATGTCCGAAACCACATTGTCTCATGCAAACAGAAAATTGGGCGTGGCTCGGATATGCACTCCATTCTGGAGGTGAAGCGACGATGTGGATATGACTACATTCATGGAAGTAGGTTTCCAGGACAAGGGACTGAGGCAGATCGTTGTTTCGTATTCAAAATATCCACGTGTGGACCTGGCAGCGGCGTCGAAGTGGTCAACAGGATGACGAGTGGGGACTTGTCAAACAGTTGGGTCATGTTCGACCATATCAAGCGAATTACAAATCACCAGTGGATGACAATGGGTGCACATGTCTACGACACCCACTGCAGGATGCTAATGACAATTGCTATTTGTGAGATGAAAGGAGAGGACACACAATCGGAGATGCTTCTTTGGCAGGGAATAAACGAACAGATGGCCAAGGCGGGATTGCCCCCTCCGAATTTCCGTGGTTTCATGGCGGACAACGCACAAGCAAATTGGGCTGCCATCCGAAGGGTGTATGGGCAAGACCCCAATGTTCCCATGGAAGGCAAGGAGAGATTTTGTGGGTTCCATTTTCTGCAAAGCCTTTCGCAGTACACAACCAGACTCGTGGCGCCAGATTTCAGAGAGGAGCACCATTCCATGTGCCTTGCGTGGAAGCGAGCTCCCACCTTGGATGATGCAGAGACACAGTTTGCATGTATACGGGCTTGGTGGACATCGTCAGGTGCTGTAAGGAAATCAGACGAGGGAGCAATGGTCAGTTGGCTAGCATGGTGGCATTATCGTTTCCTCCAGTTCGGCGACTATATGCGGGAGGTGAGTTGCACGAATTCGCGTCTTGTTGAATATTATTCTTGGCCATATTTGTAACTTGCTTGTAACCTCAACATGTGCTTGTGCAGGAAATGTGTCTCGACTCCGACACCGACATGCCCACGACAAACATGGCCGAATCAGTGCACTCTTCCTGGCGTGCCTCCTCTGTGGCGCATCTGGTGGACATCCTCACTGCCACAACGGAGGACATTGTGAGGTCAATTATGCAGCAATGCAAGTACAACGAGTTCTTGAAAGGGAAACAGTGGGGCTTGGGGACGGACAGGCAGGAAATGCTGATGCGGACTGCCTCTAGATCGAAGAATCCTCGGAAGTGGGCGGCGGCCTTGCGAGAGGGCCTTCGGGACACGCCATTGCTGCGAATAGGCCAACATTTGGAAGGAGATGTTCATACCCGTCCAGTGAGATGAAGACTTGACGAGGCACCTGACGGAGAAGAGGATTCATGGCGAGCTGACAAGAATATTCGCACGCTCCCTCGTGGTCCGGTGATGTTGCCCGAGGAGGTCTCGTCGAGCACCGCAAGTCCTACACGTTCAAGATCGCCATCTCCTTATAACGAGCCATCTGTAGTAAAGCAGTACAACATTCCCATTGTGGAGACAAGAGTGTCGGAGTCACAGTGGAGAATTGCGAGGACATTGCCGGCATTTCGAGGGAAGTGTTGCGCCATCCAGGTGGATACGAGAGCACGCTGTGGTGAGATGATTCGGAGGAACCCACACGGTGTTGTACCTGCACCTTGTTTCAGCGACAGATTTTTTACTCCCACATTTGCTCACGCCACAACGCAGACATTTTGGTTATGTAGGCACGACATAATGACCTGTGTATTTGGCAAGCCCAAGTACGGGATTCAAGGAATGCCGGAGCCTCCGGGCGTCTGGCCTGTTGCACCGGGTTGCAGCCTCTCTCTGAATGAGGCGGATGCTCTATCTGCAGCAGGATTTCGAATGGTGCAACGCACAGACATCCCGACCCACGCATTTCCGGTTCCTCAGACCCAGCCATTGCAGACTGCTCGGTCCAGTAGAGACGGATTGGACAATTCTGCACATCCCACAATGCGATTCGAAAGAGTGAAGAGACGACACCCTCCCAACAAGTTGAATGAGACTCGGATTGCCAATGCTCTTGGGATGACTTGCACTATTCAGAGCTCCGTGGACGTACCCCCACCCGGCCTTGGGCGAGTGTATCGGATAGCACGGCCGGCTCGGCTGTACGCGACGATGTATACACAATTACGATTGGAGTGGAGCCGACTTGCAATTGTACGGACTTCTCGTTGATGGAAGCAAAGAAGGGTTCGTAGTATTATCCGTGCAAGCATCTGTATTACATTTACCTAAAGAGGTTGAGGATGAACGTGACTATTGATGACTTTATTCATGCACCGGCTTTGAGCGTGAACGAGCTGCACAAACTCCTCCTTAGGGATTCCAGAAATCATTGATGGGGCAAAGGGAATCCTCCATATGGATATTTTCAATTGCATTTTGCTGTATCAGATTTTTTTTTTGCAGTGTAATGAAATGCACCCCAAAACTCCTGGAATGAGGCAATATTCCATTCAAACTGAGATCCAATAGAAGCAGTTGTGGGGCCATTTTTGGAGAAATGGCGCCGAATTTCTCTTTTTGGGGCCGAAAACTGGCTAAGTCCCAACATGCACTAGTACTTGTGTCTGGGAAAATGGCGCCGAATTTCTCTTTTTTGGGCCGAAAACTGGCTAAGTCCCAACATGCACTGGTACTTGTGTCTGGCAAAAATGGCGCCGAATTTCCCTATTTTGCGCCGAAAACTGGCTAAGTCCGAACATGCACTGGAAAAATGGCGCCGAATTACCTGTCATGAGGGGACCTATAGCCGCGGAATTCGGCACCATTTTTCGCCAGAGAGACCTATTACCGCGAAATACGTCGCCGTTTTTTCAGGTTACGGACCCTATTACCGCGAAATTCGGCGCCATATTTGCACATGTCGCTGGGAATTGGCATGAGCGGAAGACGAAATATCATGAGCACAACTGTCAAAACTGCAATTTTCCCTTCAAGGGGCCGAATAATATATTTGTTTTTCCTGACACATTGCATTAAATTATTGTTTTTTATTGTTTTTTATTTTCGAAATGTGTACTTCTGCTCATGAAAACCGATCGTCTTACTACTCCGCTCATGCCGCTCATGCTCATGAAATAACAAACCTCGTTTTTGGCCCATGTGACATATCAGTGAAGAATGAAAGTCTACAGACATGATTGCCTTCTCATGAGCAGGAATAACAAATCTAGAGCCTAAAGAAACCTCATGGGCGGTTACAAAATGCATTTTCATGTTTCTCCTCACTTTGCCACCCAACTTAGTGATCTGCACCCAACTCCTCACTGGTGTTGTCTAGGCTAATTAAAAAAACTGCATCAGAGATAATTGCATCCATCAACAGTGGCTATCCACCCTCTGAGCAATTGCTCAAGTGCTCATGTGCTGTGTAGCCCTCATTTCTGGTCACGCTCCATTTCTAGCTCAATCGATATCAAATTCCCCAAGACATGAATGACCAAACTTGTTACCAAAACAACTTGAACATGGTGTTTTTGGTTTTGCACATCATGTGGAATTGGGGGGGGAAGACAAGGTGGGGAGAGGGGCCAAAAGGGGTACAGAGGGGAGGGTGGAGGTGGCGGTGGGGGGGGGGGGGGGGGCAAGGTGGGGAGAGGGGGCAGAAGGGGGACAGAAGGGAGGGTGGAGGTGGAGGTGGGGGAGGGAGGCAAGGCGGGGGGCGGAGGGGGCGGAGGGGGTGAACGTCTCCGCGTCCTCCGCCTGGGAATATACACAGGGAACCTACATTCACACAGTAGGGTTGGTCTTCTATGCACCCTACCATTCGCGCTACAATTCTTAAGCCATCTAAGTGATTCACAATTTTCACAGTCACATCCTACACACCTATGCGACCTAAACTCTTCATCTGACATGATTCGTACAGGGGCCATAAGATGGATTGGTAGACCTCTCTCAATGTCCCCTGTTATCCAGCTATTCAGTTGTGACAGCCTCCAGCCATTAGCACCTTCCTTTGGATGACTGCAAGTGGCTTGTCCAACGAAGTTACTCTAGTTAGATGGAACTGCCATATCTGTAAGGCACATCCCCAAATTGTTATCAGTTCGGCACAGTCTAAGTCCCAACAAGAATACCAGTGTGGGTCAGAGCCTCATCCTTGTTGTTAGATTCTGGAGCGGAAAGAGAGACTGGAATTTCTTTGGCATCATATTCTTTATTGCTAACCTCAAAAAAGAAAACATACGGCATAAATTAAAATTCATTTGGTTGTAGACAACTGCAAAACCAGACAACTGCAGTGGAGGATCTCAAAACTCACAGAACTGAATGTGTGCATAATGATTTTCTCAGATTTAAGAAAAAAACAGGAAATATGGTACTTACAAAGCAAAATCAGAGTTCGATTGTGAAGTCTTGCCCCCATTCAGGTTACCAGGCTCAGTCTTGTACTCCCTTTTCCCAAATGTAACTGCAATCACATTTTTTTTTAAGTGCAATCTCTCTCTCTCTACGAGCTTTCCGTGGACGTTATAAAGCACCATTTCATTTCATTTCTCTCTCTCCCTCTTTCATATAATTGCAAAAGAACACCCATGTACCTCATCTGTAGACATGACTCTGATGTAGTGCAGCTGATGTAGTGCATACTGAGTAAGAGATTATAAATTCAGACAAAAGGGCCCACCATAGCAAGAACGAGAAGCTTGAAAAGGGGGGACCCACAAATAGAGATAAAAGTGCATTGACCGAGGCACTACGAGGGCATCGGCCACCACCCAGCAACGGAGAGAAGGACTACTTCCACAAGACACACAATAGGATTAAACAACCAGACATTATAGACAAGGGGTAGAGAGAAAATGACAATTACATACCCCAAGGCGAAGAGACCATCGTGCTGGTCCAAGCATTGAGAGGGCTCCAGGATCGAGCTCGAGATGCAATGCAAAATCTTGGCCCACGCCACTCCACTCTACAAGAATCTGTCCCCGCACCACTCTCCCCGATACTTCATAACCCACAGCTCACCTGCTCCCAGTAGTAGCTGGCTCCCACTATATCCACCTTGCAAAAGCTTCAAGCAGAGGCAGAGCAATAGTGCCACAAGAATGCGAGGGTTCCACAAAGAAGTGAGAGTGTGACTGTGTCCGATTTGAGGTGCGAGAGAGCGATAGGTGCGTAGTTCTACGCGGCGAGCAGAGATTTCGAGAGACCTCCGAGTCTGGGTGACGGCCAAATACCTGGTGAGGAAGACCGTCGCTCAAGACACGCATCTGCTGAAAAACCTGATGGAAAGATGTATGTCACCCCCACATTAAAAAATCTTCATTCCCTTGGATGGTAGTAGCCCTATAAAGAAGCCTTATACTCCCATTCATCCACTCCCATCCATCCATCCATCCATCCCATGGGCGGGGAAGAGTGGAGACGACGAAATGGAAGGAGTCCTGGAGTGTCGCGCACCTCACTTCGGTAAGCTCCCCTTCAAGTCATAGTTACTTGCTTTGATGCGCGCGCCTGACTCCCAACCTGGCCGCCGGGCCAACTTGGAGCTTCGGCTGCTCACCGGGACATAACGGTCCCCCTTCGCTCCCCCACTAAACCCTCCACCTATTTGGGCCTAGTGGAATTCCCTTTGGTAGATGGCAGTCCGGAACAGCTCCCCACTCTTTGGTCGCTTTCCGGCTCGCTCGCTTACTCACTAGTTTTTGGTCACCAACGGGCTTGCACCGTTCTCGGGGTCACTACTCCCCTTATATATACTTCTGTAGCTGTCCGCGTGGGTTTCACAACCAGCCATGAGTCTGGGTAGATGAAAGGAGGCGGGGTATGTGCCTGACACGCGCTTTGTATTGCATGATGTGGGGGAGGAGGAAAAAGAATTTTCTGTTTGCCACCACAGTGAGAAGCTGGCCATTGGTTTTGTGTCTGGAGACGAAGGTAGTGGATCTGCCAACATCCAGTCCAACAGGTGAAGTCCTGGCAGAACGGGAAGAGGAGATTTCAAGTACCTGAATATTAGGCAAGAGGAACTGACCCTGCTAAGATGAAGTTGACTTGGAAGCTGACTTGGAAGCTGACGTGTCCAAGGCCATATTGGAAGAGTACAGAATGTCCGAACAACAGTTAGGCATAAAACCCTGAACTCGTTTCCGGTTTGTGACATGGATGAGTGAAGGGGCAGCCTTGTGTGTGCAAACCTGGGAGCCCTGGAAAAGGGGAAAGAGGTCCATGATGAGATCGTCAAAGCTGGAATTGTACCAGATGTCATTCTGAACACTGCCCTGGTGGACATGTATGCCAAATATGGGTATATTAAGGATGCAAAGGCAGTTTTCAACAATATGCAGGCTGAACAAGATATGGTGTCGTGGAGCGCGATGCTTGCAGGGTATGCACAGCAGGGAGGCTTTGGAGACCTATGAGCAAATGATGGGGGAAGGGGTGAAGCCTGACCACATCACGTTTGTGTGCATTTGCAATGCGTGTGCGAGCCTGGCAGCCCTGGAAAAGGGCAAAGAGGTTCATGGTGACATCATCAAAGTTGGAATTGTATCAAATGTCATTCTGGACACTGCCCTAGTTCACTTGTATGTGAAATGTGACTGCAATGAAGATGCAAAGGGAGTATTTGACAATATGGCTGAATGAAATGTGGTGTCGTGGAATGCGATGATCGCAGGATATGCCCAGCATGGTTGTCATAGGGAGGTCCAACAACTATTTGAAGGAATGTAAAAGAAAGGCTTGAAGCTGGTATCAATCTGACAGTAAAGCACTTCGGCTGCATGGTGGACCTTTTTGGACGTGCGGGACAACTGGATGAGGTAGTGGACCTGATTAATAAAATGCCAATCAATCTAGATGTTGTGGTGTGGAAGGCCTTGCTTGGTGCCTGCAGAATCCATGACAATGTGGAGATGGCTGAATGTGTGGCAACATCTATCCTCAAGTGGGATGAATAGGATGCCACGACTTATGTGGTGCTATATCAAACATCCATGCTGCAGCTGGCAGGTGGGATGATACTGCAAAGGTAAGAAGAATGATGAAGGTCAGAGGGGTTAAAAAGGAGCCAGATGACAAGTTGCATCCCAGAATTAAGGAAATCCATGCTGAGCTGAGAAGATTGTCTGTGCAGATGAAGGAGGCGGGGTATGTGCCTGACACACGTTTTTTATTGCATGATGTGGAGGAAAAGAATTTTCTCTTAGCCACCACAGTGAGAAGTTGGCCATTGGTTTTGGGCTGATTAGCACGACTCATCAAGAATCTTCGAGTGTGTGGAGACTGCCACACCTCCACCAAATTCATCTCAAAGATTGTTGGCCAAGCAATTGTTGTATGGGACGCTAACTACTTTCCACCACTTTGAAGATGGGATTTGTTCTTGTGGTGATTACTGGTGAAATGAGGTTTTCTTGGAGATGCTAGTGTCTTGCTTCATTCCTTTATCTGTGTAGCTACTCAGACCATCCACCATTTCCTGATAGTGGGGTCTACCCGGCATAGGTAGGAAGTCGGCCCACAATTGCACTTGACTGAAGAGGTGATTTTTGACTGATTCTGGTGACAGTGGATGGAAATCAGAGTGCTGTCCTAATTCTGGGTTTGGGTGGTGGAGCTTCTCCAAAGCTTGAAGATGGAAGTGAATACGAATTTTAATGAGCTTGATGAGAGGGGCAGCCCTGTGCACAAGTTTGATCAGCATCTTAAATTTGGACATGTTTGTTGTTTCTCATGGTGTGGCTTTGGATGGAGCCCTTGATGAATTTACATGAATATTGTCAAAAGCTAGCCTTAACCCACCAAGATCCAATCCCACGGTGGATGCTTGAAAGTTCATATAGCGAATGGAAGGGTATTTGGGTATGTTGTTATTGATTGATGCGGCTTGTGAAAATTTGAACATTGAAATGCAGATCCGCCATTTTTCTTCCAGAAAAAAACAAAACACGGGATCTCTGCATGTAAACACCGTGGGGATGACCCACCCCTTTTTTGTGAAAAATTGAACTTAGTTCTCAGAATTCGTCGCTAGTAGTGCGGAGCAACGCGAAGCCCTAGTTTTTTTTTCCAAACATAAAATAGCAACCAACAGTCAGTAGCTCAGTTGGTAAAGTGCACCAAGTGCCATCCGGATGACCCTGGGGTCAAATCCTGCTACTTGACGGGTGTGGTATGCTCTTCTCCCCCTTCCCTGCGCATTACGGCGAGGTTACTGAGAGGTTATTTTCTCCTCTCTCTCTATCAAGGGGCCTGATTTGTGAGGTGTCGCTCCCAGGTATTTCCCTTTAAAAAAAGAAAAAAGAAAAAAAGGCAAGAAATATCTCAGTTTTGTGACGTGGCGAAGTGGCGTGAGGACACGTGGAGAGGCATATGAAGGCCCCGCCTATCCGTTCGGTCAGGGTGCCTATCGCCAGCCAGTGGTGCAGGTTGCTCGCCTTTTCACCTCTATTATCTACCATGTTACGTTTACCCGCCCGTCCTTCGTGGCTGCAATCCCTAGACACACTAATGCCTCCAGCGTTCTCGTGTTCCCATGAATGTAGGGTTCCCCGAACCCGAGTATCTACACATTGCGTCCGTTCCCTTGGCTTATCGTGATCCCATAAGAGTTGGTAAAGACGCAGGGATCGTGCATGCAGACACTGTGCATCTGCAGCTGTGCTACCATCGTCTTCCTTCCCTGCTGCTTCCATGCGCTTAGTCCCTTCCTTTTTGAGACCGTAAAATCTTGTTTCTTTCTTCCTTCCAATCACCGTAATGTCCCACCTGAAAAAAACTGTGCAGAAATGTGTAACACGGGCACTTGCGTTTTGTAATAACGCGGTGGCACTAATATAATCTGCTTTGCAGAAAGTTGCACCACTGTTTGGAGGAAATCCATTTATATCACATTTAGATCTCTCTTCAGGGCTTTGTGGAATTGGCTTTGGTTCCCTGTAAGATTCTCCATCGCTTGTGTGGAGGACGTGCAGTTAGCACATTGTGGAGGTCCGTTTAATACGCGTTCTTGCATTTGCCGATGGAATTTCGGAGTGCATTGTGAGGTTCACTATTGTGGCCTGTTTGATTCTCGGCGCTCAGACACAATGGCGAGCTCGCCGGGATTGCTCTCGGACTGGCCATGGCAGAGACTCGGAAACTGGAAGGTGTGTATCGGTGCTGATGTTTTTCCTGTGTGCTTAACGTTTGCAATGGTGGACCTGAGCTCGGCAAAGGTGATATTGTTAAAATGCACGTTTAGTCTTGTGCACATTGCGAAAGTCTGAAAGGTGTGCGTCGGGAAGTTCCAGGCAGCTCACGAGCCTTTCTCCCAAGAAGCAAGAGAAGGCGTGGTCGGATTAACCCTTTTTAATTCTTGTGTCATTTCAGGTGAACACCTGTAGCAATATAGACATTGCTACCGTTAACTGCTTGAGAGGTGGATACAATACTTGTCTGTAGCCATTAGGCCGAGGGTGTGTGGCATTACAGCTGAAAAAAGACCTGTTGTGCATGGGGCGGGGGTTGTGAGGTGGTGCAGTATACGATATATGCGCCATTCGTGGTGAAGGCAGTTCATGCAAATTTACTGGGGGGTTACGATGTGGACAATTGGTGCCTGCACATGCTCATTGTGTCTGCGCTCCGATATCTGCATGGCCAACTGTGGATGACCTTATCTCGCTGTCATTTTCTTGTCCATAAACATCAAATTCAAACCAAAGGCATCAGCTTCGAGCAGGTGGACCGAGAGAGCAATTGGTATGCCATATTGAAGAGATTTTTAGGTGGAACCTTCCGCACTAATTATTTGAACAATACAATGTTTCCACCGTTGTGACTATGAAAGTATTTGGTTGACTGCAGGACCTATGCATTCATAGACTGAATTAGTTTCGCCTTGACGAGGCTGTGAAAAGGGAATGTCTGAGACAATTGTAAGACAACTGCCCTGCAAGCCTTTCAAGGACACCTTTCAGATGTTGATTTCAAAACCAATTTCGCATCCACATGCTCATGCGACTCCTTGCTTTATTTCAACTGTCTCAAGGACTTCGAACATGATGAGTAATCACTTACACAGTGTTGAATTGGGGAGGTCAGGGAAGACTACATTCTATTGCATGTGCTCGTGGCAACCATAGTGCATGGAGTGCTGCCTGGTTTTTCCAACTTTCCCTTTTGGAATCAACGGGGAATCATTATGCTGTTACTTCTCCACATGGGGCCCACGGAGCTTGTTTACTACTGGGGACATCGAGCACTCCATCACCACTTTCTTTATTCAAGATACCACTCCCATCACCATGCTTCATTCATCTCTGAACCAGCCACAGGTTAGTCTTTCAATACCTCCTCAGTGGCCCTTGAATGAATGCAAGTTGACATATCGGGTGTTCTTGAAATCTGTAGACACCCCACCATCTACATTCAACAGTGGCTATCCTCATGAACATCCATGCACTAAGGCGACCACAATCAGGAGAACCGGGTTGCGGTGGGGGTGGTTCCACGAGGGGTTGGTGATAGCTTAGTGGGTCTTAGTGGGGGTGACATAGGACTCACCATCGGCCGGAGACCTTGTGGTGGGAGTCGTGGGGAGTCTTAGGACTCATCACGGTCCATTGGGGCGTGGTGGGTGGGCCAAGATTCGCCGCAATTCATCACCGGGAATCAAGGGTTTTCGCGGTGGTTCGCCATAAAAGGACGGTGTTGTTTGTGAAACCCCCGCGGAACCTGTTACATACTACATGGATTGGCTTCAATGGCTTGTAAAAATCTGAATGGATGGGAAACAAGTGCAGGGTCAGTGCATCCTTTTGCTGAGCATCTGATGTACACGGGAATTTTTGCAATTCCATTTCTTGGCACATGGGCTCTTGGAGGGGCATCAATTGGCATGTTCTACTTTTACTGGCTATTCTTCGACTTCATGAATGCAATTGGCCATTGCAACTGGGAATTTGTGCCTACCTGGGTCTTCCGCGTGTTTCCACCTCTCAAGTACCTCGTTTACACCCCAACGTAAGTCCTATTCCTTCTGGAAGTGTATTTTCACGTGCCACCCATTGAGCTCTTCATGCAGACATGAACATGACACATACCGCATGGATCATTGCGATGGCTTTGGTAACGAAATTTTGGATGTGATTGGCAGGTACCATTCACTGCATCATTCACAAGTACATACCAACTTTTCGCTCTTCATGCCTCTTTATGATTACCTGGGCGGGACTGCAGATAAACATAGTGATGATCTCTATCATACTGTGCGACAAGGTGTGTGTCTCTCTCAATTGCTTTTCACACATTTAACATTGTAAGTACTGTGTTGGTATTCAGATATTGGACAGACAGCAGGGGCTAACAGTGGAAGAAGTTAGAAGAAGGTGACGTGGAAACTAACTGGGTGTGTTGGTTGGGGCAGGGCGAAAGGAGAAGCCTGATTTTGTATTTCTGGCTCACGGCACAGAGCTGCTGTCTACCTTCCATCTTCCATTCGGGATCACGTCATTTGCTGCTTGGCCTTATTCGCAACATTGGATTCTTTGGCCTCTCTGGCCGCTTACCTTGCCTATTTTGGCCCTCTTGTGGATCTTCGGCCAACCTTTTGTTGCTGACAAATACCATCTATATGATTTGCGCATGCAAACCTGGGTCATTCCCAGATTTGGTTTTCAGGTGCATACGATCGTCCATTGTCGGCTTCTTGAATCTGTGAAATGGGTATTACTATGGCAATTTTATGAAGGAAAGATCTGTCTGGATGTGTAAATGGAAAATGTAAGCACTCTAATAATGCTTACATGTGGGTTCACTTTATCTGCAGTATTTCTTACCCTTTGAAAAGGTGCGAATAAACAAGCTTATTGAGCAAGCTATTTTGGAAGCTCAAAATGAAGGAGCTGGTGTCATCAGCCTTGGGGCTCTTAACAAGGTGGAATCTCTCTACCTGTCTTGTCCTTTAACAGCATATTCAGCATCCTTAGTAGCTCAAGTCCTGGGTTTTGTCACCAAACAATATTCTGCAGGCCGAAAGGTGACTTGGACACAAACAGTTGGTATTTTTTGAGTCTCCAAATATGCTGCAGGGGATGCATTCTAGTATATTATTAAATTTTGTGGTTGATAGCTGGTTGATCGTGTTGGCATGATGTTGTTCCTGGTGTACTTTGTTCTTGTCATTATGTAACCTTTCTGGAGCTGGTGTTTTGTCTAATTTCTGAAACAGAATGAGAGTTTGAATGGAGGGGGAACGCTGTTCGTGAACAAGCATAAGGATTTGCGCATCAGGGTGGTCCACGGAAACACTCTGACAGCAGCAGTGATTTTGGACAAGCTTCCAACAGATGTGCATGAAATATTCTTGACTGGTCCAACGTCTAAGCTTGGCCGAGCCATTGCAGTTTACCTGTGCCGACAAGGTGTGCGTGTATTGGTGGGTTCAATCTCCTAATCATCTTGTCTTGCAGTTTGTGATTAGAGTGCCCGACTCAGTTGTGTCAGATGAAGTTGTTGGAACGTTGTAATTAGGCACAGTATATTGGCGTTGCGTGGATGCCAAGTGCATTTTGTTTCTGACTCTTTGGGAACTAGTGTATTGTTGTTTTGGAGTGGACTATAAGTAGCTGTGAGTGTAATGTCGTTGCTTGAGAGAGAGCTACAAAAATGTCCTTAGCTGGTAGCATTCACAGATTAGTTAACTATCTGGAGTAGTCTAATTCGCAGTCGTTACACAGCCTTCTATGGTGGGCGGTGTGGCAGATGTTAACAGCATCACAGGAACGCTATGAGAGCATTTTAGCAGAAGTGCCAGTGCAGTCTCGGCGCTACCTTGTGCGAGTTACGAAGTATCAAGAGGGCCGAAACTGTCCGGTATACAGTGCTTCTTCGAAATAGCTGTTCCCTATCTCAGAAGGGGGTGAAGCTGTTACTTGATAATCCTCTCTGTCTGCCCTCCCTTTGTCCCCACAAGTAACAAGCATATTGGTTCTGATTTGAACATTATGTAGTTGGTTGCATCTCTTTTCCAGCGACCTTTTCAAATACCACTCACAGCAGTGTCACCATCTGATATGTACAAATCTCAGGAAGCATGATATGAAGGGAGGTTTGATGCTGATATTGGATGATGCAGACATGGGTCATGGGCAAGTGGGCCACACCAAAGGATCAGAAGTGGGCACCTTCTGGGACTTACTTCCATCAGTTCGTTGTGCCTCCCATCATTGAGGCACGCGCGGATTGTACTTATGGCAAGCTTGCTGCCATGCAGCTACCCAAAGACATCAAGGGCTTGCGATCATGCGAGGTTGTCTTTGCTTCCATATAGTCCTAATCTATCAATCATGTCTGCTCCCAATCATTGACCGATCAGGTTGCCTTGGTTCACTGTTTTTCTCTGTCAGATATATCTGTCATGTGACATGTTGCTGTTGGATGCAACAATATTTCAGTTGTCGAAATCACCACATAAGTCCAGTGCATTCTTCTGTAGTTGGTGCATGCCCACAAATATAGCCTTCCTATTGAGCCATTCACTAAAGCAACGAGGCCCTGGTGGTGAGGAAGTCATGCTGATCATCAACTTTGTATTTGTGCAGATGACCATGCCGAGAGGAGTGGTGCATGCCTGTCATGCAGGAGGCTTGGTTCATGCCTTGGAAGGATGGGATCACCATGAAGTAGGGGCTATTGATGTCAATAGGATTGATTTGACTTGGGCAGCTGCTATGAAACACGGCTTCAAGCCGGTGTGAAAGGTATGGATGTGCAAAAGTACTAAGCTTTGCCCAAAGCTAGTCACTTTGAAAGCGTGGAAAGCCAGCCAAAGATGGGCCAGTGGTTAGGGCACAAGGCCACCTTACAAGTGGTTGTGGGTTCAACGCCACATACATGTATGTTGGATGCTGCCCATTATGGCCAACTAAGTTATAAAAGGGGTCAACCGATCACTTATTCTGTGGGTATCTAGAAACTTTCGAGTCCTTGGTCCAAGTTACAGCCCTAAGAAGGTGCTCTCCTACCAAATGGAAGGTAGTAGTTCTTTAGGGTGAAGTGACACCAACCTTTTGGCTCGTCTTCCTCTTTGGAAGTGAGAAATACATAATAATGCAGTGTTTTATATACTGCCTCATGTAGTAACACTTTTCATTTCTTAGGTGTTTCATGCTCATTGATGTTGGCTATCTCAAACTGGAGAAAATGTTTTTCTCTCTTCAACCTTTCATCACGCCAACACTGGGTGCACAAGAGCTAGCATTGGAACATAGATAACGCCTGAAACGCAATCACAAAGTACAAATGTAAATGTGATAGATCTCCCATATTGGGGCTTTGACCAGGCAATAGAACTCCTACATTGTCCTCCTTTGTGGCTCTAGCATATGGCCTTACCTACTCTTCACTCTAAAAAGCCTGAAATGAAGGTGAACAAGCGACGAGCCGTGTGTGTGTAATGGCTCATCCTAGTTGATGAGATATGAAGGAGTATAATTAGGTAATTTCAAGGAAATTAATATAGGTTTATGGTCAGCCCAATTTATATAATACCAGATATGCAATGGTCATGAGGGTGCATTTGTCCAAACATAATTTATCTAAGAGCCATAAATCGCAGTACTTATAATTGTGAATTGCAGTTGCATATGAAAAAAAATCATGGATATTTATAATTGTGTTGTTGACACATAACTATGGTAGCTTGTGCCATTGTCGTGTGTCATCTAAGTCCAAGTGCAATCCCCTATGTATCCAAGTGCGTCTCCTATGTTGAGGCCCATGTGTGAAGAATTGAAATCGATATATTAAAATGAAATTGGATATTTGTTTCGTTACAAAGAATGTGTGGTACATGAATGAACTAATGTTTAAAGAATATTGTAAACATGAACAAAATGAGCAACAATGTAATGTGATTTAGAGATTTGTCAATTTTTTTAATTTTTAATTTTTTTTGTTTGCAGAACAGGGGACAGCAGCCTTGGAAACTTTATTTGGGATTATTTGGGGATTTAGAAATTGGAATTTGGTGAAAGAGTTAGAAGTTTATATTAATATTTTTGTATATACAATATTCATTGTTTTTGGTACATTTTGATCGGGGAGAAGTATTGTCAACAAATTTGCTGATATGATCCGAGAGTGCCACCTATAATTGACCATGAGAGAGTACGGGTGTTCGGAGATCTCGACCTACATGTTTTACATATTGTCCATGTGATTTGTTGATTGTCATAGCAAGAGCCATCTTCACATGAAATTGTCTTCGATTAAATTTAAAAGGTATCTCCTCTGGGAATGAATGTTGTTTCTCTAGCACGTGTACCAGTTAAAATGCGTGCCTCAATGACGGGATCACTGAGACGTGTGACTATGAGTCGTGAGTCATTACAAAGCCCACGTTTTGGAGCTATATTACGCAACAACATGATTGGACATCCAACTTTAAGATTGAGCTTCGAAGGTGGCAATCCTAGCAACTCCAAAGAATTAAGATATTTTGTAGGATACAGATTAGATTTTCAGCTCCTAACTCAAGAAGTACTGAATCTGCATTATGAAATGTGAGCTCCTTGGAACATGTGAATAATTATATGATTGTTGATATTGTCAACAATATCGAGTTGATAATATGGTTCAATCTTTGAATTATTCATCGTTGTATGAATTTTATATCTCTAATACCATTGTAGACGGAGTCAATTAGTGATTATATATGTCGACCATGCACCATTGGTTGTGGAAGAGAAATGTTGTCATGCTCATCGACTTGAATGGTGTCACTCCCAACTTGTAGCAGCCAGCTCGTGAACTGCCAATTTTCCAAAGATTCTTGAGCCAAACGCATGTTTTCTCTTAACCTTAATATACATATACCGGGCCACAACATTGACCTTCGAAGCGAGGCTTCTACGATTTGTCCTCTAGATCCATTTAGGACTAGGAAACGCAAATCGTCCTATAGAGGGGAGCATTTGAGCTCCTCTTTGCCGGTAGGAAATTAGAAACGATAGTTTAGGCCCCCATACAGTCCGCGAACCTTGCACTAACCGCAGCCGGGTAGGCGGTTCCTTGAGCCCAACCTACACCGCAATTTACCACGACCCCACTAGGCTAGTATGTCATTGCCCTGACTACGTGCGCTCAGGGCTCGTCAACCCAACTTAATGCTGAACAATCTATTGTTTATGACGAAGTCCGAACATCAGTGACCGAACATCGTGGTACAATTTTTTTCATCGAAAGACCGGTCGGAACAAGAAAAACATTTGTTTACAACTCCATCACCCTTGCACTTTGTGCACAAGGCAAGATCGTAATATGTGTTGCATCCTTTGGTATTGCTGCTATTCTCCTTGATGATGGACAAACTACACATTCTACTTTCAAATTTTCAATCCAGATCAATAAAGATTCAATGTGCTATAGATAAAACATCGTAAGGAGTGGATCTTCTCCGAGATTGTTCCTTGATGATCTAGGATGAAGTTCCTATGAAACATCGTCATTGTCCGGATGCAGTTGATCGTACACTGTGAAATATACGCAATGACAACAGACTTTTTGGAGGCTACAACTTTTTGGAGGCCTCACTGTAGTGTTTGGAGAGGACTTTCGTCAAATTTTGCATGTTATTGGTATTTAAGGTTTAGAACGTAATTGCCTTCCAAGTCTATAACTAACACCTACTGCCTGGGTTCCCAAGCCGCTTATAACCGGGGTCTATCTTACCCCTTCACAAAGCACCTCCCGAATCCAAGAGGAGAGGACTCCACTTCCTTCTCCCAATGCCCCTTCTTCTCCGAGGCTTGAGCCAAGCTCTCCCTAAGAACGGCTAATTTGTCCCTTTCCTATCTTTAGCTTGACGAAAGTTAATAAGCAAAGCAAAAGGGTCAATCAATCACCCTTTGGTCACTCAAGTTTTTATAAGTTCAAAAAGTTCAATCAAAAATCCTAATTCTTATATGGGAATTTTTTCCTCAAAAAAATTAGGAAAATATTTATAAATTTAAAATTCCGAAAAAAATACCTCCCAAGAAGAATGTCGTGGGGGAAGACCAACGATGCTAAAATCGCCCTATCAGATTGCGGGAACCCCTCGGGAACATCCGAGAATGTCAAGACCAGTCCGAGAGCAAGTTCCCGTCGTGGTCGCACCTTCTCAGATGTACAGAAACTGTCTTAAGAAACCTCAAATCATGCCCGCTTGGGGGCACAAATACAACCTATGGTGGGGCCAAAGACTGTTTCGTCCTATCTATATCTATTTAAGGGCTTCCAGCTCGTTAGGTCATCCTCTCCGCGGGGACTGACACGTTGTGCCACTATAGCCGTGTACTTTTGATCCACCCCCCTCTCTAGCTGCCTCTACCTCTCCTGCTCAACCCCGTGGGTTGGGTCGCGCCTGCTCCTCTCTGGCTAGGCTGCACCGCCTCCACCCAGGCTCTCTCTAGTTCCAAGCACGGAATTTTTCTACCGCTGACAAAGGAGCATGCACACAATAACCCCTTAAGGAGGTATAGATTAAATCAAATAGTGTAGGGTGAGAGACCCCCATTAAAATGCAAGATCGGCTTATATCCACAAAATAAATAAATAATACAACACGTGGGGTGTTTGGGCTGGGCCCGCTTCCCTGCTGTGCAGTGTGCACTCCAAGAGTCAACTCCTGTCTCGGTCCGCACGGGGGCGCCTTACCCCCGGCTATGGGCAGTTGACTTCCCTGGCTAAACCACTACCCCCCACGCCCTACGGGGGCTATGGTGGAGGGCCAGGTCTGATAAACAACAAAATAAACAAAACAAACAAAACAAAACCAGCCCCCTGGTTACTACAAGTACAGTGGGATGGAGGTTTTAGCTCTTATCCCACCTGAAATACAATGGCTATTATCACGTCCTAATTTCATTATACAACCAATTGTGCTATGTTATAATACAGTTCAATGTGCATGAGAGTGTCCAGCCATGTTCCGCATAACTAAGGGCCACTTCATTTGAGAGGGTGACTGCCTCCTTTTCGGGTAGGCTCTTCTTCGAAAAACATTCATCATTATGAAAAGGGGGCAGCTGAAAGGTGGAGTGGTAGTTGAGTTTTTTCCTGCTCTACACTAAAACTAATTTCCGACTTTCAGTCGTCACTAAAATAATCATCCCCAAAGTTTTATGACAGTCTAAAAATTGGCAAGTACATTTTATAAGGTATTGCCATCTAAAAAACCACCAGTCAATAGCTCAATTGAATAGAGTGAGTGGCACCTGGGTTCAAATCCTGCTGCCTTGTTGCGTGGGATATGATCTTCTCCTTCTTCTCCCCCTTCCATTGGGACACCTGCATTGAGCGTCCCTTGTGCTTGGAGCCTAATGTTGAGGATACTTTGAAAGAGGTTATTTTTAGTGTTTAATTTCCTGGAAAAGCCACGTTCCAAGCCTTTGGAATCACATGATCCATGGAGGGCTCGGACCCGCCGCCCTTAGGAACCTTGAGAGGGCACCCGATTGAGAACCTGGGCATACAATCCACATTGATAAATGTTACCTCTATAAAATGTTCAACTATCATAACTGTCAAGAAAACTCTACTCCCCTACATGTGTACAGTAGCAAATGTGAAGTGTTATTTGCTAACAAATGTTACTCCCCTCGTCATTAATTTGCCCGTAAGAAATATGTTAAAGGCTTCACCTAATAACATGAGATATGATCCAACTATACATCTTGAGATAAGATTACATCCCAAAACATAACCAATCAGAGGATCATAAGGTAATCAAAAGATAGTACTAATGTGATCAGAAGCTAATACTATACAATAGGAGTATGTTCAGCTTCCATAACTTGAGATGTTTGAGATTATGGAGGTTGATTATTTTATTTTTTGACTTATGACGTTGTGAAAACCATTTCAACCATGAGATGCACAGATAGAGAGAACTTGATGAAATGCAGCTTAGAGAAGCTCGTCAGACCACAATCGATTCATATTTCCACTCTATCATTTTATGATTCCATACACTTTATTTCATAAGTGTTAATTTTATAATTTTGTTTATAAAAAATATTACATCTTGTAAATGTTAATCCCTAAAGGATGACACGACCCGATTCTGGTCGCGTCAGATTACTTGCCACGCTCCAATTCCCATAGATGATATTGGATGGAAGTGAACATTGAAGATGAATTGTACATGTCAGAGAGGAGCACACGTGGGAATTTACAGCGCCAAAAAATCATAAAAGCTCTACTCCCTAGAATTTTGCAAAATGCCAAGGTTTCATGAAATCCAGTGTTAGAGCACCATTGACCTGCCTACGTGGCAACCAAATGGGCAATCTTCAAGATAACATCTAGGGTTGAAAATTTATCATAATGCCAAAAAATTTGGACAAGCCACCATGAAATGTTACTATGCACTTACTTACCAGAGGAATTGGAAAACAAATGTCACGTCATGGGTGTACTTGGGAAAGAAGCCAAAACAAGATTTTCTTACCCCCCAGATTTCACATACAAAGCAGCCCCCCCATATTTTTGGCATTTTGGTCTGAGATTCTGGGAGATGACCTGTTGGTTGCCCCTTATCCGAATTCTGGAGGCCATTTCTTCAAGAAAAAATGTAAAATCACCAAACTTGCATGGTCAAAGCAATTTTTTCTCTCTTTTTTGTTTCATGGTTTCAACTTGTTCAATTTTCTTTTTATAATCTACTAAATGGAAGGGTCAAAAGTGCTACAATTCTATGAGGACCTTCATGTAGTAGGTAGGGATGAAATGGAACGGTTCATCCAGCTGGATGTAAGGGGGTAGGAAGTTACAGCTCAGCAATGGAGGGTATGGCCCACTTTTTGGGAAAACTCCCAAAAGTTAGCTCGTCCTTTAGTGCGTTTCCCTTCAATAATCATTCAAGTATCCAGGGCCACTCCCCTGTTCTCTTCAAAAAAACAAAAAAACAAAAAAAAAAAGTGTTCACTTAGACGATTTTTTTTTTTTTCTATTCCCGCTGTTAACATTTATCCAAGGTGAAGTGAAGTGGGCCCATCTGTGCAGTTACTGGACTTCGGACCCAATGACCAGCGTTAGCGGACCATCTTTAGCAGACCCCAAATTATTACAACCACCTGCACACTTACTACCAAAAGAAAACCCCGAATCCCACCCCATCGCGAGCTCGCCATTGGCTGCTCTCAGGCACGCTCTGCTTGAGCCCTTTAAACAATAATCGTTTTTTGACCTCACTGCATGTTTTGCTTGGCTTGTATGTTTACCTATCTTTTGCAGAGATGCTCAAACCAACAAGAACCGACAACATCCAAGCTGAAGAATTTGAAACTTATTGGAACTGGAAAGGTAAATAAAATGGGAGTTTCCAAACCCCAGCATTGGTGGAGCTCCAGCAGACCCCCACTTTCAAAGAGCTGCCCCTTACAAACCATAAATCTAAGAACTGCCCAACACTGGTTATTTTCTCCTCTCACTGTTAAGAGCCTGATTTTTGAGCTGTCACTGCTTCTGGATGTTTCCCTGTTATAAAAATAGAATCTAGGAAAAGTTGTTTGCCAGTGCCCTCAGCACCAGTGCTCAAATTTATTTGTCACTATCTTTGTGGCATCAAGTTAGCCCCATCACAATGATGTTTTAAAGAAAAGTGCCTGTCTGGGTTGTTTGCGGGTGCTTTTTGCCATTATTGGACAGTGGAGAGGGCTCACAATGTAAACTGCAAATGTGTAATTGAGGTGAAGTAAAAAATGAGATGAGAGATGACAGGGGTCAGCTGCATTGTATGGCCTAGGAAGTGAAGCACATTTTCCTATAATTTGATGAGGTTTAGTCACGAAATTTTATTTGTTTCCGTTGTAACTTAGAAGTTTCTCATATTTCCACCATCTCCTGGCAGTCTTGCATGCCATGAGTTTCAATTTGTTTGTACTCAAGAATGTCGAAAACATCAAGTGGACCGAGATATCTTGGCGTGCCATGAACTGTTTGTGTCTGTGGCTCCATCCGCCTAGCTCTCAAAAGACAATCGGATTTGTTGGGATGTCGGGCTAATGCTCTCCACACTTCTTTGTCAATGTTTAAGACGTTTACATGGGGTCGACATGTGGCCCGTTCCTCCAGTGTACTCCAAGGCTTACTCTCTTTTCCAAGAACATCTCAAGAGTTGAGCAGACGATTGAAAGTGGTCTAATTGTAGGCCTTTGGCGGCAAACGCTCGCCAGAAAGGAAGTGCTCCACAAGTTGAAGATAACGACTGCGCTGCAAAAGTGGAACTTCGTGTCCAGCTCCCCTCATCGTCACAAATGTCAATCCATCGTAGACCACCGACCGACCTCCCACCTGCAAAAATAGTTATTTGAGAGGGAAAGGAAAAGAAACTTCATGGCATTTAGAGAGGACCAATGGGACGAGAGGTACAACAAACAAACCAAGGACTTGTACTACTAAGTACAACTTTCCCAATCCGCGTGGAGGTCTTGCCCTTTGCCATATTATGACCCTGACCAGTGCGGTGAAAATGTAGTATGGGACTGTCAAGGCAAGAGACCCAAGCTGTGCCAAGGACGGTCTCACAAGAATGGACGCTCCATTAACAACCAACCATAACCACTACTTCCAAATTCTATGTGAAGTAGCCAGGTGTTACTGCATTCATGCTTTCATGCAATGTACAGCCCAGGAAAAGAGACCACATTAACGGAAGGAAACACAGTAAAGCTAGACTACGTGCTGGATTACATCCTGCAGACCTTACTGTAATACTGACAGAATTAGAGGGGGGTCCCATGAAATCAGCGCCCAATCCTTTTTCTTGTATATCCATGGGGTTCAGACTCTGGAAGGGAGATATACATACATGGAAGGGACGGGCCTCCTGACGCCACAGTGACGAACCTTGGAGTACCCTTCTGTTCTCAATTAGGTCAGCTCGGATTCCTAATTTTTGTTAGTGCAATCATCAATTCTGTCGCTCAAGGTACGAGAAATTCAATAGTCCATAGATGGTCAATACCTGTTGGTGGTGGTACCAAGCATACCATGAATGTTTGATAGGCAGTTTCAAATCCTTCAAAGAATATCTTGTGGCTGTCACGGGCACTACACTGTCTGCATCCCCGCTGCAAAGTACGCTCCCAAATGAGATCAGGTGACCAACTTTTCTACAGCTTGGTCAAACTGCACCAGATGTGCAGCCTCTTGAGGTGGTTAGAAAACATTAACCTTTGCTGTAGAATTACTGGCTTCACATACACCAAATTACAAAGCCTTCAAGGACCAGCCTCTTGAAAGAATTTGTTGAGACATTTGGACTCAAATTTTCCGATCTTCGACTAGGAGCGTGGGTCTGACATGATATGTACCTGTAGACCCAGATCTTAAGGCCAGCTGCAATCAGCTCCCGATAGATAGGAAGAACTGTCTCAGGTTGGTCTGTCCAGTTGTTGAATAACAAGTCGCTGCATCACCCAAAGTGTACAATGCAGAGTATTTGTCAAGTTAACAATTTCGTATGTCATGAACCAGCTTTCCCGAGCTCCAGGCCAGGCTCAACTTAGGACCATGCATAGGGGCCACTTCCCTTTACAGCAGTTTCTGAATTGTTTTTCAGCAAGTCCACTTTAGATGTCACATCCTAGAACTGGAATTCCAGTTGTATTCGCATGTAATGCCTTTTGCACATCAGGCCGGTTGAAATAGATTTCAGCATAATTCTCAGAGCATGGATCAAATGCGGCCCTGAGCACCCTCCGTAACTGCAGCACATCTCCTTCTCCCACAACCATGTATCAGGACTCCCGCAGCAGTGCTGCATTCAATCATGGTTCTCTTGCCTAACATGATGTGAACTGACCCAGACTATGCTCACGCTATGCCTGCTGTAATATTTTAACACCGTCCCTGCCCTACGAGGCCTAATGTAGGTCGCAGGTTGTGGGGACTATTTCCTGAGCAAGGACATTCCGTCATACTAGCCTCCGTGCTCAAGGAGCGGTGCAATAAATGAGCATCATAATCCAAATAGTACACTCCCTTTCCGTGTTCCTTTTACATGTGCGTCCTTTTCAACATATGCCTGAATTATATTTCCTTTGAGATGGTTGAGTGAACTACACGTGGCACCAGACCTAATAGGGCACAACAGAAGACGAAACAGTCGAAGAAACGTACTGGGTTTGCAGTATCCACATTTCGTCTCGAGTGCTGGCCAAGACGGCGGGCAGAGCCATTCGGGCTCACGGTACATGCGGGTGTGAAGATGCTGTACTGATCAATGTTGCCAAACTCTTTGTCCGGCGCATCGTAATACAGTAGCTGTATGCATTTGTTGGAAGGGCCATGCACAAAGTCCGTCCAGTTGCAAATAGCTTGGAGGCGGGCGTAAGTCTCATCGCTAATCATGGCATGGGTCCAGTAGTAGTCGACAGTGCCCACATTATCATAGTAATAATCAATAACTGGGTTTTCAACCTTTTCACAGTGAAAGAAAGAAAAAGTTCAAGTTAAAGTTTGTTTAAGAAAGAAACCTTTACAACGTCCAGGGATACAGTGATAGGCAACTCAAGTTCTCATTCAAAGGCTCTGTGGTAAAAAGCACAATCGCAAGTGCTGTAGACTTGTGTATGTGAAAATTCCTCTACATACTGAAGCTGCACAGTAGAAGATAGGGACGTCGGGCTTTACCATGTATCCCTGAAGTGGAGCTTCTCCGAGGACTCCAATTTCTTGTTGGTTTCATAGACCAATTTTGCCAGCTCCGGCACATAGTAACCTGCCCCATGTGCAGATGTGTGCACGATGCCAAATCAGTATTGGCAGCCAAAACTCAAAGACGGAAATCTAAACTGAAGTCAAAGTCTAAAGTTTCAAACTTAGTACACCCACAGGGAGGTGCAGACGGGCCCATGGTAGTTCGCAAACCAGAGCGAGAAAAGGAAAGTTCAAGTTAAAGTTTTAATTGTATAGGGCCCTACCGCGGTGTGAGGGGAGTGTAGGCCGAGGACTACTACCCGAACACCAAGGGGGTCGTGAATGCTGGGATTTCTTTATCTTTTTAGATGACTGATCTTGATCGCTCTGGGCTAATCGACGGCTACGATTACATGAGATAATGAAAAGCCTTTCCGGGAAAGAAAAGAAATTGGATGGTCGCAGCGATTTGCTTGAACGTCGCGCCAGAATTGCGCGTCAGCTACTGCGAATACAAAGAAAACAAAATCTGGAGGGTTTAACACATCAACCCACAGCCCACTAGGGCCCAACGGACGGTTGAGGGATTGAAGCGGATCACCCTCAACCACTGGGTTCAAAGAAATGAAATGATACTTTGTAACGCCCGCTGAAAGTTGAAGGAGAGCCCTCTTAATATGAATTCAGAGCCTCTACTCGCTTTCTTTGAAAAAAAAGAAAAAACAAGTGTGTTAAGAACTCTAGATGATATCCACTAGAAACCCGGAGGGCCCAAGGGACACCAATAAACAAAGAACAATTCAACGCTCAAGCGATGTGCAGACTTAAGCCCGAGTGACTAATGCTGAGGTAGAGACTACTGGCTCCTGGCATACAAGTACTCTGCATATTAAACGAGGTCTGGTCTGCTTCTGCTCAACATAGGATCTGATGTATCTTTACTAAGCTGCCAATCAAAAGCTAAACTTATGTATCTGTATCTTTATACATACCAGCATAACTTTCACCCATCAGGTAGAAGTCCCGCGCCTTGTACTCCGGAAATTTTTTGAACCAATTTACAAGGAAGGCGTAGTTGTCTATTGCTGCAAAATCAGCAAAAACTTAGACTTTAGAACACATGATCACTTTGCCCACAGATTCGTGTCGAAGTCTAAGTTAATGAAATTCAAAAAACTGAGAGTCGACTTGATGAGAATGTTCTCGAATTCGAAGGTTCTGAACACACTTCTGCCTTTACCGGTAACCCGGCCAACCACAATTGCCGAGTAAGACCAAAAGTACATTCAACGCATCCATCAGACAGACTGGAAGGAGATCTAAACAGGCGAGACAGACCTGTTTGCTTGTCACCAGTTAATGGCAAATCCTTTGTATGGTTAGTGTACGAGAACCCCACGCCCGCAGGTGACTCCACAAATACTACATTCGCAGCTGCACATTTAAAGCAGAAGGGTAAGCAAGATTGGATAATCATTGCCAAGAATTGGCTGCATGAGAACTTAACTTAGCCTGCAAACAGGCCAGACGGTCCATACTTGAGCTGTAGTCTCGCTATATCAACCTCTAAACAGGTGACAGTTTAGACTGTACTCAGGTGGAGACAGAGTGAGTGGAGTTCAGAAGTATGGTACCGTGGTTGGCACTGTAAGGGTTGAGGTAGAGGCCAGTGCCGTTAGGATGGATGCGGAATGGCCCCAGCTCCTCTGCAAACCCAAAGGCCAGTGATGAACAACCTGGGCCTGCCACCATCCCACCTCTCTTCACGTGTGAGTTTCATTCTTTACGTCACTCTTTGAGAATGGCACATGTAGATGCATGTAGTATTCAATCTCAAAGGCCCGTTTCTGCAAGTCTCGACTGATTGAAAGGCAGAACTGGACTCTGCACTTGGTTACCTGGGCACCAGCTAGCTCTGATTCGTAAAATGTTCAAAAGATGAGCACAGTGCACACTCCTTGCAGTATGTAGCCTAGAATCCCATCTGAGGGACTAAGGAAAAGGAATCCAGTGTCGGCTAAAACGAAGAGTTTGGACGATAGAGATGGGCAAGGGGAGATAACGTACTCATCTGCTCAGGGAGGACCTCAATGTTAATTACATCGATGACCTACCTCTAGAAAGAAATGAGACGGGCTGTAACCAGATGGGACATTGAAAGGGAAAGAGAAAAAAAATTACAGGTGGTCCAAGCAAAACTCACCACCATTGTACCAAAACACCAAGGGCTTGGTCTCCGGGGTGCTGGCAGCTTCAGTGAAGTAATAGAAGAGGGCTCTTCCGCGCGTTGTATTGACCGTCACGTACCCTGAATACATTGCGAAGCTCACAGGCGGTTGCCCTGGCAGTGCCTGTACTCTATCCCTTACCTGCTCCGCCTGCCAATCTACGCCGTTTTCCAGAGTTATTCTCCTATTTCCGGTTGAGCCTGGGATTTCCCGAGAATTTAAATCTTGGCTGTCTGTCTCTGCTGTCGTCTCGTTCCAGCAAGATTCTGTTGGTACATCGTGCCGAAACTCGATATATCCGGAAGGATGTCGATGGGCGCCACTGACCTCCTGTGCAAACAAAATTGACAGAGAGGCCAGCAGTAGCAGACCCACACGGCCACTGTGTGATGGACTGACGGGAGCGCCCTTTTGGAGGTGCATTGTGAGACAAGAGACGGATGGAGAGAGAGGACCAGGTGAGGCCTCTCTCGGCAGGAAGGCTATGTGCGATTGAACATGAGAGCTAGGAGAACATGCACCTACTAGACATGCGCATACTGCGCTTGAAGTGATCAAGCTAAAAGGTTACTGTAGCTGTTTCATAAACAATTGGGCGGGAGGAATGAGAGAGACAGTGTGTTGAGAAGGAGCAGAATAGGTTGCACTTGGAAGAGAGAGAGAAGGTGGTGATGACAGGCAGCCTGCCGAGGCAAGGGAACGATAATAAGGAGGGTGGTAGGGACAGACGGCTTTGCTCTTTATGAGGTGTCCAGAGCCTCTGCTTCCTTTGTACCTTCATTCACACTTCGGGAGGAAAGGATGGATCAGTAATAAATATACGGTGTGAGAGGGAGCGGAACGTGTATAGTCTACATGTAGCCTTAGACGCCTACCTACCTTGGGAGAATTTCAGAGTTAGGCTGCCCACGCGGTAGCGAGCGCGGGCAGCGCGGGCATTATCCCGCGGGGCTTCCAGCACCTCGGCCCTGTAATCCCGGGGCTCGTATTACAGGGCCTCGGTACTGGAATAGGGAATAGCAAAAAGGCCGTATCGCGGGACGCCATAAAAATCATAGTTTTGGGCTGGCCTGGGGCGCTGCCCGGGGTCTAGGCCATGGACCAAGCTAGGTGGAAATTTGTGAGGTCCAAGGGGATCAAACAAGCTGCAAGGGAGAGAACATGTCAAAAAGCTTGTTGCTTCAGTCTCAACCCACGAGTCAGTCCCTAGTGCAAGTATGGAAATCCGAGTCAAGAGGAAAGTCAGTCCACCATGAACCAGAACCAATATGCTACAGTGGGTTGCTCTGTTCCGAAATTCAACTTAGCAGTTTGCAGGGATCAGCCAACGACGTCAACACCTGTGAGGTAACCAAGGATCTTGGGGGGGGGAACAAACTCTTCATTTGGGTAAAGATGTAGAAAATAGCAGATGGCGGATGGCGGATGGACGGCAACCTCGTATATGGCAAGAATATGTGTCGATTGTTGTGTGGTATGGAACAACGAAGAAGCATGTTGTTGCCCTGTTTGCTGAACCACTTCTAGGTTTGGGATAGGTTTGAGGTTCGGGATAGGTTCGGATTATGGACTATGCCCATTTTGAGATTTTTATTGCATATAACCCCTCAAAGATTGAAGGTTCGGCGCCGAACCCCATTTCATACACTTTTTTTAAAAAAAATGAAAATAAATAAATAAATAAATAAATTTCAAAAACATAGGTGCCCGCACTGTTTGGCGCCGAACAGTGCCATAGGTTCGGTAGTAGGTTCGACAAAATATTCCTCGGATATTTGTGAGAATATCCCTGAATCAGAATCTAAAAATATGCCTCTGCTCATGGAAAACTCAACCTCACAAGCTAGCAGCCACGTGGAGTATCAACTCTAGCTCTAACAGTCACGGTTTCTTTATTTATTATTTTATGGGATAAAATTGGGACCACCAACTCTCTCCCAATTCTTCTATTTATTTCTAGGATAAAATTAGAAATGCCAAAATGCACTCTGACTGCATGACTTTGACCTCAAGCCTAGCATCTTCTTAACTAACCCCATCCATTGCTCAGAAACAGCTGACAATCACAATACAGCTCATCCACACGGGTACACCAGAATCAATACCAAAGTATGCGTGCCACGAATTTAGCCCAAGCCCCCACGTTAAAATGTAAGATTAACTCTAAACAGAACGTCCATGTGGTCACCACACATAGGCCGTCCAAAATCTACCCAAGTACTGAGACAAATAAACCACCACGTAGGTTAATTTTCACATTATAAATTTAACTATTGAAGGAAGACAAATCTGAATCCAAATGTAGACATGCCAGCTAATAAGCGGCTTTCTTTATCCCAACAGTAATTACTTAAGGAATAAAGTTACGCGAGTAATATGGAGTGTCACAAGGTACGATATATTGGTTGGGATATTTGATTGAAAAATTTGACAGGTTGCATATACTCTTCCATTATTATTTTCCAATTGATAGTTGTGCTTATCATAAATCTTATACCTTAAAACCTCATATCTATGATTAAAGCTCAATGACATTCCAAAAAAAAAAAATCCACCCTTGGGATACGCTTTATAGAGTGGTTGGGATACTTAATTGAAAGTTTTCATTGGCCCTAAACGCTCTTCCATATTTGTTTGTCACTGATACTTTTGCTTATCTTAAGCCTATATCCTAAAACCTCATTCTGATGTTTGAAGCTCATTCAAAAACAATTCCCGCAGTGGTTAACTTATATACCTTAATGGCTGGGATGTTAAATTTGTAATTGTTAAGAAGTTATCTCATTCTATGTTATATCTACCATTTTATTATCCAATGTATGTCATTCGACTTTGATGTTGGCGTTTTACGATTTGTTTTTTAATTTTTATGAATTGAGTTATGCAATTTCACAAAGTTGATTGATTCATTATTTTATAATATTTCTATTATTTTATTTTATTTAAATAAAAATTATATTAAACTTTTTCCGAATTTAAGCCAAAAGTATGGAATTAGTTAAAATTGAGATCTATGCTATCCACCAATGTCGAGCACCACAAACATGCAAACCTACACAGCATCTATGTAAAAACAAATATGAGTGGCGTGGGAAAGATGATGAAATGGAGATTGTTGACGACCGCAATTTTCTTCCCTATCTTTCAACATTATAATAGATGTGCAACCTTTATAAAACCTGTACAAAGCGAGTATGAGTAGTACGGAGTGAGTTCAGTATCAATTTTCAGTTTTTTTTCTAGATTTGATGTTGTTGTATATTCCTCGTTTTGGGTATACCAGTGTTGCAATAAATATACAAGATGGTTTAATTTTAGATATATATATTTTTAGGACATCACATATCCTTGACATAGAGGGGGTTAACTGTAGAGATTTGGGTTTAGGTAAATTAAAGTTGAGATGCATAACGAGGGCTGTGAATATAGCATGTTAGACATGTTGCATGCAAGACTCAACGCTAACAATGAAGAATGACTGATAGAGGAAATATAAAACTATGTATGTTCTATGACATCTATACTATACAAATGCTCTATACTAGAATTAAAAAAATATGTCACATAAGATAATATGACATCATGTGCTCTATCATCATAGACGAGTGCAAATGGCAGATTAATAGACTGGTCGTCATCCTATACTGTTTCATTAGTTTACATTGACATTGTTCCATTTAGGCCTAGGATCTATTAAGTTTGTCTATATGCCATTTGGTTTGGTTGTATCACATGATGCGGATGTAATGTACAGTAGGATGTTGGCATTGACTCAACAGATACGACATGTAAGTGTCTCAGGCTAGCTGGATAGCCAAAACTACCAAAGTTGTTGGAGATGTCAAAATTAGATAGACCCTCCAATTTTAGTATGCTCACTATGTGTAGAGCGATCAACGCAACTAATACATTTCTTGGCCATACCAATGTTCTTGACCTTTTTGTCTACTATACTATTATTATTTGAGTCTTCTAAAATTAATATGATAATAAATATTATTATATTTATTATTATATCATGTATTGTTGTCTAGATTATACTAGAAAACTAGGATTGAGAATGGAATTCAAGTATAAATATCATAAGCATTGTGAGACCTTGTGAAGACTCAAAAGTGGTTTGCTCTTAGTTCGTAGTTCTACAATCATATGTTCATTGGACCTCGACTAGTGGATGTTAGATTATATCTTTCTAGCACTTTAAAATATGGAGACTCTTGTTGGTATGAGCAAAGTCATGGGGATGATTCTAATAGTTATGACATTACTTTTTATGCGTCCAGTGAATGGATACTGGATCATGCAATCGGGATATGCAATTTTTAGCGGAAACTATAAATTGTACATGCAAGATGATTGTAATTTGGTGTTGTATTACATTCACCATGGCGACATGAAACCCATGTGGGCCACGGACACTAGTGGGCACGGTTTCAATTGTTTCATGATTGCGCAAGACGATGGAAACCTTGTGGTTTATAATGAGGCAAGTCAACTGCTTTGGAGCTCCAAGTCATCTAGTAAAATACAGTGTGGCACTCATCAATATACAATCGATCTACTTGAGATTGGAAATCTCTGTATACTTTGTACAGATTCCTACGTTGATCCATCAGATGGTAAAACTAAACATCTAGCCGCATGGTGCTCTAAAACTGGACATGGTCCATAGTATGGTAGCCTCTCCCCACTTTCTGGCCACAGCTACTTGTCAAATCTTTGTGGAGTTAGAGGGAACAGTAGCAATGTGGCATGTTTTTTCTTCAAACAACCTCTTTTCCCCTATTACTCAAATTGTCTTAACTTCAAGTTCCAGGAGGTAAAACTTATACTAGACTATGTCTTTAAGGGGATGCTACAGCCAAGGAATGGTTATGTACCCTCTCTGGTAAGAACGTTAGCAACATTACCCTTAGAGTTGTTGTCATGCTGACATAATATCAGTTCGATATATTGCATGAAAATATAGTATTTGGGTGGGGGGGGATGAGGTTAGCTGGAGATTGCTTCAAAGATGGCCATAAGCTCCGCAGATAGTATGGTTGAAGCAGGTAGTGAGCAATAAAAATCTATATTTTTTTTGCTCGTTGTTCTCTGAGTAAAGCGAGGAGAGGTTTTGGCCCCGCTTTCATCTTCCCGAACAATGCTTAATTTGCTACGGTCACTGGCCAGAAAAGAGATGATTGATTCTCTTCTCCGTTTACTTCTCTCCCGACGGGCCGGGCTTGGCAAAGCACATGGGAGCCCATTATATATCCCGGAAATAATACGTGAGCCCAACGGGGACACGAACCCAGAATTTAGAGGTGGTTTTTGGTGTTCTGCAGTAATCTAAGCCAAGACGAGGTGTGGAACAAATATATCAAGATGAAGAAAGGATGGGGCTGATGAAGATGGTGAGAAGGTTCCACCGGCAATGGCAGTGTTGGAAGAACAAAGTGTTTGTTATTGCTTGCAAAGTCCAACATCGCCAAGGCAAGAAAGCACTATGAGTTGCACAATTGCAAGCAAATCGGAGTCGGAGGGAAATCAAGTTTGGAGCAGGCATGGAGGTCTAGTTAAACATTAAGAATTCACTACTACATTTTTATTTTTTTGGGGGGGGGTAATTACTATATAGTATAATTAGTCAAGTTTTTTTTTCATGTATAAATATGATACTCTATGTGAGATTATAGATAGCATGAATATATCACATAAACGACTAGGCTATGTTTTCTTACATGAATATGAAAATTTAGGAGCTAGACCAATTTATTAATATATGTTGAGTAGACCATCTTTATGTAAGGTCGATGTCTGATTTTTGTCACAATAAAAACTTGTCTACCAACATTTCGCGTGTGACTCAAAGAAACATATGTCGAATAATTTGCATCTAATAGCTTCAAACGAAGGTATCAAAAACTTTGGATATTAAAGTCATATCTACTATGTCTTGACTTGTTATGTTTTTATGAGGGGGTGAGGGGGAGAAACGGAGAACAGAGCCCAGAAATGAGGTGAAAAAAATAACCACCAATAGGGCCATGAAAGCTTACACTGGAAAAATCACCCCGTGATTATGTTTATGTTTCATATATGACATGATAATCTTATGCTTACGATTATATATTTATGAAAAAAATGCATTAATATGTCTCAATTTGGACTAGTACTCTTCACTATGTAAAAGAAAATATTATAACCATGTCATGGATTAGTATGTTCTTCATTGATCATCAAACATGTAATTAGATTTTAAAATTGCTAGCTTGCACATAACTTTTATTGACAAAGAGGACATTATTTTGGATGATATATATCCAATTTCAGCATAGCATTTGAAGGTTGGGGGGGGTGGGGATATGTATTTTGATTGCATTAAGATGACCAAGTATCATACCACATGTGGGGTTTATTTATCTCTTTTACATTTCATGAGTGATGAATGGAGGTGGGCTCCTACTTCACATTAATGTGCTATCTATCACCATATTGTGATGGATCGAGCTAGTGTAAATGCTAGATCAATAAACATAAAGTGAAATGGCTATTAGTTAAAGTGGTTTTAACTTTTGGCTGGAGTCTTTTATCTCTCTCATTGGAACCTCTATTCACGATGAAAATATATTTTAATTACTTCAGTTTTCCACTTTCTCTTACATGGGTATTCATGGAACCTAAGTGGAAGGCAACAGAGGTGCTCGAGCCCCCACCACCTCCAACACACCTTGACTAAATGTACGAACTCTTTTTTAGTTTCCACACAGCCCCTTCCCTTCGCCACGTCGCTCCCCGCGGGAAGGAACGAGTGAAGCAGCTGCTCAGGTATGCCCACCCCAAAAGAAGAACATCCCACCGATGCTGCTGATCCCATTCGTCGTTAATTTAACTTGAAGAACGAACAATTTGCAAATTGAAGAGCAAGTTCAGGAATAAAAATAAAAATAAAAATAAAAATCTAGACATTGCTTCGTCTATTGGTATTGAGCGATACTCTTGCGGGAGCAAAGAGGCTTGTTCGGAGAAAGTGCCGGAAGAAACGCGCATGGACAGAACATTGTCGAAAATGAAATTGGAAAGATTCTAATTTGAATTGATTGGTCAAAGAAATAATTTCGGAAACGTTGCCAAACTCGATTATCCATGCGGTGAAAATTCTAATTCGTTGGGCGGAATTAGTAGAGCAGCACGCGACCTCCTCACTGCAGATGAGGAAAAATGTTGGTTGCCTATCTAAGTGGCATTTGCTCGCCTTGTCACCTCCACCTCGTGCTTTGCATTTGGCCAAGTTACACCCGAAGCCACACATCTGGCATTTTTTTTTGGTAAGAAAGACCTGGTTTTGGATTGGACAGCGTGAAGAAAGGAGGATGATCCTCAGGGTTTCAGACATGATGAAGTCAATTCCTTGTAAGGAAAACCATGTGGCCTGATGTCAACTCTCAAGTTTCAACCAGCTCGTGCAAAGAGGTCTCCGAGTCCGAGGGCCCTTCTGTGGAAAAAATGTGATGGGCCAGTGGGTTTCGGGTGAGGTGCGTAACAATCTGCTTGTTGCTTTTGTTTCTCCAAATCTCTGTAGGTCCCCTTTGAAAGAACTGCAGCCCACACTATCTCAATTTTGGGGATCAAGATTTAGTACAAAGAGTCTTCGTGGCATTCCACACTAGTTGGGAGAGGGAGGCCCTCTGGGGAAATTCCAGGACCATTCATCTGGGTCCAAGGGGAGTTCGGCCAATGGTCTCCCCAAGATCCAAAAGAATCTGTAAGAAGACTTCTCAGTTACTGTCTCAAGTGCCTAGACAAATTGTCACATTGGAGTGGAGAGTAAATATGCATTTGGCATGCCTTCATGAACCCACAGAAGAAAATAATGTGAGAGAGATCGAGATTGACTGGGTGGTTGGATGTGTTCTAGAAACCTATGACAACTTGTCTGGATTTGTGAAGATGTTTATGGGATCTAGTGGGTGTGAGGCATTTGTTGTCCACTATATGTGCCGAATTCTCAAAGCTTGTTCAGGAGTTCCCTACCTTTGAATTTGATATTAATGTGAATGAGGGGGATGATGTCGATCCCATAGAAGAGTATGAGGGTGATTCTGTTTTGCGAGGATGACTGGGAAACATGTAACATTGACATAGAGCCCTTACCTGTCGAGAATATACCATCTTTCGATACACGGTTTGGTCCAAAAACTTGGGGTTCTCTGGATACCATATTTCCAACAATCAAAGTGAATTTGCTAGCTCTACACCTGAGCCAACTCTGCCTCACATGTCTGATTCCATAACCCTGTCTTTTTTTCAATTGTTTTAGAGGCAACATGTACTAGTCCAAATTTGTAGAAAGAGCAATGTGTATGCAACAGAGACAATGAAGTTTGAGACTAGGGGTGGGCATGCCAGGAAGCCCCTTGCTATCCTTGAGCTGCTAGCATTTGTAGAGGTTTGTCTGCTCATGGGCATAATTGTTTTTGCCAAATACCCATTGTTATTGGCAATAAATCGAGATATTCTTTCTCTATTCTTTGCTTATCCAATCATTATGAAGGTCATGGCTTGGGACAAGTTTGAGTCCAATATCCTATGTTGCCTTCATCTTTTGGGGTGAAAACATGCTAATGTGTACCACTGACACTCCTGAAAATGACTAAATTTTGACTGCTGGCGCGTTACACTGCGGCGCGTGGACATGACATGTTGCGATGAAAACGTGATAAAATTTACAGATGATAGTGGGCACCTCGACCCCATCCATTGGATGCTCGTACACCCTCTTGTATACCTCCAATTTTTCTCGTACACCGCTAATATTGAATTTACGATACTAACTCGACTTCCGTTTGTCACCATTTGCTTTCCCCTCATCGCATCCAAACCGGGTTTGGTGTGTTTGATGCCTACTTCAGTGTTGCACATGCTTGTATAATTTTTAGGAGTTTATTTGATATATTTTTAATTTTAAAATAATTTGCAATGAATGATACACGATTTGTAAGAACTCATTTTGGCCTCAAATTCAAAATTGGAGGACCTTGTAGCCATTTCAAGGACATGGCCTTATTCCTTTTCGGTAGCTAAACACTTTTGGTGAAAGAACTATGTTCAAATTTTTGAGATTTAGTAGTACCAAAGTTTGGTGCCCCTAAGTTATGCATACCGCGTAGTAGAAAATTCCTATGATAATGGGTATTTCTGGTTTTGCAGGTCTATTGTCCTTTTTGCATTTTTCCATACTTTACATAAGCACATGAAAATCCCTGATAGGACCTTCACATGTTATGGGTGTGAAAATGAGTCGTAAAGGACTACAACATTTTGGGACATTTGAACCTTGTGTTATTCAAGACTCATTTATGACCCCTTAAACTTGTCAAATCACAGAACAATTTATATGGGCAAGACGAGAACTTCAAGGGCTTTCCAATGAAATAATGTGTCTGTGGTTTCATACTGAACTCGATATCCTAAATTTGGATCGATTGCGCCATATGTGCTGGAAAACAGTTTGTGACATCTTTTTTGGGTCCTAAGGTGAGCAAGGTGCGTTGTGTGTATGATGAAATTAATGCAAAATGCAAGAAAGTGTGGAATATGAACAAGATGGTGATGGTTGATGAGATCATGATTTGCTACAAGGCTGTAAATATTGTGCCAGCCGATAGTGTATGCCTAAGAAATCAATTGAGTGGAGTGTAAATGTCGCGCACTTCACTTCAGTAAGCTCCCCTTCACGTCATAATTACTCGCTTTGATGCGCACGCCTAACTCCCAAACTGGCCGCCGGGCCAATTCGGAGCTTCGGTTGCTCACCGGGACATAACGGTCCCCCTTTACTCCTCCACCAGACCCTCGCTCGATTTGGGCCTAGTGGAAATTCCCTTTGGTTGTCGGCAATCCGGAACAGCTCCCCACACCTTGGTCGCTTTTCGGCTCGCACGCTTACTCACTAGTTTTTGGTCACCAACGGGCCTGCACCGTTCTCGGGGTTACTACTCCCTATATATACTTCTGTGACTGTCCGCGGGGGTTTCACAAACAACCCAATCATTTGGGTCGCCCGCTCCGAAGACAATTCAAACACCATTGAAATTTGTCTGAGCACTATCCGCCATGAAACCTGCAAAATTTGGAGATGGTAGCCCATAACCCACGAAGACCCTTGACTCCCGGTGATGAGTCGCGGTGAGTCTTGGCCCACCCACCACGGCCCCAATGGACCGTGATGAGTCCCAAGACTCCCCACGACTCCCACCACAAGGTCTCCGATCCATGGTGAGTCATACGCCACCCCTACTAAGACCCACTAAGCTACCACCACCCCTCGTGGAACCACCCCCACCGCAACCCGGTGTGCGGGGCTCCATCTAGTGAGCACCTCCGCCTCCTTGAGTGCCTTGGGCACTCAAGGGTGCTTCAGCCCCCGTACCTATTGTTGCCACTGCCCCTACCACAGGGGCAGCCCCTCTTGTGTCCCGACCCCCCGCCCTCAAGGCAAAGGGCCGCGACACACCCCCCTACCAACGGGGAGTCGATGTCCTCATCGACTTGTCCATTTTGTAGAAACTAACATCCAAGTTGTGGCGTCCAATATCAAGGAGTTTGTTTCCATACCATGGCGTCCCATGGCAAAGAACCAAACCCCCATTTGACTCTACTCTCCACTAGCTAGTTCAGCCGACTTCCTCCAAGTCCCGGCCAAGGATGGAGCCTCTCAAGCTCCACCCAGTGCACTCTTCTTGGCCCACTTCAAGGCCAAGGAACAATCCTCCCCGAGGATCGAATCGCCTTACTGCAACAACATTGCTTGCGACCGCTCTTGATGCCGTTTTTGGCATCACCTTGAGCAAGGGTTTACCTTGAACCCCTTTTTTGACTAGGAAGATAACCTTGAACCAACTGCGCGCCCCAATCACTACAATTGGGTCCGCCTTGGAATGCTGGCCTGAGGTATGGGAACACGCCGAAGCCGCACTACGACTTCGTCCCGAGGTTACACGATTATAATACGTGAACGGAAGCACGTAACTTCCGCGTTAGCCCGCACTACAAGGCAACCCCCTCGGTAGCTCAGTTATAGTATGCGCACACGCCAGGTGCGCACTAGCACGTGAACTAGCACTAGCACAGTTTAAGTTAAACGACAAGGGGTTGATTGCCATGAGAAAATCCAAGACAGCCTCACAGAAGGAGTACTCTTGATCAGTTCAAGATGCATATATGTATATTACAAGGCAGATTGATGCAGAGTTATGGTCGGACAAGAAGGGGATTTTTAAAGAAAATGTGCATCTCACATGGTCACGTGCTAATTAGTTCTTGATCGTGATCTTGGTCAGCTGATACATTCCGATGTTACGAGGATGAGACATTTGAGCGCACACCTGGACTATAACGGCCTTCTTGTTTCTTGACAATAGATTTCTTGCTATTTCACTTTTGAGTAGTTCAAAATAGATATAGGGTGATGACTACCGCTGCTTCGCTTATCGATCACTGAACCATAGCGACAATAGGTGACTCTCATACAGTGTAGCTTCATGGAGTTAGCTGAGTGTGCAGAGTAAAGCAGATTATACTTTTGGCTCAATACAATTCAAGCTTATTCATTTGTTATTCATTTCTTGTGTGTACTTCATTGCATGATTGTGGTTAGTATGTGATCTAAGAGCTAGTGGAAGCAGACTGATTAGCAAAACTCAACAGCTTATGGGCCCACCACACACTATACCTCATCTTCACAATTGAAAAGTTAGTATTACGACATGAAAGGGGGAGAAGATCTCAAGGACATGGCTCACATTAGTAGGTTCATTGGGGAGAATTTCTAGCTATGGAAGTTCCAAATGAAAATTGTGTTTGAGGCCAAAGAAATCTATGGAGCTGTAGATAGTTCGATAGAGCGATCAAGTGTAGTTGGAGAAGAGGCTTTGAAGCAATGGGACAGAGATAATAACACTGCTAAAATGTTCATATGTGATGCTGTTGATGAAAAGCATTTGCAAAGGTTGATTAATTGCAACACATCCCATCAGATGTGGTCACGGTTGATCACAATCCATGAACAAAATGCATCTGAGAATAAATATGTTTTACAGCAAAAATTCTTTGAGTACAAGATGCAGGCAGATGACGATATTGCAAGCCACATAAGCAAAGTTGAGTGATCAAGGAGATGATGTTTTTTGTGAAGGTTGTGTGTACGGGAAACAATACCAATTACTTTTCCATGCTAACCAAGATCGAGAAAAGGCAACGAAACCTGGAGAGTTCTTCCATTCAGATGTATGCGGCCCCATGAGCATAGATTCAGTGCGAGGTTCCAGATATTTTGTCCTCTTTAAGGATGACCATAGCGGCTACAGGTTTGTGTTCTTTGTGAAGAACAAATCTGAAGTGTTCTCCTGTTTCCAGAAATTAGAGAAGATGGTTGTGAATGACACAAGGAGAAGGATCAAGAAATTACGGTCAGATAGAGGGGGAGAATACAAGAGTAAGGAGCTCAGTGAGTATCTCCAACATGTAGGAATCAAACACGAAACCACTGCCCCATACTCACCTGAACAAAATGGAGTTGCAGAGAGAGATAATAGAACCATAGTGGAGAGCGCGAGAAGCATGCTTCATGCACAAGGAATAGCGCTTGAACTTTGGGCAGAGGCAACTCATACTGCAGTTCATGTACTCTGTCAAGTAAAGTTTACTAGTAGTGTGAAACTAGCCAATAAATAACTAGTTTTTATATATGACACTTGGGCTTGATCCAAGTGTCAACCCAGGGATCAAGATATTTGTTGGCCCCTGGGCGTGGCTTATCTTCACGGCGAACGCGCGGTGAGGCTCATCTCTCTTGAGTTGAACCTCCCGCGTCGGCTATGACGCGCGTAGTGCAGATTCCCCATAGTTTTTGGGGTGTGCTTGGCTTGACTCGTAATGCATGAGTGATGGTGGCTAGTTTTTATTAATCATTGTGGCAAACTGATTTGTGTGTATGTATATGTTGTGTGGTTTGGACAGCGGTGTAGTTGTGTAGCGAGGTGTATGCGCACGATAAATGAAACCCTAACAACCACAAGAGATGGAGCAGTGTTGCCTAATCTTAATAGAGAAGATTTGCAGCTACCCTTAGATCCCGGAGGCAGGAGGGATGAGAGGGTTCAGAATCACGAACAAGAAGTCATCGAAGAGATAATCAGACCAGCTTCAGACATTGTAATAACCCCTGAATTGTCTGAAGAAGAAGTGAACACAAAAGGGATTCAAGCAAATACATTGAAGTCGACACTTCGTGCGCGCTCACAAAGAGAAAAGAAACCACCGAACAGATATGGTGAATGGTGGAAGCCAGGAAGTGGAAGCGTTGGAGGGTCAAATGCATATTGTGCAAGAGCAGGTGAACTGTTTGAAGAGCCAAGAAACTACTCCGAGGCAGAAAGAATACTAGAGTGGAATGTTGCAATGAATGAGGAGTTTGAGTCCTTGATTAAAAATAAGACATTGACATTGGGTAAGTTGCCTCTTGGAAGAAAGACTGTGAAGTGCAAGTGGATTTATAAGGTGAAAAGAAAGTCGAATGGAGAGATTGAGCGATACAAGGCACAGCTGGTCGCCAAAGGCTACTCCCAGCAAGCAGGCATTGACTATGCTGAAACTTTCGCACCTGTGGTCAAATATGACTCCATACGTACAATCCTTGCAATAGCAGCAACAGTGGACATGGAGATGACCTAATTCGATATCAAGACAACGTTTCTGAGTTTTATACCGATCCTTCACGATGGTGGGACAACCGCAATCACCAGGTGTGGCTTTTCTTAATGTACGACGTGAAGAAGTTCGTCCATCCTGCAAAGGTGGGCTCTTGACTCCTGTGAGTACCATGATTTGGTATTTTTCCTAATGTTTACAAGGTTCTTGGGAGAGTCAGTTTGCAGGTCTTAGCAGACCGTGTTTCAATCTCTGCCTGCTGCACCGTGGTGGTTCTCACAGACCAATCCGACATTACCTGACTACAAATAAACAACACACACAAGAGGTCCTTTTGGGTTGATGGTCGGTCAAATCCTCCATGGGTGAAGGACAATGTGGTGAGGGCACGTTTCAGCCTGTTTTGCCCTCTCATCAGACTTGGCCCTGAGATGCATGTTGAATTCTGCATGGGTGATAAGTAGGGTTGGGTGTTTGCTGGAACAATTGTAGGCCGTCATTGTCAGCCGCTAGTAGCAAGGGAAGGATGTATGCATGATTTGTGCAGAGCTTGGATGGCTGAGGGAGCAGGGGTAGAGTCTGGCCGGTCCAGATTCATCCAAGAGGGTGGGACTTCAAGCTCACGATTACCTATAATTCCCTATGGATCAATAGCTGCAAGAAACCTGCATGGGTAGATGGTCAACTGGAAGCCGCAGCAGCAACGACACAATTGATAAAATCAGGCACTGCTAATGAAGGCACCTTCTTCAACACATTTTCACCCTGTTTTTCCCTCTTATTAGAATTGGCCCTAAATTTTCATGTTGAATTCTGCAAGTTAGCTGGTTGAGTGAACCTTTGATAGTTTGGAGTGACTTTGACATGGTACTGCGAATGTGACAACAGGGAAGTATCCAGAAACAAGTAACAGCTGAGACGGGGAGAAGCTGTGGAATAAATACTTTTCTAACCCCAGTCAATGGTGGGACAATCGAGGCAAAAAGGTGAATGTCTGTTGGATTATAGAGAGTAGCAGATGCAATTGACCATAGTGATAAGTTGAGTTGGGTGTTTCCTAGAACAAATCTAGGCTATCGTTGTCAGGTGCTAGCAGCAAGGCATGTATGCATGATTTGTGGAGCGGCATGGATAGCTGAAGGAGCAGGGATAGAGTCTGGGTCCAGATTCATCCAAGAGGGCCGGACTTCAAGCTCCAGATTACCTATGATTCCATGTGGATCAATAGCTACAAGAAACCTGTTGCATGGGTAGATGGTCAACTAAAGGTAGCAGCTGCAACGGCACAGTTGATCAAATCAGGAACCTCAACCATGACCACAGCTTCTGAAAGATGATCAAGAGAGGTGGCTGAACGAGATGTGGTGTTTTGGAGTGCCATGATTGTAAGGTATGTGCATCATGGGTATGGGATTAAGGCTTTGGAAACCTAAGAGCAAATGATGTGGGATGGGATGAGCAAGACCAGGTCATGTTTATTTGTGTTTGTAATATGCATATGGGAGCCTAGCAGCCCTGGGAAGGGGCAAAGAGCTTCATGGTGACATTATCAAAGCTGGAATTGTACCAGATGTCATTCTGAACATTCCCCTGGTGTACATCTACATCAAATGTGAGCCTGGCAGCCCTGGCTAGAGAAGAATATGAAGAGGGCTTACAATTTTGTTCGTCCGGGCGTAGACATTGCTGGCAATGAGAAGAAGGCAGGAAAGCAATTCAGTGTTCCTAGCATGCATGCGGAGACGCCGTGTAGAAGTTAGGCTCAGACTTTTATCATGGCTGGATTCTGTTGACAGTGTTCCAACACTTACTCTCTGGGATTCTATTTTATTTTGTGGAGCTTGAATCCCCAATGGTACTTCTTTCACTACAATAGTGGTATGTGTTCCTCTAGTCATGTTCCTAATCACTTGCATGCCATTGTAATAGTGGTATAATTTAAAACTGTAAGAGTAGCCAAATACACACAATTGCCTCCATTACCACTCCTGTAGTGGTATAAGAAATCACCTATATATTACTGTATTAGTGGTATGAATTCCTCCAGTGGTATTCCTAATCATTTATACACCACTCTGTTAGTAATCATTCCAATCCATAGTTCCCACTCAGAGAGACACCACTATTTGGGTAATCATTCCAATGACCTGCTGAGAGACGTCATCCACTCACATAACCACGGTTTGAGTGATATTGTATATTCTCAGTTTTCATAGAATGACTCTGTGAGTCATTTCACGATCACTCAACAAGTGGTTTCGGAAGTCATTGAATTTTTCACTCCATCCATTTCGTAGCACCGACACAGGACACGTGTCAATGCTGAGAGTGTCGCCACGTGTCAACATAATCTCCAATATCATCCACGGACCACTGACTTCCACGTGTCCACTTGAAAACGGAAGTGGTTACTTTACCACTATGACACGTCAGTTTACCACTGTGACACGTCAGAAGTGGTTGGTTTATCTCAGTGACACGTCACATTCATGAGTTTATACGTCATAGTGGTTAATTTACCACTGTGACATGTCAGCGAACAGGTGGACCCGGACGTGAGTGGTTCAAACCACTGTCCTTAACCACTGATGCCACGTAATGTCTTTTACCACTCACTTGTCCTAATCCACTGGTTCTTCGTCACTCTGGGGCCAGAGTGATTTAGTGTTTTTTTACCACTCAAAATGAGTGGTTAACAGAGTGGTTATTCCACGTTTTTCGTCTAGTGCTTGTTGCTGAAAGAGAAGGCCCACTGCCAGTAAAATGGATTATGAGCATTCCAGGCTTGAGTCACATCTGTGGGAATGATATCAGGCACATGAAGCCCATCTGGGATGTCAAGGATGACAAGATCTGTCGCGTAGGGCTGCTGCACTCCATTCGCCCAACATGGCGTCCTGGTCACCTGAAATGAGGACAGACAATCGAATGAGATAGACAAATTGCAGTCGAGACACACGAACCAGTGATCCGTTGTACCTCCCATATTAAGATGTCGTGGACGACACCTTAATGCACCACCTACGCACCCCCAACAATGCAACAAAATGACCAGAGTATGATAGATGCGGTGGGCTCACCAGGGTGAGGAAAGAGCATAGATGGTCCCATGTAGGTGACTTGACCCCCACGAAAGTGGACTTTCTTGACTCCATCATATGGAGGAAGCTCACGTTGGCCGTTTTACGCTGGAAGTGCAGGCCCACCACCCTAGACACACAGAGCCGTGCTTTGTAAGGGCGTTTCTTTGCTATGTGTGTACTGTGCTGATCTACCGCAGTGGATGTGTTGGCAACCTGTGTCTGCTGTTTCTGGGCAGGTTGCACAGTCAAATCAACAGAACCCCCAAGTGGCCCAGCAGTCTCAGAAGGGTCTGCCACTGCTTCCCCAGCAGCCTCAGCAGTCACAAAAGCCTCCACTGTCTATTTCCCCTTCTTTTTCTTCTTGCCGTCAGCAGGGGTGGCCGGTTGCGCCAAGGCTCTTTGCTGCAACTCCTCATCTGTCTGGGGGGGCCAGTGAATCTGCGTTTTCGTTCTGATTCCTCATGACATTCTCCTCCCAGGGAGTCGAAGCTCTGGGGCAGTCCACGTACCCAGCACAGTCATGGTAATGTGCCCGACCCCAGTCCTTCACAATGCCAGCAGTGTACATTGTGGTTTCATCGTTTGGGTTCGCCCATCCACGAATGAAGTCTGGATCCTCACTCAGTGTCTTCTCCAGAATAAGAACAAAGCGAAAGTACCTGCAGACAAGAAGACCATCCCGCTTAGAGCATTTCCTTGAATGCAACAGAAATGGCCATTGAACTGCTATAAATGGCTGCATTTCACTCTGAGGATTAAGGTGTCGTCAACGACATCTTAATCCAGGCACTAAGAGGCAGGACTCCATAACTGATGTTCATTATGAACAATGTAGAATGTTTGGAAATTCTTACCTGACTCCAGAAGGTGGCTTTATGCAACCATGTCTCAAATGCATGGTCGCTCACAGGTGTCACCACTCCTGTCTCAGGGTCCCTATGCGGTTTTGGGAAATTGTTTGTGTCTCGGATGATTGGATCCGAGTTCCAGATTTTGAGCCACCTCACTTTTTGAGCCGGCTCAACCATAGAAATCGACAGACGGTGGATCTTTTCCTGTGTCATCTCAGGCTTGGTAGGCTTATTCCAGTGTATCCGAATCTGCTCCAGAAACCTCTTTCCCAGCCCAAGGTCAGCAATTTGTATGTGCTTGTCAAACGCACTCTTGAGGTTTTTCCTCGCCGTATCCATCTCATCTTTCATTTTGCTCTCCACCATGTTTGCTGTTCTCTCTTCCTCCGAAGTAGTGGCATAATACTCCAGCTTGGCTCGCTCTCTAGCATCCGCAATTTCTTGCTGTGACACATGAACGGTGGCCAATTATTACATCTCAGGCCATGTAAGGACAACTTCAATCCAAAAATGAAAGAAAACACAAGTCTAACAAGGAACTAGTCTTACCGCGTACAAGTACCCAAGGAAAGCTTCCCTCGTCAAAGTACCAAGTTTCAGACTTCTTGATTGTTTGGCATTTCTTCAGTGTCTCCGCAGACAAGACGCTGGAGAATGTTTCCAACAGCATGACTCCTATACTTTGCATCTGAAACAGTGTATGCATTATGTTCGTGGTGACGTGTGATGTCTCCGTGCCCCTGCATTCAAAGCATATGAGTACAATAGTCTTGAAGCGAGGGACAGACATGTAATTCACAGAGAGGAAACCAACAAGACTTACTTGTTGACATTGTGCATGGCAGTCAGAAGTTGTGTTATTTTGCCTTGTGGATCCAAAACCATTGGCAGAACTCGGTGGTGCCAGTTTTTGTTGTCGGCATACATTCTCGTGATATATTCCATCCAGGCAACCAAACGGTGATTACCATCCCATACGAAGAACATCTCTCCCCATGTACTGCATGTGAGATGGGTTATGGGAAAGCTCTGCCTCAAACTCCGAATTCACCTCATTCCAAAGCAGGTCCCAACCGGCCATAATCTCTTCGTCAACCATTTTCTCTGATCCCTGGATGCCTGTCACTGAAACGTAAAAAACTGCGGAGCCCTTCAAGTACCCGTGGATGAAATCACCCTGTAGCTTCTTGATATCATGATGCAGGGTTGGACGAACGGCAAGATGGAAATCATCCTGCCTAGGGGAATCATAAGAATGTCGTCCCGAACTTCCATGGAATTTATGACCATGCTGGAGTTTATCTTGGAGGTGTACATCAGTGAATGCACTTTATCTTCGTAATTGTCAGATGGGTCTTCCTCTTGAGTATCAGGAACAGATGTCTCTTGTGCAGGCTGGCTTTCCCCACCTTTTTTTTATTTTTTATTTTTTTATTTTTTCTGCATTCATTTGTGTTTTCCCACAACAGATTCAGACCACTATTAAGGTGTCGTCAGCGATGCCTTATTATGACTCTTTCTCCCTGCTTCTAAATACACCCACCTATTGAAAAATACTCTTCATTTGCTTCAAAGTATCCACCACATTTGAAATAATATCATAGATCAAGCTGTCGTCTGTCGTCACACTCTGGACCCGTTACACTGTTCCTCTCCGATTCAAAGTAAGCATCAATGTGTATTTGATAGGACAGAATAAGGTGTCGTCAACGATGCCTTAATCTGCCTCCTTATTTTTGTTTAAAACACTCATTCAATGTGCATACTCTCCACACCCAATCCTCTTCCTCTATGCTTCAGAGTATCCCCAAAATCAGATTATACACTCCATATTAAGGTATCGTCAACGATGCCTTAATTCGCCTATTAATGTATGTTTCAGACATCCCCTTTGAGTGCAGACTATACATCACTAATCCTGTTCATATCTGCTTCAAAGTATACCTCAAAAGTGTATTTGACAAACCAGATTAAGGTGTCGTCAACGATGCCTTAATTTGCCTCCTTATTTCTGTTTAAAACAGCCCTTCAATGAGCATAATCTCCACCCCTGATCGTGTTCCTCTCTGCTTCAAAGTATCCCCAAAAACAGATTTTACACTCCATATTAAGGTATCGTCAACGATGCCTTAATTCGCCTATTAATGTATGTTTCAGACATCCCCTTTGAGTGCAGACTATCCACCAATAATCATGTTCATATCTGCTTCAAAGCATGCCTCAAAAGTGTATTTCACAGGCCAGATTAAGGTGTCGTTGACAATGCCTTAATCTCCCTTCTTATTTCTGTTTAAAACAGTCATTCAATGTGCATACTCTCCACCACCGATCCTCTTCCTCTATGCTTCAAAGTATCCCCAAAATTAGATTTTACACTCCATATTAAGGTATCGTCAACAATGCCTTAATTCGCATCTTCATTTATGTTTCAGACATCCCTCAGAGTGCAGACTATCCACCACTAATCCTATATCTGCTTCAAAGTATGCCTCAAAAGTGTACAGACGTCATTAAGGTGTCATCAGCGATGCCTTAATCTGCCTCCTTATTTCCACTGGAACTGCGGCGGACTGGATCCAGTTACCTGGTATGAAGATACATGTTTCCTACTCTTCCTCCCATGCCCTGCCAGCATCTGGGCTTGTTTGATTTGGGAGCAAACCTCGGGAGAATACTTTGATGCAGAGAGGAACAGGATCAGGGGTGGACAGTATCCACATTCAGTGGCTATTTTGTACTGAAATATGGAGGACGATGCCTTAATCTGGCCTGTCAAATCTACGTTGAGACATACTTTGAAGCAGAGATGAACAAGATTAGGGGTGGATAGTCTGCCCAGTGAGGGGACGTCCGAAACCAAAAATATGAGTGGTATTAAGGCATCGTTGACGATACCTTCATCTGGAGTGAAAACCTGGTTTCGCGTAGACTTTCAAGCAGAGAGGAACAGGATCAGGGTGGAGAGTCTCCAAATTCAGTGGCTGTTTTAAACAGTCTTGGGACTCATCACGGTCCATAGGGGCCGTGGTGAGTGGGCCAAGACTCACCGCGACTCATCACTGGGAGTCGAGGGTTTTCGTGGTGGTTTGCCATAAATCGATTCCCTTAATTCTGGGATGTCATCTACAGCGAAGGTATGCACCCTGTTGCCAACCTCAATGCAGCAGCGACCTGGCTCCTTTCTAACCCCTCTAACCTTCATCATTCTTCTCACCTTTGCAGTATTATCCCACCTACCAGCTACAGCATAGATGTTTGATAGCAACACATAAGTCGCGACATCCTAGTGTTCATCCCATTTGAGGATAGATGTTGCCGCACGTTCAGCCATCTCCACATTGCCATGAATTCTGCAGGCATGAAGCAAGGCCTTCCACACCACAACGTCTGGATTGATTGGCATCTTATTAATCAGATCCACTACCTCATCCAGTTGTCCCGCACATCCAAGAAGGTCCATCATACAGCCAAAGTGCTTTACTGTCGGAGTGACACCATGATCTTGATTTCCTTCATTCATTAGGCCAGAGTGGTTGCATGCAGAGCGAACACATATAAAGGTGATAATGTCCGGCTTCAAGCCATTCTTTTACATTCCCTCAAATAGTTGTAGGACCTCCCTATGACACAATGCTGGGCATATCCTACGAACATCGCGTTCCACGACACCACATTTCGTTCAGCCATATTGTCGAACACTCCCTTCGCATCCTCAATGCACCCACATTTGGCATACATGTCCACTAGGGCAGTGTACAATTCCAGCTTTGACGATGTCACCATGGACCTCTTTTCCCTTTTCTAGGGCTGCCAGGCTTGCACAGGCATTGCAAACGGAAACAAACGTGATGTGGTCGGGCTTCACCCCTTCCCCCATCATTTGTTCATAGGTCTCCAAAGCCTCCATCCCGTGCTCTTGCTTTGCATACCCTGCAATCATCCACTCCACGACACCAAATCTCGTAGAGTGTCTACTGCAGCCCCCTGTTCTAAGAGACATTCTCTGCTGCGTGAAATCACACAGCGGGATGGATCAACAAATAGGACAATTGCTTGTGCCTCACAAACAACATGCATTGAAATTCCAGTGTCAACCTGATATAGATGGACCTACAGAGACAATTCGCTGCTCGCTTCAATTGTTGCTGCAAAAAGCAGTCAAGATGACAAGAGATTTTGGTACAACCAGAAAACAATCTCAACAAGTCAATTGTGGTCATAAGATACCTTTTTCCAGTCTCTGCCATATTTCCGAAATGCTTGATGGAAGAGCTCTAGGTCCTCTTTGCTCCAGGGAGGTCCAAGCATGTTCGACAATTTGCGCTTCTGATCACCAGCCCGTCCACTCACCTCAGTCCCATAACTAGCATTCAAGCAGCATCCAAAATTGCTACAAATGACTGCAATTTTCACATCTGAGACAAAGTCCAACCCCTGTAACCCTTTGTCTCTGGAATCAAATCTGTTCACAGATGTATACCAAAATGTCATCTTTTCTTCTTGGAGGAATGGTTCTGGAATCAAACCATGCAAGCTTCAGAACATGACAAGGTAAATTAGACAACCTGTCTAAACGGTTTTTTTTACTGAATAAAGGCCCTTCACTTTAACCGCTTCCCTCACTACAGAATGAGGGACTAAAGGGTCCTTCAGATCCCGATCAACTAGTAAATCTTAGGGACACTAACACACAGATGGATTCCTATAACACATATGGTTATATCCAAATTGCATCATTATCACCACGTTTGATAAAACAATGGTCACAAAAATAATGGCCAAGAAGGCTGAAACATGGAAAAAGAGCAACCTTCAGCTTTGAATGTCAGTCTCACAGTTTGCATTTATTGTTTCCAGTGAACACTGGGTATAGGGAGGTTATGGCAGACAGACAACAATTACAATCTAGTCAATGTAAGATTAGGTTTGAAACTTGGGTTTAGCTTCAAGCAGATGTGGGACTTTTGCAACCAAACACAACCTGACATACCCTTCGTGCTCATGGAAAATCAATCATGGAGACTCACTGTGCGGGTCTGAAACAAGGAAGTAAGGTGTAATCTAAGCTGCACTTTTCTTCTTTCCCACCCAATCACGAGTGAAAGCTTCCAATTCCGTCTACAAGAAACTCCTCCCCATTTGTTGTCCTTTCGAATCATAGGTAATCTAGAGCTTGAAATCCGGCCCTTTTGGATGATTCTGGACCCACACTTGATCCCGGCTCCTTCAGCTATCCATGCCTGTGCTTGCAAGGTAAGGACAACCTCTTCGCCAGGGAGCTGCAGACAGCAAGAAGGAGCGTGGAGTTTACACATCAGGAGGGAGCGGGAAAAGCTGCAATGCGAGCGGAAAACGCAGAGCTCCTGCAGTTCAAGAAGATCAAGATCTGCCATTGCGGGCAGTTCCAAAAACGTTGGCGCGGCGATTTCTATTGGCCTATTTCGCGCGGGCCATCCGGGCAGATTCCAAAGAAATTGATGACGACGATGATGTGGCACTATGGCACCCTATTCCTGCTCTACGCTGAACTAGCTTCCGACCTTTGGTCGTCGCTAGAACTATAAGCGGTGGGGAAAAAAATACAACTTATTTTGTTCTGATCCACAAATAAACTAGGGCTTCGCGTTGCTCCGAACTACTAGCGACGAATTCTGAGAACTAAGTTCAATTTTTCACAAAAAAAAAAAGGGTGGGTCGTCCCCACGGTGTTTACATGCAGAGATCCCGTGTTTTGTTTTTTTCTGGAAGAAAAATGGCGGATCTGCATTTCAATGTTCAAATTTTCACAAGCCGCATCAATCAATAACAACATACCCAAATACCCTTCCATTCGCTATATGAACTTTCAAGCATCCACCGTGGGATTGGATCTTGGTGGGTTAAGGCTAGCTTTTGACAATATTCATGTAAATTCATCAAGGGCTCCATCCAAAGCCACACCACGAGAAACAACAAACATGTCCAAATTTAAGATGAACAAACTTGTGCACAGGGCTGCCCCTCTCATCAAGCTCATTAAAATTCGTATTCACTTCCATCTTCAAGCTTTGGAGAAGCTCCACCACCCAAAACCAAAATTAGGACAACACTCTGATTTCCATCCACTGTCACCAGAATCAGTCAAAAATCACCAAGTCCGGCTGACCTCCCACCTATGCCGGGTAGACCCCACTATCATTTCCTGTGGCTTTATGGCACAGGAAATGCACTCAACAGTACATCATGGTCAATACTTTCAGGAAATGGTGGATGGTGTGAGTAGCTAAGTCACAGATCAATGAATGAAGCAAGACACTCGCATCTTTCCAAGAAGACATCCTTTCACCAGTAATCACCACAAGAACAAATCCCATCTTCAGCGTCCCATACAACAATTGCTCGGCCAACAATCTTTGAGATGAATTTGGTGGAGGTGTGGCAGCCACCACACACTCGAAGATTCTTGATGAGACGGAGAGGTGTCCTAGGGGTCATGCTGATCAGCCCAAAACCAATGGCCAGTTTCTCACTGTGGTAGCAAAGAGAAAATTCCTTTTCCTCCTCCCCACATCATGCAATACAAAGCGCCTGTCAGGCACATACCCCGCCTCCTTCATCTTCCCAGACAATCTTCTCAGCTCAGCATGGATTTCCTTAATTCTGGGATGCAACTTGTCATCTACAATGAAGGTGTGCACCCTGTTGCAAACCTCAATGCAGCAGCGACCTGGCTCCTTTTCAACCCCTCTGACCTTCATCATTCTTCTCACCTTTACAGTATCAACCCATGTGCCAGCTGCAGCATAGATGTTTGATAGCAAAGTCGTGACATTCATTCCACTTGAGGATAGATGTTGCTGCACGTTGAGCCATCTCTACATTGTCATGGATTCTGCAGGCACTAAACAAGGCCTTCCACACCACAACACTGATTAATTGGCATTTTATTAATCAGGTCCACTGCCTCATCTAGTTGTCCCGCACGTCCAAGAAGGTCCAGCATGCAGCCAAAGTGTTATACTATCGGAGTGACACCATGATCTTGAATCAGAGAATCGAAGTAGCATCTACCTTCATTCAGAAGGCCAGTGTGGCTGGAGCAGAGAGAACACATACTACTTCAAGCCGTTCTTTTGCATTCCTTCAAATAGTTGCAAGACCTCCCTATGACAACCATGCTCTGAAGATGTCGCCATGGACCTCTTTCCCCTTTTCCAGAGCTGCCAGGGCAGTGTTTAGAATGACATTTGGTATAATTCTAGCTTTGACGATATCCCCATGCACCTCTTTGCCCTTCTCTAGGGCTGCTAGGCTTGCACGACGCCACATCTTATTTAGCCATAGTGTTGAACCCTCCCACTGCGTCCTAGATGCACCCACATTTTGCAAACATGTCCACCAGGGTATTGTTCATAATGAAATCTGGTACAATTCCAGCTCTGAAGATGTCGCCATGGACCTCTTTGCCCCTTTCCAGAGCTGCCAGGCTTGCACACGCATTGCAAACGCACCCAAACGTGATGTGGTTGGGCTTCACCCCTTCTCCCATCATTTGTTTGTAAGTCTCCAAAGCCTCCATACCACGTTCTTGCTGTGCATACCCTGGCACCACATCTCGTTCAGCCATAGTGTTGAAAACTCCCTTCGCATCCTTAATGCACCCACATTTGGCATACATGTCCACCAGAGCAGTTTGCAGAATGACATCTGGTACAATTCCAGAGGGCTCCCCGGCTTGCACACACATTGTAAACATAAACAAATGTGATGTGGTTGGGCTTCACTCTTTCGCGCAGCATTTGCTCATAGGTCTCCAAAGCATTCCTACCACACCCGTGTTTGGTAAATCCTGCCAACATTATGTTCCACATGATCAAACATCGTTGAGGCATTCTGTTGAACACTTGATGAGCACCCATGATGCTCCCACACTTAACATACATGTTGGCAAGGGAGTTGAGTAGAAAAAAAAATTGACGTGAATCCACTTTGGATAATGTGAGTGTGCACCTGCTTTCCAGCTTCCAGACCTCCCATCTTGATGCACTTAAGCAAGAGATAAGCATACGTATCTGAATCTGCTGAAATGCCTCCTTGGTTTATAGTCTGTAGAGCCTCTGCCAGTCTGCTTGTTGCACGAAGTATCTTCACATGCCCAGAAGTGCCAGAAGAGGTATTGTGGACTCCCTCTCTTGACCCTCTTTCAGAAGTTGTGGCCATGGATGAGGTGCCTGATTTCATCAACTGTGCCGCTGCAACTACTGCATTCAGTTGACCATCTACCCAGAGAGACCACATATAAAGGTGATACTGTCCGGCTTCAAGCCGTTCTTTTACATTCTTTCAAATAGTTGCAGGACCTCCCTATGACAACATGCTGGGCATATCCTGCGATCATTGAATTGCACGACACCACATTTCGTTCAGTCATCCTGTCGAACACTCCCTTTGCATCCTCGATGCACTCACATTTGACATACAGGTCCAGCAGGGCAGTGATCAGGATGACATTTGGTACAAATCCAGCTTTGACGATGTCACCATGGACCTCATTGCACCTTTCTAGGGCTGCCAGGCTTGCACAAGCATTGCAAACGCAAACAAATGTGATGTGGTTGGGCTTCACCCTTTCGCACATCAATTGCTCATAGGTCACCAAAGCCTCCATCCCGCCCTTTGCTGTGCATATCCTGCAATCATCGCACTCCACGACACCACATTTCTTTCAGCCATACTGTCGAACACTCCCTTTGCATCCTTGATGCACTCACATTTGATATACATGTCCAGCAGGGCAGTGTTCAGGATGACATCTGGTACAAATCCAGCTTTGACGATGTCACATGCATGGACCTCTTGCAAAACCACCGAGAGTCACCACCAGGGAGGGTTTGACCAACCCATCTAGAGAACCTCATTTCTGCCCTTGAACTGCTCCGCGACAGCACCAGCGGGCAACTGAGTAGCCATGGCCTCTCGCACCACGCTATAACCACCAAAGGTTCGCACATTTCAAAAAATAGACAGATCCCGAAACAACCTACTTTCCTGTACTACTAAAAATTAGAGGATGCCAGTACTTTTAAATGAACATGTGCACAGGGCCATGAAGTGCGGCAAAAAACTTCCTTGAACCTGTTTCCAGTCAGTGACATGGAGGAGGCCATCAATTCAAAGTCAAGGCGAGTAGCCCGATCCATTCAAAGTGGGGCATCTGGGAATTGAATCTCTCCTTGACAAATTTGGTTCTGGGAGTGGATTGTAGAGCATCCTCAATGCTCCCACATTTGGCATACATGTCCACCAGAGAAGTGTTCAGGATGACATTGGTACAATTGCAGATTTGATGATGTCACCATGGATCTCTTTCCCTTTTTCCAGGGCTGCCAGGCTCGCACACGCACTGCAAACGCACACAAACCTTATGTGGTCGGGCTTCACTCCTTCCCCCATCATTTGCTCATACGTCTCCAAAGCCTCCATCCCGCGCCCCTGCTGTGCATACCCCTAGTGTTCAGGATGACATTGGTATGGATCTCTTTCCCTTTTTCCAGGGCTACCAGGCTGGCACACGCACTGCAAACGCACACAAACGTTATGTGGTCGGGCTTCACTCCTTCCCCCATCATTTGTTCATACCGTCTCTAAAGCCTCCATCCCGCGCCCCTGTTGTGCATACCCCGCAAGCATTGCACTCCATAACACCACATCTCATTCAGCGATAGTGTTGAATACTCCCTTGGCATCCTCGATGCACCCACATTTGGCATACATGTCCACCAAGGCAATGTTCAGAATGACATCTGGTAACCTGACAGACATTCACCTTTTTGCCTCGGTTGTCCTACCATAGACTGGGTTCAGAAAAGTATTCATTCTACAGCTTCTCTTCATCTCTGTTACCTGTTTTTGGATACTTTTTTGTTGTCACATTGGCAGTATCATGTCAAAGTCACTCCAACCTATCAAAGATTCACTCAACCAGCTAACTTGCAGAATTCAACATGGAAATTTAGGGCCAATTCTGATAAGAGGGAAAAACAGGGTGAAATGTGTTGAAGAAGGTGCCTTCAGTGCCAGTGCCTGATTTTATCAATTGTGCCACTGCTGTTGTAGCTTCCAATGGACCATCTACCCATGCACCACAAATCCACCCAAAGAGCTAACGTACACAATCAATATGCAAATTCAGGGACGAGTCTAATGAGAGGGCAAAACAGGCTGAAATAGGTCGAAGAAGAAGGTGCCCTCACCATCTCCACTAAAGTAAGTAGCGCTCATCAAAAATGCAAAGGACTCATTAAACTACAATAATGTAGGTTACATAAACCCTTAAAATGTCTAAGCCAAAAGCAAGGAAGGTCAACTTGAAGCTATAGAGATCAGGAAGACATGCAACGGAACAGTGTGAAGCAAGGGAGCTCTCGAAGGAGTGGGGGAGGGCGGCGGGACTCGAGGGGTTGTGAGCGGAAAAAAATAGCGTGCTTCATACACCTGGCAGATCCATTCCCTAGATTGTCCCATATGTGCCTCGTACTTTAGTGCCAGCGCCATATTCAAAAAATAAATTGTAGACACAATAGCCATCGTAGCCCAAAATTGGAGCCAAAGTAGATAGTGAAACATATCTTTACACTAGGAAGGAGCAGTTGCAGTCGCAACTTCCTTCCAACCGCCAACCACATTGAGCTTAGATTGACATAAAGTTGCTACATGTGAGGCCGGGAGCAAATCGAGAGAGATGACCTCGAGAGGAGGGGCATGCTTCACACTTCTAAACTTTCACTGTTCTTTCACCGTTCGATTTCATGAACATCCAACCGCGGTAGAGGGATTAGAGTGGGAGGTCGCGGGCGTAAATGGGCCTCGTGGTCCTTTAGGCGCCTACCTATTTTTTCTTGGACCCCCTTACACAAGAGTTATTTCTGTAAATCCCTCTATGCTTTAGTATATATCCCCCCTTTTTAATTCCTATGGACAGGGCCCACGCAAAGTTCAATGCACCCAACCACCGCGCTATCCGCTGCTGCTTTGTTTTTACCACACTTCACCCTTGTAATTTCTAGCGGCAACAGGGCAGGCGGTGGGGATTTGACTGTCTGCCTGGCAACCACAGTCGACCGTACGGTAAGTTTCTACACGTGCGCGTTAAACTTGAGTATGTTTCCTTTTCCCCTTCCTATAAAAACGAAAAGTGAGCCACACGAGTGCATGAGTATCACCAAAAGCAACACACGCCCAACTTTCGCTTCAAGCCGGTTTCAGCTGCATCACTTGTTACTGTGGGCGGTGCGTGCTGTGGAACGATGTGCACCACATTCGCATAGTATTTGTTTTGTGAATTACTAACATAGGGCAACCGACCAGTACTTGCACCAACCGCAAAGCACTAGTCGAAACTTTTGTTTGTATGGGGCGCTTCTTGCAGGCGCCTGTACAGCCTGGGTGGGATGCTTACACAAATATAAACCAAGCTACGACCGATTATCACTTGAGACTCTGACGCAGAACAAGCAGTACGTGCATTAACCCTTAAACGCCCAGTAGCCCGTTTCGGGCTTTGGGTTTAGAAAAATTTGAATAACTTTTTGCATTCTCTGTGAAAAAAATATATAGTGTTCTTGGGCACCTGGCACACCAAGATTCATTGCGGGATTGCCTCGAATCTGTCAAGTTGCAAAGGGGGTCACGATTTGATAAAGGTAATTCTCTTTTCATTCTTCACACGTGACAGAGGGAGAGAAACATGAGATAGTTTGACCAAGTGGCAACATCACATGCATTGGCCAAATTGGATACTTTTTGGCTTGTTGGATGATCTCAAGGGGATGAAACCCTGCTAATTTCGCCTCAATCCCATTTGATCCCGTCACTCAAATCTTTAAACAATTACCAAAAATGGATATGTTTCTCAAAAGGGCCCCAATAATGGGGCCCACATTCAACGGTGGCATTTTGTGGATCTGGGTCTCAAATTCTTGGCAGGTGGATGAAGGAGGAAGGTATGCACCTAATGTGCGGTGGAGTTCCTTAAAAAGTTAATTTTTTGAAAGTTACACCTTTTCTTCACTTAAGGGGTCATGTTTTCTGAAAAAGTCAAACTATGGCACTTGGCGTTTAAGGGTTAAGGCACAAATGCCAACACCTGCTGAATCAATCCTTCAAAAAACCTGTAGGAGATGTGTGAGTCGGCCCCTCTATCAGAGCCAAGAATTACCTTCCTGGCGGTAAGTCTTATATAACTTGAATGGTAAGGTCCTGCAATTACAAAAACAGTGGTCATCATACTAAACAGAAAATGCAAGTTCAAAATCCAACTAAAATACAGATCACGGACATTAGTTGGTAATACAGCACTGAGAGGGTGATTTTGGGCTCAATCCTGACTACCTTGTCGGATGTGGTATGATCTCTTCCTCCTCCCTGTCCAGCATTGTACTCTATGAAAGAGGTTACTTTTTCTCCTCTCACTATAATTACTTAAAGGGCGTGTTAACAAAAAAACAAGCAATTCTAGCGACGACCGAAGGTCGAAAGCTAGTTTAGCGTAGAGCAGGAATAGGGTGCCATAGTGCCACGTCATCGTCACCACGTCATCGTAGACAGGTCATCGTCGTCATCAATTTCTTTGGAACTTGCCCGGACGACCCGCGCGAAATAGGCCAATAGAAATCGCCGCGCAACGTTTTTGGAACTGCCCGCAATGCATCTTGATCTTCTTGTTTCTGCCATTGTTCACCTTTCCACCATATCCATGGAGCATTGCAACCTTGTGTAGAATAAGGCGAACATCAAAAGCTGGTGGTTGTCTAACTTTCTGTATTTATTACTCTTCAGGCAACACCAAGGTTGAGCGAGGACAAAGTAAAGCAATGCGTTGATCCCAAGCCGAATGGTGACTATCCTCCGAAGGTAGTTGCCAAGGTAGGTTTTTGTGTCAACCTTTTGAGTTGCATTCTCATTGCAAGAGATTGCATAGTAGATGTTCTCTTCAGCAATTGGCTGACTTATGGCAGCCCCTAGCTCCATATTTAGGTTCTCTCAACAACTCCGATGCAAGTTTGGGTTGGAATGGCAGATGGCAGCAGTTGCAGCACTCTGTGTGCAGTACGAAGGGGACTTTCGCCCCAACATGAGTATCATGGTGAAAGCCCTGCAACCGCTTCTAACCTCAAGGCCTGCACTACAAGCAGGACCATCGGCAGAGTATCAAGTCTGTGTGATGTTATTAGATTCTTGATTTAGTGCTTGCATGGAGTCCAAAAACCTTGGGTACCTAGTCTGTGTTTGGCATTGAGGGTTTTATAATAATGGGTGGTTTGCAAATGGCTTGAAGTCAGTGCTCAAACCACATCTGCACACAGACCTGTTGCATTTTGCCTTGCAATTGGCAAGTTTGGAAATGTTAATTTAAAGTTGTGGGTCTGCCCACATGAGTAAGCAGAGGGGATGTCTTGAGGAAGTTGGAAGCTGGTTTGAACTGTACTTAATGGTGGGATGATATGAGTGGAAGGGCTTGGTGTTTGACATGCGCCAAGTATCTTTGGATAGGCCAGGCTTTGTTCATCTCTGAACAGTGGCAATGCATGCCTGTTGATGACTGCATGTATAACAGTTTGGGAGGCCAAGATTATTTATTTTCTGGCTGCACCATGATTGGATAAAGAGGTTTATGATTACGAAGCCTACTCTTTGCCTGCCTGAGCATCTCTCTCAGTTTTGTGGGGGTGTGCCCACATATGTGAATTTGCAGGCATGCAGTCTAGTCACAAGACTCTGGCATTGTGAAACTTGTCAAAGGTTACTGTAGATATGCTTGTGAGGATTACGGAATAGAGTGAGTGCCTAGGAGCACTGAAATTGGACAGGGTAGCAGTACCCCTCTTTCGCACTTGAGCAGGCAGCCCAGTTGGTGGGAATTTGTGGCTTGCCTGTGCATAACCAGGGTGATCCTGGGTTCAATCCTTCATGATTGTCCTTCTACTGTCCCATTGTCCCCTCGATGGTGTGTGTGTTGAGCAGTAGGCTCACTTGAACTTTGGTTTCCTTTCAATTGTTGGATCAAATTAGTTATTTCACTTCATATGAGGTGGCAATTGTGTGTGGCTGTCACAGTCACATTTGTAGTCTTTAAGCACTCCCATTTTCCAGGCGGCTTCAATCGGGGAGAGCAGCCAGATTTTTGCCGAAAGTAATTTGGTCCACTGAGGAGCAATGGACTAGGTAACCTAAGACAACGTCTACGCGCGGGGGCTTTCGATGGAGGGCTCGGTGGTGGATGTTCAACGACTCTAACAGCTCCTCCAGAGACTTGGTGTGTGCCACCTTCCTCGCCCTGGCAGCAAGAGCGTCAAGGAAGCTCTCGTTGACACATTGAATGTCGCGCACCTCACTTTGGTAACTCCCTTTTTAAGTCATAGTTGCTTACTTTGATGCGCGCGCCTAACTCCCAAACTGGCCGTCGGGCCAACTCGGAGCTTCGGCTGCTCACCGGGGCATAACGGTCCCCCCTTGCTCCTCCACGAGACCCGCGCACACTTTGGGGCAAAAGCACCGCACACCCTTTCTGCCCATTGAAAAACACCGAATTCGGGACCCCATCAAGCTCATGGAGAAGGTTACATGGAATGTTGAAGTGGGTAGAGAAGAATGCACAAACGGTATGCGACGCCGCACACCGTTTAAGCTCCATCTGAATGTGTGCTTTGATTGGAAAGGTAGGAATTGAGGCTGTTGTTTGGGGTTCACAACAATGTAGGAAAGTGGTGTGCGGCACCGCACACGATCTCTGCAGTACTGACCCGTCTGTCGAAACATTGCAGGAGAAGATGCAGAAAGTGGTTGTCGAGAACCCACTTGTAGAAACAGAGGAGGTCCAGACAAAGGACATGGAGGAAGATGTGGAGGATGCATACTATGAAAGCAACGTTGCGCGAGTGATGGGGGCTGATGTTTGGGGTTCACAACAATGTAGGAAAGTGGTGTGGTGTGGTTGGTTGGAAAAATAGTGTGTGGTGCCGCACACCATCGTGCCTGACCCCATTTCCAGATGCTTCAAAGTACACCATTTCTGCTATGTATTCAATCCATTTCAAGTACCCTCCATGCTGTTGTTGTCTGAAGAGACCTCAAAAAAAGCCTTTCCGGGTGGGGCAGAAACGGTGTGCTTCAAAGCACACCATTTCTGCTATGTATGCAATCCCTTTCAATTACCCTCCATGCTTTCTGTTGCTGTCTGAAGAGACCTCAAAAAGAGCCTTTTGGATGGGGCAGAAACGGTGTGCTTCGAAGCACACCAATTCTACTATGTACTGAATGCCTTTGAAGATGGTGGATTCTTTATCGTCTTGTATGCAATATGCAGCATAGGTCGGCGGTTTACAGTCCTACCTATTCATTGAAGCCATGGGGTCTTCTTACATAATGGGGTCTAATTTCATCATACTGTAGATGCCTATTCCCACGGATATAGGTCCAACGGGAATACCCTTTCTTCGACCGCCCGTCCTCTGGCATCTGCTGACGTGACCTCCGCTCGGGCTGACGTGGCATGGGCGTGGGCTCACGCCACGTCACAGTGCGTTAGCCTGCGCTCACGCCACGTCAGCCCCGCGTGAGCGTGCGCTCATCGCTCACGCCGTAGCGTCGCTCCTAGGATTGCACCATAGATGAGGCAAAGCCCTAGCTGATGTTAGCCCAAGGGTGTAAGCACACTAACAGTCTCTCATCCACAACCATATTGGCAGCCCCTCCTCACACGGTCATCACCCGCACCACTTTCTCATCTAAGCCACCATCAACCAAGCAACCTCCATTTGCCAAGCCATACACTTCATTAAAGTCGCTTCAAATGAAATGAAGCAGCAGACCATCTTGCCATGGAAGGGGCATCCAATCTATTGATTGATCCCACCACAGACCGCATACACATTACACACATGTATACACACCATTTATGGCTCACATACAACACCCCGAACCTTTTTGAAGGGATGCTAAAGCGTGAGCCTGTCTAAGCGTGAGCCTGACTAGGCTCACGTGAGCCTGATTAAGAGGGCCTAATATCGCGGAACACAGATCCATAACTACGGAAATAGGCCCCACATATGGGAGGGCAGCACCAAAGAAATAGAGAAACAGAACCCAAATTGCAACATTGAAGAACCTAAGATTGCTAGCAAGTTAAAAACAAGCAGGAGAAAAAAGCAAGTGAAGTTGAGGAATACAATTGCAGGATTGGGATTGACCCCTAAACGATGACGCAACCCGAATCGGGTTGCGTCAGTCGTCTGCCACAATCCAGCTTTTATGGATGGTAGTGGATGGAAGTGATTCATGAAAGTAAAGCGAGGGGGTTAGGGAGAAGCACGCATAGGAATTTAAGGTGCCTTAAAATAATGAGCAATCTTGAAAACAACATCTAGGGCTCAAAATTGATCAAAACGCCGATTTTTTGGACAAGGCACTATGAAATGTTAGTGTGCACTTACTTACCAAAGGAATTAGAAAACAAATATCACCTCATGGGTGTACTTGGGTAAGAAGCCAAACCATGACAATTTACCCCCCAGATTTCACATACAAAGCAGCCTATCTCAGTTTTTGGAATTTTGGTCTGCTTTTTGGGGGAGAGAGTCCCTTGGGTGCCATAAAATCAGATTATAGAGGGCATCTGCCTCAGAAATTTCAACTCGACAATTGAATTTAGTGGTCGAACCATTGTGCAAACCCGAAGTCAAAGCCCTAGCCGCCGTGCTTTGACCACGAGCAACCCTTGTTGGGGAAGCTTCTTGAGATGCTTCCACTCAACTAACTAGGTCTAGTCCTAACTAGAAGCCTCTAGATATTACTCTCTTCAACATTGCCTAAATCCTCAACATACTCAACAGAAGTATGATGGGGGGGGGGGAGGTAGTTTATGTGATGTGCCTTGGTTGGTAGCAGCATGAAATATCCCATAACTTGCTTTGGAGCCCGTTTGGGAGCCGTCTGTATAGTGTGAGTGGGTGGGGGGATATCGTTGGAGTACAATGGAGGAGGTAATATCCAAGGGAGAGGGTTTAAGGAGAGGCGCAACAGTGCCCCTTTCTAGGCTTTGTTGGGGTTAACCCATATTATGAATGTGGATTAAGAGATAGTTGAGTTGGGTGAATAAAAGGCAAAAGATGGGGAGTGTTGGATGCACAGAAATAGTATTAGAGCTGCCTCCGGTCTCGTTAAGTAGTCTAGGAAGAGAGGGGTACTCTCTCTCTCTCTCTTTTCTTCATCATGCAGTCTCGCAGTCCATCCTACACCATGAACCAGACATTTCCGTACAATCCATAACTTGACTCACCTGGATTTGACCTCACAACAAAGCTGACTTAACTACAGGCTTGCAGATGACCATGCTTTATCCTCAACGCCACAACTGATAACATGTTGGAGCCTCAGGATATTATCAGAGTAACAAGGTCCAGTTGCTCGAGTCCACATATGCTTTGTGGACGACTATTTCAAATAATAATGTTGATGAACAATCAGACACCCAGAATAATCCTTGAAGAAGTAAAATTCTCGAATATCTTATTGAGTAAAAAAATGGAACAATGTACAAATTAAATAATAACATCATAGTTCTTCGAACCCATCCTCATCATTCAAAGGGTTCACAGTAGTATACTTGACGGGGTCTTGATCTCTAAATCTCCAAAGATACCAGTACACTAAGCTGCCTGCAACTGCCACCAGTATCGCTGCTGCTGTCAACACTCCCGCAATCACAACAGCGCCACCATACCTCTTGGAAGATCTGATCCATCAAAACCAAATCATCACTCTATTGATCACTCAAAAGGCAGGGCCTGTTCTTAAATTGCTTGACACGGTGCCACCGTTAAGTGTCCAAGCAAATCATTCAAAAGATTTCAAGTTTTCCTACTCCTGTAAAGGAGGCATTTCCAGATAGATTCAAAGTGCTTCAAGGGACTACAAAAGCTCTACTTACTCCCCACTTTGCGTACAACCAAACAGGAAATTGCAACAGTTTGAGAACAATTATCCAGGCCTTACCCTCTAGATTGTGGCAGGAGCTTCCAGCTACTAAGGTTGTAGGTGCCAAACACTGCTGACAGCTGCACTTCATGTTCTTGTAGGCGCTTGATAATTCTCTGTAAAATTGGAACCAAAGAGGGTGTAAGCTTCGTGAGGAGTGGCCACCAGAGCTGTACTTTTTCTGAGTCATTCTTCCTGAAAGCATACCAAATTTGAGAAGAGAAGTCTCTGAAGGCCAACAGTGGATACCTACCAAGTACACAATGAGAATCAGGATTGTAAGTAAACGAAGTCCACAGGAAGTAGGATAAACAACATAGGAACTGACCTGAGCGAAAGTAGAGGAGAGTTGATTTCCAGGAGCTGCCACGATTCTCCATTGGACAATCACTTGGCTCATTTCATCCCTGCAGTCAATTAGACTTACCTGCCCAGCAAGTCAGTCCATCCCATCAGCTTAATCATCACGAGTGAATATTGGTAGGAACCTCTGTTCGTGCATGGCCAAAGAGCCGTGTCCTTTCTTGAATTATACATCCGCCCTTCCGTTTTATCCAACCTATCAGCAGGTCTAATTTCAAGCACTAAAGCAAACAGAAAAGCTGCTGTGCTATCAACCTGTGATGGTTGGAGATCAAGCTCGCGTGCCATGTCTGCTAAAAACACAGAAGACGAGGCAGAGAAAGTGGTGATATTTGCAGTCAGCGCCAAGCTCAAATCCACACCCCCTATATCCTGCACATCTGTCAAGTTTCACGATATATTAGCAATGCTGTGGTTCCATATAAGAATATGCAGTTGTGAAATTCTCCTATCGTACTGAGATATAAAAGTGCATCAAAGGGTTGTACTGAGTACATTCAAAGGCTGGCATTGACGTCAAACTAGGGAGTATGATAATGAAATTAGCACAGCTAGGCTTCTCCGTGAACAGATTTGGCTTCAGCTGCAGTTCCATAGCCGGTCTTCTCCGTGAACATCTTGAGGGAGAAAAGGAAAACTTTATGACATCTACAGGAAGCCCAGACAGCCGATTATAGCTGAAAGTGAGACAACTTGGTGGGCTCTTACACCCCTAAGTTGCTTGCTTACTCTCAAGTCTCAAATACATTCCTGTGGTTGGATCTTGGAGGCTAACCAAAGTGCTCAAAATTGTAGTTTGAAGGAGCGATTGGAGGATAATACTAACCAAAGCAAGCTGGAGCTGGTGCTGGTGACATAGGTGTGAATACCGGTGGAAACAGCGAAGGAGATGGCGAAGGAGAAGCATCTGAAGTCACACTTCCATTACGTGTTGAAGCATTTGTCTGGTTCTTTGCTGGGACGTTCGACTCGTCATTAGGTGGAACATTCGCTGGGGGCTTATCAACTGGAGTTGGTGTTGGACTTAGGGTCCCTGCTGGGAGACCGGCATCTTGAGGGGTACCAGATGGTGATGTATCAGGCGGCAAGGTGGTCCAGAGATCAGTGCAATTGGTGCGAAGGAAACCTATTTGTTTATTTGCCCGATCATACGTCACCAGCATGTTGCGCACAACAATTCCTGGACCGTCCCCACGAATCAGAAATAGTTCTTTAAAACATACTTTCACACAGGATAAGCCTGCACTTCATACAAGTCTGAGAACAATGTAAAAGTAGAAGGATTTTCCAATGCAGTATATGAGATTGCAGACTGACAAACAAGGTTGTGAAAGCCTCGTTTTTTGGGACTTTCACACTCCCTGTCAACCAGTTCTGCCAGGGTATTTTAAGTCTGAGTACCTTTCTACCCTGATGCTCCATGCTTAGCTTGTTGGGGGTGTCACCTCAACATAGGATGATCTCCAACTGTAAGACAGCGCACCAGCAGGAAGCAATGCCTTTTCCTTAGGGTCTTGACTTACTTTCTAGCAACACTGCAATTTCAAGAGAAAGGAGCTTTACCTCCAAGCAATGTGGTAAGATCCTGGTTCTTAAAGACCCCCAAGCAGTATGCCCCTGGAACCTTGGTGTGCTGCAGCCAGACAAGAGGGAGATTTACTCATAAAATTTGCCTGCCACAACATTTAGGCCATAGGCCTCACAACTAGTATACATGGAGTAATAAGGGAGCGACCCAAGGACAGCCAATGAAGGACACTACCATAGTTAAGGCTCATTCCGTTTATCAAGAAGATTACTAAGATCGACTATTGAAGGCTCCAAAAATATATCCACAATATGGTAGGCCTAGAGACAATGTCACAGCTGAAAGTCTACCTGATTGACTCTTGAGATTTGCAGTATTCTTAAACAGATGACAGATTGCCTTCAAGACAGGGTAGAAACACCTAGAAGTCCGGAAGGGCTTTTGCTTCTCTGTAAGTTCTTTGGGACAAAGAAGCTCAGCTGGGATGACGACAATCAGTTGCCACCTAGGTCTCTTTCTACTCAAGACAACAGGAGAAATTGGGACAGGCTGCTCGCAAATATTTTGGCTGAATGATTATATATAATACTATGCAGCATGCCAGGCAGAAGCAATGCAGCAGTCTTAGGAAGGATGCACTCTGAAGCTTTGCCTTCTCTTCGACCTCAGGGCCACAAGAATCTGGACGCAATCCCTCAACGTCTACAGCACCATCAGGAGAGAACATTGCCTGGCACTGCAGATCGAGCAGGTTATGCTAGGACCTATCATGAACAGCAATTGGTCTGAACGGATGATTGCTGAAGAGAGAGCGTGGATTATCTTGCTCTCCTGAGGACAAGCAAGGACACATCGGAGGGCTTGGTCTCTCTAAAGAAACCTGGGGACAACAAGCACTTTTGCATTCTCAGCTGTAGGTGTGCAAAACCCCCCCTCCCAAAGCTTGCATGTCAAGAGTCTCTGTACTGGTTGTTGCAGCACTTCTGGTTTCATGATATTCATGGCTGTGCTGGTGCCTTTGCTCCTATCACTTTTTGGCTGCTGGCTGGGGTATGTAACCTTTGCTTGGGTTTTCTTCCCAGGGTTGTCTTAGCCCTGTGGCCACAGATAGGTCCTGATGTTCTGGGCATTTTCATCTTGCACCGTTTTGGTAAGCATGCTTTTTCATGGAAAGTCATTCGCTGAACTACACTCCTCTTGTAAGATTGCACTTGGTGCAACTCTCATCTAACCTGTCTTGGTCGGCCAGCATGGCTTGCCAAAGTTGTGACTGAGGTTGTCAATCAATAAGTATTTTCTTGGGTATCTCCCCTTTCCTCAGAAAGACAATGTACTCATAAGACATTGTTTGCCATGGTCACTTCCCTCTCCCACAGAACCTCATAAAGAGAGAGAGAGACAGAGGAGAAATGGTAATTGCAAGGCAGTTTCAATAGATGAGGATGAACCTTGAAAAGATAGTTCTCTGGCGCCAAAGACACAACTTTGTCATCTCCAAACACAAAATCCACAGGAGGGAAATGATGCCAAAGCTCCCTTGGGTCACTGCCACATCACAAGTCAGTCATCTGCTGTCAGAACTCTCTTTGTGACACTGCTTAAACAAGCTGAAGCACATCATAGAGATGACTAGCAAACACCTTCACTGAAAAGCAGCAAAGCATCATATGACATACTGAATTTAACAGTGATCTAGCACAGAGTTTGTAAAACCACACATAAGATACATGCACAACAATACTACAAAAGCAAAGACTCACTTTCCGGCACCTGCATAGCAGATATCATGGTAGGTTGGGTCAGGCCCATCCACTGCTTGCAGTTTGCCTAACTGCTGCACAACCTGTGCCAACCACCCACCATTGTTTCCACCCCCTCAGGTTTAGCATTGATGATAAGCTCTGGGGTCTAAGGTATGTGGATACAACGCCCATATCAGTTCCCCCCAACCCCACTTCTTCTGGCTTTGCATACTCTGTCAAAATCTGCATACCCTGGGACAAATGACTACAGCTCTTAATCAAGAACTTGGCAACGAACCAAAGCCCCAACTTGGATAGAGCATGGACCTGACAAGAGAGCAAGTGCGTAGACTTACAGCCTCTTTGAATGAATCGAACGCTTGCTCAGGCAGATATGCGTAGGTGGTGCCACTATCCAGGATTGTGCCATATCTCCCATTAAAGATACTTGCATCCAGCTCCAAAGGGACTCCTTGAACTCGGACCTCCTTCAATAAGAGATTATAGTAATTGCTGCCAAAGCCCCACCTCACAGGTAGCTTTCAGTTGCAAATCTCTCTCTCTCTCTCTCTCTCTCCCCTTGTGCTTTACTGTGCTGTTTTACTGGTGTTCCTTGAGGCCTCCCAAGGCTGTAAACAAGTATCTTTCTTTCTTTTCTTCAAGTACACATGCACAAGTAATCTTACATCCTGTGTAAAATGTCCTCTTCTGTCTGTATCTCTACTCCTGCTCTCATTATCCCATAGATAGCTTTGAACCCCACATCTGTGACTTCTCACAATCTACCATCCAGCCTGATTGACCAAGCAGACAGGGAAAAACCTGCGATTAGGATCAGAAGGAGTGAACACCATGCCGGAAGGTGGAGGAATTGCACCCAAGATCATTGCACCCCCGCCTTCATCCATGCCACCATAGCAGAGTGAGAAAGAGTTCGCCATGGCCCCATGTCCAACAAGCTGATCCACAATGCTGAGTGGGCCCCTTCCAAGCCCCATGATACCATCAGCATGCTGATAGAAAAGATCTCCAGTTTCTGTGGTTTCACACCCAAACAAGAGGGGCTGGGGTGCCAGTCGGCTGTCTGTCCCAAACCCAATTTGGTCTCTCCCCAAAAGACCAGTGCTAGAGCTCATCTCAGCGTACCGTCTGTCATATACACATTGCTGATTATCATCACATGTCCCAGTTTGGCAATCAGATGCTGTACAATTGATAACCTGATACGAGCTGGAGGCATCGGGCTTGAAGCGTGGGTCCTGTTTCAGGTTCAGAAATTCAGCACACACTTTCAGAGGCTGACATCAAGGTGGCAGTTTAAAATTCTCTCTACAGCAGAAACCTTACCTTGACACAATGATCTATAAGGTCCATAGCTAGCATTTATGTCAGATCCTACAGTCTCTTATCATCTTTTAGGTCCAGCAAAAGAGTCTTACCAGTCCAGCTGGTAACAGTGCTGGAATAAACTTCGTACTTTCCAGTGTTAAGTTGATGCCAGGTCGTACATCAAAACATATTCAATTGCCCCCATACAGACAGTTGGTAGAGTCTCATCTCCCTATGGAGAGTTCGTATTTCTTTCTCTGTGAGTAGGGGGAACACCCCAAATCAAACCTCAAAAAAGAAAACCCTCACTCACAACCTTGGTAAGCCAAGACACTGACAAATGTGAAGAAGGTGGCTATGAGAGAAAAAGAAAGAAGGAAACTTCATAAAAGAGCTTATGGGACAAAAGGAAAGAATGTCCTCATACGACACTGATTGCCGTAGCCTTGTGGCCATAGGCCCTGTGCCCACTTTGGACGAAAAGAGAGAGAACAGACACTACCTTTGTGAGGGGCTCACTCCAGTAGAACATTGAAGAGCAGAGGGGAGAGAGTACATCCTTGAGCTACACCTTGGTCTATGTCAAAGAAGTTGGACTTCTGTCCGTTACCAGTGACACAGCTTTTGGTGTGAGCATACAAGTTGTGGACAACTCTCCACATCTTTCCCTTGATCCCACAAGACCAGAGGCGGAACCATAGGCCACCTCTCCACACTGTGTCATAAGCCTTTTTGACATCCAGGAAAAAACATAAGTGGGTTTCCCTTCTTTTTTCCTTCCCTGGATAATCTGGCTTAGAGTGAAGATATGATCCACACAGCCCCTGTTTCGCCGAAAGCCAGCTTGGCCTTCGTGGAAACAACCTCTAGACTCCAGATCAACCTCGAGACAAGTACTTATAACTCTGCAGAAGCGGGAGAGATTGTACTCATAAGACGTTGTTTGCCGTAGCCTTGTGGCCATTGACCCCGCGCCCAGTTTGAGCGGAACAAAAGGGACAGAACCTACCTCTGTCAGGGGCTGACGTTGGTAGTAAGACTTACCTCCATATAAAGAATTAATCCGGGTTTTCCAGATATCCTCTAGAAATCCCTTCACACAAGCATCAATCTGCTGTGTGTGATTTGCCCAAAAACTAGGCCTCAGGAGGGCCTGGGCTTTTGGCTCAGCCTCGAGACTTTCAAAGTTGGTAAACAGGGGTACAGGCACAATTCCCTTAATAGATTTGAAGAGAGCGTCTCTTTGGTGAGAGAACCCCGGACAGTGTATCAGAAAATGAATACTGTCTTCAGATTGCCCACACAACGGGCAATTGCACTCTCCCTTCCTCTCTGCTTCTGTTTGCTGTTCAAAGGTAGGCTTCCTGCCCTGAGTTTAAATTTCAGTCTAGTGCCGAGAGTGGGTAGACCCTTGAGGTCATCCAAGATGTCCTCCCCCATGTCACAGACTGGAAACAAGTTCAGGGAAGTTTTCTGCCTAACTTCATTTTCATCAGACAATCTCATGGCAACAGACATGGCTGAGGACACTACAGCCTCTAAGTCAGATTTATCCAGCAGGGTCAAGACTTGCGGATCCAGGTCCAGGTCCTTGAGGATCTCTTCTACTCTCTTCTGCCAGGACTTAGCCTGTTTGACAGGGCGGCCTGTTTCCAAGATATAGAGTCGATTAATTTAGGATATCTGGTGTTGGGCATATGTTGCAGCTGACCCCACCATCTGACCTTGAATTCATCTCGTCGGGAGCTTAAGGACGGAATGCCAAACTCACCCCGAACAGCCACATTGGCTGTTTTGGAGCATGCTGACATACACTCCTTAAGCACCCCCACTTGAATGGATTCTAGAGACTTAGCCTGGTTGGAGTTATCAACCCATATAGCAGATCCGTACTCCAAGGCAGGTCTAATAACGCGACAAAGCATGGTTTTCTTAACCTCAGAGTTGACCCCTCTGCAGTGGAAAAATTTAGTGAGCCCCAGAGCTTTGCCCTTGCCAGTTTGAACAACTTTCCGGATATGTGGGAAGAGAGAAGCGGGAGAGAGAGAGAGAGAGAGAGAGAAACTATACACCTATCACAGGGTAGAACAAACCAAGAACTTTGCATTGTCCATGAAAAACCGGAGTCTTGGGACAAAAAGTACAGACACTGAAACAACTACAGACTGGGTCCAATGGACAGAAATAGGGTGCCTTGTGAGCATAAGATGCCAAGCTGCACAGGGAGGAAGAGAGAGAGATTGGATCTGGAGTGTTTCCCCTTTCCTCACTAAAAACATTATTGAGTATTGGCTGTGAATGTTGGTTCTTAGAGACCCTTCAGAGCATAGTCCCTGTAGCCATCCTAACCCTCTTGGAACCGGTTGTGAGGTTTTGCCCACCAAGGTACATGAGACTCAGCCTGAATTACAAGAATGCTCAAACATACTGTGGGCACAGCCAACTACAGTCTGGTAACAGAAAATCAGGTCCTACTGTACAATCTGTTACCACATCATGCTAAAGACCAACACATTTCAATTCCAGCACTGTTGCTGTAGCCTCATTTGGCAACAGACACTGCCTGTCACACTCAGGGCCAGGAATGAGACAAAGGAAAAAGTGTATCGTTAAGAAGAGCAAGCATGGTCAGAAAGTTGGGGGGTGGGCATGCCTGATGGGAGCCACAATGTGTGCAGGTTGAGCAAGGTACATATGTGACGGTGCTGCCTGTGTCCACTATCAAAGCAAATTCATGTGGCGGTGTGCCTATATGGACCCTGCTTGTATAATACCTGCACAAATTAATCAGGTTAACTATTGCCACTGGTCGACACTAGATCCATACAAGGAAGCCACTGGTTAGAGCAGATTTCAATTCTGGTTGTGATGGATATAACCTCTTCAGGCTCATAACCAATTGGAATCTATTTACCCCGATAATCCTAATCTGCTCTTTATTGGTAACTTGCGTTTTAGGCTGGAATCAGGAAACAAAACCTACAAATAGAAATGATCGTGTTGTGGTGTTTGTGAAATGGCCTGACAATAGAGCTGGCCAAATACAGGCAAAAGCATTGGAGAAAACATAAGTAAATCACATTGCTCATGCTTGTGAAAGTTCCCCGAAAAGAATGTGGTGCCGGGGAAGATGTATAGTCCATGTTTGTATTCCAACCACAGCAAATTGATCCTGTTTCAGGAAAACTTAGCTGACTTATCAACTGATCTCACGTCCTTACATGCCTCTTGGTCCAAATCTGTTTCAAATGAATCTACATGTATTGTTTGTGTGCAATCATCATTCCCTCACAGAGTTGAGATCATTCAATCATCATATGCTATTTTCATCACATAAGGGCTTTCCCCAATAATCTTCGTATGTGTAATGTGGAAATGCAATCCCATCCAGCCAATACTGTATCATAAAGTCCGAGTTCAATTCGCAGCTACTTGCACTGTTATCGTCTGAAGAAAATACGCTTCAAAAGGGAATCTTCCCATAGAATAATACAGTGCTTCGGCAAAGTAGGCAAGACTCCATTTACATGACCATTTCAAGCTAACACCGAGCAAATACTTGCCAAAAGGTGGCAAATCCTCTTCTTCTATGTTCGTAAAATTAGTCACCCCTTGCCTACACAAATAAGCGATAGAAAGAGTCACGCCCTCCCAAAGAATGCGCGTTCGCAACAGTCTGTTCTTGCCGTAGCAGAGAGAGAGACAGAAGGAATAGAGCACACCTGGGGAGCGGATGCGGTGGCTTGTATTATTCTGCACTCGTAACTGAAGCTTCCGAGTGAATTGACAGGTACTTTCCGGAGGCAAAGTAAGGGTGAAAATTTGAATTCGTACCCTTTGGTCAGAAGATCGTCGTGCAAATTCATGCGAGCGTCAGCAACAAGCTCCCTGCCATGCTGGGATATCTGATGCTCCTCTGCCGAACCTGAAAGAGGGAGCATGACTGCAGCTCCATACTCTGACTGAAATGTGACAGGTAATGTTCGATTGTACGTGGAAAGAACATTAGGGTTTAAATCCCCAAAGCAACGGCAAGGGCACGGCATAAGTACAGACAATACAAACAGCAACGGCACCAGATCCAGCATGATGCAAGACGCCATCTTTCCCGATCCCTTACCCCTCACCTCTCCTAATTTCTCTCAAATTCTCATCGCCAACAATCCCCGATCTCTTGGCTCAAAGAACGACTGCAAATGCAAATGCAGATTGCAAGCCATGAGCATGTCTGCACAGATCCCAGGCCTACATCACGCTCAAAATTGATCCCGGCTGCTTCATCGCACCACCCCCCCGCCTCCGCTCTACCACCATGGCCACGCCCGAGATTACACATCCGATACGTCCACGCAAATTGACAGAGCCACCACGCAGAGTCGATGCGGGAAGACGCTGGCTCTGCTGCCAACAAGCACGCCACCGCTCTACCACATTACGATGCCCTTCTGACCGTCCGATGTAGCCAGATTCAACGCGCGTTACGATCCACAACGTGTCCAACGGTTTCACTTCGCTCATAGTCATTACGTCATTACGCCTTCGTGTTGCCTCGTGCTCCTTATTATAGTATTAGTCATTTCCGCGTATAAACGTATAAACTATAAACCTGAAGAATAAATGCCGGCCCGGTGCAGTGTTTTTTGTTTTTGGCGAAAAATCGCGAAATGGCGACCTCAAAACATGAAAATGCAATATTCTGTCGTAAATTCCCAATTTTTTCATGGATGAAATCGCCAAACTTCTACAAGGAAAAAAAAAATAATGGATGAATTCGCCAAATGTGGATGATATAAATGGATGAAAGTACATAGGAGGATGTTTCTATCCAAATCTTCAATGGATGAACAGAATATATAGCTATTTCTTGTAGCCACTCGTGCTATTTTTCAAATTTAAGAAAAAAATCACTGGCCCCGTGTTCTTTTTATTTATACTATAAACCTGAAGAATAAATGCCGGCCCGGTGTCCTTTTTACCTAACTTATTGATCTCTTTTGGCGGACGACAAAGACAAAACCTTGGGCTGGAAAAGGAGAAGCATTCCAATTGGGTAGGCTCGCTATATACAATCCAAAGTTTTCATCATCATCATCAATGTGGTCGGGTGCCATCTGCCAGAAACAGCCGCTCCAACATCTCAGATAATCTTGCGGATAGAGAAATTTCCGGTTATTTTGTGGAAGAAAGGAGAAGGATACACCCAGGCTAGTTAAAGTTTGCTCTAATAACCTGTTTCTTGCACCTCTGCTAAGCATTTTCGGAACCCACAGGCCCTATGGTTCCACACATATTAATTCATTTTCTTCTATGTAGAAATTCCAGCTAAGAACATATTGTGTACAAAAATGCAAGTTTTTTTCCCCTTTTTTCAAAAACTCCGAAAAATTTGTAGAAATGTTTTTTGAAATTCCAAAAGACGACCTCCATCAACCAAGATTCTAGAAATGTCAAAAGCTCGCATTTGTGTAAGTTTTTGAAAGGTCCTGCCTTGAATGCCTAGCATTGAGCATATGTATCTGCTAATAATCATTCTTTGATTTTGCTCAATATCCAAAAAAACTTATGGTGTAATACTGTAGGGGTTTTAAATTTTTCCCCACAATAATTTATAATAAATATTAGGGCTTCAATTCCCCTGTTAACTAAAAAAAAGGAAAAAAGAAAACAAAATGTCTGACTAACTCTGAAGAAATGGAGACTCAGTTTGTTAATTTTCAATTTTCAGCTTAAAGGGATAAATATCTTTAAAACTAAAAATGTATAATATGCTAAAAAAATAAAATTCCATTGACGACAAAGTCAGAACTGGTTTCAGCATAGGCAAGAATAGGCTCACTTTCTCTCTCACTCGTCGTTCGGTTCGTTTCGTTTTGTTACGGCGCCAATTTCCGAGGTCAAACCCGCGCACTTGAGACTCCGACGGCTGTTGCTCCGTTGCTACCTGGTCGTTGTTACAAATCACTCCGAATTACCCGATTACATGTCTGCAGCTCCATCTTCCTCTTTTCCAGGCGCATTGTGGAGCTTTAGGGTGGGCTCCCACAGCCAAGCACAAACCTCTACCTTGGAGCACGGAGCAGAGCTGGCATGAGTTTTTTAAAGATCCTTCACAATGGTGGGACAACCGCAATTGCAAGGTGTGGTTTTTTCTTAATGTACGATGTGAAGAAGTTTGTCCATCCTGCAAATGTGGGCTCTTTGCTCCTATTAGTACCATGATTTGGTATTCTTCCTGATGTTTGTAAGGTTCTTGGGAGAGTCAGCTTGGTCTTAGCAGGCCGTATTTCAATCTCTGTCTGCTCAGCTGCACCGTGGTGGTTCGCACAGACCAAACCTACATTATCTAACTACAGACACAAACAGCACACACAAGAGGTCCTTTTGGGTTGATGGTCGGTCAAATCCTCCATGGGTCATGACACAAGGTCAAGGACAATGTGGTGAGGGCACCTTCTTCTTCAACCTATTTCAGCCTGTTTTGCCCTCTCATCAGACTCGGCCTTGAGATGTATATTGAATTCTGTAAGTTAGGTCGTAGGGTGGATTTGGGGTGGTTTGGGATGACTTTGACAAGTTTCTGCCAATGTGGCAGCAGGAAAGTATCCATTCCGTACATCAGTACAAACTATAGAAGATATACAATTTATAAATTCAATTTGTTATCGACAACCACCCAAAGATCTCACCATTCCATATTTATTTTATACAAATATATTCGTACGAAAACACAATGAAATTGTGTTCGCTAATACATCAGGTCCCACATTTGTTTTCAAAGCAACGGACATTAATCACTCATCATGTCCGTTATCTTACAAACTTCCAAACGATCCAAGCAAAACCGCAGGTTTGCATTCTGCAATTCATATCAAAAAAAATATGTTGGTAGAATTATGTGCTGGAATTTACACAACATCTGATGGTCTTGTGAATGGAGCTGACGTCGTATTTAAAGCATCAACAACATATTGTGACAAAACCATAATATGGATAACGTTTCAAAACTCTAAGATTGGAATACTAACAAGAGAAAAATTTAATTATTTGTTCACTAATGATATTGAATCTCAATGGACACCAGTTGAACCTATTATCAAAGATATAAGAGTCGGTAAAACACAATCACATACCATAACAAGAATACAATTTCCAATTCAACTTGCAGCAATAAGAACAATACATCGCTCGCAAGGATTGTCACTGGATGAACTAGTCTTTGATCCTACCATATCAAAAAACATGGTCTAACGTATACAACTTTGTCTCGCATTCGAACAAAAGAAAAACTATTTTTGTTGGCTCATCTCCAAACATGAAAACTTCTAGTGGATCCATGGTACATACAAAATGAAAAGATAAAACAACTTGCAACTTGGAAACCATATATTCCTCAATTAAAAACCTTGCCTCATTCTCATGTAATTATACAAGCCTTAAATACAACTTCTCTACGGCAGCATTATGAAGACATTAACCATGATCATAACCTCCAAATGTCTCACATCTTATGTCTTATAGAAACATGAATACACCACTCCTCAACCGATGTGCACAAATTCATAGATTCATCTAAGTATTCATATGTTTCAATCCATGACGGTCATGGGTTAATGATGATGTATGACATACATATGAACTTAAACTCTTTCAATACAACAACCAGTAATGGCTCAGAATTCATAGCAGCCACATTCAATACCAATCCACGAAAAGCAATACATATTGTATGTGTTTATAGAGCTCATTCATGTACATTTTCTACGTTCCTAAACAAACTTGAAGCTCTAATACAAAATTCGCCCAAATATTGTCCAATTATCATTTTGGGAGATTTTAATGTTGACATTTTAGAAGACAAAAACCATGCAAAAAACTACAACAACTGTTGGATTTCATGGATAAATTCAAATTAAAGTCACAGTTTAGTGAAAGCACGACAAAAGTCGGATCTCAACTAGACCACATATGGGCAAATGTCCTTGGAAATGAATGTGAATCTGGTGTGACAGAAGCATATTGGCCAGATTTCCACAAACCAATTTATATTGCATTCAAACTATCAAACACACTTTCAATATATATCAATGATCCATTAACATCTTTATTTACCTAGACATGATCAATCTTAACAATGACTACTTTTCTGACCCCAGTCAATGGTGGGACAACCGAGGCCAAAAGATGAATGTCTGTTAGATTATAGAGAGTAGCAGATGCAATTCAGCGTAGGAACTAGTGTGTTGAGCTGAGTTGTGTGTCTCCTAGAACAAATCTAGGCTGTCATCGTCAGCTGCTAGCAGCAAGGACGAATGCATGATTTGTGCAGAGGCATGGATAGCTGAAGGAGCGGGGATAGAATGTGGGTCCAGATTCATCCAAGAGGACCAAATTTCAAGCACAAGATTACATATGATTCCATGCAGATCAATAGCTACAAGAAACCTGCATGGGTGGATGGTCAACTAAAAGGCAGCAGCTGCAGCGAAACAGTTGATAAAATCAGGCACCTCAACCATGAGCACAACTTCTGGAACAGGATCAAGAGAGGGAGTCCACATTCTACTCAATACCATTCTCAACATGTATGTTAAGTGCGGGAGCATGATGGATGCTCACCAATTGTTCAACAGAATGCCTCAATGATCTTTGATCACGTGGAATATAATGTTGGCAGGATTTACTAAGCATGGGTGTGGTAGGAATGCGTTGGAGACCTATGGTGACATCGTCAAAGCTGGATTGTACAAGATGTCATTTTGAACACTGCCCTGGTGGACATGTATGTCAAATATGGGTGCATCAAGGATGCAAAGGCAAGCTGGAATTGTACCAGGCGTCATCCTGAACACTGCCTTGGTGGACATGTATGCCAAATGTGGGTGCATTAAGGATGCGAAGGGAGTTTTTAGCACTATGGCTGAACGAGATGTGGTGTCATGGAAGGCGATGCTTGCAGGGTATGCACAGCAGGGGCGCGGCATGGAGGCTTTGGAGACCTATAAGCAAATGATGGGGGAAGGGGTGAAGCCTGACCACATCACGTTTGTGTGCGTTTGCAGTGCATGTGCAAGCCTGGCAGTCCTGGAAAAGGACAAAGAGGTGCATGGTTGCATCGCCAAAGCTGGAATTGTACCAGATGTGATTATAAACAATACCCTCGTGGAATGTTGCCAAATGTGTGGGAGCATTGAGGATGCGGAGGAGTGTTCAACAATATGGCTGAACGAGATTTGGTGTCATGGAACGCCATGCTTGCAGGATATGCACAACAGGGGCGCGGGATGGAGGCCTTGGAGACCTATGAGCAAATGATGGGGGAAGGGAGGAAGTGCAACCACATCATGTTGTGTGTGTGTTTGCAATGCTTGTGCAAGCCTGGCAGCCCTGGAAAAGGGCAAAGAGGTACATGGGGACATCATCAAAGCTGGAATTGTACCAAATGTCATTCTGGATACTGCCCTGGTGGACATGTATGTGAAATGTGGGTGCATCGAGGATGCAAAGGGAGTATTTGACAATATGGCTGAATGAAATGTAGTGTCGTGGAATGCGATGATCGCAGGATATGCCCAGCATGGTTGTCATAGGGAGGTCCTGCAACTATTTGAAGGAATGCAAAAGAACGGCTTGAACCTTTATATGTGTTCTCTGCATGGAACCACACTGGCCTACTGAATGAAGAAAGACTTCGATTCCCTGAGTCAAGATCATGGTGTCACTCCAACAGTAAAGCACTTTGGCTGCATGGTGGACCTTCTTGGATGTGCGCGACAACTGGATGAGGCAGTGGACCTGATCAATAAAATACCAATCAATCGAGATGTTGTGATGTGGAAGGCCTTGTTTTGGTGCATGTAGAATCCATGGCAATGTGGAGATGGCTGAACGTGCGGCAACATCTATCCTCAAGTGGGATGAACAGGATGCAGCGACTTATGTGTTGCTATCAAACATCTATGCTACAGCCTGACAGGTGGGATGATACTGCAAATGTGAGAAGAATGATGAAGGTCAGAGGGGTTAGAAAGGAGCCAGGTCGCTGCTGCATTGAGGTTAGCAAGAGGGTGTCGTTGTAGATGACAAGTTGCATCCCAGAATTAAGGATATCCATGCTGAGCTGAGAGGCAATGGGTTTTGCAGAGCCTGTATTTAACAAATTTCGCAACCTGCAGGTTGCGCGAAACTTCTCCTCTTGCATGAGCTGCCACGGCCCTGATATGTCTCTCATAGCCTTGGATGTGTGCCACAGATGCTTTGACAAATATCTCACAGCAACAGGAAGTACTGACTAGACCTCAGGATCATATTTACATTCCTATCAAGAGTTTTCTAAGGCTAAATTTGGGGTTAGACTCATGTACATGCTTGGTAGGGTTTATCTTACCATTATGTCTGAGGCAGGGATAGCTGCAGCAAGATAGAAGTCCTGTAAGCTGGAAATTAGGTGCATGCGTGTGTAAGTATGGCATCCTTGGAAAATGACAAACTGTCCATGGGAACATCATCAACGCTGGAATGTACCAGATGTCGTTATGAATGTTGCCCTAATGAAAGTGTATGTCATATGTGGGAGCATTGAGGATGCGAAGGGGGCAATTGGTCCAATGTAACTAAACAAAATGTGGCACGTGATGATTGCAGGATGTGCGCACCAGGGGTGTGGGATGGAGGCTTTGGAGACCTATGATCAACAAATGATGTAAGAAGGGTTGAAGCTAGACCAGGTCATATTTGTTTGTGTTTGTAATGTGTGTACAAGCCTACAACAGCCCTAGAAAAGGTCAAAGCGATCCATGTTATTGATGTTGTCAGCGCTGGAATTACACTCGGTGTCATTCTTCACAATACCCTCGTGGGCATGTATGCCAGATGCAAAATGAGTACATTTGACTGTATGGTTATGTTGTATACGCCCTGTCGTGCACCTAAGCATCACTACAACAGATGAGCGTTTTTATGACTTCACATATGACTATTTTTTCAGTCTTATATGCGTTCATGACTACATCACTCTGTAGTGAAAAAAGCCCTGTCATAGCGACTAGTCTTTAGGACTGCGTTTTGCAAGTCATATCCATGACTGCTTGCGTGGCACCTGGAGTCCTGCTGTAGAGAGGGTTGCAGTCACAACTATATGACTAATATATGACTACATTGTCTGTTGAGCGCTACCTACATGGAGAGGCTTCAGCGGGACACGTGCGCCACTGCGCAAGCGACACGTCATGCATTCGTCAGGGGATCATATGACTATATGTCTGCAAAGTGATGCCTACATGGAGAGGCGACGGATGGACACGTGCGCCACTGCGAATTTGACATGTCACGACTTCTTGCCATGATCATATGACTACATGTCTGCACAGTGATGCCTACATGGAGAGGCGCTAGCGAAACACGTGTGTTATGGCAGATTTCACATGTGGTGACTACATGACTCGCTCATATGACTACAGGGATGTCTACATGGAGAGTTGTTAGCGGGACACCTGTTGCACTTGAGATGTGACATGTGGCACACTGACAAAATATATGACTAGCATATATGACTACGGATCTTTACACGTGGTGAAAATATGGATAAAGAATGTCGTGTCATATACTGCCACGTGTTCTGGTTTGAACAAGAGTGATGTCACGTGTCATCAAGATTGTTTTCCGAAATAGTTTATATTTTTAATGTTCATATTTTTTTTTTAGTTTTCATTTAATATTTAAAAGAACAGGGAGATTGCAGCCTTGGATTTTTTTTTAATGGTATTATTTTTAATATTATTATTTAAAATGAAAGTGAATTAAATGATTTAAAATTTTTATTACATGGTGAAATTCCAACATGAAAACAGAATGGATCCCCCTGCATACTATCAACCTCAAGGAGAATGAAAATAGTCAACTACAGGGCAATACAAGCCCTATAAATCACATTACAAAAATCCAAATGAGACCAATATCCCAATGGACACCTCAAAAGCCACAAGGTCAAAAAATCCATGCCTCAAAAGGCCCAGCCAAAAACAAGCAAGCCCGCACATGGGTTGAATTGTTGTAGCTAGTATGTTCTAGTGCTATTAGAATCAAGAACTCTGTTAAACAGTGCAATACTGACTATCCCTTCCGCAGCTCCATAAGTTTTAGTAACTTTAGACTCCAAAGTGTTGTCTGGCCAACCACCTGCCCCAACTCGGTCTGTTTCCTAACACCATTCACATATGGTAGAGGGGTGTTACTGACACATGCCTCTTTGATGTACACACAGGCATAATCAAGGGGCACAGCAGGGTACCCGTAACCCACCACAGCACCTTGAAGAGCAACAATCAGTCCTACTCCACATTTCTTGCGTTTGGAGTTCACATCCAACAGCCGAACCTCGTCACCCACCCTGAACTGTGATCCCAACTCCACACAAAAAGAACACGATGTGAAAACCCATGACATACACACGACTAAGACACTCAACATTTGCGAGTTAAAGAGAGCCCCAAGGTTGGAAAAAATAAACAAACAAGACAACGGCCTGGACTTACTCCATTTGCAGTCTCCAATGGTGGTGAGACCTCTTTTGGGGGGCTACTCGCCGGGTCGACACTTTTGCCCCTCGTCTGTACCGGCTTGTCGACAATATCACCTTTGTTTGTCACAAGTTCCTGTGTCACAGACCAGAGAACAACCAGGAAAGCAATGAGCAAACAGGAATAGTGAATAAACAAAATCCAAGTATGAATCAAACAAAAAAAGCCAACATGAAAAGCTGCAAAGAAAACCTAGCATTAATCAAGCAACCGAGGAGAAGCATCCAGGAAAGCAATGCAATGAATGAATCCACAAAAATGTAGCCTCTGGAGCACTGTCAGAATGTTTGTACCTTCACAGTAGCAGTGTTGTATGGTTGTTGTCCGAAAACAGGCTGAGACTCCAAAAACTTGGGAATACTGGCAGCTTTCGATGCTTCCACAAGAAAGGCCACAACACCTTTGTTAGATACTCATCAGTTGGTGAATCTGGTTGCACCTTCCATGGCTCTGGAAAAATCCCACTGAAGGGAGGATTGTTTGTCGCCTTTCTTGGTGTGTCGTCAACAAGAACAGTGTCCTCATAAGTCCATTCTGGCCAGTCTGCCCACACTGTAGACAAGTTCTTGAATATAATGGCTTTGAATCAGACCCCTTACGGCATGGGAGGACTGGATCCTCGTCACAGTGAAGGGCATCCCACTGGAAAACCAGGTTAGTGTGGGCTGCAAAAATATAGTCCACCATTGGGAAGAAGTTGCGAGCTTGGCAACAAGACCACACCACCACCTCAAAGTGTTCAAAACACTTTTGCAAAAAGTCATAACAGCGTGGTCTCAAAACTACCATCTTCTTGCCACACATCTTCCCCACAAATCCTTTGGGAAGGGATGCAGGCCCATTAGTAGAATGAAAAGATTCACATAACAGATCATTTAAGTCTAGAATTAGTAAATGCTTCCTTGTTGGTCCAGGAAGTAAACTGACATTTGGCTTCAACATATGAGCAGGAGAAATTAAAGCAACCTGCTTGTTTGTTTTGTCCCCGTCTGCATCTTCCTCCCCATCTAAACTCCCACATACCTGCATACCAGAATCCGGTGTGCCCGGTGGCTCTGTCACCATTGCCCCCTGGACTGCTACTGCCTTTGTACGTGGCAAGGGCTGAATTTCCACGTGTACCTCACAGCTGGCCTTCCCTGTATCCTGCTGCTGCTCAGTCAAATTCAAAGATCATCAGTGACAGGAAGACATAAGGGCTTAGAGTGAGCACCAGTTACCGTCTGAAATTGGGATTCCAAACATTTTGATACTGTCACAGCAGACGTATCCATCGTAGATATCACTGGTCCTGCGCCTGGTAGATTAATCCCCAATCTGGTCACAATGGCTTTCTGGTATTCAATCATACTCTGCATCTGTAATATTAATTATGCCATGTCACGTCCTTGTGATTCCACCAGTTTGTTCAAGCCATCCATCCTGCCAACTACTGTAGAATATGCAAGACTTCCCTCCTGCCAATCCATGAAAACTTGCCCAAGTATGAATCAAACCAAAAAAACCTAGCATGAACAACCATTGGAAAGAAAACCCAGGCCAAAAGCCGTGAAAAAAACCCTAGCAACCTATGATGCAGCAACCACTCTAGCAAACATGGAAAACACACTTACCCGCCTGTCTCTCCCAACTGACAACCGTGACACTGAACCCTCTTGAATTTCATATAATGTAGGAGGGCACCCTGATAGTGTTTCCTACAAATTAATCCATGCCACAAGTCAGTAAGCAATGTGAGGGCTGACTATATACACATAACAATTCAATGTGGAACAAAATACAGAGTCGTGATGATGCCACTTACCAAGCGTGCTTCCATCATTGTCTTCCCACCACGGCCAGTCTTGGTAGGATTCAGAATTGCACCATTTGCCTTCTTCATGTTGCCCGACACTTTGTGGACAGCGTAGCTACGGCGTGAGCCCAGCCCCGTGAGCCTGGGAGCTGAGCTCACGTTCAAGCCTTGAAGCGTGAGCTGAGCTCACGCTTCAGGGAAGCGTGAGCGGCATGAATCTGCTGGAGAAGCAGGTCCTATAGGCGAGGATTGCAGGAAGAGGGCCTATTACCGTGGACAAAACAAAGGAGGCCACCATGCACCATGTCTGCAATGCGTGCCAAAAAAGAGGAATATGTAAACATGTCAGATTTGAGCTCAGAATGATTGACACAGTTTATTTCAATTCACAGAGAGACGCTTACAATGAATCGCAAGTGCATTTGCCCTCACAAGTGAACGAAATGTATATGTTTGTCATAAAATGAAAAGTCTTCACACGGCAACCTGGAAACCAGCATGGGAAGCGGGCATGGCTCGTATGTGTTCAAAGAGAAGTTGGCGGAGCTCTACGCGAGGTGTCCCGCTGCAGAAGGGTGATGACTTCTCCGTAGCCTAGTGTGGCTTGGTGAATGAATTGGTCTCTCTTACCGTCGCAACACATAATTACAAGGTATATGTAATATTGATGCTTGCAGGGGACCCACTTCCCTCTCATGCCGAGAGCGCCCTCACGCATCGTTACAAAATCCGGACAGTGCACGATGGGAAATTCCCAATGGTAACTTGATATTCTTTGGCATGAAGAACTGAGCCAATTGACAGCACTGTGTAAATCCGTCCATACCCCGGGGAAGGGACTTCGGTGATACGAGAAGCCTGCAAATTCTAGCCGATTCCATCTTGCATTCGTGATCTGCACCCGAAGCAACACGGCGCACTGTTTTTCCATCTCTTTTTGTTGGGTGGGAGTTGGCACCGGGTGGAGGCATTGTCGGAGCATGTGGCACATCTGTGCCGACAGTGCATAAGGGCACCACCCGGGACCGTGCAAGACAAAACCCTCCCTCCTCCAGCATGCTTATCTCGGTTGAGGACAGCGATGTCCCAATTTGCACAGGCCAAATTGCGGGGGGAGGGGGCTTCATTATCACGGAAGGACGAACTGTTCCCTTCACGCATCGTGCCATATCGTCTGGGCAACCAAAACTTGTGCTCTTTTGACTCCCCTATGATAAGGTCGGAACAACCCTGTGAATGTTGGAGCTGGAGTCCCCCTGGAGCCTTTGCATATTTTTGATTTGCATTTCTTGAAAGAGGGGGTCCGAATTGCCATGCAAGCCACTCTAGATCCTGGTGGGGTGCGTTCTATATGCCAGTCACTATCAATGCAATCAGATTCCTGCACCATGGCCACCACCTCCTCCAATGGGATTTCCGCTGCTATGCTTGCATGTTCCGCACCTGCTCCACAGGAGGAGGACCCACCTGGGAAGGGGCCGGCACAGGACTTAGTCTGCACTGGAGACACCTTTGGCACAGAGAAATTGACCCTGTCTGGCCTATGGGAATCTCCATCTGACCCTGGAAGAGTGTTTAATTTCCTTTTGCATGATCCAAATCTTTCCTCGCCTTCCAAATGGGGGAGCCTGGATTGCAGAGGGGAACCTTCAGTGCACCTGTTTAGAGCTCTGGCCATCTTTGACGGGTCTCCGGACCTACTCGCAGCCCTTAGCATCAACAAAGTCGAATCGGGGCCCTTCCCTCCACCCCGTCCCATCAGAAAATTGCGGTACCTGGTTTGTTGTGTAAGTGCCCGCACCATGTCATCAGCAGTGGCCACATACAAGTCACGACCTGCTTTGGTAGACTGTTGCATCCAGGCGTTGTGAACAGTCTCTGCCAAATTACACGATGGCATGTCGGCCAAGTCCTCCAAGGACATGTCCTGCAGGAGGCATTGCATGGAAATGTGAGGAAGGAAAAGAAATGGTAGAGGGTTATTCAAGTGACAATCGAACAACCCCAAATGAACAGGCACGATGCAAAGTGCAATTTGTGTTTAAGGAAAACTTGTGAGGCTTACCGTCGTCATGAAAGCTCCCCACTGTCTGTACCTGAAGTGCCAGAAAACCAACCAGTCCTCCAACTCCTTCAGGTGGATACCTGTAGCAGCACCAGCGGAGAACCACCAAGCCCGGATTGCCTGGTAAGTGCTCTCTGCTTCTCCCATTGAGGTGGCATTCTTGTACTTCAGACAGAGCCTTCTATGCTCCAACTGAAGGTCAGGGCGAATGCAGCGCTTTGTATGACGTGCCAGAGATTGACTCCAATGGAAGAGGCATGTGCGCTCCCTATTTTCCATGGGGACCTTAGGATCCCCAGAACCAAACACGCGCCGCACTGCATTGAAATTTGCCTGTGCACTATCAGCCATGAAGCCCGCAAAGTTTGTGTTCTGTATTCCATTGCGCTGCATGACGGTCAGGAGGGACTTCCACATGAGCATCTGGGATTCAGTGTCCTCCGACTGCATATCACAAATTGCTATGGAGAGCACACGGTACGCTGGATCATACACATGGCACGCCATGGTTGTCCAACCCTCACCCGTTTTGCAGTGATCAAACATTAACCAACATTTAGCCAAATCTCCTCCAGGTTGCATTCGGCGGACAATGCTCACACCACTGCCTTGGCCCACAGCGGACATCTTGAACAAATACACTTTGGACGAGCCCTGGCCAGGGAACATACTGTTTTGAATGAATTCATAGCGACTCCTCCGTTTGAGGTCCATAATGTTGTCCATGAATCCAGCAGTGCCTGTGCCCATTCTGAGTGCATTCACCTGGTTTCGAATATTGGGAGAGCTCAACACGGAGAAATGGTCCATGACTGCCTCAAGGGAATCTGCATCCAGCATTGGCTGTGTCGAATCCCCTTCACCCAGTATGTGTTTTTCCAGGAATGCCTTGCTAGCTGCAAGCGCTATAGCAGAAGGTGTTGCAGAAGGGGCATTATGGAACTTGCTTCAGTAGATTTCTAGCGATGTCCGCTATCCCTGCAACTCCCTTTGGACACAGGATGCTCGTGTGCACCCATATGAATGCAGGCACGAGTCATTGTCTTGCATCGATGTGCCACCTGATACATACGAGCGTGGCAAACAGAAACACAGGACGGGGAAAGTTTGCAGAACCTGCACACAAAAGTATTGGTATTGGGAGGTGCAAGCCCTGGGGTGAAAGGATTCAGGGGCACACCTTCCCACTCACTTTCGTTTGGCTGAGCGCTGTTTCTCAGCCGAGGGCAAGAAATATTCAGGCACTTGCAATGCCCAACGCAAACCGACCTCCGAAATTTCAAGCCAATGTCGTTATGGATGTTCGAAGTTTTTGTCCTGCACCAAGGATGTCCGTCATGTTTCTTGTCCATGCCCTGCAGAAGCCCAGCCAGTCCACTGGAAGACGTGGGAGGGTTGAGCTCAAACAAGATGTCCCCATCAAACTGAGCTGGCACGTATTGAACACGTTGCACTGGAAGGGACTCCCAATCAACAAAACGTAGCTCGCTCTTGCACCCAGGCACACCTGAGGGCTTTCAATTTTGGAATGACACTTGTTATCTCGCGCAATTCGTCATCATCCAATAAGGGAGTTTGCACTGGCGGAGGAATCTCAGAAACATCCTCCGAGGACGAGTCCGAAAGAGTAACGAAGGTAGTGGATGTGCTCACCTCTTGTTTCACAGGAACTGTGCCCTTCTGTTGCACGACCGATGCTGCAGTGCCAGGGGTAACGACTGATCCTGCTGATTGTCTTCTCTCTTTTCCAAGGACACACGGTATGTTCCTGGAAGGACTCTCCACTTCCTTCCACACTCGCCAACCAAGGGTTTCTCCAAGTGCCCAGAATCCAAATTCCCATCCTCGTCATACACCTCTTTCTGAACAAGCAGAGAACCCAACTCCAGGGAACACTGTAACCAGCTCATCCTCATGAACAACTGCATACCCATCGTCGTCTGCAGTGGCAGTCAGTGGAAGAGTACCTGCATTGGAATGGAATCGAGCGAGTGCATCTCGCTCCCTCGACATGTTTTCCAGCGAACGAAACTGCCGATGCAGAACGGAATCCCCGAACTGAGAGCCCGTAATTATCGAAAGTGGAAATACCAGCAAACTGAGGTCAACAAGGGTAGCACCAAACCCAAGGCTGCCGGCGATGCATGCCAAGGATGTAGGGATGACGTGCACATTCACCTCCCACCAACCAGAAAAACGGTTTTGAAAGACCAGAGCCACAAGAAGCCGTACTGTTTTTGGATGGAAACAAAACCCTGAAATTGACATGAACCATCCATTATGAAATGACCAACAACCCTGAGAGCAGTAAACAGAAGATCCGATTGTAATGAGATTGTGTTGCGCCAGAAATAGCACAGAACAAACACCGACACTTCAAGAGATACCTCGCACGAATGTGTGCAACACATGGTCATATCCGACACAATCCTTTATACCGAATGACCCCATGGGGACGGTCACGGCATAAAAAAAACCACAGGGCATGCAGCACAACACACACGTGGATGCATATGTGAAGCATAACAATTATTGCGAATCTGGAAGAACTGCTCGGAATTGAAAAAGCACTACATTTCTACGGCGCATTCGAATTTGAAAGAAGGCAAGGAGGCCGCCATGTATTGGCAGGCGGCGAAGCACATCTGACATATATCGCAAATGCATGCAACGGATATTCTTTTTCTTCGGCGCTTTATTAGCTGGGTAATACAAAGACGACAAAATGGATGAATTCCGTTCGCACACAATATCAACACCCGCATCCAAATACGGTTGACAACGTCCATTTTTATTTTTGTTACATGCGATACCAGAACTTGTTGCAAACGTCAAACTGGAGAGCTCCAGGGGCATCGTGGGGAGCCCTTGTTTCCAGCGGAGGAGAAAGAGAAGGAAGTCATTATACTTCACGAGTTCTAGAAACAGGAATAGAGCTAGATATAGAATGAGGATGGAAAGAGTGGAGGAAGAGGAAAAGGAGGAAAAGAGGGAATACAGGAAAGTGTGGCGATGGAGGAGCAGGAATCTGGAGAACACAACAACCCACCATAGTTCCAGGAACAGGAGAGGACACTGCGTCTGAGGGAGAGACAGACGACATGGAGGAAGATGTTGACACTGGCCTCACGAACGATCTGACCACGGGAAAGAGGAAGGGGGAGAGGCTCACCTACATAGTCGGCGAAGAGAGCAGCCCCAAGCGGAAAGCGTCCCCGGCAACTGGGGAGTCTTCTCGAGTAGCTACGAAAAAGGTAAAATCCACACGACCCATATTTGTGAAGAATTCGGCTTTGAATGGCAGGTATTTGTGAAAGAAAGAACCATTGGTCTTGCAAAATTTGGTCTTGATGTCTGTTATGTGAGGGTGAAACGAACCCTTCACTGCCTGTGCGGCAACGCACACTGTTTGAGCTGAGCATTTCAATGTTTCTGGGTGCAAAACTTCAGGGGCACCTGTGTGAGTGTGAAAAGAACCCTTCACTTTGTGCGGCAACGCACACTGTTTGAGCTGAGCATTTCAATGTTTATGGGTGCAAAATTTGGACTTCAGGGGCACCTGTGTGAGTGTGAAATGAACCCTTCACTGCCAGCTCAGACAGTGTGCGGCAACGCACACTGTTTGAGCTGGGCATTTCAAAAATTTGGTCTTTGCTGTCTGTTATCTGAGGTTGAAATGAACCCTTCAAAACCAGCTCAAACAGCGTGCGGCAACGCACAATGTTTGAGCAGACCTTTTCAATGTTTTAGGGTTCAAAATTTGGTCTTGAAGTGTGAAATGAACCCTTCACTGCCAGCTCAGACAGTGTGCGGCAACGCACACTGTTTGAGCTGAGCATTTCAATGTTTCTGGATGCAAAATTGGACTTCAGGGGCACCTGTCCCTTCACTGTGTGCGGCAACGCACACTGTTTGAGCTGAGCATTTCAATGTTTCTGGTGCAAAATTTGGACTTCAGGGGCACCTGTGTGAGTGTGAAAAGAACCCTTCACTGCCAGCTCAGACAGTGTGCGGCAACGCACACTGTTTGAGCTGAGCATTTCAATGTTTCTGGGTGAAATATTTGGACTTCAGGGGCACCTGTGTGAGTGTGAAAAAACCCTTCACTGCCAGCTCAGACAGTGTGCGGCAACGCACACTGTTTGAGCTGAGCATTTCAATGTTCTGGGTGAAATTTGGACTTCAGGCACCTGTGTGAGTGTGAAAAGAAGCCAGCTCAGACAGTGTTGCAGCCCCAAGCATTGTTGTTTGAGCTGGGTAAATTTTGGACTTCAGGGCACCTGTGTGAGTGTGAAAGAACCCTTCACTGCCAGACAGTGTGCGGCAACGCACACTGTTTGAGCTGAGCATTTCAAAAAATTCTGGGGAAAGGTGTGTAGCATTTCCCTTCAAGTGTGAAAGAGCCAGCTCAGACAGCGGCAACGCACACTGTTTGAGCTGAGCATTTCAATGTTTCTGGGTGAAAATTTGGACTTCAGGGGCACCTGTGTGAGTGTGAAAAGAACCCTTCACTGCCAGCTCAGACAGTATGCGGCAACGCACACTGTTTGAGCTGAGCATTTCAATGTTTCTGGGTGAAATATTGGACTTCAGGGGCACCTGTGTGAGTGTGAAAAGAACCCTTCACTGCCAGCTCAGACAGTGTGCGGCAACGCACACTGTTTGAGCTGAGCATTTCAATGTTTCTTTTTGGGTGAAATATTTGGACTTCAGGGGCACCTGTGTGAGTGTGAAAAGAACCCTTCACTGCCAGCTCAGACAGTGTGCGGCAACGCACACTGTTTGAGCTGAGCATTTCAATGTTTCTGGGTGAATATTTGGACTTCAGGGGCACCTGTGTGAGTGTGAAAAAGAACCCTTCACTGCCAGCTCAGACAGTGTGCGGCAACGCACACTGTTTGAGCTGAGCATTTCAATGTTTCTGGGTGAAATATTTGGACTTCAGGGGCACCTGTGTGAGTGTGAAAAGACCCTTCACTGCCAGCTCAGACAGTGTGCGGCAACGCACACTGTTTGAGCTGAGCATTTCAATGTTTCTGGGTGAAATATTTGGACTTCAGGGGCACCTGTGTGAGTGTGAAAAGAACCCTTCACTGCCAGCTCAGACAGTGTGCGGCAACGCACACTGTTTGAGCTGAGCATTTCAATGTTTCTGGGTGAAATATTTGGACTTCAGGGGCACCTGTGTGAGTGTGAAAAGAACCCTTCACTGCCAGCTCAGACAGTGTGCGGCAACGCACACTGTTTGAGCTGAGCATTTCAATGTTTCTGGGTGAAATATTTGGACTTCAGGGGCACCTGTGTGAGTGTGAAAAGAACCCTTCACTGCCAGCTCAGACAGTGTGCGGCAACGCACACTGTTTGAGCTGAGCATTTCAATGTTCTGGGGGTGAAAATTTGGACTTCAGGGGCACCTGTGTGAGTGTGAAATGAACCCTTCACTGCCAGCTCAGACAGTGTGCGGCAACGCACACTGTTTGAGCTGAGCATTTCAATGTTTCTGGGTGAAATATTTGGACTTCAGGGGCACCTGTGTGAGTGTGAAAAGAACCCTTCACTGCCAGCTCAGACAGTGTGCGGCAACGCACACTGTTTGAGCTGAGCATTTCAATGTTTCTGGTGCATAATTTGGACTTCAGGGCACCTGTGTGTGAGTGTGAAAAGAACCCTTCACTGCCAGCTCAGACAGTGTGCGGCAACGCACACTGTTTGAGCTGAGCATTTCAATGTTTCTGGGTGAAATATTTGGACTTCAGGGGCACCTGTGTGAGTGTGAAAAGAACCCTTCACTGCCAGCTCAGACCGTGTGCTGGCAATGCCACTGTTTGAGCTATCATTTCATCAATGTTCTTCTGGGTGAATATTTGGACTTCAGGGGCACTGTGTGAGTGTGAAAAGAACCCTTCACTGCCAGCTCAGACAGTGTGCGGCAACGCACACTGTTTGAGCTGAGCATTTTTTTAATGTTTCTTTTCGGGTGACAGATTTGGACTTCAGGACACCTGTGTAGTGTGAAAGAACCCTTCACTGCCAGCCCAGACAGTGTGCGGCAACGCACACTGTTTGAGGCTGAGCATTTCAATGTTTCTCTTCGGGTGCAAATTTTGATTCATGGGCACCCGTGTGAGTGTGAAAAGAACCCTTCACTGCCAGCTCAGACAGTGTCGCAACGCACACTGTTTGAGCTGAGCATTTCAATGTTTCTGGGTGAAATATTGGACTTCAGGGGCACCTGTTGAGTGTGAAAGAACCCTTCACTGCCAGCTCAGACAGTGTGCGGCACGCACACTGTTTGAGCTGAGCATTTCAATGTTTCTGTGTGAAATATTTGGACTTCATGGGCACCTGTGGAGTGTGAAAGAACCCTTCACTGCCAAGCTCAGACAGTGCGCAACGCACACTGTTGACTGAGCATTTCAATGTTTCTGGGTGAATATTTGGACTTCAGGGCACCTGTGTGAGTGTGAAAAGAACCCTTCACTGCCAGCTCAGACAGTGTGCGGCAACGCACACTGTTTGAGCTGAGCATTTCAATGTTTCTGGGTGAAATATTTGGACTTCAGGGGCACCTGTGTGAGTGTGAAAAGAACCCTTCACTGCCAGCTCAAACAGTGTGCGGCAACGCACACTGTTTGAGCTGAGCATTTCAATGTTTCTAGGGTGAAATATTTGGACTTCAGGGGCACCTGTGTGAGTGTGAAAAGACCCTTCACTGCCAGCCCAACAGTGTGCGGCAACGCCACTGTTTGAGCTGAGCATTTCAATGTTTTTCTGGGTGCAAAATTTGGACTTCATGGGCACCCGTGTGAGTGTGAAAAGAACCCTTCACTGCCAGCTGAGACAGTGTGCGGCAACGCACACTGTTTGAGCTGAGCATTTCAAATGTTTCTGGGTGAAATATTTGGACTTCAGGGGCACCTGTGTGAGTGTGAAAAGAACCCTTCACTGCCAGCTCAGACAGTGTGCGGCAACGCACACTGTTTGAGCTGAGCATTTCAATGTTTCTGGGTGAAATTTTGGACTTCAGGGGCACCTGTGTGAGTGTGAAAAGAACCCTTCACTGCCAGCTCAGACAGTGTGCGGCAACGCACACTGTTTGAGCTGAGCATTTCAATGTTTCTGGTGCAAAATTTGGACTTCAGGGGCACCTGTGTGAGTGTGAAATGAACCCTTCACTGCCAGCTCAGACAGTGTGCGGCAACGCACACTGTTTGAGCTGAGCATTTCAATGTTTCTGGGTGAAATTTGGACTTCAGGGGCACCTGTGGTGAGTGTGAAAAGAACCCTTCACTGCCAGCTCAGACAGTGTGCGGCAACGCACACTGTTTGAGCTGAGCATTTTCAATGTTTCTGGGTGAAATATTTGGACTTCAGGGGCACCTGTGTGAGTGTGAAAAGAACCCTTCACTGCCAGCTCAGACAGTGTGCGGCAACGCACACTGTTTGAGCTGAGCATTTCAATGTTTCTGGGTGAAATATTTGGACTTCAGGGGCACCTGTGTGAGTGTGAAAAGAACCCTTCACTGCCAGCTCAGACAGTGTGCGGCAACGCACACTGTTTGAGCTGAGCATTTCAATGTTTCTGGGTGAAATATTTGGACTTCAGGGGCACCTGTGTGAGTGTGAAATGAACCCTTCACTGCCAGCTCAGACAGTGTGCGGCAACGCACACTGTTTGAGCTGAGCATTTCAATGTTTCTGGATGCAAAATTGGACTTCAGGGGCACCTGTGTGAGTGTGAAAAGAACCCTTCACTGCCAGCTCAGACAGTGTGCGGCAACGCACACTGTTTGAGCTGAGCATTTCAATGTTTCTGGGTGCAAAATTTGGACTTCAGGGGCACCTGTGTGAGTGTGAAAAGAACCCTTCACTGCCAGCTCAGACAGTGTGCGGCAACGCACACTGTTTGAGCTGAGCATTTCAATGTTTCTAGATGCAAAATTGGACTTCAGGGGCACCTGTGTGAGTGTGAAATGAACCCTTCACTGCCAGCTCAGACAGTGTGCGGCAACGCACACTGTTTGAGCTGAGCATTTCAATGTTTCTGGGTGAAATATTTGGACTTCAGGGGCACCTGTGTGAGTGTGAAAAGACCCTTCACTGCCAGCCAGACAGTGTGCGGCAACGCACACTGTTTGAGCTGAGCATTTCAATGTTTCTGGGTGCAAAATTTGGACTTCATGGGCACCCGTGTGAGTGTGAAAAGAACCCTTCACTGCCAGCTCAGACAGTGTGCGGCAACGCACACTGTTTGAGCTGAGCATTTCAATGTTTCTGGGTGAAATATTTGGACTTCATGGGCACCTGTGTGAGTGTGAAATGAACCCTTCACTGCCAGCTCAGACAGTGTGCGGCAACGCACACTGTTTGAGCTGAGCATTTCAATGTTTCTGGGTGAAATATTTGGACTTCATGGGCACCTGTGTGAGTGTGAAAAGAACCCTTCACTGCCAGCTCAGACAGTGTGCGGCAACGCACACTGTTTGAGCTGAGCATTTCAATGTTTCTGTGTGCAAAATTTGGACTTCAGGGGCACCTGTGTGAGTGTGAAAGAACCCTTCACTGCCAGCCCAGACAGTGTGCGGCAACGCACACTGTTTGAGCTGAGCATTTCAATGTTTCTGGGTGCAAAATTTGGATTTCATGGGCACATTTTTGAGTATAAAATGAACCCTTCACTGTCAGCTCAAACAGTCTGCGGAACCGCACACTGTGTAGGCAGAACATATGAATATGGAAGGGCGCAACTTTCGGCCCTCATGGGCAGATATTTGAGCAGAACTTTTCAATGTTCTTTCCCTGTGTAAATCGGGAACATAGTGCATGTCCGTGAGGATCAATGAACACTTATCTGGCAGCTCAAAGAACACTTCCCTTTTTATCCCACTTTTTCATGCATCGGTCGACGTTTCATTCCTCTCTTATAAGAATTTGAGTGAACAACCTTGCAGGGGAAAATGCAAAGTGTGGCGGATGAGGTCCCTCAGGGTCAGGGGAAGGAGACCAAAGATGATGTTGACGATGAGTTTTATGAAAGCAAAGCCGCTGAGATGCTGGGGGGTCAAAAGGTGAACTCTCAGCTTGTGGTTCAAAGTATGCTTGCTCCTGGTGGGAGGTTGAAGATTCCCCTGTGTAGGTTGGTTTCCATGCCCGTCGTTCGTCCACCCCTTGTCAAAGACATTCTCAAGCTGGAGGCCGAGTTTGTTCATGGGTATTTGGATGGATCCGCGGTCTTTTACGTTTCTACTAGGGATTCAAGAGGTAACGAGCTCCTTGTTGATGAGTCAATCGTCGACTCCTGGGACCCCATTTGGAGACAGGTGAACGAATCCTTCGAACTTCTTCTCTCCAGAAAACCTTCCACCCAGGTATTCTCGGGGAAGATGTTTCACGTTTGGGATGGCAACCACCGGTTGCTTGCATGGATGGCTGTCATTGGGAGGCTGCACTCACAGGAGGAAGAGTGGCATTACTCTGTTCGATCGATGGTGCTTGATTGTGACGACAACATGATGGGTCTTCTGACGGCAATGAATGATGTGAACAGGTTGGTTTCTCATTGTACACGTTGCACTTCTGGTTCCGTTCTTCCTTGATTGAAGTCCTTGAATTACATTCTGAAATTCAGATATCATTCTGCAGAGGGACGGAGACATCGCATGTCAAAACGAGTCTGGTTCACACACTGTATAGGATACAAAGGATCGGGCAGATGCCCTTGACCAACTTCAAGACCATCCTTTCGGCAGAGATGTATAAGAAATGCGAAAGCTCCAAGACTTCGGAAACATGGTACTCGTTGACCCGTGAGGCTTTCATGGAGTACATGTACACGGTGAGATACATCTTCCTTCATCTGGCCTTTCCATATTCCTGCTTCCACATGTTTGTTTCTCTCTGTCTCCCTTGACCTTGGATTGATGCAACTCTCTTGCATTCCCTTGCAGCAAGACATTGCAGATGCAGGGGAGCGTGGCAAACTGGAATACTACAGCTCTACCCCTGAGGAGAGAAGGACAGCAAAGGGAGTTGAAAGTCACATCCAGAAGGAGATGAACGCTACAAGAAGGACAATAATGAGTGCTTTTGTGAAGCAGTTGAGAATGGCCGACCCATCATTCGGGCCGCAGTTTCTGCTGGAGATAAAAAACCATTATAACAAGCCAGGCAAGCCGGAGATGGCCCAGGAGAAGTTGCACAGGTTGTCTACCGCCGTCGTGTCTTCTGAACAGAAGGTGAAGTGGCTGCAGATATGGAACTCCGATCCCACAGTTAGGGATACCCACATGTTCCCAAGGCCAGAGAAGGAGAAGAAGACCCAGCGTGTCGTTCCTGTCAGTGACAATGTGCTGGACAACTGGCTTCACAAGGCCACTTACTGGAGCCAGGTGTGATGTCCTCTCGTATCTCACTTTCTTTTCTCTTTTCCTGTCCTTCTCTTCCCATTGCCTCTTACATTCGCTGTGACTGTTTTTGGGTTCATTCTTCCATTTCAATTTTTTTGCAGTTGGAAGAAAGGGCCCGATCGGTTCTGCATACTCAGCTGGCTGACTATGGCATCACTATGACAGCTCCGAAGGTCTCCTTCGAAGCATACATGAGGAAATGGAGAGCCACAGTGTGGCACTCTGGTTTCTTTAGAGAGTTCAGCAAGGAGGGTGGCATCAGTCGAACAAATGAGCTTGACCAGCAGGAAAAAGGAGAGGAAGCCTGGAAACGATGCCTTTACAGGTGCACACCCTTGCACTCTTTGCTTGTGTTGTGGTTGCAATGTGTTGTGTGGCATACTGTTTAAGGGGGTCTTCCTGGTGTGTTGAAAAAGCTGGGACACAATATGTGCATTGGATAATGAGGCTGTGTCTGTTCGTGCAGGTACATTAAGTTTGTTCTCCTGGAAGAGAATTTCTTGGACAAACATCCAGATTTCGTGGACCTTTGGCTTGTCCCTGCTGGCAACCAGACCATGTTCACTGCTGGGATCTTGCATGACTGGGGTCCGGACCATCTTTCTTCTTGTGGTTGGTATTTGGATTGCCCTCCTTCAGAGACCCCAGCTGTAGAGTTGTCTTTGAGGAGAGAGAATGACCGTATTGCAGCCACTGCCGCAGCAGCGGACCTCGACATTCATGAGCGTAATCTGAGGACTCTTGCAGAGAAGGAGCCTCCCGCTCAGGATACCCCGGGTAGAGGAAGAAAGGCAAAGGGAAAAGATGTTGCTGGTGTTGTGGGGACGGGAAGGGGTAGAGGGAAGGTGGCACAAGGGCAGGGAAGTGTTGCAGCTATTGGCCCTGTGGAGCATGTCCAGCAGACTCCACCGCATGGTAGGGGATCCGGGAGAAAAAACAAGGGTGTGGTTGATCCCAAGGACCCGTACCATGCAGTGGAACATCCCACGAGGGTCATTCGTCCAACCAGGTTGGAGATTGCCAATGTCGGGTTCCTTGCCATGATGGAGTCGAAGAAATCTGATTACAAGGGCGAGCCATCACCAGTGTGGGAGAGGATTGTCGAGTTCCTCAGCACGGTGCGTGTTCTCTTTGGGTTCTGTGGCTTCTGCTCTCTTTGTCTGCTGTGGGCATGGATCGTTTATAAACTTGTCAGAATTCCATTGTATTTTTGTTTGCAGGCTAAAATGACCAAATCGTGGGTGAACGGGAAGGAGAAGCCATATGCAGCGGAACTCATCATCTTGGACATCCCTGATGGGTTGGCAGTCCCGGATATCCCACCATCGGGTGCTTGTCCGGGTTGGAATGCATTTGATGAGCGCTACTGGCGGTGGGTTTTTTCCTTTTGCAACTTCTTCCTTTCCGATGCAGGTGTTTTGGTTCTCATCCAGTCCATCGATGTTCGGTGTCGCCGTGCCCTTGCCAGCTATTTGAAAGCCTCGGGCATGAGAGTCGTGAAGACATGGAATTGTGTGAACAGCATGTACCTTACGAAGGGGGATCGTCCGGGAGAGATGGTGAGTTTCCCTTCTTCTTCCTCTTCTTTTTTGTTCTGGGATTGTGTTGTGTAGGTCGCTCAAACTCATATGTAGGGGCCCGATTTTATTTTGGTTCTTAGTTCCTTCTGGATGTCATGTTCGCAGACTCGTCTGTTTGAAGCTGTTTGTCTCGTCCGGGTGCATCCACCAACGACTCCGGCCGGCATTACGGAGTTTGCCATCACTCACGGGGGCAAGTTCATAGATGACAGGACAGATCCTCCCACGGATGACATGCATCACAACTACGTCGACAGCAACGTGTGCTTGCGAAGGGGGAATGGGGTTCCTTGGAGAGGGGCGAGGGAGAGGAGCCCGGCTTTCATTCAAACGATTGTGGAGTGCTGCACCTACACAGACGCCAGAGTTCTGGATTTGTCGATGGGCACAGGTTCGTCCCTTCAACATTCACATTTCATGAGGTTTGATTGAGCTTGCACTTTCAGCACTTTCCACCGTTCCGAATGTGTCTTCAATGTCTGCTTACTTCATTCTATTCCACTGCAGGTGCTTCGTACCACGCTTGCAAGGCCAGTGCGCGACATGTCTTTGGGATTGAAGGGGATGCTGAGATTTACAAGAACCTCCTGATGGGTTTGGGTGGACACACTTCTCAGGTCCTTCCGAAGCCCCGTCCCGCTGATACTGGTACAGAGGAGACTTCTGACAAGGAGCTGGACTCCGACTTTGCCTGTGAGTAAGTTGAACCTGTGCATGCTTGCATTGTTGTTTCATTATTGAGAATCGCTGTTCTTGAGGCAAAGTGCAAATGGGAGACATCCTCTTCGTTGGACTTGTGCATTGCATCATTGTGTTAAAAATGGAATTTTGTGGACATGTGTAGGAGTCCGCGTGCTTCCACTTGCCCTCCTGGGCTATCACACCTATTTGGACTTGTTTTCAGTCCTCCTCGGTCTTGTGTGCTACCTGTCTATGCGGAGGCACTCGCAGCAAGCATGTCCGTTCATGGCACTCAGAGTCCACCTTGCGATGGCCTTCGTAGAACACGTGGTGTTGGGGCCAGAATCTTTGTAGATGACATAGCACAGGAGGTGGACATTGATTGTGATGATTGCGACACTTGATATGAAGTATTCTTTTGGTTTAATTCTGGGACAAATTTGAAATGGGATGGTTGTGTGTCCTTATTGTCCTCTTTGCAATGTGTGCATGGAATTCACATTCATGGTTCCAAACTATTGTTGGAGATGGGGGTTGCATGGACTGCCCGGATTGTTCCTTCAATATATTTGTTGTTTTGTGGACCTCACAGACTTGAGTACATTGCAAAAACAAACAAACCACTTTGTTCTCAATTCTCAATTCTCCCCACATCAACCCGCGGAAATAGGTGACCCCACTCGGAAATAGGTGACATCCGCGGAAATAGGCACTGTTTGCATGCTGACGTGGCGTGAGCCTGTGCTGGGCTCACGCTTTCCTGGGCTCACAGGCTCACGCCTCCAGGCTCACGGAATAGCACCCCCCCTTTGTGGAACACCTCTGTCTGCCAGTAACTTACAAGCTTGTTCCATACCTCATCAGATACAGTAATGGGTTTCCCCTTACCACCCAACCACGCAGTGTGTGCTTCATAACGCTGGCTCTTCATTATTCTGCCAATTGTTTGTTTTAGGTGGAAGTCTTTTAACTCGTGTGGCATATATGAAAATAGCTTAGCCAGGTGATCTTTGATTTCGTATACAACTTCATCAGGTTGGTTGTTGATGGCAAGGGAACAATCTAGCTTGCGATAAGCCTGTCCTTTAAGGGCAGCGTGCCATACATTCCGGGTCTGACCATACGGGGCTCCTTTGAGGTTCGTCAAAATCACCGTGGGAGGAAGACCTGCAGCTATTCTCTCTTCCTTGACCTTGGCAGCTTCAATTTTGGCTGAGCTATTAGCCCTCCTTAAAGCATTGGTTCTATCATTCTTTGAAACGGCACCCTCCCCTCCTTCAGAGACCTCCGTGCGCTCAGGAGAATTCAAAGCAGGATCCTGCCAAGTAGGGACTGGTGGCCATGGCTGTTGGCCAGAAGGCCGAGGACCATACTGGCCATACTATCCATAAGCAGGAGGATATTCTGGTGGCTTGCCACCCCCATAGCTATTAGGGGGTGGCAAATATGGTGGAGGAGGATACTGGCCATACTGCCCATATGGAGGAGCACCATATTGACCCCGACCATACTGAGTGCCAGACTGTGGGTACTGAGGCATACCATAATAAGGTGGGGGTACTGGTGGCACAAAACCCACAACGTTGGAGAGTTAGGGCCACCTCCTGCATTCTTGTGGGCGCCATCTCCATTGCTAGCAGCAGGGATCGTGGATCCAGTGCGCTTGTGCTTGCCCTGAAAAGAAATTCCCCCAGTACAATGTGGGTGATTACACATACATATAGGCAGCAAGCAGCAAATCCTTGAATTCAGGAAAAACAAACTCGAAGCACATATCATTTGTAAAGACAAGATTACCCAAAACTCAGTATGATCTTGGGCAGTAAATCTCCCAAATTTGATTGGCCCCAATGATGTCCTCCCAGTACATTTTTTAGCCCTCTTAGGTATGGGGTGTTCCTGAAATCCATAGCAAGAATTCAAATGGACAAACCTGATGGGTCCATGAGAAGTATCCCTCCAAGTTTTACTGATATTCTGGGTGCATAAGTAACCCAAGTATCTCTATAAGTAGCCATTGTAGCTTAGTACCAGGACGTTGGTTTCATGGGGCAAAGAATTTGAACACACCTAAAGTCTACATTGGCCTGACATCATGCCTTTGGCACTTCAACTTGTCTAATGGAAATCATTTGTGATTGTGCCTTGGCTGACCCCTGCATTGTCCAACTTCCCTGTCTTGATAGACATACCCTATCTCTTCGTGATTTTACCAAAAACATACATAATTTGAATCATGGTCATTGTGAAGAACTATAACTCACAGACGGAGAAGGTGTTCGTAGTGTAGATGATGGGCATTTTTGTCCTGCGACATGAGCATGGGCATGTTCTCCTCGGCTTGCCGTGGCATCCGCCGACGACGCACTCGCCTCGCACCGGCGTGGGAGGAGTGGATCGTCCTCATCGTCCTCAGAAGAGCCCTCATGCAGAATCGTAGTCTTCATCGTCTTCAGGCTGGCACTTTGCCTTGCAGGACCTTGATCCCTAGTTTTTTCCTTCGGAGCGCATGGCTTGCGAGGGCGATTCGCTCCCGCAAGCTTGCACAAACACCTCCATGACCTCCCTCTCAAACAATCACAAACAAATGTAAGCATACATACCCTAATACTCGTAAGCCTACGCTGAACCACAACCGCACCCTACCAGGACGTAAAGCTTGCCCAACGAATGACGGCGGACATCTCCCGCCTAATGACACACCCTCCTCAAACCTAATCGTCACTCACTGCATGTTGTTTGCCTCTCTGTTTGTACAAGTTCAGCTACTCGCCCCCATTTGTGCTATGAAGCTTATGATCGCTGTAGGAAGGTTAGAGGATAAGGCAAATCGCAAGTTTAGTGGGTGGGTATCCAAAGTCAGGAACTAAACTCACCCATCTATCGACTGCTTGAACGTTGATTCCACCTCCTTTATGGTAGCAATCCGGCGCTCTCGGAACTTCTTGTACTCAGTGAGAGGGACTGTCACTTTGAAGACCTTCCGCTTCACCATGGACACTCAGAAACGATACTTATAGTATACTATAGATATAGAAATAGCACATTGGCAGCTGGTGCAAAACTAGAGACAATGCACTATGCGTAGCATGCAAAGAGGGAAGGGGTGACGTTCAAAGCATGTACAGTGCAGGTGGCAAACGGATGCGTAGGCGTAGAATAGATGACCGTCTATGGCGAATGGAAGAAGCTTATGCCACAAGGAATGGGCATACAAAAATGCTATGCAACTGTGATGAGTGTCATGGAGGAAAAGTAATGTTGTTGGAAACAGTGAGGAATCATTACATGATACACTCCGACGCTGTTCTCTTCCGGTAAGATCGCCACTTTCCCTTCAGCACTTTAGTTTGAATTTTGAATGCAACGATCCTCTTCTCCACATGTCGACATTTCGTTGGGTGATTGTAGTCAAGAAGTCATAAGATACAGACGTGACTATGACTACGCCACTTCCGTTATCACTTTAATTAATGCACATGTCGTGTTTTCATTGGTCATGTGTAGTCATGTAGTCATATATGACTAAGTAAGTGACTGCAACTATGACTTCAATGGTTACAAATGTCGTGTTTTGATTGGGTGTATATTCTTAAGATACATACGTAAATATGACTGCATCACTGCAACGTCACCGTGTCCTCCTATGTCATAATATGAACAAGTGTCACATCGTTGTTGGTCCACTCACAAAATGACTATTGGGATGCAGGGATGTGAATATTCAGATGATGAAGATGAAGGCCCTGCGGCACAGCGGGAGCCCAATGTCACAGAGAACGCAGATGAGAGTGGTGGATTGGAGGTAGAAATGCAGCGTGCATTGCAGGAAGCGTTTCTCTTTGCAGATGCAAACAGAGAGGACCCCATTCATGGTGGAACCGATCACACATTTGCCGATCATGACGATGATCTCGACGATTCCGGAGACAATGAATTTGATGAGAATGCTCACCTGCACGTTGATCCCGAGTATGATAAACTCTTCCGAGCGTCGCAATGTCCACTTTTTGAAGGGTGCTCCATCAGCCGGCTGCAAGCAACTTTGACATTGCTGAATGCATGCACTACCCACAAGTGCACCAATGCATTTGTGGATGAGCTTCTGGGATTGTTGCGTAAGAGTTTTTTGCCTAAAGAGAATTCATTGCCGAAAACTCACTATGAAGCAAAAACCATGATTGCCAAGATGGGATTGCAGTACACGATGATTCATGCCTGTGAGCGTGGTTGTGTACTCTTCCGTGGGGAGTATGAGAATGTAGACATTTGCCCAGTGTGCCGCAGTTCCCGTTACATTCCAGGTCGTGGAAGTGTGCCCAAGAAAGTATTGCGACACTTCCCTGTCATTCCAAGGTTGAAACGTATGTACCGATGTAAATCGATCGCTAACCTCATGACATGGCACGACAAACATAAGAGCCAGGATGGGTTGGTTCGACATCCAGCTGATAGCAAAGCATGGAGACATTGACACCACATTTGCGGATTTTGCTGCAGAGCCACGATCTCTGCGATTTGGATTGGCCTTAGACGGTGTAAATCCCTACGGAGCTCAATCCACAAGTTGGAGTACATGGCCCGTTCTCTTGGTCAATTACAATCTGCCTCCGTGGTTAGTGACCAAAAAGTTCTTTGTCATGTTAGCGCTACTGATTCCTGGTAAGGAGTCTGTTACCTCGGACAACGTAGATGTTTACCTGATGCCCCTAGTGGAAGAGCTATTGGAACTATGGAGAGGGATTGCAGCTCATGATGTTTCCCGTCCTCGTGGTCAACGCGAATTCACACTGAGGGCAGTGTTGATGTGGTCAATCCATGACTACCCTGCATATGGCTTGCTCTCAGGTCAAGTGACGAAAGATTATGCTGGTTGTCCAGCTTGTGGACCCGGGGTGACTTCACAGCAGTTACACACATGTGGAAAATTTCTTTTCCTAGGCCACCGAAGATTTTTGGCCCGCAATCATCCATATAGAAGGTCAAGAATGTTCAATGGCGCTACTGAGCATGGAACTCCTCCAAAAACGCAGACTGGAACACAAATCAAGGACCTTGCAACAGCTCGCACTGCATGGGTGGAAAACGGAGGGACGCCAGATAGCAGGACAGACCCAGCAAAAACTCATGGAGTTAAGCGATTGTCAATTTTATATGTCTTACCTTATTGGGAGGTAATTCCTTCATGGCCTTTAAATTGGCTGTGTACATTTTTGCGTTTTATGTTTAAATTGTGATGAGTAAATGCTCAATTGCTTATGTGTTCATTTTGTAGGGTCTCCTCATCCGCCACCCGTTTGACGCAATGCATTGCGAGAAGAACTTGGCTGAAAATATTATTAAAACTATCTTTGGTGAGAAAGACACATTGAAAGTTCGCCGTGATTTGGAGCTACTTGGGATGCGCCCGGAATTGTGGCTACAACGTGATCCTGACAGAGCAGATACGTTAATTATGCCTCCTGCCCCTTATGTCCTCATTGGGGCTGAGTTACAAGTCTTTCTGGAGATTGTGCAGAACTTGAAAGTGCCAACAGGCTACGCATCAGCTTTCAAAAAGCATGTGGTGAAGAAGAAGTTGTCAGGCATGAAATCACATGACTATCATGTGCTCATGCAGCAAATTATACCGCTTGCTATCCGTGGGCTCATGCCAAGTGGTCCTCGAAGGGCCATTTTGCGAGTATGTCGTGTATTTAAGAAGTTGTGTGCAAAAGTGGTGAATCCTGTAGAGTATGAGGAATTGAGAACTGAAGCAGTTCTCACTCTGTGTCTTATAGAGAAGGAGTTCCCACCATCATTTTTTGATGTGATGACACATCTGGTTGTTCACCTAGTGGATGAGTTGTACTTATGCGGGCCCATAGCATCTCGTTGGATGTACCCCATGGAGCGGGCAATAAAAGATATGAAGGGCTACGTAAGAAACATGGCAAGGCCCGAGGGGAGCATGGCAGAAGGATACCAATTTGAAGAAGCATTGGGTTTTTGCACAGAGTATATGGCAGGATTTGATGGAAGTGTACGAAGGGTGTGGGATGCAGATGAGGCAGAATCTGTGGAACGTGAAGTTGTGGAAGGAAGTTCTAAAGCCCGAAAATTGAATGACCTGTGTGATATTGTACATGAGTACATCATTCAGAACCATCCTCGTCTATCAGTCATGTTGGGGTAAGAAATCTACTTCATTGACATTCAGATTTCCAAGTTTTAGTCATTTATCATTAGTTGGCATATGGCGTCTTTTCAAATCTCCCACGCCACCTCTGTCAATCTCCTGGCTGACCCTCAGATTGTGACAGGATATATGAAGCAGAGTCCACACGGATAGAAGCCAGACGACGCTTGTTTCGTGAGGAGCAAGGGCTGGAAGGCATGAGCAATCCCACGGCAATTCAGTACCCTCCTGATTTGCATCCTTGTCCTCCATTTGCTGTTTGGCTCCCTCAAGGTGTACGGGATCATCTCTCAATTCAATCAGATGGGCTTGATCCTACAACACGTGAGGAATTACTGGATCTTTCAAGGCCTCCATCATTTACTGCCCTGTCATTCAAGAGTATGACAGCGTATGGTAACCATTACAGGGTTACATCCCCCGGCATGAACACAACAAGTATGGTGTCTTTTGATTGTGGAGTCTCATCTGTTTTCTAGCACCAGCCCATTACCAACAATTCAGGCAATGACATGGAGGAACCTACAAGATATGTGGGTCTTATAAGGGAGATTTTGCAAACTGACTATGGCCAAACACAGCCTATAGTGTTTTTGTGTTCGTGGGTACGGGCGAGTTGCGTGGGTCGTCAACCTATGTCAATGAAGCAGGATGATGCTGGCTTCACACTTGTCAATTTTAACCGTATGCTTCCACCTTCTGAGCAACCTTTTGTGTTTCCTGGCCAGGTTGATCAAGTGTTTTTTTCTGATTGTGTGAAGGAGCCGGGGTGGAAAGTCGTCCTGGAGAAGAGCCCCCGAGCACGTAGAGTGGTCTGCGACATATCAATTGATAATGATGATGTGGCGGAAGTGGAAGGATTGTTAGCCCCACAAAGACTAGAGGAGACTGTGGTTACTGATGGCCCAACATGCAGCCGAGCGGTACCGGTTACTCCAGAGCAGGTGGCCTCCTTGTACCTCCGAGCACCCCGTATACGTGGTGATGATGTTCAGCCAACCCTTGGACAAGATGAAGTCTGTGATGAAGACAGTGATACATGTAGTGACCCAGACATAGATGAGGATGATGAAGATTATATATGCGCGATTTGTGCACTCCAGTTATAGACCATGCATGATAGTTTAAGGTGGTAACACTCCCTTTGCATTCCCATTAAGATATCATGCTTGGACACTGGATTTTATGATCAATTATGGAGTGCTTTCCTTTCAGCACCCTTTATTCATTTGTTGTTGCAATTGGCTTTGGACCAACCCGTGCTGGTACCATTGCCATGGGTTCTGCCTGCAATGTTTTCTTGCCATGGATTCGGCACACGCCACGAAAGGCCATCCAGACCATCCTCTGGAAATGCTCCAATGTTGTTTCAAACATCTCCACATTGCAATGGATACAACACTGACATTAGATGAGTGAAAGTGAGACTAGACCTCCAGCCAGCTGGCTTTCCCACATCAAATTGAAGGGGATCTGTAGATTATAGATAACGGCTGTTGCCTTCTCAATGTCTTTTCCAATCACCTCTGCAATGAACTGGGGTATAAGATCCTTCAAATCACAAGTTTGAGCATCACGCACAAGCCACTTACGGGGATAGAGTTTCCAATGCGAACCATTGGTCTTTTATTGATAGCATTGTTGTAAAATACATGGACCAACATGGTCAATTTCGGGAATGACATATAGTACGCTTTCATGTACTATGTAAGCATGCAACTATGTACCAGTGACGTGGCTTGTTCGCCACTTAACCTGTTTGCCCATTCAGCCAGCTCCACATTGTCATGGATTTTGCATGCTGGATTGTGAGGCCATCCACACCGTCCTCTGGAAATGCTATCATGGGGTTTCAGCTATGTCCACATTTCCCTGGATTATGCCTGCACGAAGCAAGGCCAACTGCATTCAGCACCCTCCACTTTATTATAGTATTGCAGCAACATTCAAAGCACTTCAATTTGTATCCATCGAAAACATCTAGGCTGGAAAAAGACATTGTTGCAGCAGAACTTAGGAAAGTACTTCTCACCTTCCACTACACACGTGAAATGAAAGAAGCCAACCAACAGCATACCAGCCAAGAAAATATGAAACCAGCCAAGAAAAGAGCCAATATATGCAGTGAAGGTCGACACTAAATGAAACTTATCCAACACTTACATTAGAGGAGGGAAGCTAAGTCTTACCTCCATAAGCTTGCCCACATCAAATTTGGGAGCTTTCAGAATTTCTCCTTTCCGGTTGAATGAACTTGGCTACAAGATCCTTCAAATCGCAAGTTTGAGCTTCACACACAATGAACTTGCAGGGATTGAGCTTCCAATGCGAACCAGGAGTCTTATATTGATAGCATTGTTGTAAAACACATGGACCAACAATGACAGTCTCTGGAATGACATATAGTACAGTAATGACATATAGTACAGCATGCCGCTTCCAGTTGACCATCTACCCATGTAGGTTTCTTGTACCTATCCTTCCACAGGGAATCATAGGTAATGTGGAGCTTGAAATCCAGCCCTCTTGGATGAATCTGGACCCACACTCTATCCCTGCTCCTTCAGCTATCCATGCCTCTGACAGCCTACAATTCTACCAGCAAACACCCCAACCATACTGGTGTGGAGTTCTTCCCCAAAACACCCCAACCCTACTTATCACAATCTGAAATGCATCTGCTTCTCTCTGTAGTCCAACAGGCATTCGCCTTTTTGTCTCCATTGTCCCACCATTGGGGTTGGAAAGTGTTCACCCCAAAGCTTCTCCTCACCTCTATTATATGTTTTTGGATACTTCCGTGCTGCCACACTGGCAGTAACTTGCCAAAGTCACTCCAAACCACCACAGATGTACTCAACGACCTAACTTACAGAATTCAATATGCATCTTGCAGCCGAGTCTGATGAGAGGGCAACACAGGCTGAAATAGGTTGAAGAAGAAGGTGCCCTACCACATTGTCCTTGACCTGTCCTGACCCATGGAGGATTTGACCGATGACCTCTTGTGTGTGCTACTTGTGTCTGTAGTCAGGTAATGTCGGATTGGTCTGTCAGATCGAACCACTACGGCGTAGATGAGTAGTCAGAGATTGAAACACGCTTGCTAAGACCAAGCTGACTCTCCCAAGAACGGCGAGCTCGCTTGTCCTCGTCTCGTCTCCTCCTCCTCTTCTCCTTCGTGCATCATTTGCTCAACGCCTCCATCCCATGCCCCTGCATATCCTGCTATCATCGCGTTCCATCCCTCAGCTATGTGGTGTGGCACAGGAGACAAAAAGACGCCAAGTCCCAGCCCTCCTTTCTATTCACGATTACACTAATGGACAACCTTATTAGCAAAAAATTTAACTTTTTTAAACCTAATGGGCAACCTTATTTGCATTATATGTGCCTTCAAAATGACACGTGTAGTGATGTAGTCGTATAAATAGAGCTCTGAAACCATCTTCAGTCATGGAGTCATAAGATTCCATGAAACGTCGTCCACGTGTAGTCAAACATATCACACTAGTCATATAAACCATCCCTGTCATCATGGTCAACAATGTTTGACCAATGCTCCCTAACTTTCTAGAGTCATGTAGTGATATCCATTACTACAAAGTCATAAAACTAAAACTGTAATGCATTTCAGCGCTCTGTAGTCATGTACCTAGTGCAGTTTTTATGACTCCGCCAAAGCCGTAGTCCTAAAAACGCTCATCTCTTGTAGTGCATCGTGCCACAACATACATCGTTGTCCACCATACATTCTAAGCACACAATCCTAGAAAACTATGCCACAATGCGCAAGCCTCGCTTGATTGTTTGTACAACCCTCTCTGCCAGGCCATCAGCCTCGGGATGATCCCGAGAAGTAGTGTGGTGATCTATCAAGGCTTGTTCACACCAAGAACTCTCTCCCCTGGTCCGTGAGTACCTCGGCTGGAGCACCAAATTGGCTAAGCACTCGATCTAAGAATGCATACGCAGCCCCCTCACTTGCCTTGTTAGGCAATGCCACCAGTTCAATCCACTTGGAGAAATGTTCCACCATCACCAGCACATACTTGTTATGGCGAATCGTTAGTGGCAATGGGCCTGCGAAGTCAAGACTCCAACGATAGCCCAAACCCATAATGGGTAAAGGATGCAATTGTGGAGTAGGTGCATTGAAAGAAGCTCGCACTCTATCACACACCATGCACCTTGCCACTAACTGTTGCACATCCGTGTGCATGCCCCGCCACCAATACTGTCCTTGCAGCAAACTATGAGTGCGCCGCACCCCAAAATGTCCCAACTCCTCATGGGCATGGCGTACCAATCACGCTCCACTACAACAGATTGCGGCTTTGATGACTCCCATGGGTGCGCAGTCACGACAAATTTGTGGCAGATATGCCATTTGCAGTCGTAAATGCCTTTTGAAGTCATAACATAGATCACGACGAAGCCGTTTATGCGACTGTATGACTCCGAACTTTGCGCAACACAGGTCAAAACACCCTTTGACCAGGAATATTGCCATGGCGGATATGACTACCAGTCAGGGTCATGCCCATACTAGAATGACGTGTGCATATTGCTAGACGGACATATGACTTCATGACTACCACTCTAATGCATTCTGCCAGATCATCACATATCGTGATGACATGGAGAGACTGTGACATGGAACAACTTATGAGGTGTCTACATATGATTGGTTAAGTGGTTTTGATATTGTGGTGCGGGGGATGCAAGTGAAGGGAACGGTTGCACACGAAGCAGATTAGTAGGCCGTTTGCGCTTTGTGGAGAAGAATGGAACGTGAAGCCAACATGCTAGAGAGGCGATCTGGAACCGCATCTGTTTGTGACGTTACGTTCAAATGGCGACGTGCATTTTAGTGTTTGTTGATCGCGGACAACATCAAAAGCAAGCCTCATACTGCGGAATGACAGACGAACAAATGATGCATTCGGGGGATAGGCAAATTCATGCAAATCATAGATTTCACTCATGACAGTGATGCAAAACATTGCTCAACAAAAGTCTTTGACCAGTGACCAAGAACACCAACAAAATATGAAATCCAAGACACTCTAGCATATTGCCTTGTGCAATCTGCGCTGTAGCAGGCCGTCCCGGAGCTCCACGCCGTGTGGTACTGGAATAGAAGCTTCGCAATACGGGCTGTTCCGATCCACCCACTTTGCCATGGGGGGGTGTTCTAAGAATGGGAGAGCCCATGAAGAAAGCTTCTTGTATGATAAAACAACTGAGATAACAGCTCATGTTCTTCTCTCTAATGTACATAACCCCAATGACCTACCCCAAGCTAGAACAACAGCAGGATGACATCAGGGAATAATGATGTGGTGCAAAGCATGGAACACCTGCAGGGCACCAGCAGTGTAGTGCTGAATGTACTGCACCGCTCGAGCCATTCACAGATGGGGGACTGTACAAGTGAGTCAGATGGTGTTAGCTGGGGCATGAGAGAAACTGCCCATAAAATGCATCTACGCAAAGAACCCATTCAACCAGCCAGAGCCTCATCTATGCGGATTGCCGGATTCTCTTGGGGAAAAATGCAAACATGATAAGTAGGGACCAAGCTTAAAAGCACTCCACTGGTATTCAATGGTCCATAAACACGAGCCTGCCCAATATAAGACCCACAAAATCACTGGGGCAATTATGTAATGTAAACAGGAAGGCACATGCACTTTGTCAACAATGTACCCAAAGGCAGAACTGATGTGTAAATCTGCACGCCGTTCCAAAGTCTATAGTGACATAAATGTCATGTCACGTTGCCAGACAGACACGCCATGTAAGTTGGACACCTCCAACACCCTGCTACAAGGACACCCCCAAGGGCAACCCTTAGTGCCAGTCTTATGAATCCCACATTATTCATGAATCAACCGGGATTACATATTGAATTTTGCCCAATACCACCCTTCATATACTTGAGATAGAGAAAGGCAGTTGGGGGGGAAAGTCGTACCTCATTCTAGGTACTAGTACACATCCACATCAACCAACTCCTCATCTCTGAATCTCCATCGCAACTGTCCTCCGTGGGACATGGATGTGCTTCCTCAGATCGCATGTCTCTGTAAAGTGAAGCAACCTCTTCAGGTGTCACTTGGATGGTCTGGCCCACCCTGTCAGCAGCAACATTCATCTCTTCAATGTGATTGGGGGCTAAGAGGCCTGATACACTTGCAATATCATCGTTGCAAATGCTCACATCACAAACAGCCCTGCGTGACTTGGGGTTTTTTTCCAGCACCACGTTCCATCTCGGTTCATCCACACACTCAGAGAAAAAAACTTGCTCGACCTGTGATGGGAGCACAAAAGGCTGTTCAAGTGGAGGCAACAAGTGGGAGAAATTCACCAATGTGAAGCCAGAGTCATCCTGCTTCATTGACACAGGCTGAGAGCCCACACGTCGTGCACGCACCCATGAACACAATAGCACCGTGGTGTGTGTGGAGCCATAATCCAATTCTAAAATCTCCTTTATGACACCCATATACCGTACGCTTTCCACCACCTGCTCACCTGAAATGCAAGTACAGTCATGCTGGAAAACAGTAGAGACCCCCGAGTCATATGTCACAAAGGGGCTGTTGAGTCCATCTGAAGTAACCCTGAAGTGGTTTCCATAAGCCGACATGCTCTTGTATGATGTTGCGATTAATGATGGGGGTTTGGACATGTCCAACAATTCCTTGCAGGCTGAATCAGTAGCATGGTTGGCAACACTTGACACATGCTGGCGGACTGCTTTTACCAGCCATTCTGCAAAGTGAGGGAGAGCACGGATCCTGTTCTGGTTAGCAGCATTTTCAGTCTCCAACCTGGATTTCTCCACCTCATAGGTCCTGCTAACACACGCACAACCACATCAATTTATCTAGTGCAACCCCTGCAGCCGATGGAAGAACTACTGCACACACACTATACAAAGCATACCGAGGTTTACTATTTCATGAGCAGAAACCATGAGCCATGAGCCATGAGCCGCATGAGCCGCATGAGCGGTGAGCCGAAGTCTAAGATACGCGGATTTCATGAGCGGACTCCTCCAAATTTGGAAATGCGGCAGATTAAACAAGTATTAAAATAATAGTTTTTTATTTGACCTTGCCGTTTTTGGACGTTCCAGATCATGTAATGCGGCGAAGATATGTCGTCAGTAACAAGTCCGCTCATGGTTTTTTAGATCCGCTCATGGAAATAAGTGACCGTGCAACGGGAAATCCAGTATACCACTGCAAAAGGATGTCGCATACTGGCCTGTATAGAGTATTCCGCGGTTTTACATGCCTTAACATTGGAATGAAGCTGACCCTTTTGCCGCGATTGAACCAATGGAGTCTGCACCAATACAGTCTGCAGTACTTCACAATTCTGTCTTCTTCGGGTATTCGGCGGGAAAGGTTTGCAACTGAACTGGGAAATAAGGTGCCGCATTAGGGTTCGCATGTGCGAAATTTCGGACCGGTTTGGTGTTGGCGAAGGCCGCCTCTACCAGTACCTACGACGATACTTGGAAATGCGGCGCCGCATTTCCTTGTCGGAGATCGAATGAGGAAAGCAAGTTTTCGGAAAGCAGAAAAACATGAACCCTCCAACATACAAAAATACATGCACGTGGAAGCAAGTGAACGATATAGTATTATCTTAGTTCGAGCAAAACAGGTTACTGGTAGGCAAGACATATGTCGGACCTTTCTGTGGCCAGAGTTTGAGGTACTGGCAGCAGTACAGTTCTACTATCCGAAAAGGATGGGCGTACCATTGTATTGGGACCGCAAGCCAAGCTCACTGGTCCCCTGGATCCATATTCAGAAGAGTGTAAACCTCATGGGGGCTCAACCCTGGTGCATGTATGAAGTGATGAGTTGTGGAATTACAACGGAGTCTCTTTAGGTACACGTAGTACAAATGCTTGCAAGGGCAGTATGATGCCCCCTTGTTCGCCATGATCTGGAAGTCGGTGCAATTGCAGGTGGGTAATTCTGAAATGGTGATGGTGTACACCTCATTGCGAACAGCTGAGCCCGCCATGGCCATCTGATACACACGCCCGAATCCTGGTGGGGGCACTTTTGTCGAGCTCTGGATTGTACAGTTCATCCGAAGTGCATTCCCCATCCTTGTCTCGTTCACTTTTGAGGGAGGTCGCCGCCTCTTCGGTTTCCCCCAACAGTGTGTAGGATGCTTAGAGCTGTCGTGTCCCATTGTTCTTGCTCTCACAGGGGTCGGTGGTGGAGGCTGTGGAAGCGGAAATGGTTCTTTGGGGACGTCAGTGCGCTGCACCATCCGAAATCCTGCGGCGGTAAGGGCGTCGGCCTCAACCTGACTCAGATCGCAGCCTGGTTCCACCGGCCACACCGAGGGAGCCTCTGGCATTGTTTGTATGCCGTACTTGGGCTTTCCATACACGCAAGTCATAATGTCGTGCCTGCAGAACCAGAACTGGGTGGTTGTCGCCTCCGCAAACTTTGCATGGACAAATCTTCCTGTAAAAGTAGGAGCATGGACAGCCCCATCTGGATTCCTCCTTATCATCTCTAAACAACGTTGCCGTGTATCCACACGAATTGCGGAACACCTTCCTCGAAACGACGGCTTTGTGCGAGCAATTCTCCACTATGAGGCAGACACAGTCGTCTCCACAATGGCTTGGCCATACTGCATAACAGCGGGCGGAATCTGGGGCAAGGGAGCGGTGGGAATTTTTTGCACGAAATCCTCGGTTGAAGGCGACGGCGATCTGGAATTTCTTGGGCTTCCACTGCTGGAAGACACATTGTGCGGCAACATGACGGGACCTCGAGGTGCTGTCCGAATGTTCCTGTCGGATCTCCAGGAATCCTCTTCGCACCCGGGTTCCTCTTCAATCCTCCGCCTGACAGGGCGAGTCCGGACGTCCCCCTCTAGGTGTTCACCTCTGCGGTGTAGAGGCGTCCCTTTGATCTTCTCTCGCAATGCTGTCGCCCATTTCACTGGATTCTTGGACCTCGAAGCTGTTCGTACCAACAATTCCTCCCTGTCCGGCCCAAAGCCCCATTGTTTGCCGCTCAGGAACTTGTAGTACGTGGCTTGCTGCATGATTGCTCTGTCGATGTCCTCCGTTGTGGCCGTCACTACGTCCACCAGATGTGCGGCAGAAGACGCTCGCCAGGAGGAGTGGACCGATTCTGCCATATTCGTGTTCGGCATGTCCGTGTCAAAATCCAAGCACCGCTCCTAGAAGGACACAAACAATGGTGAGGGACCAATCGAAATGTCCGTAACAGAAAGACAAATGAACGAAATTGACAGCAGCCTACCTCCCGCATGTACTGTCCGAACTGTCGATACCGAAAATGCCACCACCCCAACCAGCTGTGCAATGCTCCCAGATTGGTTGTCTCCACTACACCTGACGTGTTCCACCAAATCTACACGGCCAATTCCAAAGCCTACCTAACGGGGAGACCTCACAAACCATTGGCATGCTTGTATCAAAGCGTGCATACAAGAACTTGCATCAGTGGGTAGATGGACTCATTTGAATGGACATTGCATTTTAGTTGTAAACAGAAACATAACTGTGTATCAACCTCTTAGTAAGAGCCTTTGACTTTAACCCAAGCTGTGTACACGATGAAGATATAGCGAAGGGCTTGATTTCCTATCCCATTGTGGGGTTTCACTGCCTATATGCTCGGGCATCCCTTCCTTGCTACATGCAAATTTTGAAGATGTGGTGTCATAGTGAGCAGGTGCTTACAGATGGTGATTTTGCCGGCGACGGGCGTTTCTGGGGAAGCGAGGGTGCAGGAGCTGGGTGGTGAAGGACATCTTCGCTGGAATCGCCAGTGTGCTCGCCCGCAGGGACACACAACAAATCTTCGTCCTCGTCTTCATACTATTGTGCCTCGTCGGCCATTGTTTTCAGCCTTCCACTGCGTCTGGGTGGTCCCGTGGGTAGTGGAGGTCGACGGCAAGCACGCTTTGGTTTCGGAGCAACAAGCCTGCAAGCCAAACCCTAACCAATCCCGCTCTCTTCATGGTGCGCCATGATAGTATGGAGACAGGCGACGCCTCACAACCAGCATTCTATGTACTTAGCAATGCAATCCCAACACTGGGAATCTAGCAAAACTCGTAAACCCAAAAGACAAGAACTCGGGCAATTCCAGGCTAAACCGTATACCTCTAACATTTTTAAAGAAATGCCCTAATGACAAGCCCCTGCAATGCTCTCCTGCGAGATAGCGGCCACAACAGTAGGGTGAGCCGCCTCTCAGTATACTCACAGTGGGTGCGAACCAAACAACTCCGCCTCAACCTCTTTGTTGCGAGCAATGCAGGTCTCCCTTAGCTTCTCATACGCAGTCAGGGGACCGCACGGGGAGGGCCTGACCATGGCAGTCTGACATCAGCTGCAAAGACCCTTGCACACCCCCCTATGTAAGTACGATGTACACAACGAGAGCGGGGTTTCGGCTGAGAGCTCAATGACTCCGTGTGCGCAGGAAAGATGAGAAACTGTGGTGACTAGAGGAGGCGCATGCCATTGCACAAGGGCACCGCAAAATATTGTGCAACTGCAGAACTTGCCATGGAGGGATCCCGCAGTTTCTACCGATGGCCAAAAAACACTTAACAAAGTATGGGAGGGACCCAAACCTTCGACAGTGTACAGTCCCGGTATGCCTTGCACGATGCACGCACTCTGACATGCTCGCAGCACGCCCGCGCATGTCCGCATTTTGGATAGTCGTGGAGTGACTGGAGTCCGAACTACGTGTCGTTCTTCCGTTGGATGTATTGGAGTCATGGAGTCGTAGTGATGGAGTCATGTAGTTGGTAGTGTGTCAGAGTAGTCATGTCCATGACTTCATGACCGCGGATCATGGACATTTCAACTACGTGGTGTTCTTCCATTGGTTGTACTGGAGTCATGTAGTGAGGGTCATGACTACATGGTCGCTGTTGACTGCCATGTCGGAAGGCTGGCCGCATTTTGGGCTTTTGGTAGTTTGTTGCCATGTGTCATGCCTTCAACGCACTGCCCACTTGGGCATATTTGTTGAGAGCTTTCACTTTGTCGGTATGTGAAGATAGTTGTCTGTATGTGGGGATGTCAATTTCTATCACAGAGGGTATGTTTGTTTTGTTTTTCGATTTGAACTGTGTTCCTACTTTGCCGTATTATATGAGAGTAGATTTCATTTGTCTTTGTGTGTGAGCTCCACAAGCTGCTTCGAAATGAAGACTGTGGCCGACCAATTTCGTCTCCTGATTCGCAAGTGCGGGGGAGACTTGCAGCATTCACCTCTATTGAACTAGTGCAATTCTACGTATTGTGTTTGCTTACATGACAGTGTTTAAATGAAATTTCAGAGTCTGGGAGTTTTGAAAAAAGCCTGTTCATCGTATCCCAATTTCTGATTTTCATTTGCATTCACAGGGCTACATTACATCCGACTCTGAAGTGGAGGCTGAATGTAGTGTAGAGAGTGTTGCAAACGACGTCAATTTGGAGGGACAAGACGGCAATGGGCTACGGGGCCAGATTGCCCGTGTTGTGCAAGATGCATTTGAAATATCAGATACCCTCCGGGAGAATCCCACACCTGCCCCAAATGCCCTTCACTTGGACAATGATGAGGCTGTTGAGAATGGCGCAAATCCCTCTGAAATGCCTGATGGGGAAAATATGGGCGGAGAAGAAGCAGGCGCGCCAAATGATCTTCACCATGAAAAACTCATGCGAGAGTCCCAAATCCCCTTATACGATGGGAGCGTTCATAGCCGATTGACTGCCACATTGATGTTGCTCAATTCTTGCGCCACTCACAGATGTACCAACGCATTTGTGGATGAGTTATTTTCATTGTTGAGGCTGGAGATTTTGCCCAAACAAAACACCTTGCCCAAATCGCAGTATGAGGCCAAAAATATGATCGCCATGATGGGTCTAGGATACAAACAGATCCATGCCTGTGAGCGTGGATGTGTATTGTTTCATGGAGACCTGGAAAAGGCTGCAAATTGCCCCAAGTGCCACAGTCCTCGATACATGGACGGCCGTGGGAAGGTGCCCAAGAAGGTGCTGCGATACTTTCCTCTCATACCTAGATTGAAACGGATGTTCCGAGTTAAGACGCTGGCAGAGCTCATGAAGTGGCACAACAATCATAGAAGTGCAGATGGCATGGTCCGGCATGCTGCAGACAGTAAGGCTTGGTGCCATATTGACAACACATGGCCGGATTTTGCTTCAGATCCAAGAAATCTGCGTCTTGGATTGGCACTGGATGGGGTCAATCCTTATGGCACAAAATGCGCGAGTTGGTCCACCTGGCCCATCATGGTGCTCAATTATAATCTACCTCCATGGTTGGTAACGAAGAAATTTTTTGTCATGTTAACACTCCTCATTCCTGGAAAGGAATCTGTGACAAGTGAAAATGTGGATGTTTACCTGCAACCACTAGTGGAGGAGCTAACGACATTGTGGGTGGGAGTTGCAGCCGTGGATGTGGCAGCCATTGAAGGAGAGCGGGCTTTTACCATGCGTGCAGTCCTCATGTGGTCCATACATGACTTCCCCGCCTATGGCTTGTTATCAGGTCAGGTTCACCAAGGGTACTCTGCTTGTCCAGCATGTGGACCTCAAGTCGATTCTAGATATTCCCCAGCTTGCAAGAAATTGATATTCCAGGGGCATCGACGGTATCTTCCCCACAATCATGCCTATAGAAGATCCAGACTTTTTAATGGGGCGCGAGACATGAGACCTGCTCCACATACAGTGACAGCCACCGAAATCAAGGAGCGTGCACGACATTACAAACAATGGATTGATGATGGTGGGACTGTAGGTGCACAGAACGATCCCTCCAAGCTCCATGGCGTAAAACGATTGTCCATTCTGTTTGACTTGCCTTACTGGGAGGTGCGATTACCACACCTGTGTTTTGGGAACATAACAGTGCATTGGTTTTCATTGTGCATGATTGTTTGTTTACTGAACCTGTGCTGTTAACATCATTCATGACTACATTGCAATGTGCCTAATTTGTTAGACCACATGGTGCAGCATCTTATCATCCGCCACACTTTTGATACCATGCATTGCGAGAAGAACGTGACGGAGAACATAATGAAGACTCTTTTCGGGGAAAAGGACACGATGAAAGTTTGCCGCGATCTGGAATTGCAGGGCATTCGAAAGCCTCTTTGGTTACGACGCCATCCCACCAGAGTGGATACATTGGTAATGCCTGATGCGCCATATGTGCTCACAAAACCAGAGCAGCGGGTGTTCCTGGAGATTATCACAAATCTGAAAATACCCACTGGCTATGCCTCTGCTTTCAAAAAACATGTGGTCAAACAAAAGTTGAGCCAATTGAAGTCACATGATTATCACGTGCTAATGCAACAGATCCTCCCACTTGCTCTACGTGGGTTGATGGCGCCTGGGGTTCGCAATGCCATAGTAAGAGTGTCTTGTGTGTTTCGCAAGCTTTGTGCAAAATTGATTGATCCCACCGAGCATGAGGAATTGAAGAAGGAGGTGGCAGTGACTCTTTGTCTTCTGGAGAAAGAGTTCCCACCCTCATTTTTTGATGTTATGACACATTTACTTATCCACTTGGTGGATGAGCTGGATTTGTGTGGACCTGTAGCTTCTCGGTGGATGTACCCGGTGGAAAGAGCAATGAAGGATTTTAAAGGGTATGTGCGAAATTTGGCGAAGCCTGAGGGCAGTATGGCGGAGGGCTACGTGATTGACGAGGCATTGGGATTTTGTACAGAGTACTTGTCTTCTGTTGATGCTACTAGGCGGAGAGTGTGGGATGCAGGAGAGGAGGAATCAGTGTTGGGCTGGGTGTTGGAAGGAGTTGGTCGACCACGCAGGTTGACCGTCGAATTGTTGCAGCTTGTCCACGACTACGTCATTCACAACCATCCCAGTTTGAGCATTATGTTGGGGTAAGTGGCAAACGTGAGTGTATGTCACAGCTTCTGGTACCTGCTATGCATGGGTATGCTTGGGGGCTGCTATTTCATGAGCCATGAGCCATGAGCGGCATGAGCCATGAGCAGAGTCGTAAGTGTGGAAAAAAACATGAGCAGCACTATTTTCCGGAAATGAGTGTCCGCGGGAATAGGGTTTAGGGTGCCACGGTCATAGGGGGAGAAGGACCTCCCGATGAAGGAGGTTCGGCAATGTTATTTAGAATTATATATCGAAAGGCAATGTTTCGCGAATGGTAGGGTGGTGCTGCTCTGTACAATGGGGGCCCATTTCAGCCTACCAGCCACTTGCAAAATCCACCCACACTCCCAATCCCAAACAAAATGAGCAATGACGCATTCTGGGAACGATGGACACAGAATAGAATAAAAAGAGGGCACAATGAGGTTTTTATTGATCCACATGAATTGCATTTGAAGCACGTCTACTGTGCTGATTGTGCAATCAAATCTTTAGCCCTGTGCCTACTGAATACAAGTCACGTTGTCAATGGGACTTTGACTGCTCTCAGAACTAGCTCATGAGTCATGGGGCTCCTCCATGTAAAGTCGATTGCAGCCGTTGTACCGCCCCTAGTGATGTTCACCACAATGTCCTGCCCTTCAATCATACCACCATCGAATATGGAAATCTTCACGTTTTTGTCGTCCACACCAATGCGAATGTCCCCATACAATGGAGAAGAGGAGTGCACTCCTTCAGGAGAATAGGTCTCTCCGATGGAGTCCACCCACGTCCAGTGGCAGCAGTTCCACCGCAACAGCATAGCAGTGCGCCTTCTTCTGCATGGGTGACCGTCGTAGCTGGGAAAATCGGAATCGAGGATGCGCAGGAGCCACGGACTCCTCAGACCAAGATCGTCACCCCGCTCGAAGGCGTAGTGGCCTAGGATATACTCAAAAGCCACCAATGTTTCCACAATCGAACCAGTATCTTCTGTGTAATCTGTGTACCAGATAACAATGTCTCCCGATGTGGCCGAATACATTGCATAATCGATGCCTCCAAATGGGCAGTCGTCCCGGTTCCGGAAGCACGGCATCCTTGCAAAGGAGGACCTGAGGACGACTTGGATGCAGATGACAATGACCTTGCGGATAGCTACGAAGCCCTTAGATTTTGGAAATGATGCGAAGCGGAAGAGCAGTCCGGCCTCCAATAATGGAGCATCTGGGTCCCACGTACCCACCGACGGAGGTGGAACGTGTTCATCACGCCGGCGGTGGATGAACCCATACATCTTTCTCATCAACAAGTTATAGTTTGAGATCTGCCACCGAAGTCCATCCCCCCGGATGGAAATTCGGCGCCGCATTTACATCGAAGAGGGGATGGACTTCGTCGTGTCCAGTGGCTATCGGCCCACCTGGCAGTGAGTGCCCATAGTTTGCATGGCAGGGTAGGAAACTGAAACGGCTACATTCATGAAGCAGCCAATCTTCATCGGTTCAGGATCCTGTAGGGGGGGAATTTAAATGTGCCCTGGAGTGTTTGTGAGGAATTGCAGCCTTAGCTTGAACTTTTTCCAGCCACCGCGCTGCTCCTCCTCTATCCGGGAGCTGCTGTCATTGAGCGTACTCCGCTACTCTTTTTCAAGGATGTCGTGCCACCGAAATCCAGCCGACTGCCCTTATCATGGCCACGATTATGCTATGTTCAAACCAGAATCAGGAGACATCATTGTCTGGCTCTCTGTTTTCACAGACGCTGCTGGAATCAAGCAAGAGTCTTTGCGCGCAATGGAGTATCTGGAGGGCTATTACCGCTTTGAGCGAGGTGAGGGCGAGGGTCAATGCGGTCTGTGGGTCCTGAAAATTGTTGACCTCGATATACCAAGCTGGAAAGGGATGCCGGACAGATCACGCACGGCCTCGCTTTGGCGCTGGAACTGCTGCCAGTGGACCAGGGAGGACGGCACCGGGGAAAACTATATACGTGCAGATCACTCCGCTCTTCCAGTGTATGGAGACATTCGGCTGAGTTGCGAAGACGAATCGCACGGGCACATGAGGCCCACAGTGACCTTGTCAATGTATGATGGTGGTATCATTGATGGACATGACATTGTCGTCGGCTCCAGCAAGGGCAGCAGAACGACCAAATTGCAGTTTACCTCGAGGTGCCGCAGCAGTGATGAGCTTGTTTTGAGGGGTATCGAAGTTCCGTCGACTTGGTGAAGCCCATGTAGAAGGAGGAAGGGCTTAGTTTTGTCTGCAGTTGGTAAATGTGAGACATCGTGTCCGATCAATAAACCCATCATACCTCACTTCTGTATGATTGTGTTTCATTCTGTTGAATAACTGTCGGAATTGGCCCACTGTTTACAATTTGATGTCTCATTTCTACAATGTGTCTGTCCGGATGAATATAGCAGAGTAACCGGTATGAGAGTCATGTGTCAAGAATATACCAGAGTAACGCCATGTCAGCATCGAAATGCGGCACCGCATTTCCATGTCGGACAAGGAAATGCGGTGCCGAATTTCCATGCCGACATGGAAATGTATGAACCGCATTTCAGTGTCGGACAATGAAATGCCGTGCATCATTTCCGTCCAGGTACACGAAATACCAACACGGGTCTATAAATTGGACAGACAACGAGGTTGGCATTGCAAATGCGGCGACGCATTTCCAGCTTGGCAATGGAAACTTCTTTTTGGACAAGGGAATGCGGTGCCGCATTTCCGTCCAACACTTCGAAAAGTGTGACATTTCCGACGAGCGCGATGGAATGCGTTACCGCATTTCCGTGAGAGGGTCTGCAAATGGACAAATTGCGATGTCCGTTCTGGAAATGCGGCGCCGCATTTCCATGTCCGTCATCGACTTTTTTTTTACAATGGAATGCGGTGCCAATTTTTGCTGATGGGCCTGCAGTTCGAACAACGACCATCCCCGCGAGGGTCAATGCGGCACCGCATTTCCAATTCCGCCATCTCGACCTCCTTGTTCGACCTCCTTGTTCGACCTCTGTAAGCGTGGTGGCATCCATGCAATGAGCAGGAGAGGCCAAAACTGGCGTGTGGACAAAGGAAATTTTGGAAATGCGGCACCGCATTTCCAATCGGCCGATTACTTTTTACTATGCCAACATTGAAATGGAAAATTTAGTCCCTCCCCTGTTTTGGAAATGCGGTGCCGCATTTCCAAAAGAGTTTCTTAGAGTTGTCAAAATTTTGGAAATGCGGTGCCCCATTTCTGATTTTGGGAGCATCGTGGTTTGGGCGATTGTGTGGCTGGAATGCACACTGGAGAGGGGTCACGAATGTCGGGGAGAATTTTCTTTATATACTCTGGAAGAGAATTTATATTTACAGAGACTTCATTAAAATTCTATTAATCTTGAAAATCATCCGAATCCTCATCCTGTTCTAGACTGTCCTGCTCCGCCTCCACCCCCTCAGTGCCTTTCTCATCTCCAGCGGACTGCTCGTTGGCCAGGCTTTCGAAAATCCCATCTTCCCCTTGCGGAACTGTCCATCTCACCTCCGTTGGGTCGTCTTCCTCCCTGTCTGCGTCGCTCTCATCCGCTGAATCACATATGTACTTTCGTACCCGTCTACCTGTCTGAGCTGCTGCCAACTCTTTCCTTATCCTTCTGTCCTCCCTAGCCCTCTCCAAAATTTGCTCTACTTTACTGGGATTCTCACTTCTTCTAATCGCTGTATTTGCGAGTTTAGCTGCATAACTAGGAAGGGAGTAGTCCCTCACCGGGCTCGTCATGAAGTCGGCCCTCGCAAAGAACGGGACATTCTTCCTGGCAGGAAGTGTAGGCCCTACATGTTTCGACCCGGACCCTGCAATCCTGCACATGACAATCATCAACGAGACTAATGAGAACCACAGTCGGGAAATTCGTTTGACAAAAATGACCCAGAAGGCTTTGCAAACTTACAATGTTTGCACTCACTCGTATTCCGGGTTCTCCTCCGCATCAATGTCCACTGTGTCTTCCTCGGACTCCGACGAATCCGAGGAGACTTCCGCTCTGTTGGGAGCCTTAACATTCCGTTGCAGCCCTTCCAGATGGGATCCCCACACGGATGAATCCTCCTCGTAGGCAAAGAGGTGCCGGTCGGAAAAACCGCCCAGCCCACATTGAGGCACCTGTTACAATGCCATCCACACATTACCACATGGCGCTTCAGATGTTGCGAGCTACATCCTAACGAGAATTTGCAGAACAACATAGATCAAGATTCTGCATACCTGTCCCACAGATGAGGTCGAGCACTGTGCCCTCCACGTCTGTGCATGTCTCCATAATTGTCTGAATGAAGGCAGGGCTTCGAGTCCATGAGTACCGCAGGGGTTCCGTTGAAGTGAGGCTATGAGGGAGAAGTTCCTTGGGAACGTTGTTGAACAGAACGTCGTAATCGAGGGGGTCGCAGTTCGGGTCAACCTTTCCTCCCTCCTTCCGGAAAGCAAAGGTGGAGTTCTCCTTCACAAAGCAGTATGCATCGAACTGCTTCGTCTGCATACACAGGGGGGAACGATTAGAAACCGAATGCGGCACCGCATTTGAAAACACCCAAGCAAATGAATGGACGAGTGCCAGTGTCGTAATCACCTTCTTCCCTTCCGACCGAAGGCCCAGTGTGTTGATGCACGTCCACTTCTTTTTCAGAATCGGGACGGCGCTCTTGCGGGTCCACTTCGCAATTCCTGTCTGAGTGTTTTTTCCTCTGCTCGCCAAAACAACCACACAGCCTCTGTCGTCCAACACCATGCGGGCAAGCCCGAATCCTTTCTTCCAAAAGTCCTCCGAGTACCTGTTCCAAGATGGCAAAGCTTGCAGTCCTTCCACAGGCTCTCCGTCCGGAATATCCAAGATGATCATATCGCAAGACCATTCGGTGGCATTTCCGCCCCTCCTACAATCCTTGTCTGCACACACCCTCTCAAAGAACGAGACCATATTCTGAAATCCTGGGGTGTCGGAAGGCTCTTCGGCAGTCGCCTTCTTCAGTGCTCTGCCCTTCAGACCCTCCATGGTCTTCATGTATGCCAACTTGGCTGCCCGTCCATCCAAAGCCGCCAAGAAACTCTCATTTACACACTGGACTACTGTTTCGGGAGCCACTTTCGGCCTCTTCATTTCCACCGGCTCGAAAGGGTGCCCCCCTGGGGGGTTGAAGAGTGCCTTCTTTGCCGAGCCAGTTCTCGTGCCTCTCGTGACAACGGTGGGCACAGGGGAGGCAGCCTGCGTTTGGGGGGGTGGGCTGGTTGCAAAGTCTCCATCGGAGTCCTCTTCCTCACCCTCTTCCTGAACAGGCTGTTTCTGCTTCTTCGTTTTGGCGGGTGTCACAACAGCTGCTCCTTGCTGGCGAGTCCTCTTCTTCTTCGACCCCTTTGTTGGGCCTGCACAGCTGCATCCACCGTCTTTTGTGCCATCTCAGCTGCCTTTCTGGATTCTTCCAGAGCAGCAGAGATTCCTTTGCCGACTTTGGCCCAGCAGGGACACGTCTTTCCTTTCTTTCTCTTCTCTTCTGCCAAGGCGTGCAGATCTTTCTCAGACTCGTCAACAATACCGCCAGACATGTCCAGGTACCAGGGGCATCCAACGAGATGCGCGGGATGCCATTGTTTCTGCATCTCGGGTGTGTAGACACAGCTTGGGCCCGCCACGGTCCAAGCCATGAAGAACGGGGGCTCTTGAGCCAGGGCCCCTGTCTGAAGGAGCACGTATTTCATATACCTGCAAGGCAGTCAGCATGCGTGAGCATAAGATTGGACGAACCTACTGCAGAGTGCCACCGAAAACATAAAATGCGAATGCGGTGCCGCATTTCCGAGACAAACCTCGTAACCAGGCTTCGCATACAAGGGCAGCTGTGCTTCACCTGTAAACAATTCGCATTGCAGCTTTCCCCGCTCCCTCCTGATGTGTAAACTCCACGCTCCTTCTTGCTGTCTGTAGCTCTCTGGCGAAAAGGTTGTCCTTGTACGCACATCTGAAACGTGTCACGTAGTCTTCCAATGTCTGTGTTCCATCCCATTTGACGTACAAGCCGAACGAATTTGTGTGCATTACGACTTGCTCCTTCGCATTCGACATTACCTGCGATTCCCAAATGCATTGTCACGTAGCAGTTCAGGGAATTCATTTCAGAAAAGCAAATCTGGGGAAGTACCTTGAATTACCTGGAACCACCAAGTCATGCGGTTGAGCCACACATCCACTGCAGGGTCGGAAACTTCGAGTGGAAAAGACCACATTGTCCTTATGCTCTCGGATGCATTCCAGATCGACAGCCACCGTGTCTGCCATTTCCGATCCAATGTCAGGAGCTGGAAGAGAGTGGCTATTGCTAGGAAGGAACTTCAGTGCATTGAAACCTCACCTTCTCTTTCGCCTCCACACATGCCGTTGAGAGGTGATGCAGTTTCTCCAATTGCATGGTCGGCTGCATGGCCCGAGAATAGTGTTTTGCAATCTCGGGGATGAAGTCCTTTCCAAGTGCCGGATCTGCAATTGCCACCAGCTTCACAAGCTTTGACTTGTATTTGGTTCTGGACTTGACACCGGCTTCCTTCAAGTGCTCAGTCAATGACTGCAACGTTTTGACCTGCCCCTCACTTTCCATGAAGAAGCGTTTGGCATGGGCCAAATCCAGCTTGATGTTTGACTGCCAACAAAAACATGCAGAAGCGTTACATTCGATTCATGTGGAAAGATTACTGGAAATTGGGGAAGGATGAGCAGAGGGAAATTGGAGGACGACTTACTTCGTATATCACCTCCACCATTCCATCCATAGTGAGACGATACCATGTCCGGTCTGTTTTTGCAACGGCTTTCTGAATGAGCTCGGGCTCCAGCATTTCCGCAAACATCTGCGGATCAGTGAGACCAGTTTTCCTCACCCTGTACAGCATATGTGCCATGTGGGTATGCACGTACGCATTCTCAGTGACCCTGCAAGGCACACTCTCCAGTTCAGTACACGGAAGCACGGAAACAAACCAGAATGGAAACCGAAATGCGGCACCGCATTTCGAACGTGCTAGGGAGGGTATGAGTATCTTACGAGTTGAGGTCCGCCATGGCATTCTTGAGCAGGGAGGAGTCTGCCGCCTTCACCTTCAGGATGACACACTCCACCATGTAATGCCAGCCAATGTGCTTGGCATGGTTCTGCTTGATGTACTCCCACCAGGCGAGAAGTCGGTGATTCCCGTCCCACACAAAGAACATTTTACCCGACATATGGCCGAAGTCTGGATCACCCTTCAGCGTCGCCTCGAATTCGTCGTTGCGAGTGTGCCAGTGGGTATCCCACGTTGACAATTCATCGGCAGTGGGTCCACGAGTTTCGCCGTCCTCATTCTCAATGGAAACGTAAAACGCTGCCGATCCCAGACGGTACCCTTCTCGAAATGCGAACTTGAGCTTATCCACATCTCCGGGAAGGGCCTGCCTGACGATGGGAAGGGAGACCATGCGACAGAGTGGGATTCGAAGAGTCCGCTGGAATACCCTGCTGCCCAGAACTCTGCCAATGCTACTGTGTGTCTCCTCCAACATTTTATCCGCTGCACTTTTGAAATCCTCCGGAGACATGTCTGTAGGTGCCGGTAGTGGCTGAGCAGCTGGAGCATCCTCAACTGGAGCTGCACTCTGGGGCCTGTTTGCGGGCAATTCTGCCATTGCAGAGGCCTCCTCCGGGCCTGCTTGCTCATCGGTGGTGAGGTCTGGCTGCGAACGTTCAGCGGCAGCACCCTCCTCCGTACCAAATCGACAAAAACGGTCGATCCCATTGCCTTCGCTGCAGCAGAGACGGCCCCCAACATTTGCAGGCGGGAAATCCTCCAGGAACTGAGCTTCAGCTCGTGGAAGCGGCTTTGCGGGAGATTGTTCGGCCGTCGCCCTGATTGCCTTCTGCTTCCTCATCCTTGCAGGTGAAGGTGTCTGCTGCAATTGAATCTGTCTTTTACCCTGCTGCTTCATTCGCGTTGGGGGGGTGAATCGGCCTGAGCCGGTTCAGAAACCAGTAGAGGGACGGGCTGCTTCTTCTTCGACTTTGCTGGAGAAGGGCCCGACCCCTGCTGGCGATTCTCCATGACCGAAGAACGCGAGTCGATCTCTGGGGCTTTGAACTTGCCCTTCGAAGCCGCGTCTTTGAATCGCACAGGGCTAGGCCCGGCAGGAATACCGAAGCACTCGGGGATCGGGTGGGTGTACGTGCTGCAGCTAGCTCCTCGGACTCTTCCTGCGGCTCTTCGGATTCCTGCGATCCCTCCAGCACGTCCACCTTTCCTGTTAGGCATGCAAACATGTTCTGCATTCAAGTCTCCTAACATTCAGTCTAAGAATTACAGAAGCAAAATGGGGGGTTTGGTGCTCGATCAGCTGCGCGCAGCCCGATCGCATGGAGCTCTCACTGGTGGCTGGGTTGCCTGAGTGGCCTGCTGCTCGGAGATGGCAATTTCCTCCTATAGACGCATCTGCTTCCTCCCCTTCGGCATTGGCCTACGTCCGAAGTATAATTTCCGGAGCTTGCGACGAGGTCTCCTGTCTGGTGCACGAACTCCCCCCCTCTTAGGTTCGAGCATAAGAAGAACAGAGAGAGGGAAAAGGGGCAAAGAGTGCAGATGGAAAGGGCGCGAGAGGGGTGACTGAGGAGACACGACAAAAGTAGATGAAACGGCGGTGATGCACCACTTGGGTTCGAAAGGGTTGGACGAAAGTGTCTCCTCGGGGAGTTTGCGTCATTACGAAATTCGAATCGTTGAGGGTACGCCTGCCGTCCGAAAAACAAACATCATTATCCAACGGTCAGGCCGCGCCGCCACATGCCACTTCAGTCAGATAGAGTGCCGACATGTGCAACAATTCCGTTGTTCCACGTGTTCACATTTCAAGGCATTTCGTCCCAGCGTCTGATGAGTTGGAGTGAAAATGCGAATGCGGCGCCGCATTTCCGTTAAGTACCATCACGAAGCTACACATCCGTACTTGTTGGAAGAAAATGCGGCACTGCATTTCCGTTCCACCTTCACATACCTTAGTTGTTGAACGGAAATACGGTGCCGCATTTCCGTCCCACAGCTCCATGTATGAGATACAAAAGGGAAATGCGGCGCCGCATTTCCGTTCTGGAATGTCGAAAGGTGCGATTCGGACGGAAATGAGGCACAACATTTCAGTTCTCGTGGTTCATGATTTTCAATGTGAACGGAAATGCGGTACCGCATTTCCGTTCCCCCTTCACATACGTTAGTTGATGAACGGAAATGCCGTGCCACATTTCCGTTCGGGAAAGTATAGAGGTCTCACCTGAACAGAAATGCGGTGCCGCATTTCCGGTCTGGAAAGTTTGAAGGTCTCACATGGATGGAAATGCGGCACCACATTTCTGTCCCACAGCTCCAGGCCCCATATACAAAACGGAAATGCGGCGCCGCATTTCCGTTCTAGAATGTCGGAAGGTGCGACTCGAACGGAAATGCGGTGCCGCATTTCTGTTCCCGTTGCTCACGATTTTCAGTCACAACGGAAATGCGGTACCGCATTTCCGTTCTGTAGAGTATTAACGTCTGACGTTGGCGGAAATGCTGTGCCGCATTTTCGTTCCACAGCTCCATGCCTCACATACAAAACGGAAATGCGGCGCCGCATTTCCGTTTTGGAATGTCGGAAGGTGCGACTCCGACGGAAATGCGGTACCGCATTTCAGTTCCGATGTTTCAGGATATTTCATCAGAACGGAAATGCGGTGCCGCATTTCCGTTCTGGAATGTTGGGAGGTGCGGCTTGGATGGAAATGCGCTGCCGCATTTCAGTTCCGATGGTTCACGATTTTCAGTCAGAACGGAAATGCGGTACCGCATTTCCGTTCTGGATAGTATGAATGTCTCAAGCGGTCGGAATCGCACTCGGCTCCATGCATCAGATACAAAATGGAAATGCGGCGCCGCATTTCCGTTCTGGAATGTCGGAAAGTGCGACTCGGACAGAAATGCGGTGCCGCATTTCTGTTCCCGTTGTTCATAATTCTCAATCAGAACGGAAATGTGGTACCGCATTTCCGTTCCACCATCACATACCGTGCTTGTTGGATGGAAATGCGTTACCGCATTTCCGTTCTGGAGAGTATGAATGTCTTTTACGGACGGAAATGTGCTGCATCATTTTTATCCCTCAGCTCCATGCATCAGATACAAAATGGAAATGCGGCGCCGCAGTTCCGTTCAGGAATGTCGGAAATGTGCGACTCGGACGGAAATGCGGTGCCGTATTTCTGTTCCCGTTGTTCATAATTGTCAATCAGAACGGAAATGCGGTACCGCATTTCCGTTCCACCTTCACATACCGTGCTTGCTGGATGGAAATGCGTTACCGCATTTCCGTTCTGGAGAGTATAAAGGTTTCCCCCGGACGGAAACTCGGTGCCACATTTCCGTCGCTCTGGTGCATGACCAAGAAGCAATACGGAAATGCGGCGCCGTATTTCCGTCCACCGGCAATCGAAAGAATCACTCGGGACGGGAAATCTGGAACCTCAATGGGTTGCATTGTTCCGAAACAACACAATTGCGGCCAGTCTTGATGAGCACAACTTGGTTGTCTGACCGTTTTAACTAACAGTACTGGCAATTGTCAGTGCGAACGTTCATGTCTGCACCAAGAATACTGTTGGATCCACCCTCAGGAGAAACTGTCAGGAGATGTTATTTCGACGCCGAATCGGCCATCATTGTCATACTTACTGGCTATGGAATCAAACCTCCCACCTTCATGCATGTAGCTTGAAACAATACTTTCCACTTCAATGTGCGACTTCCAATCGTCGATGGACTCCGCATGGTGCCTGTGAGCCTTGGTCTGTCGCTATACTGAACCTCGCACTTGCCAACTTCGTGCGGTGTTCTATGGCTCCGAATTCCTACGCTATAGTTTGCTGTCCTCCGCAACTTGGGAGAGCCTGGATCCCAAACGAGGGAGGACTTTGCAGAGTGACTGAAACTTACCTTTGTTCCAAATTCAAGCTCAAACCGGGCACAGTTTATTTGGAAGAAGAAAGGAAGGACATTTCCGACTTGGGTGCAAAAGAGGCAAAAGCACTTGCGAACTCCAGGAAAGCGGCGGAGCTTGCTCAGGCAGGAATTCAGGAGAAATTGCATGAGAAGAGTAAAGGCCAAAGAAAAAGGACAAGGAAACAGTTGAGTGCAGTAACACCCAAAAAGAAGAAAACCATCGGGGCATCGGAGGAGGCGCAGGAGGGGACCCAAGAGAGTGACTCGGACGACGACTTTGTTCAAGGTCCTGCAACTGCTCTTGCTCCTACCCAGTCACCGGTCGTCCGGGTTCCCAAGTCAGTTCGGAGTGGGACTGGCTCTGCCAAGAAGTTGGCATTTGAGGGCGAGCCTACACGGCGGTATTCGGCGGTGACGTTTACGCACAGGCCAAAGCTAGAACCTCCAACCATCATCCAATGCGTCAATGAGAGCTTCCTTGACGCTCTCGCTACCAGGGCGAAGAAGGTGGCACACAGCAAGTCTCTGGCGGAGCAGAAGGGGAAAGCCAAGAAGAGGGCTGCCAGTACAGAGCCTAAAGACACCCCTGGTTTTGAAGCCATGATGGAATTCTTCACGGCTGTGAGCACGAATTGCAAGAGCGCTCGGGGGGGGGGGTGAGGTGGAGAGAGCTTGCGACATGATTCTCCTCGACATTCCAGATGGGGAGCTGCTGGAGGGCCTAGATGGTGTGCCCACCTGGAACAGGTTTACTGAGGACTACTGGAAAGCCGGGTTTGGGCTGGCGGGGATGCTTCTGGATGACGGTGGATGTGTGGTTGTCCTTGCCACGAGAGGGAAGACCACAGAGAATGCGGTGGCAAGGTGGACACCGAAAAGTGTCACCCCGGTCCTCCTCAGAAAATGGTTCTGCATCAGTACACAGGGGTTGCGAACAGAGGGCCAAAGTGTAAGTTATCAATCTATTGCATTCACTTCATATTGTGGTGTATGTTAAGTAGACCCTGGAGTTGATCCCTTCTTTATTGAATGTGCAGACATTGGTGTTTGAGGCATATTGCTTTGTGAAGAGAGGGTCTACATTCAAATTCCGCAATGACGGTCGTCTTGTTGATGTCGCTGCGGACCCTGTAACCTACAATGTCCTCTACAACTATGTGCCCCACTCCAGTATGCCGAAGGACACAAAGACAGGCAAACCGTGGCGGTACAGCCGGACCCGGAGCCCTGCTTTCATCCAAACCCTCATGGAGACGTGCTCGGATGTCCAAGGGCGGATTCTGGACCTCACATGCGGCACGGGTAAGCCTTCACGTGCTCAGTTTGTCCCCTGGCCCGATTGCAATTGCATGCCGCAAGCTATTAACCGCCCGCTTTGTTCCTCAGGTGCTTCAATGTGGGCAGGGACGTTGTCCGACAGGCATGTGTTCGCCTTCGAGCCAGATACTGCCCTCCACAACTCGGAACTTGCAGCGGCTGAACGTCTGCCGAAAGAGGAAGAGGCATCCTCGGAGGACGAGGAAAAATCCGAGAAGGAGCAGGGGGAGGAAGTTGGGATCGAGGCCGAGGAGCCCCCGGTTTACGAGTGAGTGGTGGCATTGTAAGTTGCCTCCAGATTTGGTGAGGCACCTCCCTCCGCTCTCTTATTTCATTGAAAACCCTTTCTGGTTGTGCTGGTATTGACATTCTTGAAGTGGATTTGTTCTTACTGTAGGATGCCAAGTACTGCCGGAGGGACGTCTACACCGGAGTTCATGGGCAGGAGGAACGTGCCTTTTTTTGCCAGGGGGATTTCATGCCTAGTCCAGAAAGGGAGTACATCCTTCCTACTTATGCTACCCGGCTTGCTTCGGTGTCCATTAGGAGGTGTTCCGAACGTAGTCGTGTACAGCAGATTTTAGACGAGGCAAGCCTCAAGAAAATGAAGATGAGGGAGTGTTAGAGGACTGTAGGGGACTTAGACACTTATACGGGATCTGTAGGGTACCCTTAATTTTGCACAGACTGAGACCAACAGGAGCCTTAGGGGTGACAGCAGCGCACTGTAGAGGGGGGTTACACAGTCGTCACAGCCGACATAGCCCGTCACAGTCGTCACAGCCCACACAGCCAACACAGCCCGTCACAGTCGTCACAGCCCACACAGCCCACACAGCCGTCACAGCCAACACAGCCCGTCACAGTCGTCACAGCCCACACAGCCAACACAGCCCGTCACAGTCGTCACAGCCCACACAGCCAACACAGCCCGTCACAGTCGTCACAGCCCCACACAGCCCACACAGCTGTCACGATAATAGGGAACGAAGAGTAGGACAGGGAACGACGGTGGGGAACAACACCTGTGAAGGGAACATGTTAGTTCACAGACGACGGTTAGAGAGGGAAACGGTTAGAACCGCGGATAGGAGGATAAAGGGAAAAACGGGGAATGAAGGAGCATCATCATTATTCGGAGGGGGACTTCGGAGTCAGGCAGGAGCGGAGATCGGAGGCAAGAGATGGAGAGCACGATGAAGGAGGAAAGGGGATTAGTAGATGCTTGTTATATGCAAAGCTGTAGTGATATTGGAGAGCAGATTAGAGACATAATGACTTCGGCCTGATACCTGATAAATCATAATCTGATACTTATACGATACAATCACACTGTGTAGAGAGATCTGAGAGAAGCTGTGGATTGAATGGATGAGTGAAGGAAACCGATAGATTGATGAAGCAAACTGATACTTAATTATCAATGCCAAAGGTAGCTAAGATGAATGAGAAAAGGGAAACGCATAGGAAACACCCCCATGATACACTAGCTGTAGGTCATGACTGATTGTTCTGCGCGGGCTGAGTACTTAGAGATTTCCAACTCTTCTATCTTGGAGTTTCCGCCTCGGATAGCGAAGGGATGGGTGAGTAAAAGCCGCGCGACATTTGGCGACCATACTGGGGACCTGGGACATGAACAACCAGATGTGACAGGCATCTGGTGGGATCATGGTGGTTGGACCATTAAAGAATTTGAAGTGAATCAAATTCCCTGTGGAACGAAGGAAGAAAGATTGTCCAAACAATTCTTTCAAAGGTTCTTGGAATTGCCAGACGGATGTAAAGAAAATATTCTTAAACGAGTGCATGATGCTGATCCAGAATGGGGTCTGGAGAAAGGAGTGATAAAGATTTATCAGGTAGCCTGTAGAGGAAGAGCACGTTGGTTACCAACATTAGTTTATGTGATAGCGTTGCTATCCATTAAACGAGTAGAGTTTGAAGGCTGGGAAGAAAGAAAGGTGAATGTTTATACTCATATGCATGAAGAGCTTGTACTGGTAAAGAATTGGATTCCAAAGGATATTTTGTGGATCAAACTCACACCAAGAACAGCTTTTCAGACTTGTTTGCCATATGGTTATATGGTAACGGAGACTTCAAGTATAGCCAAGGGTGCATTGAAGCTTGAAAGAAACCCAGGCATATACGAGAGATATTACAGAAGAGAGTTTTGGTTATTGCCACATTAAAAGAAATGAAAGACATGGGACATGAGTGATGAAAGAGAAGCTAGACGACAAAGATATTCATCAAAAAGAGAAAGCTATCTGAAAGCTAATTATCCATATCTTTGGGAGAGAGGAATAGACATAGGGGAATCATCTGGACCTCTCACACCATCAAGATCAAAAAGTGCATCACCTATACCGGAAGAACTAGAGTTGGATGCCACTCCTTCTGTTTCTTTGCAAGAAAGATTAAGGGAATTGGTACATGAAGAAGATCAATCACGAGGTGAAAGATCTGAGGTACATCCTTGGATAAAAGACTTGACAGAAATCTTTGATAAGAGTTGGCATGGAACACCAAAAGCAGGAACTCCAGTTTCTGAAGCAGAAGATGAAGAAGGAGAAGAGGATGTGGCAGAGCCAACGGAGAGTTCAGACTCTCCAACACCATTACAGTTGAGTTACATGAATGAAGAAGTAGACCCAACAGCTGAGGTTGAGACTACAACCAGGACATCCCAACCCGTTGGACCTGGATCAAGTGGAGCACTTGGATCACAGGCCAACGAAGGTGTCGGCTCAGGGGGATCAGGCGGGCTGCCTGGATCTGGCTCTGGGGGGACAGGGAGTGTGGGAAGTAGTGCAACTGAAGCTGGGAATACTGTGAATATCGTGGGACCAGAAGCAAGGAGTGCTCAAGGGCCACCACTTGGTGGAAGATCCACCACAAAAACAACAGGTCCAGAAGGACCAGCACCAGCAAGGGTGCCAGCACCTGCCAGTGGGCAGAAGGTAGGGCCACAGATGGCGTTACAACCAACACGGGCAAAACCACCCTTTCCAATATATTCAGGAAAAGGGGATCCCGATGTACACATTAGCCAATTTGAGCACATGTGTATAGTGAACAATGAGAATGGCGATGATGCCAAGATGAGACTGTTTCCTTGTTCACTTATCAAGAAAGCAAGTGAATGGTATGCAAGATTCCCTGATAATCATTTCCTAACCTGGAATGACTTGAATACAGCATTTCGAAATAGGTTCAGGACAAGTAAAACTGAGGATGAAGTGTATGGAAGTTTACAACAGCTGAAGCAGAAGAAGCATGAAACTGTTGAAGAGTATATGGAGAAGATGGAATTGATGATGAAAAAGCTGGCTGCAGTACCAGCGCCCGGTTTACAGAAGACTTGGTTTGTGAGTGGATTAAGACCAGAGTTGCAAAAGAAAGTGGATATGTTACCCCATAATACAGTGGAGGAGGCATTTGAAACTCCGAACAGAATTGAGCAATTGGGAATGCTCAGGAGAGAGAAAAAAGAAGATGAGGACTCTGAGGATGAGTCAGATGAAGAAGAAGAGCAAGAACTAAAAAGAAAGAGTAAGAGAAAGGAGAAGTTAAAGAGGGATAACTATGAAAAAAAATTGGAAGAAATCTTGAAGAAGTATGCCACAGAGGCTGCAACACATTGGAGGAATGGTGTATGGTGTGCAAAGTGCCAGAATGAAGGCCATACCACCACAGAATGCCACATGAAGGAGAAACACTGTACTATCTGTAAAATGGATAACCATTCTACTGAGAATTGTTACTACAACAGAAGGACAGCTGCAAGAGAACCTAGGCAAGTAAGGGTGCATCAGGTGCAGCCCCAGCCAAGAAGAAATAATGATCAGGACCACTATGGTAGGTCTAGTGGTTATAACAATGGCATGGAAGGAGAGGTAATTCAAGAGGGAATTACCAAGGAAATTCCAGAGGCAACTATCAGGGTAATCCAAGGGGGAATTACCAGCCCGGGAATCAGGATTATAGAAATAATCCAAGAACAGACCAAGGGCGAGGACCCAATGGTGAAGAGCTATGTTACTATTGTAATCAGCCAGGACATCGCAAGGCAGCCTGTTCATTCTGGATAAGACACCAGAATGAGATGAGAGCTCCTGTGAATGAGGGCCCAGTGGTGGCAGCTCACATGGTTAGGCCATGTGTTGTACCAGAAGTAAGTACAATGATAGTAACAAGAAGTAAAGCCAAACTAATACCTCCAGTAGAAGAGGAAGAAGATGAGAATGGAAGTGGCAATGATATGCCTGAAGATGAAGAGACTTGGAAAGATGAGAAGGAACTGCACAAGGAAGTGGCAGATACTATAAGGGAAATGCAAAAGAGTACTGATATTCCTGTGGCAGATTCCTCTGATTCGGATGGAGAAAAAGAAGGGAGTGAGGAAGAAAGGAAAAAAAAAGATGCAGACATGCAAAGTAATGAAGAGACTTTGGCTGCAGTAATATGTCAGACCAAAGCAGAAATTACCATTGGACAGCTATTAGCTGTGGCACCTTATTGTAGGCACAGGCTGTATCAGGCAATCAATCGAATTGCCCAAGAGACAGGAAACACAGACCTGAACAGCAAGGTGACCAGTTATAATGTGAAGCCGGAAGGGCGAGAACCAGTCATGGACTTTGATGATTCTATGCCAGTAATCCAATTGAGAATTGGAAGCACAGAACTAACTGATGTACTGATAGATGGTGGTTCTGGAGTAAATATCATGACAGACCAATTAAGGAAGAAGCTTGGTCTAAGTAACATGAAACCAGCCCCATTTACAGTAACAATGGCAGATCAAAGAAGTGTACAGCCATTGGGATTAATAAGAGGAGTTAAGATACAGATACAGAAAATGATCTTTATGATCACAGTAACTGTATTAAAAATGGATGAAGTCATGGAGGCTTACTCCTTATTATTGGGACGTCCGTGGCTGAAACAGGCCAGGGTATTCCATGACTGGAATTCTCAGTTACTAACTGTGCATAATGGGATGCACGAGATACAAATTACCACAAAGAAATCTAGTAGATTACCTGCTACAAGAAGACCTCGAGGAGTCAGAGAGTATGACTGGAGAGGAGGACTGGATGAGGAGCAGGAAGCTACCCTATTTGCTGCACACCCAGAATGGGAGCAGGTTGCGGAGATGCGGCTGGAAAGCCTAAGTTGTTTAAGAGGTATCTGCTGTGGTGTAGTGTCGGCAACACCATTGAAGAGGAAACCAGCAGTTACCCACCACATTTCTATGAAGAAAAGGAGGGAGAGATAGAAATCCTAGAAGAACCAGCCACTGTGAGCTTAAAGGATGAAGTGGTGACTGGTTGGACAATCACAGCTGATGAGCAGGTGAGAGAAGTAAATGTGGGAACTCAGGAGGAACCGAGAATGGTGAAAGTAGGAGCTGATTTGGAGCCGGAATTCTTCGAAGAAGCTAAAAGCTTGTTCATCAAATACAGAGATGTATTTGCTTGGAGCTATGAGGATCTAAAAGGGATACCACCTGAAGTCTGTCAGCATAAGATTGAACTGGAACCAGGGTCAGTACCAATCAAGCACAGGCGAGGTATAGAATGAATCCCAACTACGCACAGAAGGTTGGAGAAGAGATAAAGAAGTTGGCTGAGGCTAAGTTTATATACCCAATAGAGTATACAACTTGGTTGTCACCCATTGTTATAGTTCCAAAGAAGAATGGCAAACTAAGAGTATGTGTGAACTATAAGAAGCTGAATGCTTGTACGAAGAAAGATCCTTTCCCTTTGCCATTCACAGAAGCAGTATTAGACACTGTGGCAGGCCATGAGATGTACTCATTCATGGATGGCTTCAGTGGTTATAATCAAGTGCAAGTGGCAGAAGAAGACCAAGGGAAAACAGCTTTCATCACAGACTGGGGGGCTTATGCATACAAAGTCATGCCCTTTGGACTTTGTAATGCACCAGCGACCTTTCAGAGAGTGATAAGTGAATCTTTTCATGAGTATCTGGATGATTTCATGCAGGTGTTCTTGGATGATTTCAGTGTGTACAGCTCTAAGAATGAGCACTTGCATAAATTGGAGTTATGCCTGGCCAGATGCAGGATGAGAGGTCTGGGCTTGAATCCAGAGAAGTGTACTTTCTGTGTGAACTCAGGGGTGCTTCTGGGACACATTGTGTGTAAGAAGGGACTTCTTGTGGATCCCCAGGAAGACAGAGTCCATTAAAGTCTCTCCACCACCAGTGAATGTTAAGAGTTTAAGAGATTCCTTGGCAAACCAGTTATTACAGAAGATTTGTCAAAAGGTATGCACAAATAGCAGCACCATTGAGCAAGCTTCTGAAGAAAGATGCAGTGTTTGCCTGGACAGCTGAATGTCAACAGGCGTTTGAGGAACTTACACTGTCAGTAACAACTACACCTGTGCTGATTAACCCTCACTGGCATGTAGTATTTCATGTTCACTGCGATGCATCAGGAGAAGCGTTGGGTGCGGTGTTAGCCCAGAATGTTACAGGAAATATAGATTCACCTGTGTACTATGCTAGCCGATTGATGAACAGTGCTGAGAGGAACTATAGTACACAACGGAAAGAGAAGCATTGGCAATGATTTATGCAGTCAAGAAATTCAGGCATTACCTATTGGGAAAAAGTTTATGTTTTATGTGGATCACCAGGCTCTGATATATCTGGTGAACAAACCTTTGATAAGTGGAAGGATAGCGAGGTGGTTAATAATCTTGCATGAGTTTGAGTTCGAGGTATTTACAAGCCTGGCCGTTTGCATCTTGTGGCAGATCATTTGTCACGACTAACAACAGGAGAGGCCGCCACAGGAGTGGACGATCAGTTACCTGATGCGAGTTTATTTGTAATGGAGGTGCAAGGAAGTGCAGATGAATGGTTAGATTGGCAGTGGCCAATCAGATACTACCTTGCTCATGGTCAGTGCCCACCTAGTTATGGTAAGGAGCAGAGGAAGAGAATTGCTATCAGAGCTTTACCTTATACTATGGTAGGAAGCAGAATGTATAAGTTAGGACCTGATGGAGTACTAAAACGATGCTTGTACCACCATGAAGTAAATAAAGTCTTGGGGAAGTTCATAAAGGAGTGGCTGGAGGTCATTTTGGAGAAGAGACTACCAGTAGAAAGATACTACTCGCAGGATACTGGTGGCCTACTTTGTTCAAAGATGTACATGAGTATTGTCAGAAGTGTGATGAATGTCAGAGGCTAGGACCTTTGCAGAGATCTGGAAGAATGGCCTTGCATCCTACAATGCCTACGGAACCATTTCAGAAATGGGGACTAGACTTTGTTGGACCAATTAATCCACCATCCAAGAATACACGAAACAGGTACATAATTACAGCCACTGATTATACTACAAAGTGGGTGGAAGCTAAAGCTTTGAGGGACAACACAGCCAAGTCCACAGCAAGGTTCCTGTACGAGAACATACTTACACGATTTGGATGTCCCTTAGAATTTATCAGTGATCAAGGAAGTCACTTCATGAATGAGACCATTGAGTTATTGACTAAAGAGTTTATGATTGTGCATAGAAAGAGTACAACATATTACCCACAGGGTAATGGACAGGCAGAGGCTACCAACAAAATACTATGTACTATCTTGGCTAAGATAGTCAATGCAAACAGAACGGATTGGGATACAAAGCTGCTGACAGCTTTGTGGTCATACAGGACTTCATATAAAGTCACCACTAAGTATACACCATTCCAATTAGTTTATGGTATGGAAGCCTTACTTCCAGTGGAATTCCTGTTACCTACCATGAGAACGGAGTGGGGAAAAAGAATGGAATTGCAAGACTCCATCAAGGTCAGGAAACATGAATTATACCATGTGGAAGAAGTACGTGCTGATGCAGCTGATAATATGACCAGAATTCAGATGAAGCGAAAGGAACAGTTTGATGAAGGCAAGTTAAAGACTTTTAAGACGGGGGATTTGGTTCTATGGTTGCAGAAGAAAGGAAAGATTCAAGCTTCTAAGCTTAAATCACCGTGGAAAGGACCTTATGTCATACAAAAGATGTATGATAACAAACACCGCCATGTTACAAACCATTAACAAAGAAATGCTGGGAAGAGTCAATGCAAATAAGTTGAAGGGTACAGTGGTATCCATGACAAAACCCCTGCAGCATGATTTGCATGTTGAACCGCAAGAGCAGTCACGGGCTGCACCAGTGTTACGAACGGAGTATGGAACACTTTTCGCTAGGCCAGCATATATGACCAGGGTGGGCAAAACAAACGTGACACAGCCTATCACACAACACAGCCCGCCAAGGCGCAACACAGCCTATCACAGCCCGTCACGACGTGACACAAGCCAACCACAGCCCAGCAGGGCGCAACACACCCCACCACAGCCCATCACGACGTGGCCACACAGCCCAGCACAGGCGCAACACAGCCTATAACAACCTACCACAGCGTGGTCACAGCCTATCACAGCTTACCACAGTGTCATCACAGCCTATCACAGGGTAACACAGTATGACACAGCCTGTCACACACCAACAACAGCTCAACACAACAGCCTACTAAATTACACGAACCATAGAATCAGTGACAGTGGACACATAAACTTCAGGAAAATGATGCGGAAGAGGAACGGAAATTACTTTAAAAATAGACACGTGAGGTCAGGGTGCGACCACAGCAGAGAATGAAGTGCAAGGACGGTGTCAAAAAGAAGAGGAAAAGAACGGCCGTCAAATAGGATGAAAGGCGGGCCCATTAATGAATACGGAAAAGGGAAACAGAACGAACGGCAAGTACAGAAAGCCTGAATTCTTGTCGCATGTGTGATCCTAGTGGACTATCCAACAGGAAAGTCCACTAAAGAAGATAAAAGTTAAAATCCAGTCACAGCGGATACAGCCACGAAAACCAGAGAAATGATCAAGAAAATGGAGAAAATTGGGCGCAAGAGGCGGCGTCGTTCTAGTAACGCGGGCGTCTCGACAGGACAGGCCATAATGCTATAACTTGGAAACTATGGAGGAACTAACAGACTATACGCTCGCATATTACTTACGCAATGGCAGAGACACGAACGAAAGAGCAGAGCTTTTCTCTTGAACAATGCTTGCAAGCCCCGCAGGCTTACAAGAGATTACCCATCTTTCTGCTTTCGCGGCAACCATACGTTCTGCTTTGTGCACTACAGGCATTCCTGCAGTTGTTACACAACAACAGCAGTTCTGTGAGTCTAAGATGAAGAGAGTGAGAGGAATGGAGGAAATCAGGGTGAAGAGCACCACAATCTGCAGAAAAACAAACGATGGCTACCCCACAGGCGATAAAGATACTGAAGGAGCTGAGATTGGAAGGATTACAAAGCATGGATTTGACACACTACACCATAGACAGTACATGTTACAATTTTTGCAGAACTTTGAGCCAAAGACAGGAACAACAACGGTGAAGGGGGGTTGCTATTCCATGAGCTCATGAGCGGTGAGCTCATGAGCGGTGAGCTCATGAGCGGTGAAGCCTCATGAAGCTCATGAGCGGCAATGGCTAACCCCTGAGCCGCAAAGTAACCACTTCGAAATTTCGGCGATTTTTCTGGCCAAAACTATAAAATAATCAAAATCGAAGATTTTCGCGCTCATGCGGAAGTACTCCCCTCATGAGTACCAGTGTAACGCTCATGACTTGGAGCCCAGCTCATTGACCGCAATGCCAGGCATAGAATAACAGAATTCTGGCATAACGGCACCGAAATTATCCCAGAGGTCAGAGACGCAAGCGGAATTAGGATCCGGGTTTTGCCGACTCTCGAAACGCAATGGCGACCTATACCGTGGATAGTACATTGCAGAAGTGCTGGATGTTGGTTATAAACGAGGCCGTAATTGGGAACAGAAAAGAAATATCGCGCTGAAGGCTCGGGAGTGAAGCCACAACGGTGAAAGTATTGGGCTCTGCCACCAAATACCCGGCTGCATCCTCCGGAATGCAGGCGATAACGGCGCCGAAATGGCCCCGAAACCAAATACTCGGCTGAAGCCACGTAGTCAGCCGATAACGGCGCCGAAATTGGGTCCGTAAACCAATCCCTGCGGCTGAAGGCTGGGGATTGCAACCAATACGGCGCCGAAATTGACCTGCGGAAACAAATTCTCGGCTGAAGCTTCCGCACTCCATGTAATAACGGCGCCGAAATTTGGGCGTCGGAGAGCATACCCCGCCTACGGTGAGGAGGGCTTGCTCTCATTTGCTCTTCACTCTTCTCTGTTGGCCCATGTCCTCCCTGCTTTGAGTTCGTGTTGTGTCGTGAGGCCATATGTAAGTGTCTAAGTCCCCTACAGTCCTCTAACATTACCCCTTCCCCCCTCAAAAAGCCGTGTCCTCACGGTTTACTGTTTCTGAGTAGCAACCCTTTGTGAGTGAGCACCTGTTGACGTTGAGAGTTTCGTGGCGGGCTGTGTGTACGAGCCCGAGGTCTGTCTCTGGTTGACGGAGATGGTTGATCATTACCTGGATAAGTGAGGCCTTCTGGAGGCTGGTATCGAGGTAATCTTTCCGGCATAGGAGATCCCCTTTGTTTCTTCTCTTCCATCTGAATTGCATAGTCTTCTCCCATGTCAAAGAATTCTGTGAAGAAACAGTTGTATCAGAATCCTCATCGCCTCTCAGGTGTTTTAATTTCGAACTTTTTGTGGAATCATCTGGGGCATACAATGCTGTCCTACCATGTCTGGAAGTTTGCATTTTACGACCTGGTGTACCGTTGAACAGCAAAATTGGTGTAGACACTGAGCTCCTTGTCTGTCCAATGAGTGGGGTACCAATTACTGGTGCAGCGTGCAAGTATTTCCATGCGATATGTCCCTTATAGAAAATGTCATCAAGTCCGAATTTCTGTGTTGACAAATTGTTGCAGGCTGCTTGAAACCATGAACGAATTTGAGAATCCTTCTGTATCATAACTTTTGGGGTCATATAGGTACATATGAGGTGGCACCGAAGGTAATACCCATGATCTCCACTGGAGTAACTTTGAAAGCGTGCTTGCATCTTTTGTTGCTCAATGTGGTAACGTATCAGAAAACAAGCAGCGTAGTATAAGCCCGCACCCCATGACAATACTTGCTATTTCCTTGGTCTTGGTATAAATGAGTCCATGTACAACCTGGAAAGCAACCAATTTCCTCAACATGGTACCTGCCTCGTGCCAGTATTGTGCAAAGTGATGATCTTCAATATGTCGATTGTTTGGAAGAACTTTAGTCCTGGTTGCCACTGGCAGCCAAATACGCATGATTTGGTAGTAATGTGCGAATGACTGCGGAGGACTAAATTCTTTCCAAGCCAAATCCAACATGATGGGAATTTGGTTGAAGGGCATAATCATAGCCCTACTGTACTCCCTGGCAGCTGAGTTTTAGGTGGGTTAAAGCTGCATTGCCCCATACCTCCGGCTGTGGTGGCTGTGGTGTGGTTGTAGTAACCACAGGTTCAGCTACTGTACACTGACCTGTTGTGGTGGTGGTGGTACGGGTTCCTGTACCATTGGCATCTCCTGCACCTCCTGTGAAGACTGAAAAGCCAGAGTTCTGGCTTGCAAATAAGAAGCCATTAGCTGTTCCTGAGGGATATAGACTCTTTGGTCGATGTTTGAAGTGAGGTCTTCCACTTGAGTCTGGAGTCCGTCTACATCCTCTTGTAACTCTGCTATCCTACTATAGACATTGTCTATAGTAGTTGTGGCAATGTTCTGCACCTGCAGTCTGAGCTCATTCATCTCGCTTTGGGTGAGCTTCCGTGGGGCTTTGCTTCTACTGGCCCTTGTGCTAACCAGACCTGCATAAGGCTGTTATCAACCAAGCTGCTTGTGGTTCCCCTGAGAGTTTGCTCCTCTCTTAGCTTATACAATTCCAACTGCTGTTGTAAAGCCTTCATGCGCTTCGACTGTGGCTCAACCAATTGCGCATAGGCAGCAAGTAGATTATTGGCTTCTTTCGAAGCCTTGTTACTGACCGCGATTTCATTTCTATTGGCCACGATGGTTTGTTGCAACTCCACGATGTATTTCTCTTGCTCAGCTTCCATCTGCCTGTATTGCTTGAAAGTATCTTCATTGCGACAGATTGTATTCTTCATATCGACAATGAGCTTCATGTGCTTCCACATTCTCTTCTTCTGCTCGTACATTTTTTCGCTTGACTGTTTATTTCTTTTGTTGATTGGTCAAGCATAGTTGTAAATGTAGCGCATTGTATCGTCATCCTGTTATGCACTGTCTGCAACTCCGTATGTAGTGCATTCAGTTCTTGCAACTTGCTTTCATGCTGCACCTGCATTTGGTATAGCTGTTGCTTATGTGCTTCGTGCAACTGGTCTTGCGCGAGGCTGCCTCAATCAATTGTTGCTTGGCCAATTGCAAAGCCATTTCTGTATTGGCCAAGTCCTGCTTCATCTTGAGAGTGACCTCTTCATCGACCTGTTTGCACACTCAGTGGCAAGTCGAGCCTCAAACTCCTTCCTGAGTTCTTCTTTCAAGGCTGTCAATTGGGTAATTGGAACATGGGTTTTGACATAAGTCCCCAACAAATAAGTGTCCTGCCTATGGAACTCATCAGCATTGTCTGTTGAGGGTCATCATGGTGTGGTTGCTGCTGTTCCTCCTGATCTTCACAGTATGATGTCTCACTAACCATTCAGACCATTGTCCCACCGGATTTTCTTCCTGAACTACTTCATTTATGACCGGTGCTACAGTGTCATGGCCTTCCGCCTGTGGTACCTCCGACACAGGTGTGTGCATTATATGTACCTCAGGATTTCTCTTGGGCAACTGTTGCACCTCTGGGATTTCTGTCTGCTTGACCAGACCAGAATATTCATAGAGAAGGTCCCTTTCTCTATTTCTGCCACTATCTGTTCTGTAGTTGGAATATCTATCCCTTCACTTTCCAAATCAATTATTTCGGGTTGAGCTGCATGGATAACTTGTGACCTTGTGACAAGTCGTTCAAGTGGCTGTGTTGGTTGTGATGCAGAAGTAACTTCTTCCTCCCTCTCTGAAGGTCCTGCTTCCAGTAATAACATTCTTTTGTGCTGCTGTGCCCCTTCCTGGTCATGAGCTTGGGAAACATTATCATGCGGAATCCGTGAAGCCAGTGATCCGCCACTACAGTCTTTCCCCTTCTCTGCCTCTTAGTCTCGGGTTGTGCTGCTAGTCCACCCTCACTGTGTGAAGAGCCTTGCTCTTCCATTGCAGTTGTTTCTGGCTCAAACACTCCATTTCCTTCCTTTCTTGTGCATTAAGTATGCGAGAATCAAGGATTATTTGAGCAATGATTGGGCCAGACACTATGATAGGAGATTTTGCGGTAGTACCTTGTAATCTTTTCATCTCCTCTTCCTCTACCAGTGCATTGTACATTATGTCCGCCCATGGTACCTCTTGTCCCTTCAGCCTTTGAGGATTTCCTCTGTGAAGGATCTGCTCAATATTGTTGGTTCTGTTTCAGGGCAATCAGACGTTCAATACTTGGCCTATGTCTTTTAACCCTGGTACACAGCTTGGTACAAGCATAACCCTGAGTTTAAAGAAACTCCCTTCTTGGAATAAATCCCCTATTTGCAGTCTTTCCCTGTGTTCCTCCACATACACATGACCTGCTGGCAATCGAAACATTGCTGGAGGTATAGGGGAGTAATCATTAATTCAACTCCCTTCACCGTTGTTGTTCCTGTCTTTGGCTCAAAGTTCTGCAAAAATTGTAACATGTACTGTCTATGGTGTAGTGTCCAATCCATGCTTTGCAATCCTTCCAATCTCAGCTCCTTCAGTATCTTTATCGCCTGTGGGGTAGCCATCGTTTGTTTATGCAGAATTGTGGTGCTCTTCACCCTGATTTCCTCCATTCCTCTCACTCTCTTCATCTTAGACTCACAGAACTGCTTTGGCTGTAACAACTGCAGGAATGCCTGTAGTGGCACAAAGCAGAAACGTATGGTTGCCGCAGAAAGCTATGGGTAATCTCTTGTAAGCCTGCGGGGCTTGCAAGCATTGTTCAAGAGAAAAGCTCTGCTCTTTCGTTTCGTGTCTCTGCCATTGCGTAAGTAATATTGCGAGCGTATAGTCTGTTAGTTCCTCCCATAGTTTCCAAGTTATAGCATTTATGGCCTGTCCTGTCGAGACCCCGTTACTCAGAACGACTCCGCCTCTTGCGCTCTTTCCCTTCCCTCCATTTTCTTGATCATTTCTCTGGTTTTCTATTGGCTGTATCCGCTGTGACTGGATTTTAAATTTTATCTTCTTTAGTGGACTTTCCTGTTGGATAGTCCACTAGGATCACACATGCGACATGAATTCAGTTTTTCTGTACTTGCCGTTCGTTCTGTTTCCCTTTTTCCGTATTCATTAATGGGCCCGCCTTTCATCCCTTTTGACGGCCGTTCTTGCCTCTTTCTTTTTGACACCTGTCCTTGCACTTCATTCTCTGCTGTGTGTCGCACCTTGACCTCCACGTGTCTATTTTTAAATTAATTTCCGTTTCTTCTTCTTCCTTCAGCCATTTCCTGAAGTTTTTATGTGTCCACTTGTCACTGATTCTATGGATCGTGTAACTTTAGTAGCTGTGTTGAGCTGTGACAGGCTGTGTCATACTGTGTTACGCTGTGATAGGTTGTGTTTCACTGTGGTAAGCTGTGATAGGCTATGTTGCATTGTGGTAAGCTGTGATAGGCTATGACACGCTGCGGTAGGTTGTGATAGGCTGTGTCACGTCGTGACGGGCTGTGATAGGCTGTGTCACGACGTCTTGGCTGTGGGATAGGCTGTGTCACGCCGTGATGGGCTGTGATAGGCTGTGTTACGATGTGATGGGCTGTGATAGGGATGTGTTTCCGCCGTGATGGGCTGGATAGGCTGTGTCACGCCGTGATGGGCTGTGATAGGCTGTGTCACGTTTGTTTTGCCCACCCCGGTCATATATACTGGCCTAGCGACAAGTGTTCCATACTCCGTTCGTAACACTGGTGCAGCCCGTGACTGCTCTTGCGGTTCAACATGCAAATCATGCTGCAGGGGTTTGTCATGGATATCACTGTACCCCTTCAACTTATTTGCATTGACTCTTCCCAGCATTTCTTTGTTAATGGTTTGTAACATGGCTGTGTTTTATCATACATCTTTGTATGACATAAGGTCCTTTCCATGGTGATTTAAGCTTAGAAGCTTGAATCTTTCCTTTCTTCTGCAACCAAGAACCAAATCCCCCGTCTTAAAAGTCTTTAAACTTGCCTTCATCAAACTGTTCCTTTCTCTTCATCTGAATTCTGGTCCATATTATCAGCTGCATCAGCACGTATTTCTTCCACATGGTATAATTCATGTTTCCTGACTTTGATGGAGTTTTGCAATTCCATTCTTTTTCCCCACTCCGTTCTCATGGTAGGTAACAGGAATTCCACTGGAAGTAAGGCTTCCATACCATAAACTAATTGGAATGGTGTATACTTTGTGGTGACTTTATACGAAGTCCTGTATGACCATAAAGCTGTCAGCAGCTTTGTATCCCAATCCGTTCTGTTTGCATTGACTATCTTAGCCAATAGTACATAGTATTTTGTTGGTAGCCTCTGCCTGCCCATTACCCTGTGGGTAATATGTTGTACTCTTTCTATGCACAATCATAAACTCTTTAGTCAATAACTCAATGGTCTCATTCATGAAGTGACTTCCCTTGATCACTGATAAATTCTAAGGACATCCAAATCGTGTAAGTATTTCTCGTACAGGAACCTGCTGTGGACTTGGCTGTGTTGTCCCTCAAAGCTTTAGCTTCCACCCACTTTGTAGTATAATCAGTGGCTGTAATTATGTACCTGTTTCGTGTATTCTTGGATGGTGGTTAATTGTCCAACAAAGTCTAGTCCCCATTTCTGAAATGGTTCCTTAGGCATTGTAGGATGCAAGGCCATTCTTCCAATCTCTACAAGGTCCTAGCCTCTGACATTCATCACACTTCTGACAATACTCATGTACATCTTTGAACAACGTAGGCCACCAGTATCCTGCGAGTAGTATCTTTCTACTGGTAGTCTCTTCTCCAAATGACCTCCAGCCACTCCTTTATGACTTCCTCCAAGACTTTATTTACTTTTACATGGTGGTAAGCATCGTTTTAGTACCCCATCTGGTCCTAACTTATACATTCTGCTTCCTACCATAGTATAAGGTAAAGCTTTGATAGCGATTCTCTTCCTCTGCTCCTTACCATAACTAGGTGGGCACTGACCATGAGCAAGGTAGTATCTGATTGGCCACTGCCAATCTAACCATTCATCTGCACTTTCCTTGCACCTCCATTACAATAAACTCGCATCAGGTAACTGATCGTCCACTCCTGTGGCGGCCTCTCCTGTTGTTAGTCGTGACAAATGATCTTGCCACAGATGCAAACGGCCAGGCTTGTAATAACCTCGAACTCAAACTCATGCAAGATTATTAACCACCTCGCTATCCTTCCACTTATCAAAGGTTTGTTCACCAGATATATCAGAGCCTGGTGATCCACATAAAACATAAACTTTCTTCCCAATAGTAATGCCTGAATTTCTTCACTGCATAGATCATTGCCAATGCTTCTCTTTCCGTTGTGCTATAGTTCCTCTCAGCACTGTTCATCAACCGGCTAGCATAGTACACAGGTGAATCTATATTCCCTGTAACATTCTGGGCTAACACCGCTCCCAAAGCTTCTCCTGATGCATCGCAGTGAACATGAAATACTACATGCCAGTGAGGGTAATCAGCACAGTTTAAGTTGTTACTGACAGTGTAAGTTCCTCAAACGCCTGTTGACATTCAGCTGTCCATGCAAACACTGCATCTTTCTTCAGAAGCTTGCTCAATGGTGCTGCTATTTGTGCATACCTTTGGACAAAATCTTCTGTAATACTGGTTTGCCCAAGGAATCTCCTTAAACTCTTAACATTCACTGGTGGTGGAGAGACTTTAATGGACTCTGTCTTCCTGGGATCCACAAGAATCCCTTCTTACACCACTATGTGTCCCAGAGCACCCCTGAGTTCACACAGACAGTACACTTCTCTGGATTCCATCAAGCCCAGACCTCTCATCCTGCATCTGGCCAGCCATAACGCCAATTTATGCAAGTGCTCATCTTAGGCTGTCACACACTGAATCATCCAACAACCCTGCATGAATCATCCAGATACCTTGAAAATTCACTATCACCTCTGCAAGGTCGCTGGTGCATTACATCAAAGGCCATGACTTTGTATGGCATAAGCCCCCAGTCTGTGATTGGGAAGCT